>CM057473.1:26322500-27572500 GCA_030035585.1 Dugong dugon | reverse complement strand
CTCGGTCTAGAAACCATTCTATTGTCTCATCAGATGAAATAATAGAAGTTAAGTCACTTATTTTAAAAAGTTCCTATAAGGTTATTTTCATACAATTGCTTGATTTGACTTCCAGTATATATATATATGTTGCTATGAGTCGGAATTGACTCGACAGCAATGGGTTTTGTTTGGAAACCCTGGTGGCATAGTGATTAAGGGTTCTGCTGCTGTTGGCAGTTTGAATCCCCCAGGTACTCCTTGGAAACTGTATGGGGCAGTTCTGTTCTGTCCTACAGGGTCAGTATAATAAAAATTAGAAAGAGGTAAAAAATGCAGCACAGTCAAATAAATATAATAATCTATATTATAGGGTTCATGGATTGAATTGTATCACCCAAAAATGTGTATCAACTTGGCTGGTCCATGATTCTCGTTATTGTGCTGTTGTCTACCATTTTGTGATCTGATGTGATTATCCTATTGTTGTAAATCCTAACCTCTATGATATTAATGAGGCGGAATTAGAGGAAGTTATGCTAATGAGTCAGGACTGAATCTACAGGATAAGGCTGTATCTTGAGTCAACTTCTTTTGAGATATAAAAGAGAGAAGTAAGCAGAGAAGAGAGGGACCTCATGTCATCAAGAAAGAAGCTCTGGGAGCAGAGTGCATCCTTTGGACCCGGGACCCCTGTGCTGAGAAGCTTCTAGACCAGGGGAAGATTGATGACAAAGACCTTCCCCCAGAACTGAAAGAGAAAGCCTTTCCTGGGAGCTGGCACCCTGAATTCAGACCTCTAACTTCCTGGACTGTGAGAGAGTAAATTGCTGTTTGCTAAAGCCACTTGCTTGTGGTATTTCTATTATAGTAGCACTAGATAACTAAGACATGGGGTAAGGAGAATAGACAGGAAGTCAGAAGAGTTGGGCTCTGGTTTGTTCAGACTCCATCATTAAATAGCTTGAAAATTTTAGGAAATATCCATACATATTATAAAATATTTTAAATATAAAATTCTTATGGTTTTATAATTGCATAAGTATTCCCATTTTGTCTTGTTAGTATGCAGATGTGTTGATTCTTTCAAAGGTACATATTGGGATGTTGATTTGCAAAAACTTGAGAAAACTTATTGATAAGTAGAGATTAATACCAGGAATGTGAATTTAAAAGCTCCTTATTAAAGCAACATTTGGTAATGGACACTTTCATATCTATTTTCTGATATTTGATTTTCATTCTTCTTATTTCTGTCAGCCTTCACTAACGTAATAAACATTCAGTGATTTAGAATAGAACTATATCCATATATATATTTATATATTGTTGTTGTTGTTAGGTGCCTTCAAGTCTGTTCCAACTCATAGCGACCCTATGTACAACAGAACGAAGTACTACCCGATCCTGTGCCATCTTCACAATCATTGTTATACTTGAGTCCATTGTTGCAGCCACTGTGTCAGTCCGTCTCACGGAAGGTCTTCCTGTTTTTTGCTGACTCTCTACTTGAACCAACCATGACATATATGTATATAGGGAGCCCTGGTGATACGGTGGTTAAGAGTTCAGCTGTTAACCAAAATGTCTCTGGTTAGAATCCACCAGCCATTCCTTGGAAACAGTATGGGGCAATTCTACTCTGTCATATAGGGTCACTATGAATCTAAATCGACTCAACAGCAATGGTTTTTGTTTTTTGTTTTTTTTTGGTTTTATGTGTATATATATGTATATCACGTAATCAAGTTGATGATGATCTTACCTCCTTATTCAGGCAATGTCACACTCAGTTTTGTCTTCAGTGTCTTGTTCTAAGTGCATGGCACAAATCTTCTAAATCCACTTAATTTGATTTTCTGAAAAAACAATGTTTAATATGATAGGTCTGGTAATGACCCAGGGATTCTTGATATTCTTGATATATGTTTGCAAGTGTGCCATGTAGGTCTTCCTAAGCAGAGAATGGATACAGCGTCACAATAGGGATACTGTTAGATTAAAATTACAATAGTAATGCTTCATGCTTGTGTATTAAAATAGATCCAAACAGTAAAGAAATATACAGATTCACCCCTACTCACTTTCCCAGAGGGAACCACATTTCATAAAAGACGTGTGCTTTCCCATGTCCTATTTATAGGTACCATATTCTTACCGTAAATTTTCTGGTTTACTAACATTTTTTCAGTGCCTATTTCCCCATACCTTGACCCACGTTTAAAACTTTTCAAATATATTGGGCAAAACAAAACCCTTATTGTTGTTCTTATTTGCTTTATGAAGTTTACAAATAGCTTTGAACATAATTGTGGAGAACTTTATCTAATTTGTCCTTATATAATCTTTTAGATTTCTGGCTATTGGATTCTAGATAGCAATCTTCTGTTGACTAGGTGAGCAATTTTTTCTTTCAGCCTGTCAGATATATTTTAAAAATTTTTATTTATATCAAAATGTTAAAATCCATTCTTGTTATTTATATCAAAGCATAATAAAAATAAAAAATAAATTAACCAATAAATCCCTATTGTAAATCCTAATTCTTCTTTAAACATTTTCTTTGTAAAACAAATCTTTGCAACTATATTTTCAGTTTATCTATTGACTCTGCTGAGCAGGATGAGAGGTAGTAGGTCACTTAAACACAGTCTTTCACTTCCTCCTTCTCTTACTAATGCTGAATTGTTATATCAATACTTTGATTGTTTAATGAGTGTTTTTCTTACTATAAATAGTATCAGTGTCTTGATTCCATCTGTGTATGATGAAGTTATTAGCAGTCTCATTATTCATTCATCCTTTTCCTTGGCTCGCGCATTGATCATCCTCTGTCAGTAATGTCTTTATGTTCACATTCTCAAGGTTGTTGGTATGTCCTTTATGTTCCAGAATCATAACTGAGCCTTCTGCACTTTGTTTATAATTTGATTCTAAGCGTTAAAACATTAATTCATTGTATTTCATTATAACATCCGTGTAAAATTGTTTATTGGTGGACCATATTATATATTAGGCACAATTGGCTTCTCTATGTCACTCAAAAGCAAATGAATAGTATCAGGGTCAAAAGGATTTTCTTACTCTAGCAATTGCTGGAGATTATATTGCATTTTAGTTTGCTTCAAAATTGGTACGGTTTTATTTATGTTTTATTGTCACTGAGATTTTAGTTACCACTTTTTTCTAATAATTGAAGCAATAATTTATTTTTATCTTCTCTTTAATTTTACTATGTTTGTTAATCATCTACCTACTTCCCTGAGCACCTCCTTTGTCCACAACACTTTATCCATAGGCATACTTCATAACTATCAACCAGCGATTTTGTTTACTGCTTCCTGGTTTTCTCCTGTTTCTTTATCATTTCTTTTTCTTGTTTTTATATGGCATATTTTTTTTAATTGTACTTCAGGTGAAGGTTTACAGAACAAATAGTTTCTCATTAAACAATAGTACACATATTGTTTTATGACATTGGTTAACAACCCCACAACATGTCAACCCTCTCCCTTCTTGACCTTTTTTTTTTTTTTGGTGAAAATATACATAGCCAAAGATACACCATTTCAAAAATTTCTACTTGCACAGTTCAGTGACATTGACTACGCCCTTCCAGTTGTGCTGCTATTCTCACTTTAGACGAAGGTTTACAGAACAAAATAGTTTCTCATTAAACAGTACACATGTTGCCCTATGACAATGGTTAACAACATCGCTGCCCGTCAACACTGTCATTACTCAAACTTGGGTCCCCTATCACCAGCTTTCCTATCCCCTTCTGCCTTCTAGCCCTTGTCCCTGGACTGCTGTGCCTCGTTAGTCCCATTTTGTTTCATGGGGCTATCCAATCTTCGGCTGAACAGTGAACCTTGGAAGTGACTTCACCACTGAGCTAAAAGGGTTTCTGGGGGCCATACTCTCGAGGTTTCTCCAGTCTCTTTTAGGCCAGTAAAACAGGTCTTTTTTTGGTGTGTTAGAATTTTGCTCTACATTCTTCTCCAGCTCTGTCCAGAACCCTCTGTTGTGATCCCAGTCAGAGCAGTCAATAGTGGTAGCTGGGCACCATCTAGCTGTACTATACTCAGTCTGGTGGAAGCCTTGGTAGCTGTGGTCTATTAGTCCTTTGGACTAATCTTTTCCTTGTACCCTGTTCTCTTCATTATCCCTTGCTCCCAAAGGGGTGAGACCAGTAGAGTATCTTAGATGGCTGCTCACAGGCTTTTAAGATCCCAGACGCTACTCACCCAGGTAGAATGTAGAACATTGTCTTTATAAACTGTGTAATGCCAATTGAGCTAGATGTTCCCTGAGACCATGGTCCCCACAGCCCTCCATCCACCAATTCATTTCCTCAGGGAGTTTGGATGTGTCTATGGAGCTTCCATGACCTTTCCTTGTACAAGTTGTGCTAGTTTCCCCGGTATTGTGTGCTGTCTCACCCTTCACCGAAGATACCACTTATCTGTTGCCTATTTAGTATTTTCCCCCCACCCTTTCCATCCCTGGTAACCAACAAAGATTGTTACTTTTTGTGTGTAAACTTTTTCATGGGTTTTTACAATAGAGGTCTCATACAATATTTGTCCTTTTGTGATTGACTTATTTCACTCAGCATAATGTCCTCCAGTTTCATCCATGTTATGAGATGCTTCACAGATTCATCATTGGTCTTTATCGTTGCATAATACTCCATTGTGTGCATGTACCATAGTTTGTTTATCCATTCATCTGCTGATGGGCATCTAGGTTGTTTCCATCATTTTGCTATTGTGAACAATGCTGCCATGAACATAAGTGTGCATATGTCTATTCGAGTGACAACTCTTATTTCTCTAGGATATATTCCTAGGAGTGGGATTGCTGGATCTTATGGTATTTCTATATCTTTTTCTTGTTTTTAATCTTTATTTTTCTGAAATATATCTTCAGATATCTTTCATAGATTATGTGAACAAAAAAAAAAAAAATCTGTCTGAATTCCTGCATCTCTGAAAAAATTTCTTCTATCCTAAGACTCAGTTTATAGTTTAGCTGAATACAAACTTTCTGGAGAGGTAACCATTTTGCTTTATCCCTTTGAAGATATGCACTCTCTTGTATCCAGTGTTACTAACAGGAAATTTGGTAAAAGTACAGTTATTTATCCTTCGACTTTAATGTGCTTTTTTTTTTTTTTTTTTTTTTTTTAACTTTCTCTTTTGTAAGCATTTAGGTTCTATTTGCCTTTGGAATTCTTATATTTCACAAAGAGAAATTTACATATGATTTATTTTAATTTATCGTACTTGTCATTTGGTAAGCAATTTCAGTTTGAAATAACATGTTTTACTTAATCTAGAGGAAGATTTTTCTTAAAATACTTCAAATAATTTTCTCCTCTCTATTCTATCATGTCTCCCTTTCTGGAACCAATTTTGCATGTATAGAACTATTTCTTGGATGTTACCATTAGCATTTATTTCATAGTTTCCATCTATTTCTACTTTTGTTCTAAAATTTGGGGGTATTCATAGACTTGATCTTTATGCCAAAAATCCTCTTTTCTATTTAGTCCATTGTGCTAGTCAATCATCTATTGAGAATTTTACTCTTTTAGTCAGAATTTATTATCTCAAATCTATTTGAGAATAGACTAATTGCTGTAACCGTCAAATACCATGTCTCAGAAAATTGACACAGTAAAAGTTTATTTCTGGCTTATATCACTGTCCACTGCAAATGGACAAATCTTTTGAAGGTTCTCTGTTTAACAAGGACATAAGCTCTCTCTATTATGTGGCTTAGCCAATCTTTAGAGCCCTGGAGGCCTCCCCTGGGCCCTCTGCATTGGGTTGCAACAACAGAAGAGAAAGAACATGAAGAATCTCAAAATAGGTTTCAGAGACCATCTAGAAGTGTAAAGTTACTAGCAAGAAATTAAATTTCTGATTAGGTAAAGCCTTTTATACCATATTTGAGATTTTCTTGAAGGCAAGGAGACTTTGAAGTGTGTTAAGATTTTTAAGCAGCCCCATCAGTTGTGTGATTTAGATACATCACTCTGGCTGCTGTGTAAATTGTTGCTTGAACAGGAGCAAAGAGATGTGTTTGGAAAGTGTTGTCATAAACCTTGTGATATATCATGGTCTTTTGGACCATTAGAATGGGCATGAGTAAGATGAGAAGTGAGAAGAAGGTATTAAGGAAACAACAGAGCCTAGTTATGATTAGGGGTTAGTGGTGAGGGAAAATGAGAAGTTAAATAATACAAGCAAGTTTCTAATACTCCCAGTGTGATGGACTATGCCAGTATTTACTGAGGTAAGGAACTTTGCAGAAGAAGCATATATGAGGAATAATCTATTTTGAGGATAAGTAGAGATGCTCAATATATCTTTGGCTTTGTCATTTTATAACTCAAGGGAGATAAAAGGGCAGAAAGAGATGCTTGGGAGGGTTTTAGTTATCTGGTGCTGCTGTAACAGAAATACTACAAGTGGGTTGCTTTAACAAACAGAAATTTATTTTCTCACTGTTTAGGAGGCTAGAAGTCCGAATTCAGAGTGCCAACTCTAGGGAAAGGCTTTCTTCCTCTGTTAGCACCAGGAGAAGGTCCTTGTTCTTTGATTCTTTGGTGATTTTCATGTGGCTTGGTGTCTATCTTCCCCATCTCTGCTTGTTTAATCTGCCCCTTTTATATTTCAAAAGAGAGTGACTCAAAACATACCCTACACTAATACTACCTCACTAACATAACAAAGAAATCTCATTCCCAATGGGATTATAACCACAGGTACCAAAAAAAAAAAAAAAAAAAAAAAAATTGCCGTCCAGTCGATTCTGATCATAGTGACACTATAGGAGAGAGTAGAACTGCCCCATAGGGGTTCCAGCCAGTGACTGGTAGATTCGAACTGCTGACTTTTTGGTTAGTAGCCAAGCTCTTAACCACTGGTTAGGAATTACAGCACATATTTTGGGGGGATATAATTCAGTCCGTAAGGGAAGGTATCACTGTTTTGGTCTTGTTAATAATAAAAGAATAGATGGAAGTCAAAGGGAGCATTCATTTCCATTATACTCACAGCACTTAGGAAATTGTAGATAACAAACGTTTTTCTTTTCATAAATGAATATGTTAATAATATGAGATAAGAGGAACGATGTTTCACAACTCGTGTACTACAGTTTCATTAGAAACTATTTGTTCTGCAAGCCTTCACCTGAAGAACAATAAAATATTAGAAAAAAAAGAGGAATGATGTTTCAGATGAGAGAACATGAACATTTTGTAATACTTGTGATAAGCTAGTAAAAAATAAATGTAATTAAAGTAAGCTACATGCTGTTTGGTAAGGTTAATTACATAACATGATGAGGGCAGATAGACTCCAAACCACAAGTAATTAGTCGTTGGCATTCTTCCATGGTGATGAGAGAAGGCATGTATGCATAAAGGCCAGTAAGATTTTGAGAATTAGTACCATTATATCTCATGGCTGATGTTTTCTCTGTAAAGTTGAAGGAGGAGTAATAAGGTAAGACGTTTGACAAGGGTGAGATTTTAAAATCGCTGCTATGGAGATGAACAAGGAGAAATCATTAAGGTGGATATGTAGGGTAGTCGATATTTATTTGTGAAAAGTGAAAAATAGTATTATAAGAATCATGCTGTGATAACAAAGGGGAATAGATTCACCCTAATCAGTAAATTGGAAAAGGCTTCCCACTAGGTATAGTATTTGTGAGAGGCCTTAGGGATGACAAGACTTCAGTAGGTAGAAGGTGAGAGAGATACAGAATGAGCAAAGACATGCAAACATAGACATGTAAGCATATTATTAAGATGGCTCACAGATCTATGTGTTGTTAATGTAGGGGATGGAAGAAGAAGAAAAGCTGAACAGTTATTTTGGAACTAAACATTCTAAATACTGGATGTGCTGAAGAATTTAGATTTTATTCTGGGACAATATGGTGTCCATGCTTCTATTCCAAGAGAAAAATAATTTTATCTCACTGGATTTGTGGGGAAGAAAGAATGAGACACACATTTAAAGACATATTAGAAATTATTCTGGTACTTTCCCTTAAAAAAAGACAGATTTTGCTTGGGTTTGTTCATGCATCCTCATACAAATTCCTACTAATATTAACATAATTACGATTATTGGGAAGGAGGGAGAAGAAAAACAAAAACACCACCAATATATTTCCAGAATCTTGGAGGAGTTTCCACGAACTGAATGCTAATTGTGCTGGATTAAGGAAAGAAACACCATCAACAGATCTAGCATTTACAATTGCCCTGAGCAGAACATACCTGCTCATATACCTAAAAAATAGCAGAAACCAAGACCTGACTGAGACTGTCTCCTTTATGAATGTGCCTTCTTTTAAGCAATCAGATTTCTAGTACATCTTTTCTTTCCCTTACAGTATCTTTCTTTCTATATCCATTCATGAATAGCAAATCCCAGTAAAGAATCTAACTGGAAGTAAGAAGGGGCTTATAAAGACAGTTATAAGTTACATCTTTAAGAATATAGAGTCTGCATTAAAAAAAAATTTTTTTCTTATATTTTTGATGAAAGTTTACACAGGAAATTAGGTTCTCATTTAACAATTTATACACATATTGTTCAGTGACTTGTTACATTTTTGACAATATGTCAGTATTCTCATTTCCATTCTGGTTGTTCTATTTCCCTTAATCTAGCATCCCTTCCCCCACTTACCTTCTCTTCTTCGATCTAGGGAAAATGTTTACTGTTTGGTTTCATTTAGATGATTATAAGAGTACTCATGAGAGATATTATTTATTTTATGGGGCAATCTGTCATTTGACTGAAAGGTGTAGAGTCTATATTTTCAAGATTGTAGACAATATAACGGGAAAAACATTGAAAACAGTAAATATTAGAGATACAGAATTTCCTAGTTTTTCATTCATGTAATAAGTGTAGAGCAAGTAAGTTCCCACTTTAGTCCAGAAAAGTCAAATTAGATGAATTCCTAAAGAAAAATGGGAGTTAGAATGGGAGCTGAGTATAGCTAGCTGTAGAGTCAAGGTATGCAATTGACCTCTGAATGAAAAGTTAACTGAAGTAAGTTTCATATGTACAGTGAATCCCAAAAAATATATATGACTTGAATATCTCTTCTCATATGATACCAAATAAAATGGGAGATGAATGGGTCCTCAGAAAGTATACCTCAAAAGAGGAAAAAAGAATAAAATTTTCACAATTCAGAAGAAAAATATAACTTTGGAATTATTGATAATAGGAAACTGAATACAGTTTTAGAAAATGAATTGACATTAAGGTATTGCCTCTAAGAAAAAGAATGATAAATTCATAAAGAATTAGCAAGACACCATGAGAAACAAAGCAAAATAAAACAGAAGCAGGGATACATAAAAAATACGATGATGAATTTTAAGGGGAAAATTGCAATAGCAGATTAAAATCTACTTTGGAGTAAAAAAAGCATTATAGAATGCAGTGGGGGCGGGGTGGGGGGAGAGCTGAACTGGATGAGACAGAAAATTATCAGGAAATGAACGTCTTCCCTAAGGAAATGCTATTTTATGTATGTAAATCTGGGGCTGTATCTGATTATATTTTCCTAAACTGAAAAATAATACTTTTAGGAAGACTTCAGACAGTGAAAGATTCTGGGTCTCAGAACCTTGTTATCTAGGAATAGTAATAAAAAAAAATAGGTAATGAAGTTACTCATGTGTAATACTCAAGTAAATGAGTTATTTTTGGGGGTGAGGTGAAAACGGTTTGTGATGCACTTCCGGGGCCATGGGACCAATATGTCCCACAAGTGCCTCATGGAACATAGTATCAACATGGCCCACTCTAACTCAGACTGATAACAATTATGTGCAGCAAGGGAATGTTTATTTAGTATTTGGTGTGTATTTTTGTGTATTACTGGAAAGTTGAGTAGGATATTTTATGACTTAGTGTAACCAGGAAATGGGATGTGCCACGAGACTCATATGTTCCACATGTGTGATGTGCATCATGGAACATGGGACTGATATTTCCTGCTTACATTGGCACCCCGGTTTTTTAAATAATAATTAAAAAAAACACCAACAATGATTCAGCATCCATTACATTAGTGAAAAAACATGATCACCAAAAAATTCCAAAAAAAAATTATCCATGAAAGGGTTGAGTTGAAAAACTATACTTTATTCCAGTGTTTTTGTACTGTATTGTTGGATGAAGTTCAGGAGGTGACAATGTATGGGAAGGATGAACTGAACTAGAATATGATTATTGTTTGGGATGCCGGGAAAATTCCCAGAGAGATCTATGGGGTGCATAAGTTTCCAAAAATGTCAAACGACGGGAACACTTGGCTCAGTGCTATAATTCCAAAATTAAATAGCTAACACTTCTCTTGATTTCTCTGTTGCCTACTCAGCAATGCACTTTCTACACATATTGGAACTAATAGAAACGGAGGCTGAGCTTTACCTTGCAGATGTTTTTGTTCAGATTACTTTAAACTATAAAAAAATTGTAAAACATGATTTAAAAACACGTTATAAAAGCTCTGAGATTTACTCTTTGCTACTTTATTTTATTTCAGTTTAACCACAGTCTTAGGGTTCTCTAGTGAAATAGAACCAGTGATACATATACATACATATATGTATATATAAATATATATAATTGTTATTATTTTTAGTTGCCATCCAATCATTTCTGACTCATAGTGACCCTATGTATAATAGCATGAAACATTCGCCGGTCCTGTGTTTTCTTCACAATCTTTGGTATGTTTGAGCCCATTGTTGCAGCCACCGTGTCAGTCCATCTCACAGAGTGTTTCGCTTGTTTTTGCTGACCCTCTACTTTGCCAACCATGATGTCCTTTTCTAGCAACTGGTCTTTCCTGATGACTTGTCCAAAGTCAGCAAGAAGAAGTCTCTTCATCTTCATTTCTCAGGAGCATTCTGGCTATGCTTCCGCCAAGTTTGATTCATTGGTTTGTCTGGCAGTCCATGGTGTATTCAATATTCTTTGCCAGCACCACAATTGAAATGTATCAATTCTTTGTCAAGCTTTCTTTTTCATTGTTCAACTTTCACATGCATATGAGATGATTAAAAAGACCGTGGCTTGGGTCAGGCATACTTTAGTCCTCAAAGTGACATGTTTGCTTTTTAACACTTTAAAGAGATCTTTTGCAGCGGATTTGCCCAGTGCAATACATCATTTGATTTCTCGACTGCTCCTTTCATGGGCATGATTATTGATCCAAGTAGAATAAAATAATAGAAAAAGAAAATAAATAACATTGAAAACATTGTTAATAATCAACAGAGCCAAAAGAGGATTTTGCATCCTAGATCAAAAAGTAAGACACCTAAAGGCCTTGGTAGCATTTTTTCTTTCTTTCTTTCTTTCTTTCTTTTTTTTTTAGTGCAATAGAAATAATTATTTAAGATTCAGAAAGAGTTAGGTCAAATTGTCTTCATTAAAACTACATCAAAACTATTTTCTGAAGTTTATTGCTTTCATCTCTGTAAACAGTAGTTTGTGTTTTCTCTGGGATCCCATTCACCTTTACGTTGAATTGTTGTTAAGATCATACAGTTTTACTTATTAATGAGGAGCTTGTGATTTTGTGTGCTGAGACAGTTCAAGCTAATGAACTCTTAAGAAGCAAAGACCCTGTTTTCACGCAAATAAGCCAAATAATGAACAGTTAAGGAGAGAAATGAAGAAAATTACCACAATATTAATTTGCCATCTGTATAAGTTCTTCTTTTCATTTTTGACTCTTTCTCTAAGCATGAAAATAAAATTTGAAGGAATGAGCAAACTTAACAGTCAACACCCTCACAGACTGACAAATCACTTTTGTACCCAAATATGAGTTTCTATGTTTATGAATATATTTGAAAAGACTGAGATAATAAGACAGATATCTAAAAAAAAAAATTCACAGCTATGTGCAATCAAACAGTCAATAGTTACCTTAAAGCAGAGATGAGAAGGTAAGTGGGGCAGAGAATCTAGACTAATGGAAATGCAATAACCAGAATTGAAATAATGATAATTTTGACACATTTGTGAAAAATGTAACCAATGTGACTGAAAAATATGCATAGTTGTTGTTGTTGTTAGGTACCAAAGATTCAATTCTGACTCATAGCGACCCTACGTACAATAGAACAAAACAGGAGTAAGGGCAAGATGGCGCTCTAGGCAGAAACACCACGCCGTCCCTCCACAGCAAAGATCCGAAAAACTAAGCCTAACAGAGAATCAACAATCCTGAAACCCTAGAACACCAAATGAAGAGATAAAGAACTCAGCCAAACACCAAACGGAGTGAGAATACTAAAAGAGAACGGAGAGCGAGGAGAGACTCAGGCAGAGATTCCTTACCAGCTAACGCAGCGCGGATCCACCATCTTGGATTCCTATCGGAGACCAGCAAACGGGAGAGCAGCCTTGCAGAGCATCTGGTCGGAGACAGAACGACCGGTAAACTGCGGTGCGCGCTCTCCCACCACCCACCCCTCTCCGCCTCAGCTGGGGATCCCCTGCTTTCCGAGGCCAGGGTCTCTGGGCTGGGGGGTGCTGGTGCTTGGATTCCGCGCGCCTGGGCTGGCGGCTTTCTGAGAGCTGTTTGCTGGCAGCTAGCGAACCTTTCTCTGCCGCCTCCCCCTCCTTTTGCCTGGGTGCCTGGTTCCGAGTGCCGTGTCTGCTCTCTCCTGCGGGGCTGTAGGGCTGCGTGCGGGCGTGTGGCTGTTTCTAGGTCTGGGCCCCCGCGTGGGTGGGATCCCGGGGCCTTTGTTCGTTCGCCCCTCTGCTTTCCGTGGCCGGAGTCCCTGAGCAGGGGGGCGCCGGTGCTTGGATTCCGCACGCCCGGGCTGGAGGCTTTCTGGGAGCCGTTTGCTGGGACCTAGCGAACCTTTTTCTTCCGCCTCCCCCTCCTTTTGCCTGGGTGCCTGGTTCCGAGTGCTGTCTCTGCTCTCTCCTGCGGGGCTGTAGGGCTGCGTGCGGGCGTGTGGCTGTTTCTAGGTCTGGGCCCCCGCGTGGGTGGGATCCCGGGGCCTTTGTTTGTTCGCCCCTCTGCTTTCCGTGGCCGGAGTCCCTGAGCAGGGGGGCACCGGTGCTTGGATTCCGCGCGCCCGGGCTGGAGGCTTTCTGGGAGCCATTTGCTGGCACCTAGCGAACCTTTTTCTGCCGCCTCCCCCTCCTTTTGCCTGGGTGCCTGGTTCCGAGGGCCGTCTCTGCTCTCTCCTGCGGGGCTGTAGGGCTGCGTTCGGGCGTGTGGCTGTTTCTAGGTCTGGGCTCCCGCGTGGGTGGGATCCTGGGGCCTTTGTTCGTTGGCCCCTCTGCTTCCCGTGGCCACGGTCACTTAACCCCGAGACTACCGGCTTCTTGGAATTCGCGCCCCTGAGTGGGGGCTCTCTGGGTCCCATTTGTAGGCACTGACTGCTGGTGTTGCCCTTTTTTTTTTTTTTTTCCTCTCAATTTTATTTTTCTTCCTTTTTTGATTAGTTTTGTCATCTTTTACCTCTTTTTTTCTTTTGTCTTTCTTCATTGCTTAATTTCTTGTCTCTCTATCTCTTCCTTCTCTTTCTGATCCCTGAATTCCAGGCGATGTATGCCTCTGTACCTTCTGGCCAGGCTGAGCTGTGAAAATTGAGACCGACTCCCCCAGACCTCATAGCTGCATCGGTGGGATCCCTGGGAACTTTGCAGTTCTTTAACTTTTCTGATTTTTATTTGGTCATTCTTTCCTTTTCTTTCTCTTCCCCCTTCTGGTTTCCTCCATCCCATAGTCTCTCATCTGTACATTCCAACGACAAGCTCCCCTAGCATTCTTTTATGTTTGTACACTTTTTGCTCCTCCTCCTCTCTCCTCTCTCCCATATCCAGCTTAGCTTCACACATAACCATCTTCCCGCTGCACCCTACCTACCTGCACCGTGCACTAGACATCACATCACCAAGCGGTGCAGGCACGCCCTATTGGAACCTGCCCAGCACTGACTACCGACCGTCCTGGTGGCTGCGGTGAGTGCCACAAGCAACCCATCCCAGTGGCTCCTCCTCAACTAGATCTGCCCAGCTGTACCACAAGAACGAAAAAAAAAAAATCTACAATCAATAAACGAGAGAAATATCTACTGAATGCCCCGAAAACAGCAAACAATATCAAAACATTTACAAAAACAAGACAAGATGGCTCCAATAGGCGTCCAAATTAAAACACCAGATAACTCTCCTGTGGAAGAAAATGCACTAGAAGTACCTGATACGGAACTCAAATCACTAATACTCGGAATTTTCCAAGAACTGAGGCAAAAAGCTGACAAACATGAGGAAAAAATAGACAAATTTATGGAAAATACAGACAAAAAATTGGAAGAATTCAGGAAGATGATGCAAGAACAAAATGCCAAAATAAATTCACAACTCGAAATTATACAAAAACAACAATTAGAAATCCAAAAGATAAACAACAAGATTTCAGAAATGGACGGTGTCATAGAAGGGCTGAGAAGTAGATTTGAAACCATGGAAGACAGGATCAGTGGAACTGAAGACAAACACTTGGATACAACTCTGTTTCAGGAAAACTCAGAAAAAAGAACAAAGAAAAATGAAGAGACCCTGAGAGTTATGTGGGACACAATTAAAAGCAAAAACTTACGAGTGATTGGCATACCAGAACAGGGGGAGAAAACAGAAAACACAGAGAGTATCATTGAGGAACTGCTGACAGAAAACTTTCCCAATATCATGAAAGATGAAAAGCTGGTCATCCAAGAAGCTCAACGAACCCCATATAGAAGAGACCCCAAAAGAAAATCACCAAGACATATCATATTCACACTCGCTAAAACTAAAGACAAACAAAGAATCCTGAGAGCAGCTCGTGAAAAACAAGAAGTCACATACAGAGGAGAAACAATAAGACTAAGCTCAGATTATTCAGCAGAAACCATGCAGGCAAGAAGGCAATGGGATGACATATATAAAATCTTGAAAGAAAAAAATTGTCAGCCAAGAATAATATATCCTGCAAAACTCTCATTCAGATTTGATGGTGAAATTAGGTCATTTCCAGATAAACAGAAACTAAAGGAATATGCAAAAGTCAAACCAAACTTACAAGAATTATTAAAGGGAGTTCTTCGATCTGAGGACAAACAGCTTAAGCCCTCAGGCAGGACCTAGGACCTAGGACGCAGGTTAACATGAACCAGATACCATTCTAGGAACTGAACTACAGAGGACTTTCCAAAAACAAAAGATATACAACAGGGAATCAGAGAAATCAATCAAAGGATGACAACAACATCAAAACAATGAAAGAGGGAACAAACGGCATAGGTATAGAACCTTCTAAAGGAGAAGAAGGCAAGGCGATACGAAGTAATGGTAGACTGCTTCAAAATTATAAAGATAAGGGTAAAATTCATGGTAACCACAAAAAAAGTTAACAAACCAACTCATAAAAATAAAGACGAAAAACATAAAGTCTCAACAAAACCAAAACCTACAAAAACAAAAGAAATGAACACAAAATCCACAAACAAAAGGAACTCAGCACAAGAGAGTAAGAAGAACAAAGAAAACTTCAGCATCACAAAAAAAAGCACTACAAAATGACAGCAACAAATTCACATCTATCAATAATTACACTGCACGTAAATGGACTCAATGCACCCATAAAGCGACGGAGAGTGGCAGAATGGATAAGAAAACAGGATCCATCTATTTGCTGTCTACAAGAGACACATCTTAGAAACAAAGATGTGAATTTATTAAAAATCAAAGGTTTGAAAAAAATATATCAAGCTAACAACTACCAAAAAAGAGCAGGAGTGGCAATTCTAATCTCAGATAAAATAGACTTTAAAACAAAATCTACCATAAAAGACAAAGAAGGACACTATATAATGATTAAGGGGATGATCCATCATGAAGACATAACCATAATAAATATCTATGCACCCAATGACAGGGCTCCAAAATACATAAAAAAAACTCTAATAGCACTGAAAAGAGATATTGACAGTTCCACAATAATAGTAGGAGACTTCAACACACCACTCTCAGTAAAGGACAGAACAACTAAAAAGAAACTCAGCAAAGATACAGAAGACCTAAAGGACACAATCAGCCAACTGGACCTCATAGACATATATAGAACAATCCATCCAACCGCTGCAAAGTACACATTCTTTTCCAATGCACATGGAATGTTCTCCAGAATAGACCACATCTTAGGCCACAGAGCAATCCTCAACAAGATCCAAAATGCTGAGATAACTCACAGTATCTTCTCTGACCACAATGCCATCAAGGTAGAAATTAACACTAGAAAGAGCAAGGAAAAAAAATCAAACACATGGAAACTGAATAATAATCTGCTTACACATCAATGGGTAATAGAAGAAATCAGAGATGGAATTAAAAAATTCCTAGAATCAAATGAAAATGAAAACACATCATACCAAAACCTTTGGGACACAGCAAAGGCAGTCCTCAGAGGACAATTTATAGCAATAGATGCACATATCAAAAAAGAACAAAGGGACAAAATCAAAACATTAACTACAGAACTCAAACAAATAGAAAGAGAACAACAAAAAAAGCCTACAACCACCGGAAGAAAGGAAATAGTAAAGATCAGAGCAGAAATCAATGAAATAGAGAACAGAAAAACAATAGAAAGAATCAACAAAACCAAAAGTTGGTTCTTTGAAAGAATCAACAAAATCGACAAACCACTGGCCAGACTGACAAAAGAAAAACAGCAGAGGGCACAAATAACCCAAATAAGAAATGAAATGGGGGACATTACAACAGACCCAACTGAAATAAAAAGGATTATAACAGAATATTATGAAAAACTATATTCCAACAAATTTGAAAACCTAGAGGAAATGGATAAATTTCTAGAAACATACGGCCTACCCAAACTACAACAAAGTGATATTGAAAATCTGAACAGACCCATAACAAGAGAAGAGATTGAAAAGGTAATAAAAAAACTCCCAACCAAAAAAAGCCCTGGCCCAGATGGCTTCACTGGAGAATTCTACAAAACATTTACAGAAGAGCTCGTACCAGTTCTACTCAAGTTATTTCAGAGCATAGAAGAGGAAGCAACACTTCCAAATTCATTCTATGAAGCCAGCATAACGCTGATACCAAAACCAGGCAAAGACATCACAAAAAAAGAAAATTACAGACCAATATCTCTCATGAATATAGATGCAAAAATTCTGAACAAAATTCTAGCCAATAGAATTCAGTATCATATCAAAAAAATAATACACCACGACCAAGTAGGATTCATACCAGGTATGCAAGGATGGTTTAACATTAGAAAATCCATCAACGTAATCCACCACATAAATAAAAGGAAAGAAAAAAATCACATGATTATCTCAATTGATGCAGAAAAGGCATTTGACAAAGTCCAACACCCATTCCTGATAAAAGCTCTCAATAAAATAGGTATACAAGGGAAATTTCTCAACATAATAAAGGGCATCTATGCAAAACCAACAGCCAACATCATTCTTAATGGAGAAAGGCTAAAAACATTCCCCCTGAAAACAGGAACAAGACAAGGATGCCCTTTATCACCACTCCTATTTAACATTGTGCTGGAAGTTCTAGCTAGAGCAGTAAGGCAAGAGAAAGAAATAAAGGGCATCCAAATTGGTAATGAAGAAGTTAAACTCTCCCTGTTTGCAGATGATATGATACTATACATAGAAAACCCTAAAGACTCCACGAGAAATTTACTGGAAGTAATAGAAAGATTCAGCAGAGTAGCAGGATACAAGATAAACATTCAAAAATCAGTTGGATTCCTATACACCGGTAAAGAGAACGATGAAAAGGAGATCAGGAAATCAATACCATTTTCAATAGCCCCTAAAACGATAAAATACTTAGGAATAAATCTGACCAGGAATATAAAAGACCTATACAAAGAAAACTACAAAACACTGCTGCATGAAACCCAAAGGGATCTACATAAATAGAAAAACATACCATGCTCATGGATAGGCAGACTCAACATTGTGAAAATGGCAATTCTACCTAAAGCAATCTACAAATACAATGCAATTCCGATACAAATACCAACAACATTCTTCAAAGAGATGGAAAAACTAATTATTAACTTTATATGGAAAGGGAAGAAACCTCGAATAAGTAAAGCACTACTGAAGAAGAAGAATAAAGTTAGAGGACTCACACTACCTGACTTGAGAACCTACTATACAGCTACAGTACTCAAAACAGCCTGGTACTGGTACAACAACAGAGACATTGACCAATGGAACAGAATTGAGAACTCAGATGTAAATCCATCCACCTACGGTCACCTGATTTTTGACAAGGGCCCAAAATACATCAAATGGGGAAAAGACAGTCTTTTTAACAAATGGTGCTGGCAAAACTGGATATCCATTTGTAGAAAAATGAAACAGGACCCATACCTCACACCATATACAAAAACTACTTCAAAATGGATCAAAGACCTGAATATAAAGCCTCAAACTATAAAATTCATAGAAGAAAAAATAGGACCAACACTTCAGGCCTTAATACATGGCATTAACAGGATACAAACCATAAACATCAACACAAAAAACCCAACAGATAAACTAGATAATTGGGATCTTCTAAAAATCAAACATCTATGCTCTTCAAAAGATTTCACCAAAAGAGTTAAAAGAGAACCTACAGACTGGGAAAAAATTTTTGGACAGTACAAGTCAGACAAAGGTCTAATCTCCATAATCTACAAGAAAATCCAACACCTCTACAACAAAAAGACAACCAATCCTATCAAAAAATGGGCAAAGGAAATGAACAGACACTTCACCAAGGAAGACATTCAAATGGCCAACAGACACATGAGG
This sequence comes from Dugong dugon, assembly GCA_030035585.1. Classification (NCBI taxonomy): domain Eukaryota; kingdom Metazoa; phylum Chordata; class Mammalia; order Sirenia; family Dugongidae; genus Dugong; species Dugong dugon. The sequence goes on along the minus strand of CM057473.1, from coordinate 27,553,593 downwards.
AAATGCTCGCGATCACTAGCCATTAGAGAAATGCAAATTAAAACCACAATGAGATACCATCTCACCCCGGCATTACTGGCACGAATCAAAAACACTGGAAATAACAAATGTTGGAGGGGCTGCGGGGAGACGGGAACTCTTATACACTGCTGGTGGGAATGCAAAATGATACAGCCATTTTGGAAAATGATATGGCGTTTCCTCAGAAAGCTAGAAATAGACGTACCATTCGATCCAGCAATCCCACTCCTAGGAATATATCCTAGAGAAATAAGCGTCATCACTCGAATAGACATATGCACACCTATGTTCATGGCAGCATTATTCACAATAGCAAAACGATGGAAACAACCTCGATGTCCATCAACAGACGAATGGATACACAAACTATGGTACATACACACAATGGAGTACTATGCAACGAGAAAGAACAATGAATCGGTGAACCATCTCATAACATGGATGAAACTGGAGGACATCATGCTGAGTGAAATAAGTCAATCACAAAAGGACAAATATTGTATGAGACCTCTATTGTAAAAACCCATGAAAAAATTCACATGCAAAATGTAACAATCCTTGTTGGTTACCAGGGATGGGGGGGGGGGGGATACTAAATAGGTAATAGGTAAGTGGTAACTTGGGTGAGAGATGAGATAGTACATAGTACAGCGGAAACTAACACAACCTGCACAAGGAAAGGTCATGAAGGCCCTATAGACACATCCAAACCCCCCGAGGGACTGAGCTGTTGGACGGAGGGCTCTGGGGACCATGATCTCGGGGAACATCTAGCTCAATTGGCATGACACTACTTATAAAGATAATGCTCTACATTCTACCTTGGTGAGTAGTGTCTGGGGTCTTAAAAGCCTATGAGCGGCCATCTAAGATACTCCACTGATCTCATCCCTTCGGGAACAAGGGAGAATGAAGAGAACAGGATACAAGGAAAAGATTAGTCCGAAGGACTAATGGTCCACAGCTACCAAGGCCTCCACGGGACTGAGCCCAGTACAGCTGGATGGTGCCCGGCTACCACCAATGACTCCTTTGACCAGGATCACAACAGAGGGTTCTGGGCAGAGCTGGAGTAGGATGTAGAGCATAATTTTAACTCCCAAAAAAAAAAAAAAAAGAAGACCAGATATACTGGCCTAAAGAATACTAGAGAAACCTCGAGAGTGTGGCCCCCAGACACCCTTTCAGCTCAGAGGTGAAGTTACCTTCAAGGTTCGATGTTAAGCCTGGGAATGGACACCCCAGTAAAACTAAATGGGACTAACGATGTACAGGAGTCCGGTGACAAGGGCCAGAAGGCAGAGGGAGAGTAGGAAACTGATGATAAGGAACACAAATTGAATAAGGACACTGTCGATGTATTGTGAGATTGTTGACCACTGCTTTAGGGCAACATTTGTAGTAACTATTAAATGGGAGGCTGTTTTGTCCTGTAAGCCTTCATCTTGGGCGAGAATGGCAGCACAATTGGAAGAGCATAGTCAATATCACTTAAATGTGTAAGTAAAAAGTTTTGAAATGGTGTTTAAATAAAATAAAAATAAATAAATAAACAAACAAAGGAGACTAAAGAGGTACAATAATCCACTGACAAGGTCCAGAAGACAGAAGGGGACAAGGAAGCCCCCTGGTGATAGGGAACACAAGGTGGAGTAAGGATATTCTTGATGTGCTGTGAGATTGTTAACCATTGTCATAGGGCAACATGTGTAGTAACTGTTAAATGAAAAACTATTTTGTTCTGTAAGCCTTCATCTTAAGTGAGAATAACAGCACAGTTGGAAGAGCGTAGTCAATGTCACTGAACTGTGAATGTAGAAAATTTTGAAACGGTGTATCTTTGGCCATCTGTAATTTTCATCAAAAAAAAAGGTTGAGAATTTAGAGGCTTAATACGTTGTGGGGTTGTTAACCAATGTCAAAAAAAACAACATGTGTACTACTATTTCATGAGAAACTATTTGCTCTGTAAGCTTTCACCTGAAGTACAATAAAATAAAAAAAAAAAAAAATAGAACAAAACACAGCCCAGTCCTGCACCACCTTCACTATCATTGCTATGCTTGAGCCCATTGTTGCAGCCACTGTGTCAATCTATCTAATTGAGGGGCTTCCTCTTTTTCACTGAACCTAATTTGCTGTATAAACTTTCACCAAAAACACAATAAAATAATAATTTAGGTGATACTTATTCTGAAATCTTAACAACTAACAATAACTAAATTCGTTTTTTGTTTAGAAGATATTGGTGAAGTACAAACCCTGAGGACAATTCAAATTGTTTTTCATTTTATAGAAGTGATTTTTAAATTAAAATGAATTAGTTCTTCTTAGGGATAAGTATATAAAAATATGACTTTTATAAACATCTTTTTTTATTTTTCAATTTGGGTAATGTTTGAACATCAATACTTATAATCATTAAATAACCAAGTATAGTATACTAAGACCAACACATAATCCTAACCATAACCTGAACTTTCGGCTGCTAACCTAAAGGTTGGCGATTTGAGTCCGCCAGTGGCTTTGAGGAAGAAAAGACCTTTTGGTCTGGTCCAGTAAAGATTTCAGCCTTGGAAATCCTATGAAGTAGTTCTACCCTGTCATATAGAGTTACTATTAGTCAGAATTGACTTTGTGGCACACAACAAGACAATGTGCCATTGCATTTAATTAAAAAAATTGTAAGTTGTAATATACTTATAGAATATAATATATTATGCATTCCTTAATAATTATTTTGAGTTTTCCTTAATAACCAATAAGTTAATAATAAAATCATTAATGAACATCTTTTTCCTTTATATTCATTTGGATTATTCCTTTATGGTATAGATACTTTGGCTCTGAATTACCTCAATAACACTTCATTTAAGGTAAGAGCTCTTCTACATAATTCATAATATTTAGGAATGTTGTGAGGGTATATTATTCTCATTGTTCTATTTTAATGTTTCTGTTTTATTAACTTATTCAGAGATATTGTCAAAATGAGGTACAAATCAAGAGAGCCAATTTCACAGGAGACTGATTAATAAAGATGAATGCCTGCTTATTAATCTGCAATGAATAATATAGTCCTGTTAACTTTAGTGGATCATAAGAAACTCTATCTTGGTAGGGTCAAGTACGTCAACTCAGGAAAACAAATGATAGGCCAGATTATTACCTGGTGAGCATTGAATTGGAGCAAAAGTAGTTTGATGTTCTTTAAGAAATATTTCTATCTTGCTATCGTAACAATATGAATAGCCCTTCTCCCTTCTAGAGAATTTAATATCTGGATACCTGGGACAAATCAAACAGAATCAGATGATTTCTCTTGATTAATGTTAGGAAAGCCCAGAAAAATTCCCTTTGCATCCCTCTGCAATACTATGTTTACTCAACAAAAGCATCTGCTATTAAAAAAAAAATCTATTAGAATTTACAACGATTTAAATTACATCTAATTTTATTTAGTTCATAGATCATGTCTGTTTGAAGGTATTCTTGGGATAGACCTTAGAAAACATGGTGATTTGTAGGAAATGCTTTCATTTTCTAAGCTTTGGTTGTATATATAATCTCTTTTTGTATATTTACTAGGAAATTTTCTACAGGTGACTAATGGTACATTTTCTTTCACATTTATATCCATTTTAGAAGTTATGATTTTCTGATTTTATCCCTAAAATCTGGAGCATACTTCTTTTGGGCTTTGTTGCCATTTGTCAATAAATACAAATCTTATCCCCAGTCCTTGGTGATCTCTCTTGCCTCAAATGTGCACTTATGGTTTCTGCCACTCATTTGACCCTGGCTTACATCATTAGTCATTTTTGAAGTTTGCTTTCTTTGAATCACCAGGGGATTTTAAACTCTTTGATATCAGTGTTCATGCTGACAATGAATTCAGAGGAGGGAGAATGTCATGGATAAGGAAAATAAAGAAAGATTTCGCAGGTAAGTCTGTACTTAAACTGGATCCTGGGAGATTTATCTAGGCAGAGAGAGGCAAAGAAGTTAACCTGGATATTGGAACTGATACAAAAAAGGTACAGAAATGGCGCTAAGGATCTAGGGAAATCACTGCTGTTTAAACAGTTTATGAGTGGATATAGGTTTAAACAAGAATGATGGTATTGGTAATGAAAAGGAAAAGACAACTGCAAAAATTAATTTAGAGGGAGAATCTTCAAAACAAATTCTTAAATATGAGGAGGGAGGGTTGACCCATGTTCCAGTTCAACTTAAAGCTTCTATATCCCAGAGTTTTGCTGATTCTTTGAATATCAAATATATTGTCAAAATGAAGTACGAAACAAGCGAGCCATATTCAAAGCAGACTGATTACTAAAACGAATCGCCTGCATATTAATCTGGATTGAGCAATAAAGCCCTAGTAACCACAAAGGATTCTAAGAAACTATGTCCTGATGGGATTGTGTATGTCTATTCAGGGAAATAAATGAGAGAATGTGAATATTAACTTTAACATTAATTGTGACTATTACGTTTTCCTTGATCTTATATCTGAAGATATATTTTAGTGTTTGGAGCGGCTGGTGGATTCTTTTGCTTAGCAGCCGAGCTCTTAACCATTGTGCTACCGGGGACCCATATACACCTATTCTTCACTTATTGACGATTTTGTTATCCAATATTTCGAATTTATGACAATAGCAAAAAACTACTCTCTATTTTGTACATTAACGATGTACGTCTGACAATGAACACTGATGTGTGAGGCTAGAGTAATGCTGACTGTGATGGTTAAGGTTATGTGTCAACTTGGCTGCGCCATGATTCTCAGTGGTTTGGCAGTTATGTAATGATGTAATTTGACAGTTATGTAATGATGTAGTCATCCCCCATTTTGTGATCTGATGGGGTTAGCCTCCATTTTCACATAACAACCTGGTCTTTGGAATTTAACCATGTTGGTAAGTGAGGAGTGAGTATATATATATATAAAATCCTCACAATGGGTCCAATAAGCAACATCATAATAAATAAATGGAGAAAAGATTGAGGTTCTCAAGGATTTCATTTTATTTGGATCAACAATCAACACTTATGGAAGCAGCAGTCAAGAAATCAAAGGACCCATTGCCTTCGGAAAACGTACTGCAAAAGACTTCTCTAAAGAGTTTAAAAACAAAGATTTCACTTTAAGGACTAATGTGAGCCTGACTTAAGCCATGATGTTTTCAATCGCCTCATAAGCAAGAGAAAACTAGACAATGAGTAAGGAAGACTAAGGAAGAATTGATCCCTTTGAATTATGGTGTTGGCAAAGAATACTGAATATACCATGGACTGCCAAAATTTGAACAATTCTGTCTTGCAAGTAGTATAGCCAGAATGGTCCTTAGAAGTGAGAATGATGAGACCACTCATCTTACATACTTTGGACATGTGATTAGGAGGGACCAGTCCCTGGAGAAGGACCTCATGCTTGGTTAAGTAGAGGGTCAGCAAAAAAGAGGAAGACCCTCAATGAGACGGATTGACACAGTTGCTGCAACAATGGGCTTAAGCATAACAAGGATCATGAGGATGGCGTGGGACGGGGCAGTGTTTCATTCTGTTGTACATAGGGTCACTATGAGCATATATGTATATATATACTCATATATATATTTTTTTCCTTAATAATCTTATGTAATGTTGCTCTGTCCAACTCATATGAAGACTATTAAAGTATTAAATCACATTACTCAAGTAATTATATACCCTAATACGTAGAATACAGCTTCTCAGGTAATATTGAGTAGCTGTATTCTAGGTATTAGAGTATATAATTTTGAACTAAAATTTCATGAAATACCTATTAAAAGTTCAGCTAGAAAATAAACTTGTGGCTGTTATTAGTCACACCAGGACCCCTGATCCATATGGATCTTGGGTAAATATAAATTAAGAAAAATGTATTTTCCCATCAAAGGTTTAAGAAATTTTATTAACAATTGCTTTTCAAAAGCTTCTCAGTTTAATGCCTTAAATTTTCCTGAAAAAAAAAAAAATTAATGCTCTGAGCAACACCATGGCGGTCAGCAAGAACAAACGCCTTACAAAAGGTGGCAAAATAGGAGCCAAGAAGAAAGTGGTTGATCCATTTTCTAAGAAAGATTGGTATGATGTAAAAGCACCAGCTATGTTCAATATAAGAAATACTGGGAAAACACTAGTCATAAGGACTAAAGGAACAAAAATTGCATCTGATGACCTCAAGGGTCGTGTTTTTGAATTGAGCCTTGCTGATCTGCAGAACGATGAAGTTGCATTTAGAAAATTCAAGCTAGTTACTGAGGATGTTCAGAGCAAGAACTGCCTGACCAACTTCCATGGCATGGATCTTACCTGCGACAAAACGTCCTCCATGGTCAAAAAGTGGCAGACCATGACTGAAGCTTATGTTGATGTCAAGACTATTGATGGTCATTTGCTTCATCTGGTCTGCGTTTTTTTCACTAAAAAACACAACAATCAGATTCGGAAGATGTCTTATGCTCACCATCAACAGGTCCGCCAAATCCGGAAGAAAATGATAGAAATCATGACCCGAGAGGTGCAGACAAATGACTTGAAAGAAGTGATCAATAAGTTGATTACAGATAGCATTGGGAAGGACATAGAAAAGACTTGCCAATCTATTTATCCTCTCCATGATGCATTTGTTAGAAAAGTGAAAATTCTGAAGAAGCCCAAGTTTGAATTGAGAAAAATCATGGAGCTTCATGGTGAAGGTAGTAGTTCTGGAAAAGCTATCGGAGATGAGACAGGTGCTAAAGTTGGACGAGCTGATGGCTATGAGCCACCTGTTCAAGAATCTGTTTAAAAATGCAGATTTTTAATGATGACAAATAAAATATCTTATTTCTGAAAAAAAATTAACTAAGATATATGGTATCTAAGACAACACTACATTCGGTACAAAAAACATTACTTAATTGTCTCCATTTTTAATCTCTTTCACAACAACATGATTACTCACATCAGTATGGTTAGGATAGGATAACAAAAAATAAGTTGTGGAGAGTGTGTATATGTTGGTAGAAATAATCTTATTTGAAAAGAATATTACCACTGGTTTCTGAGTGTCTAGCCTTCTCTACCTTAATGGAATTAAGGTTGCCATTTTGCTTTTACTGACCTCATTGCACCTACCAGAAAATTTAAAAGGTTTAAGCAAAAAAGATACAATCAGCAGAAAGACTTTAAGATTTTAAATTGAAAGAACAATGAATAAAGTCTGTATAAAAATATCTAGGCAGACACATTACTATTCTGTATTCTGTCCCTGAACTGCTGTCTTCCAAGTTTCTTGGCATAGAGGACTGTGCACTTTTTTTTTTTTCTTTTAATATTTTATTGTACTTCAGGTGAAGGCTTACAGAACAAATAGTTTCTCATGAAACAGTAGTACACATGTTGTTTTATGACATTGGTTAACAACCCCACAACATATTAAGCCTCTAAATTCTCAACCTTTTTTTTTTTTGATGAAAATACAGTTAGTCAAAGATACACCATTTCAAAAATTTCTACATACACGGTTCAGTGACATTGACTACGCTCTTCCAACTGTGCTGTTATTCTGACTTAAGATGAAGGCTTACAGAACAAAATAGTTTCTCATTTAACAGTTACTACACATGTTGCCCTATGACAATGGTTAACAATCTCACAACACATCAAGAATATACTTACTCCACCTTGTGTTCCCTATCACCAGGGGACTTCCTTGTCCCCTTCTGTCTTCTGGCCCTTGTCACTGGACTACTGTACCTCATTAGTCTCATTTGGTTTTTTTTTTTTTTTAACACCATTTCAAAACTTTTTTCTTACACAGTTAAGTGATATTGACTATGCTCTTCCAATTGTGCTGCCATTTCTCACCCAAGATGAAGGCTTACAGGACAAAACAGCCTCCCATTTAATAGTTACTACAAATGTTGCCCTATAACAGTGGTCAACAATCTCACAACACATCGACAGTGTCCTTACTCAATTTGTGTTCCTTATCATCAGTTTCCTACTCCCCCTCTGCCTTCTGGCCTTTGTCACTGGACTCCTGTACCTCGTTAGTCCTATTTAGTTTTACTGGGCTGTCCACTCCCAGGCTTAACATTGAACCTCGAAGGTAACATCACCTCTGAGCTGAAAGGGTGTCTAGGGGCCACACTTTTGAGGTTTCTCCAGTATTCTTTAGGGCAATAAATCTGGTCTTTATTTTATTTTATTTTTTTTTGGGAGTTAAAATTATGCTCTACATCCTTCTCCAGCTCTGTCCAGAACCCTCTGTTGTGATCCTGGTCAGAGCAGTCAGTGTTGGTAACCGGGCACCATCTAGCTGTACTGGACTCAGTCTGGTGGAAGCCTTGGTAGCTGTGGACAATTAGTCCTTTGGACTAACCTTTTTGTTGTATCCTGTTCTATTCATTCTCCCTTGCTCCCAAAGGGATGAGACCAGTGGAATGTCTTAGATGGCCGCTCATAGGCTTTTAAGACCCCAGACACTACTCACCAAGGTAGAATGTAGAGCATTATCTTTATACGTAGTGTCATGCCAATTGAGCTAGATGTTCCCTGAGACCATGGTCCCCAGAGCCCTCTGTCCAACAACTCAGTCCGTTAGGGGGTTTGGATGTGTCTATAGGGCCTCCATGACCTTTCCTTGTGCAGGTTGTGTTAGTTTCCCCTGTACTGTGTATTATCTCACCTCTCACCCAAGGTACCACTTATCTATTGCCTATTTAGTATTTCCCCCCGCTCCCCTCCCATCCTTGGTAACCAACAAGGATTGCTACATTTTGCATGTGAATTTTTTCATGGGTTTTTACAATAGAGGTCTCATATAATATTTGTCCTTTTGTGATTGAATTATTTCACTCAGCATAATGTCCTCCAGTTTCATCCATGTTATGAGATGGTTCACAGATTCATTGTTGTTCTTTCTTGTTGCATAGTACTCCATTGTGTGTATGTACCATAGTTTGCGTATCCATTCATCTGTTGATGGACATCGAGGTTGTTTCCATCGTTTTGCTATTGTGAACAATGCTGCCATGAACATAGGTGTGCATATGTCTATTTGAGTGATGACTTATTTCTCTAGGATATATTCCTAAGAGTGGGATTGCTGGATCGAATGGTATGTCTATTTCTAGCTTTCTGAGGAAACGCCATATCATTTTCCAAAATGGTTGTATCATTTTGCATTCCCACCAGCAGTGTATAAGAGTTCCCATCTCCCTGCAGCCCCTCCAACATTTGTTATTTCCAGTATTTTTGATTCGTGCCAGTAATGCCGGGGTGAGATGGTATCTCATTGTGGTTTTAATTCGCATTTCTCTAATGGCTAGTAATCGCGAGCATTTCCTCATGTGTCTGTTGGCCATTTGAATGTCTTCCTTGGTGAAGTGTCTGTTCATTTCCTTTGTCCATTTTTTGATAGGATTGTTTGTCTTTTTGTTGTAGAGGTGTTGGATTTTCTTGTAGATTATGGAGATGAGACCTTTGTCTGACTTGTACTGTCCAAAAATTTTTTCCCAGTCTGTAGGTTCTCTTTTGACTCTTTTGGTGAAGTCTTTTGAAGAGCATAGATGTTTGATTTTTAGAAGATCCCAGTTATCTAGTTTATCTGTTGGGTTTTCTGTGTTGATGTTTATGGTTTGTATCCTGTTAATGCCATGTATTAAGGCCTGAAGTGTTGGTCCTATTTTTTCTTCTATGAATTTTATAGTTTGAGGCATTATATTCAGGTCTTTGATCCATTTTCAAGTAGTTTTTGTATATGGTGTGAGGTATGGGTCCTGTTTCATTTTTCTACAAATGGATATCCAGTTTTGCTACCACCATTTGTTAAAAAGACTGTCTTTTCCCCGTTTGATGTATTTGGACCCTTGTCGAAGATCAGGTGACCGTAGGTGGAAGGATTTACATCTGGGTTCTCAATTCTGTTCCATTGGTCAATGTCTCTGTTGTTGTACCAGTACCAGGCTGTTCTGAGTACTGTAGCTGTATAGTAGGTTCTCAAGTCAGGTAGTGTGAGTCCTCCAACTTTATTCTTCTTCTTCAGTAGTGCTTTACTTATTCGGGGTTTCTTCCCTTTCCATATAAAGTTAATAATTAGTTTTTCCATCTCTTTGAAGAATGTTGTTGGTACTTGTATTGGGATTGCATTGTATTTGTAAATTGCTTTAGGTAGAATTGCCATTTTCACAATGTTGAGTCTGCCTATCCAGGAGCATAGTATGTTTTTGCATTTATGTAGATCCCTTTAGGTTTCATGCAGCAGTGTTTTGTAGTTTTTTTGTATAGGTCTTTTACATTCCTGGTCAGATTTATTCCTAAGTATTTTATTTTTTTAGGGGCTATTGAAAATGGTATTGATTTCCTGATCTCCTTTTCATCGTTCTCTTTACTGGTGTATAGGAATCCAACTGATTTTTGAATGTTTATCTTGTATCCTGCTACTCTGCTGAATCTTTCTATTAGTTCCAGTAGATTTCTCATGGAGTCTTTAGGGTTTTCTATGTATAGTGTCATATCATCTGCAAACAGGGAGAGTTTAACTTCTTCATTACCATTTTGGATGCCCTTGATTTCTTTCTCTTGCTTTATTGCTCTAGCTAGAACTTCCAGCACAATGGTATATAGGAGTGGTGATAAAGGGCATCCTTGTCATGTTCCTGTTTTCAAGGGGAATGTTTTCAGCCTCTCTCCATTAAGAATGATGTTGGCTGTTGTTTTTGCATAGATGCCCTTTATTATGTTGATAAATTTCCCTTCTATACTTATTTTATTGAGAGCTTTTGTCAGGAATGGGTGTTGGACTTTGTTAAATGCCTTTTCTGCATCAATTGAGATGATCATGTGATTTTTTACTTTCCTTTTATTTATGTGGTGGAATATGTTGATGGATTTTCTAATGTTAAACCATCCTTGCATACCTGGTATGAATCCGACTTGGTTGTGGTGTATTATTTTTTTGATATGATGCTGAATTCTATTTGCTAGAATTTTGTTCAGAATTTTTGCATCTATATTCATGAGAGATATTGGTCTGTAATTTTCTTTTTTTGTGATGTCTTTGCCTGGTTTTGGTATCAGCGTTATGCTGGCTTCATAGAATGAATTTGGAAGTGTTGCTTCCTCTTCTATGCTCTGAAATAGCTTTAGTAGAACTGGTACAAGCTCTTCTGTAAATGTTTTGTAGAAGTCTCCAGTGAAGCCATCTAGGCCAGGGCTTTTTTTGGTTGGGAGTTTTTTTTATTACCTTTTCAATCTCTTCTCCTGTTATGGGTCTGTTCAGATTTTCAATATCACCTTGTTGTAGTTTGGGTAGGCCGTGTGTTTCTAGAAATTTATCCATTTCCTCTAGGTTTTCAAATTTGTTGGAATATAGTTTTTCATAATATTCTGTTATAATCCTTTTTATTTCGGTTGGGTCTGTTGTAATGTCCCCCATTTCATTTCTTATTTGGGTAATTTGTGCCCTCTGCTGTTTTTCATTTCTCAGTCAGGCCAGTGGTTTGTCGATTTCGTTGATTCTTTCAAAGAACCAACTTTTGGTTTTGTTGATTCTTTCTATTGTTTTTCTGTTCTCTAGTTCATTTATTTCTGCTCTGATCTTTACTATTTCCTTTCTTCCGGTGGTTGTAGGTTTTTTTTGTTCTGTTTCTATTTGTTTGAGTTCTGTAGTTAATGTTTTGATTTTGTCCCGTTCTTCTTTTTTGATATGTGCATCTATTGCTATAAATTGTCCTCTGAGGACTGCCTTTGCTGTGTCCCAAAGGTTTTGGTATGATGTGTTTTCATTTTCATTTGATTCCAGGAATTTTTTAATTCCATCTCTGATTTCTTCTATTACCCATTGATGTGTAAGGAGATTATTATTCAGTTTCCATGTGTTTGATTTTTTTTCCTTGCTCTTTCTAGTGTTAATTTCTACCTTGATGGCATTGTGGTCAGAGAAGATACTGTGAATTATCTCAGCATTTTGGATCTTGTTGAGGATTGCTCTGTGGCCTAAGATGTGGTCTATTCTGGAGAAAGTTCCATGTGCCTTGGAAAAGATTGTGTACTTTGCAGCGGTTGGATGGAGTGTTCTATATATGTCTATGAGGTCAAGTTGGCTGATTGTGCCCTTTAGGTCTTCAGTATCTTTGCTGAGTTTCTTCTTAATTGTTCTGTCCTTTACTGAGAGTGGTGTGTTGAATTCTCCTACTATTATTGTGGAACTGTCAGTTTCTCTTTTCAGTGTTGTTAGAGTTTGTTTTATGTATTTTGGAGCCCTGTCATTGGGTGCGTAGATCTTTATTATGGTTATGTCTTCATGATGGATTGTTCCCTTAATCATTATATAGTGTCCTTCTTTGTCTTTTATGGTAGATTTTGTTTTAAAGTCTATTTTATCTGAGATTAGAATTGCCACTCCTGCCCTTTTTTGGTAGTTGTTAGCTTGATATATTTTTTTCCAACCTTTGACTTTTAATAAATTCACATCTTTGTTTCTAAGGTGTGTCTCTTGTAGACAGCAAATTGATGGTTCCTGTTTTCTTATCCATTCTGCCACTCTCCGTCTCTTTATGGGTGCATTGAGTCCATTTACATTCACTGTAATTATTGATAGATGGAAGTTTGTTGATGTCATTTTGTAGTGCTTTTTTTTGTGGTGCTGAAATTTTCTTTGTTCTTCTTACTCTCTTGTGCTGAGTTACTTTTGTTTGTGGATTTTGTGTTCATTTCTTTTGTTTTTGTAGGTTTTGTTTTTGTTGAGACTTTACGTTTTTTGTCTTTATTTTTATGAGTTGGTGTGTTAACTTTCTTTGTGGTTACCATGAATTTTACCCTTATCTTTATAAGTTTGAAGCAGTCTACCTTTACTTGGTATCGCCTTGCCTTCCTCTCCTTTAGAAGGTTCTATACCTATGCTGTTTGTTCCCTCTTTCATTGTTTTGATGTTGTCATCCTTTGATTGATTTCTCTGATTCCCTGTTGTATTTCTTTTGTTTTTGGAAAGTCCTCTGTAGTTCAGTTCCTAGAATGGTATCTGGTTCATATGAACCTGCGTCCTAGGTCCTAGGTCCTGCCTGAGGGCTGAAGCTGTTTGTCCTCAGATCGAAGAACTCCCTTTAATAATTCTTGTAAGTTTGGTTTGACTTTTGCATATTCCTTTAGTTTCTGTTTATCTGGGAATGACCTAATTTCACCATCAAATTTGAATGAGAGTTTTTCAGGATATATTATTCTTGGCTGACAATTTTTTTCTTTCAAGATTTTATATATGTCATCCCATTGCCTTCTTCCCTCATGGTTTCTGCCGAATAATCTGAGCTTAGTCTTATTGTTTCTCCTCTGTATGTGACTTCTTGTTTTTCACGAGCTGCTCTCAGGATTCTTTGTTTGTCTTTAGTTTTAGCAAGTGTGAATATGATATGTCTTGGTGATTTTCTTTTGGGGTCTCTTCTATATGGGGTTCGTTGAGCTTCTTGGATGGCCAGCTTTTCATTTTTCATGATATTGGGAAAGTTTTCTGTCAGCAGTTCCTCAATGATCCTCTCTGTGTTTTCTGTTTTCTCCCCCTGTTCTGGGATGCAATCACTCGTAAGTTTTTGCTTTTAATTGTGTCCCACATAACTCTCAGGGTCTCTTCATTTTTCTTTGTTCTTTTTTCTGAGTTTTCCTGAAACAGAGTTGTATCGAAGTGTTTGTCTTCAGTTCCACTGATCCTGTCTTCCGTGGTTTCAAATCTACTTCTCAGCCCTTCTATGACACCGTCCATTTCTGAAATCTTGTTGTTTATCTTTTGCATTTCTAATTGTTGTTTTTGTATAATTTCGAGTTCTGAATTTATTTTGGCATTTTGTTCCTGCATCATCTTCCTGAATTCTTCCAATTTTTTGTCTGTATTTTCCATAAATTTGTCTATTTTTTCTTCATGTTTGTCAGCTTTTTGCCTCAGTTCTTGGGAAATTCCGAGTATTAGTGATTTGAGTTCCCTATCAGGTACTTCTAGTGCATTTTCTTCCACAGGAGAGTTATCTGGTGTTTTAATTTGGACACCTATTGGAGCCATCTTGTCTTGTTTTTGTAAATGTTTTGATATTGTTTGCTGTTTTTGGGGCATTCAGTAGAATTCAGTAGATATTTCTCTCGTTTATTGATTGTAGTTTTTTTTTTTTTTCGTCCTTGTGGTACAGCTGGGCAGATCTAGCTGAAGAGGAGCCACTGGGACGGGTTGTTTATGGAACTCACCTCAGCCACCAGGACGGTCGGTAGTCAGTACTGGGCAGGTTCCAATAGGGCGTGCCTGCACAGCTTGGTGGTGTGATGTCAAGTGCACTGTGCAGGTAGGTAGGGTGCAGCGGGAAGATAGTTATGTGTGAAGCTAAGCCGGATATGGGAGAGAGGAGAGAGGAGCAGGAGCAAAATGCATATAAACATAAAAGAATGCTAGGGGAGCTTGTCATTGGAATGTACAGATGAGAGACTATCAGATGGAGGAAACCAGAACGGGGAAGAGAAAGAAAAGGAAAGAATGAACAAATAAAAATCAGAAAAGTTAAAGAACTGCAAAGTTCCCAGGGATCCCACCGATGCAGCTATGAGGTCTGGGGGAGTCGGTCTCAGTTTTCACAGCACAGCCTGGCCAGAAGGGACAGAGGCATACATCGCCTGGTATTCAGGGATCAGAAAGAGAAGGAAGAGATAGAGAGACGAGAAATTAAGCAATGAAGAAAGACAAAAGGGAAAAAGAGGGAAAAGATGACAAAACTAATCAAAAAAGAAGGAAAAAAAAAAAAAAAAAGCAACACCAGCAGTCAGTGCCAACAAATGGGACCCAGAGAGCCCCCACTCAGGGGCGCGAATTCCAAGCAGCCGGCAGTCTCGGGGTTAAGAGACCATGGCCACGGGAAGCAGAGGGGGCAACGAACAAAGGCCCTGGGATCTCACCAGCACGGCAGCCCAGACCTGGAATCTGCCACACACCCGAACGCAGTCCCACAGCCCCGCCGGAGAGAGCAAAGACCGCGCTCGGAACCAGGCACTCGAGCAAAAGGAGGGGGAGGCAGCGAGAGGCAAGTGAGAAACCAGAAGAAGCAGAAAATGCCACACCAACAGCCAACAAATGGGACCCAGAGAGCCCCCACTCAGGGGCGCGAATTCCAAGCAGCCGGCAGTCTCGGGGTTAAGAGACCGTGGCCACGGGAAGTAGATGGGTGAACGAACAAAGGCCCCGGGATCACACCAGCGCGGCAGCCCAGACCTGGAAGCAGCCACATGCCCGAACGCAGCCCCACAGCCCCGCAGGAGAGAGCAAAGACGGTGCTCGGAACCAGGCACCCAGGCAAAAGGAGGGGGAGGTGGCAGAAAAAGCTTCGCCAGCAGCCAGCAAACGGCTCTCAGAAAGCCGCCTGCCCGGGCACGTGGAATCCAAGCACCAGCACCCCCCAGCCCAGGGACCCTGGCCACGGAGAGCAGGGGAGCCCCAGCTGAGGTGGAGAGGTGTGGGGTGTGGGAAAGCGTGCACCGCAGTTTACCAGTCGTTCTGTCTCCCACTGGATGCTCTGCGAGGCTGCTCTCCCGTTCGCTGGTCTCCGATAGGAATCCAAGATAGTGGATCCTAGCTGCGTTAGCTGGTAAGGAATCTCGGCATGATTCTCTCCTCGCTCTCTGTTCTCTTTTAGTATTCTCACTCCGTTTGGTGTTTGGCTGAGTTCTTTATCTCTTCATTTGGTGTTCTAGGGTTTCAGGATTGTTGATTCTCTGTTAGGCTTAGTTTTTCGGATCTTTGCTGTGGAGGGATGGTGTGGTGTTTCTGCCTAGAGCGCCATCTTGCCCCGCCTCTCCGAGGACTGTGCACTTTTAACGCTACATCCATTTGTTGAAACATCTCAATTGGTATTCCGTCAATTCTTGGAGCCCTGTTTTTCACCAGTGATTTCAGAGCAGCTTGCACCTCTTCTTTCAGTACTATAGGTTTCTGATTGTATACTACCTCCTGAAATGGTTGAAGGTTGACCAATTCTTCTTCGTATAGTGACTCCGTGTTCTCCTTCCATCTTCTTTTGATGTTTCCTTTGTCGTTAAACATTTTTCTGTAGAATCTTTCAATATTGTAACTCAAGGCTTGAATTTTTTCTTCAGTTCTTTCAGCTTGATAAATGCCATGAAGGTTCCTTCCCTTTTGGTTTTCCAAGTCCAGGTCCTTGCACATGTTGTTACAACTCTTTGTTTTGTCTTCTTGACACGTCCTTTGAAATCTTCTGTTCAGCTCTTTTACTCCATTTCTTCCTTTCACTTTAGCTACTGGACATTCAAGAGCAAGCTGCAGAGTCTCTTCTGACATCCATTTTGGTCTTTTCTTTCCTGTCTTTTTTTTAAATTTAATTTTATTATTATTTTCTTTTCTTATTGTACTTAAGGTGAAGGTTTACAGAACAAATAGTTTCTCATGAAACAGTAGTACATATAATGTTTTATGACATTGGTTAACAACTCCATGACATGTCAATCCTCTCCCTTCTTGACCTTTCTTTTTTTGTGTGAAAATATACATAACCAATGATACACCATTTCAAAAATTTCTACAAGCACAGTTCAGTGACATCGACTACACTCTTCCAATTGTGCTGCTCTTCTCAATTTAGATGAAGGTTTACAGAACAAAATAGTTTCTCATTAAACAGTTAGCACACATGTTGCCCTGTGACAATGGTCAACAAACTCACAACACATCAACACTATCCTTACTCAACCCTGGGTTCCCTATCACCAGCTTTCCTGTCCCCCCCTGCCCTCCAGTCCCTGTCCCTAGACTGCGGTGCCTCACTAGTCCCATTTGGTTTTATGGGGCTATCCACTCCCCGGCCGAACAGTGAACCTCAGAAGTGACCTCACCACTGAGCTAGAAGGGTGTCTGGGAGCCATACTCTTGGGTTTCTCCAGTCTCCTTTAGGCCAGTAAATCTGGTCTTTTTTTTTTTTTTTTTTTTTTGAGTTAGAATTTTGTTCTACATCCTTCTCCAACTCTTTCCAGAACCCTCGGCTGTGATCCCGGTCAGAGCAGTCAGTGGTGGTAGCCAGGCACCATCTAGCTGTACTGGACTCAGTTCGGTGGAGGCCTTGGTAGCTGTAGACAGTTAGTCCTATGGACTAATCTTTTCCTTGTATCCTGTTCTCTTCATACTCCCTTCTCCTGAAGGGATGAGACCAGTGGAGTATCTTAGATGGCTGCTCACAGGCTTTCAAGACCCCAGACGCTACTCACCAAGGTAGAATGTAGAACACTGCCTTTTTAAACTGTGTTATGCCAGTTGAGCTAGATGTTCCCCAAGACCATGGTCCCCACAGCCCTCCACCCAGCAATTCACTCCCTCAGGGAGTTTGGATGTGTTTATGGAGCTACCATAACCTTTCCTTGTACAAGTAGTGCTGGTTTCCCCAGTATTGTGTACTGTCACACCCTTCACCCAAGATACTAGTTATCTATTGCCTATTTAGTATATCCCCCCCACCCCTCCCATCTCAAGTAACCAAAAAGATTGTAACTTTTTGTGTGTGAACTTTTTCATGGGTTTTTACAATAGAGGTCTCATACAATATTTGTCTTTTTGTGATTGACTTATTTCACTCAGCATAATGTCCTCCAGTTTCATCCATGTTATGAGATGATTCACAGATTCACCATTGTTCTTTCTCATTGCATAGTACTCCATTGTGTGTATGTAGCATAGTTTGTTTATCCAGTCATCTGTTGATGGGAATCTAAGTTGTTTCTATCTTTTTGCTATTGTGAACAATGCTGCCATGAACATAGGTGTGCATATGCCTATTCGAGTGACAACTCTTATTTCTCTGGGATATACTCCTAGGAGTGGGATTTCTGGATCAATGGTATGTCTATTTGTAGCTCTCTGAGGAAGTGCCATATCGTTTTGCAAAATGGTTGTATCATTTTGCATTCCCATCAGCAGTGCATAAGAGTTGCGATCTCCCACAGCACCTCCAACATTTGCTATTTCCAGTGTTTTTGATTTGTGCCAGTAATGCAATGGTATCTTATTATGGTTTTAATTTGCATTTCTGTAATGGCTAGTGATTGCGAGCATTTCCTCATGTGTCTGTTGCCGCTTGAATGTCTTCTGTTGTGAAATGTCTGTTCATTTCCTTTGCCCATTTTTTAATAGATTATTTGCCCATTATTTTTAATAGGATTAATCCTATTATTTAATAGGATTATTATCTTTTTGTTGTAGAGGTGTTGGATTTTCTTGTAGATTATGGAGATTAGACCTTTGTCTGAATTGTACTGTCCAAAAATTTTTTCCCAGTCTGTAAGTTCTCTTTTTACTCTTTTGGTGAAGTCTTTTGAAGAGCATAGGTGTTTGATTTTTAGAAGATCCCAGTTATCTAGCTTATATTCTGGGGTTTGTGTCTTGATTGTTATGGTTTCTAACCTGTTAATGCCATGTATTAATGCCTGTAGCGTTGATCCTATTTTTTCTTCTGTGAACTTTATATGTTTTGGATTTATATTTAGGTCTTTGATCCATTTTGAATTAGTTTTTGTATATGGTGTAAGGTATGGGTCCTATTTCATTTTTTTGGAGATGGATATCCAGTTTTGCCAGCACTATTTATTAAAAAGACCATCTTTTCCCCATTAAGTGGACATTGGCCCTTGTCAAAGATCAGGCGACCGTAGGTGGATGGATTTAGATCTGGGTTCTCAATTCTGTTCCATTGGTCAATGTATCTGTCATTGTACCAGTACCAGGCTGTTTTGACTACTGTAGCTGTATACTAGGTTCTGAGGTCAGGTAGTGTGAGTTCTCCAAATTTATTCTTCTTCTTCAATAGTGCTTTACTTTTTCAGGGTTTCTTCCCTTTCCATATAAAGTTAATGATTAGTTTTTCCATCTCTTTGAAGAATGTTGTTGGTATTTGGATCAGGATTGCATTGTATTTGTAAATTGTTCAGGGTAGAATTGTCATTTTCACAATGTTGAGTCTACCTATCCCTGAGCATGGTATGTTTTTCCATTTACATAGATCCCTTTGGGTTTCTTGCAGTAGTGTTTTGTGGTTTTCTTTGTATAGGTGTTTTACATCCCTGGTTAGATTTATTCCTAAGAATTTTATTTTTTTAGGGGTTATTATAAATGATATTGTTTTCCTGATTTCGTTTTCATCATTCTCCTTATTGATATATAGGAATCCAACTGATTTTGTATCTTTATCTTCTATCCTGCTACTCTGCTGAATCTTTCTATTAGTTCAAGTAGATTTCTCATGAAGTCTTTAGGGTATTCTGTGTGTAGTATCATATCATCCACAGACAGGGACAGTTTGACTTCTTCATTAGCAGTTTGGATGCCCTTTATTTCTTTTTCTTGCCTTATTGCTCTAGCTAGAACTTCCAGCACAATGGTATATAGGAGTGGTGATAAAGGGCATCCCTGTCTTGTTCCTGTTTTCAGGGGGAATGTTTTCAGCCTCTCTCCATTAAGAATGATGTTGCCCATTGGTTTTGCATAGATGCCCTTTATTATGTTGAGAAATTTCCCTTCTATACCTATTTTATTGAGAGTTTTTATCAGCAATGGGTGTTGGACTTTGTCAAATGCCCTTTCTGTGTCAATTGAAATGATCATGTGATTCTTTTCTTTCCTTTTATTTATGTGGTGGATTACATTGATTCGTTTTCTAATGTTGATCCATCCTTGCATAGCTGGTATGAATCCTACTTGGTCTTGGTGTATTATTTTTTTGATATGATGCTGAATTCTATTGGCTAGAATTTTGTTCAGAATTTTTGCATCTATATTCATGAGAGATATTGGTCTGTAATTTTCTTTTTTTGTGATGTCTTTGCCTGGTTTTGGTATCAGCGTTATGCTGGCTTCATAGAATGAATTCGGAAATGTTGCTTCCTTTTCTGTGCTCTGAAATAGCTTGATTAGTACTGGTACAAGCTCTTCTGTGAATGTTTTGCAGAATTCTCCACTGAAGCCATCTGGGCGAGGGCTTTTTTTGTTGGAAGTTTTTTTTATTACCTTTTCAATCTCTTCTCTCGTTATGGGTCTGTTCAGATTTTCAGCATCACTTTGTTGTAGTTTCAGTAGGTAGTGTGATTCTAGAAATTTATCCATTTCCTCTAGGTTTTCAAATTTGTTGGAGTATAGTTTTTTTTAATATTCTGTTATGATCCTTTTTATTTCAGTTGGATCTGTTGTAATGTCCTCATTTCATTTCTTATTTGGGTTATTTGCATCCTCTCCTGTTTTTCTTTTGTCAGTCTGGCCAGTGGTTTGTTGAATTTGTTGATTCTTTCAAAGAACCAACTTTGGTTTTTGTTGACTCTTTCTACTGTTTTTCTGTTCTCTGTTTCATTTATTTCTGCTCTGATCTGTATTATTTCCTTTCTTCTGGTGGCTGTGGGATTTTTTTGCTGTTCTCTTTCTATTTGTTTGATTTGTGTGGTTAATGTTTTGATTTTGTCCCTTTCTTCTTTTTTGATGCGTGCATTTTTGCTATAAATTGTCCTCTGAGGACTGCCTTTGCTGTGTCCCAAAGGTTTTGGTATGATGTGTTTTCATTCTTATTTGATTCTAGGAATTTTTTGATTCCATTTCTGATTTCTTCTATTACCCAGTGATGTGTAAGCAGGGTATTATTTAGTTTCCATGTAGTTGATTTTTTTCCTTGCTGTTTCTATTATTAATTTCTACCTTGATGGCATTGTGGTCAGAGAAGATTCTTTGAATTATCTCAACATTTTGGATCTTGCTAAGGATTGCTCTGTGGCCTAAGATGTCGTCTGTTCTGGAGAACGATCCATGTGCATTGGAAAAGAATGTGTACTTTGCAGCGGTTGGATGGAGTGTTCTCTATATGTCTATGAGGTCACCTTGGTTGATTGTGTCCTTTAGGTCTTCTGTATCTTTGCTGAGTTTCTTTTTAGTTGTTCTGTCGTTTACTGAGAGTGGTGTGTTGAAGTCTCCTACTATTATTGTGGAACTGTTAATTTCTCTTTTCAGTGTTGTTAGAGTTTGTTTTATGTATTTTGGAGCCCTGTCATTGGGTGTTAGATTTTTATTATGGTTATGTCTTCATGATTGATCATCCGCTTAATCATTATATAGTGTCCTTCTTTGTCTTTTATGGTGGATCTTGTTTTAAAGTCTATTTTATCTGAGATTAGTATTGCCACTCCTGCTCTTTTTGGTAGTTGTTAGCTTGATATGTTTTTTCCCATCCTTTGACTTTTAATAAATTTACATCTTTGTTTCTAAAGTGTGTCTCTTGTAGACAACGTATCGATGGATCCTGTTTTCTTATACATTCTGTCACTCTCCATCTCTTTCATTCAGTATAATGATAGATGTGAGTTTGTTGCTGTCATTTTGTAGTGTTTTTTTTTTTGTGGTGCTGATGTTTTCTTAGTTCTTCTTACTCTCCTCTGCTGAGTTACTTTTGTTTGTGGATTTTTTTTTTTCATTTCTTTTGTTTTTGTAGGTTTTGTTTTTGCTGAGACCTTATGTTTTTCCTCTTTATTTTTATGAGTATGTTTATTAACTTTCTTTTTGGTTACCATGAAATTTACCCTTATCTTTCTAAGTTTGAAGCAGTCTATCATTACGTGGTATCGCCTTGCCTTCTTCTATGTTAGAAGGTTCTATACCTACACTGTTATTCCCTCTTTTATTCTTCTGATGTTGTTTTCATTTACTGATTAACTGCTCTGATTCCCTGTTGTATTTCTTTTGGTTTTGGATAGTCCTTGAGAGTTAATTTCCTGGATTATTATCTGGCTGGTACGATCCTACATCCTAGATTCTGCCTGTGAGCTGAAGTTCTTTGTTCTCAGATTGAAGATCTCCCTTTAGTAATTCTTTTAAATTTGGCTTGGTTTTTACATATTCCCTTAATTTTGTTTTTCTGGAAATGTCCTAATTTCACCATCATGTTTGAATGAGAGTTTTGCAGGATATATTATTCTTGGCTGGCAATTTTTTCTTTCAAGGTTTTATATATGTGTCATCCCATTGCCTTCTTGCCTGCAGCGTTTCTGCTGAATAATCTGGGATAAGTCTTATTGTTTCTCCTCTGTATGTGACTTCTTGTTTTTCTCAAGCTGTTCTCAGAATTCTTTGTCTTTGGTTTTGGTGAGTGTGACTATGATATGCCTTGGTGATTTTCTTTTGGGGTCTATCCTATATGGGGTTGGTTGAGTTTCTTGGATGGCCAACTTTTCATCTTTCATGATATTGGCATGTTTTCTATCAGCAGTTCTTCAGTGATCCTCTCTGTGTTTTCTGTTTTCTCCCCCTGTTCTGGAATTCCAATCACTTGCAAATTTTTGCTTTTGATTGTATCCCACATAACTCTCCATGCCGATTCACTTTTCTTTGTTCTTTTTTCTGAGTTTTCCTCAAACAGAGTTGCCTCCAAGTGTCTGTCTTCAATTCCACTTATCCTGTGTCCACTGTTTCAAATCTGCTCCTTAGCCCTTCTATGACACCTTCCATTTCTGAAATCTTGTTGTTTATCTTTTGGCTTTCTAATTTTTTTTTTTTTGTATAATTTCTAGTTGTGAAATTATTTTGGAATTTTGTTCCTGCATTATTTTCCTGAATTCTTCCAATTTTTTGTCTGTATTTTCCATGAATTTTCTATTTTTTCCTCATTTTTTTCTGCTTTTTGCTTCATCTCTTGGAGAATTCTGAGTATTAGAGATTTGAATTCCCTACCAGGTAGCTGTAGTGCCTTTTCTTCCACTGGAAATTTATCTGGTGTTTTATTTTGGGCAACTACTGGAACCATCCTGTCCTGTTTTTGTAAATGTTTTGAAATTGTCTGCTGTCTTCGGGGCATTCAGTATTTTTTTTTCTCATTTGTTGATTGTAGATTTATTTGTTTCATCTTTTTTTTTTTTTTCCTTTGGCTATGTCTGAGCAAGCGGGCTGTGTGTCCTTTGTTGTTTGCTTGTCTGTGCACATGATACTTTTCTCCTCCTTCTCCTATTGGCAGGGTCCATAGCTCAGATATGGTACAGCAGGGCAGATCTAGCTGAAGAGGAGTTACTGGGGCGAGTTGTTTGTGGCACTTACTACCGCCACCAGGGCAGGTTGGTAATCAGTGCATGGCATGTTCCAGTAGGCCTTACCTGTGCTGTTTGGTGGTGTGATGTTAAGCACATGGTGCAGGTAGGCAGGATGTAGGGGGGAGATTTTTATGTTTGGAGCTAAGATGGATATGGGACAGAGGAGAGAGGAACAGGAGCCAAAAACATACAAACAAACAAAAAAAGAGTGCTGGGGGAGCTTGCTGTTGGAGTGGAGAGATGAGAGACTATGAAATGGAGAAAACAAAAAGGGGAAGAGGAAGAAAAAAAAGAAAAGAATGAATAAATAAAAAGCAGAAAGGAAAAAGAACAGCAAAGCTCCCAGGGATCCCACTAGTGCAGCTATGAGGTCTGGGGAAGTTGTTCTCAGGTGTTGCAGTACAGCCTGGCTAGAATGTGTAGTGGTATTCAGCACCAGGTATTCAGGGACCAGAAAGAGAAGGAAGGTATAGAGAGATGGGAAACTGAGTTACGAAGAAAGAAGAAAGATAAAATGGGAAAAAGAGGGAAAAGAAAACAAAACAAATGAAAAAAAAAAAAGAACAAACCCCCCCCTCCAAAAAAAAGGAAAAAATAAACCCATGAGAAAAGAAATGCCCTCAGAGAACCCTCTAGGCATCTTTTAAGCTGAGGGGGTAGGCTCAAAGCTGCGCAGCACCGCCCAGATGGAATGGGCTCCCAACTCAAGAAAAGGAAAAGAAAACAGACAAAGAATTCAAAACAAACAAAAGCCTGGGAATCCCACCATTGCAGCAGCTCAGACAGGGAAGCAGCTCAACACTTGAATGGAGCTCCGCAGCCCCTCAGGAAGAAGCAAAGATGGCATACGGAGGTAGGTATTTGAGCTAAAGGAAGGGGAGATGGTGAGAGGTAAGGAAGAAATCAAAAGAAGTGGAAAAAAAGCAATGCCAGCAGCCAACAAACGGCACTCAGGGAGTAGGCCAGTGCGGGCAGGTGGAATCCAAGCAACCGATGCTTTCCAGACAAGAGACTGTGGCCACGGAAAGCAGAGGAGGCTGAGTGGGAGTGAAGAAGGGTGGGGGGCAGGAAAGCGTATATTGCAAATTACCAGTTGTTCTGTCTCCTGCTGGAACCTCTGTGAAGCTGCTTTCTCATACCCCCTATTTGGTGGTCTTTGATGGGAGTCCAAGATAGCAGATCCGTGCTGCGTTAGCTGATAGGGGACCTCTGCATGAATCTCTCCTTGCTCTCCATTCTCTGTCAGTTTTCTCACTACGTTGGTGCTTGGCTGAGTTCTTTTTCTCTTCATTTGTTGTTTTAGGGTTTCAAGACTGCTGTTTTCTCTGTTTGGCTTAGTTTTCTGGATCTTTGCTGTGGAGGGACGGCATGGTGCTTCTACCTAGAGTGCCATTTTGCTGGAAGTCTCTTTCTTTCCTGTCTTAATGACCTCTTGCTTTCTTCATGTATGATGTCCTTGCACAATATCTGTTTTTGATGTCTCTAGACATTAGAGTTCAATGCATCTAATCTAATCTATTCTTGAGATGGCCTGTAAATTCAGGTGGGATATGCTCAAGGTCATACTTTGGCTCTTGAGGGCTTGTTCTAACTTTCTTCAGCTTCAACTTGAACTCGCATATGAGCAATTGATGGTGTTTTTCACAGTAGGCCCTTGGCCTTGTTCTGACTGATGATATTGAGCTTTTCCATCATTTCTTTTCACGGATGTAGTCAATTTGATTCCTGTGTATTCCATCTGGCAAGGTCCATGTGTATAGCCACCATTTATGTTGTTGAAAAAAGGTATTTGCAGTGAAGATGTTGTTGGTCTTGCAAAATTCTATCATGTGACCTCTGGCGTCATTTCTGTCACTAAGGCCATATTTTCCAAATACCGATCTTTCTTCGTTTCCGACTTACGCATACCAGTCACCAGTAATTATCAGTGCATCCTGATTGTATGTTTGATCAATTTCAGACTGCAGAATTTGGTAAAAATCTTCAATTTCTTCATCCTGGCCTTAGCGGTTATGCTTAATTTGAATAATGTAGTTGTATTAACTGGTCTTCCTTGTAGTCGTATGGATATTATCCTATCACTGACAGCATTGTACTTCATGATAGACCTTGAAACATTCTTTTTGACAATAAATGCAATGCCATTCCTCTTCAAGTTGTCATTCCTGGCATAGTAGAGCATATGATTGTCCTATTCAGAATGGCCCATACCAGTCCATTTCCTCTCACTAATGCCTAGGATACCAGTGTTCATGCATTCCATCTCATTTTTGATGATTTCCAATTTTCCCTGAGTCATACTTCATGCATTCCACATTCTAATTGTTAATGAATATTTTCAGCTGTTTCTTCTCATTTTTAGTTGTGACACATCAGCAAATGAAGGTTCCAAAAGCTTGACTCCATTCACATCACTAAAGTCAACTCTACTTTGAGGAGGGTGTTCTTCTCTAGTTGTATTTTCAGTGACCTTCAACTTAAGGGGCTCATTTTCTGTCAGTATATCAGAAATGTTCTGCTGCTATTCACAAGGTTTTCACTGGCTGATTCTTTTTTTTTTTTTATTATTATTTTATTGTACTTTAGATGAAGGTTTACAGAACAAACTAGCTTCTCATTAGACAGTACACATATTGTTTTATGACACTGGTTAACAACCCCATGACATGTCAACATTCTCCCTTCTTGACCTTGGGTTCCTTATTACCAGCTTTCCTGTTTCCTCCTGCCTTCTATTCCTTGCCCCTGGGCTGGTGTGCCCCTTTAGTCTCATTTTGTTTTACGGGCCTGTCTAATCTTTGTCTGAAGGGTGAACCTCAGGAGTGACTTTATTACTGAGCTAAAAGGCTGTCCGGGAGCCATACCCTTGGGGTTTCTCTAGTCTCTGTCAGACCGGTAAGTCTGTTTCTTTTTGTGAGTTAGAATTTTGTTCTACATTTTTCTATAGCTCTGTCCTGAACTTTCTATTGTGATCCCTGTCAGAGCCGTTTCACTGGCTAATTCTTTTCGAAAATATACTCTTGGGTCCTTCTTCCTATTCTGTCTTAGTCTGGAAGCTCAGTTGAAACCTGTCTGCCATGGGTGACCCTGCTAGTATATTAATACCAGTGGAATAACTTCCAGTATCACAGCACAGTGCAAGCCTCCACAGTATGACAAACTGACAGATGTATGGGAGTGATTTTGCTAGTCATAATTAATGTTAAGTCTTTGATTATTGTTATTGTCTAACAGTACCTAAGGGGTTCTTCTCTGTCCTATAGGGTTGCTATGAGTCTGAATCAACTCGACTGCAACAGGTTAAGGGCTCCCTGGGTAGAACAAACTGTTAAGTACTAGACGGCTAACCAAAAGGTTGGTGATCTAAGCCCACCTCGGAAGAGAGAACTAGTAATCCTCCAAAAGATCATAATCATCAAAACCCTATGGAGCATGGTTCTACTCTGCAATATCTGGGCTCACCATGAGTTAGGTGGAGTAGATGGCAATTGGTTTCGTTTATTTGGTTTTATACCAATACCTAGTATATAAAAGTCCTCCATATGTGAATTAAATTTTTCAAAGCATATTCATTTTTATGTATGTGCAGAAACAGATTTTTATTCACACTTTCATCAGAGATCTATCTAGAACAGAATATTTTAGCACCATAAAATTGCTTGTACTCATTTGCACTGATGCCATCAACCTACACTAAAAGTGTTTAAAAGAGCCCATAAAAACTTTGAATATGTTTACTGTTGAGGTGTCAGTGTTTGTTCTACTGTACTGGCTGTTTTCTAACTATTTATTATGGAAATTTCAAATATTCAGAAGTTTGACATGATTTTCTAAATAGTGCATTTCCTGTAATCTATTAGCTATATCTAGAAGCTAGATCACATAAAGGTCCCATATTTTGGCCAAAGGACTTCATTGATGGTGCTGTCTTCTTTCAACAAGATGTTCTTAATATGCAGTTGACCCTCTTCATAATGTTAGTTGTCATTGAAGATCATTGCTAGATCTATTATATTTCAGTGGTGTGCAGAAATACTGATTTTTTATATGTATTTATTAGTATTTTTATAAATTTGCTTCTGCCTTCTTTAAAGAGGTATAATTTACATATAGTAAAGTAAGAGGTCTTTATGCTGTGATGAGTTCTGACAAATGTTTACACTCATGTATCCCAAACCTTGATCAATATGTAAGGTTCTCATGCCAACCTTATCCCCTGAAAACAGGTAATGTTAAATTTTGTCACCAAATATAAGCTTTATCTGTTCTTAAACTTCACATAAACAGAATCATGTGATGTGTTCTCTTTTAAGTATACTTCCATTTGTTCAACATAATGTTTCAATGATTCATCTATATCACTGCATTTTTAGTTTGTTTCTTTTACTGCTTAGCAATATCCCATTATATGAATATTCCACAATTTATTTATTGATCCTCCAGTTTTGGAATATGTAAGTAGTTTCCAAATTATGTCTGCTATATAAAATCTGCTATGAACATTCTTGAAGAATTATTTTTGTGAATATGTACTTTAAAATATCTTGGCTACATACACAAGAGTAGAACGGTACTATTCATATGGTGAATAATGTTTAGCTTTCTAAGAAGCTGCCATTGAGTTTTCCGAAATAGTACCATTATGCATTCCCACAAGGGATGTTTAAGAATACTGCTCCACATCCTTACCAACAATGGGCCTTGTCAATCTTTTTTTTTTAATTTTAGTCATTCTACTTTGAGTAGTGGTATCATATTGTGATTTTACTATGAATTTCTCTGATTGTTGATGATGTTATCATCTTTTAATGGGCTTATTTGCCATTCATGTATATGTGTCTGTTGACTTCTCCCCATTTTTTAAGAATTAGATTGTTTGTCTTCTTACTGGGTTGTAAAAATTCTTTACATATTCTAGATACAAGTCCTTTGTCAGCTGTAGGAATTGCTAACCTTTTCTACTAGAAAGTTATATGATCTATATTTTATTATCACAGCTGGAACTTTTGTGAGTGTAATTTTAATTCTGATGAATTATTGCTTATCATTTGTAATTTTGCAGAGGATGACTTTCATGTCCTCTGTAAAAAATTTTTTCTATCCTAAGGGCATGAAGATATGTGTTCTTCTAGAGGCTTAGGTCTACTGTCAGATATAATCTCAAGTTATACGTTATATGTGATTTACATGTGATAAGGTTTTTTTGTTTTTCTTCCTACTATAGACCATACAAATATCAGTTGTTCAGCATATTTAGGATTTTTTTTTCCTGTGCACTGCATTGGCATCTTTGTCAAAAACTGTTCGATTGACTATATGTATTTGGATACATTTTTGTGCTCTCTCTGTTTCATTGTTACATTAGTCTTTCCTTACACCAATTCCATACTATCTTAGTCAGTATATTTTTATTGACTTTTGAAATCAGGTAGTGCAAATCCTCCAAGTCCTCCCCGCTTTTGTTTTTTCCCAAAGATACTCTTGTCTATGAAGGGTCTTTTTGATTGCCATATAGAATTTCAAATTTATTTGTCCATTTGTACATAAACAAACAAACTGAAATTTTGATGACTCAATACATGGATAATTGACATTTTAATAATATTCAGTCTTCCAAATCATGAACATGTTATATTTATTTTTTTATTTAGACCTTCATTAATCTCTCTCAGCAATGTGTTATTGTTATCAGTAAAGTTGTCTTGTACAACTTTTCTTAAATTTATTGTTTAATATTAAATATTTTTGGTGCTACTCTAAAGGGTATTTTGGACTTTCCAATTGTTTGCCGCTAGTATATAAAAATTTTAAACAATATTGATCTTGCAAACTGTAACATTATAAATTCACTTATTACTTCAAATAGCTTCTTTGTGGATTTCACTGAATTTTCTATACTTATAATTTGTCATCTGCCAAAAAAAAAAAGAGAGAGAGAGAGAAACATGTCTTCTTCTTTCCAATGCCCACACCTTTTATTTCATTTCATTTTCATTGCATTTGCTCAGACCTAAATTTAGTGTGGAATACAGAGGTGTTAAAATGAAACATCCTTCCTTGCTCCTGACTGTATGAAACAAATATATTCCACCAGTAAGTATAATGTCAGCAGTACATTTTTTGTTTAAACCCTCTGTCAGACTGAAGAAGTTTTCTATTTCCAGCTAGATGAAAGTTAAAATGGCAATATTCTAACCCTATCTTTCTTTCTGCATTTTTTTCTTGGAGAAAAATTCTCCCTCATCAGTTATGTGGTTGCCAGAATAACATGTTGATTCGTGTAATCTCCGAAGATCTCTAATCAGTAGTTTTCTTTTTTATATTGATGATCTCCCAAATTTTACTATATTTGATATGGTCAATCCACTGTCATTAATATTTTTATTGATGCTCAATTTTTTTTTTCATCTTTGACAAATGGGAGAGCCTTTTCTTGTTTACTCCTGAGTCCTCTTGATAAAGTCTTTAGTATTTTTAAATTAGCTTTGTAGTTGCCAGTTAAGACAAGACGTTATAGGCTCATTGTATGCATTTCCTATCGCATACCTACAACCAGTTATTTTCCTATGGTACCTTGATTGCCTAAAGCGGCAAATGATATTTAGAGACCAAAATCTAAATCTGGGTGCTAGGGGTGCTCATTGGTAATGTGTTAACCATTGTTTCTAGGCTTTTACAATATGAAAAGCATTAGTTTTTTGTTGTTATTGTTGTTGAAGTTATTTGCTTGTTCAAGGTTTAACATACTACAAATTCAAAATAACATTTTGAATTCACCTTTAAATAGTCATAGAATTATTTGAATTATTTGATTATACACACATATCTGTATATCTTTTATTGAATTTGGAATAGAAAATGATATTAACATAACTGTTCTTTGAGTTATCCTATAATTTATACATTATAGTTATAAAATTAATATTCCAATACTATTTCCAATATTACGACTACAGAAAGCAGTTTTAGTGTTCCTGTTAACTTATTTTTGTCTTTTTCATGTATATCACCAGGTACGAATTTACAGTCAACTTATTGTGTTTGATGTTTGCTTGAAATAATTCCTCCCTGTGTAGCTACACCATCAATTTTATCAAGAATATGATTAGCTAAAAAAAAAATCAGGAATTTTTTCTTTCTTGTCTTTAGAGCATATGTCAATAAGAAGAAAGATTGAGAAGCACAATACACATGCTTATTAAACTGTTTTATTTAGTTTGTAGTTCATTTTTTAAGTTTTGATGGGAGACTATTTTCTTTATTTCTAATCTAAAGAATGATTTTGCTTCTCCGGAAAAATTGGTTTGTTTTCATTTTTGAAACACTTTGAAACGTATAACTTAACTCTGTCTTTTTTTGTTTAATCTTATCTCATTAAAATTTATTTCTCCAGTGTGTGACCCATTTCAGAATAAATGTGCTCATACTGTGTACTTTGTGCATAAATTTTAATTCTGGTTTCCTTTTATTTGCTTTTGATCCAACTCTTGCATTCTCTTTTTTTATTGATTTTTACGTATTTCTGTAGCCTTGTTAAATTTTTTTTTTGAAAATACTTTGATTGATTAAATAATAAAGAAAGAAAGTTTAGAAGGAGTGCTCCACATATGGTGTCACCATGAGTAGGAGTCAACTTGATGACAACTGGTTGGTTCTGCTCGATGGCAAAGACCAAGAAAACACTTTAAGATGAATGTGTTGAGGTAAATAGCTCTTGGTATCCATGGACTTGTATAATCCCCTGCCCTGGAATACTTTCTCCTAACTGATAGAATATGGCATTTTTTAAGTGACGGCATGGTTAGGTTGAAAATATGCGACTTCTGTTAGGCTAACAGACTCCATTGCTTTCTCAGCTTGCACACTCTGATGAAGGAATTTACCGTGTGGGAGAGGTTTACACAGCAAGGAACTGAGGGCAGCCTCTAGCCAACATCTAACTAGGAATTGAGATACTCAGTTTGACAGCCTGTAAGGAACTCAATGCTGCCAAAAAAACATGCAAATCATCTTGGAAGCCATTCCTTTCGGGGTCAGATCTTCACCTGAGACCACAGATCCTAGGTCAATACGTGTGAAGCAGAGGAATGAGGTAAGCCATGCCTGGATTTCTGACCCGTAGGAACTGAGATAACACGTGTATTTTTTAAAACTGCTAAGCTTTGGGATAATTTGTTATCCACTAATAAATAACTAATACAGTATATTAAATTGTTTGAGAATATTTTATCAGGAATAAAGACAATTTGACAAGGATATATATACATATATATGTATAAATATTTATATGTTTAAATATTTAAAACTCTGTCAGGTGGAAAAACGTAGTTTGATTTAATTACAGCCCAAGAAGAAAAGCTAGATCTTCAAAGAGAAAACATTTTAATATTTTGCAGGGAAACGATTAATAGCAATTTATTTTGAAAGCACTAAGTTTTGAAAGAAATAAGTTTTTTTGTGACCACACATTTTCAAGCAGTAGCTAAAAACTCACTTAGCATTGATGATCTCAAATGAAACACCAGAAGAAGGACTTGGGCTAGAGAACTAGAGGGGACCTTTAATAGAGCTTTTCCTCCTACATCCTTCCATCATTGTAATCAATCTATTGCTCTCTAATTATATTTGAAGCACATAGGCTTCAATTTATAATAAATTACATGTTCTTGATAGCTGTGTTGAGTTGGCTTTGACTCATGGGGACCCCAAAGGAGGAACAAAAGGAAACACTGCCCAGTCCTATGCCATTTCCATGTTCATTTGAGGATCAGACTATTGTGATCCGTAGGGTTTTCATTGGCTGATTTTCAGAAGTAGATTGCTAGACCTTTCTCCCTAGTCTTAGTCTGGAAGTTCCACTGACACCTACTCAGCATCATAGCAGTATACAAGCCTCCACTGATATACAGATGATGGTTGTGCATGAAGTGCGTTGGCTGGGAATCAGGTCTCTGGTTTGGAAGGCAAGCATTCTACCACCGAACCACCACTGCCCTCCAATCAATTAAATAGCCATTTATAATACTTGTATTTTACTCTCCAGAATTACTGTTGGAGGAAATATGAAAAATTAATTGTACCTTCCGTTTTTAAGATGATTTTTAAGGGTAGGGACCTTTGTTTCCCATTCCTGATGTTTCCTTCCATGTGGCAGGAACTTATTGAGTGTAATATTTCTGGCCTTTCTCTGCCTATAAATTGGCTTTGGCTGAGGAAATGATCTGATTCGTAAGTTGAACAAGAATAAAGACAGCATGTTCTGCTTAACTTTTCCTTTTTATTTATTTATTATTTTTACTGATTGTTGGCCTGCGTGCAGAAAACATGACTTTGCACTGCTGTCATGGGTTCGGTCTTCTGGTCCAAGTATTGCCTGTGACTGAATAGGCAGATGGGCCATGTTTTGGGAATCTGTTAATATACCTATTTGGCTGTCACAAGAAGGTATATTTCCATGTTATTATCAGTAATGAAAAGGTATTTTCCTCTCCATCTTCCATCCCTTTGTATCATTTCTCAATGAGGTTTCAGAAAGGGGAAAAAGGTAATTTTTTTTAAAATTTTTAAAAAATCTTCGTATTTACATATTTCTGTCTACAAAAGGTAATAGTATCATTAACTGAATCATTTTTAATTTTGTAAACACCAACAAATCTTCCAAAAAGGTATAATTAATATTAAGAGAAAAAACTAAAGTATGTTTTCAAGTGATTCCATTTTATTAGAAAATTAAGAAGTATTAGAGTAACTACTACAATATTAAGCTTTTAACTTGAAAATCTTTTTTTGTTTTCGTATTTTTCCTAAACACACACATATATGCATATCCAATCTTAATTTCATGAAATAGTAAAAAAATTCAGAATATAGAAAGTAACGTAAAATTCCTCACAATTATTCTATCTAGAGAGAGAGGTGTAAGTAATTTAGAGCATTAAAAAAACCATTACCATGGAGTCAATTCCAGCTCATAGTGACCCTATAGAAGAGAATAGAACTGTCACACAGGATTTTCAAGGAACGGCTGGTGGATTCAAACTGCCAGCCCTTTGGTTAGCATCTGAGCTCTTAAGCACTGTGCCACCAGGGCTCCAATTTAGTGCATAGGCTGCCATATAGCTTTTATATTCATTCATTCAGTTATTTAGATTTAGTATGCCATGCAAAGTTATTTAGATTTAGTATGCCATACAAATATCTATATTAAACAAAAGTGAATGAATTGTTACTTAGCGTTTCTAACGAGCTTGGTATTTTTTACCAATACATTATGAGTACACATAATATTTGCATAATACAATAAAATCCAATTTTAATGACTGTATAATTACAATAGCTAATATTTACCTATTTAGCCTTTGACATGTACCAGACCATCTTCAAAATGTTTTAAGTCTACTAATACAGAAGATATTCAAAGCTAACCTATGAAGAAAGGATTATTATTATTTTGCACAGTATACCAATAAGAAAACTGATTCATAAGGAAGTAAAGTAACCTGCCCATGGTCATTCTTCTAGAAACTAGTTCCTGAGTTCATGCTCTGAAACAGTTTGTTACATCCTTCTGCCATTTGTTGCTCTGTAATTTAGTTATTTATTCCACCAAAAGTATACCCTTTTGCTTTGCCCTGTGCTTAGCTACTTATAGGTAAAGCTGCAATGATAATCTTTCCACCTGTAACTTTCACATCTACTTGTTTTCTTAGCATAAATTCTTAGAAGAGTCTTTGCAAGAAAGAGATGACAATTTGGACAAAATCATTTAAGGAGATCAAACACATGATTAAAAAAAAAAGAGAGAGAGAGAAATCTTGCAAGTAAGTATATATGATTGTCCAATATTTTGTAGTCTCTTCTCTCATGTGAATAAGTGCTTGGGATGCCATAGGTAACTATTTCAAAACACAATGTAATACAGAGATATAGAAATCATGCAGGGAGGAAAAAAAAAGAAAGAAAATGAAAAACTTGAAGGATACATCCAGTATAGCTAACATATGAATTATAGATGTTCCACTGGTAGAAAAAGAAGAGATAGAAAATAAAGTAGGCACACACATAATTGAAGGAAATTTTTTTAAGCTGAAGAAAACCCTCATTCAACTGGTTTAAAGGGCTCACCAGGTAGGATTAATGCCTTAGAAGGAGCTTCTTAAGAAACAAAGAGAATTTCATGTGAAAAACGATTAAGTAAGGATACATTTTTAAACTAGGGAACTGAAAGCACACAGAAGGGAAGTCTAAGGTGTCATGGAGCCAGCAACTACAGGAAGCAGTTATCATACTTAGGGCTGAGGGAAAAAAGAGAAGGTTTAGAATTACTAGAATTTTGAAACTTAGAGAAGGGTCCCACAGAGCAGAAGACAAAACAACAGAAGTGGGGACTCTGCTGTACTGGTGCTAGCATCCATGATGGGGGACAATGAGGCTGTTTTTGCAAGTGTTGGAAAAACAACAAAGTAAATTCAGATTCAGCTACTGCTACAAAAGGGACAACTGCTGCCAGATGACAACGTGTTGCTGGGGCAAAACTCAGAAAAACCATAAGAAAAGAGGAAACTCATAGGAAGTGAACAGGAAAAGCAAGTCCCCTCCTCCTTCAGCCTTGTAATCCCCCTCTAGCGTCCTTTTTGGCAGAACCTAACAAGTTGCTAGTTAACGAAGCAAAACTGCAGTTTGCAGAGCCCCAGCTTGAGCATCATAAAGTATGAACTTGACACAATTTGGCCAAGGCAAGGTCATGGAAGCTCCATAGATACATTGAGACTCCCTGAGGGACTGAATTACTGGGCTGAGGGCTGGGGACCATGGTCTTGGCAAACATCTAGCTCCACTGGCATAACATAGTTTGTAAAGAAAATGTTCTACATCCTACTGTGGTGAGTAGTATCTGGGGTCTTAAAAGCATGTAAGCAGCCATCTAAGATACTCCACTGGTCTCACCCCATCTGAAGCAAGGGAGAATGAAGAAAATCAAAGACCCAAGGGAAAGATTAGTCCAAAGACTAATGGACCACAAGTACCACTGCCTCCACCAGACAGATTCCAACTCAACTAGATGGTGCCCAGCTACCACCACTGACTGCTCTGACAGGGATCACAATAGAGGGTCCCGGACAGAGCTGGAGAAAAATGTAGAACAAAATTCTAACTCACAAAAAAATTTTAAAAAAAGGCCAGACATACTGGTCTGACAGAGACCGGAGAAACCCCGAGAATATGGCTCCAGGACAGCCTTTCAGCTCTGTACTGAATTCACTCCTGAGGTTCATCCGCCAGCTAAAGATTAGACAGGCCCATAAAACATAACAAGAGTAAATAGGCACATTGGCCCACAGGCAAGGATGAACAGGCAGGAGGGAACAGGAAAACTGGTAACAGGGAACCCAAGTTCAAGAAGAGCAGAGGGTTGACATGTCATGGGGGTGACAACCAGTGTCACAAAACAGTATGTGTATCAATTGTTTAATGAGAAACTAATTTTCTCTGTAAACCGTCATCTAAAGCACAATAATAACAACAACAACAACAACAAAAAAAAAACCCTAAGGCATAGAGGCTGAGAAACCTGCCCAAAGTCACAAAGCTGCTAAAC
This sequence comes from Dugong dugon, assembly GCA_030035585.1. NCBI lineage: Eukaryota > Metazoa > Chordata > Mammalia > Sirenia > Dugongidae > Dugong > Dugong dugon. Next base: position 27,517,874 of record CM057473.1, on the reverse strand, counting down.
AGCAGAGCTAGGATTTAAATCCAGGCATTTTAACTCCATAGTCAATGCTGTATTGGCTCTCAGTGAACCAATGTGGACTACTGACCTGTGTCCTTGACCACTACACGTGAGAGTATGTGCTTAGAGTTCAATTAAAAAAAAAAAAAAAAAACGGTTGCCATGAAATCCATTCCAAATAATGGCAACCTCATATGTGCGGAGTAGAACTGCACTCCATGGAGTTTTCAAGGCTATGAACTTTCGGAAGCAGATCGGAAGAACGCTGAGTGGGTTGGAACTACCAACATTTCAGGTAGTACTTGAATGTTTAACCAGTTGTGCCACCCAGGTGCTACACTTCACTAAAGAAAGCCAAAAGTGAGAGAGTAAAGCGGGAATCAAAACTCTGGCTCTGTCAGCCATAAAGAGAAATGGAGTTCTGACAGATGCTATAATACGGATGAACCTTGAAAACCTTAAGTCAATCACAAAAGGACAAACATTGTTAGACCCCACTTAGATGAGATAGCTATATTAGGCAAATGCACAGAGACAAAATTTCATTAGCGGTTACCAGGGACTAGAGAGAGAGGGGGAAGGCAGAGTCTTTGCTTAGCGAGTACCGAGTTTCTGTTAAGGGTAATGAAGCAGTATGAAAACAGAGTGGCGATTCTCGCACGACGTGGTGAACGTAAGTAATGTCACCGAATTGTACACATAGAAATGGTGGAAATAGCAAATGTTTTGCTATGTATATTTTACCACAATAATATTTTTTAAGAATTAAAACAGAAGTATGAGTTTGAGCTGAGAGGTGTGAAATAAGATACAGTAAAACCTGAGAGAGCCAGAACTCGACCGGACTGTCTTGTTTTTCTGGGTTTTGAGAGTTTTCTGCCTTTGACAGCATGCACGTTTACCACATTTCTATCGCTCCTTTTAGTGGAAAATATTCAAGTTTTCCTTCGCTGGTAAGTTTCCGACTTATACAGGTTCCAGCTTTCACAGGTTTTACTGCATATTGTTTATTATACAAAATATGAATAGACTAAATTTTCTTATAAATAATAAAGACAATTATTGTTTATGTATATCTATATATATATATAATGATAAAATGATATTTGACCGAAGACCTGAGTGAGGTAGAGATTTATGTAATTATTTAGTCAGAGTGAATAGTAAGTTCAAGCACCCTGATTCAGGGCTAAACTGGGCTTATTGGAAGAGAATGGAAATGACCAGTGTGACAGGAATGGAGTAAGTAAAGGAGTAATGAGATCAGATAATTAAGGAGAACCAATTTTTTTAGGGGCATCTTTTGTCAAGGTGAGAGATTTAGTCCCTAATCTGAGCGAGTTAGGAAGGCATTAGACAGCTTTGAGCAGAGGAATGATATGCATTCCTTTGGCTGCTATGTTGATAATAGATTATAGCGAGGGTGAAGACATGGAACTGATTTAAGAGCCTGTTGTAATACGCCAGACAAAAGATAATGTTGGCATTGACCAGGGTGGCAACACTGGAAGCAATGAGAAATGATAGCATTTTGGATAGATTTTGAAGGTATATCAGAAGAGTTTGCTGACAAATAAAGTAGAGGATGTGTGACTGAGGAGCCATAGATGAGTCCAGGATTTCTAGCCTTAGATCTGGAGTTGAAGAGAAGCAGATTTGGGAAGTGAATAGCATCAAGAGTTAAACTTTGGCAGACAAACATTGTATGAGACCACTACTATAAAAACTCATTAAAAAGTTTACACACAAAATGAAATAATCTTTGATGGTTACAAGGGAGGGGAGGGGTTGGAATGGGAAAACACTAAATAGACAATAGATAAATGGTAACTTTGGTGAAAGGTAAGGCAGTACACAATACTGGGGAAGCCAGCACAACTTGTACAAGGCGAGGTAATGGAGACTCCATAGACACATCCAAACTCCCTGAGGGACTGAATTACTGGGCTGAGGGCTGTGGGGGCCATGGTTTTGGGGAACATCTAGCTCATTTAGCATAACATAGTTGATAAAGAAAATGTTCTACTTTCTGCTTTGGTGAGTAGTGTCTGGGATATTAAAAGCCTGTGAGTGGCCATCTAAGATACTCCACTAGTCTCACACCTTTGGGAGCAAGGGAGAATGAAGAAAACTAAAGACACAAGGGAAAGATCAGTCCAAAGGACTAATGGACCATAACTACCACCACCTCCACCAGACTGAGTCTAGTACAACTAGATAGTGCCCAGCTACCACCACTGACTGCTCTGACAGAGATCACAACAGAGGGTCCTAGACAAAGCTGGATAAAAATGTAGAACAAAATTCTAACTCATAAAAAAGACCAGACTTACTGGTCTGACAGAGACTGGAGAACCCCCCCAGAGTATGGCCCCAGAAACCCTTTTAGCTCAGTAATGAAGTCACTCTTGAGGTTCACCCTTCAGCCAAAGATTAGAGAAGCCCTTAAAACAAATGAGACTAAAGGTCACACTAGCCCAGCGGCAAGAACTAGAAGGCAGGAGGGGACAGGAAAGCTGATAATAGGGAACCCAAGATCGAGAAGAAACAGTGTTGATGTGTCATGGGATTGTTAACCAATGTCATAAAACAATATGAGTACCAACTGTTTAATAAGAGGCTAGTTTGTTCTGTAAGCTTTCATCTAAAGTACAATTTAAAAAAAAAAAAAAGAGTTACATTTTGGACATATTAAGAGGACACAAGTGTGGAGTTAAAACAAGAGGCCCATTCTGGAGATACAACTTTGTTTCTCCTTAGCATATGGATATATATTTAAAGCCATTCAACTGAATAAGATGGTCAAAAGAATGAATGCTAAGAAAGAAAGGGATAGTAGCAAGGAAAGAGCCTATAACAATTCAAAATACATTTTGCAAAACTAAAAGTAGGGACCAGTGAGGCAAAGGAACAATAAGGGGGGTTTTATGTCCTGGATCTCAAGTGAAAATCTGTTTCTAAGATGGTCTAGAAAACTAACAAATGCATCTAATAGTTAAAGTAAGGTGAAGACTGAGACTTCATCATAAGATTTTGTTATGTGGATGTTCTTGATAACCTTGACATTGCCATTTGAATGTTGGGGAGAAAGCCTGCTTGCAGTACATTACTTATTTGAGTAAGGAAAAAGAAATTGTATGCAGTGACTATAAATGCAATTTTGTTTTATGCTTTTTTTTTTTTTAATACAAAAGGGTGAAGATAATAGAGTAAGCAAGTTGGATTTTTTTTTTTTTTTTAATATAACAGCTTTCCTGAATACTGATGCTAATTATCTGGTTGGAAAGAAAATCTTGATGAAGAGTAAATGTGAGAGAAACTCTGTGGATTAAGCAAAAGTGTATGGATTGAATTTAGCTAAAAACACTTACACTTCGTTTATTTTATCAAAGAAAAGAAGGGATACCTTACTGATACCATTTAATGGGAAGATGTGAAGGTGGGGCTCCTGAAATGTACCTTCCATTTGCTTCTACTTTTTCAATGAAGTAAGATGCAGAGTCAATATGTGAATTAATGAGAATGAAGGAGAAGATGTTGCCAGTTGGATGATCTCTAAAGGCAGGAGAGTGAGTGGACAAGGTAACTATAGTATGATTATCCAATTGAAGCAGAGGTATAAATTTGAAATCAGTCCCAGGCATTACGTGTTCTTCTCCAGCCAAGTTCCACTTCAGGATTCAAGAAAGGGAAAGGAAGGATGAGAATAGGTAAATGATAATGAAGAATAAAGAGAGGGGCAAAGGAATGTCATTAAAATAGTTAATTTTGGAAGTTAATCTGAGGAATAAGGAAAAAAGATAAATAGGACAGTAGGGGATTGTGAAAGGAGGTTCTAGTCAATGAATGTTCTAGTCAATTGTTGTAATCAGGGTGTTAGAAGAAGCTGAATAGAAAGAGAAGAAGTGCTGGTCAGAGGGTGGAATTTTTGAAAATATTGTTGGTAATGATAAGGCCCAGGGTATGTCTATGGTCATGAGAGGCTCAGGGGGGGAGAAACCATCATGAAAAAGGCAGGATCATCTACACAGATATGAGAATATTGAGAATTAGAATTGGAGTCGTACTGTAAAAAGAAACAATATTGTAGGAAATAAAATGTTAGAGAAAACAGTGATTTAAGAGTTCAGTAGTAAAGTATAGCTAAGAAGATTTTGGTGGAATTTAAAATGTAATTCTTAGGGAAAGAAGTAGAGAAAAGTATGGAAGCTATAATGAGGAAGAGGAACACCTTCAACACCTCAAGGACTAGTTTTACCAGAGATGAGAAGATAGAACCATTCACCAGCTGAGAGGTCTATAGTGAAAAGAGTATCCTCAAGGAAAGAAAATTTTAAGTTATAACAATAAGAGAAAGGTAACATCAAGCAAGAGTTTGAGGAAAGAGGGGTTTAGCTAATAACAATTCTTGAGATTGAAAGCCAAGTATAGGGTTTCAGAAGTTGGGAAGAGGAAGAGAGTTCAGGTTAGGTTGTCTAGTACCCAGAGAAATATGGAAATTAGAGAGTGGGAGATAAGGAATGATCTTGGCCTGGGCTTCTTGTGGTGAACAACATAAACAAGGATGAAGAGTTTAAGTCATAAAGGTCTAAAGGCAGAGAGTGGATGTGAAAGATTGTTAGGGGTTGAGAAGCAAGTGTACCTTGGTAGAAGCAATAGCATTCTAGGATATTGCCATGGATTAATTTGTGTCCCCCCAAAAAATGTGTGTAGCAACTTGGCTAGGTCATGATTCCCAGTGTTGTATGACTGTGTAATCTGATGTGCTTTCCTTAAGTGTTGTAAACTCTATCACTATGATGAGATTATATGTGATCTCCTTATGTGTTGTAAATTCTATCACTGTGATGAGGTTATACCGATGAGGTTGACAAGATTAGATAGTGTCTTAATGCAATCTCTTTTGAGATATAAAAGAGAGAAGCAAGCAGAGACATATAGGAACCTCATACCACCAAGAAAGCAGTGACAGGAGCAGAGGGCACCCTTTGGACCGGAAATTCCTGCGCGGAGAAGCTCCCAGACCAAAGGAAGATTGATGACACGGACCTTCCTCCAGAGCCGATGGAAAAAGTGTTCCCCTGGAGCTGAAGCCCTGAATTTGGACTTGTAGCCTACTGGACTGTGAGAATAAACTTGTCTTTGCTAAATCCATCCACTCTTGGTACTTCTGTTAGAGCAGCACTAGATGACTAAGACAGATATATTGACAAAAGAAAATAAAAAATGTAATCTCACAGGAAAACTTGCCCAGGATCATACAGCTAGTAAATGGTAAAGTGGGGATTATAATGCTAGACCTTCCTGTCCTGGATGTTCTTTCTAGCCTACCACACTTAATTACAAGGAGTTATCGGTTTAGCAAGTAGTCCTGTGGCTCAATGGTTATGCACTCGGCAGCTAACCAAAAGGTCAGCAGTTTGAACCCACCAGCTGCTCCAAGGGAGCAAAGACCTGGCAATCGGCTTCCCTATAAGTTACTGTCTAGGAAACCCTGTGGGGCGGTTCTGCTCTGTCATATAGGGTCACTGTGAGTCTAAATCAACTACATGGCACACAGTGAGGGGATCACTTTCAACTGAATAGACAGAGACGTCTTTATAAAGCAAAACATATTACATGTTCCTCACAAGACTGATTGGCTCAAAAGGATTTGTCCTACTTCCATGCTTAATAAACAGGTAACATTTCACCATCCCAGATTTAATATATAAATTATAATGTAACCGGAAAGTTAAATCTCATCTAAATTTTAGTTGATTTTTAAGCAAACTGGTTATCTATTTGATGTTGACCAAATTTCTGTAAGTACTCACTCAGTGATGAAATTACAAAATGCACATGCATATACTTTTAACTGCAAATTGGACTTGAGAATCATTTACAAGTGCATTGCGTTTCATTCATCTACAAGTGACAGACAAGGGTGCAATTTATGATCAACTTGCCCTTTAAGACTTTTTCAATGTCTCTGTGGGTTATACATCTGTAAAAACAAGATTTCTTATTTAATTCTTACATATATAAAAGACTTTTTCATTTATATTATTGTGAATGTTATTTACAATAACATTCCATTACCTATTGCGAACAATTGTATTCATTGCTTTTTGAGTTCACTAAAGCACCTTACCTCAATCATTATTTATAACATTTTTACCTTGATTAAATACCAGAGAAAACCTTTTTGATGGCAAGAAGAATTCTAAGTTGTATAAGCCTGCTGTTGTATAAGCCCTGTTTAATATTCTTCCACTGAGTGTAGGCCTGAACTGTGGATATGATGGATAGCCAATTCTGTGATTAGATGATTTTAAGTGGCACAGTGAGCCTGGCCTAATCAGGTAAACCATTAAAAGAGACTACAGGTGTGAGAGGGATTTGATATGAGGGAGATTCTCTACTGCTAGCTTTGAAGATGGAGAAGTCTACGTGGGAAGAAATGCAAGTACTGTGTAGGAGCTGGAAACGATTCTCAGCTTATAGACAGCAAGGAAACAAGGATCACAATTCTACCTTAAAAGAAACTAAATTCTTCCATACCTGTATGCTGTTGGAAGAGGATCCTAAGGCCTAATTAAGAAAACTCCCTGGATAACACCTTGATTTTTGTCTTGGGAAACCCTGAACTGAGAACCTAGCCATACTATATCAAGACTTCTGACCTTTAGAATTGTAAGCTAATAAGTTTGGTGTTCAAATCATGAAGTTTGGGGTAATCTGTTAACCAAAAGATAAAAAAAAACCTAATACACTGTCTTAACAAGATCAAATGTGTTATCGAATATGAAAGAAAAGCACTTTTAGGAGCCTATAAAGAGTTAATCAGTGTAAGAAAAGAGACTACCCTTTATAATTTATGTTGCTTATTACATCAACTCTTATAATACTTCCACAGACCTTAAAAGTTACTATTCAAAATGACAGTTTTTGTAAGTCATCATGCTCATAATAATCGTGCCAGAGGAAGAGTAGGAGTGGGTGAAAGAATGTATTTGGTTCAAAAGATGATAGAGTAAAGTTTGGCCTATTCCTAAATGAGTATTTTTTTAATTTAATTTTATACATATTTATTGAGCATTTAGATATGTGCCAGGGATTGTGATGCTAGGGGTATAGCAGTAAATATGATATGGAAGGTCCTTACTCTCACAAAATTTAATTCTAGAGGTGAAAAGATAGCCAATAAACAAGAAAACAAATAAATAGAATTTAACTTTAGGAAGTGATAAATTTAGTAAAGACAGTAGAAAGAGTAATGTGATAGTGATGAATAAGGCTAGGGAGCATTTAATAGGAATTATGAAATGATAAAAAATATCAATCATGCAAGGGGCTCATGGAAGACTGTTTTTGTCAGAAAATAATAGCATGAATAAGAACCCTAAGGCATAAATAACCTTATGTTCTTGGCTAGCAAATAAACCATTGTGGCTTCACTGTATAAAGCAAGATGGAGGCGAAAAGCTGAGTTCAGGAGAGATGAAAAGTAGATCATATGTGGCCTTGAACCCTAAAATAAAGGATTAGAGAATAATCTGAAGTGCAATGGGAAAGAATGTAAAGGTTTTAGACAAGGAAGTGGCAAGATCTGATTTATGTTTTGAAAGGATCATTTTGCCTTTTGTGTAAAAAAAATAAATAAAAAAAGAATTATAGACTTAAGAGAGACAGACACCAAATAGAAGGCTATTAAAATAAACAAACAAACAGAACAACAAACAAACAAACAAAAAAACTCAGCAACAAATTATGGTAGCTGGAACAAAAAATAGTGGAAATGAAGAAAAGTGGGTTGTTGGGAGATTCTGGAAGTAGCTGACAGGACTTGCTGAAAGATTGCATGTAGGGGCAGATGGAAAGTGAGAGATCAAGGATAACTCCAATAATATTGGCTTAAAAAACATAATAAAGGACTGTGCTATTTTACCAATTTGGGTAATGTCTAGGAGGACTATGTTTGGGAGAGGCAGTCAAAATTTCTGTATTGTTCATGTTATGTTTGAGATATTTATTACATACTCAAAGAAGAGAAATCCAGTGGGATGTTAGATATAAGGATTTAGAGTGTAATAAAGAAATCAGAGTTGGAGGTATAATTTTACTATACAGATGATATTTAGTGTCATTAGACTAGTCGAGTTTGTTTAAAAAGAGAATGGAAATCAAGTAGACAGTTGAGAGTGGAGTCCTGAGAAACTACAATGGGTTTAAATGTCACCCACTTTATATCCCACCTGAATTTAGAGACCATCTCAAGAATAGATTTGATTCATTGAACACTAATGTCCGAAGACCAGACAAGTTGTGGAATGACATCAAGGACTTCATACATTAAGAAAGCAAGGGGTCTGAAACCCCCAGAGTATGGCCCCCAGACACCCTTTTAGTTTGGTGATGAAGTCACTTCCAAGGCTCACCGTTCAGCTGGGGATTGGACAGCCCTATATAACAAACGGGACTAAGGCACAGCAGTACAGGGACAAGGACTAGAAAACAGAAGGGGACAAGAAATCTAGTGATAGGGAACCCAAGGTTGAGTAAAGACAGTATTGACATGTAGTGGGGTTGTTAACCATTGTCATAGGGCAACATGTGTACTAAGTGTTAAATGAAAAACTATTTTGTTCTGTAAATCTTCATCTAAAGTGAGAATAGCAGCACAACTGGAAGAGCGTAGTCGATGTCACTGAATTGTGCATGTAGAAATTTTTGAAATGGTGTATCTTTGGCTATGTATATTTTCATCAAAAAAAAAAAAAAAAGGTCAGGAAGGGAGAGGGTTGACATGTTGTGGATCTGTTAATCAATGTCATAAAACAATGTGTAGTACTGTTTAATGAGAAACTATTTGTTCTGTAAACCTTCACCTGAAGTACAATTATATATATATATATATATATATATATATATATATATATATATATATATAAAGCAAGGGGTCATTAAAGGCAGGAAAAAAAGATAAGACCAAAATGGATGTCAGAAGATGACTCTGAAACTTGCTCTTGAAAGTCAAATAGCTAAAGGAAATGTAAGAAATGAATTAAAAGAGCTGAACAGAAGATTTCAAAGGGTAGCTCAAGAAGACAAAGTAAAGTATTATAATGACATAAGCAAAGACCTGGAGATAGAAAATCAAAAGGGAAGAACGTGCTTGGCATTTCTCAAGCTGAAGGAACTGAAGAAAAAATTCAAGCCTTGAGTTGCAATACTGTAGATTCTACAGGGAGAATATTAAACGACACAGGAAGCATCAAAAGAAGATGGAAGCAATACACAGAGTCACTATACCAAAAAGAATTGGTTGATGTTCAACCATTCCAGGAAGTATTATATGACCAGGAACTGATGGTACTAAAGGAAGAAGTACAAGCTGCCCTCAAGGCACTGGTGAAACATAAGGCTCCAGGAAGTGATGGAATACCAATTGAGATGTTTCAACAAAGGGATGCAGTGCTGGAAGCGGTCACTCGTCTATGCCAAGAAATTTGGAAAACAGCTACCTGGCCAATTGACTGGAAAAGATCCATATTTGTGTCTATGCCCAAGAAATGTGATCCAACTGAACACAGAAATTATTGAAAAATATCATTAATATCACATGCAAGTAAAATTTTGCTGAAGATCATTCAAAAGTGGCTTCAGCATTACATCGACAGAGAACTGCCAGAAATTCAGGCTGGATTCAGAAGATGATGTGGAACCAGAGGTATCATTGCTGATGTCAGATGTATCCTGGCTGAAAGCAGAGAATACCAGAAAGATGTTTACCTGTGTTTAATGACCATGCAAAGACATTTGACTGTGTGGATCATAATAAATTATGGATAACATTGCGGACAATGGAAATTCCAGAACACTTAATTGTGCTCATGAGGAATCTGTACATAGATCAAGAAGCAGTCATTCAAACAGAACAAGGGGATACTATGTGGTTTAAAGTCAGAAAAGGTGTGGGTCAGGGTTGTATTCTTTCACCATACTTATTCAGTCTGTGTGCTGAGAAAATAATCCGAGAAACTGGACTATATGAAGAACCAGGCATCAGGATTGGAGGAAGACTCATTAACAACCTGTGTTACGCAAATGACACAACCTTGCTTGCTGAAAGTGAAGAGAACTTGAAGCATTTACTGCTGAAGGTCAAAGACCACAGCCTTCCATGTGGATTACACCTCAAAATAAGAAAACAAAAATTGTCACAACTGGACAAATAAGCAATGTCATGATAAATGGAGACTAAAGTTGTCAAGGATTTCATTTTACTTGGATCCACAATCAACAACCATGGAAGCAGCAGTTAAGAAATCAAAAGATGCATTGCATTGGGCAAATCTGCTGTAAAAGACCTCCTTAAAATGTTACAAAGCAAAGATTTCACCTTGGAGATTAAGATGCTCCTGACCCAAGCCATGGTGTTTTCAGTCACCTTACATGCATTGGAAACCTGGACAATGAGTCAGGAAGACCAAAGAAGAATTGGTGCCTTTGAATTGTGGTGTTGGCAAAGAATATTGAATATACCATGGACTGCCAAAGTTTGAACAAATCTGTCTTGGAAGACAGACTGCTCCTTAGAAGCAAGGATGGCGAGATTACGTCTCACATATTTTGGACATGTTATCAGGAGGCATCACTCGCTGGAGAAAGGCATCATGCTTGGTAAAGTAGAGGGTCAGCAAAAAAGAGCAAAACCTTCAATGAGATGGATTGACACAGTGGCTGCAACAATCAGCTCAAGCATAACAATGTGAGGATGGTGAAAGACTGGGCAGTATTTCATTTTGTTGTACCTAGGCTTGCTATAAGTCGAAATGGACTCGAGGGCACCTAACAACAACTAATAACTGCATTATATCAGGTTGTTCATGAACCAGGAGTCCCTTCATGGTATTTCAAAATGTTGTTTCAAGTTGGTTATATTTTTTTAAAGATTTCTTTTCCTATTCTATTATCCTTTGGTTTTCTTTTTTGGCCACATCCATTATACATATATCGGCTTTTCTTTGCCTGTTGTCCCTCAGTCTAATGTTGCAGAAAGTATAAATAGAAATTCAGGATCCATTTGCAAAATCTTGAAAAACCTAAAATGCCATATACACTTACAATATGGCTTAACATTATAATTGTCCTAAGTGCCTTTGTTTAGAACTTAACAAATGACTGTGTTACAGTAATTACCGGAAACTTTCATTGAAAGATAATAAAAATATGTTACTTAATAAACATTTTATTATAGTGTAGGTAATAGTATCACCACATACCAGATTTATTACCTTGGGAAAGTTACCCAGTTAGCATCATTGTCTGTTAGTTTTCGCCTTTATAAAATAGAGATAATAATAGTATCTACTTTCTAGAGTTAGATTTAATGACCCTAGATGGAATGGTAGATAAATAAAACAAGGGAAAGAGAAACTAAGAAAAAAAGAGAGACATATATAAATGCAGTATTTAATATGGCATCTGTAAAAAGCGAACCACTGAAAGAAAGTTTTTTTATTATTCATATCTTTCTGACTATGGAGTAATCTTCACTAGTTAAAATTACAGAGATGATTTATATTCTGTTGAAGTTAAAGTATATAAAGGAAACAAAAGCAAACCTTTTTGTTTCTTCACTAACACTCAAAATTTATTAAAATAAACCACTTTTAGTCATTAGTAAGTAGTAATTATATAGACATTCTATGAATTAGAGTAAGATATGTCTAATTAAAAAAAAAAGCTTAGATACTCTTTTATGCTATATTTGGCATTATCTCTCCAAACTTGTGACGACCCAGCTTTTTTTTTTTTTAAAATCTTGATTTATGCCTTAGAGAATGAAGTAAAGCCAAGGATAATTCATAGACCTGACAAAAACTACAGCAAAAAAAAAAAAAAAAGTCAATGGGACTTGGTGTTAGTTTATCACTCACAGTGACTAGGTTTATCTCTGGGCCAAAATCAATAATGTTAAGGGGAAAAAAAAAAAACTTTGTTGGAAGAATGCACTGAATTTCTTATGAGTTAATATGTCTGTTTGCTTTTCTTCTCATTTTTAAGTCTGGTGTGTTATTCTTAAGAGACACTAATATATTGATATATGAGGAATGCCACTTAATCTTTGAACAATGACAGAAAAAAAATTAAAGTCAATTTTCCATCATTAAGTCACCCATATATCATAGTCATATTTGTATTAGTAAACTAAAGTTTTCAGAACATTTAATTATATAAATATTGTTTGGGGTCATAGAATGGTATCTCCATGATACCTTGCCCGTGCAATCATATGCTAATGTCTAATGATAGACGATTTTCACTAACCTTTTTCTGATGACTCTTATTCAAAATAAGGGGAAAAATTGTTACTGCCCATTTATTTATGGAATATTTGACTAAGAAGATCATCCTGCTTTTTCACGAAAGTTCTCATATTTATTTATTTTTTTTTAATTTTGAATTTGTACATATATATGGCAGAAAACATCAACAGTTATTGAGCAACTATAATGTGTCAGGTAATCAATACCTGAAATGAAACCTTTTGTTCTTTCAATATCCCAATTTTGGAGCTTGTCAGACATAAGATTATACATAAGGAATTTTCTCAAGTTATGTATTGCCTTCAGTTTTTATATTAGTAAACAGTTGATGTTAATACAATATACTGTGCTCTTCATAAATGCCACATACTGATGTAGGTATTTTACATGCAGCATTTTATTGAATACATACAAAATCCTTATAAGGAGATTATGAGAGGAAATTAATATTTTCTCTAATTTGAAAATGGGAAAACTGGTGTGCCAGTTCCAAGTCTCCAACTTAATTACAATTTTTTAAACCACTCTTGTATCACATGTGTTAGGGAAGTAAAAAAGGTGCTGCTTAACGTCTACAATGAAAAAAGAGCAAGAATGAAGAAGCAGGCGGCTGATAACGGTTGCCCTAGTAAAAACTTTGCAGTCCTTGTTAAGACTTGTGAAGCGTGTGATATTTATCCTACCAAAAACTAACAAGTCCCCTCCACGTTCCTGTCTTTCAGCACTGTTTTAGGAATGTGCCAATAAGGCATCGCCAAACTTGGATGCTTCAATTCTCTTGTCTGTCACTGGTACCAGGGCAACCTGAGGGCCCATGGTGTGGCAAATGGTGACCCAGGAGTTTTCTGGTCCTGAAGACTGGTATGGCGGACCAATTCTACAGCTACATGTGGGCCCCGTTCCTGATCCTGTCACAGATCATTCTTATGCAAACCATCTATTAGCACTCTCGAAGCCTGTAACCGGTGCTGGTCAGCTGGTTGTTGCACAGTAACCACTCAGTGTACCAGATGTTCAATGCTGTGGGCTACTCCACCCCTGAAGGCCAGCTCTTGATGATGTCCATCATCCTTGGCACCCTCACTTCTGCCCTGGGTTGCTGTACTTCATTCTACAATAGAAGGAATGTCTAGATTCCATTTCTACTGTCCATTTCTTTCACTTTCTGGGCTACTGGCTCTGTAATACCCATTTCTTCTGTACACTAACCTGCTAACTGGTCCAGGCCATGTGCATTGCACTCATGGCTATCATCAAGGAGTACCTATGCATGCAGATGGAGCTCAAGGAGACCCCCTCAACTCAGCTTCTAGATCCAATGTCTAGAGTCTGGCCCTTGGATACTGTGATGGGCACTTAGCCCTCCAACATCTTTGACTTCGAGACCCTCCAGATGAGTTCCAGGCCAGGTCTGAGAGCAGCCTTGGTAAAGTGGAGTCTCTTGGTGTGGGAAAGGTAGTGAGGCCTGATAAGAAGGCAGGTAGCAGTCAGGACCACAGCTGTAAGAATGGCCTTTGTCTGCTGACACTTTGGTGTCTGGGAGGTCAGAAAGGGTAACACTCTGAGAGTAATAACAGAGTTGGAGCCATGTCACTTTTGAGTCACCATACCTATCATCACTCTTTTGTTTCACAACAAAACAAAATCTATTATATGTAACTGGAGGAAATCACTCTTCTAGTCATCTGTTTTACCTTCCTGGGATAGTTCTTCTTTGCCGTGTTGCTGAACCACAGTGATGCTGTTTGGAAAACCACTTGGTTTCTGGATTCATAGGCACTGAAAAAGATGTAGGTGTGAAGTATTAGGCTAGCGTCAGGGAGAGGATGGCAGATGGAGGTAACAAGCAAAAGAAAATGTACTACCTGTGCTTTGTTACATGTATTTTCATGAACACCCGTGAAGTTCTTACTAACTTTCTTTCAGTTCCCTCTATGGGGTCTCCACCCTGCTGTGGGCTGTAAACATACCAAAAGAAAAACAAAACAAATCCATTGCCATCGAGTGGATTCCGACTCATAGCAAAGAATTCAAGCATCCTACACAGTTTAATCCTCATAATAAAGTCTCTGCTTGTTCCCTAGGAATGGCCAGGCACCTCAGTTGCCAATGGACAGCTGTGCTGTTTGGAATTCCTTTTTCCTCTGTTATTTGGAATTCTACAATAGTAAGAGTATGACGGGTGCTCAGAGATAAGAAGCTCAACCTTTCATCCTGGGCTGCAGTGATAGTACAAAGGGAGACAGGAATTTTTCTCTAAGTTATTTTGAGGGGCGAAGTTTCCTCTGTGAGGGGTTTGCAGCTATCCTCCCTGTGTACACAAACAGTATTTTCCATGATTAAAAAAAATCTAACAAGTTAGCCTCCCACAGTACTGTAAATGCTAGTAGAAGACAAGAGACTCCTGGGTCAAAGAGGAAGGACAGTTTATTTCTCACAGCAATAGCAGTAGCCAGAGGATCAGCATTTAAGAGGCCGTTCTCCAAGCCCCAATTTGCATAGCTAGACTAAGAAAACCAGATACCTGCATATCAGATACTTGCATTAAAGAAGAGGAACCCTGAGTTTAGGAAACTTAGGTCTTTTGTAACAAGCAGACAACAAACCTACACTTTGTATGGAGAGATAAACTGTCTTCAACTTCAAAGCTGTGACTTCCTTCAGAATACATGTAAAAAAGTGGGAGACCCGTGAGATACTGTCTCCCAACAATCCCTTGCTCACTTCCTATGATCCAGTAATTTCATTCCTAGATATTTACCCAAGAGAAATATATCTACACAAAGATGTGTACATGAATGTTCATAGCAACATTATTCGCAATAGCTAAAAAGTGGAAACAACCAAATTCTCCATCACCTGATCAATGTATAAAGAAAATGTGCCGTATCCTTAAGTGGAATATTATTCAGCAGAAAAAAAGGAACGAAGTTCTGATGCATGCTACATCAGTTCATGGTGTCGATGAACCTCGACAGTATCATGTTAAGTGAAAGAAGTCAGTCACAAAAGACTATATATATTCTATGATTTAATTTATATCAAATTCCCAGAATAGGCAGATCTATCTATAGAGATATAAATTACATTAGTGGTTGCCTAGGGATGTGGGGGATGGGAAAAATGAGGGGTAACTGCTAAAAGCTGTGGAGTTTCTTTTATGGGTGATGTAAGCATTCTTAAACTGATTGTGGTGATGGTTGCACAACTCTGTGAACTGTGCACATTAAATGGATAAAGTGCATGGTATTTGGATTATATCTCAATAAAACTGCTTCAAAAACAATACAAACAAACAAAAAAAGAAACATCTCTTAGTGTTTTACTGAGATAGAGTACTTGAACATGGGACAACAAATGACCTTAAATTCATTAAACCGAATATGAGCTGTTGGATCTACAAAGTCATAAAGTTGGATGGTCCCATCAACAAGAAATTTTAAGATGAAAAAGATACATCTGGGATCAAGCCATAACCAGAGAAGAGGGTGCAAACAAATAAGCTTCATGTGTAGTTAGCATAGGATCAGTGTCACTCACCAAAGCTGGATTAGCTCCTGTCCATTAGCTTAGCCCTAAGGCAGTATGGGGGAATTCTCTGTAAGTTGCTAATACAGATGGAAAAAGCCCAAACTTGTTTTATAGACGGGTTGGACATTAAGTGGGTACAAACTTAAAATGGATGGCAACTACATTATGTCTACACTCAGAGATGGGCATGAAAGTTATTAGAAATTAGAAATCTTCCACTTGGGCAAAACTGTAAACAATTCACCTGGTTAATATCTTTGATTGCAAACATGTGTGTCCAGGGGTAACACATACACACACACACACACACACACACATATATATATGCATATATATAAATTTCCCATGTGTCTGTCAGTTTGTCGTACTGTGGGTGCTTGCATGTTGCTGTGATGCTGGAAGCTATGCCATCAGTATTCAAATACCAGCAGGGTCACCCATGGCAGACAGGTTCCAGTGGAGCTTCCAGAGTAAGACAGACTAGGAAGGACCCTGTGGTCTACTTCTGAAAAGAATTAGCCAGTGAAAACCTTACGAATAGCAGCAGAATGTTGTCTGATATGTAGTGCTGCAAGATGAGCCTTTCAGGTTGGAAGGCTCTCAAAATACGAGGGAAGAGCTACCTCCTCAAAGTAGAGTTGATCTTAACGATGTGGACGGAGTCAAGCTTTCAGGACCTACATTTGCTGATGACTCAAAATGAGAAGAAACAGCTGCAAACATCCACTAATAATCAGAACATGAAATGTACAAGGTATGAATCTAGGAAAATTGGAAATCCTCAAAAATTATATGGAACACATAAACATTGATATCCTAGGCATTAGTGACCTGAAATGGACTAGTATCGGCCATTTTGAATCAGACAATCATATGGTCTTCTATGCCAGGAATGATAACATGAAAAGGAACGGCGTTGCATTCATGGTCAAAAAGAACATTTCAAGATTTATCCTGAAGTACAACAGTGTCAGAGATAGGATAATATCCATATGCCTACAAGGAAAACCAGTTACTAGGACTATTATTCAAATTTACACACCAACCGCTAAGGCCAAAGATGAAGAAATCGAAGATTTTTACCAACTTCTGCAGTCGAAAATTGATCAAACATGCAATCAGGATGTGCTGATAATTACTGGTGATTGGAATGCAAAAGTTGGAAACAAAGAAGAAGCTCGGTAGTTGGAAAACAAGGCATTGGTGATAGGAACAATGCTGGAGATTGCATGATAGAATTTTGCAAGACCAATGACTTTTTCATTGCAAATACATTTTTTTCACCAACATAAACTGCGACTATACACGTGGACCTCGCCAGATGGAATATACAGGAATCAAACTGACTACATCTGTGGAAAGAGATGATGGAAAAGCTCAGTATCATCAGTCAGAAAAAGGCCATGGGCCGACTGTGGAACAGACCGTGAATTGCTCATATGAAAGTTTAAGTCAAAACAGAAGAAAATTATAACAAGTTGGTGAGAGCCAAAGTATGACCTTGAGTTTATCCTACTTGAATTTAGAGACCATCTCAAGAATAGATTTAACACATTAAACACTAATGACCGAAGATGAGACGAGTTGTGGAATGACATCAAGAACATCATGCCTGAAGAAAGCAAGAGGTCATTAAAAAGACAGCAAAAAAAGAAAAGACCAAAATGGATGTCAGAAGAGACTCTGAAACTTGCTCTTGAATATCCAGTAGCTAAAGTAAAAGGAAGAAATGATGAAGTGAAAGAGCTGAACAGAAGGTTTCAAAGGCTCGCTCAAGAAGACAAAGTAAAGTATTATAATGACATGTGCAAAGACCTGGAGATAGAAAACCAATAGGGAAGAACACACTCAGCATTTCTCAAGCTGAAAGAACTGAAGAAAAAATTTGAGCCTCCAGTCGCAATACTGAAAGATTCTATGGAGAAAATATTAAATGATGCAGTAAGCATCAAAAGAAGATGGAAGGAATACACAGAGTCACTATACCAAAAATAATTGGTCAACGTTTATCCATTTCAGGAGGTAGCATATGATTAGGAACTGACGGTACTGAAGGAAGAAGTCCAAGCTTCTCTGAAGGCACTGGCAAAAAACAAGGCACCAGGAATTGATGGAATACCAACTGAGATATTTCAACAAACGAATGCAGTGCTGAAGGTGCTCACTCGTCTATGCCAAGAAATTTGGAAGACAGCTACCTGGCCAGCTGACTGGAAGAGATCCGTATTTATGCCTATTCCCAAGAAAGGTGATACAACCAAATTTGGAAATTATCAAATAATATCATTAATATCACACACAAATAAAATGTTGCTGAAGATCATTCAGAAGTGGCTGCGGCAGTACATCGACAGAGAACCCCAAAAATTCAAACCAGATTCAGAAGAGGACATGGGACCAGGGATATCATAGCTGATGTCAGATGGATCCTGGCTGAAGGCAAAGAATGCAAGAAAAGATGTTTACCTGTGTTTCACTGACTATGCAAAGGCATTTGACTGTGTCGATCATAACAAATAAGGGATAACATTGCAAAGAATGGGAAATCCAGAACAGTTAATTGTGCTCCTGAGGAACCTGTACATAAATCAAGAGGCAATATCAAGAACACAGCGAGGGGACACTGCATGGTTTAAAGTCAGGAAAGGTGTGTGTCAGGGTTGTATCCTTTCAGCATACCTGTTCAATCTGCATGCTGAGCAAGTAATGTGAAACGCTGGACTATATGACGAGAAGAAAGAGGCATTGGGAATGGAGGAAGACTTATTAACAACCTGTGTTATGCAAATGACACGACCTTGCTTGCCGAAAGTAAAGAGGAATTGAAGCACTTACTGAAGAAGATCAAAGACTATAGCCTTCTGTATAGATTACACCTTAACATAAAGAAAACCAAAAATCCTCACAGCTAGACCAATAAACAACATCATAATAAGTGGAGAGAAGATTGTGGTTGTCAAGGATTTCATTTTACTTGGATCCACAATCAACACCTATGGAAGCAGTAGTCAAGAAATCAAAAGATGCAATGCATTGGGCAAATCTGCTGCAAAAGATCTCTTTAAAGTGTTAAGAAACAAAGATGTCACCTTGAGGACTAAGGTGTGCCTGATCCAAGCCATGGTATTGTCAGCTGCTTCATATGCATGTGAAAGCTAGATGATAAATAAGGAAGACCGAAAAATTGATGCCTTTGAATTGTGGTGTTTGTGAAGAATATTGAATATACCATGGACTGTCAAAAGAATGAACAAATCTGTCTTGGAAGAAGTACAACTAGAATGCTGCTTAGAGGCAAGGAAGGTGAGATTATGTCTCATATACTTTGGACATGTTATCAAGAGGGAGCAGTCCCTGGAGAAGGACATCATGCTTGGTAGGGTAGAGGGTCAGTGAAGGAGAGGAAGACCTTCAGCGAGATGGAGTGACACAGTGGTTGCAGCAATAGGCTCAAGCATAGCAAGGATTTTGAAGATGGCACAGGAATGGGCAGTATTTCGTTCTGTTATACACAGAGTCACTATGAGTTGGAACTGACTTGACGGCGCGTAACAACAAATATATATATAGCTGAGCAATGGCTAATGGCCTGAAACTCTTGTCATGGGCCTGGAAAGAAAAGGACTTGAAGATTGGAAATAGATATACTGTGTTAAACATGTGGATGAACATGAGGGAGTAGAAACAAAACGAGAAGAAATTTCTTTCAAGCTTTAATGCCCACTAGAAAGCATCTATCACAAAATAAGCAAGAAGACAACTAAGTGGACAAAATTAGTAGGCCCATAGAGACATTATCATTGGCTTCCCCAAAATTAGCATTGTAGAAACAAAAATATAATGGCCATGGCCCAACAGCATGGACTTCCACTTACCATGTGGAAGCGTAATCTAGCTACTGTTGTCACTGAATGTCCAAATTATCATAAACAGAGATGAATAGTAAGCCCTTAATTTGGCAATATTATCAAAAAGCACAATTAACCAGTTAAAGGCAAGTTGATGACTTTGGTCACATTCCATCAACAAGCTGTTCATTCTCACATAGATAAATACCCATTCTGGGTATGGATTTATCTTTCCTGCCTGCGGAACCTCAGTCAGTATCATTTTGCAGGGGCTTACTAAATGCTTGACCCACAGACAAAGAATCCCATGCTGTATAACATCCAACCACAGAACACTCTTTACAGCAAAGAAAGTGGGGAATAGGCTAATGACTATGGACTCTATTCCTCAGGTTGCATACTGCACCATCCAGAGGTGGCCTGCCTCACTGAATCTGCAACAGCCTTCTAAATGTGCAGCTGAAGTACCAGCTCAGAAGAAACTTGAAAGGATTGGGTGCCAACCTTTAGGGTGCAATGTTTATATTGAATTGGACCACTCTATATGGTGCTGTATCCCTAACAGCAAGGATGCATGAGTCTGGAAGGTAGAGTAAGAGTGGCCCCACTTACCATCATTCCCAATGCCCCAATGAGGAAATAGGTGCTCTCTGTCCTCAAAACTCAGCACAGGGTTGGGGGTCCTGGTCCCCAAAGAAAGCATCCTCTAGCCAGGGAAAGAAGTAAGGGTATCATGGAAATGCAAGTTAGGGCCACTGTTAGGTGAGAAGATAGGTTACCACACTGGCAGAGGTAATTGGCCTTGAACAGCAGGAGTGGACAAATCTGTAGCAACTCCATGTTTAGAAAGGTATGATTATCAAGGGTTCAAACATTTCAGGAATAAAGGTACGGATTACATAAACAGATAAGCCACCAAGAGCTACCGGATGAGTATAAGGGAAATTTAGAATAACTACAGAAATTTAGAATGAAGGAAGAAGAGAATGAGTACCAGTTGCAGCCCCAACATCAAATGAAGCAATAAGGGTTGTAGTTTATCTTACTACCTCTCTTTATGGAATTTCACGTCGGGAGGGAAGGTTCATAGAAATCATGGAGAAACTGTTCCCCAAAGCCGTGAAAAAAATTGTACCTGCTCACCCCAAGGGGTCAACCATGGCAGCTATGACAATTCACCTCATAGGTCTCCAACTGTTTAAAAAAAGAGAAAAAAAAAAGTGGTATAAAGACCATTTGACTTTCAAGAGTAGATCACCAGAGTGATCTACTTCCAAGGTGCCTTTGGGCAGGTTCCAATCACCAACCTTTTACTTAGTTGTTAAGCACTTAACCATTTCTGGCACCCAAGGACTCCAAGTATAGCTTGTGTAGTTTGCCAAGGGCCCTAGCTGTTGAACTCTGAAATCCATGTCTTTTTTTTCACTGATGCCACGCTCCCCCTTCATCTATGCCCAGCTGGTGACTGAACATAACAAGTATACAAAGGCAGGCCCATTCCCGAGAGACAGGTGATAGCTTTTTTGAGTTACTTTGGGTTGAGAACTTACTGATGGCCTTGTCTAACTTCCCTTAGACTTCATAACTATCTAGTCTGTCTCTACCCCACCAGCTTTTCTTTATTCTTCGCAAGCCTCATCTTCCTTCCTTCCCATCTCTATCACAGGCATCTCATATAAAAGTCACACACGTTTTGTCTAGTTTGCAATCTGCTGATCAAAGGATCTGGTGTAAAACAGTTAGTAGTAGTAGTAGTAGGTGTTAAGTACATGTCCGAGCCCTGGTGGCACAGTGGTTAAGTAAGTGCTTGGCTGCTAACCAAAAGATTGGTGGCTTAAATCCAGCAGCTGCTCTGCAGGAGAAACGTGGCAGTCTGCCTCCTTAAAGATTACAGCCTTGGAAATCTTATGGGGCAGTTCTACTCTCTCCTATAGAGTCCCTATGAGTCAGAATTGACTTGATGGCAATGGGTTTGGTTTAAATAATTGCTAGATTTCCTTTCTTCCTTTAACAACGCCTACTCAAGGTTAAGAAGTGTAAAATCTGCAAATTTTACCTGGATGACTTCTAAATTGATTTTCACTTTCTTATCTAACTCTTGATCCCACTGTAATCTGCAGGTTTCTGAAATTCCTCAAATTTGTTGCAAAGCAGTTGCTTAGGTTGTTTACGCATCCCACTGGAAATAAACCCTTTATACTACCCACACTATAAATTGCATTTATATTTATGCTCGTGTGTGATATTTGCAAATGATTTTATTTTCTCTTGGATGCAAGGGCAACCCTGGTTTCATATAATGAATTGGGAAATATTTCCTCCTCTTCAAATTTCTGGGAGAGTTTGTAAAGAATTCTTGCTATATGTTTCTTAAATGTTTGGTAGAATTGTTAAGTGACAACATTTGAGCCTGAAGTTTTATTTGTGAAAAAGTTTTTTACCTTAAATTTAATTTTTTAATAGATTTTGGACTATCAGGTTATATATTTCTTCTTGATTAACTTGGAAGTTGGTGTCTTTAAAAAATCGGTCTATTTACTTCAAAGTTGTTGAATATATCGTCATGAAGTTGTTCATAATATTTACTAACCATTCGTTTAATGTCTGCAGGATCTTCGATGATGTCCACTCTTTCATTCTTGATATTGGTACTTTGCGTCTTCTCTCTTCTTTCCTGATCAGCGTGGTTGAAATTTTAGCCATTTTACTGATATTTTCAAAAACTAAGCTTATGTTACTATTGAATTTTTACTTTTTTTTTTGTCTTTTGCTTTCTTTGCAATTAATTTGTTTTTCTTTGTCTAAATTCCTAAGGTGGAAGCTGAAGTCATTGACTTGAGACTTTTTTCTTAATATGGACATTCAGTGTTATAAATTTGCTGCTAAGGACAGTTTTCATTGTATCACATTTTGATATGTTGTGTTTTCTTTCTTATTTTTTTTTTCCAATTGGGCCAATAGGTTATGTGAAAGTATCTAATTTAGTTCCAAATTCTTGGCAGGTTTTCCATATATCTTTTTATTATTCATTCCAACTTTAATTACCTTGTGATCAAAGAACATACTTTGCATGATAAAAAGCTTTACGGCCTACTGACACTTGTTTGTTGGCTCAGAATAAGGACTACCTTAGTAAATGTATGTTGTGCACATTAAAAGAAATAATATTGTGCTGTTTTTAGTGAATTTTGCCCTATAAATGTTATTTAGGTCAAGTGAGCTGATAGAGTTCTTCATGTCTTCCATATCCTTATTAAGTTTCTACGGATTCGTTCTATGATTTATTGAGAGTGGGGTATTGAAATGCCCATCTCTTCTTTTAGTTTTATCAGTTTTTGTTTATTTTAAAACTTTGTTATTATGGCATGGATATTAAGAATTGTTTTGCTCCCCCATGAAATTGACACCTTTATTATCATGAAATGACATCTTTAACTCTGGTAAAAGCTATTGCTCTAAATTCTACCCTGTCTGATATTAATATCTATCAAGCTTCATACCAATCCAGTGAAGCTTTCTTTTCATTAAAGATAGCAAAGAAGAACTTTTCCCATCCTTTTCCTCTTAATGTATTTGCTCTGGTTAAATACTTAAAGTGAGTATTTTATAGACAGCATGTTAGTTGGGACTTACTTTTTTAACTAATCAGACAATCTCTGTCTTATAATGGGGCTGTTTAGGCTATGTTTAATGTAATTATTAATCAGTTTGGGCTTATATATACTATCTTTCTGGTTGTATACTATTTGTTCTATATGTTCTTTGTTTTGTCTTTTCTTTTTTTTCTGCCTTCTTTTGGCTTAGTTATATATTTTTATCCCATTTTTCCTCTTTGTTGGCTTACTGCCTTTAACTGTTTGTTGTGATGTTTTAGTGGTTGCCTTAGAATTTAGAGTACACATCTTTATCTTATCACAGTCTGCCTTCAGGCAATATCACACCACTTCCTCTGTACTATAGTCGTCTTCTAACAGTACATTTCTATTTAGCTTTCTGGCTTTTGTGTCAACTATTGTCATACATGTTATTTACACATAAGTTATAAACCACAATTACATTCTTATTGTTTTGGATGTGAACCTCAATTTAAAGATATATTAAAATGAGAGTGCAAGTATTGTATTTTAGCACACATATTTACCATTTCAAGTTGACTTCGAGTCCTAGTTGTACAGTGGTTAAGCGTTTGGCTGCTAATCAAAAATGTCAGCACTTGGAATCCATCAGCCACTTCTTGTAAACCCTATGGGGCAGTTCTACTCTGTCCTATAGGGTCATTATCAGTTTCTTCGCTAGGTAGTGCAAATGGTTAACACGCTACACTGCTAACAGAAAGGGAGGTGGTTCAAGTCCACTCACAGGTACCTCAGAAGAAAGGCCTGGTGATATACTTCCAAAAAATCAGCCATTAAAAACCATGCGGAGCACAGTTCTATTCTGACACACATGGGGTTACCGTGACTCAGAGTCCATTCAGCTTTTTTTTTTCTTTTTTTGCTTTTCTTTCTTTTGAGTAGAATGAGATCACCATGTCATATTATTTTTCTTTTGAATAGCTTTCTTTATAATTTCATGTACTGCAGGTCTGCTAGTGATGAATTATTTCACTTTTTATATGTCTGTAAAAAGTCTTTATCATTTCTGAAGGATAAATTTGCTGGGTAGAGAATTCTAGGCTGACAATTTGTGTACGTCTTTCAATACGTTAAGCTATTCCTCTGCAGGTGTTGTTTCTGATGAGAATTCTGTTTTCATTTTCTATATGTAATGTTTATTTTGACTGTAGCTGTTCTTAAATTTTCACTTAACACTCATTTTAAGTAAATTGAATATGATGTGCCCTATGTCACTATCTCATGTCCCTCATGCTTGGAATTCATTGACTTTCTTGGAACTGTGTGTTATCAATTTTCCTCAAATTTGGAACATTTTCAGCTTACTTCCTTAAATGTTTTTATTTATTTGTTTATTGGTATTCTGTCCTCTCCATTTTCTTCTCTCATTAGTGAATCTAATTACATTGTATTTGGTAGCTGGAAGTTGACTCAGACTCATTGATGCTCTGTTCTTTTCTTTTTTAATAACTATATTGAGGTATAATTCTCATACCATAAAATTGATTTAAGTGTGCAGTAAATTTACTTATTTTCAGTAAATTTGCCTTGTGAAAGTATTACCACAATACAAATTTAGAACATTTCTTTTGACTCCCAAATGATCCCTTGCACAACTTTCAGTCAATCCTCATTCTCACATCTAGCCCCAGGCAACCAACAATCTGCTTTATATCTCTGCTTCCTTTTCTGGATATGGAATCACACAATTTGTGGTCTTTTGTGTTTGACTTTCTTATGTAACATTTTTTGAGGTTCCTTTATAGGGTCACTATGAGTTGGAATTGAATTGACGGCAATGAGTTTCATTTTATTGATTTTTATGTGTTGTAACACGAGTTAGTACTTTGTTTTTATTGACAAATAACATTCCATTGTGAATATACCATATATTGTTTATCCATTTATCATGTGAGGGATATTTGGTTGTTTCCACTTTTTATTTATCATGAATAGTGTTGCTATGTTCTTTCACATACAACTTTTATGTGAATATTTGTTTTCATATCTCTTGAATAAACACCTAGGAGTAGAGTTGCTGGGTTGAAATCCAACTGCGTCTCCAAGGAAGTAAAGACATAGTAATCTGCTCCCATAAAGATTACGGCCTATCTGTGGGGATCATGGTCTCGGGGAACATCTAACTCAATTGGCATAACACAGATTATAAAGAAAATGTTCTACATTCTACCTTGGTGGGTAGCGTCTGGGGTCTTAAAAGCCTGTGAGCAGCCATCTAAGATACTCCACTGGTCTCACCCTTTTGAGAGCAAGGGAGAATGAAGAAAACAATATATAAGGGAAAGATTACTCCAAAAGACTAATAGACCACAACTACCATGACCTCCACCAGACTGAGCCCCGTACAACTAGATGGTGCCTGGCTACTACCACTGACTGCTCTGACAGGGATGACAACAGAGGGTCCCAGACAGAGCTGGAGAAAAATGTAGGACAAAATTCTAACTCACAAAAAAGATCAGACTTACTGCCCTGACAGAGACTGGAGAAACCCTGATGGTATGGTCCCCAGACACCCTTATAGCTCAGTAATGAAGTCACTCCCGAGGTTCACCATTCAGCCGAAGATTAGACAGCTCCATAAAACAAAACAAGACTAATGGGGCACAACCGTCCAGGGACAAGGACTAGAAGGCAAGAGGGGACAGGGAAGCTGGTAATAGGGAACCTAAGTTCAAGAAGGGAGAGTGTTGACATGTTGTGGGGTTGTGAACCAATGTCATAAAACAATATGTATACTAACTGTTTAATGAGAAACTATTTGTTCTGTAAACCTTCATCTAAAGTACAATTAAAAAAAAATAAAAAAAAGATTGCAGCCTATGAAATCCTAAGGACAGTTCTTCTCTGTCATATAGGGCCGCTATAAGTTGGAATCAATTTGACAGCACACAACAGCAACACATGATAAATATGTATTTGTCATTCTTAAAAACTGCCGAACTCTTTTCCAAACATTTTACATTACCGACAGCAACGTATGAGGATTCCAGTTTGTCTACATCTTCATCGACCCTTGCCTTCTTTTTTTTTTTTTTTAATTTATTCTAGTGGGTGTGAAGTGTTATTTCATTATAATTTTGATTTGT
Source organism: Dugong dugon (assembly GCA_030035585.1). NCBI lineage: Eukaryota > Metazoa > Chordata > Mammalia > Sirenia > Dugongidae > Dugong > Dugong dugon. The sequence continues at coordinate 27,491,460 of CM057473.1, read as the reverse complement.
ATTTCCCTAATGACTAATGATGTAGAGCACCTTTTCATGTGCTTACCAGAAATGGTGAAATAGCTATTCACAAATTTGCCCAGGTTTAATCTGGGTTATCTTTTTTATTTTTGAGTTATAAGAAGTTTTATAGATTCTGGAGTATATGTGATTCACAAATATATTCTCCCATTATGTGATTTGTATTCACAGTCTTGATGGTGCCTTTGAAGTGCAAAAGTTTTTAAATTTTAGGAAGCCTGATTTGTCAAAAATTAAATCACTTACGCTTTTAGTGTTGTATCTAATCTTTGCCTAATACATATATGGTCATAAAGATTTTTTCCTACATTTTATTCAAAGAATTTCATAGTTTCAACTTTTATACTTTGGTCTATGATACAATTTTAGTTACTCTTTTTTGTGTTGTCTAAGAGTTTAAATTTTTGTTTCTGTTTTTGTTTTTGTTTGTGGTTAACCCATTGTCCCTGTACCTTATGTTTTAAAAGCTATTATTTCCCCATTGAATTGCCTGGACATCCTTGCCAGAAATTAATTGATCATAAATGTGAGGGTTTATTTCTGGTCTGTCAATTTTATTCAATTGATCTATATGTCTATCTTCATGCCAGTAGTACATTTTGAAAGCAGTTAAGTGGAAGATCTACAACTTTGTCCTGTTGTTTTGAGTCTTCTGAGTTCTTTACCTTTCCATATATTTTGATTATCTTGTTGATTTATGCAAAAAAAGCCTGTAGGAATTTTCAAAGAGATTGCATTGAATTGAATCAAGAGATCAATTTAAGGAGAGTTTTCATAGTAATATTGAATCTTCTAGGCCATGAAAACCCTATGTAGATTTAATTATTTAGTTCTTTTTAAAATATCTCTCAGCAACATTTTGTCATTTTATCTTATAAAGTTTGTGTCTCTTTTGTTAAGTTTATTTTGTAGTATTTTGTTCTTTTTATGTGCTATTATGAATGGAATTTTTTACTTAATTTTATGTTTGTTTTGTTCATGGATATTATACAGACATACAATACATATATTGACCTTGTGTCCTCTGGCCTTGATGAATTTACTTATTAGTTCTAGTCATCTAGTCATTGTACATGACCTTATTTATATGTTGCTGGATTTGATTTGCTAATTTTTTTTATCATTGTTGCATTTATATTTGTGATGTATATTAATAAGTATTTTTAGTTTTTTGAGATTTTTTTACCTTTGGCTTTGATATCAGGGTAATCCTGACTTCATAGAATGAATTTTGTTTATTTTTTTGGTAGACTTTTTTCCTCTAGATATTTTATTTTGAATAGTTTCTGTTGCAATGTCTCTAAATGTGTTTGTTAATCTTTTCTTGGGCATGTTTAATCTGCTCTAAATCCCATCTATAGTATTTTTTATCTCAGGATTATAATTTTCATCACCAGAAGTTTGATTTCAGCCATTTTTTTATTGCATATGTTTCTACTTCACATGCTCAAATGTTCCTCTGTCTTCTTGAACACATGGAATGTAATAGCTCCTTTAATGTTTTTGTCTACTGATTCCATCTTCTGTGTCTTTATGTGTCTCTTGATTGATTTTTCTCTATAATATGAGTCATATTTTCCTGCTTCATAATTTTTTTTTTTTTTTGGATGGCAGATATTGTAAATTTCACCTTGTTGGAGGCTGAATACTTTTGTATTCCTATAAATATTTTTGGGCTTTATTTTGGAACAGAGTAAGCTACTTGGAAATGGTTTGGTTATTTAAAGCTTACATATAAGCTTTGTTTGGCAGAGTCAAAACAGCCTTTAGCCTAAAGTGAATTTTTCTCCTCCTAAGGCAATATCCTGAGTACTCTACCCAACACTCTGTGAATTATGATGTGTTTCACCTCTTACTGGTAGGAACACAAACTGTTTCCAGCCTTGTGTAAAAGTTGCAAATTGTTCCATCTTCTCCTTTTATGTGGCTCTGTCCCCAACCTTAGGCAAAGTCCTCACATGAATGCACTAATGGCTATTCAACTGAGGATTGGACAAGACCCTTTGCAGATCTCTGTGCAGCTCTTTCATCTTTGGTATTGTCCCTTGTAAAGTACAGCCACCTGGGCCTTCCTAGACTGCCAACTCCACGTCCTCAATTCAAGGAGATTGCCAAGCTCCACATGGGTTCCCCCATTCTTTTGTTCCAGCTGTAAACTCTCACCAGAAAGTAAGCTGGTGATAATGATAGTTCTCACCTTGATTGTTTTGTCTTTGTCAAGCCATTATCCTTTATTGTCTAATGTCCAGTCTGTGCATTACTGTTCGTCATATTTTGTTTAGTTTTTTATTTCAGGAGAGAAGTTAAGTCTGTTCCCTCCCACTCATTTAGAAGTTTCATAATGCTTTACATTCATTCTGTTTCTACCAAGGTTACTGAAAAACACTGAAGAAAGAAAAATCCTTAATAAAAATTTAGGACATTTCAGTTTGTTCCAGTCCAACTTTAATTAGGAATGGAGTAAGAGGTGATAGGATACTTGTTCAAGGCCTCATATATTGCTAGTGACAGGGAGAAGACACTAATCTAGGACTCATTTTATTAATTCACAACACTTTGAACTATTAAGAGCACTTTCAAGAATCAAATGAAAGTCACATTCAAACCTATTTTGGAGACGATACAACAAAGTTTTAAATAATAATTGTTCTAAACTAAATAGACTTAAGGAAAAAAATTTAACTGAAAGAGAAGAGGACTTGAAGTACTTACTAATGAAGGTCAAAGTCTACAGCCTTCAATATGGATTACACCTCAACATGAAGAAAACAAAAATCCACACAACTAAACCAATCAGCAACATCATGATAAATGGAGAAAATATTGACGTTGTTAAGGATTTCATTTTACTTGGATCCACAATTAACGCCCATGGAAGTATCAGTCAGTAAGTCAAATGACTTTCTGCATTGGGAAAAACTGCTGCAAAAGACCTCTCTAAAGTGTTCAAAAGCAAAGATGTCACTTTGAGGATTAAGGTGTGCCTGACTCATGCCATGGTATTTTCGATAGCCTCCTATATGGAGGAAAGGTGGACAATGAATAAGGAAGACTGAAGAAGAATCGATGTCTTTGAATTATGGTGTTGCTGAAGAATATTTAATATACCATAGACTGCCAAAAGAATGAACAAATACGTCTTGGAAGTACAGCCAGGATGCTCCTTAGAAGCAAGGATGGCAAGACTTCATCTCACATACTTTGAACATGTTATCAGGAGGGACCAGTCCCTGCAGAAGGACATGGTGCTTGGTAAAATAGAGGGTCAGGGAAAAAGAGGAAGAGATGGATTGTCACAGTGGTTGCAACAATGGGCTCAAACATAGCAATGATTGCGAGGATGTCACAGGAACGGGAAGTGTTTCATTCTGTTGAGCATAGGGTTGCTATGAGTCAAAACCAACTCAGTGGAACCTAACAATGTGGAAAAAAAAAAAAGTTAAATGATGCTATATTTTTTAATGTAAAAACAAAATATTTCAGGATAAAGCAATTAACATAATTAGGTAATTAGTGAGATATTTTCCTTTCTGATTTAGTCGTGTTCATATAAAAAATTGAGAGGAGATGTGAAATAAAGAAGGAAGACAAAATGAGAGACTTGTTTTAAAAGCCTCCCCATCCACCTTCTGAGCTATCCAAATGCAAAAGGACATCAGAAATAACCCTTATGAACATTGTTTTTAATTAGCAATCAGCACATAAATTGTGATGATATATTTATTCCCCAAGCAAAAATGTATATTATAAATCTCATTCATCTTATTCATTTTAGCAACTTAGTTTTTTGGGCACAGGAATTTACCTCATAATTTGTTTAAGTTATTATAATAATTAGCTATTAGCTTAGAGTAAAGTAATTTGTTAGGAGTAACAGATGTATTGTTTGCAGTTGTTAACAGCCCTAAATATTCTTATTATGATCCATCTCAGTGGACCAAGAAGCTTAGATGAATATTCTGTCAAGAAGTAGGTGACTTCTTTAAGATCTAGAAGTCAAGTTCCTATAATAACTATTTGTATAACTAAGACATAAAACCCCATGTACCTGGAATTAATATGGACTCAAAAGGCAAATCAAGCTAAACTTAGCATCATAATTTGCAAACACACAGATGCACAAGACAACTCTCATTGCTATACTTGCTTATTAGATTATCTTCAGGTTAAGATAAGTTTCGACATGGTGCTCACTGAGGTTCTTATTCATATTAGGAAAAAAAAATAGAAATATTTGATGACTTACTATTAAGCAATAAGAAACCCAGATGTGATGGATAATTTTAAGGTGACAAAATTTCACAATCAATAAATAAGAAATCATAATCATATTACAATTAAACTAAGGATGAATCCCACAAACAGAGGAGTTATTTGAAAACTTACAAAGTTGTTAATTAAGCTTAATGCAATCAGTTTGGTACAAATAATGTGCTGTTGCCAGGACAAGGACTACAGTATAGAAAGCATAACCAAAGCCAAAAACGAAAACCATTGTCGCGGACTCAATTCCGACTCATAGAGATCCTGTAGAAAGCATAACAGGAACAGTAATTATGATACTGTCTCCTAAAGAGACACTTCTAATTATCTGTAAATGACTGATAAACCATTTAGAAGGACTTTTCAGGCAAAGATAACTAGAGATTCACTTTTTGACATGTCCTGAATTGATTGTTTATTTTCATAAAGTAGTCAGTCAAAAGTCAATACTTTACAGCACAAACATCACTCTACAATTTTTCAACAAAACCATTTTATTTTCTACTCAAGAACACGCTAACTTGTAGTCTGAGGTTCCTGGCAGAAGGGAGATCCCTTCGAAATTTTCAAAACTTCGAACAATAGAGAACCCTGGTCTTAGGAGGGACAAATACTGTGTAGTTTATCTGTTGACAGACTTCATGTATGATGTATAGTCACTGCATTCGCTGCTTTCCTAAGAATGAGATGACTTGCTCGAATTTTTTATACCAAAAGTTACTGACTATTATGACATCTTATTACATCTTTTCCTTCTCATTTCTGTTTCTGGGGTTGGATTGCAGGTAAAAAGAGCTTCTCAATTGTCCAATAAGGATATTATAAAATAGCAAGCACACACAATTCATCTTGACATAGAACAGAATCTTTAATATGTCATATAAACTATTTCTTGGGGATAGACTTTGTTGTGTCTCCTCAAGTTGATTCTGACTTACAGTGACACTATGTGACAGAGTAGAAGTCCCTCATATGGTTTCCTAGGCTGTAATCTTCATGACAAGAGAATATCATATCTTTTCTCCTGCGTAGCTGCTGGATAGGTTTGAACTGCTGACCTCTCAGTTAGCAGCTGAGTGCTTAACCATTGTACCACCAGGGATCCTTGAGGATTGACTAGCCCAAGCTTTATGTCACTATGCTCTTCAAGTCGCAGAATATATTTTCTCCTTGAATGAAGGCAAGATTCTCTCACGGAAAATAGCCAAAAGCCTCAGACACCTGAGGTAGCTCTGTCCAAGTTTTCCCAGTTCATAAATTTGTTTTTAATAAATACTTTTTTAATGTTTAAAGTACCCTTACAAAAACCAAACCCTTTACCATTTAATGGATTAGGGTTCATCACGACCCTATACGACAGAGTAGAAGTGTCCCATAAGGCTCCCAAGGCTATAATCTTTATGGTATCAGACTACCATATCTGTCTCCTGTGGATGGAGCGGAGAGCTTAACCACTGCACCACCAGGACTCCTCTGTGTTTAAAGTACATAGTAATTTATTATTATCTTCTTAATCATCACACAATTTCAGAAAAAAAATTGATAATATTTACAGATGAGAAGACCTCAGAGGCTTAAATGAACTCCCCAAATCATGCAACCAATCTGTGGGTGACTTTAAAACCAAGTCTTCATGCCCCGTATCTCACAACAGACTAATACATGTGCATCATTGGCACAATATAATAGTGTGTGAAGGTGTCATTGTAATTGAGCTAACAAAGGCATCCTTTATTAAAAAACAAAACCTGGAGCATGATATTTATCCACAATGAAAAAAATATATATATTTTTCGAGCACTTATATGGCAAGCACTATGTCAATTCTTACAGAGGCACATAGAAAAGAAAACATTTAAATCAGGACAATTGGGATTACTGTCCTATTCTGAAATATTTTCCAAGATGTAATTGATTGTCTTATTCACAACAAAAGTATTACCTGTTGTTTGTTTTATTCTACAAAAATCAAGCCTCAGACTGATTACACCCAATCATCTAGAATTATTCCATGACTACATTTTTTTCTAACTTATGAAACTTAATATTTGTCTTCTAATTACTGTTTTTTCTTCAAATCATCAGATAAGAGTCTTTCAACACAAAACCATTTAAAAGCTAGCCTTTGGCACTTTCTCTTTTCGATGTGATAGATCACTTTTGTGTGTGGCCTTTCTAGCCATGGTCTTGTAACTCCCACCCAAGTGATCGGGCAGGACTGTGTGATGGTGTAATTGTGGCTCACCAACGGGATTGGTCAGTTTTACCATCCTGCTGGGCTTGAAATGAGCCACCCCAGAGGCAGGAAAGAGAGAATCCCACCACCACCAAGGAAGAAGAGCGAGCACTTCTTTTGGATCCACGATCCGTGCTCTGAGAAGCTCCTGGAAACAGCATAGAGAGAGAGAAAGCTATAACCCTGAAGGTGGTGAGAAGGGGTGGCAGGAGAGACCCAGCAGCAGAGACTTGGCAGCAGGAGACATTGCGGTGGGCTTCCCAGCCTGTGGAAAGATAAAACTGAGTGCCTTTGGGCAGAGACTTAGGGCCAGGGAGAGGTGTGCCTGTGAGCATGGCTGGGAAGGGGCTGTCCTGATGGAAGAATTGTATCCTTGAGTATTCCTGAGCGTGAATTATAACCTGTTACTTCCCTAATAAACCCCATAACTGAGATTGTGGCCTGTGAGTTCTGTGTGGCCACAGCAATGAATTATCAAACCCGATAGAGAAGTAGAGAGTGCTGGGAGAGCGATGTTTGATGTCAGAATTGGTAAAGATGGTGGAGAGAGGAGGCATGTCTCATCCCGCCTCATAAGAATCAGCCTTGGGCTATTGATCTTGATTCTCCTTTCCCCTTGTGAAGTTAGAGGAGGTCAGACACTGCCCACATGATGTTTTTACACTCTTTTTCAACAGCTACTTGGAGAGAGTAGAAAGAAAGTGCTGGCACCTACTTCTGAAAATCAACTAGTGAAAATCCTTTGGATCACAGTTGTCAGATCCACAAGCAATCATAGGGATGGCAGAGGATCAAGAATTGTTTTGTTCAGCTGTGTACGGGGTCACCATCAGTTGGGACTGCTCAACAACAGCTAACAACAACTTAGAGAGGGTAGGAAAAGGCAAGAATACAAGATAAAGGGGGATAAGATGAGAAAGAAAATTGTGAAACTATAAAAAGAGAAATATCAGCTACAATAGTTTAATGCAGAACTTGAAATAATTGAAAAATATCTTTTTTTAGTATCTTTAATGCTGGGAAGCATTTTATTGATTTAGTCATTCATTTATTTAAATTCTATACTTTACGTGTTCCTTATAGATCTGGTCATGGGCTTGCTGTGGAGGGAGATACAGTATTAAACAAGAGAGAGACAATGAATATTTTAGTTGAGCTTTTCATTATAAGTTTAGAATGTCAGCTATTTACTTACATTCATCTACACATTCTAAATCAGGACTTGAAAGTAGTCGCATCGTACATTGGTACATTGAAAATGGAACTTATCTTTTTAAACCATTGTGAAATACTAGTAAACGATGAATTGTCCACTCCAAAGTACAAACTCTTGCTTTTGATTTTTTTTCACCTATTTGCCATTATTACCACGAACATTGTGAAACAAAGATTTCTTTCTCAAACATTGTATTCGTTTAGCAAATATTACAATTGTTTCAGAGGATCATCTTGTCCTGAATGTTAAGCAGTCAAGACACTAGAATATTGGCACACCTGGCATATTAGATCCAGACCTTTAAAGTTGTGTGCTCAGATCTTCATGGGGCATGATTATGTGACTGTGAGTCAGGCACTTAGACCCTACAAGTGCCACAGTCTAACTTCCTGAGCACTTAATTATTGAAATTATGCTAACAACTCATTATCCTCTAACTACCCTTTAGAGCTTTTTAAGTATTGCAGAAACGTCTTATACTTGCATACTCCCTCAGTTTTTTGTCAGGCCATGAGGAACTACCTGTTTTTTTAAATATTTAAGATAAGATATTTCCAGGAAAATATCCTGGCATATGGTGTAACTACTGAATCCATCACAGAGCCACTTATCATATTGTTTTATGGGCAGTGAAACAAGGCGCCTTATGACTACAGGGAACAATAATTCACTGGAGGTTCTGTTTTTACTTAACCTGAACATTAAATTATGAAGGCAGATTGTTTCTTGGTTTATGCTGAAATTTATGGCATATACATATTTTTCTCTAAATGTCCTTTCAACTGAAAGATGTTTTGTAAAACTCAGAAGGATTCTTGTTGGGCAATGGTTGAGGGAGGGTGATGAATGATTTATATATGATTCTGACTGGAGTTGTTTTAAGCAGTTATAGAATGTATTTTAACCTAGATCCTACAAATGTGCAATGCAAATAAATATGATTGGCATAGGTGGAGCACAGATAGGTTATACGGCATACTTTCAGAGTCTATGAGATATGCTCTTACCTGCTCAAATCCTCATTCTGTGCACTCATGTCCAACATTTTAAATTGAGCACCAATCTTTTCATTTCCCAAGGAGTTATAAGACATAAAATGCAAACATACCCAGGAAAGGCAAATTTACATTTAATCTCACAGTACTCTGCAAATGTATGATAACATATCATATTCTAACTGACTATTGTTGAGGCTTTACCTACCCTGTAAAATCTAAACCCCAATAACGCTACATGAAGAAGTGGCCAATGTTGGAAGAAGGTTCACTGATCCTCCTACTTTGCATTTAGATTATCAGGATGGGTGGATTACGGCTCAAATTTTCGAAAGAAGGCAGGCAGAGAGAGAAAACAACTTAGCACTTCAATTTTAATCCTTGATGATTTTTCCAGTGCCTTCTCCAAAACTAGTTCCCTCTTCACTCAAATGTATTCTACAATAATTTCAACTCATAACTGTAATGGGATACGCATCTACGAAGCACAGAATTACATCAGTGACATTCTCTGGTTTCTCCACATTTTGCCAAGCATATACAATAAGCTTCTTATTATGTCACACTTCCTTGATTGGTTGTTCCAAATTGAATAATTTAATAATTCAATTAATTCTATTAAAAAAATCTGTGTCCAGAGGATATGAAATACACCTCTTGAACTTTAGAGGAAGTCTTCAAAACAGTAAGAAAAGAAGCAAACCCTAAAACCTAATAATTTCAAAATCAATATTTAAAACTCAAATGAACACTAAAGCTTTACATTGGAAAATCAAAATATATATCATACCCTGTTTTGCTGTTAATTTAGAAAAATAGATACAGACTATTGAAGGAAAACAATCTAACCAGAATCACTTGTTTGAAGAGAAACACACTACAGGAGAGCCACATTTAGAAAATACCAGAATAAGAAAATTAAATAAAAACTATACAAATTTAGAAATCATGATTTAGGAGAGTCCGTAGTAGTAGCGATTATTTTCTAGAAAATTGTGAGAAATTTTTAGCACGTAGAACATGTGAAAAGCTAGCCTTTGGCACTTTCTCTTTTTTCAATAGCTTATTGAAGATAGCGAGAGAAAGAAAACAGTGTAAGGTAACATGGGGTAAGATGATCAAGAGATGAAGCTAGAAAAATGGAAATATGTCAGTGTGGGGTGTGATTTATAGTACATAATTGAAAACACAGTGTTTTTAATTGAGGAAAGGTTGTATTTTATACTTAAAATCAATTCACAGGAGAAAATAAAATTGTTATTAGTCAAATTTTTCAAAAAAAAATTTATAGTATTTGGTAAATCAAAAGTAAGGCTCATCAAAAATTATTCTTGACTTCTAACATTATCTAAACTATTAACTTCACTTAACAGTAGAGACAGGAAGACATTAGAGAAGTTGTGTTGTGTCCAGTGTTGCAGAGAGAATAGGCTGAAGCAAATCAAGACTCACATCTCATATCTTTAAATTCCTGGGTTGGGATTTCTCTTGCTGTACACAATTGATGCTTTGAAAACACCCATAAATAAATGCAAGATTAAAGTTAACTTTTGGTAGATAGTTTTCAAATGAAGGACAGTCTTGTAACTCTCTTTGGAAAGAAACCTATGAACTGTATCTAATCATTTATTATCGGTTATGATTTGATCTATCCTGCAGTGTTTTAATTCAGAGCAAATCTAGTATGGTCTAACCTATGTTTTATGCTTTATATCTTCAATGTTTATTTCTGCAAAAAATTAATTACTAGACTTTATAACGGAAGAGTTGGCAAATATCTTTTTATCTCTTTAAGTATTAATGTTATACAAATGGTTATTTCTATTAAACACACTTCTGTAAGTTATGAACTGCATTATGAGCATGTGATCTATGATTGTATAGCATAAAAATCCTCAGATTTCTACTTTAATAAAATAGCTTATGTAATTTTGATTCTAACTTGTCACACATATAATTCCATTACTATGGAATTGATAATATTTAATAATTACATCTTACATTTAGTATTAGTAGGATGTGTCTGAACTATTATCCTTCATTTAACTCTTGGAAAGTTTCTATCATGATTATCTTTTCAACTTTCTTTTGAGGCAGATTGTCAAGGTATAATTAATGTAGAGACAATTTAGTTTTATAAGCGTGCAATTCTATATGCTTTGACAAATTTATAGATTCCTGAAACCACAAATAAAATCAAGAAAAGAAATGTTTCCAATATTGGGAAAAAAAAATCTTTTGTGCCCCTTTGTAATCATCTCTTCCTTCATCCCGAGCCCTTGACAACTACTCATCTGTTTGCCTTTTCCAGAATGTCATATAAAAGGAATCATATTTAAAATGTAGCTTTCTGAGACTGAATTCTACTACTTAGCATAATGTATTTGAAGTTGTCAAGGATTTCATTTTACTTGGATTCGCAATCAACACACATGGAAGCTGCAGTCAAGAGGATCAAATGCTGCATTGGCTTGGGCAAATCTGCAGCAAAAGATCTCTTTAAAGTGTCGAGAAGCAAAGATGTCACTTTAAGGACTAGGGTGCACCTGACCTAAGCCAGGTGTTTTCAGTCACCTCATATGCATGCGAAAGATGGAAAGAATTCTTCTTTGGAAGACCTAAGAAGAATTGATGCCTTTGAATTATGGTGTTGGCTAAGAATATTGACTATCTATTGGAAACCCTGGTGGTGTAGTGGTTAAGAGCTACAGCTGCTAACCAAAAGATTGGCAGTTTGAATCCACCAGATGCTCCTTGGAAACAATATGGGGCAGTTCTACTCTGTCCTATAGGGTCGCTGTGAGTCAGAATCAATTGGACAACAACGGGTTTGGTTTGGTTTGGTTTTTGGTATGGACTGCCAGAAGAAAGAACAAATCTTTCCTGGAAGAAGTACAGCCAGAATGCTCCTTAGAAGGGAGGATGGTGAGACTTTGTCTCACTTACTTTGGACATATTATCAGGAGGGATCAGTCCCTGGAGGAGGACATCATGCTTGATAAATTAGAGGGTCAGCTAAAAAGAAGAAAGCCCTCAACAAGATGAATTGACATAGTGGCTTGCAATGATGAGCTTAAGCATAACAATGATCATGTGGATGGCGCATGACCGAGCAGTGTTTTGTTCTGTTGTGCATAGTGTAGCTATGAGTCGGAACCCACTCGACTGCACCCAACAACAACAACAAATTTGAGATTCATCCACATTGTTCCTTATATCAGTAATTTATTTCTTATACTGAATAACATTCCACTGTATAGATGCAGTATTTTTGTTTATCTATTCACCAGTTGAAGGACATTTTTGTTATTTTTAGGTTTGGTAATATGGACATAACCCGTTGCTGTCCAGTTGATTCTGACTCTTGGCAGCCCTAAGAGTTGGAATCGACTAGACAGCAACGGTTTGGTTAATATGGATATGGCTGCTATAAATACTCGTATGCACCTATTTGAGTGAACATAGGTTTTCATTTCTCTTGGGTTTGCTGAGTTCTATGGTAAATGCATACTTAACTTTGTTAAGAAACTGCCAAGCTGTTTTCTAAAGTGACTATACCATCTTGCATGTACATGTGTATTGTATGACAGTTCTAGTTACTGCATATCCTTGATTGCCCTTGGGATTTTAAAGGTTTTTGTTGTTGATGTTCATCTGTTTTGGCTGTTATAAAGGGTGCATAATGGAATTTCAATGTGGCTTCAATTTGCATTTTTAAAAAAATTTTATTGTGCTTTAGGTGAAAGTTTACAGCTCAATTTAGTTTTTCATTCAAAAATTTATACACATATTGTTTTGTGACATTTGTTCCAATCTCCACGATGCGACAGTACTCTCCCCCTTTCCACCAAGCATTCCCCGTGTTTATTTATCCAGTTCCTGTCCCTTCCTGCCTTCTCATCTTGCTTTTGGGTAGGAGTTTCCCGTTTGGTCTAGTATAGTTGATTGAATTAAGATCCTCACATGTGTTACAGTTTGTTTTATAGGCCTGCTTGATTTTTGTCTGAAAAATGGACTTGAAGAGGGGTTTCAGTTCTGAGTTAGCAGAGTGTCTGGGGACCATAGTCTCGGGGGTTCCTCCAGTCTCTGTAACACCGGTAAGTCTCGTCTTTTCTCATGAATTTGAATTTTGTTCTACATTCTTCTCCAGCTCTGTCCGGAACTCTCTGTTTTGATCCCTGTCAGAGCAGTCGGTGGTAGTAGCTGGGCACCATCTAATTCTTCTGGGCTCAGGCTGGTGGAAGTTCTGGTTCATGTAGTCCTTTAGTCCTTTGGGTTAATATTTTCCCTGGGTCTTTGGTTTTCTTCAATATCCTTTGCTTCAGACAGAGTGGGACCAATAGCTGTATCTCAGATGGCTGCTTGAAAGCTTTTAAGACTCCAGATGCTACTCACCAAAGCAGGGTATAGAACATTTTATTTATGGACTATGTTATGCCAGTTGGCTTAGATGTTACCCAAGACTATGGTCGCCAACCCCAAACCCCAAAAACTCAGTCCCTCAAGGTGTTTTGATGTGCCTAGGAAACTTCTATGCCTTTGCTTTAGTCAAGTGGTGCTGACTTCCCCTATATTGTATGCTGTCTTCTCCTCACCAAAGATGACACTTGTCTACTATCTAGTTAGTGATTTTCCCTCCCCTCCCCTCCCCTCCCCACCCTCATAACCATTAAATAATGTTTTATTTAAATTTTCTGTATGTAAATCCTTTTCTTGAATTCTTATGATAATGGTCTCATATAATATTTGTCCTTTTGTGACTGGCTTATTTCACTCAGCCTAATGCCCTCTTGATTTATCCATGTTGTGAGATGTTTCATGGATTCATCATTGTTCTTTATCATTGCATAGTATTCTGTTGTGTGTATGTACCATAATTTGTTTATCTATTCATCTATTGATGGGCATTCAGGTTGGTTCCATCTTTTTGCTATTGTGAATACTGCTGTAATGAACATGGGTGTGCATGTGGGCTCTTATTTCTCTAGGTATATTCCTAGGAGTGGGATTGCTGGATCCTATGGTATTTCTATTTCTAGCTTTCTAAGGAAGAGGCATATCATTTTCCAAAGTGATTGTACCATTTTACGTTCTTACTAGCTGTGCATAAGAGTTTCGTTCTCCTTGTAACCTCTCCAACTTTTGTTATTTTCTTTTTAAATTTTTTTTATTAGTGCCAGTATTGTCAGGGTGAGATGGTATCGCATTGTAGTTTTGATTTTCATTTCTCTAATGGCCAATGCAGGAATGGGAATTGCAGAACACTTACTTGTGCTCATGAGGAACCTGTACTCAGACCAAGAGGCAGTCGTTTGAACAGAACAAGGGGATACTGCATGGTTTAAAGTCAAGAAAGTTGTGTGTCGGGGTTGCATGCTTTTATCATACTTATTCAATCTGTATGCTGAGCAAATAATCCAAGAAGCTGGACAATCTGAAGAAGAATGTGGCATCAGGATTGGTGGAAGACTCATAAGAACCTGCAATGTACAGATGACACAACCTTGCTTGCTGAAAGCGAAGAGGACTTGAAGCACTTACTGATGAAGATCAAAGACTACAGCCTTCCTTATGGATTGCACCTCAACCTAAAGAAAACAAAATTCCTCATAACTGGACCAATAAGCAACATCATGGTAAAATGAGAAAAGATTGAAGTTCTCAACGATTTGGTTTTACTTGAATCCACAATCAACGCCCATGGAAGTAGTAGTCAAGAAATCAAATGATGCATTGCACTGGGCAAATCTGCTGAAAAAGAACCCTTTAAAGTGTTCAAAAGCAAAGATGTCACTTAGAGGACTTAGGTCCGCCTGACCCAAGCCATGAGATTTTCAGTCGCCTCATATGCATGGGAAAGCTGGACAATGAATAAGGAAGGCTGAAGAAGAACTGATTCTTTTTGTTTATGCATTTTATTTTCGTCTCTTTCATTATTGTTGATTTTGTGTTTGATGAGTCTTTATATTTTTCTTCTTTTTTATTTGATGGGTAAGTTCATTAGCTTCCTTTGTGGTTATTTTAAAATTTACCTTTTTTTTTTTTAAGTTTAAACCAATCTTTTATTTCTTAATACAGCCTTGACTTCCTCTCTGTATGGGAGTTATATCACTACACTATTCCTCCTTTTTTATTTTGGTGTTGTCGTCATTTACATATTGACGTATCTGGTTCTCTGTTTCAATTTCCTGGGCCTGTTTTATTTTGAGAATCCCCTATCTGGTTGATCTATCCTGTGACCTAGTCTTAGATTGTTGTCTGATATTATTGGGTCTCTAACTGGAGGACTCCCTTAATATTTCTTTGTAATTTTGGTCTGGTTTTTACATGGTCCCTTAATTTCTGTCTGTCTGGAAATAATCTAATTTCATCATTGAGAGAATTTTGCTGAGTATATGTTCTTGGTTGGTAATTTTTTCTCCTCCAAGGCTTTGTATATGTCAACCCATTGCCTTCTTGCCTGCATGATTTCTGCTGAGTAATGCTCCCGTCTCTCATCTTTTGTCCAATCTTTCTCATGAACAGTGAGTGAGGTTGGTGCAGAAGAGCGTAAGTGTGGAGTTGATGTCCTTTGTGTCTGCGGCTCTTAGGGTATTCTGTACTCTCACACTGACCTATCCTTAGCTTTTACCAATTAGTTAAAATTTAGCTGAACTCTTCTTACCTTCTGGTACGGCATCAAATCTTTTCTTCTTCCTCAGGTAAGCCAATGCTTGTGTCCTGTCCCCGTCTTTCCTTAGATTTCAGGCTACTTTTTGGCTTCTTGCTTTAGCTTTCTGACGGGCTCAGGAAAGGTTCTGATTTTATAGTTTATCCAACTATTTCTTATTGTTAGGGTGATGTTCTTTACAGTTATGTACACCAAAAGGATGGTAGTTCAAATCTACCAGCCACTCCTTGGAAACACTATGGGGCAGTTCTACTTTGTTCTACAGGGTTGCTGTGAGTCCGAATCAACTTGACAGCATTAGACATAGTCATAAACAGATGAAAGTGAAAACTCCTTCTAGACAGAAACAGATCTCCTAAGCTTTTAATATAAACACTAGTCTTGGCTTCCTACCAGAGTTACAGCCATCTTTGTGAATCTTGCTCTTGGGCCAGTTCACAATAAAAGGAGAACAGTAAGTGCCAAGACTTGTTTCTAACATCAGTGATTCTACCCAACCCATAAGGGAAAATAGTATACTTAGAGATGAAGTACCCTGTAGAGATTGCCTAGGGTTCTAACTTCCAAACATCCCCCATCCTCCTAGCACCAACTCTTTCACTGTAAATTAGATATTTAATATCAATGCACTGGTAATGTTAGTTTTGGCAAATCTAGACCTTTCTTTTTACCAGACCCGGGAAGGTGAGTTCTGTCCAGAGCGCTCAGTCCTGCCAATAATCTGGACACACCTGCCTTTGAGAAAGAGAAAGTAACTTTATTGCAATGGGCAGAGCAAGGAGCCGGGAGGAAGTTCCTCAGATCCCACTTCCAGAGCTGTGGGGAAGCAGGGCTTACATGTAATTTGGGCAGCA
Organism: Dugong dugon; assembly: GCA_030035585.1. Classification (NCBI taxonomy): domain Eukaryota; kingdom Metazoa; phylum Chordata; class Mammalia; order Sirenia; family Dugongidae; genus Dugong; species Dugong dugon. The sequence continues at coordinate 27,475,205 of CM057473.1, read as the reverse complement.
AGATGGTCCCTGCACAGGCATGCTGGGGAGGGAAAATTCTAGAAGGTGGCCAGGAAACAGGTGGTGATGTGATTCTTGTCAGACCTCTCACTTTGGAATAGGGTCTGGGTAATGATTTTCCTTCTGATTCATTCTACTAGTTGCTGCATCCTCTGTTGAGGTCAATTAGTGGTCATAGCTGGCGCTTCTGTGCATGCTGGCAGGCCAAATCTGGCTTGGGCTAGTTTAAGGACTAATGGAAATTTACCGGCATTTGTAGGGCCAGGTTACATTATTATCATTTTTCATCTAGACCTGATGGATTTAACATGTTACCCGCAATGTTTGACAAATCTATCTTAGATCCGTTTATATCATAAGCCATTAAAAGGTAAATATATTCCAGTGTGAGAAAAATAAGCAAACAATGAAGTATCAACTTTACAAAAATATAATAGTTCAAACGGGAGAGCCAACCTTGAGTAAAAAGATAAATTATTTCCTTCTGAAATAGATTTACAGTATTCTTATTTATGTTTAGAATAAAATTTAAGATTACTTTACATCCATGAACGTAGAGCAAACAGGCTACAATCTTACATCAGGAAAAAAAATACGAAGAGATAAAAACCATAGTTGCTTAGGTTAAAACTACATCAGTGGCCCTACTTATACATTAGCTACTATAGAAATGACATTTGGTGAAAGGAAGAATCTAACTAGAGTCAGAACTTAGAAAATAAGGAGAAAGTAAATAAAACAACAAGAAACAACAGGGTAGTCAGAGTTCCAAATTATATATAAAAAGTCCTAGAAAAAGAGGAAATTCAATAGACAAAATAGTGAATAGAACCAAGATATAATATAGAATATCCTTTCTAAGATAAAGATGTGAATCTGGAGGTCAAAAAGGCATATCACGTACCCAACAACAAGAATATATTGATGTGTTCCTTTATTTTTAAAGAAAAAGGAGTGCATTATATAAAACACTAAGCCAAACAAGGGTTTGAGATGAAATGGAGGTTAACAATTAGTCTTCCTACAAATGAAAAAAAAATCATACAGAATACAGTATGCTGCTCTCCTAAAGATGTAAATATGATCATCTGAAATCCATCCCATATCTCTCCAATTCAGCATGGAAATTCAAGGTTAAACTGTGACAAAACTTTATTAACTGTATAGGACTTTAGGAAATGCATACTCATTTTCTGCCCTCTTCTTGTGATACTAGGTTATTTTCTCTTTGTCTTGATGCTTTTTACATTATTTTTCTAATATTATACCATTTTTAGAAGCTGTATTAAGTAATTTTTATCATACAGAAATATATTAATTATTAAAAATAGACATTCACACAATAGCACTAAATACCAAGAAGAAATGGAGGATAATCTATATTATGACGAGGATACAATATTGGGAACAGAGAATTCTATAACAGCAAAAAAAAAAAAAATGTGTATGTATAGTCAAATAAAGGTATATTAAGTTGTTCAAGGACATTTAAAGGCACCAACCAGTTCATTCTTTTTGGAAATAGACATTAGTCAGTAATGAACACTCATCACCTGGGGAATGAGCCAATATAGAAATATATAGAAATGAGACGCTGTAGAAATAGTATACTAGTGAGAATATCAGAGTATGGAAGTGATAATTACCTATTACTGCATATAAATCACACCAAAAATTAGTGGCTTAAAACAACACACAATTATTATCTCACACTTCCTATGTGTCAGGAATCTGGGCAAGCTTTAGATAGATCCAATATTTTAAGTTTCATGAGGGCTGCATTCAAGGGGTCAGCTGGATTGTAGTCATTTCAATGGCAACCGGGCAAGGATATATTTCTAATCTCACATGTTGTTGACGGGGTTAAATTCCTCATAGGTTTTTGAACCGAGGGTCTCAGTTCCTTGTTGACTGTTGGCTGGAATTCACCCACAGTTTCTTGCCATGTAGACATCTCACACATGGCAGCTTGCCTCAACATAGTATGAAATCTGAGATGGCAATAAAGAAGGTCAGTTAACTTGATAAAAGTCAAAGTGTTTATACACAGTTTTTTATCATCTAAACACGAAAGTGACATTCATTACTTTTTTCCCCATGTATTTTCTTAGTCAGGAGCGAATAATTAAGCCAAGCCCTAATTCAAGGGTAGAAGGGAACACAGGGGCATTAATACCAGGAGGTGGGTGATCACTGAGCACCATTTTAGTAGTCTGTCTACCACAAAAACTGATGATGAGTTACAGCTTCATTAACACATAAAGTCTCTATAACTTTTCTAACATTATCATAAAAATATACAAATAAAAATAATTATTAAAGATGAACATATATATTATAAAAGACAACGACAGTAGGTGTGGTCTAAACTTCATGATATTTTCTCTAGGCACTTGGGATATGAGGATGTAAATGCATACAATATTTTTTATTTTCTATGGGAGTAATGAGAGAATTGAGACACTATTAATTAATTTTATTATGTCCACTAATAATAACTTTTAAATTAGATTTAAGCATGTTTTTTAAAATAATTTTCCTGTATTTCATAAATATTCTACAAAGTTCTTATTTTATAATCTGAAATAACCTGTATATATTAAAAAATGAATACTGATATGGCATATTATAGCACTTTGTACTTAGCACTTACTTCTTTTATATTATCTCCAGTTAGAACAAATCTGTGATGCTTCTAAGGACTAATATGACACTTGGAGAATGTGATATTTCCCCTGCATCACAAAATTAGCTATAGACATATCTAGGACTAGAAACTTAGTTTCCAAAAGATTAAAGATGTTCATTTTCTATTAATCCAGGTTAACATTACATCAAGAGGGTAAACAGGGATGAAAATTTAGAGCTAAATAGTATTAGTGTTAGGATGTCTTTACTGAAGCTTAGTAATTAGGCTTACAAGGCTAAATATATGTCCCTTGTTTTCATAATTCTTTTCAAGATGATTAAAGCCTACCAATCTAAAATGAATTTAAATCAGTGTTCTGATACAATTTCCCTTTGACAGTCATCATTAAAACTTTAAATAATTTGCATTTATATTTTCATGCAATTTAATGAGACACTACAAGCTGTAACATCTTGTACTCTTGTAATACAAGCTTGGGTCAACCTCATTCAAAGCTCCTGTGATAGAGATACATGATCATTTTATATTTAAAAAATACACAGATTTTGTCATTTTAAATCCTTTTGAACAAAATATCAGTTAAAAAGATGTTGAAAATGAGTAAATTTTATATGTTTTAAAGGATTAAAAATCATTCCCTTATAACTTCCATTGCATAGAATGGAATTGTATTCATTATTTCTATCATGTATATATATATATATATATATATATATATATATATGTACATGCACGTATGTATGTATATTTACACACCAACCACTAATGCCAAAGAGGAAGAAATTGAAGACTTTTACCAACTTCTGCAGTCTGAAATTGATCAAGCATACAATCAGGATGCATTGATAATTACTGGTAATTGGAATGCGAAAGTTGGAAACAGAGAAGAAGGATCAGTAGGTGGAAAATATGGCCTTGGTGGGGGAAAAAAAAAAACGATGCCGAACATTGCATGATATAATTTTGCAAGACCGACGGCATCTTCATTGCAAATACCTTTTTTCAGTAATTTAAACAGTAACTATATACGTGGACATAACCGGATGGAATACACAGGAATCAAATCCACTATGCCAGTGGAAAGAGACAATGGAGAAGCTCAATATTATCACTTAGAACAAGACCAGGGTCCAACTGTGGAACAGACCATCAATTGCGCATACGCAGGTTCGAGTTGAAGCTGGAAAAAATTAAAGCAAGTCCATGAGAGCCAAAATACAACCTTGAGTATATCTCACCTGAATTTAGAGACCATCTCAAGAATAGATTTTTGTCCATTCCAAAGAGATGTGATCCAACGTAATGAGGTAATTATCGAACAATATCATTAATATCATACACAAGTAAAATTTTCCTGAAAATCATTCAAAAGAGGTTGTAGCAGTACATTGAGAGGGAATTGCCAGAAATTGAAGCCAGATTCAGAAGAGGACATGGAACAAGGGATATCATTGCTGATGTCAGATCGATTTTGACTGAAAGCAGAGAATACTAAAAAGATGTTTACTTTTATTTTATTGACCATTCATAGGTATTAGTTTGTGTGGATTATAACAAATTACAGATAACACTGGGAAGAATGAGAATTCCAGAACACATAATTGTGCTCATGAAAAACCTGTACATAGACGAAAAGGCAGTCATTTGAACAGAACAGGGGTATACTACATGGTTTAAAGTCAGGAAAAATGTGCATCAGGGTTGTATCCTTTCACCATACTTATTCAATCTGTTTGCTGAGAAATTAATCTGAGAAACTGGACTACATGCATGTGGCATCAGGGTTGGAGGAAGACTCTTTGAAAACCTGTGATATGCAGATGACACAACCTTGCTTACTGAAAGTGAGGTGAAGAGGACTTAAAGCACTTACTGATGAAGATCAAAGACTACAGCCTTCATAATGAATTATGCCTCAACCTAAAGAAAACCAAACTCCTCATAACGGGACCAATAAACAACATCATGATAAATGGAGAAAAGATTGAAGTTCTCAAGGATTTGATTTTACTTGAATCCACAATCAACGCCCATGGAAATAGTAGTCAAGAAATCAAATGATGTATTGCATTGGGCAAATCTGCTGCAAAAGACCTCTTTAAAATGTTCAAAAACAAAGATGTCACTTTGAGGCTAAGGTGTGCCTGACCCAAGCCATGGTATTTTCAATAGCTTTGTATGCACGCTGGATACTGAATAAGAAAGATCGAAGAATTGACACCTTTAAATTACAGTGTTGGTGAAGAATATTGAATATACCATGGACTGACAGAAGAATGAACATGTCTTGAAAGAAGTACGGCCAGAATGCTCCTTAGAAGCAAGGATGGTAAGACTTTGTCTCACATACTTTGGACATGTTATCAGGAGGGACTCATCCCTGGAGAAGGACATCATGCTTGGTAAAGTAGAGGGTCAGCAAAAAAGAGGAAGACCGTAAACGAGATAAGTTGACACCATGGCTGAATGGGCTCAAGCATAACAATGATGGTGAGGATGGCACAGGACTGGGCAGTGTTTCCTTCTGTTGTACGTAGAGTCGCTATGAGTTGGAACCAGCTTAAGGTCACCTAACAACAACACAACACGCACACACACACACATATATATACACAAATATATTTATATTTTATTTATACTTTTTGCATGGTGCTATTGTAAAGCAGTCTCTCAACACTTATAACACTAAGTAGTATTTTTTACCCTGAATACATATGTACCTAAAAAAGAAATATTCTAATTAAAAGGTAATAAATAATATAATAAATATCATCTTTTCTAAGAATAGAGAGATGGTTTTAAGAAAGACGTGAATTTCTAGAATATTTTTTCTCTTGTTTTCAAGGAAATGATTGCTGCTATTTAACTTTATAAATGGCAGTTTAGGCCCAACTCAAATTCAGAAACTACCCTCACCCCCAACACATATCATTGTCCTATAAAAAGAATCAATAAACATTAATCTATTAATTTAATTCTTATAAATTTATAAGCCTTTACCAGATTCTCTTTCTCTCAAGATAACATAAAAATCTTCCAAATACCAACTTAAGTCATAGGGAACTTGATATTTTCATTCAGCTGGATATGGTTTCCTGAGTCTACCTCAGGGTTATATCACCATTTAGTAAAAAAAAGAAAAAAAATGAGTTCTTATTTAGAATAATACATCTCCATTTTTTCTGAAATTCTTGAAAAGTAAACTATCCACTGCTAATTGTATTGTAACAGTTTCTTTATCAGAACCTTTACATTGTTCATGGTATGTGTCAAGGATTGAATTGTGTCCCCCCAAAATATGTGTCAACTTGGCTAGGCTATGATTCCCAGTATTGGGTGATTGTTCATTGTTTTGTTATCTGATGTGATTTTCCTATGTGATGTAAAACCTACCTCTATGATGTTAATGAGGTAGGATTAGAGGCAATTATGTTAATGAGGCAGGACTCAATCTACAAAGTTAGGCTGTGTCTTAAATCAATCTCTTTTGAGATATAAAAGTGAGAAGTGAGCAGAGAGACTGGATGGGGGGCGGGCGGGGACTTCCTACCACCAAGAATGAAGAACCAGGAGGGAAGCGTATGCTTTGGACCCAGGGTCCCTACGCTGAGAAGCTCCTAGACCAGGGGAAAATTGATGACAAGGACTTTCCTCCAGAGTCAACAGAGAGAGAAAGCCTTCTTCCTGGAGCTGGATTTGGACTTCTAGCCTTCTAAACTGTGAGAGAATAAATTTCTCTTTGTTAAAGCCATCCACTTGTGGTATTGATGTTATAGCAGCACTAGGTAACCGAGACAGTATGGTAAACAATTTCACTTGGTGTTGTATGTGTTATCTCAGTGCCACATCCCTTAGAGTAGATTTAAGGTCAGTAATAATTTGACCACATTTTAGGTACTGTTTCCTCTTTTAAACCTCTTATATTGTATGCATGACCCCTGCCAAACTGCTGTTGAAAAGGTCACACTTTCTTCCGTTGGAATCATTCTTCTTGCAGAATTCTAGTTTGGGAATACACCCCACCACTTGTCCACCAGTGGAAATCCTAACCATATTCAAAGCCATGCTCTGATACCTTTCCCTATGTTAAGACTTTTCAAACCCTCAGGTAGAGTTATTTTCTTAGTTCTCAGTGCCCATGTTACACTTTGCATGGGTAATAAGCATTTAACATATACTTTCTATGTCATTGTAATGCTATGACTGTCAGATTCTCTCACTTGACTGTTAACTTTTTGAGGACAAAAAACCAATGTCTTTCGTGTTGTTTTTGTATTTCACAGCAATATTCTAAGTTCTCTGCATATTGAGGAACATGATAAAAAATAGTTGTTAAAATAAAATAGAATTTTTCCTCAATTATTAATTAGGCTCTTTCAAGAGAGATATTGAACAGTGTTCTTATTTATCAGAAAGTAAATAAATATTAAATATTTTTTTCCATACAAAATATGCCAACATATTATTTAGTCAGAATTGATGAGTACAAGCTTCTTAACTAAAACTTCAAAATACAATTTTTTAACCAATAAAAGAGTCTATAGAAATATTTAGAATGAGGAAAAATGCAACTTTCTCAAGTGGAGTGCCTATTTATTCTCTCACTAGGGAGACAGATAAAAAGGCTGAGTCTTTGAACAAAGGGAGAAGTGTGCTTCTTGAACTTTTAACAGAAAGCTTTAAGATTGGTTGAGAGATGGGAAAGACTATGGGATTCCCTGGACTGTGTCCTTGTCATGCAGATGGTGACTGGCCTGAGAACACACACCAAATGGCCTTAGGTACCACATCTATTTTGCCCAGGATGAAAATACCTCTGATCTAGTTTACATCTGCTACTATGTCACTAAATATCAGTTTAGGTGCAACCATCTGCCCTGTAGCATAGTTAGCAAGCTGTAATAACATCTTTGAAAACCTCACAGCTCCTAGTACTTTGCATATTTATACTTTACTACAATAAATATTTCTTGAAGAAGTCAGTACAATCACTGGAAACATCCAATAAGAAATTTGAGAAATGATGCTGTATATCTGTGGTAAAAGATCCCTATTTAAGGTTGAATGTATTAAAAAAGACATTATTTTTCAAGACAAGAGATAATCAAAATATGGATAAAGTGCTTTACATTAACAATGAAAAGGCAGCAATAACCCAAAAAATCATCAGTTTAATAATAAACTTTTTTCCTTATCATTGAAAGAAAGATATTTCACCCTAAGTTTGACTTGCTTATTAAACCAGCAGATAAAGCTAGTTTCTTTACTTTTCATATATCAAGTTGTTGATGAATGACAATTTTTATCTCCCATTTTCTATCCGAAGCAAAATGATTCATTTATAATTTATGCAGCTAAGCTCATGTGAACATGAGTTACAGATACAGCTGCTTTTATTAAATAATAATGCTTTAAATTGCATCATATTTTTCTTCCAAAGAATTCTAATTTTTAACTGACAATTACTGTATCATTATCCTCATTTTCCAGATGACACTTTCTTTTTCTCCTTGCTAACATTACTTTACCTTGCAAATACGCTAAGACATGAAAAGACTCCGTCGAATATAGATAAACAAATGGAGATGAAAGTACAAAAAGATTAAATTATATGTTCCAAATCATAAAAGTAATCACTGGTAAAACTTGATAAATGCACTGTTTTTTCCCCCTCTTGTGTTTAACAATGTTACTCTTAATTTATGTCACCAATGCTAAATTTATAGTTTTAGCGATTTTCACTACTCTGTAGATTTTTTATTCGTCTCTCTTGTTGAACTCTTATCAATGCAATCATAAAATATGCTGACACTGTCCCCACCTGAAAGCAAAATTATTTGTAGTGGGAAGATTTAAAAAAGTATAGATTGAACCACCATCTCTAAACTATAGTTTGCAATGGTGTGGAAAATTATGACCCAAATATAAATGATGAGATAATTAGGGACGATACAAGAAGAAATGTGCTATGTAAATACTTTACTGATCACCTAATTACACTTCTAAAAGCTATTACCTTTATTCCAGTCTCAAGGTCAACACAGACTTAAGTCTTAAACTTAGCTATTTGTTATTTCTCAGCTGAAAAACAAAATGTGATTTAACATATGAGGCAGGAAATTTTTTAAATCAATGCAAGTTATTGAAAAATCATTTAAAAAAAAAAAACTATTGAATTTGTACTCAATATCTTTTTAAACCATTCTCTAAAACTTACCTTTTATTTAGTTATATTTACTCAGACATTATAAATTGAAAATTTTAGGAGTAACCACTAACGTTTCCAATTTAGTAGGTAGTAGATAAACCAATCTATCTACTACATTCTGTTGTTTGTGTATGTTTGTAGATTAAATGTGATGATTAATGTGAAAGCCATTTTGATTTATAGACCCAAATGAGAATGTTCAATATTATCAAAAGAGTTTATTCTGGATTATCTGGGTTTATGGATCAAGAAGGAAGAAAAAAAGGACTGGTATTTATTATAAATGTAGCCAATGAAGGTAATATTGATGTTAGTTTATATTCACAAAATAGAACATTTATACTGGAAAGAGTTTTTATTAACTTTAGTACTCCATTTTGTTTTTGTTGAGTTAGTGTGAAGAATCCCACCATAGTTTAGCAATTTTCCCAGTATCACAGAGAAAGTTACATGGGGAACTGACTTTAGAGCCTATGCATTGATTTCACAATTCTCTATTTTTTTTAACTGCTTGTTTTACACACTTAATGTCATATTTTCAGAATACACGTCTTTGTCAGGGTTCCCCAAGACTGCCCCTGGATTTGATTATTCATTAGAAGGATTCACAGGACCCAGAAAAAAGCTATTATACTCAAGTTACATTTTATTACGGTGAAGGATAAAGATTAAAGTCAGTAAAAGAAAAAGGTATATATGGAAGAGTGGAAAAGAAGCAAGGTGTGAATTTTCAGTTGTCCTTTCCCAGGGGAATTACTCTGAGAGTATATCCAGCAACAATGTGTGACAACATGTGCAAAGCATTGCCAACTAGGGAAGCTCACTAGAGCTTGGCTCTTCAGGGTTTCTGTTGTAGGTAAGTTACATAAATGTGCACTGCCCTTATGAATGACCTTAGCTTCTCAGTCTTCAGCCCCTCCAGAGGTCAAACTGATACAGCATGGCTTAGGACTCTAGGTGAACAAAAATGGTTCACCATAAATCACATGATTAATATAATGTATCTGTCATCACCCAAGGCTTCAGATATACAGAAACATTCTTACCAAGCAGTATATTCCAGAGACTTAGAGTTTATCACCTACAAGCAAGTCAAGGGTCAGTACTTTTTTTGTTTTTGTGTGGGAATATGCAGGGTTTGAGCACCCCAACCCTTTTGAGTTAATTTTTTTACTGCATAATATCAAATTATGTTAAGCAACTACAGTATGTTTGAAGATAATAGTTAATAATTATAATTTTGCTGTGAATAATATGGAGTCAATCAGTAATATGAACATATAGAGGAGGAAATTTATACTTTAAAATATTGTCCAGACCAATTACCAGATTCTCATATTAGAGCACGATAAATTCACTTTTTCAGATGACTGTAGTTTTATTGGTTTTCAGTTGCCATTCCTCACTCCAGTATAGTATAAATAAGTCTTGACATAATTACTGTAAGAAACAATTATTTAATTAGCAAACATGTTATAAAACATTAATTGGCAATTAAGTAAGGCAGTCACAGGACCAGAAAAGAAATTGGTGATTATGGAGTGGTGGAAAAGCTGTGGGGTCAAGAGCAGGACAGGAGAGCATAATAAAAAGTAATTCCTCACTTTACTTCAAACCTATCTCTATTCTGACTGATAATAAAAACTGCTAAAACTTGTATAGTATTTTTCTGTGTGCCAGGCATTGTTCTAAACACTTGTTATGGATTGAATTATGTACCCGCAAGATGTGTGTCAACTTGACTGGGCTATAATTCCCAGTATTGTGTGGTTGTCTTCCATTTTGTGATCTGATGTGATTATCCTATGTATTGTAATTCCTCATCTCTATAATGTTAATGAGGCAGGATTAGAGGCAGTTATGTTAAAGAGGCAGGAGTCAATCTACAGGATTAAGTTTTAGCATAAATCCATCTCTTTTGAGCTATAAAAGACAGAATTCAGTAGAGAGGAGAGGTACCTCATTAACACAATGCAAGAAGGGGCAGGAGCAGAACATGTCCTTTGGATTCAGTGTCCCTGCACTGAGAATCTCCTAGACCAGGGGAAGATTCATCACAAGGACCTTCCCCCAGAGCTTACAGAGAGAGAAAGACTTCCTCTGGAGCTGGCACCCTGACATTAGAACTTTTAGCCTTCTAAACTGTGAGCGAATAAATTTCTGTTTGTGAAAGCCATTCACTTGTGGTATTTCTGTTATAGCAGTGCTAGATAACTAAGAGAGAATTTGGTAGCAGGAGAATGGGGTGCTGCTCTAACAGATACCTAAAATGTGGAAGTGGTTTTGAAACTGCGAATGGGTAGAGGCTGGAAGAGCTTTTATGTGCCTATTAGTAAAAGCCTAGATTGCCCTGAAGATTGGTGGAATTATGAACATCAGATACAATTCTGGTGAGAGTTCAGAAGGAAGTGAGGCGAGCTCTAACACCAGAGATGGTGCAGACCTTCTGGCCAGGGTTTACTGGTAGAGTTGGGTGCTTCCAAGTACTTAATGGTAGAACTAATGAGCTTTGGAACACTTACTTAAGCAGGGCAGATGTCAGGCAGCCCAAGAGGCCCAAGGGGCCTCGGGCTCGAGGGGTTGAGAGTCCAAGGAACCAGGAAGCAGATGCTGAAGAAACAAGGGGCACAGAAAGCAGAGATGCTTTGGTCTCAAAGGGTAGGGTCACAACCTCCGGGGTCTCAAAGGGTGGTACCACGGCCTGCTGGATCTCAAAGCGTGGAGCCACAGCTTCCTTTGTTTCAAGGAGTCAGATCTTCACTGACTCAGCTTTGGAGTGTGGAGCTGCCTTTCACGAGTGCCAGTGGGATAGGACCCGATCATCTGCTGCCCAAAGCTGAGGGAGTGAGACTATCATGCTGAAAGATCAGAAGATTGGGTCTTGCCCAGGCTGAGGAGTTAGGGCTGCCACTCAGACAGACTAGGAGAATGAAGTTGTCTAAAGCTGAGGGAGCAGAGTTGCATTTCCAGTAGGCCTGGAAGGCAGACATTAACCCCATGGCTAAGGGGCCTCCAATCAGAATCTGGAGAGTGTGGCCAAAACCCAGAGTCTGGAGGGCAGGACCATTGCCTAAATGGTCTCAGAGAACAGAGGATTATTTTCAAGGCTTGAGAGCTAATGTAAATTGTTCTGCTGGGCTTTGGACTTGCTTGATGCCTGTTATCTCTTCTTTCCTTCCAATTTTTCCCATTTGTAATGGAAATGTCTACCTTGTGCCTGTCCCACCATTGTATATTGGAAGCAGACAACTTGTATTCTAGATTTCACAGATGAAGAGGAATTTTTCAGAAGATGGAATCTGGACATGGAGATGATTTACAACTTGTGGGATGATATGATGGAGTGAAGGAGTTTTACATGTGGCAAGAACATACATTTTGGGGTGCCAAGGGGTGGAGTGTTATGGATTGAAACAAAAATGTGTGTCTACTTGACTAGGCTATGATTTCCAGTATTGTGTGGTTGTCCTCCATTTTGTGATCTGATGTGATTACCCTATGTGCTGTAAATCCTAATCTTTATGATGTTAATCGGAGCTTTTGTGTTTCAGTGGCTAAGAGCTGGACCGCTACCCAAAAGGTCAGCAGTTCAAATCCACCAGTGCTCCTTGGAAACCCTATGGGGTAGTTCTACTCTTTCCTACAGGGTCACTATGAGTTGAAATCAACTCAACTGCAATGCGTATGATGTTAATGAGGCAGAATTAGAGGCAGTTATGTTAATGAGGCAGGACTCAATCTACAGGATTAGATTGTATCTTGAATCAATATCTTTTGAGATAAAAAAGAGAGAATAGAGCAGAGAGGAGAGGGACCTCAGTACCACCAAGCAAGAAGAGGCAGGAGCAGAGAGTGTCCTTTGGACCTGGGTTCCCTACATTTAGAAGTTCTTAGACCAGGGGAAGATTGATCACAAGGACTTTCTCCCAGAGTCTACAGAGAAAGAAATCTCTCCCCTGGAGCTGGTACCGTGAATTCAGACTTTTAGCCTCCTAAACTGTGAGCAAATAAATTTCTGTTTGTGAAAGCCATTCACTTGTAGTATTTCTGTTATAGCAGCACTAGATAAGTAAGATATCACTTTTCTCACTTTTTTCTATGTATGTAAATTTTAATCCTCACAACAACTTTTGAGGTCAATACATTATTATAATTTTTTTTTTTTTTTTGCCAATTCGACTTCTTACAGGTGTACAACTTATTGACAGCAATTACAATAATTGGCTGTGTAACCCTATCCTTAATGAATAAGATTTTTCTATCACTATTAACCCTCCATTTCCTCCTCCCTCCCGCCCTTGTAACTACTAATAAGCTTTGGTCTCTGTATATTTGCCTTACCATTGTAATTTCTATTTTACAAACTAGGAAATTAGAGCACATCAAGTTTAATTAACTCAAATTTACATCATTAGCAGGTGACATAATTTGGTTTTGAACTCAAGAAGTCCAGTTCTAGAATATGTGCTCTTAACTACTATCTTACATTTTCTCTTCACTATATATGTTGTAAGGAGCCCTGGTGGTACAGTGGTTAAGCACTTGGCTGCTAACCAAAAGATCAGTGGTTTGAACTCACCAGTTGCTCTGTGGGAGAAAGATGTGGCAGTTAGCTTCCATAAAGATTACAGCCTTGGAAACCCTATGAGGCAGTTCCACTCTGTCCTATAGGGTCACTATGAATCAGAATCGACTCAGCAGCACCAGTTTGGTTTTTTGGTTTTATATATGTTGTAAGCAGAATTCCATGAGCTCCAAAATTCCCCTCCCCTGGTGTGCTTACCTTGTAAAATCCCTTCTCCTTGTGAATATGTTGAAATATAACTCCCATTTTTAGGCTATTAATCTGTTGACTTTGAGTCAATCAAAGACAAGATTATCCTGGTGCAACTAACTTAATCAGCTAAGTCCTTAAAAGGAACTGGTGTCTTTCTGACTTCAGAGAGATTCCACACTAAGAATATTCTCCATTACTACCTTTAAAGCTGAAGGGAACTACGAGGCAAGGACTTGAGAACAGCACCACAAATTTGAGAGTGCTTTTTGTCAGAAGCCAGTAGGAAAACACAACCTCAGACCTGCAACCGCAAGAATTCAATTCAGCCAACTACTTGAATTAGTTTGGAAGGAAACCCCAAATTCCAGTTGAGAATGCAGCTTGATCAACACTTGGGAGACAGTTATGAGCTGAATTCAATTCCTTGTGATTTTAACACTGAAGTCTTGTTAACTTTCCTGCTGTTAGCAAAAGGGACTCTCAGCTTCTAGGGAATGTTCTCAATTTCTTGCCACATGCCCCTGCGCTCCCCATCTTCAAAGCCAGAAATGGATAATCTTCAAAGTATGAAATCTTTGACTTTAGGGAAGGACTAGTCTTTTTTAAGGGATCACCTGATTAGGTTAGTTACATGCAGACAATCTCAATTTTGTTTGACTCAAATGTCAACCTGCCTTTTCCTCTATCTGCTGAAGTATGCTCAGTCTGTACACAAGGTAATCTGTAAGTGTCCCTGGATGGAGGCCTCAACCTATTATAGAGAGGGATTTGGTGGAATTCTCCAGCTTCCTTGTTCTTATTTGGGATAACTCCGTGAATGTTCTAGAACATGTTCTATATCTGGGTTCCCCAGTTAGATGAAGTTCCAGTTGCCCAAAATGGCAACTGGCTGAATAAATCACTCTTTTTTGATGCCCTTTCCTCCTCACACCTCACTGCTTATTTCTTTACTATTATTTCCAGGAATTGCTTTCCAACAAAATTATCTAAAGACTTGTTTGCTTCTGGGGGAACCCAAGATAAGAAACAAAGGCAACAAGGAATAAGGAAAGAATAGTGAAAGTTGTATCTACTAGTTAATATTAAAACCCAATACCACTATGTCTATAACAGGTAGTTGTTCAAGAGACATTGTTTTTATTAAGAGAATGACTTTATAAATAAGGAGGTAGAAGATGATTCCCTTTTCACAAATCTACCCCCACCCAGTAGTTTTAAGCAGTAGATGGTATCAAAGATTCGGGGGTAGAAAGCTGTTCTGATTAATGACAAAAATGAAAGTGAATTTGGCATGGGATTCTTAGGAGTAAGGAAAGAGACACAATCTAGGTAGTGTTGAGTGGAGAAAAGACAGTGAAAAGGGAAATCACAAACTATTTCAAAGTAGAAATATAACTCAACTGGAATGTAAAGTTGTGTGTGAGTAATCAATCTATAAAGTGCCAGTTCTGTCTCCTGTGTAGCTTTTCAGTAAAGATGAAACTGGTTTTTAAGAATTTCTATTAATAGCTATGTTCTGAGGAATTCAACGACTTCTAACAATTCTTCATCCCTGTGGAAGCAGGTTAGACTCAGAGACAGCATGTGTGTTCGCAAGAGCAGAGAGGACCATGAAAACATATCTCAATGTACATTATGGTACCTTTTAAGAGCAACTTTGAATTGTTAAAGGTGATGGAATTGGCTGGAGTTTCTGAAGGGTTGAGGTTTCCCATTTGGCATTACAATAGTTATTGCTGTCAGATTGTGACTCATGCATATTCTGTATTCTTATTTTCCTGCCATCTGACATCTTAGCCCTGCTCTTTCCTGAAAATGTACATACTGTTATATTCCCTCCTCCGTTCTGTTTCATTTGTGTCCACTAACACATGTTTTAGGTTTGTTGTTGTTTATTTGTGTTTTGGAACTGATAGAGAGAAGGACTTTAGAGGAAGGAAAGGAGGGGATTGTGGTGGGAAGAAGAGAAGAGAATGGAATGTTATGTTATTAACATTTGGTCTTCTAATCTAGTTTGGGGAAAAATATCCTGAGGTGAATGTAGCTAACAGAATAGATAAGTTTGAATGCTGTGGAGGGGCAATTTGAAGGAAGAAATGAAGTACTGATATTCAGGTTGGGTATATTTAACTCATTGACTTTCACATGAAAGATGTTGCTATGACTTAATATATATATGATATTTGACACCAGCTAACACAAAATGGAAATATTAATTGCAAAGTTCAGGGACACTAGGTCTTGGCTATCAACAGTTCTGTTGGGCGGTACCACATTATCTTGTGAGTGGTCAGTTCAAGCTGTGTAGGACAGCTGAGGAGGGTATATATTCTTCAGGAGTCAGGTCTTAAATTATACAAAAAGCTAACCATATGTAAATTTCACCAAAACTTTTGCATTGAAGATTGTCTGGAGCATGTGAATGAAAACAACAACAACAAACTTGTTTTAAAATTCACATCGGCTACTAATCAGTTCGGTGATTTTGGGCAGGTGACTTTTCTGAACCTTGATTTCCTTACATATAAAATTGGGTTTATCAACAGTCATTGTGATAATGAGATAATGGGAAAATGCATTATATGATGCCTACACATTATATATGTTCAGAGTATTCCTTCCTTGTATAACCTTAAATATTTGTGCAGTCTTGTATATTTTTATAGAATTATAGACTGTTTCATTTTTAACCTAACGGTTGACAGATAATAAAAAAAGTGACAATAGATAAACAGTGAAAACTGATGTCTGTCTTCTTGTTTCAGAAAACAAATAAAAAGCCTATTAAAAGAGAAGCAGTAGAATGAAAGACAAGAAAGACTGAAAAACTGTCACAGATTGGAGGGGACTAAGGAGACCTAAACTAAACACAATGCAGAATCCTGGATTGGATCTTGGAGCAGGTGAAGATCAGCAGGGGGAAATCTGATGAAATTCAAATAAGATCTATAGCTTAGTTAATAGTGTTGACCCAAGTTAATTTCCTGATTTTGATAAATATATTATGATTATGTAAGATGTTAACGTGAGTAGAGCTGGGTGCAGGGTATAGGGGAGCTCTCTGTACTTTTTCCAACTTTAGGTCTCAAACTAGTTTAACATAAAATATTTTTTTAAGTATTATTTAAAAAAGTAGTTTCAAAGCAAGTTATTTAAGAATTTAAACTCTATGTATTTGTTAAACAAAACAGTACGGTTCAATAGATTCCTAAACTTTAATTCAATTCGAGGATGTTTTTCATGTATCAATCAATATTTTAAAGACATTTAGGAACAGATTTCTATAATGTTTTGAACAATAATGGGTGTGATCCTGGTGAAACGTAATTAACCTTGAATAATATAGTACACACACACACAAACACAATGCCCTTGGGAAAGACAATGGCTTTAATGAATTATTACAGATATTACTTGAAGTAAAATATAAAATCCATTATATAAGGTCTTGTAAGGTCCTTATGATTTCTGAGAGTTATTTCATCTTAAAAATCATTATTTACAAGCTGAGAAAAAATTTTTTGAAAATTATGTGATTTCTGCATTAATGCAATATAATTTTATGTCTTACTAAAAGCAATTAGGCAGCTACGTGAATGAGATGTTTTAGATTTCTTTCTAAGTAGAATTTTTGAACATTTTTAAGACTTCAGGATATGTTTTCACTCCTCTGATATCTTCGAATTTGTGCTTCTGGATATGTGTGTGTCTTGGTATGTACTTGTGCTATGGACTAACGTGAGAGGATGCTGCATTCACTTTTTGGGCTGTGTCTCCCTCCAGAGGCCCAAAGAGAGGAAACTGTTCCAACATTGTTTCCAGTGAATTTTGTATATGCTAAACAGAAGCAGAGATAGATAAAGTGTTTAAAGATGTCATCATGAGTCAGAATTGACTCTACAGCAACTAACAGCAACAATAGATACATAATATGATTAGTCAGTAGATAAGGGTGCATCCTAGTTATTTGGAAACTAAATAATATATAATTTAGAGAACCTTCTTGAATAAAAATAACATATTAACACAAAATTACTGGGGCCTTGGGTGTGCTCTGGAGCCCTGGTGGCGTACTGGTAAAGAGGTTGGCTACTAACCAAAAGGTCAGTATTTGGAATCCACCAGCTGCTCCTTGGAAACCCTATGGGGCAGTTCTACCCTGACCTATAAGATCACTATGAGTCGGAATAAACGCGATGGCAACAGGTTTGGTTTGGTTTTTTAGTTTGGGTGTGCTCTGTGTAACTGAGGGTATCTAAAGCATAAGCTTCATTTGTTTTAGAGTATATTCACCAATGATTCTTGATTTTGCATTTTTGACAGCTTTTCTATTAAGTTTCAGGCAAAGTTATTAAGTTTTCTATTAAGTCTAAATCTCACACAAGATATCTGAAACTAGTTCCATTAACAGTTTGGGAAAAACTATTTCTGAAAATAAACATTTTCTAAAATCATAGTACACTAATACTAAATGTTGTTTTAAGTCAGCTATTGTGTTCAGTTGGAAGCAAAGGGGCCTGGGGGTGTCTTGGGTGGTGTGTCAGGTGTGATATGAGGAAGTGAGATTCATGCAGGAAGGCCAGAAAAAAAAAAAAAATATTACTCCCAGGTCCCAGAGTCAGAGAGGCACAGCATGCCATGATGCAGGGCCACATAGGGGTTTAACCCAATAAAAGGTAACAGTGTCTTAGTTATCTAGTGCTGCTATAACAGAAATACCCCAAGTGGATGGCTTTAACAAACAAATTTATTCTCTCACAGTCTAGGAGGCTAGAAGTCTGAATTCAGGGCACCAGCTGCTGGAGAATACTTTCTCTCTCTGTTGTTTCTGGGAGAAGGTCCTTGTCTTCCATCTTCCGCTGGTCTAGAACTTTTCAGTGCAGGTCCAAAGGATGCACTCTGCTCGTAGAGCTTCTTTCTTGATGGCATGAGGTCCCTTTCCGGTCTGCTTGATTCTCTCTTTTATATCTCAAAAGAGATTGACTCAAGATACAACCTCATCCTGTAGATTGAGTCCTGCCTCATTAACATAACTACCTCTAATCCTGTCTCATTAACATCATAGAGGTAAAATTTACAACACATAGGAAAATCACATCAGATCACAAAAGGGTGGGCAACCTCACAATACTGGGGATCATGGCCTAGCCAAATCAATACACATTTTTGGGGGACATAATTCATTTCATAACAAACAGGTTGGAATTGTAGGAGAGAGCTTACCATGGCAAGCAGGATAGGGTTAACTAGGTTTCACTGCCTTCCTGGGGTTTGGACATTTTGAGTAATTCCGCAGGCTCCAGGTCTCAGGGCTGTCTCTCATTGTTGGATAGCTCGTCCTAAGGCAAATAGGAGGGGTGTATAGTGGCCAAGAAGTGTGAGAACCTAATAAGAGAAGTAGTTGGAAAGTGGACTTCATCAGCTGCTCAAGAAGAGGAACAGCTTGATCTCCAGTCAGGGCCTCAAAACAGGGCCTCAGACAGCCTTTATAGGAAATGGTATTACAGCTACTCTTCACACAATTGCAGTTTTCTAATGATGTAGCCATAAAAGTAATTATTTTCAACTAATCAAACTTTCTAATCACTGATATCAATTAATTTGAAAGAAGAGTTTTCCTTGAAAACTCTTTGTGTAGCTATATATTGCATTTAATAACGGTTGTATGAGAATTTTAGCCCAAGAGTGAGTCAGTATCAACTCTTGAATGTTGACTCACTATTTAGTTTAACATAACTTGACTTATCCCTTTATTGGCTCTCTAATCTCTGCTCTCTCAAACCTGAACAATGATACTGGCACATCAAATCTGCCACTATGGAAACTTTTAGGCATTTTTGAAAGCAGCATTGGGAAAACAGCAAATCAGGTTATACTTTCAATTCACCACTCAGCAAATTGCTTTTTAGAGGAGGATCAGACAGCTCCTGAGATAGGTAATAAGATGCAGAGCCTCTAACCTCTGGGTCAGCCTTTGTACCTGGTCTGGGTTGGTGGTGACAGAAAGCCCTTAGCCTTTTATTGCTGTTTGCTGACTTGTGTGACATGAGTTGATGTCTTCAATTCAGTTTCTGGTGGACAACTGCATGGATCACATTTGTCAGCCTTCTTGGTGGTTATGGAAAAATAGGCATGGATTGAGTAGGCTGTGAAGTTAAACTACTGACCCACCAGATTAGGGATGACTCTTGTTGGAGGGGAACTTTGCTCTTTTGTGGCCCACATGCCAGACCTATTTGGAAGGCAGGCGAAAGAAGCATTTAAGGTACTAGGTAGCTCAACTCACTAATTTTAATACGCTCACTGTTCCTTAAGACCATTAGTTGAACACTTGAGCTTCTCATTTTTTGAGAGGTGTTCTATGTTGCTGGATGAATGCTTTGTAGTCAACAATATATTTTATAACTATTAGCACAGCCAGTTAGTGATCAACAAATATTTTATAAAAAAATGAAATGAGAAAAATGATAAGTTCTGTTTTTAAATTATTTAATCTACAATTATTTATTTTCTCCAGCCATGATAATCTGGACTATCTCTGTCCCTTGGACACAAGATTCACAAACCCAATTTGTTTCCATGGCTCATGTTTTTGCCCTCACCTGGAATGCTCCTTCCTTTCTTTGATTTTAGCCTCCGTCTCTCATATCAGTCCCTAATTCAAGGCCAATCTCCGTAATAAGCTATCTCAGAATGCACCAATCCACCCTAATTTAATTTCTTTTTGATCACTGTCTGAATTACACAATCGAACAATTCGTTATTTGTCTGATTTTGTTTTCTCATTCACTATTTTCTGTTAATTTTATCTGCCCTAATAGACTATAAGCACATGGAAAGCAAGGATAATGTTTTATTATTATTATTTATTCTGTATTTTCTAGGCTACTTAGTGAGTATGACTCACAGCAGACAGACATTAGGGTTGTAGAATACATTTTTATGCCGTATCTATAGAAAATTTATCTCTTATATACACACAGAAATATACTAAGTTTGTGATTTTGACTGATGTTATCTTTCTTTTAAATGGATTGACATAATAACAAGCATTACTTGAAACAATGTGAAAGGCTCTGGGGAGCACATAGAGTGGGAGACCATACACCTGTGTTTCAATTCCAGTTTGTCATACAGAAGCAAGATGAAATGGAGCAAAGAAAATCTCCCTGAACTTCAGTTGTTCTATCTACAACATGAAGATAAAATATCAACACTACTTATTATACCAGATAGTTAAGAACAATAAATGAGATAATGTGAAAGACCCTTGTAAATAGTTAAAAAATTATATCAATTTCATGATTTTATTAAGTAATGTCCAAGGAAATTAAATATTTATTGAATTAATAATGCATATTATATGAAACTACTTTTAGACATAAACAAAATGACTACTAAGGAGATCAAATGCTGATTTAAAACCTTTGTACTTCAAATGACACTATCAAGAAAGTGAAGAGACAACCCACAGAAAGAGAGAAAATATTTGCAAATCATATATCGGATAAGGACTTGTATCTGGAATATATTAAAAAAAAAAAAAAAACTCTTGCAACTCAATAATAAAATGACAAACAATGCAATGTCCATTTACAAAATGGGTAAATGAATCTGAGTAGCTGTTTCTCCAGGGAATTATATAAATGGTCAATAAGCACATGAAAATATGATCAACATCATTAGTCATCAGGGAAATGCAAATTGAAACCACAGAGATACTACTTCACACTCACTAGGATGGTTAGAAACAAAATGTCAGATAATAACAAATGTTGACAAGGATGTGGAGAAATTGGAGCCCTCATACACAGAAGGTGAGAATGTAAAATGGTAGCCATTTAAAACAGTCTGGCTGTTCCTCACATGATTAAATACAGTTGCCATATGACCCAACAGTTCCACTACTAGATAGATACCTAAGAGAAATGATATCATTTTTACACACAAATACATAAACATGAATGTTTATAGCAGCACTATTTGTAACAGCTAAAAGATAGAAAAAAAAATGTCCATTAACTGATGAATAAATAAAGAAAATGTGCTATATCTATACAATGGAATGTAATTCAGTCATAAAAAGAAGTACTGATATGTGCTAATATATGGATGATCTTTACAAACATCATCCTAAGTGAAAGAAATCGTACACGAAGGACCAAATATTTTATGATTCCATTCATATAAAATGTCCAGAATAGGCTAAGCTATAGAGACAGAGCCCGGATGGTGCAGTGGTTAAGAGCTTGGCTGTTAACGAAAAGGTCGGCACTTCAATTCTACCAGCTGTTCCTTTGAAACCATATGGAGCAGTTCTGCTCTGTCCTAGAGGGTTGCTATGAGTCAGAATCAACTTGACGGCAAAGGGTATGTATGTATGCATGTATGTATAGAGAGAGAAAGAAGAGTAGTGGTTGCATAGGGCTGTGAGGGATTGAGGGGTGATAGCTAAAGGGTATGAGGTTTCTTTTTGAGATGAAGAAAATGGTCTATAATTGATTGTAGTGATAGTTACACATATCTGTGAGTATACTAATCATTCAATTTTACACTAAAAATAATATTTTTTAAGTAAAAAAAAAAGAAAAGGAAGTACTGAAATAGAATTGATGGTATTCTGGATGTTCAGTTAAAGGTTGTGAGGTGATTATCTCAAACCTGTCCCACCAGTTCATCTTGTTTTTGTTTTCTTTTTTTAATGTTCCTTTACTCCATTTTTCTCAATTCACATTACCTATCTACCTATTTATTAAACTATTTACTGTCTTCTATCATTGTCCCTTACTTTACCTATGGCTAATCTTGCCTGCTAATTTTCTTTATGTTTTGCTGTTTTAGAATGCATTATCTTTCGGTTACTGGAATATTTCGCTCTTCTTACATTTGCAGTGTAGAATTTCTGTAATCTTGGCATTCTCTTTTCATGTTATGACGGATGTTTGGATGACATTTTTTGGCTCTGTGTATTGTCACTTGAATGGAGATTTATGGAACTATGTCCCTAAGGGGAATTTTAGATGCTGGTTGACTTCTTCCCTACAATTTAGCAGAGTAAGGCCAACTGAATCCAAGAAAATGAGATTATCTCATAAATGGGAGCAAAGTGTGCATTAGCAGACTTGCTTCCACATCTTTTCCAATGAGAACTCTCCCCCTAGACACACTTATATATACATAGACACTCCTGGTTTAGGGAAGTGGTCTGTAAAGAGGTGAGAAGGAAATGAACAGGAGAAATTGGGAAGGATATTATATGATGAAGACGAACATTGTCTCTGAAATTTTGTCAATGTTTACACTTATATGCTAGGCTTAAATATCAAATTTTCAAATCTAATTATGCCAGAATTTGTCATGATCATCATTATTGTCTCCTCAGGGTCTGTTGAGTCAATGAATCGCTATCTTTGTTATGTCAACATAGGACTCTGAAAGGATGTGAGTGCAGAGAAGGGGCCCTAACACAGGTAATCTCTCTACGATCATGTCCCCAAAATTCAGCTAACAGTTCAGAGATGTGTATCTTGCTTAAAAATTCTCTTAACAATAGAAATGATTAAATGGTTATAAACTTAATACGCAACCATTGTTTAATCTATATGCTATAAACATAAATCAAGTCTTGGGCAGCATAATTGAAGAAAAATGTCTTGCTTAAGTAAAGTAATAGCTAAATGCTTTTACAATCAAAGAGTTCAAAAATGGGGGAAAATTGTTTCTAGAAAGGAGATACTGTATAAATGAATTTTGATATATTTATACAATAGAACATTACTACACTATTAAAAGGAACAAAGAGCTTATGCACACAACAACGTGGATTCTCAGGCATTTTAATTGACCAAAAGTAGTCAGACACCATGAGAAAATGACAGATTACTTATTTTTCATGATGAGAAGTGGAAAAAAATAATCTGTAAGTTACAGAAATCAGGGAATAGTTGCCAAAGTGGTGATTGACTAGAAAGGGACATGAGAAATTTTTTTGGATGATGGAAATGTTCTATAGCTTGATTGGGGTGGTGATTATGTGAATGTACGTATTTGGCGAAACTCTTGAACGACACACTTAAGATCTGTACATTTCACTGTTATGTAAATTATACT
Source organism: Dugong dugon (assembly GCA_030035585.1). Taxonomy (NCBI): domain Eukaryota; kingdom Metazoa; phylum Chordata; class Mammalia; order Sirenia; family Dugongidae; genus Dugong; species Dugong dugon. Next base: position 27,451,460 of record CM057473.1, on the reverse strand, counting down.
TCCATTAAAAAAATATTGAGGTCTATAGTGATTATCTAGTTAGTAGCAGAAATAGAACTGAAACCCAGGTCTTCGGACTGCCAGGCTAGTCAATATTTCTGCCCCAAACCAATTTCTTACCAGTTATATTGTCTATTGACAAATGAGAAATAACCAATTAGAAGAATTCCCTTATGATGTTTATGAATTACAAGTTTCTGCAAAAGTATGTAGGAAAGACTGTTTCACTTATTCTCACAAAGCAACACTCCCAAATACTCCTTAATAACTGATTACAGATGTATTATCAGAGTAAAATTTGATTTTATTTAAATGTTTGGTCCGGTTGTCCAATATCTGTTAGGGACTCCCCAGTATTTTTATTTATATAAATTTGTACTTGCCCAAGGGAGCTCTCATTGCACAGTGCTTTAGTGTTTGGCTGCTAACCTAAAGGTTGGCAGTTTGAACCCACCAGCAGCCATTCCAAGGAAGAAAGATGTGGTAGTCTGCTTCTGTAAAGATTACAGCCTTAAGAACCCTATGGGGCAGTTTTTCTCTGTCCTCTTGGGTTGCTATGAGTCAGAATGGAGCCAACAGCAAAGAGTTTTTTATTATTTTTTTTCTTGATGCTTGACCACAAGAGCATCAGAGGTCAGACAGTGCGGATTAACAATCACATACTGGCCTAACACTGGGCTAGATAATGTCGGAGGATCATGGGTTTATACTTCTAGAAGAAACCCTAAAGACACCCTGGTTTGACTTTTTCATTTATCAAATTAAAAAAAAAAAAAAAAAGGAAAAGAATACATAGTGAGACAAGAGTTGTCCAGATTCAGACAGTTAGTTGGAGAAGTGGGACTAAAACCTTGGTTTTGATGTCTCTTAAACTCTCTTAAGAAGGCAGTGACAATTTAGTGGTAGAATTCTCGCCTTCTATATGGGACACCCAGGTTCAATTCCTGACAAGTGTGCCTCGAGTGCAACCACCACTCATCTGTCAGTGGGCTTTTGTGATGCTGTGATGCTGATCAAGTCTCAGCGGAGCTTCCAGACTAAGACAGGCTAGGAAGAAAGGTCTGGTGAACAACTTCTGAAAATCAGTCAATGAAAACCCTGTAATCACAATGATTTGATCTTTTTGTGCATGAGGTCAGCATGAGTCAGGGGCTGACTCATCAACAGCTAGCAACAACGACAAACTCTCTCAGGCCATTGTTTTTTTGGTTTTTATTTTTTACTTTTCTTAATTATTTCCTCCTATATAAGATTTAGTATAATATGGTCTTTAAATTTTCAAATTGCTGAAAATAGAAGAATAGCCTCCTCCCAAAGCAAAAAGTCTTGAAAATAATTAAAATTGATATGAGACTTTATTGTGGTAGACAAACTCAAATTAACACTTACCATTTATGGAGCATGTGAATCCTACGTCCTGTACATGTACAAATGCACTGGATCTCCATAGCCATACTTAATGACAGGAGGTGTCACGATAACTGTTTTACAGAAAAGGAAATTGAGTCCAAGGGTGTTGACTCTTTGCCTAATGTCATTCAGCAAATAAGTGTGAAGTTGCAATTTGAACCAAAAACCAAACCAAACAAACTCATTGCCATTGAGTCAATTTCGACTCAAAGAGACTCTTTAGGACAGAGTAGAACTGCCCCATAGGGTTTCCAAGGAGTGGCTGGTGGATTTGAACTGCTGAACTTTGGGTTAGCAGCCAAACCTTTAACCGTTGTAGTCTGAATTCAGAACACTTGAGGTTAACAACTATGCTTAACTTCCTTTCAACATTAGATTGTAAAAGGAAATAACTTTCTTTTAAATCATCAATAACCATATAAAAATATAATTGAAAAGGTCCAGTTCTCAGTAACAAACTAAACTTCAGAGATCTGACTAATATACCTAAGAATAAATCATAAAAAACCTAGGTGAAAACCAAAATAAAACAAAACCTAAAATATATATGGGAAAAAAATTGTATGATGTTTCTGGATGGGAAGAATCTATATTGTATGATTGGGATTTCTTCTGAATGAATTTTATATATTATGTTGAATCACTTGGGATTGCTATTTTTGCAGGTCTAAAAAGGGAAAATATTGGTAATTCCAGATGATTCAATTTAAAAATATTAATTTATGTTTTTTTCCCAGAATCCTTAAAAAAATTTAAATTGAGTAAGGAAAACTTATGCTTTAGATTTCCTAAAACAGAAAATATAAAGAAAAGGCCAAGAAATATTGACAAAAAAGTACATTGAGCTAGGACTTGATTTATTATATATCAACATATTATAAAGCCACAGAAAAGTGAAAGGCGTGGTTCTGCTGCAAAAATGCAGAAGCAGATTGATGGAACAAATTAAGAAGAATGGAAAGAAACCAATTTATACATAGCAATTTTTTTTGCTGACTTCTTCTATTAAAAGTGAACCGTATCAATATAAATGTAAGAAAAATGTTGCAAATATGTATAACAAACATTTAACAATGTAATTCAGAGAAGGTAGAAGAATTAAAAGATTGTAATTGGGGTCATGAATTTTTACTCTGTTTTTAGGTTTTTTTTTTTTTTTTCTTTTTTTCCATCCTAAAACATGAAGAAAAAAATTAAATGCAAGTTAATAAAAATGTAAGTTAAGAGAAAAAGTAGAAAGGAATCTTTTGGGGCTCATTAGTGCTTTGAGTGATATTTAACGTATTGATTTCATGACAGCTTTAGAATTAAAAAGTACTGAAACTTATTAGAAGCTTTGAAATTCTAATTTATGTGGGATTTATTAAAAATATTTAAAGCAGACCAATTCCATAGAGAGAAGTCATCAATCTTTTAATGGTAAGACTATAAATCATTTATTTAATCAGTCATGATATAACAAAGATGCAGTGTAAGCAGCTTTCTTACTCTGGAACTTTCATTCCTGAGAGTTCTATAGGATAACTGTCGTAATAGCGTAATTATGAAAATTGGCTGTTTGGTAATCTTGGCAAATAGGTTGACTGCAAAATTATTAATGAAATGATATGTATATCTTCTTAAATGCCATCTCTCATTTATTGGCAAGAAAGAACCTAGTGGATAGAAACCCAATAAAATTTTCTGGTTTGTTTTATAAAATGTTACTATGAAATTTCCATCTAATGCAAAAGGATGTTATATTAAAATGTTGTAGATTTTTGTTGTTGTTGTTCCTTGAGTTAAATGTTAAAATTTACTGTGGGTTCCTTAATAGTTTTCAGTATATATATTTTTTCTTTTTCCTTTCTCATATGATTTTAAACATCAAGACTTGATGCTCCAACCAGTTACGGAGTGAGTTACTGAGTTGTGCTGCTAATTTAATCCTTGTGGGGAAAAAAAAAAAAAATTCCTGTACGAACTCTGCAATCTTTAATCTTCATATTTCAAAATTATGCAATTTCTTGTGAACTGTATTTTATATAATAATAGTTAATATATTCTTAGTTTTTCCTTAAAATTAGTATTCTATAGTTTTCCAAAATTGTTGAAATATTTGTGCTGTCAAAACATAAGGCTTTGTCTTGTAACCTTATACCTTTATTTCTAAACAGATATTATGTCTCTATTTCCTCTGAGTACCTCTGTAATGGAACTGCCTCTATTACAGTGTACTCACACACACACACACACTCAAAGACTTGCTCACAAAAATAGCAATGAGTAAATTTTTGAGCCCATCTTTATCATTTTTGTCAGTATATTTTCTCTGAAAATCCTTTGGGAGATTAAGAAATTGCTTTTTGTTTGTTAAAGGAAATATTTGAACAAAAGAATATGTGAAAATTTATCTTTTTCTTATGGTTTGTGGCAGGATGTGGTAGTCTTTGGACAAATAGCCTTTCTCAAAGTCAGCAATGCATGTTGCTGAAACAGAAAGTTCTATAAAATGATATCAATTGTTCACCCTTTACCTCACTGAAATTCTTCTAGTATAAAACATTTAACACCCCAGTTATCATCGAATGTTTCTGAAGAGGTTATCTATAAGTTATTAATTTAATCTATTTATATAATTGTGATATTTACAGACTATAATTGAATAATATATTTTTCTTTTCTTATATTTTAAAAAATATGCCCTATAATTATGCCTAGCATATAATACATATAGAGATATTTAGAGACTTTTTGACCCATAGTTTTTAAGAATGGTGACGTTGATTTAAATTAAGTAGGGTAATATTGCTACCAAATGCATGACCTTTGGGATGTAACTTTCAATGTTTCCCCCAGAGGAGCCTTATCTGTAAATTAGGGAAACGAACTCAGCATCCTACAAAGTCAAACCAGCTTTTCTATACAGTGAATGCTACTAGTTGCTAAAACAATTTTCAAGAATTTTGTTGTCATTTAAATAACAGTATTGCTTGAAGAATAAAATAATTATACTTAGTAAATTGAAAAAGAATTTTCATTTTATCTGACATTTTGTTTCTTTAATTTCAATTATTTTGTTTGTAATGTAGAAATGCACTTGAATTTAATGTGTTAACTTTTGGATAAAATAACATCAGCTGTAAAAGAAACAATATAGGATTGCACATCTTGTCAAATTCAAAGAAAAATATCTGACCAATAAAATAGATACATACTAAAGAGAAAAATGTTGCTTGCAACGTTAATTTTTATTGGTAGCATTAATTTAATTTGCAGAGTACTTTATACTTCAATCTTACATATGTATCTATTGAATGTTCACATGTGTTTCTGTGTTTCTGATTGCCACTTGCCTGCCCAAACAAGATACTATTCAAGTATCTGATTAGCATTTGAATTTAAAAAAAATTGCCTTCTAGTGCATTCCGACTCATAGCGACCCCATAGGACAGAGCAGAACTACCCCAGAGGGTTTCCAAGGCAGTAAATCTTTGGGAAAGCAGACTGCCACATCTTTCTCCCATGGATCAGTCGGTGAGTTGCTACCGCTGACCTTTCAGTTAGCAGCTGAGTGCTTTAACCACTGCACCACCAGGGCTCTTTATCATTTGAGTAACCAAAAAAAACCAAACCCACTACCTTCCAGTTAATTCTGGCTCATAGCCACCCTATAGGACAGACTAGAACTGCCCCACAGTGTTTCCAAAGAGCCGACTGGTGGATTCAAACTGCCAACCTTATGGTTAGCAGCCAAACGCTTCACCACTGCAGCAGTTATTAAATATCCAAGTATAGACAGTAATAGGAGACAGGAAGAATCTGAGTATCGGTTAACAATTTTTGCATGTTTAAGTATTTATTTACACATTTAAGAGTTTAAAATATATGAGAATCAGGTAATGGTAAAAACATATGAATAATCTGAGTAGTATAAAAAATGATTAAAAAAATCTTAGATATAAGTTTAAAAAGTCTTTAGAGGAAAATGTAATGCTTTGATAACATGACTGCACGTAGAAGAGAAAATTGATTGAAAATGAAACTAAATTTTGCAGGGTTAATAAAATTGAAATAAACCCGCTGCCATCGAGTTGATTCTAACTCACAGTGACCCTATAGAACAGAGCAGAGTTGCCCAATAGGGTTTCCAAGTAGCTGCTGGTGGATTCCAAATGCTGATCTTTCAGTTAGCAGCCATAAATTTTAACCACTGGGCCACCAGGGCTTCAAACGTGAAATACCACATGCAAACAAGTAATAGGCTATAGCTGAAGTGTAAGAACATAACATAGAATAAATTTATAATTTTAAGCATTATGTCCTTTCATCTGAGGCAAAAATTCAAAATATTACATAATTTTAACATTCAAAATAAGGATTTTAAAATTTAATCACTTTAATGACAGGTATATATTTGTAATTGATCCTTACTAAATTTACAGAAAAACATGTTTTGTCATGGACATTGTATGTTGCCTCTCAATAATTTAGCCACTATATTGTTAAGGGACATATCTATGTGACTGTAAACTGAATTTACATATGTATCTATCTATCTATACATATTTTCCTATTATTAATGACACTAAAGTTGAGCAAGAAACTTTTATGTAATCCCAGGTATAGCCAGCTTTAATATTATTTAATAATATAATAGAAATACACTATTTTATGCCTATTTAACAAAGAGACTATCAAAGATAGAAGGCAAATAAAACATAAACCAAATGGCATAATTTGTGATAAGGTGAGTATAGCAATGATACTATGTATTCAACTCATCTTACGTTAAGGTTATAATTGGTACAATGAAAGGGATTATATCTTAAAGAAAAGGAGGTAAGAGAAATAAAGAAGCATTTATTGGACATTCAGAATGCACCAGCTGCTTCATGTACTTATTTTTATTTAATCTTCAATTCAACTTAAATGGCTGAAATTATGCTCATTGTTGAAGTAAGGAAATCTGGGCTCAGGTCCATTAATCATTCTTCTGAAGGTCACCACACTACCTGGAGGTTGTTGAGCTGGTGAATGCAGAGCTCTCTGATTCCTAATATGATTTTCCAGTGTGGCATGGTTCTGCACCTGGCATTGTATTTTGATAGCTTTTTGAAGAAATCTTATACAGTTCCTCAAAACTATAAGGAAAAAAAGAGAATGAGGAAAACTCTATGAGTCGGGACAGCTAGATGCGTAAGTGCAAAATGCTTAAAACAAAACAAAACAAAAGACTGATTTTCATCAAACAATGTGGCAGTCTGCTTCCATAAAGATTTATAGCCTTGGATACCATATGGGGCAGTTCTTTCTGTTCTATAGGGTTGCTATGAGTCAGAATTGACTGATGAAAATGGGTTTGGTGTTCGGTTTACAAACATCAATTGCTTTCTAGCTTCATTTGAGGTGATCCTCTAAACGTCATTTGTAACTTCTATATTGATAACATATTAATCATGAACACTCTTCATAGATACAAATATTCCACTTCTGCTGCTTCTGAACACATTTGGATTGCACTTCTCAAAGCTCTTGAAATCAGGGGTAGCTGAGTGACTTGGAAGTGGCATGTGTCATTTCCAGAATGAAACTTGAGCATTTTGCCATGCTGGGCAACTTCTCCTCCTGCAAGGGGTTTGATGGTTACAACCGTGTGCTGTGAGAAATGACAGTCAGTCCTTTGAATACAACAGCTTTTCACAGGCGTAGCCACTGGAACCTCCAGGGCACAACAGTCTACACCAGGCTTTCATTACCCACAAGATGTGATTGCCTTCTGCTGCTACAAATACCAGTGCACCAAAGCCTTTAGGGTGCTAGAACAGGTCTATATCCTATAGTACAATTAAGAGAGAACACTTCCCTCTCTATTGCTTTAGTTCAGACCATGGATGGGTTTCATCATTTTATAGTGTTTTAAACAAAACAAATTTCCATTTTCTAATACTCATTGTATTGATGCTTTTGAATTATGGTGTTGGCAAAGAATATTGAATACACTGTGGACTGCCAGAAGAATGAACAAATCTATCTTGGAAGAAGTACAGCTGGAATGCTCTTTGGAAGTAAGGGTAGTGAGACTTTGTCTCACATACTTTGGGCGTATTATCAGGAGGGACCAATCCCTAGAGAAGGACATCATGCTTGGTAAAGTAGAGGGTCAGCGAAAAAGAGAAAGACCCTCAACCAGATGGATTGACGCAGTAGCTGCAACAATGGGCTCAAATATAATGATTGTGAGGATGGTACAGGACTGAGCAGTGTTTCCTTCTGTTGTACATTGGGTCACTATGAGTTGAAACCAACTGAATGGCACCTAAAACAACAACAATACTCATACCAAGCACCAAGACCACTGCTTTTCTCTGTTGGATTCACACAGGAACCAAATTATATATCGCTTGGCTGGAAAATGACTAAGGATTTGTTATGGTCAAGTTCCTTCTTCTTCTGGAATATATTATTTTGCTTGAGGTTCTTATACCTGCCGGCATATAAACTCCTTTTATTCCTGTCCCAGCAGGTTAGTAGACATAACTATACAACTGTGAATCCCAATAATTAACATCGCTGATATATTTTTTAGTAGCCACCCAGTTCCTATATAAATAAACATCTTCCGGGTCCATCCCACCAGATGTTTAGAAATTTACAGATGATAGAACATTCAAGTTGCAATTACCACCACATGTATGTTTCTATTATTACTACCACCGACTTTTTTCAGATTCATTATATTTAGCGTGTATTATATTAACCAGCTCCATATCTAGTTTTCTTCTTGCTAACTTCTCTGCACTCTGTTTTTGGCTACATGTCATCCATAGGATAAAGCCAAGCAATCACAATTTTTAAATTATTTTTCTACCTTACTTCCCACTGCACCTCAGAATTAATTATGTTTCTTACAAACCAAGAGTTCTATCATTGCCTAAAATGGCCGTATTCTATCATGCATATGTATCTGACACACAGCATGAACTCTTCTTTCTATTCTGAGTGCTATTCTCAATATTCCGTATACTAGCATACCTCTAAATATCCCTCAGTCTCTAAACTCAGATATGACTTTGCAGAGATTCCTTAACTCTCCCAGGAAGAATTAATTGCTCACTCCTTTGTGCTTCATTATATTTAGCATGTTGTTGTTTGTAGGTGCTGTTAAGTCGATTTTAGACTCACAGCGACCCCATGAGACAGAGTAAAATTGCCTCATAGGGTTTTCTAGGCTGTAAACTTTGTGGGAGAAGATTGCCAGCTCTTTTTCCTGCTAAGTGGCTGGGTATTTTCGAACCACCAACCTTTCAATTAGAAGCCAAGCACTTAATCATGGCACCACCAAGGCTCCTTTGTATTTAACATATTTGGCTGTATTATTATTGTCTGTTTTAAAGTCTATCTCCATAGATAGAATCTGAGCTCCTTGTTGACATGAATCATGCCTTATTTACTATTGTAGCTCCCACATTTGTGCATCCTAAGTACAAAATGTATTTCTGTCTAATGAATAATGAGGATTACCTAAATTTGCAGATCTCAAACATCTATTATAAAATATTTCATCTCTGTGCCTTGTCTCCAAGATCTGCTTTAGGCAAAATTAACAAATATAAAAAGGTTTACTTCAGAACAATTTTCTATTCTCAGCCAGCTTTTTCTTCATTAATGATGTTTCTTCTTTCCCTCCCATAAACCCCTGAGGTTTTTGTACACCTTCTTGGTTACTTAACATGGAAAACTGCTTTTCAGAAAGGATGGTGTAAACTTAAGACACACACTGGTATACGTAACTGGTAATGTTTGCTGTTTCATCTTCCACTAGTATTTGCTACTAAAAAATAGACGAAGTATGAGGAGAAAACTCTGTTGGTAGAATTCACGATATCACTGAGTTTTTAATAGTTGTTTATTTTTTTTTCAAGTGAGATTTTCCCAAATACAACATCCTGAAATTGCATCCTGTTGAAGAGGTCCTCCTTATTAGCTTGCCCAATGTTTTATATTTTCAGAATGTTTAAAAAGCTCTTTCTGGAACACCATAGGAAAAAAAAAAAAAAAAAAAAACCCTTTGACATCAAGTCAATTCAGAGTCATAGCAACCCTATAGGACAGAGGAGAACTGCCCTATAGGGTTTCCAAGGAGCCACTGGTGGATTCGAACTGCCGACAGTTTTGGCTAGCAGCTGAGCTCTTAACCATTGCATCACCAGGGCTCCCGATCATCATTACTACTTGTTTATTTTAAAGTTTTGCAAATGAATATCACCATAGATTTCTTTTTATAAATGTTTGTGACTGAATATAAAAAACGACCTTAAAGGCAAAATACAGAGAAAGGATGCTAACACCAATTATAATTCTTAGAAAGTTCTTATATAAGAATATCCCTACACAAGCCCATCAATATAAATCATCAAGAGATGACTGCATGAATAAATTTTCTTTTGGATTGAGCATATCATTTTAGTTATTAGCAATGAGGGCTAAAACTGGAAATGTATTTCATTTGATAGAGCCACAGACAAAAATTAGGTACGTTAGGAAGAGAATATATAGAGCTAGTAAATAAAGTCTGATACAGAGAATATGAATCACATTTTAATGGGTTAAGTTTTTGAATTCATCTTTCTGCTCAAGGACAATGTAGGTACTTTTTAGAGAAGTTTTTCTCCCAATATCACATCTATAACCGTATGCAGCTAAAAGATACTGCTTTCCCAGCTGGATTTCATTGTTATAAGCAATGAAAGAAAAGGCTTTCCAGAACAGCCTGTTAGTGCCCTCTATTGATGTTTTCCATTGTTCAGAGCATTTCAGGAAAAGAAACTTGTATGATTTTTTTAATGTCTCTGAAAGAATTTTCTGCAGAAGAAATGGGAGTAAAGTTTTACTGTTTTTACAATGTACATTTTCACCCCTTAAAAAGCAGATGTGTGCAAATGCATTACTGTAACATGAGCTTTCATCACCTATAGATTTCCTGGCTGGATTCACATTCAAAAAAAAAAAATTAATAATCACCCAGGGAGTGAGCATGATTGATAAAGCAAACTCATTATGAAATTTCATAGATCAGTGTGAAACAATAGATTTTCTGATTAAACAGATGGGGAAATTCTAGTCAGTGTTTGCAGTGCAAACACTAATTAAATCTTTCAAGGGTTGCTTTGAAATTATGATATGTAACCAAACCCTGAAAGGAGCCCTGGTGGCTCAGTGGTTAAGAGCTGGGCAGCTAACCAACAGGTCAGGGGTTTAAACCTACCGGCTGTTCGTGGGAGAAAAGACTGAGCAGTCTGCTTCCATAAAGATTACAGCCTTGGACACCCTATGGGGTAATTCTATTCTGTCCTATAGGTTTGCTAAGAGTTGGAACTGACATGATGAAAGTGTTTTGTTTTGTTTTCTTTTTTTGTTTGTTTGTTTGTTTTGTTCTTTTTTCTTTCACCAAACCCTGGGAAAATGTTTTGCCACTATATTTTACTCTGCTACCATATTGATCATTAGTCCTCTTTGGCTTTTTTTTTCTCCAGGGTTATAGGCTTCTAAAATTTGGATTGCAATATTTTATTTCACCTATACAATACTATTTCTTTGATTTTGAAAAATGTGTGTGCTGTCTTTGAACAAAAATCACTATTTAAAATACAGTTGACTCAATTGTCTAATGATAGAATTTTCAGGTACAAAGTAGCTTATTCTTGGTTAATCTTGATTTTAATATAATGAAACCATATGAATTATGTAAAATTACTTATTTTACTTGCATTCTGTCTCTCTCAATTTTTTTTTTACTCTTGCCTGCCTTGGTGGCACATGGTTGAGGGCATTGGCTGCTAACCAAAAGGTTGGCAATTCAGATCCACCAGACACTCGTTGGAAATGCTATGGGACAGTTCTACTCTGTCCTATAGGGTTGCTGTGAGTTGGAATCTACTTGACAGCAACAGGTTTGTTTCATTGGTTTTTTATCTCAGTTGGAAGCTGTAAAACTTTCAATCATAGTTTAGAGAAAACACAATTTAGCTTTATGAAGGATTTTGTCATTGTCTATGGGATGAATAACTTTCCCAAAAAGCAATGAAGTAAATAGAGATGGTGAATAGGAGTGTGGACAGAATAGACATGTTTCTAATGCCTACCGAGTCATCTCTTTGTTATGGCCCTTCTTTTTTTATATTTGAAGTGACTATTTAGAGCTATAGAAATGGTCATTTTAAATATACCAAAACACACCTATCTGAATACAGAGCCAAATACAAATTACCTGAAGATTCTTTTTTTTTTTTTAATTTTAATGACACATGAGATTACAAAGCACCAGCTCTTCACATTTCTTCTAGATAATTGAAAGTTGATTATTTTAAAAGAACTGTAAACCACCCAGCTATCTTGAGTCAGTCTAGCTTCTTTTAGGTAGAAGTTGGACCAGGTGCTTTCCTCAAACACTAATGAACAAATTATTCACATTTATCTGAAATGAAATTTTACTTGTTGCCATATATTAATAAGCATATTTATTCTTATTCTGTATTATTTATTCCTCTGTCACATATTATCTCAAAACTTAGTTACTTAACACAGAAACGTTTATTTTTTCACAGTTTCTGTGGGTCAGGAATGTGGACACGGTTTAGCAGGGTCCTGTGCTTCAGAGTCTCTCAGATTCAAGGTGTCATCTGGTACTGCAGTCAACTCAGGCCTTGATAAAGGAAGGGTCTGCTTCTAAGCTCACCCACGTGGTTCTGGAAGATTCAGTTGTTCATGGTTGCTGGACTGAAACGCCATTTTCTCCCTGGCTACTTGAGGTCTCCCTCAGTTCTTTGTCATGTCGGCCTTTCTATAGGGCAGTTTACAGCCTAACAGCTTGCTTCATTGAGTGAACACCTGAGAAGATCCTGTGAGAGAGCCAGTAAGAATAATCAGGCTCCTGTAAACCTAATCCTGGAAATGACCAGACCAAAAAAACTCACTGTTCCGAGTTGATTCAGACTCATAGTGGACCCTATAGGGTTTCCAAGGCTGTGCACCTTTCTTCTGCAGAAAGGCTGGTGGGTTCGAACTGTCGACCTTTTAGTTAGCAGCTGAGTGCTTTAACCACTGTGCAACCAAGGACATTCCACCACTTTTTCTGTATTCTGTTCATTAGACACATATCACTCACTAGGTTGAGCACACACTCGAGTGGAGATTATGTGAGGCTGTGAATATCAGCAGGGGGTTATGAGTTTGAGTCACTTTAGAAGCCTCGTAAGACAATTTGTAAGTGATATGTAACTAATAAGAACTATCAGAGACACAGACTTGAGTGACCTTATTTACTCGTGTAATAATCTGAGATTTTAACTGCAGTTTTTTATGATGTACTATAAATAATTAAGGATTCAACCATTTATAGAGCTAAAATTTCCATAGGTTGGTCTCTACATTTTGTCTCAAAACCAGAAACTAAACCCATTGCTGTCAAGTGGATTCTGAATCATAGCAACCCTATAGGACAGGGTAGCACTGCCCCATAGGGTTTCCAAGAAGCAGCAGGTGGATTGGAAATGCCATCCTATTGGTTAGTAGGTGAGCTCTTAACTACTGCACCATCACGGCTTCTATTTTGTCTCAAGGTCCCTCAAGATTTCTTATTCTCTAATAAGTTATGTGGAGGAAAGGTGGTTCAGTGGTAGAATTCTGACCTTTCGTGGGCGTTCAATTCCTGGCTGATCACCTCACGCACAGCCACTATCTGTCTGTTAGCGGAGGTTTGCGTGTTGCTGTGAAGCTGAACAGGTTTCAGTGAGGTTTTCAGAAAAAAAGAACAGGGAAGAAAAACCTGGTGATCTACTTTTGAAAATCAACCAGTAAAAACCATATGGATCACAATGGTCTGATCCACAACCAATTATGGGGCTAGCACAGAACTGAGCAGCATTTTGTTCAATTGGGCACCAACGGGGTAAACGTGAATCAGGGGTGGACTGGATGGCAACTTAGAACACAAGAAATAAGTTATGCTTTGTTTTATACTGGCCACTAATTTGGTACAGTCTCTGTGGATATGACTTTAGATATGTTTTGGCCAGAGTAAATTATTTAGTAGCTCAAATTTATGTGCTATGTATACTCTTTTTATTTTTCTGTGTCTCTGAGAGAGCTAATCCTGAAATAGGAAAAAAGGTATAAAGGTAATATAACTTTTTTTCCTTTCCCTTTTGCTACTCTTGGCTAAGAATAAATCTTTCTGGATTTTAAAAGCTCTCTTTTTTTAAAAATCATGTCAAAAATTGAATCGCATCCAACCTAGTCATTTCTAGCCAAGTAATATGCAGTCCATTTTAAGTAAGGTTGTATAGTATGATCAGAAAGCAGAATTTTTCTCTTGCAGGGGTCTGGCTTCTTCACTTTTAGTTTAGTTTATAGAGAAATGACCTCTGAAAATTCTTTTGTATCTGCTGTTATGAAAACATGTCAAGCCTGTACTGTGGATTCTAACCACAATTCCAAAGAAACAAATGCTCAGATAAGAGTCTGTTGGAACACATTTAGTGTAATGTCAGACAGAATGATGAGGTGTTTAGAAACTTTATCATAGTAGATTTAGGAAAAACACTTAATTATATTTATATATATATACATACATATGTACATGTGTACACATATATATGTAAACATGCAAAAAGAGAGTTTTTTTCTTATCCATTTATGTATTTTCAACTTCAATTTCTCATCTTCACAATTGTGAAGGGAGGAGAGAAGATGAAAAAAAATACAAGGAAATTAAACCCTTGTTGATTGTATTACAATGTTACGTAGTCATTCTAAAATCGCTGCAATTTTAACTATATTAATTAAAATATAGACACAGGAATAGATGATGAGATCCATGGAACAGTTCATGAATTCCAGAAGATGACCATATCTAGTCTTATACTGTTAGAATTGTCTATGAAGTTGAAATTTCAAGAGACTGAGGAAAGAAAAATATGAAGTTTTTAAATAAAATTAAAATTAGTTTCCTATTTTAAACAATAATTCAAAATAAATTCCAGAAGCAGTAATGCTTAGGCATAATGTGTGGAATTATAAAATTTTCAAATATATATGGACAAATATTTATATAATTCTTGAAAAGGGAAGGCTTTTTGAAGCATGATTTCATATATGAACACCATACAAAATAAGTTAGGGTGTTTGACTGTTTTAATTTATAAACTTCTGTACAGCAGGAAAAAATATAAAAAAATGACAATATCGGAATATATAAAAAGTATGATAGAAAAATTACTAATACATTTAGTATAGAAAGAACAACTCTATATAGGATTATTAGAGAAGGGTTTGTAAATATGGTTAATAAAACTAGTCTCAAAACAAATTGTACACCATGATCCCACTTTTGTATAATATGAATTCGTGTGTGTGTGTGTGTGTGCATAAATATTGTGTGTGCATGTACATAAACAAACAATAATATATATATATAAAATTTTAGAAGGGTGCATATCAAAATACTAATTGTATTTATTTCTAGTTTGATTTTAGGCAATTTTTAAATTTGTTCTTTAATTTAGCTGATATTCACTAAATTTTCTAAAATGAATATTTACTTCTGTGAAAAAAAGATTTTTTTTTTTTTAAGTATTTGATAGTCATATCTTTTGTTCTTACTATCCAGCAGAAGGTCCAACTTTTAGTACATTCTTGTAGTAATCTATTTTATATTTGCTGGGAAGAAAAAATACTAAACAGGGGAAAAATGGTTTTAAAAAAAGATATTTTATTTTCTTGTTTCATATTTATAACATGAGCATTAAGACATACTAAATCAAAAAGTACCAATAACTTTAGAACTTAATACTTTCGGTTATAAAACTATACAGCAGTTTATGTGCCACAATGGAATATTAAGAATACTAGGCCTGTTTCTAAATCAATAACAATTTATATTATATTTTTTTTTCACATTGACTGCTACTATACTGAAATCCTCCAGGCATTTTATAGCTATTAAGAAGGACAAAATGATTCCTAATAAAAATTTAATATGAATGTTATTTTTAAAAATTTAATACACACTAACACTAAATATTTTTTCTCTGTCATGTGAGATTATTATCTTTGCAAGTAAAACTTTTTTTTTTTAAATCTTTATTTTTTTAAATAAAGGATGCAAACCGAGACCTTTATAACAGTGGTCTAAGAACTATTTTGGCTGTATATTCTTATCACAAAAAATAAAATGCAATACCTGTAATATATGTAAATCTATTTATTTTCCTTCATTCAGTCATATTGAGTATATAGTATGACAGTTTTCACAAGGCTCTGAAATATAGCTCTGAACAAAACAAGCAACATTCTGTCCTCATGGGGCTTATTTTACAGTTGATAAACTTATCTTAGCCTAGGGGAGGGGGTAACCTAGTAGACAGGCTTATCTTAAGTGGATCTTATATGCTACTGTCAATCTGTATATTAAAATGAACATAGCTTACTTTATTTAATGCATGACACTATTATTTATTCTTTTGATAAAATAAAATGCCTTACAGTTTTATTAATTGCCACATCTTACCATATTTCCTTTAAGTATGCCACCTTGGTCAATGTTCTAATACTATCACTTTAGAAAATGTTGTATTTGGAGAAGAAGGCAGGTGATGACAATAAAAACTCTCTGAACAAGGCTTTTTTCTAATGAAAACGCTCTGTTAAAAGTGTTCAAAACCATCTGAGTAAGTGAATTCACTTCGTGGCAAGTATACCTAAAAGTAGTTTTGGTTTTGTTTTGTTTTCCTTAGACTTTATGTTTGACAAAATATTAAGCTGGGTGATATTTGTCTTCTACTTTATAAGCTATGATGTCATAGTCAAGCCTCTTTCATAGGAATCTAAGGGTAAATCAATTAAGAAAATGGAGATTAATTTTTGGATGCATGATTTCATGGGAATCCAGAAGAAGGTCAAAATAGACTTCATGTAGCAGAGAAGCAGCAGTGGGTCTCTATATGAGCTACATTCTTTTTTTCTGTTCTCTTATTGGCTTCACTCAAAAAGGGGTAATATTAAAGACATTTTTAAATATTTCTAAAGTAATATGATCTATCATTTATTGTAACAATGATAATTAAATATTCCCTTTATTTCTCTATCAATCTGCATTTTTAGAAAAGTAAATGAAAACGTTTCTAGGAGGTTTAACCATATTAGACAATATTTTTCACCACAAAAATGACCGTTTTATATGGCTCAGCCAAATACCAAGAATCAAGGTAATCCAAGTATCTATTGATACTTGCTTATTATTCTTGTCAAGGTAGAAAAGAACTTAAAAAAGTATTTGGATACCGATAGCTGTCTCATATGTCAAATGGATGCAATAGTATGTATATAACCAATGCCTCTTGTACCAAATTTCTCCCTTGCTTCTCCACTTTTTTATAACCAGCTTCTCTCTTCAATGGTATAAAATTATTTCAATAGCTATCAGCAAATGGATGGAGCATCTATGTTTTTCTTCTTTTCCTGGAATCAAAAGCTCTTAAGGCACGTATATAAAATTTGAAAGTAAGTAAAAACATAATTGAAAATACCAACATTCAAATCTTTACAAATAACTTCCTTCACTATCCCTTTCTTTGGAGTTCTGATAAAAAATGGACATAGGTGCCCATCAACTGATGAATGGACAAACAAAATATACCATCTCCGTGAAATAAGATATAATTCAGGAAAAAAAGGAGGGAAGTACAGATACTTGCTACATATGGATAAACCAAGTCACTGAACCATGTGACAGTGAAAGAAGCCAGTCGCATGTGTTGTATGATTATATTTACATGCAATGTCCAGAATAAGCAAATCTATAGAAAAAGAAAGTAGATCAGTATTTGCTTAGGGTTGGGAGGAACGGTAAGATGGGGGTGAAAGGTAAAAGGTACAGGGTTTCTTTACTGATGTGCTGAAAATATTCTAAAATTGACTGTGGTGATGGTTACACATGTCTGTAAATACACTAAACAACACTAAATTGTATACTTTTATTGGGTGAATTGTATGGTATTTGGATTATGTCTCAACAAAGCTGTTAAAAATGAAGGCTGAAATAAAAAGCATTTTAGTTAAAATTATTTATAAGAGGCAGTAATGTTACTACAGTCTTATCAATAAGAGAAAGTTTCAGAGCTTACAGATACGAGAGTGTGGGATAACTTATTTTTCCTGATTTGACAACTTCTGTTCAATGACATACATTTTCTTTATATTTTGAAAGAATAACCAAATTGTTCATCAGTTAAGAAGTCCCACCTTCTTATAAGATGATATATAATAATAATACATTTTAAAAATGGTGGTGGTGGTTGTGGTGGTGGTGTGTGTGTGTTTGTGAGAGAGAGAGAGAGAATCTCATTTGTAGACATAATGATTAAGAGACTCCAGAAGAGCTTTTCATAATATTTGTAATGGATATTTCAGTGGGAAATTCAGGAGTAGCTTGGAAAATAGAAGTCTAGACATAACAGAAACGGAAATAATTCACAGAACTAGGAGAATTGAAGTTAGGCTGTTAGATTTATTTCCCAAGCACAATGTGGAGAAGAAAAGAAAACTGAGAACCCTTCCTTTGGCGGTTCTTCTATTGACTGGATGGATGTAAAGGTGGAAACACATGAGCCAATAAATATTTTGAGGATACAGTTGGAGAGGTAGATGGAATTCTAGGAAAGTATAGTGTTATGGAGGTCAAGAGAGGCTAATTCAAGCAGGCTCAAAGGGCTGAGACACCCAGAGCTCTTATCCAGTCAAATGTTTGTACATACATGAGATCTTTTAACAGTTCATTGAATGTACTCACACATTGTTTTGTTTTTTGCTTCTTCTAATTGATACCCTCTGATAAAGACATAATCAGGGTTTCTAGTCACTTTGTGAGGGCAGTGGTTTGTCAGTCATGTCATTCTTTCCTTCCATGTGGGAGATCTGAGTTTAAGTGCCAGGCAACACACCTCGTGTGCAGCCACCACCCATCTGTCTGTGGAGGCTTGCATGTTTCAGTGATGCTGAACAGGTTTCAGCAGAGCTTCCAGACCGAGACAGACTAGCAAGAGAGGGCTGGTGATCTACTTCCAAAAATTTGCCAATGAAAATACTATGGATCACAATAGCCTGATCTGCAAACCATTACGAGGCTGTTGCAGGACTAGGCAGCATTTCCTTCTGTTGTGCCTGCGGCCATCATGAATTGAGGGTGACTCCATGGCAGCCAACAACAACAAAATATAGTTAAATTAAATGTCATTTAATTAGGCATTTGTTTGCTAGTGAAAATGACGATGATGACTGATGGTGGTTTCAAAGCTATGGGGCATTTGAGAATGGCAAAGAAACCATGGAAATTACAAACAGCACAAGATAATGGAAAGAGCAACTTTCTATTTGTTCCATCTCATCTGGGAAGAAGATATGTGTCTTTAAGCAAGTCATTTAGCTTATCTCTACTACATTTTCTTTATCTGTAAAAGCATACTATTTGGACTTGATTTCTAAGACTCAGCTCAGGACTTATAATCTTTAAATCTTCAGCAGAATAGTTCCCTCAATAGAAAGACAAAATTTTAAAATACTTCTTAAAGTTAGAAAATAAAAGTTAATATTTAGACTGAATTAAAAACACAATATCTTAAGACTAACAAGATAAAATTGATTTTTCTAATAAAATATATAAAAAGGCAAAACAAGCCAATTGAGTCATATAAAAACAAAAAAAAAAGAACCTCATTGCCATAGAGTCAATTCCCAATCATAGTGACCCCGTAGTATAGAGTGGAACTGCCCCATAGGGTTTCCAAGGAGTGACTTGTGGATTCGAACTGCCGACTTTTGATTAACAGCTAAACTTTTAACCACAGTGCCACCAGGGCTCCATATATCAAATAATACTTTGATAAATATTTTACCTAAAATAACTTTCATAACAACTATATACCGAGTAGAGACAAGATAAAATTATCTAAAGTTTCATATAATGGCATAGATGGATATTGATTTACCTTATAATTCACCTTTATAATTTGAAAACACAAGAACCATAGGAAGTATAAAATTTTTGGAAACTTGACACTATATAAGTATGTTTAATTAAATTATGTTAAAATACTGGTAGAGAAATAAAACCATGATATACATTCTGAAGTATCACCAGGAATATGGGTAGATTTTATCCTCTATATAGAAAATATTTTTAAAATTTCCCTTCAAAGCAATATTCAGAAACATATGGTTTTCAATATGATATGTCCATGTCATACCACAAACAACTTTAGAAAAATATAAAACAGTAACAGAAATTTGAAAGGTTTTGCTTCATATTTTTGTGCTTTATATTATGACTACTTAATAATATGCAGTCCCTGGATAGTGAAAATGCTTGGCTGTTAACTGAGACGTTGACAGTTTGAGTCCATCTACAGCTACCTCCATGTAGCCCTGGTGGCGCAGTGGTTAAGAGCTTGACGGCTAACCAAAAGGTCAGCAGTTCGAATCCACCAGCTGTTGCTCGGAAAACCTATGAGGCAGTTTTACTCTGTCCTATAGGGCCTCTGTGAGTAGGAATCGACTTGACAACAATGAGTTTAAAGGCACCTCAGAAGATAGACCTGGCAATCTACTTCCAAAAAATCAACCACTGAAAGCCTGCTGAAGTGCAGTTCTACTCTGACATAGATGGGGTCGTCGTGAGTCAAAATCAACTCAATGGAAACTGGTAAATTTAAGAATATAAGATGGTGGCTTAGCAAACTTTATAGATTACACGCATCATATTAAGTACAGAGAACTGGCTTTTTATTATCTACACACACAAAGTTTATTTATGAAGAGAATAGTACTTTTTCATGCAATATATTTAAAGATGATTTTTATTAGTTAATGATTTAATGATAATGTCTTCAATGTTAAGTTTGGAAACACGTTTCTGATTTGATTAGAATATTCCCCAGACATGCTGTGTGGAAAATATAGGGAAAGTTTCAGAGAAAAATGAAAAGTCACAAATGTGACTATGTATACATAGACACATTTGTTTATATATATGTATATATGCATAAAGTTCCTGGGTGGCACAAGCATTTTTCTCTCAACTATTAACCAAAAAGTTGGTGGTTCAAACCCACCACATGGCACCATGGGAGAAAGGCCTGGTGATCTGCTTAATAACGGCTACATCCAAGAAAACCCTATGGAGCTCGACTGTACTCTGTAACACGTAGGGTTTCTCTGAGTCTGAATTGACTCCATGGCAATGTGTTGTGTTGTGTTTGTTTTGATATATGGCATGTCTAATTAATATAAAAATGACATCTATGCTTTGGGTGTCTGTTATTTAAAAAGTACCCATACTCTATTATTGCTGTCTTACTCGTTCTTACATAAAACAACTTCAACAGTAACAACCTCAGAACTTCAAACACAATTCTGGAGGAAGACCTGGAGATAAGTAAACTTAAGAGCAGAGTGTCCTACCTTAGTATAGCCTCCAAGCATTTGTATACTCTTCTCACTACACATGCTAAGCCTCTCTGTTTCTGCTAAAAAATGAACAACACTACTTGCTTCCATTATAGAGAGTCTAAATATAAGCCATATGCTTATTTTTTTAATGTTTCAAATGATTAGACGTGCTTACTAACTAGGTCAGCAATCATGTGCTGAGCTCTGTGTCATCAGCACTATACTGGATACAGAAAGAAAGCTATGCTGATATAGGCAGTAATCTTATTTGATTGAGTATTACTTACCAACTTGAAAAAGAGAAGAACTATATTAGTAAAATTTAAGAGGGGGTGTTGGCTACAGTATTTGGCTCCTACCAGCTTTTCCTACTTTATTACTAATCAACCATTTGTCCAATTATTCACTATGCGCTACCTCAACTGATTTTCTTTCTATTCCTTAAATATTATCAGACTTTTACTCACCTCTGGGATTTATCCTTATTGCTCCAATTGCCTCACTTGATAATTCTCCAGATCTTCATTTGACTGAATCATTATTATTTTTTAGACTTCAGTTCAAATATTACCTCCTCAGAGACAACTCTCTTGCTTACTCCACCTAATTGATTCTCCTCCAATTACTTTTTTTTTTAACTTTGCTTGTTCTCTGTTAGTATATAAAAAAATCTGTAATTATTTTGTTCATTTTTAACCTTGTTTACTTTCTGACTCTCCTATTGAAATATGATATCTAAAGTTGCAGAAAAATGATGTCTTCTTTACTGGTGTATTACCAGTACGTAGAAACCAATAGGTGGACATTACAAGGTGGCATATTTCAACTTAAAATTAAAAAGGCATTTCCTAATGGGGTTTCTGGTTTGTGATTGGCTGCTAACCTAAAGGTTGGAGGTTTGAATCCACTCAGGGATTCCACAGAAGAAAGACTTGGTGAACTATTTCCATAAAGATTACAACCAAGAAAACTCTATGGAGTAATTCTACTCTGTAGTACGTGGGGTTGCCATGAGTTGGGGTCTGACTTGATGACAGCTAACAACAGCAACATAGTGGGTTCCATATTGATAGCAAAGTTAAAATATAGACTGGGCGATATCTCTCAGTGCGTTAGTGATCTATTGCTGTATAACACACTATGCCAAAATTTAGTTAATGAAATCAACAAACACCTATTCTGTCATATTTTCTGTGGGTCAGAAATCTGAGAGGAGCTAGGCTGGATGATTCCAACTCAATCTCACATGAGGCTGCAGACAAGCTTCAGATGGAGCAGTAGCCATCTCAGACTTGACTGATTTAAGGACTGAAGGATTCACTTCGATGCATGCTCCCATGATTTCGTTTCAGGCTTCAGTTCCTCAAGGCCTGTTAGACTGAGGGTCTCATTCTTTGCCACTACGCCATGTGAGTCTCTCTATAGGGTTTCTCACAACATAGCATTTTGTTTCTACCAGCTCAAGTGATAAATAATGAGAGAGAGGAAGAGAACTAAGTCTTTATGTAACCCAGTCTCAGAACTGACATCCCATCACTTTCAGTAATTGTTTTTGCTAGAAGTGAATACTAAGCCCATGCATACCAGGAAGCAACACCTAGAACTCCCTACCACAATCAGAGAAAGAATATTCTTGAATTGGTTAGCAGCTTAAGTTGGCTTAGCTCTAAGTTTCTTTCAGTGCTAATATTTTTTCTGTTAAATTTGTTATTATAAGACTTGGAACATCACAAAAGCGTGGGATTAGTTGTGTGATATACATTTCTCAAAGCAATTCTTGCTCTAGCAGAGTTATTTGAACACAGGAAGACTCAATAATTTGAATATGGCAGTTACTTTTATTTGTTCATTCACTTATTTCACAAATACTTGCTGAATATCTAACTTACCAGGAATTTGTCATGAAAATACAATGGAGAGAAGAAAAAAAAGTTGGTATTCATGGAACTTAACTACAGTAAGGGAAAACCACATTAATCAAAATTTTAATTGAGTTGAGACATTTCTAGATAAAGCCTGTATAGATTTTTTTGTTTTTAATTCTGCAGATACAGATACATCATAGGATAAATTGTGTCTAAAACATATTGACAATGCACAATGAAATCACATTATGGGTTGGTTCGCTTATAAAGGCATTTTTAATGCTTTTCCTTAACATTCATATTATAAAGATATTGCACTGTATCATAGTATGCATTCATTGTATTGGTAAATCAACAACAAAACAAATCGTGGTAGATAACATTTACTCCATATTAGTTTGTGACTAAATGTTTTTTTGATGGGCTATGAATCTTGGTTCATGGATTAAAAGTATAACAAAATCAGATATGTTTGAGGGTCATGCAAAGCATTATCAAAATTCATAGTAAACACAGCAGGAGAGACTACAGATATGTTTAAACTCATTGTCAAGAAAGCATTGAAATTTTGCCTGAAATGGATAAGGCCCACAGGATCAAAGAAAAGCTCTTTCCATCTCCTTTATATATATATATATATACTTTTTTTCTTCAAGCTTACAGCGTATGTGAGGGGAAATAGGAAAAAAAAAACCTTTCAGACACATAGAGGCGTGAGTCACTGATGGTTATTCAGCAGACATCCCACATATTTTGTTGACTTATAAGTTTGTAGACTTCAGAGTATGCTATTTCTTATTGTCATTGCTAGTTCTGGTACTTCTTTTCTCTTGGTCAATTTTCTAGGAGGATACCTAGTGGAATAGATGAAACTAGCCTGCTTGAACTTCTGTGATGTGTCTGACAGAAAACAACTTTTGTCTTTCAAAGGAAAGTAAACAATAGCTGAGGGATGGAACCTATTTCCAGGCTCATTACTTTGCATATTATAGACAGAGAGAATGACCTAGGAGGTCTTTCTATTGCTCATATTTTTAATACAAGGTGCCTTCGTTTTTTAAAAAGTTTAATGACTTGGGATTTCATTTACACCAAATAATGAGACCCTGTGCAAGACTGCAAATTGTATCTTGGGTGTTGCCATGCACTGCTGCACTTAATAGATAATTTATTCAGAGGCTTGGAAGACAGCTTCTTAAAAATAACTGACATTCAGGATGCCAATAAACATTGATGCCATGCACATGCCTGCTGTGAAATCATTAGTAGGTGAAACACCCTACCGTGAAAACAGCTTCAAACTGACTTGAGGAGGGATGTATTTTTAGCTAAAGGAATAAATGAACTCACACATTTGTCCTACTTATACTTCTTTATCTCATTATTGTCTTTTTTATAAAAAAAATAATAATTCCTTTTCTTATTGGATTAGGTCGGCAGATGTATTTTTTGAGACACATCTTTTGAGAGGGTGCTCTATTCTTTCTTATTTCCTAAGAGACAACTACTATTGCACTTCTGCTAGTGGAAGATCGTCATTACTAACCTACCTTCCCACTAGGTTGTCAGTGAAAGGCTAGTTAAAATTTTGCTTAACACTAGATGAGATTACAGCGCTGTTCCAGAAAGCCATTCCTAAACATTGAGAGACACACACATATTATTTCATTTCTACAACGAATAATGAGGAAGAATTTACTTGTTCTGTATACTAGCAGGAGCCCTGGTGGCACAGTTGTGAAGAGCTTGGCTGCTAACCGAAAGGTTAGCAGTCTGAATCCATCAGACGCTCCTTGGAAACATTATAGGGCAGTTCTACTCTGTCCTATCGGGTCACTAGGAGTTGGAATGGACTCGACGACAATTAATTTTTTTTTTTTTTTGTATACCAGCAGGAGCCCTGGTGGTACAGTCGTTAAGACCTATGACTGCTAACCAAAAGGTTGGCAGTTTGAATCCACCAGCCGCTCCTTGGAAACTCTATGGGGAGGTACTACTCTGTCCTATAAGGTCGCTGTGAGTCGGAATCAGCTTGACGGCATTTTTTTTTTTTTTTTTTTAATATCGTCAAGGAAATAGAAACAAGACAAAGGACACAGAGTAAAAACTCAAGTTTTGAATAGACATAATGGAGAATTTTCTAAAGATTTAGTAAGCCAAAGAGGGGGAAGTACTTTTCATAGCCCGTAAGTTTCTAGCCCTGAAATACTCAAATATACACTGGATAACCACTTGGTAGCAGTGATGCATTGAGAATGTAGGCTTTAAATAGAAAGGACATTCAGCCAGATAATGAGAGGCCCTTTCCACTTTGGTTTACATCATATTTCCAATAAAAAATCCTCAGGGCTAATTCTAGCTCTATAATATGGAAGGAGGTAAAAAGAAATATTATGGCAGGGAGAATGTATAAGTAGAATTTCCCACTCGGTAACCAAGAGTACTTGGTTTCATTTTTTTTATATTCCTTAACAAAATCTTCAGGAGGGAAAATAGTACTGAAAAGCGGCCATTGAAACTGGATCTTCTGTATTATTCTTGCAGTAAAGAACAGTACCCAGTCAACATGCTCTTTATTTTTATGTGATTGTTATTTCTACTCCTTCTCTTCTTTGCATTTCTTTTCTAAGGGAACTAAATAAGCAAATAATAATTTTAAGATCCATGTTTGTGGAGCCACAGTGTAATTAAATGCAACCAATTTCACAGTTAATAGTACACTAATTAGCATTTTATGATAATAAACGCCTTCCCAAAACATTTCTTAATACTGCAAGACATTCTTAGTATGTAATGCCTTCATCTGGCAGTGCTACTAGGTTCCAATATGTGAAATTGCTGATATTTGACCATTCTGAGTTACAAATGTGCCAACATCATATATATATTTTTTAATTATCTGTATATTACTTATTTATTTATATTTTAATATTATTATGCTTTAGGTGAAAGTTTATAGCTCAAGTTAGTTTCTCATTCAAAAATTTATAAACATGCTGTTTTGTGACATTGGTTGTAATCCCCACAATGGGATAGCACTCTCCCCCTTTCCACCCTGGGTTCCCTGTGTCCATTCATCCAGTTCCTGTCCCTTCCTGCCTTCTCATCTAGCTTTTGGGGAGGTGCCCATTTGGTGTCACATATTTGACTAAACTGAGAAACACATTCCTCACGTGTGTTATTATTTGCTTTATAGGCCTGTCTAATTTTTGTCTGAAAAGTGGGCTTTGGAAGTGGTTTCAGTTTTGAGCTAGCAGAATGTTCAGGGGCCATAGTCTCGAGGGTCCCTCCAGTCTCTGTCAGACCAGTAAGTCTGGTCTTTGTTCATGAATTTGAAATTTGTTCTACATTTTTCTACTACTCAGTGGTGGTAGCTGGGCACCATCTAGTTCTTCCGGGCTCAGGCTGGTGGAGGCTCTCATTCACGTGGTCTGTTAGTTCTCCGGACTAATATTTTCCTTGTGTCTTTGGTTTTCTTCATTCTCCTTTGCTCCAGATGGGATGGGACCAATAGATGTATCTTAGGTGGTCACTTGCAAGGTTTTAAGACCCCAGATGCTACTCATTAAAGGAGGATGTAGAACATTTTCTTTCCGAACTATGTCATGCCAATTGACCTACATGTCCCCAGAAGCTATGATCCTGAGCACATAGCCCCAGCAACTTGGTCCCTCAATGTGTTTGGATGTGGCTAGAAAGCATCTATGCCTTTGCTTTGGTCAGGTTGTGCTGACTTCCCCTATATTGTGTGTAGTTTTTCCCTTCACCAAAGTTGATACTATCTGGTTAGTGATTTTCCCTCCTCTCTCTCCCCACCTAGGTAACCATCAAAAAATGTTTTTATCTGTGTGTAAACCTTTTCTTGAGTTTTTATAATAGTGGTCTTATACAATATTTGTCCTTTTGTGGTTGACTTATTTCATCTATTATTTAGTTGGATTATTTCTGTTTTTGTTATTGAGGTGTTGAAGTATTTTGTAAATTTTAGAGATTAGACCCCTCTCGGATATGTCATAGCCCCAATTTTTTTCCTAGTGTGTCAGTTCTTTTTTTACTCTTTTGGATGATGTCTTTTGATGAGCATAAGTGTTCTTAGGAGCTCCCAGTTATGCAGTTTCTCTTCTGGTGTTTGTGCATTGTTAGTTATGGTTTGTATACTATTTATGCCATGTGTTAGGGTCCCTAGCGTTGTCCCTATTTTTTCTTCCATGATCTTTATCATTTCAGGTTTTATATTTAGGTCTTTGATCCATTCTCAGTTAGTTTTTATATATTGTGTGAGGATTTTGTTTCATTTTTTAACAGGTAGACATCCAGTTATCCAGCACCATTTGTTAGAGAGACTGTCTTTTCCCCATTTATAGGACTTTGACCCTTTGTCAAATATCAGCTGCTCATAGATGGATGGATTTATGTCTGTGTTCTCAATTCTGTTCCATTTGTTTATGTATCTGTTGTTCTACCAGTACCAGGCTGTTCTGAGCACTATGGCTGTATAATAGGTTCTGAAATCAGGTAATGTTAGGTCTTCCACTTTGTTGTATTTCTTCAATAATGTTTTACTTATCCAGGGTCTCTTCCCTTTCCATATAAGTTTGTGATTTCTTCTCCATCTCATTAAAGAATATTGTAGGTATTTGGGCAGGGATTGCATTGTATCTGTAGATCTCTTTGGGTAGAATTGACATTTTCACAATTTTGACTCTTCCTATTCATGACCATGTATATTTTCCCACTTACGTAGGTCTCTTTTCATTTCTTGCAGAAGTATTTTATATTTTTCTTTGTATACGTCTTTTACTTCCGTGATTAGATGTATTCCTAAATATTTTATCTGATTGGAGGCTATTGTAAATGATACTGATTTGCTAATTTCCTTTTCCACCTTTTTTGGTGTAGAGGAATCCAACTGATTTTTGTAAGTTAATCCTGTATACTGCTGCTTTGTTGAAATCCTCTATTAGTTACAGTAGTTTTTTTGTGGATTCTTTGGAGTTTTCTGTGTATAAGATCATATCATTTGTGACTAGGGACAGTTTTACCTCTGTCTTAACAGTTTGGATATCTTTCATTGCTTTTTCTTGCCTTATTGCTCTAGCTAGGACTTCCAATATGATGTTGAGCAAGAGTGGTGATAAAGGGCATCCTTGTCTGGTTCCTGTTCTCAAAGGGAATGTTTTCAGTTGCTCTCCATTTACAATGCTATTGGCTACTGGTTTCGTATAAATGCCCTTTATTGTGTTGAGGATTTTCCCTTCTATTCCTATTTTACTGAGAGTTTTTATCAGGAATTGGTGTTGAACTTTGTCAAATGCCTTTTCTGTGTCAACTGAGATGATCATGTGACTCTTTTGTTTTATTTATTTAGTTGATTACATGGGTTGATTTTCTAATGTTGAATCATCCCTGTATACCTGGTGTGTATCTCACTTGGTCATGATGCATTATGCTTTTGATACGCTGTTGAATTCTATTGGCTAGAATTTTGCTGAGAATTTTTTGAGTCTATGTTCATGACGGATTTGGTCTGTAGTTTTCTTATTTTATGGTATCTTTGCCAAGATGTTGTATCAGGGTTTTGCTGGATTCATAGAATGAATTTGGGCGTACTCCTTCCTTTTCTATGCTCTGAAATAGTTTGAGTAGTACTGGTGTGAGCTCATCTCTGAAAGTTTGGTAGAATTCTCCAGTGAAGCTGTCTGGGACAGGGCTTTCTTTTGTTGGGAGTTTTTGTTTTTGTTGTTGTTGGTTTTTTGTTTTTTTTTTTTAAATCACCTCTTCAATCTCAATCTCTTCTTTTGTTAGGGTATGCATATCTGCTGCAAAAGACATCTTTAAAGTGTTCAAAAGCAAAGATGTCACCTTGAAGACTAAGGTGCACCTGACCCAAGCCATGGTGTTTTCAATTGCCTCATATGCATGCAAAAGCTGGACAATGATTAAGGAAGACCAAAGAAGAATTGAAGACTTTGAATTGTGGTGTTGGCAAAGAATATTGACTATATCATGGACTGCCAAAAGAACAAACAAATCTTTTCAGAAGAAGTATAGTTGGAATGCTTCTTAAAAGCAAAGACGGCGAGACTACGCCTCACATATTTTGGACATGTTATCAGGAGGAATCAGTCCCTGGAGAGGTACATCATGCTTGGTAAAGTAGAGGGTCAGCTGAAAAGAGGAAAACCCTCAAAGATACGTATTGACACAGTGGCTGCAACAATAGGCTCAAGCATAACAACGATTGTGAGGATGGTACAGGACCGGACAGTCTTTCCTTCTGTTGTACATAGGGTCGCTATGAATCGGATCTGACTCGATGGTACTTAACAACCTAACAGCATGTGTCAAAGAGTAGGAACTCATACTCCGTTAAAGTAAAGCAAAGAGACTTACTGAGGGTTCAGAAACAGTTCAAACTGGGGAGACACTCAGTCCACAACATGAAACAATACTCCAAGATGGTGAATCTGCAGAGAGATTTTAATAGGGTGAGAACAAAGAACTTAAGGTACCTTTTTTTGATTGGAAGTTACAAACTTAGATCAGCGTAAGCCAGGATGATTAGAAGAGGGGGTTGAAAGGTATTGGTTTATCAGGGGTATATGGGCCTTCTGGATTGGTGGCTTACAGTTAAGATGTTTGTGTCAAGGCTCCTTGGGAATAAAATGCAGACGAGCTGTTTGTTTTAAAGTTCCTTGGGAACTAACTAACAATATTCTGATTGGTACTTGGTGAGGTAAGGTTGTGGAAGCCAGGACATACTGAAGCAGGGCTTTTGCTAGTATAGGTTTACAAAGCATATGTGGGCTAAAGGGATTGGATACAGTACATAATTACAGAGAGTCACAAGGAAGTCACAAGATGATTACATGATGGATTTTCTGGGAACAAATGGTAAAAATTAACTTGCTTAGGGGAAAGTTCTTTTGGGAACACCTTACACAAAAGGTTTCCATATACTCCCTTCTCCTGACTTTGCATGATGTACTTTGGAAATTCTGTAGCCTAGCTATGGAGAAAAACATTCCCTTGGCTACATGATTAGTCTGTACAAAGGTTAACTTCATAGTGCTGAAAGGAATAGAGACAGGTTACAAAGAAAAACAATTCCTTGGATACCAGATTAAGTCTGTATAAAGGGTTAAATAACTTCTTGGAGTAGAGCAGGCTTTCCAAAATGGGGTTTGAGTTCAGACCCAGAAGCAGACTTCTTTTAGTCATGTAAAGTGACCCAAGGAATTTAATTTTAGGGTGGTCTTTCTTACATGCAACTCCTAGTGACTCTGTTCTCCTGAAGGAACTTGCATTGCTTGACACGCACGCTAGTAAGTAGACTCTATTATTGTCTCTGTTTTGCAAATAAAAGAACTGAGGCAGAAGTAACTTGTACAAGGTCATATGGCTTGTAAATGATAAAGCCAGAATTCAGACCCAAACAGTCTGGCAAATGGCAGCCTACAGTCTAGCATCATGAGTTTATTAAAAACCAGGACATATGGTGGAGAAGGATGCATATCTGAATTCATATAAAATTATTTTGATTGGAGTCCTTGTTTTGTTATTAGGTAGTTAGACTCAAGTCCATTTAACTATGCTTGGTATGATTTGCCTCATCTGTATGAGAATTGATTTCTTGTTAGTTGCTGACAAGTGGATTCTGATCCTGGGGGTATTAAAATCAATTGCCTATTTCTACTCCAACTCATGGGGATCCCATGTGTGTTAGAGTAGAAATGTCCTCCAAAGGGTTTTCAATAGCTGATATTTTTGGAAACAGTTCACCTTTTTTTCTGAGGAGCTTCAAATCTCCAACCTTTCAATTAGCAGCCAAGTGCATTAACTGTTACACCACCGAGAGGGGTATTTGTTGATAGGTGCTGTCGAGTTGATTCCAACTCATAGCGACCCTAGGTACAACAGAATGAAACACAGCCTGATCCTGCACCATCCTCACAATCGGTGCTAAGTTTGAGCCCATTTTTGCAGCCACTGTGTCAATCCATTTCATTGAGGGTCTTCCTCTTTTTTGCTGACCCTCTATTTTGCCAAGCATGATGTCCCTCTCCAGGGACATGTCCAAAGTATGTGAGGGGAAGTCCCACCATCCTTGCTTCTAATGAGCATTCTGGCTGTACTTCTTCCAAGAAATATTTGTTCGTTCTTCTGGCAGTCCATGGTATATTCAATATTCTTCATCAACACCATTAATTCAAAGGTGTCAATTTTTCTTCAGCCTTCCTTATTCATTGCCCAGCTTTCACAGTAATTGAAAACATCATGGCTTGGTTAAGGGGCACCTTAATCCTTAAAGTGACATCTTTGCTTTTTAACACTTTAAAGAGATCTGTTGCAAAAAATTTTCCCAAAGCAATGAGTTGTCTGATTTCTTGACTGTTGCTTCCATGGGGTATTAGTTGGTCTTTAATTATTTCTTTCTTCTTAAAAAATTCTATAAATTTACTTCTCTAGCCTAATACAGTTTATATCCAAAGTTACACCTCCCTTACTAGTAATTTACAAGGATAATTTGATATCCAGAGAGACTCTGGCATGTAAGCTCTTCAATCATAGTCCATCAACTTTAATTCAAGCTCTACTACATGCCTGTGGTAGGCAGAATGATGTCTCTCCAAAAAAGTCCATATTCTACCTGAACCTGTTAATATGTTACCTTACATGATAAATGGAACTTTGTAGATGTGATTAAATTAAGAATCTTGTACTGGGGAGATTATTCTGGTTTATTAGGGTTAGCCCAACCTAACCACAAGGAACGTTATAAGGGAAAGAGGGAGACAGGAAAACCAGAGTCAGAAGAGGAGATATGACAATGGAGGCAGAAGTAGAGGTGACTTGGAGCCAAGAGCTAAGGGATGCAGGTAGCCTTTTGAAGGTGGAAAAGACAAAAACATGTATTCTTTCCTAAAGTCTCCAAAAGAAATTCAGCCCTGTGGCCCATCTTAGACTCTGACTTCCA
Source organism: Dugong dugon (assembly GCA_030035585.1). NCBI lineage: Eukaryota > Metazoa > Chordata > Mammalia > Sirenia > Dugongidae > Dugong > Dugong dugon. The sequence goes on along the minus strand of CM057473.1, from coordinate 27,419,726 downwards.
GGAATGTAAGATAATAAATCTGTTGTTTTTAGCCACCATTTTTGTGGCAATTTGTTACAGCTGCCATAGGAACCTTATGCATAAACTGACAGGGACTGGAGAAACCCCCAGAGTATGGCACCTGAACACCCTTTTAACTCAATACTGAAGTCACTTTTGAGGTTCACCCTTCAGCCAAAGATTAGACACTTCTATAAGGCCAACAATAACACATGTGAGGAATTTGCTTCATAGTTCAATCACGTATATGAGACTAATGGGCACACCAGCCAAAAAGCAAAGATGAGAAGGCAGGAAGGGACAGGAAAATTGGACAAATGGAAACAGGGAACCTGGGGGAGAAGAGGAGAATGTTGACACATCGCAGGGTTGGCAACCAATGTCACAAAACAATTTGTGTATTAACTGTTTAATTAGAAACTAATTTGCTCTGTAAACTTTCACCTAAATCACAATTTTAAAATAAAACAGACTATCCAGGATTCATCTCTCACCTCTTCTCTGTCTATACACTCTCCCTTAGGGCTATCATCAACTGCCACGATTGTCAATGCCATTTTTATGAGATTGACTTTTTTTGCAGCTCTGACCTTTACTGAGTTTAACCTTGTATGTCCGACTGACTAGTTGACACCTCAATGTTGATGTCTATAGGCAAATTAAATTTAGCATAGTCAAATTTCTCTCCTTGCCCAAGTGTCCTTGCCTCAGAAAATGATACAACCGTCTTCTGTTACTAAAACCATATGTTTAGGAGTTATCTGTGATTCTAATCTTTCCCATCACCCGATATCTAACTAAATTATCAAGTTCTGTAATGTCTCCAAAATATATACTAAATATGTCCTTCCTTTAGATTTCCCTGAACCAAACCATAATTATTTCTTTCCGGAGCTTCCACAGTAGCCTGCGAATGAGTCTTCCTGTTTCCACCCTTGTTTCACTGAGATCTATTCCATGCACAATATTCTGAGTGATTAAAAAAAAAAAAAAATCAGATCATCTCTGCTTAAAATTATACAATGGTTTCTCATCATTGTAAAATAAGAACTCATCCACTTACTCTGATATATCTAGACCTACTAAACTATGTAAACTTCTTTTAATAGCTTCTAGAGATGATGGTCTTTATGCTCCTGGGACACACTGATTTTATTTCTACTTTGGATCCTTATGCTGCTCTTACTCTATTAAATTACTACTCCTTTTTTGAAGATGTATTCTGTTCTTTTTAGTCATTTATTTCTCAGTTTCAATATCCCTCTTGTATACATCTGAGTATTTGTGGGTCTTTTGGGGCTTGTTCTACAACAAATTTGTCTTCCTCATTTTCACTGAGTTGGATCCTAGCTCTCCTTGAGAGATAGAATCCTAAAGTTAGAACATGTCAGGAATGACCTTTCCTTTAGGGATAGAGCAGAAGAATCTTAGACTTCCTAGTTTTTCTATGATATGCTACTCTCTTGTTTCCCCACTTCCTAATACTGATCACTATCTGATATTGTCTTTGTATTTTAATTAAATTGTCTGTCACCCCCTTATGCTGCTACAATAGTGTAAACTCCAGGAAGCAAGGATGTTGTCTTTCTTGATTATTATTGTATTCTGTGTGCCTGAGACAGCGCCTAGCACATTATATATTTATTAAATAGATGCACAGGTTAATTCAATCAGTGATTAGGACCCCCATGAACTGAGTCGTATCAAAATTTTACAGCTGAAAAGCGATGAAGAAGTTGTTTTGTTTGCATGTACCTGATAAAAAGTCTTAGTGATTAGTTCTGGGCAAAATTTATGAAACTTGTGTATAATTGCTAGAGAGACAGGTGTTGCATGAATAAATATTTCTATTTATTCTTTTGGCAGAGGGCATCAATTGTCATCTGTGAGGTATAAGAGTAAAGCAACACTAATTTAATATACAATAATTGGACATAAAAGTGTGAATAGGCATCTCATTGGGTCTAACTTGAACAACTTGGCAAGGTGAGCACTTTGAGGATTGCTCTGTTGGTTGAATCTGGAGAAACCGTATTGCAGTGCATGTCTGCATTGCCATTAAAGGGCATTGTAAGGGCAGAATTGGCTCTACCTGTGGGTCATGTTGTCAGGAGTAACGAGATACAGATGAAAGTGACCAGAAGGCCACACAAAGTGGCATGTAGAAAGAAGACTGAACAGTCCATAGAAATATATTGATGTGCCAATGTATTTTAAAACTATATTTGATGCTCTGATTTCTGCTATTTCTTTAAAACCCTTTGAATAGAGAGAATAATGGTTCTTTCTTGGCTCCATCACTCTACCTAATTTACAAGTGTTATTGTGTGGTGTGATAACTTATATTTTAATATCTAAGAATGTTTGAATAGAAGAAATGAAGTTAATTTTTTGATTCTTATTAATTTTTTGCCTATGCAGGATGCTTTTATGCTTCTTTATGTAAATGATTGACTTGCATTATTACTTCCATGTCTAAGTGCTGTTTTTGAGAGATGACATCAATGTATTTAAAGATTTTATCTGAAATTGTCTTTCACAATTTTTTCAAAAACCTTCTTATGTATAATTAGCTCCGATTCAGCTGAACAAAAGTGGGCCAAATTTATCGTAAGTGTTATGACACCTTTTTTCTCTGACAATATGTGCTAATATAAAGCATTTTTACTTCTATGTCATTCTTCATTGTAATTTTCTTTTTGTGGGTGTTAATGCATTATTCTATTCATTAATGCATCTGTTCATCCACCCACCTATCCATTTATTCAGACAAAATTTTTGGAGAAGTGCTTATGTAACAAACATTGAAGTTTGTCACTTTTTGTGGTCAGTAACATATTGTCTCTTCATTGGAGAGGTGATGGGTAGAAGAGATGTGAAACACACAAGTTAATTTGAAACAATATAATTATTATAATTATATTATGTACTCAGGGCTTTATCTGTTCTTTGTTTGTTTGTTTTAATTTTTGAAAAGCTTTATTAGAATTCAAAAATGAGGTGCCCTTGATGTTAGATGTTAATTGAGCACCCTGGAAAACTAGGGCTTATTAGATAATCTTTAAATATACAATGTTTGGCTTATGTTTATTAAAATGAGTATTAACATTTGGGAGCAAAAAATAGAAGTTTATTATCTTATGCAGCACTCTTATAAGAATTCATAAGATCTGCTTTACTCTCTAAGACCATTATAATGAGAGAGAAAGGAAAGTTTAGTCTAAAGAAGAGAAGAAGATTGAAGAAATTTGACAATAAAATGTAGATTAAAAAGGAACTGCAACTGAATATAGATGAACTCTATCAGTAACAAAAAAATGATAGCTTTCCAGCTTAATTTACTTTGGCAAACACTTGCATGTATGCAATGGGAATATAATCTAAACACCTTATTAGAATATGTATCCCGTTGCTGCAGCTTGCTTTATTGTACCAATAGATATATAACGTTTCTGGGAATAATTTGTGGTTAAATGTGTTTTGCTAGCTATTACTGAGAAAACAGAAGGAGAAATATTTTTCCAAAGTATTTAGTATATGATTTCTTTAAAAATAAAATAATGCTCATATTTAGGAGACACATCTTGATAACTTACATTGCTGTTTTTCTATCATCATAATGTATAGTAAAAACAGATTAATTGATTTCTACAGCAAATATAAGATAACTAATAAAATCTTTGGTCAAATTACCTTTCTTGTGTATCATGTCATGCTATATTAGAAATTATCTAACAAGGTATCTAAACAAATTAAGAAACTATGTGATGATGACCCTTACTCACAGTGATAATATAGTTATTATGTATTATGAACTCAATATTATTTAAGGTGGAAAAAAAAAACTCTGATACAAACAATTCTACTCCATTACTCATTAGGAAAATGCATCTTACTAAATATAATGCAAAAATACATTTTTTTCTCTTTCAAACAAAATTTCTAGATTTGGGGTTTCCCGGTACTTTACAACTGCAATGTTTCTCTTGTTTAAAAATTCATTTGAAATTCAACTATACAGAGATATTGGTTGACTTGCCAGAGGAGAGCCAGCCTTTAAGATTATCATATGTGTATGTGTGTGTGTGTGTGTTTTTCTGTCACTCATCCTGCTCCATTCTTGTCAGAGTGATCAGATATCTAACAATCCCTGTTTACTTTTGCATTTAGGCAGAGTCAGTTCTCTATGGCTGTCATTCCTAAAGTCCTCTTTTTGACAGTGAATTTACACACATTTTACATGCTAATAAGCATATGCCTTCAGTAATTATAGTTAATTCATCAGTGACAGAGGAAAAAATAAGAAATACTTTGATGGGACATTTTGTCCAATATGTATAATCCTTTGGCTGGAAATCTTTCAGTTTGCATGTTGATTTATAATTAGCAGTATAGAAGCATAGATTTCTTCTTATTGGGAGAATGTTAGATAATCATAATTTAATTTTATAAATTGACAAGTTGAATCAGAGCTTCTCAAGCTAAATTCTTCATTCAGTTTAGAAACATAGTATTCATATTACTTGCAATACTATAGGTTTATTTGCTTACAATTTATATGTTTGATTGTCTTACTAGTTGTATAAGAGTAGTTGTATCTAAGTATACTAGATAAACTATCGTTGCTGTTGTTATGTGCCATCGAGTCGATTCCGACTCATAGTGACCCTATAGAGCTGAGTAGAACTGTCCCATAGGGTTTCCAAGGAGCACCTGGTGGGTTCAGAGTGCTGACCATTTGGTTAGCAGCTGTAGCCACCAGGGCTCCATATAACCAGAAAAATTAGTAATATCTAATTTAATGTATTTAAATATTTACTTTGCATTATTATAAGAATACAGTATTCTGCTTGTCCAAGGTAACCATTACTCAGATTTTGATATAAAAAGGGCTTCAAACACCCTAATTTTTTCCCTTTTTATCAGAAACTGGTTCTTACTTATTTTTATAAAAATTGATCAGTTCATTATAATTTTAACAAGAATGAACTTAAAACTGCAGTTCTTAGAAATTTGATTTCAGAACTGTTACCTCTAATAATGTCATCATGAAGTATTGATGTTTATTGGTAACTTTTTAGGAAACTGTTTTTGTAAATATTTTGGTGATCTCTTGCTAGGTTAAAAACTATCTCCAATACTTGAGCCTTTACACAATTATTTTTGCACACTTTTTTTTTTAAGTCAGGAAGTCAGGAAAAGCATGTCTGGGTGGTTTACTTCTAACCCATAGGACATGAAGTGGGCTAACTGGGAGTAAAATATCCATTTTCATGATGATTTCTTTCATCACGTATCTGGCATTTTGATGGGCACAGCTGGGATTATGGCTCAGTTAGGCACTTCTCATTCTCAATGTCTTCTGAGAGTCTCTCCTCCCACGGTACCTGAGGGCTCTAAGATACCAGTGCAGAAGCCGGTCACAGATCATTCCCAGTTATGTGAAGCCCATAATGTGGATTTTGATATGTTCAAAATCATAAAGTCCCAAGTTAATGTGGTATGTAGGAATAACATTTCTAGAAAAATATGGAAATTGATGAACAAAAGATTAACCAAAGGAAATTTTTCCCTTATTTTTTTGTGAAAAAGTATGAAGGCAAGTGGGAAAAAAAAGATTATGGATGTTAATTGTCAATGTAGATCTATTAAATGACAAAAATAGTTTTTTTAGTAAGGCTTATTTTATTCTAGACACTCACAGTGAACAAGTAAACCATCGATATGGAGATTCAAAAAGTAAATATCAAGCTGAAATACACAGTAAACATCTAAATTTCTGTTTTTATACTCCCTATATTTGTATGTTTCAAAATATAAGATCTGATGAAATTTACAAGGAGTATAGGTATTATATATACCTATCTGTATAAATAGTTTGTATATTTTTATATACGAATTTGTGTTTTTGCGTATGTGTGCAATGTGTAATATATGTATGTAATAAACTTTAAGATAGCACTGAAAAACAAGATATGAAAACTGAGTAACAGGCAGTAGAGAGAGAACACAAGACATTTAGGCTAATTGTGCAAATAAACTCAAAACTCATTTTTGATATATCTGTCTTCTGAAGCATAAGGAGAAACACAGTGTAATTTTCATTATTTAACAGAAATAAATTCATAAACTAATTAAGAAGTAATTAAGGAGCTCTGGTGGCACAGTGGTTAAATGCTCACTGGGCTGCTAACATAAAGGCAGGCAGTTCGAACCCACCAGCTGCTCTGATACATGTGGCAGCCTGCCTCTGTAAAGATTACAGCCTAGGAAACCCTATGGGGCAGTTCTACTCTCTCATATAGGGTCACTATGAGTTGGAATCGACTAGATAGCAACGGGTTTATACGAGATATATCAATAGAATGAGCCTATAAATTATGGCTTTGGAATACTTATTCTACTTTTTTGCAGAGAATGCAATTGAAATTTTATTTTTACTTTTATTATATTTTATTGTAAAATATATAAGAAGAAATTTTAAAAGTAGACTATTATGGGAATAATGTAAAAATTAATATTACTATTTCCAATATTATCTCTCAATAAACTTTTAAAAATATCAAATAGTAGTTAAAGGAAGGCAGGAAGAACTGGCTTCCTATACCAGGCATGTAAATTCCTGATGCCCTGATTTACTACAGTAACAATATATGAAACTCTAGAGAAACAAAGTGAAGGCCTGTCACTTACACAATTTTATTATAAATCGTGTCAGTTGCTTTCATGGAGTAAGTAGGTGCTGTGTAATTCCAAACAGGTGTTTAAAATGACATTGATTGAAAGTAGAAATATATGCTTTACACGTTACATGCATTTTCTGACCAAGTTATTATATTTTTTAAAAAAGTGTCAAATATTATTAGAAGGAAAATAAATATACTGTAGTTACATATAACAAAGTATATAATCTTAAAAACTTAACATTGAGCAGATAAAACAGCCCAAACAATACATATCATATGTGTCAACTTTTAAAAAGTTTCAAAAACAAACAAAATTAAACCCTACAATTTAGAGATGCTATTTTTTTTAAGTAGTGATATTCATAAAGCCAGGATAGTGGTTATCTTTAGGGAGTAAAAAGGTGTTATCATTGGGAAGAATATACAGGAATCTTCTGGGATCCTGGGAATGTGCTGCTTCTGGACCCAGGTTATACAGAACACTAGAGTTTACTTTATACTTTTTTTTTTTTTAACTAAAAGTTTGCATTTCTCTACGTATATTATATAATAAAATGTAATAAAAATATAATTTTACTTGTATTCTCTGCACAAAAGTAGAACAATTAAGTATTTCACAGCATAGACAGGATTTTTCTATGTAAGTCTTCTATGAGCTAGTCAAGATTTGAAACAAACACTCAGCTGAAACTGCAGATTGACTTCAGAATGCATAGAGTACTTTAATCCTGAAACTTCAGTGGTATTTTTTTTCTGGCCGGTACTTAGGTAGAACCACTAAAAACAACAATCTTAATATGATGTTAATGTCAATACAACATTCTTTTTATGGAAGTCAATCTCTCATAACCACTCCAGGATAATTAATATATTAATTTGGTGAAATATGATGTTAACAATTATCAAATATGTCAAATTAGGTGTTTTCAGAGTGTTAGCAAAAGCAGTGATCTGTATTTTGGCAGTGCTGTTACTGAGCTCTTTTACTTTGTACTGTTTGGCCACCAAAAAAAAAAAAAACAAAAGCCTAATTTTCCTGAAGAGAATTTTAGAATACAAGACTAAGAGCATATCAAGACTGAAACTTTTTCTGATCTTCTTCTTCCCTACACAAGAATGTGAGAATTCGGGGACAGAGTTTATCTAAAATTGGAGACTGTGTTCTAGGGTATAGGCCAATACATTTCCTGTCATTTAATAGTAAAATGCATTCCCTAAGAATCCATGTGACCCACTGAATTTCTCAAAATGTTTCAGAAAAAGGTTCTGAAAAAGCAATTGAAACTTTGGATTTATATAGCTATTCAATGTATTTTGGCCCATAAGCAGTTACAATATATGAAATCATAACCAAACAAAAAAGGTCAGTGAATGCTATATAGTTTAAAATTGTTTTTAACACACTTCTCAATGAGGTGAAACTGAGCATAGCAATAGTCAATTATAAAAGAACTGCAGCTAAAATTGCTTATTATTAACAGAGTTATTGGAGACTCAGCCATGCAGTTTATTGAGGAAAGGCAGCATAAAGTTTTAAAGAGATGCTGATTATTTGCAACTCTCCATAGCAGAAATTATATATACTCTCTCTCCTTATTTTTCAGAACTTTAGACAAAAACTAATTTCATATTTCTCAACTCATCAAAATTTTGTCACAAACATAACATCACTTATAGAAAAAATACTAATTGTTTATGATTTTGTTTCTTTTGTGAAATTTGAAAGTTGTGTATGGCAATTTACTTTGGGCAAAGGAAAAGATTATTTCCCTATTATTTATTTACTCTTAATGCCAAATCTAAATTGTATGTTTGATAACATGGAAATGCTGATTGATATTTTCCTCAGCAAATTCCTGTTTTCTTTAATATTTTAAAATTCTAAGTTTCTATTCTTATTTATCATACAGAAAAAAAAATATGTTATATAACTCTTAAGAAGTCATTGTTTCAGTCACTTGACTTTTGAATTAACTTATACCCATTCTGATTATGGAAACCCTGGTGGTGTAGTGGTTAAGAGTTATGGCTGCTAACCAAAAGGTTGGCAGTTCAAATCTACCAGGTGCTCCTTAGAAACCCTGTGAGGCAGTTCTGCTCTGTCCTTTAGGGTTGCTATGAATTGGAAGACAGCAATGGGTTTTTTTGTTGTTGTTGTTCTGATTGTAAATTTCATACTTCATTTGATAGATGTGTGTGATTTAACAGAATAAAAGCATTATTTAGATGTTTCTGGTAACTTTAATTCAGCATTAAAAAAAGTATTTGTACTTCTTTTCATCCATTTAAACCGTATATATTTTTTACACATGCCCTTATTTGCCAAATTTTGAAATTACCAGTAAGTCTTATGTTTATTATTGAACATATTGCTAACCACATCTAAATGCTTTGAATGTTCATTCATATTTGTTACTTGGAGAAATTTCTTTTATAATGGACTGTCTTCATATATTCATAAGTTACTGCTGGTATAAATATTATTCAAATCCCACCTACAATGTATTTGAAAATGTTTTTAGTTGCACTGGCTCTGTAATAAGCATTAAATAAATGGACTTTCTTATTTGTAGAATCTGAAGAAAATTCCTCCAGAGAGAAATAACACCTCTCATTTGCAGGGTGTCTTAGTCATCTAGTGCTGCCATAACCAAAATACCACAAGTGGAGGGTTTTAACGAAGAGAAGTTTATTTCCTCACAGTCAAAGTAGACTAGGAGCTTCTTGGCACAGGGACCCCAATCCAAAGGATGTGCTTTGCTGCTGGCGCTGCTTTCTTGATGGTATGAGGTCCCCCTGTCTCACTGCTCAGTTCTGTCTTTTATATCTCAAGAGATTGCCTCAGAACACAATCCAGTCTTGTAGATCAGGTCCTGCCTTACTAACACAACTGCCACCCATCATCCCTCATTAACATCCTAGAGGCAGGTTTACAACTTACAGGAAAATCACACAGTACCAGGAATCATGGCCTAGCTAAACTGATAAACACATTTTTGGGGGGATGTAATTCAAACCATGACAGAGGGTATTGTTTTATGTTTTAGCTAATGAGACCACTTCACACAGGGTGTGAGGTAGAAAGAGATTATGACCTGGTTTTGACTTTGTAGAAACTGATACGCAGAAAGGTAAAACAGATACAGATATAGATGATATAGAGATAAATATCTGTGTGTACTTATGTGGATTGTATATTTGTGTGTATATCTATCTATATATATATCTTCAAGAAGTATTGAACCCAGAGTAAATATCAGGACTTTTGAATTCCAGCATACACCCTATCTACTTTAAATAAAAACTTAAAGTAAATGTAATAGTTTATTTTAAATTAAATAAGTTACATAAGTATTTTAAATAAAATTTCTATTTTCTTTCAGCACTGCTTAATTTCTGAAAATAGAAGCATCAGAAATGTTTTGCCAGGCAACAGCTGAAGACATGGCAGGAGGGGCATTATCTTAATTATACCACTAGCTTGACTGGTAGAGACTAGTCTTGCCTAGAGTCATATGGGCAATTGGTCATGCCGTTTTTCAAGGCCATATGTGAGTTAATGGGGATGGTGATGCCAGGGTCAATGTCGTGGGATTCAAAATCCTGCAAATAATAACACTTTGGGCTGATCTTTTAGGTAGAGCTATTTGCAGAATATGCAAATCTAAGAGTTAATAGCGTTATCAAATCCTGCTTTCTTCCTCTCGAAATGACTCTTCAGCATCAGTGTTCCCTCTTGAATATTCACATGCAATTCTTCTTGTATTTTTTTTTTTTTTAAATCACTCTGGGAAGTAAATTACATCTAGGGTTCTCAACCACGGAAGGATTTTTTTTTTCTTCTGTGATTGTGAGAATGATACCAACAGGGCAAACACTCAAAAGTAACAGCTTTCAAACAGCATGCCACAGGACATAGAGGGAATACATTTGATAATGAAAGATTTCGTAATTTACAAATCATTCATTAAACTGACAATCTCTAGGAGGTTTTCTCTTACTGCCTCTTTTCACTCCATCTTCTTGTTTTGTTATGTAAGCAATTAACTTCATTGTGTTTAATTTAAAAGAAATAAAATCAATTTCCAGTTTTCATATGTTTCTATTATTCTGAGGAGAAAATTTTGAAATATTTGACTTCACAATCGTAATAGAAAATTGCCCTAGCTATGCTACTAAAAGATCCATTTCAGAATCCTAAAAATTATAATTAAAAAGTATAAATCCATTAGAATAAATGTATGCTTAGTGTCAGTCCCATGATAAATAGAGAAAAAAAAGAAAGGACAATATTCCATAGGACAGACTATTAGTCAGTGATATTGAACCTATAAACAGTTAAATATATTGAATTATAATCATGATCTTTTTGTATTGGGGGTTTATTTAAATATGTAATTTATACCTGGAAGATCAAATTAAATTTTATCTGGAATGAATAGAATATCACATTTTTATCATACATCAGCTTTAGCATAAAATCGCATTTTTACAATAAGCAAAGAAAGTATTTTTATCAAGCCATGAGAGAGATATTTAGGAAGGCATTGACTGAGAGAAATAATAAAATTACCTATTTTAGAAGCAATTTTTTTTGTGGGTTAAAATATTTGTATTCTTTCCAAAAAAAAAAAAACACTTTCTTTTCCAGTTTCGGTTAGTACATGTAACCAGAAAACTATTAATATATGTAACTTACCAGAGAATCCAACAACATATTTATAAATGCTATCTCTCATGCAACATAAGACTCTGCATCCCTTGAAAAATTGCATCCATGACCTTCAGAGGCATTTGGTATTATCAAATTTATTTTGTAGGCTACCGGTCAGAATCTGATGTGTTTCTTTGTTCTATCCATTTTACTTCTTTCAATACAACTATTTTACTTTTATTCCATGTATACTAGTGTCAAAGAACACTTTATAGTAAATTTTGCTCTTAAAAATAGTAAGACTGTATAATGTGAATAACACTGGTATCTAATTTTTAAGGAACTTTTTTTTTAAGTGTAAATGCTGGTTTATCTCTAGATAACTCCAGCATATAGTAGTTTAAGGTCACACTTTAATAATAAAATCATATTGAGAACATATTTTAAACTATTCTTGGTTACATCTCTATACTAAAAAGAATTATATTCCTTCTTATTCAAATTTATCTTTGTAGACTAAAAAGATTCCAACTCTCCTATAACTTTGTGCTATGAAAATAAATTAAATAAAAATCCTTATTTTCTTTATCTGGGGGATATTAGTATAATTATGGAAGTTCATTTTAGAATATATTGCTTATAATATCAAATTTCAAGCAATGGTGAAAATACTTTTATGTAAAAAAATAAAAAGTCATAAACTTTTCATGCAAGGATAGTCTCAGAAGTCTTAAAACTATCTGAGATATAGTCAAGAAAATTAGGAAACAATATTATAAATTTTAAGATATGATGATGGTTCAGAAAATTGTATAAATAAGGCAGCTTAACAACTATTGATATGACTAATTCAACTCTTGCAGTGTTTTTATTAAAGAAATAAAATTGTGCAAAGATAAGCATAAACCTTGCTCTGCTTTGAAACCCTGACAGATTTTTTAAATGAATGTGTTATGCCAATCACAAGCATGTCAACAATTTTCTGCCTATTTCTACCCAATTATGATAATCATGTTGAACATTTCCCAGAAACACTGAGTTGTAACAAAAGTATTTGTGCATTATACTGTATGTAATTTATGTCAATAAAATTTATATATATGTATATATACATTTATACTTTATATATAAATTTATATGTATGTATTTATATAGGTGTGTATTTGTGTAATGGAAATGTCAAATCTTTTATTTAGTGTTCTTTCACAAATAAGATTCTTCACAAATAAGGGGTTGGGGGGGGAATACTAAATAGACAATAGATAAGTGATATCTTTGGTGAAGGGTGAGAGAGTACACAATACAGGGGAAACCAGCACAACTTGTACAAGGAAAGGTCATGGAAGCTCCTTAGACACATCCAAACTCCCTAAGGGACTGAATTGCTGGGCGGAGGGCTGTGGGGACCATGGTCTAGCTCAACTGGCATAACACAGTTTATAAAGACAATGTTCTACATTCTACCTTAGTGAGTAGCGTCTGGGGTCTTAAAAGCCTGTGAGCAGTCATCTAAGATACTCCACTGTTCTCACACCTTTGGGAGCAAGGGAGAATGAACAGAACAAGGTACAAGGAAAAGATTAGTCCAAAGGACTAATGGACCACAGCTACCAAGGCCTCCACCAGACTGAGTCCAGTACAGCTAGATTGTGCCTGGCTACCACCAGGGACAAGGACTAGAAAACAGAAGGGGACAGGAAAGCTGGTGATAGGGAATCCAAGGATGAGTAAGAACAGTGTTGACATATAGTGGAGTTGTTAACCATTATCATAGGGCAACATGTGTACTAACTGTTTAATGAGAAACTATTTTGTTCTGTAAACCTTCATCTAAAGTGAGAATAGTAGCACAACTGGAAGAACATAATCAATGTCACTGAATTGTGCATGTAGAAATTTTTGAAATGGTGTATCTTTAGCTGTGTATATTTTCATCAAAAAACAAAAAAAGGTCGAGAAGGGAGTGTGTTGACATGTTGTGGTGTTATTAACCAATGTCATAAAACGATATGTGTAGTGACTGTTTAATGAGAAACTCTTTGGTCTGTAAACCTTCACCTAAAGTACAACTAAAAAAAAACCCAAAAAACTCAAATTCCTAAAAAAAGGCCAGACTTACTAGACCAATAGAGACTAGAGGAACCCCTGAGATTATCGCCCTAAGATACCCTTTGAACTTGGCACTGAAGCTACTCCTGGAGGTCACCTGTCAGCCAAATAATAGAGCTTCTTATAAAATAAACAACATCACCTGTGAGTAACGTGCTCCCTTAAACAATTGACTATATGAGACCAAACAGTCCACATTTACGCGGAAGCAAAGATGAGAAGGCAAGGACGGGAAGGGAAACTAGATCAATGGAAACAGAACAATGCAAATAATGAGAATGCTGACACATTATGAAAATTGCAACTAATTGTCTCAATCTAGTGCTGCTCCAACAGAAATACAACAAGTGGATGGCTTTACAAAGAGAAATTTATTCTCTCACAGTCCAGCAGGCTACAAGTCCAAATTCAGGGCATCAGCTCCAGGGGAACGCTTTCTCCATCGGCTCTGGAGGAAAGTCCATGTCATCAGTCTTCCTCTGGTCTGGGGGCTTCTCTGCGCAGGAACCTCAGGTCCAAAGGACGCGCTCTGCCCCCAGCACTGCTTTCTTGGTGGTATGAGGTTCCCATGTGTCCTGCTTGCTTCTCTCTTATATATGTCAAAAGAGATTGCATGAAGACACTAATCTTGTCAACCTCATCAGTATAACCTCATCACAGTGATAGAATTCACAACACATGAGGAGATCACATATAATGTCATCACAGTGGTAGAGTTTACAACACATAAGGAAATCACATCAGATAACACTATCATAAACACTGGGACTCATGACCTAGCCAAGGTGCTACACACATTTTTGGGGGGGACACAATTCACTCCATGACACCAATGTTATGGAACAATTTGTATAAAAATTGTTAAATGGGAACCTAATTTGTTGTGTAAACTGTCACCGAAAACACAATAAAATATTTAAAAAAATTTGTGCAAAGGTAGCCATAAACCTTGCTCTGCTTTGAAACCCTGATTTTTTAAATTAATGTGTTATGCCAATCACAAGCATGTCAACAATTTTCTGCTTATTTCTACCCGATTACGATTTTCATGTTGAACATTGCCCAGAAACACTGAGTAGTAACTAAAGTATCTGTGCATTATACTGTATGTAATTTATATGTCAATAAAATTTGTATATGTATATATACATTTATTTTTACATATTTTACATATAAATGTATATATATGTATTTACATATGTGTGTATTCGTGTGATGGGAATGTCAAATCTTTTATTTAGTGTTGTTCTTTCACAAATAAGATTGTTCACAGTACTAATTTATTCATATCGTTTACATTGCCAGTCTCATACTTCTGTATTATATAAGTGCTCAATAACTGCATGGTGAGTGGTTGAGTGGATAAAAATAAACATAAGTAAAATACAACTCATCTGCTAAAGAAAAAAACAAAATAGTTTGAATAATTTGTATCATTTTTAATAGAATTAAAAGACTCCAATTTCTCTAATAAAGGTTTGTTTCTATGAAATTTTTACAGTGGTTCATTTCCAATAATTTTCAGAGCTTATAACCTTCATTTGTTACATATCATTTCATTTAGAAATATTCTTAGTCTACAATTATCTCCCTCAAGATTGTCCATATTAAGGAAATCATTATTAAACTGGAGTATTAGGCTTCATTCTATCATAATGAGTATGCTGGTCCACACTAATCATCACCGCATGTAAATTTTAGAGAAAAGAATCACTGCAGCAAATAAAGTTTAGTTTTAGAGGTTTGTTCTTTAATTACCTCTTACCTTAAAACTTTTTAACTCTTGCATTCACAGCTCTTATCAGAGTATTTTGCAGAGGAAGCGAACGACAAATATTTGTCATATGCAGGTTGTTGATTGCATCTGAAAAGTCCTTTTAACGCTTCCCTTCTTTTTTTTTCTCTCCATATAATGGTATTTGGATTGACTTATTTATAGAATGAAACAGTTTTTGTACTTTTATTTTGGCTCTTAGTTGATTCTGTTTCTTTACTAAATTCATTTGTAGTTTCTGAGGGAATCTTACTTTGCTGCTATATAAAATTCATAAATAATATTTATTTTATTATAATTCATTTAAGAGTATATTTAAATTATTTCATATTGAGCCTCTTTGCTTACAATCTAAAAGTAAAATTTTTACTTGCACAAAAAAATATGAAAATTGATCATCAGTGACTTAGGAATTATTTTCCGGTCTTATTCTAAAGTTTTCTGTAAATTACACACATACACATTGCAATGGTGAATGACTTTATAAAGAGTTAATACATATTAAAGGTAATCACTTTTCCCTAACACTAGCTAGCTAGGTGGCCTTCTTTCATTGAGAGACTTAGCAAACTGCACCTAACAACAACAACACAACAGTTACACACACACAACCACAGTTGTTGTTGTTGTCAGATGCCGTCAAGGTGATTCAAACTCACAGAAACACTATGCACAACAGAACCACTATTAAAGGCCTAATAAGTAAAAGTAAAGCAACCTTAACGTCTTATAAATTTAAAATTTCCAATTCCATTAATGAAATATTAAAAGAAAAATGGAAATATATATGTTAGGTACCTACAGTTACAGAAGTGCACTTCTAGTAAGATAAATTGTTAAATTTCCTATTACAAGATTAACAAAACAGCAGTCCTATAGTCCATTGCAACCCCTGGTGACTCCATGTGTATCAGAGTAGGATTGTGCTCCACAGGGTTTTCAATGGATGATATTCTCAGCAGTAGGCTGCCAGTGCTTTCTTCCTAGGCAGCTCTGGGTAGACTCTAATCTCCAACTTTTTGGTTAGCAGTCGAGCGCATTAAACATTGGCAACACCCAGGTACTCCTGTTACAAGTTAGATGCTAGCATATTAATAAGTAATTGTTAACATAAATTTTGATAATTAAAAATTAATTATTTTACTTGGAAACTTACTCTTTCAATTTCTGTTTGAGGGTATAAATGGAAAAAATTGCACTTGTGAATAAAGTATATCTAGTGCTGCAAGATTTATTATATTTGATGATGTTTATTTTATAATGTTTTATATTTTATACTGTTTCTCCAGTTAAAATGCAATTTATGGTACAATACATTTTTCACTCAAGTAGCTCCAAAATTAGCAAACTGAATTAAATGTATATGTTCATGCCAAATTTTAAAAATGAATGCATTTTCATGTTACATGTACAGAACTCTTTTTTTTTTGGTCAAAATTTGTCGCCAAGACTACTAACTTCTGAAAAACCTTAGAGTCTTCTTCAAAAGGCAAATTCCTGTGAATTTTTCCAAAACTATACAAACAAAATCTACTTGGGAGGGCCCAGGAACGTACATTTTTAACAAGCTACCTAGGTGATATGTATGTATATTAAAGTGTGACAATTAGAGCCCTAGGTTATACTTGAGTTCTTTATATTCTTACAACTTTGCAAGTATATGTACCTACATAGAAATAGGTTGAGTTGATTTACATAAAAACAATTTAAGTTATGATTGTATTCATTAATCAGAAATAATTAGAATAGTTGGCATGCATTAGGTTTCTAACTGAGCTTAGTACTCTACATGCATTATCTTAAATGCTCATAGAAAATGGGAGGAGGTTAAAGAGGTTAACTAACAAAGCCCAGAGACTCATAACTAGACAGTGGTGGTCCAGGATCAAAACTAGATCTCTCTGACTCCAAACCCTTACTCTTTCTACTGTTGTGCACTGCTTTAAATTGCTTGTGAAAGGGAATTTTACACATTTGGATACTGTGCTGGATGTTTATCTTTGCCTCTCCACATCCATTCTGGATCCATTTCCATTTTGGCCTCTATTTTGGAAGATTAACCTGAAGGGATTGCATCTGGTTTCCTGCTTGGTTCAGACAATGAGAGGAATTGGCAGGAAATAAGAAACCAAAATAAGTGGAGTTTGGTATTTGTGCCCCAGTTCCCTTCCTCCTGGAACACAGGGTGGCTGCATTCCTCTTTGCGGGCCATACTCCTATAAGGCATCCTCTCCATGCAGCTACACTCTGCTTTCTGGTAGCTACCTCTTTCTCTTCCCACTTTAGACTTAGGGGTTGAAATGGCTTCCTGGTCACCCTGAGCACACGTTGGTACACAGCTATTCAATTAAACTCTCCTCAGATACCTAGTTTGAATATGACATCTCTTCCCGCAAGGTCTCCAAGTGATAGTTATCATAGGCTAAACAAACATTTGTTTTTCAAATTTAATACATTTTAAAAATAAAAACTACAAGTTTAATGTCCCCCACCAGATCAATATTTATTTTGAGAATATCTTAACAAAATTTTTTCAGGGTTTATCCAGAGATAAAATCTATTTCTATGTAAATTCATATATCTGCAAAATTAAAATATTCAGGTTTAATTTATTTTTAAAATTAATACAGTAAGTTTAATGCCTGCAGGTTCATTTTTTAATTTGAGAATCATATTTTGAGCTGTGAATCATATTTTTTTAAATTTTTTTTATTGTACTTTGCTGAAGATTTACAGAACAAATAGTTTCTCATTAAACAGTCAGTACGCATATCGTTTTATGACTTTGGTTAACAACCCCACAACATGTCAACACTCTCCCTTCTTGACTGTTTTTTTGTGTGTATGTGTGAAAATATACATAGCCAAAGATACCCCATTTCAAAAATTTCTACATGTACAATTCAGTGACATTGATTATATTCTTCCAGTTGTGCTGCTATTCTCACTACCCTCTTCCAAATTATTCTATCACCATTATCTTCAACTCACTGTCCCCTAGGCTTCCCATCAAAACTTTTGAGTTGCTGTTGTCAATTTGATCTCACATAATTTTTTTTTTTTTGTGAAGGTTTACAGAACAAATAGTTTCTAATTAAACAATTAGTACACATATTGCCCTGTCAGTGGTTAACAACCCTACGACATGTCAGCACCGTCCGTTCTCAATCTTGGCTTCCCTATCACCAGCTTTCCTGTCCTCTCCTGCCTTCTAGTCCTTGTCCCTGGACTGTCATGCCCCAGTTGTCCTGTTTTGTTTTATAAGGCTGTCCAATCCCCTGCTGAACGGTGAACCTCGGGAGTGACTTTACCACTGAGCTAAAAGGGTGTCTGGGGGTCATATTCTCCGGGTTTCTCCAGTCTCTGTCAGGCCAGTAAATCTAGTCTTTTGTGTGTGTGTTAGAATTATGTTCTACATCCTTCTCCAGCTCCGTCCAGGACCCTCTGTTGTGATCCCAGTCAGAGCAGTCAGTGGTGGTAGCCGGACACCATCTAGCTGTACTGAACTCAGTCCGGTGGAGGCCTTGGTAGTGGTGGTCCATCAGTCCTTTGGACTAATCCTTTCCTTGTATCCCTTTCTCTTCATTCTCCCTTGCTCACGAAGGGATGAGACCAGTGGAGTGTCTTAGATGGCTGCTCACAGGCTTTTAAGACCCCAGACGCTACTCACCAAGGTAGAATGTAGAACATTGTCTTTATAAACTGTGTTATGCCAGTTGAGCTAGATGTTCCCCTAGACCATGGTCCCCACAGCCCTGCGCCCAGCAATTCATTCCCTCAGGAGTTTGGATGTGTCTATGGAGCTTCCATGACCTTTCCTTGCACAAGTGGTGCTGGCTTCCCCAGTATTGTGTACTGTCTTAGCTTTCACCAAAGTTACCACTTATCTATTGTCTATTTAGTATTTTCCCCCAGCCCCTCCCAACCCTCCTAACCAACACAGATTGTTACTTTTTGTGTGTAACTTTTTCGTGAGTTTTTACAGTAGACGTCTCCTACAATATTTGTATTTTTGTGGTTGACTTATTTCACTCAGCATAATGTCCTCCAGTTTTATCCATGCTATGAAATGCTTCACAGATTCATCATTGTTCTTTACCGTTGCATAATACTTCATTGTGTGTATGTACCGTAGTTTGTCTATCCATTCATTGGCTGATGGGCAGCTAGGTTGTTTCCATCTTTTTGCTATTGTGAACAATGCTGCAGTGAACATGGGTGTGTACATGTCTCTTTGGGTGATGGCTCTTATTTCTCTAGGATGTATTCCTAGGAGTGGGATTGCTGGATCATATGGTGTTTCTATTGCTAGCTTTCTAAGGAAGTGCCATATCATTTTCCAAAATGGTTGTATCATTATGCATTCCCACTAAGAGCACATAAGAATTCTGATCTCCCTGCAGCCTCTCCAACATTTGTTAGTACCAGTGTTTTTGATTTGTGCCAGTATTGCCAGTGTGAGATGGTATCTCATTTTGATTTTAACTTGCATTTCTCTAATGGCTAGTGATCGCGAGCATTTCCTCATGTGTCTGTTGGCTGCTTGAATGTCTTCTTTGGTGAAGTGTCTGTTCATTTCCTTTGCCCATTTTTTAATAGGATTATTTGTCTTTTTGTTGTAGAGGTCTTCGATTTTCTTGTAGATTATGGAGATTAGACCTTTGTTTGACTTGAGTCCAAAATTTTTTATCAGTCTATAAGTTTTTTTTGGACTCTTTTTGTGAAGTCTTTTTAAGAGCATAGATGTTTGATTTTTAGAAGATCCCAGTTATCTAACTTATCTTCTGGAGTTTGTGTGTTGTTGGTTATGGTTTTTATCCTGTTAATGCCATCTATTAGTGCCTCTAGCATTGATCCTATTTTTTCATCTATGAACTTTATAGTTTGGGGCTTTGTATTTAGGTATTTGATCAATTTTGAATTAGTTTTTGTATATGACGTGAGATATGGGTCCTGTTTCATTGTTTTGCAGATGGACATCCAGTTTTGCCAGCACCATTTATTAAAAACACTATCTTTTCCCATTTGATGGACTTTGGGCCCTTAGCAATGGTCAGGCAACCATAGGTGGATGGATTTACATCTGGGTTCTCAATTCTGTTCCACCGGTCAATATATCTGTCATTGTCCCAGTACCAGTTTCTTTTGACTACCATAGCTGTATAGCAGGTTCTAAGGTCAGGTGGTGCGAGTCCTCCTACTTTATTCTTCTTCTTCAGTAGAGCTTTACTTATCTGGGGCTTCTTCCATTTCCGTATAAAGTTAATGATTAGTTTTTCCATCTCTTTAAAGAATGCTGTGGTATTTGGATCGGATGTGCATTGCATTTGTAAATTGCTTTTGATAGAATTGTCATTTTCACTATGTTGAGTCTGCCTATCCATGAGCATGGTATGTTTTTCCATTTTTATAGACCCTTTGCGTTTCTTGCAGTAGTGTTTTGTAGTTTTCTTTGTATAGGTCTTTTACATCCCTGGTTAGATTTATTCCTAAGTATTTAATTTTCTTAGGAGCTATTATAAATGGTACTGTTTTCCTGATTTCCTTTTCTCTTTATTGGTGTATAGGAATCCAATTGATTTTTGTATGTTTACCTTGTATCCTGCTACTCTGCTGAATCTTTCTATTAGTTCCAGTAGATTTATCGTGGAGTCTTTAGGGTTTGCTATGTATAGCATCATATCATCTGCAAACAGGGACAGTTTAACTTCTTTACTACAAATTTGGATGCCTTTTATTTCTTTTTCTTGCCTTATTGCTCTAGCTAGAACTTCCAGCAAAATGTTAAATAGGAGTGGTGATAAAGGGCATTCTTGTCTTGTTCCTGTTCTCAAGGGGAATGTTTTCAGCCTCCCTCCATTAAGAATGATGTTGGCCATTGGTTTTGCATAGATGCCCTTTATTATGTTGAGAAATTTCCCTTCTATACCTATTGAGAGTTTTTATCAGGAATGGTGTTGGACTTTGTCAAATGCCTTTTCTGTATTAATTGAGATGATCGTGTGATTCTTTTCTTTCCTTTTATTTATGTGGTGGATGATGTTGATTGATTTTCTAATGTTGAACCATCCTTGCATACCTAGTATGAATCCTACTTGGTCATGCTGTATTACCTTTTTGATATGATGCTGAATTCTATCGGCGAGAATTTAGTTGAGAATTTTTACATCTATATTCATAAGAGATTTTTATCTGTAATTTTCTTTTTTGTGGTGTCTTTGCCTAGTTTTTGTATCAGGGTTATGTTGGCTTCATAGAATGAATTTGGAAGTGTCGTTTCCTTTTCTATGTTCTGAAATAGTTTGAATAGTACTGGTGCAATCTCTTCTCTGAATATTTGGTAGCATTCTCCACTGAAGCCATCTGGGCCATGGCTTTCTTTGTTGGGAGTTTTTTTTAATTACCTTTTCAATCTCCTCTCTTGTTATGGGTCTGTTCAGATTTTCCACATCACTTTGTAATAGTTTTGGTAGGTACTGTGTTTCTAGAAATTTATCCATTTCCTCTAGGTTTTCAAATTTGTTGGAGTATAGTTTTTCATAATACTCTGTTATGAAACTTTTTACTTCAGTCGGGTCTGTTGTAATGTCGCCCACTTCATTTCTTATGTGGGTTATTTGCATCCTCTCCTGTTTTTCTTTTGTCATTTTGGCCAGCGATTTGTCGATTTTGTTGATTGTTTCAAAGAACCAACTTTTGGTTTTGTTAATTCTTTCTATGTTTTTCTATTCTCTATTTCATTTATTTTCCTCTGATCTTTATTATTTCCTTTCTTCTGGTAGCTGTGGACTTTTTTGCTGTTCTCTTTCTATTTGTTTGAGTTGTGTAGTTAATGATTTTGTCCCTTTCTTCTTCTTTGACGTGTGCATCTATTGCTATAAATTGTCCTCTGAGGACTGCCTTTGCTATATCCCAACGGTTTTGGTATGATGTTTTTTCATTCTCATTTAAATCTAGGAATTTTTTTTATTCCGTCTCTGATTTCTTCTATTACCCAGTGGTTTGTAAACAGGCTGTTATTCAGTTTCCATGTAATTGATTATTTTTCCTTGCTCTTTCTGTTGTTAATTTCTACCTTGATGGCATTGTGGTCAGAGAAGATATTTTGTATTATCTCAACACTTTGGATCTTTTTAAGGATAGCTCTGTGGCCTAAGATGTGGTCTGTTCTGGACAACATTCCATGTGCATTGGAAAAGAATGTGTACTTTGTAGCTGTAGGGTGGAGTGTTCTATAAATGTCTATGAGGTCAAGTTGACTGATTTTACCCTTTAAGTCTTCTGTATCTTTGTTGAGTTTCTTTTTAGATGTTTTGTCCTTTATTGAGTAGTGGTGTGTTGAATTCTCCCAATATTATTGCGGAACTGTCAGTTTCTTTTTTCAGTGCTGTTAGAGTTTGTTCTGTATTTTGGTGCCCTGTCATTGGGTGTGTAGATGTTTATTATGGTTATGTCTTAATGATGGAGCATCACCTTAATCATTGTACAGTGTCCTTCTTTGTCTTTTATGGTGGATTTTGTTTTAAAGTCTATTTTATCTGAGATTAGTATTGTCACTCCTGCTCTTTTTTTGTAGTTGTTTGCTTGATATCATTTTTTGCAACTGTTTATTTTTAATACATTTACGACTTTGTTTCTAAGATGTGTCTCTTGTAGACAACATATTGATGGATCCTGTTTTTTTATCCATTCTGTCACTCTCCATCTCTTTATAGGTACATTTAGGTCATTTATGTTCAATGTAATTATTGATAGGTGTGAGATTATTGCTGTCATTTTGTAGTGCTTTTTTTTTTTTTTTTTTTTTTTTGTGGTGCTGACGTTTTCTTTGTTCCTCTTACTCTCCTGTGCTGAGCTGAATTTGTTTGTGGATTTTCTTTTCTTTCATTTTTGTAGGTTTTGTCTTTACTGAGACTTTATTTTTTCTCTTTATTTTGATGAGTAGGTTTGTTAACTTTCTTTGTGGTTACCAAGAAATTACCCTTATCTTTCTAAGTTTGACGCAGTCTAATATTACTTGGAATCACCTTGCCATCATTCCATTAGAAGGTTCTATACCTACACAGTATATTTCTTCTTTTATTGTTCTGATGTTTTTGTCATTTATGGATTAACTTCTCTGATTCCCTGTTGCATTTCTTTTGGTTTTGGATAGTCCTTGAGAGTTCATTTCCTAGACTGGTATCTGGCTAATATGATCCTGTGTCCTAGATTAGCCTGTGAGCTGATGTTGTTTGTTCTCAGATCGAAGGACTCCCTTTAATAATTCTTGTAAATTTGGTTTGGTTTATACCTATTCCCTTAATTTCTGCTTGTCTGGAAATGTCCTAATTTCACCATCATATTTGAACCAGAGTTTTGCAGGATATATTGTTCTTGGCTGACAATTTTTTTCTTTCAAGGTTTTATATATGTCATTCCATTTCCTTCTTGCCTATATGGTTTCTGTCAAATAATCTGAGCTTAATCTTATTGTTTCTCCTCTGTATGTGACTTTTTGTTTTTCTCAAGCTGCTCTCAGGATTCTTTGTTTGTCTTTGTTTTTGGCGAGTGTGATTATGATAGCCTAGGTTCTCTAGAGAAGCAAAACCAGTAAAGTGTATAAATATATATATATAAAGAGATTTACACCAAGGAAACAGCTTACGTGATTGTAGAGGCTAGAATGTCCCAAGTCCGTGGATCAGGGTAGAGGCCTCTGCCAAGTCGCACTGCTGCAGAAGTTTGTAAGCCCAAGATCGGCATGTCGGAGAGCAGGGCTCCCTCTCACAGGCTGTGCAGATTGACAAATTTCAAGTTCGACAGATAAGCTGACAGCTCAAGTCCCAAGAACTGGAGATGAGATGACACGAGGCAGCTACAGGATCAAGAGAAAGCAAAAAGCCAGAACATCTGCTTATATTCAGATGCCGGCCACACCCCCAAGGAGACTCTCTTTCATCTGATTGTCTAGTCACAGTATATTCAATCATGGGAGTGATTACATTAAAACACTGAGAATGATGGCCCAGCCAATTTGACACACAATCTTAACCACCACAGTCCACCCCTTGTCAACTTTGCACATGTACACATCTCCTTAAACCACAGATAATCTCTGAATAAAGACAATTAGAAAGTCATACTTGCACCTAACATGATACAACTAACATGTGTACAATTGAAAATGCACTAGCCCCGTTTACAGCTTATATTTTATAAGTGAAGAAAACAAAAATATTTGATACACACATACAAAGCAGAAATACTCATAACAATTACAGTCCCCATTTCTGCAACTGGTCATGTGGCCATAACTGGTATTTAGAACTACCTTCTTCCACCACCCATTCTGTATTCCCTTTGCCCTCAGCAAGTACCTTACCTGGTCATGGTTCTTTGCCTGGTGGGGTGACCCAAACCTTCATTCCTGAAGGGTCTGTGTCATTACTAGTCATGTCAGAATTAGGTTGATGTAGTTTTCCATTGACTTTAATCATAGGGCATGGTAGTACTAAGAGACACCCTAAGGAATCTCCTGCATTCCAGACATACTCTTCTTTACCTCCATCATGTAATATCAATCTGATTTCCTCTTGGTAATCAGGATCAATCACACCAGCCAGTATGGTAACTCCCTTCTTTGCCTGTTGATCCAGAGGCATAAGGAGCCCAAAGTGGCCAGGTGGCATTCTTAACTTCCAGTTCAATGGAATCAGTGATGTGTCTCCAGGTAGGCGCATTCCTCCCTTTGAAACTAAGACCTCTAGGCCTGCAGAGCATAAGGTAGAGGGGACAAGAAGCAAAAATCTTGCAAGTGGGTCACTAGGGGTAATAGTGAGTGGTGCCACTCCCATTTCAGCCCCTTGATTCCTGGACCCTTGAATCCTGGCTATGGGAGAAATAGCACCATATATTGGATGCTAGTTTAAAGCCTATACAGCCTCCTGGAGAACATTGCCCCAACCCTGCAAGGTATTGCCACCTAGCTGGTGCCGTAATTGTGTCTTTAGAAGGCCATTCCATCATTCTATCAAGCCAGCTGCTTCAGGATGATGGGGAACATGGTAAGACCAATGAATTCCATGAGCATGGGCCCACTGCTGCACTTCATTTGCTGTGAAGTGAGTCTCTTGATCTGAGGCAATGCTGTGTGGGATACCATGACAGTGGATAAGGCATTCTGTAAGTCCACAGACGGTAGTTTTGGCAGAAGCATTGTGTGCAGGGAAGGCAAATCCATATCCAGAGTAAGTGTCTATTCCAGTAAGGACAAAACACTGCCCTTTCCATAATGGAAGAGGTCCAATGTAATCAACTTGCTACCAGGTTGCTGGCTGATCACCAAGAGGGATGGTGCCATATTGGGGACTCAGTGTTGGTCTCTGCAGCTGGCAGATTAGGTACTCAGCAGAGGCTGTAGCCAAGTCAGTCTTGGTGAGTGGAAGTTCATGCTGCTGGGCCCATGCATAACCTCCATCCCTGCCACCATGGCCACTTTGTTCATGAGCCCATTGAGCAATGGCAGGAGTAGCTGGGTAAAGAGGATGACTTGTTTCCACAGAACACATCATCCTATCCACATGATTGTTAAAATCATCCTCTTCTGAGGTCACCCTTTGGTAAGCATTCACATGAGACACAAATATCTTCACTTCTTTGGCCTATTCAAAGAGGTCTATCCACGTACCTCTTCCCCATAAGTCCTAGTCTCCAATTTTCCAATCACGTTCCTTCCAAGTCCCTGACCATCTAGCCAAACCATTGGCCACAGCCCATGAATCAGTATATAATCACACATGTGGCCATTTCTCCTTCCAAGCAAAGTGAACATCCAGATGCACTCCTCGAAGTTCTACCCATTGAGAGGATTTCCCTTCACCACTGTCCTTCAGGGAGGTCCCAGGAAGGGGTTGTAGTGCTGCCGCAGTCCACTTTCGAGTGGCTCCTGCATATCACGCAGAACCATCTGTAAACCAGGAACAAGTTTTCTCTTCCTCAGTCAACTGATAATAAGGAACTCCCCATGAGGCCATAGGTGCAGACTTGGAGATGGAAGGTAATGTGACAAGAGTAGAGACCGTGGATATTTGGGCCACTTCCTCATGCAACTTACTTGCGCTTTCAGGTCCTGCTCAGACCCGATCTCGAATATACCACTTCCATTTAACTATGGAGTGCCGCTGTGCATGTCCAACTTTATGGTTCTGTGGATCAGACGACACCCAGTTCATGATGGGCATCTCAGGCCTCATGGTGACTTAGTGTCCCGTGGTTAAGCGTTCAGTCTCTATGAAGGCCCAGTAAAAAGCCAAAAGTTGTTTCTCAAAAGGAGAGTAGTTATCTGCAGAGGACAGCAGAGCTTTGCTCCAAAATCCTAAGGGTCTGCACTGTGATTCACCACTAGGAGCCTGCCAAAGACTCCGAACAGCATTTCTATCTGTCACTGACACTTCAAGCACCATTGGACCAGCTGGATCATATGGTCCAAGTGGCAGAGTGGCTTGCACAGCAGCCTGAACGTGTTGTAGAGCCTTCTTTTATTCTGTTCCCCACTCAAAACTAGCAGCTTTTTGAGTCACTTGATACATAGGCTGGAGTAGCACACCCAAATGAGGAATATGTTGCCTCCTAAATCCAAAGAGGCCCACTAGGCATTATGCCTTCTTTTTAGTTGTGGGAGCAGCAAGACACAATAAATTATCCTTCATTTTAGAAGGAATGTCTCGACATGCCCCACACCACTGGACCCCTAGAAATTTCACTAAGGTGGAAGGTGCCTGAATTTTTGTGGGATTAATCTCCCACCCTCTAGCATGCAAATGTTTTACCAATAAGTCCAGAGTCATTGATACTTCTTCCTTACTAGGTCCAATCAGCATAAAGTCATCAATGTAATGGACCAGTGTGACGTCTTGGGGAAGGGAAAGTGATCAAGGTCCCTGCAGACTAAATTATGACATAGGACTGGAGAGTTAATGTAGCTCTGAGGTAGACAAGTGAAGGTGTGTTGTTGGCCTTGCCAGCTGAAGACAAACTGCTTCTGGTGGTCCTTTGAAACAGGTATGGAGAAAAAGGAATTAGTCAGATCAATAGATGCATACCAGGTACCAGGAGATGTATTAACTTGCTCAAGCAGTGAAATTACATCTGGAACAGCAGCTGCAATTGGAGTCACTACCTGGTTAAGTTTTCAATAATCTATTGTCATTCTCCAAGATCCATCTGTTTTTTGGACAGGCAAAATAGGCGAGTTGAATGGGGATGCGGTGGGAATCACCACCCCTGCATCCTTCAAGTCCTTGATGGTGGCAGTAATCTCTTCAATCCTTCCAGGAATACAGTATTGCTTTTGGTTTACTATTTTCCTAGGTAGGGACAGTTCTAATAGCTTCCACTTGGCTTTTCTTACCATAATAGCCCTTACTCAATCTGTCAGGAATCTAATGTGGGGGTTCTGCAAGTTGCTGAGTATATCTATTCCAGTTATGCATTCTGGAACTGGGGAAATCACTACAGGATGGGTTCGGGGACCCACTGGACATACTGTGAGATGGACATGAGCCAAGACTCCATTAATAACTTGTCCTCCATATGCCCCCACTCTGACTGGTGGGCCACAGTGACATTTTGGGTCTCCTGGAATTAGTGTCAGCTCAGAGCCAGTATCCAGCAATCCCCAAAAAGTGTGATTATTTCTTTTTCCCCAGTGAACATTCACTCTTGTAAAAGGCTGTAGATTCCTTTGGGGAAGGCTAGAAGAAAGATTAACAGTGAAAATTTTTGGCAGTATGTCGGAGTCCTTCTTCAAGGGGACCTGGCCTCCCCTACATTCAAGGGGTTGTGGGTCTTTAAACTCACTCAAATCTGGGAATTGATTGAGGGACTCTGACTCCCTATTCAGGCATTTCGAGTTAGACTGCTGTTCGCCTGAACTAGAATTCATCCGTTTGTATAGCTCAACTAAATATTTAGTAGATTTCCTATCTATTTCACTCCTAGGGACACCATGATTAAGTAGCCAATGCCATAAGCCCATACAAGTCAGACTATTCCGATTATTGCTTTGATTCTTCTGTCCATTACTGTAACCACACCCACCATGTCTTTGTCGATTAAGTGCAGCCACTTGGCCCCTACTACCTGCAGGGTCCAATCAGTCCCATTGTAGTTAGGTGTCTTAATTCAGTTAGGGCAGTTCCCACTGTCAAATCTGACTTACATAAAATAGCAATGAAAGCAGTCTTCAAGGATACTGGAGCTCCCTTCACAAATTTTTTCCTCACAGTTGTGGTAAAAGTGTGTCCTCTGCACACTCCATGTATGGATCTGTGGGTCTAACTTGATAAATCCACTTTAGCATGTCAATTTCCCTAAGCCTTTGGATACCTTCTTCAACAATAACCAAAGCAGATCTGGTACTTCAACTTGATTTAGTGTTGGCCACCTCGTAATCCATGCTTCAGCAACCCAACCAAATAAACTATTAGATCCTTTCCTAACTTATCTAGCTGAAACATTGAATGAACAATATGCTTTTAGTGGATGCATATCAATAAACTCAGACTGATCCATCTTTATGTTCCTTGCATCATTATCCCACACCCTTAATAGCCATTCCCACATAGTCCCCAGGTTTCTGTTTGTACATATTAGAAAACTCAAGTAGTTCTTTTGGAGTGTAATGTACCCCTCTTGGGTCACACTTTGTACTTCACCTTTTAGGGCTCGCTGGGACTTAAACCTAGTTATAGGTCTAGAAGCCAGAATCGGTAGTGTGGAATTGTTTTGAGAATATACAGCATTATCTTGTAAAGCATCTGCCTCAGGCAATGCTCCAGGCAATGACTCAGGCAAGGGATCTTTAGAGGCAGCTGGGCTAGGGCTAATCTCCTCAGATGGGAGTGGAGGGGCTAATGGTTTTTCTGGGCAGGGTGGTTTAGCAGACAAACATGAAGTAATCTCTTCAGATGGGACTGGTTCTGCTGGCAGGAGTGATTCAACAGAATTTATGAGCTCAGCATCCCCAGCTGCCTGATTATCTGCCCATATGTCCCCATCCCAAGTCTCAGGATCCCATCTTTTCCAAATCGATGCCCTTACCTTCAGACACCTCTCGAGGTTTGCAATTCAGATGGCCTTGTAACTCAGCCACTCTTCCAGTAAGACTCTGGGTTTGGCTTTCAGCAATTTCATCTCCGTTACTACAAGAAATAAGGCTTTCTTTCAAAGCACAAGTGGAAGCCTTGAGGCCATGTATGCGGTACTTGAGCCTTGACTCTGAAGCCCTAAGTACATCTCTTTCCTTAACCAGTTTGTCTAGTGAAAGTAGGACAAACCAACCATCTTCCTTATACTTCTCATTCTGACAAACCTGTAGAAAGATATCACACATGTGTTCACCCTGAGGCTCACCTTTCACCAATACCTGATCTACTGGTGGTGATATTTTGCATATTTGTATCACCACCTTGCTCCATGGACTAGCAGTGACCTCTTTACTGCTGGAAGCAGAGTCATCAACGTCCTTAAGATTAACCAAACTTGAGAACCAATCTAGAAAACTCATCCTTCAATTTTGTTTCTCTAGAACCACCCCACTCTCGGTACCAAATGTCTTAGGCTGGGTTCTCTAGAGAAGCAAACCAGTAAAGTGTATAAATATATTTATAGAGGGAGATTTATATCAAGGAAACAGCTTACGTGATTTTAGAGGCTAGACTGTCCCAAGTCCGTGGATCAGGGTAGAGGTCTCTCCCGAGTCACACATCTGCAGAAGCTCGCAAGCCCAAGATTGACAGGTCGGAGAGCAGGGCTCCCACTCACAGGCTGTGCAGACAACAAATCCCAAGTTCGGCAGATAAGCTGACAGCTCAAGTCCCAAGAACCGGAGATGAGATGACAGGAGGCACCTGCAGGATCCAGAGAGAGCAAAAAGCCAGAACATCTGCTTATATTCAAATGCCGGCCACACCCCCAAGGAGACTCCCTTTCATCTGATTGGCTACTCACAGTATATTCAATCATGGGAATGATCACACTAAAACACTGAGAATCATGGCCCAGCCAAGTTTACACATAACCTTAACTATCACATATGCCTTGGTGATTTTCTTTTCTGGTCTATCCTAATGGGGTTCATTGAGTTTCTTGGATTGCCAGCTTTTCATCTTTCATGATATTGGGGAAGATTTCTGTTAGCAGTTCTTCAATGATCCTCTCTGTGTTTTCTGTTTTCTCCCCCTGTTCTGGAACTGTGATCATATGCAGATTTTTACTTTTGATTTTATGCCACATAATTCTCAGAGCCTCTTCATTTTTCTTCATTGTTTTTTCTGATTTTTCCTCAAACAGAGTTGAATCCAAGTGTTTGTCTTCAATTTTGCTAATCCTGTCTTCCACTGTTTCAAACCTGTTCCTCAGCCCTTCTATGACACTGTCCATTTCTAAAATCTTGTTGTTTATCTTTTGGATTTCTAATTGTTGTTTCTGTATGATTTCTAGTTGTGAATTTATTTTGGCATTTTGTTCCTGCATTATTTTCCTGAATTCTTCCATTTTTTGGTCTGTATTTTCTATGAATTTTTCTGCCTTTTCCATGAATTTGTCTGTTTTTTCCTCATTTTTGTCTGCTTTATGCTTCAACTCTTGGATAGCTCTGAATATTAGAGATTAGAATTCCCTATCAGGTAGTTCTGGTGCCTTTTCTGCTTCTGGAAAGTCATTTGGTGTTTTTATTTTGGATGCCTACTGAAACCATCCTGTCCTGTTTTTGTAAATGTTTTGATAGTGTCTGCTGTCTTTGTGGCATTCAGTATTTATTTTCCTCCTTTATTGATTGTAGATTTGTTTGTTTTTTCCTCCTTTTTTGTTTTATTTGGCTATGTCTGCTCAGGCGGGCTGTGTGTTCTTTGTTGTTTGCCCATCTGCGGGCAGGATACTTTTCACCTCCTTCTCTAATTGGCAGGGTAAGTTGCTCAGATATGGTACAGCAGGACAGGTCTAGCTGAAGAGGACTTGCTGGGTTGGGTTGTTTTTGGTACTTACTGCAGCCATCAGGGCAGATCAGTAATCAGTTCAGGGAAGGTTCTGGTAGGCCGTGCCTGGGCTGCTTGGTTCTGTGATAGTCAGTGCACGGTGCAGGTAGGCAGGATGGAGGGTGGAGATTGTGTTGTGTGCAGCTAAGACGGGTATGGGAGAGAGGGGAGTGGAACAGGAGCCAAAAACATACAAACAAACAAAAAAGAATGTTAGGGGAGCTTGCCATTTAAGTGGAGAGATGAGAGACTATGAAACGGAGAAAAACAAAAAGGAGAAGAAGAAGAAGAAGAGAAAGAAAAGAAAAAAATGAAATAATAAAAATTGGAAAGAAAAGCAAAGCTCCCAGGGATACACTGGTGTGGCTGCAAGGTCTGCAGAAGTTGCTCCCAGGCCATGAAGTACAGCCTGGCTAGAAAGGGTAGAGGTGTCACTCAGCACCAGGTATTCATGGGACAGGAAGAAAAAGAAAGTATAGAGAGACAAGAAACTGAGTAATGAAGAATGAAAAAAAGAGAAAAAGAGCGAAAAGAAAACAAAACAAACAAATAAAAAAAAAAAGAACAAGAAAAACCCCCTCTAAAAAAAACTGAAAAAAAAAACAAGAAAAAAAGAAATGCCCGCAGGGACTCCTCTGCGCATCTGTGCATACTGAGTGGGTAGGTCCCAAGCCATGCAGTACAGGCCAGCTAGAACGGGCTCCCAATTCAAGAAAAGAAAAAGAAAGCAAACAAACAAAGAAACGAGCCCCGGGATCCCACCAGCGTGGCATTTTCTCATACGAGGATGCATTTTCTCATACAAGCAGCATTTCACAGCAATTCAGGAAGAAGCAAAGATGGTGCACGCAGTGAGGTATTTGAAAGAAAGGAGGGGGAAGTGCTGAGAGGTAAGACAGAAATCTAAAGAAGCAGAAAAAAGCAACACCAGCAGCCAACAAATGGTCCTTAGGGAGCTGGCCACTGAGGGTGGGTGGAATCCAAGTGACACCAGGGTGAAGCCAGTGCTTCCTGTCCAAGAGACTGGGGCCACAGGAAGCAGAGAAGGCCAAGTCAGGGTGAAGAAGTGTAGGGGTTGGGGAAGCATATATCGCTGGTTACTGGTTGTTCTGTCTCCTGCTGGAAGCTCTGTGAAGCTGCTTTCTTGTACCCCTTGTTCGCTGATCTCTGATAGGAGTCCAAGATGGCAGATCTGTGCTGCATTATCTGATATGGGACCTCTGCATGTATCTCCCCTTGCTGTCTGTTCTCTGTCAGTTTCTTATTGCATTCAGTGCTTGGCTGAGTTCTTCATCTCTTCGTTTGATGCTTAGGTTTTCAGGATTGCCGTTTTCTCTGTTTGGTTTAGTTTTTCGGATCTTTGCTCTGGAGGGACAGCGTGGTGCTTCTGCCTACAGTACTGTGTTGCCTTGAAGGTATGAATCATATTCTGATAAATTAAATTGATTTTGAATTTTTGAAATAGTGTTGAATGATAAATTTTCAGCATACATTAATGGAAATTGGGAGCAAATGCTTTTATTTTCACTGCAACTTTAACAACTCTGTACCATCAAGCTGTTGATGATATGAAGAAATATTTACTTTTACTCTGGTAGAAAATCTTAAACCTAAAAATTATTTTTAATATGTTTTCTAAAAATAAATGTTCAAAGTCTGATTATTTTTCTTATACCAACCTACATCAATCATTGTATATAAAAGTAATGCATTGAGTTTTCACTCGTTTTTAAATAGATGTTAAAACTGTTTTAGGATGCCCTGAGCATACTACATACCACAGTTCTACTTTAAAGAACATTTCAGTTTTATAAATTTTAAGACTATTGAGAAAAAATTACCTTAAGAACAACCTGTTTAAATGTATTTTTCTCAAAATGTAATTTTATTAACAAGATTTTTGGAGAGTATAATTCTTACTTCATGTTGTTTGTTTGAATTTCAACAATCTTATATTCCAGCCTTGTGATGGTTAAAGTTATGTGTCGACTTGGTTGGATCATTATTCTCAGTGGTTTGGCAGTTTTGTAATGATATAATTTGGCAGATATTGGACTAATTATTCTTTCATAACGTTATCACATCCATGATGAGATTTCTATGAGCAAGCAAGTAGTTTTAAGGAGAACTTCCTTGGGAGTGTGGCCTGCATCCAATATGTATGGACTTTATGGCAAAGCTTGCTGTCTTTGCTTTCTGTGGATCCTGCATCCAGCTCGTCATCATTTGACCTCTGACTCTTTTTACTGAGCCAGCAGCCTGCCGTATTGTCAGCCCATCTTGGGATTTGTCAGCCTCTGCAGCCTGTAAGCCAGCAGCTTGCCTTCTTACTTGCCCATCTTGGATTCATCAACTCTTGCAGCCACATGAATCAGGAGAAACCTCCATCTTGGAGCCTGACCCAGAGACTTGGGACTAGGCAGCATCTGCATTAATATGAGTCTTTTTCAGATATTTAGTAACATCAAATTTTCTTCAATCCATTCTTCATATCTTCTCAACTCAGTTAAGTAATTTGTAATTTTACTATATAAAACACAATGCGTCAGTTTGGATCTTTCCATAAGTAGACACCAAAATGAGATTAAAAATCTGTTGCTGTCAAGTTGATTCCAACTCATAGCTACCCTATAGGACAGAGTAGAACTGCCGCATAAGGTTTCCAAGGAGCAGCTGGTGGATTCTAACTGCCAGCTTTTTGGTTAGCATTGGAGCTCTTAACCACTGTGCCACCAGGGCTCCAAGATGAGATTAAATATGCAGAATATTTATTGGGAGAATTTTCTCTGAAAATTAAAGAGGAGAGGAAAAAGGAATAGACAGATAAAAGTTTTTAGACACTGATGCATGTGGAAAGGAAGGAAAACAAGGTAAGAGTACCCTCAGTACGTGGTATATCTCTGCAAAAGTGTTTTCCAGGCTCATGTGGCCCCCAGTACAAGGGTCTCCCATTAGATGATTATACTGTTTAACAGGAATGGTTCAGTTCTATTAACACTTTCATACTATAGCGGATCCAAAGGTACAACAGACATCTGGAGGCTGAATGCTAACTACATCCCTCAGAGAAAGGTATTCTTGATGGGAGAGGTGAATGGTACACCTCTGTGACTACCCCAAAGAGCTCACAGAGAAACACTTTGATACATTACTTTCTGACATACTCAAGGGTATGGTAAGGTATTTCCTTTGCAGTTCCAGAGCCCAGTAAATAACATGAATAGAATTGAAAAATATATATCTTTTATTGTCAAGTACATATTTATTTACTGAAAGAAGTTTTGGAATAGAAATAATACCTTCATCATACATTGCTTAAGGCAGACTAAAGGAGCCTTGGTGGCACAGTGGTTAACTGATCAGCTGTTAACAGAAAGGTCGGCTGTTCGAACCCACCAGTCTGCTCTGCAGGAGAAAGATGTGGAAGTCTTCTTCTGTAAGGATTTATAGCCTTAGGAAACCCCATGCGGCAGTTCTACTCTGTCCCATGGGGTCACTATGAGTTGGAATCAATTCAACAGCAATGAACTTTTTTGTTGTTGGTTGTTTTTAAGACAGACTAAAAACTACATGATGGCTAACTTAAAATTAAAGAAATACACACAGAAAATAGAAAACCAAACCTGTTGCCATCGAGTCGATTCTGACTCAGAGAAACCCTATAGGACAGAGTAGAACTGCCCCATAGAGTTTCCAAGGAACAGCTGGTGGATTCAAACTGCCAAGGTTTTGGTTAGCAGTCGAAAGCTTAACCACAAATGGAGCCCTAGTAGCTCAGTAGTTAAGAGCTCGGCTGCTAACCAAAAGGTCTGTAGTTAAAATCCACCAGCTGCTCCTTGGAAACCCTATGGGACAATTCTACTCTGTCCTATAGGGGTGCTATGAGTCAGAATTAACTTGATGGCAACAGGTTTTTTTTTTAAACAGAAAATAGAAGATCTGACCAAGTATAGACAAAAGAAGAAAGAAAAGAATCCTTAAAATATATCTTATGAACGAGATGGTCCAATTTTTCATTTTGTTGTGCATTTGAAAGTGGGGGGTAGATTAAACAAGGTCGTTAATTATTGAGATTATTGAGGTATTCTTTAAAACTAGAATAAGACACTGAAGAAGGCAAATTGTCACTGCTGAACAGATAATAAAATTTGTAACCATAGAAGTATGCCGTCTGGTGTCTACTATGTGATTAAGTTTCTAATGACTGGAATTAATGCTGAAACAATGTTCACAATATGAACAGCCCTAGAGACATGGATAAAACAACATTATTTGATAATTTAAGTTTTTCATGAACCAACAGTTTCTGGAACTATAAGCCGTAGTTGAAACCACAGCTGATGTTTTCCTTTGTTACTTGATCATTTTCATTATATTGAACATGTTCAAAAAAAAATTTTGTGACACATGATGAACTCTTAGCAGTGGGTGACCAAAATGAGGTTATAAGCTTTCTTAACCCAGTAACACTCACAGGGAACACAAAGAACAGGCATGAAAGTGTTGTTCTGTTCTTCTAAGCATAAGAAAAAACATAAAATTTTTAGCATCAGTAATTTTAGAAATCTCTTAATCTAACATCATACCTTCATATCCTAAAAATATATTTTTGAATTTAACTCTATATGATACTGTATAAAAGAAAAATTTAATAAAACCCAACAACAGAAAAACAAACAAAAAAATGCACTGTTTTGTCTATATTGACTTTCATGGGGCTGTATAGGTAATGTTATAAATGGTGATTTCAAAAATAATTCCCAATATTTTAATTCCAATGTTTTAAGAACATTCAACTGAGGTAATTTAGGAAAAAAAATTAAATTGTAGCAAGAATTTAAAATTGAAGTTATTTAAAATTAAAAGAAATACAGATTTATAAAAATGTGACTATTCACTTAGCATATTATGATATGTGGAAATGACCAACAAATAGTATTATGTTCTTTGCTGCTAAATCTCTCCTGAACCATGTTGCATTTTAACTTAAAACGATGATCAATTACATTGTGTAGAAAAATGTACCAAAAAAAAAAAACCCATTGCCATTGAGTTGATTCCTACTCATAGCGACCCTATAAGACAAAGTGTAACTACCTCATAGGGTTTCCAAGGAGCAGCTGGTAGATTCAAACTGCTGACCTTTTGGTTAGCAGCCAAGCTCGTAGTCACTGCGCCACCCGGGCTGTACTGGTATGTAAAATTCTGTACGTCTCTTTCCTTTTTTATTTTAGAATTAATAAATCAGAAATATAGTCTAGCCTGGAACTATTTTTTAACAATGGTATTCATATGTGTCATGAAATAAGTATATTACACTAATAAGATACGAAAACGTACATACTTCATATTCATTTTTATATCTACCTATACAATAAAATATATTTCATCTGGCCTACTTTGAAAGTTAATGAAGAATATCTTTCCATTTCTCTTGGTTTAGATTTGACAGAAATTACCAGGAGAGGGGAAGAGCGCAAAGCAGCAAATTTGGTGCTTGTATCTGTGTTATAATAACTACCTAGTTAGTATCTCGGAGCCCTGGTGGCACAGTGGTTAAGAGCTTGGCTGCTAACTAAAAGGTCAGCAGTTTGAATTCACCAGCTGCTCCTTGGAAACCCTATAGGGCAGTTCTACTCTGTCCTATAGGGTCACTATGAGTCAAAATCAAGCCGATGGCAACAGGGTACAGATTAGTTAGTAACTCTGCCAGAGCATCTCTGTCAAACTCCTCTAGACCTGGCAGAAGGGAGAATAGGACAAAAGCATGGTAGTTTATATATATATATATATATATATATATATATATATATATATTTTTTTTTTCTCAAGCATGTATGGGAATGACTCTGAGGAATCAAATGTGGCATCTGAAAACTATAAAAATTGTTAACTGGTTGTTAATTTATAATCTACATCTATATAAACATATAAAATCAGATATACACATACAACTTTTCTTTCTCACTAAAAGAAAAATAATGTAGTATAAAAAATTTAAATCCACAAGGAAAAACAAAATGAGTGGATATGATACAAAATAACAGACGTTAATAAAAAGTTGGAAGTGGAAAAGCAGACTTACAAGGGATATCTGCCCTGGTAGGGGAGGGAAGGTTGAAATTACTTAATTACTTAAATTTACACAGAGGGAACCAACCAAAGCAAGCTTACTTACACATATAACAATAGAAATTTTCAGGAAGTGAAATTCCCAAGTACTTGCAAATAGGGAGGATACAAAAATAGCAAGATTAGTGGAATACTTTTTAACCCCAGTTGAAATCTCAAATCTTCCCGT
Organism: Dugong dugon; assembly: GCA_030035585.1. Classification (NCBI taxonomy): domain Eukaryota; kingdom Metazoa; phylum Chordata; class Mammalia; order Sirenia; family Dugongidae; genus Dugong; species Dugong dugon. Next base: position 27,382,186 of record CM057473.1, on the reverse strand, counting down.
TTGTCGTATGCAACCAGTACTTACTCCCTTTTATCATACTGACAAGTTAAAGAAAATGTGTTCTCTGATGTAATTTAAGCAGAGACCCTTCACACATAGTAAGAAGACAGAGAAAGGTAGGGGTAATGTAAGGGCAATTGATTAAAAGTCAAAATGTTGATTCTCTTCCAACCTTCATGATCTACTCTGGATGTCCAGAACAGTGACAACTAAACTTATACTCCCAGGTAAAGATATACACTAATAGTCTTTTCATTGACTATTAAAAGTATTATTGATAAGGCACATAAATACATTAAATAGGGAGCCACAAAGAGAGATCTGTTTGAGTAGAGATACTTTAAACTGTAAGTTATTTGAGATAAAGTTTCTAACTTTAATGGAGGTAATTTTGAAAAAAAATATTTTTCTTCTGCATATTTATTCATTTACTAAATTAAATTGTACTTATCAATCACCTATTATGCGTACCTCTAATTATTCCTACTTTTAAGCTTGGAAATGAATATGTATATTGCACTGCAAAGAAGATTAAAGTAGAATTTTGTGTAAAATGCAGGAGGTATACAGATCCTTTCCCTAGATGGTCAGGAAATGTATGTGTTGGAAGTTAACTGATGAATACAGACTCTATCTTCAAGTCAGAAATGGAGTAGGACATTATGTTAAATAAATGATAATAATTAAGTGGGATGGAAGGTGGTTTGGCTTCTTCAACCAATGTTAGATGAAAGTCTTGACATTTCATGACAGAATGCAAGTTTTTTCAGATTTGTTATCAAATGGGAAATCTCATAGATTATTATTAAAAACCCATGTTTGTTATGAATAGAGCCACAGTGGCATTCAGGGAAACAAAACTTCAAGCCAATAAAGCAATTAGATATTGAGGTCAGAAGACTACTGTTGATGCAGGAATATAATCGCCTAGAGAGGAATCTGGGCTAAACCTGAATGCCAAGTTACAGTGGGACATGTGGGATGGCAAAGTTGGCAGATAAGTGGAGTGCCTCAACTTATTCTGTAACAGGTTAAGACCAGAACAGGAAAAAAATTACTGCAGCAGTGGGAGTCTGTGGACATACATTACTTAGCTAAATATGCTGCACTTAAATTTCTATGCATTGTGCCCAGCCCCCACAATCCCCCATTATGTCCTAAGACATTGAACTCCTATATACCTTTCAAGAAAGGCAGCAATGTAGTTATAAAGGTAAGATAATGAACCAATGATCTATAGGATTTCTTGGTCTGAATATTAATGGATAAAATAAACTGTTCCCTCCCACCATGAGCAAATTCTGTTTGTTATTGTCTTCTCTTTCAAGATCTACTTTTTTTATAGTGCTTATAACAATTATTACCTTTTATTAATATTATAATATAAATTAAATTAGCAATCCCCAGCCACTTACATTCTCTATCCTCCTTACCATATTTAATTTTCCATAGACTTTGTCACCATGTAGAATGTTATGTATGTATTTGGGAATATGTTTTTAATTTCTCCTTTTCACTAGAATGTAAGCTTCATGTAGGCAGGAATTGTGTGTGTTTTGTGCATAGCTCTATAAGCAACACCTGTAACAGGAGTCAAATAAGTATGTTTTAATAAATTTTACAAATATATATTTATTGAATGAATTGAATGAATAAATATATTCATTTAAGGATTGTTACTTAACATTGGTCTTCAGCCTAGATGGGTAGGTCTATAACAAAAGGGAGTTATGTTGTGTTTCCCATTGTATACCTAGATCATATCAGACCCTGAAATATTTTATGTAATAGATAAATATTTGTTGTGTGAATACATCACTATTTGAAGAGTTAATGTGTTTGGATTTTTTTTTGTTGTTGTTGTTGTTAGCACCAGAAGAAAATTTTGTGTTTGTGAAGGATTATAAATTTTTGGTGAAGAGGACTTGAAGCACTTACTGATGAAAATCAGAGACTACAGTGTAGATTATACCTCAACATAAAGAAAACAAAAACCCTCACAACTGGATCAATAAGCAACATCATGATAAATGGAGAAAATATGGAAGTTGTCAAGGATTTCATTTTACTTGGATTCACAATCAATGCCCATGGTAGCAGCAGTCAAGAAATCAAATGACTGATTGCGCTGGGTAACTCTGCTTTAAAAGTCCTCTTTAAAGTGTTCAAAAGTAAAGATGTTGCTTTGAGGACTAAGGTGCACTTGACCCAAGCCATGGTATTTTCAATCACCTCATATGCATGCAAAAGATGGACAATGAATAAGCAAGACCGAAAAAGAATTGATGCCTTTGAATATGACTTTGGTGAAGAATATCGAATATACCATGGACTGCCAGGAGAATGAACAAATCTGTCTCGGAAGAAGTACAGCCAGAATGCTCATTTGAAGTGTGGATGGTGAGACTTCCTTTCACATACTATGGATATGTTACCAGGAGGGACCATTCCCTAGAAAAGGACATCATGATAGGTAAAGTAGAGGGTCACGGAAAAAGAGGAAAACCTTCAACGAGATGGACTGACACAGTCCCTACAACAATGGGCTCAAACATAGTAATGATTGTGAGGTTGGAGCAGGACCAGGCAGTGTTTTGTTTTGTTGTACATAGGATCGCTATGAGTTGGAACCATCTTGATGGCACCTAACAACAACAAAATAGGATTTTGAGTTCAAGCTGTAATGCCACCAGGGCCTAGGAGACGAATTGTGACAGAGATTTGGAGAGAAGGTCATTTTTCACACCTCAATCCCAGTCATAGAACACAGTGCAGTTTTCAGAATCTGAGAGTTTAGAGATAATGTTTTCTGATAGAGTAATGCTCATAGAGTTGGCATTGGATGAAGAAACATTGGTGGGAAGACTTGAAAAGTAGGTGGGGGAGAGGGGTCATTAGCCAACTCCTTCTCAAAGACAGATGAAACACTCTTAGGAACTCTCAGACATAAACTTTGAAAACATTGGAGTTGGAAGGATGTTTTGTTTCTACATTAAAGAGTATCAGGTAAGAACACTTGTAATTATTAGAACCTAGAAGATACCTACAAAATACGATGTAATCTACGGGATTACATAAAATAGGGACTGAGGAGTCTGGCTCCTGGCTAAAAAACTATGTGTGCTTTTTTAGGTAATTACAAAGGCTTTACCTGGCAAGCCTCTGGGAGAAATCTGCCCTCCCCAACCAGACTTGGTCCACAGCCAATGTATTGCAGTCTCTGAAGGGGGTCAGCCAAGGACTCAGCCCCCATTCCCAACCAGTCATGCTCTTTCACATTTGTGCATTCCTCCATAGAGGGGCAGTTTATTGGAGCCTTAGGCAGAGCTTTTCCTCAGGCACGGAGGCTAAAGCCTCCTCATCAGGGAGAAGGTGTGGGGGCGGGGCAGGGGAACCGTGAAGACACTTCATTCTGACTCAGTACTCAGTACTTTTCCACCCTCACCACCCACCCTCAGCTGTGACCCTGGGATCTATAAAATTGCCAGAACTTTCTGTTTAGGTCTCCCTTGGCAATGAGACAAATCCTGCATTTGTGCTGCTTCACCTAAACCTCACCAGGAGCCAGGTGCCTTTTCTACAGGTTTGATATATTGCAGTAAGCGATTAAAAACTTGACTGTTACATTCAGTTTGGCTTGTTTTCTTAATTGTCTACTGGGACACCTGACAGATTGCCTTTTTCTCTGCTCAATTTAGCTCACTGACAGGGATTTCTCTTAATCATAAACCAACCAGTTGCCATCAAATCACTTTCAGCTTATGGTGACCCAATGTATAGCAGAGTAGAACTGCACTCTGTATGGTTTCCATGGACATTACCTTTCAGAAGCAGATTGCCAGGCCTATCTTCCAAGACCTTCTGTGTAGGTTCAAACCACTAACATTTCTGTAACACACTGCAATTCATAAAAATAAATTTGGAGGTATATGAAAGAAATTCAAGTAAAAATATATTACCCTTGCAAAGAAGAAAGTGACTTACATATAATGGGTATTTCCTTTACTATCAACTTAAAAGGACACATTCTTTCTCAAATTCTAGTCCAATAGTCCCAGTTTTTACCATCAATGACTACTTCAATGTTTTATAATGCTATCGAAACCAGAAAAGCCCAAAGAGGACACATTAATTTTGCCTTCCATCCCAGCACACAGACATACTCCAACTATTTTTCTTTAATGTTACCAATATCTTTGTTGTCATTGTGAGTTGTTGTCGAACTGACTCTGACTCACGGAGATGTGTAACAGCACAAAAACTGGCCCTGTCCTGTGCCATCTTCATGATCTTTAGTATATCAACAGCTACGCAGTCAAAAAATCTACAACACATTCTTGGCTTCTTCTACTTTCTAATTTCTTACATCAAAAATTTTAGAAAGGCCTTATATCGTACTACCTTCTGGTAATATAAATCATCTCCCCAATCAACTTATTCTTTTTTCGGCAGTCAATGGAAGGCCAATAAGAACAACAATAATTGATAATAGCTAACAAATATTGAGTGCTCATTCTGAGTTAGAAGATGTATTAGAACACAACATTAATACAGCAATTTCTGGGTTTGCAGAGATGGAAAATGAGGCTCAGAGAGAGCGAAAAAATGCCTATTATAACTAGGAAGAACTAGAACCAGAATTCTGAAGCAGACAGTCTGATTCCAGATCCTAGCTTGTAACATCATGATATTCCTAGGGATGGCATATTTGTATATAAAACCTGCCTTTGGTCTCCAAATTTGGGATCTAGAGTAGGCTTTCTCAGGGTGGGTAGTTCATTTCAGCATAGAGCATGTAGAGAGAAAGGGTTAAGGGAGTGAGGAGATAAGGCCAGACAGAGCACGGAGCTGCTAGACTAAGACAACTTGTGCTAAGTTACTCACAAGTTCCTTTGTTTTTGTTCTACATTTATGCAGCAGCTGAAGGAGCCCTGGTGGCATAATGGTTAATTACTTGACTGCTAATCAAAAGGTCAGCAGTTCAAGCCCGCCAGGGGCTACATGGGAGAAAAGAAATGACAATCTGCTCCTGTAAAGATTACAGCCTAGGAAACTCTATGGGACATTTCTACACTAAAAGGATCCCTGTGAGTCGAAGTCAACTTGATGACACACACCGACAACATGCAACAGCTAAGCAAAGGTCCTCTGCTTCCCAACATGCAACAGCTAAGCAAAGGTCCTCTGCTTCCCAACATGCAACAGCTAAGCAAAGGTCCTCTGCTTCCCAATGGCGCCGTCTCATCCTTTTAACTAGATCGCACCATTTTGTATTTTGAGGGATAGGCATTTGTAGGTGGGCATCGTGACTATCAGACACTAATACAAGATCGCTGGGGACCAGAAGGCTTATCAAAGTAAAACTTGATTTGGAAAACTAAAGAAGTTGCTTAATTGCCAGCCCTATTTGGAAATGATAGTGCATGCATGAGATTGCTGAATAGACACATTAAACTACATTTTTTATTCCCCTCGTACATAAAACTTAATGCTATTTAAACAATTACATACGACTTTTTTTAAAAAAGGAAATATGCAAAATAGTGGCAATTTGACTAATATCTACTTCTAGCTCTCACTGCCATGCTGTTGTTGTTGTTAGGTGCCATCAAGTCGATTCTGACTCATAGCCACTCTATAGGAAACAGTAGAGCTACCCCATAGGTTTTCAAAGGAGTGACTGGGGAAATTGAACTGACGACCTTTGGGTTACCAGCTGAACTCATGTTTTCACTGCCATAGAAAGCAATAACTACAGACATGAGCTGTTACACTAACGTAACATTTCCTTAAAGGATCCTTAGTTTGTAGTAATAAAGACATTTCATTAAAAATGCAAAAAATAATTCAGTTTTCTCTGCTTTTTATGAGTAATGGTCAAAGAACAAAGTATATGTAAGTACCTGTAAGAAGTTGAATGACAAATTAGAGAACACTTTAGCTCAATATGAAAAAAATCAAAATTATTACTGTATACCATACACTATATAAATGTGACCACATCAAAAAATATCAACAAGATAAGCACACACACACAAATAAAAACAAAAACATCATCTTTTTTCAAAAAATTAAGACCAAAGACGAAATTTTAGTCTCACAGGTGTAATGAGTTACCATTGGAATACAAGGTTTTGTTTTGTTTTAAACATAATTAAGTCATCTTTGGATTGTAGCTAATTGACAATTCTGAGGTATACATCTCTTTGACGGTGGTTTACCATTCTTTCTCCTGATGGTTATTCATTATTTTATTAGAAAAGTTAAATTTGCTCCACAGCAATCAAATATTTATTTATAATACTTTGTTTTAAATATTTTAATTCAGAGTTCATAACGCTTATGTGAATTGTTCACTTCATTAAATCAGGATATATTGGGTCCAATGCACCTCAAGGTGTTAGTGCATCAAAGTAAATGGATAATGAATTTTGATTTCTTTTTTAGAACCTGGAAAAAGAAGACAGTTGAAGAAATTAATTTTTGAAAAAGTTTATTCTTGGTTTAGAAGAAAAAGTCTCATAAAATATAAAATCTTAAGAATGAATAAATTATATTAGGTATGTCTGTCATGTTTACATATAAAGTTATGGCAAATTATTTGTGATCAATAAGGGCAGAAGAACATATCCTCCTAACCTGTACATAAATACAACAGTTAAAGAAGAATCATATTATTTTGTCTTGTGAAATAGCACTGTGATAATAAATATATTACCTTTTGTTGTTTTGAATTTCTGGATTATTGGGAAAAGTTGTATTAAAAAATAATCTCTCTCTCGCTCGAATTTTTGCTTTTCCTCTCTATCCCTTAGTGAGCCTCAACATGTAGGTAATTTTGGGGAGGAAAATATATTTTGGGATGAATCTATATGAAATAATTTGTACTATTCTAATATATTCACATATAATTACTGGGGGCATTTTAAACAGCATAAATACACTATATAATATTATTAACTGCTCACTAAAGCCAGGATCCATGTTTATCTCATGGTTTAATGTTTAGGCTTAGCAGAGTAATTGACTTCTTAAGAAAAAAAAAACAAAAAACACTGCCATTGAGTCGATTCCGACTCATAGCGACCCTATAGGACAGAGCAGAACCGCCCCACAGAGTTTCCAAGGAGCGCCTGGTGGTAAATAATAAATAGTTATTGAATGAATGCATAAGTGTTGAAAGAAAGGATCAATAATTAAATGGGGAGGATTGTTTAAATATATTTTACAAATATTTTCTATGACAATTTTTCATTAAACGCGAACTTTTTATTGATTTATTATATTGCATTTCCCGATTTGTAAGATAATTGGAAGCAAACAGAGGAACTGTGATTAAATTGCAACATCCGAAAATTAAATGATGAGAAAAAAGTTTTAATTACATTTACCACATGCAGCATTTTACAAGGAGCCCTGGTGGCACAGTGGTAAAAGCTCTGGGCTGCTAACTGAGTGATAGCGGTTCAAATCCACCAGCTGCTCTACCAGAGAAAGATGTGGTAGTCTGTCTGCTTTCCTAAAGATTATAGCGTTGGAAACCCTATGGGGCAGTTCTACTCTGACCTATAGGGTTGCTGTGATTCAGTATCAACTTGACAGCACACAACAGCAACAATCTTCTTCATAAGGTCCCTGGGTGGTGCAAACGGTTTGTACTGGACTACTGACTTGAAAATGAACCCTGGTGGCGCAGTGGCTAAGCACTCAGCTGTTAACCAAACGATCAACGTTTGGAACCTACTAGCAGCTTCCCTGGAGCAAGATGTGGCAGTCTGCTTTCCTAAAGATTACAGCGGTGGAAGCTCTATAGGGCAGCTCTACCCTGTCCTATAGGGTCGCTATGAGTCAGAATCTACTTCACAACAACGGGATGGCATTGTACACTGCTCTTTTAAGAGCACTCATGTACAATTGGGGGGAGAATTAGGTAATAAAAGACAAAAATAAGCTTCTGTTAGCTCTGATGGTATTTGTTTTATTGCCACAAACTATAGAGGAGAAAAAATACTGTATGTTCTGTGTAATATGTAAGGCTATTATTTGGAAAACATAATTAAGAATTTAAAAAAAAAATCCAATACTCATTTAAAACTTATTTTCTTTTATGCTTTTCCATTCTTTTGAAAGTCTGCTTGTGTCTGTTTTGTTTACTATTATGTAAATACCAACACAGAATTAAAAAGTTTCCCATTCAAATTCTTACCTCATCCCTCCCACGTGTTTCATTATGAAACCTTCATTTTGAATAATTATACGGTGTGTATATATATGTATATTCCATAATGCAGAGATTCATTTTTAAGTTTTGTTTTTTTTCTGAGATAGCTGGAAAAGTACAGTCTAAGATAATCCACAAACCGACAGCAGAGGGCACTCGTTTCCTGCTATGAAGAAAAACTGAACTCCTTACTTGTATTTTCCCATAAAGGTATATAGCTTTGTCAATTTGAGTAGAAAAAAATAAAATGGAAAAAAAGAACAGAATTGTTCTTTCCCCCTCCAAAAAAAAATAAAAAATAAGGAAGAGAAACAGAATTCGGAAGTATTTTTCAGAGAATCAATTCTGAAAAAAAATTAAACTCTTATCAAATACAAAAAAGGAAACAGGTTTTTAAAGATAATACACATGAAAAAAAAACCTTTCTGTCTGTCCCAATCTGTCCGTCCATCTGTCCTTTTCTATAAATTTTTGTATCAATAATTTTTTACCTATATCTTTGTATCCGTAACTAGTTACATGTTTATTATATAAATACTTATAGTCTGTGTAATATCATCCTTTGCAATTTTGTAGCACGACTGGATAAAAATGACCTGTTTTATTTTGATAATTAAACTTATCTACTGTATACAGCTAAACCTATGTGTATGTGTGTGTGTGAGAGAGAGAGATACAGATATTGGAAATTGTAAAGCATTTTGATGTGAATGATGTTATTAAATTTTCTTAAAATATATTTTAAAAAAGAAATAAAACATTTGAAGAAAAATGTTTTTGAAATGTACTATTTTTAATCTTTTTATACTGACTTTTCAGTAAATCATTAAAATCAAAATTTTAAGCTTATAATGGAGTTCAGTGAGAATTGGTGTTTTTATTTTAGTTTAAATAACTGCTTTTGTTTATATTATAATTTATTTTTATTTATCTAATGGGGACAGAACTGAAGTAAATATTATTTATACATATGACAACTACAGGACGTATATCATGTGAATCAACTCAGTCTCCTAGGGTTTTGAAATTTGGCCTGTTATCTTTTTGTAATGAAATTGCCCCTTAATTAGTGATCGTAGAGAATATTACTTTAATAATATTTAATGAAAAAAAAAGACGTTTTATCTATTCATTAGACTCCAGAGTAATATATGTTCATTAGAAGAAGCTGAATAAGAGTATTTAATATTCTTTGTTTACAACAGAAGATCACATGAAAGAATATATGAATACATAAGCTGTGACTTTCACACTTTTTCAGCTTTAACAACAAGTAAGTTACCCTCACATACTCTTCTCTATGTTTCATTTTGAGCTTTAATTTAAGAAATTAAATAATATATGATTGAAAATATGAATGTTTCAGGCTGTATTTTTCTGAAAGTGTGAACTTTAAGTTTTCAAGTGAATATTAATTAAAAGTGAATGTTACTCAACCATAAAAAAGGAATGAAGTCCTGATACACGCTACGCCATGGGTGAACCCTGAAAACACAATGCTAAGACAAAGAAACCAGACACAAAAGGTCATAAATTGTATGAGTCCATTTACATTAAATATCCAGAATAAGAAAATCTGTAGAGACAAAATGAAGATTGGGGGTTGTCAGGAACTGGAGACAAGGAAGAATGGAGTGCAACCATTTAATGGGTGTGGGTTTCCTTCTGGAAACTAGACAGAGGTCGAGATTGCACCACATTGTCCATGTGTTAAATGCCACTGATTTTTTTTGCTTCAAAATAGTTGATTTTGATGTATGTCAATTTCACCTCAATATTTTTCTTTAAATAGTGAAAGGTACAAGTAATATACTTAAAGCTAGAACATGTTGATTTTTAAAGGAATTTAAATAACACAAAGATCTCTACAGAACAACCAGTATGGGTTTAACATTAATTAAAATAATCTTGATTAAAAATGAAAATGATATATAAATTTTAATTTTGGAATTACTCATTAATTTCAGTTCTAAGAGAAAAATAAAGAAGCCAAATATACGTAAATTTAAGTCAAGACTAATAGTTAAATAATTAATGTTGTGTACCAACTTTCTGTTTGTTTTACTCATTTCTATTAATTTTTGGTACTTTGAGTATTGCAATTTTTCAAATCAGTATTTAATAAAACCCATAAACTATGAATCATGTGTCATATATCTCAGTGATGATTATAGTAATAGCATCTATGGCTTACTTTGCTTACAATAAAAATATTGATGATTGAATGGCTTTAGCCAACTTTCAAGCATAGCATTTAGATGCAAGTATCTGAAACATTCAGAAGATTTAATTATGTAGCTTATTTATTCTATCTATACGATAAAGACAACTTGCTGTCTTTATCATATAGCTAGAATACTTTTTGAAAATATTCTTTAGAAGTAAATAAGTAAAATATTTAGTACATATAAACATATTGGACTATTTCTTTTTATGAATAATACCAGTTGCCATCAAGTGGATTCATTTTTATCAATAGAAATGTGATAATAAAAATCAATGAAAATCATCGATAATATTGATTGAAGCTGCTAATTATTTTATAGATGTTACTAGCAACACTGGGAGATATAACCTTAGATATTTTGAGCTCTAGTTGCTACTATTCCAGGTAGAGATTCCCTGAATGACAAGAAGTTAACATTTTTTAAATAAAAAAATTAATAATACCACATTAGTGCTATTGTTCACAAAACACTTTTTCCATGCTTAAACTTACTAAGGTATCTTATAAAGGTATTATTATTTTTAATAGATAAATAAACAATAGAGGGAACCTGAATATGAACCAAAGTTTCCTGAAAATTTTGTTTTCTGTTTCATATTTTAATTATACAGAAAAATTATTTCTGGAAAGCAGAATTCAGACATTAACATATATGCGTTTGCAGGTAGAGTGTATGTTTAATAATAGGAGGCAAAAAAGATAGAAACACCACTGGGATGTTTTCTTCAACAATTTTAAACATTTTGCATTTCTAATTTGACAAGTCTCATACGTGCCTATTTCACTGCATAATTTCCTTAGAGCTCTACATTTACAGGATAGTTTCATTGTTATTAATTATAATTTATTCCCATATTTTCAAGACTATAATTTTCTACATATTATATGCCAGTTCCTTACTCAGGGCTATAGGCTTAGGGATAAAAGAATGTTTATTAGTAGTAATAATATTACTTTACTACTACCAGTAAAGTAATGGTATCATTTTTGTTGTTCATAGATATTATCCTTTTTCCTTCCCTGATGTTTTTGTTTTTCTTTTTTCCTTTTATTTAAAAGAGTGTTGATTTTCACCAAATTTGTTTAAATAATTGTTGTCCATGCACAGTCAATTCAAATTGTCAGCCGTCTTATGAATCAATGCAGATGGCTACGTGATGGATCCAGTTATTGTAATCAGTATAGATTTTGAACAACCCATCAGCTGTGCCACCATCTATTTGGCCCCAGAAACTGCATCTTTTTTCTCGGTCCTACCTTTTAGAGAAGGAGGTGTTGAACTGAATACAAATTTACAAAAAGTTATTTAATCAATAAAACAGAAGGCGATGAATGACAAGTAAACCTGGGGGGAAAAGCAAGCCAACTGCCTTTTATAATAGCAAAAGGAGACAAAACATTAGGAGTTTCTAATAAAAATAATTGTTTCTGAGAATAAAGTAACTTAGTTGGTTGGTTAGGAAAATTAGCATAGTAAAGACAGTCAATATATAGTAAGCACTAATAATACAAGATGATAGAAGAATAGGGATAGATTTAAGAAATGTCTTCTCTCCCTTCCTCCTTCAGGTTTTTCTGTTTCTGTTAACAGCTACACCGCTGAACAGAAATCTCAATCACATTCAATTTATTCTGTTACCAGGTACTCTGGTACTATTGCCACCAGTTGTATCAGTTGCCACCATTGGGTTCAGGCTCATGATGAACAGACGTGTGTCAGAATAGAACTGTGGTCCATATGATTTTTAAGAAGTCGATAGCCAGGTCTTTCTTCCACTATCACCACATTATACTAGGTTCCATTATTAGTTCTTGGTCTCAAATTGAAGCTTAAATCTCACATAGGGAGTAAATGAAAAACAGGCCTATCTGCATCCAAGGCCCAGGATTTTAACTATAATGCATTACTGCACCTGTGTATTCTATCTATAGATTTCACTTTCATCCATTAGTGTTTTTCCATTCTTTTTTCCTCCTCTAATTTAATCCTTGATGTTGTATCCACAACTCGTCTGATGCTCGGTCATTAGTGTTCAACGCATCAAATCTATTCTTGAGAGGGTCTCTACATTCAGGTGACATATACTCAAGGTCATACTTTAGCTCTGGTGGACTTGTTCCAATTTTCTTTAGTTTCAGCTTGCACTCTCATATGAGCAACCGACGGTCTGTTCTGCAGTCGACCTCTGGCCTTGTTCTGACTGATGATATTGAGTTTTTCATTGTCCTTTTCCATAAATGTAGTCAATTTGATTCATTTGGTGAGGTTTACATGTATAGTTGCCATTTATGTTGGTGAAAAAGGTATTTGCAATGAAGAAGTCGAAGGTCTTGCAAAATTCTATCATGCAATCTCCAGCATCGCTTCTATCACCAAGGCCACATTTTTCAACTACTGATCCTTCTTCTTTGTTTCCAACTTTTGCATTCCAAACGCCAGTAATTGTCAGTGCATCCTGATTGCATGTTTGATCAATTTCAGACTGCAGAAGTTGGTAAAAATCTTAAATTCTTCATCTTTGGCCTTAGTGGTTGGTGCGTAAATTTGGATAATAGTGGTATTTATTGACTGGTCTTCCTTGTAGGCGTATGGATATTATCCTATCACTGACATTGAAATGTTCTTTTTGACAATGAATGCAACACCATTCCTCTTCAAATTGTCATTCCCTGCATAGCAGAAAATATGACTGCCTGATTCAAAATGGCCAATACCAGTCACTAATGCCTAGGATAGCAATGTTCATGTCTTCCATTTCATTTTTGACAATTTCCAATTTTCCTAGATTCATACTTCATACATTCCAAGTCCCGATTATTAATGAATGTTTATAGCTGTTTCTTCTCATTTTGAGTTGTGCCACATCAGCAAATGAAAGTCCTGAAATCTTGACTCCATCCAAGTCATTAAGGTCAACTCTATTTTGAGGAGACAGCTCCTCCCCAGTGGTCCTTTGAGTGTCTTCCAACCTGGGAGGCTCATCTTCTGGCACTATATCAGACAAAGTTCTGCTGTTATTCAGAAAGTTTTCACTGGACTGAATGCATTGATGAGAAACAAGTCTCCAGGAATTGATGGAATACCAATTGAGATATTTCAATAAACAGTTGCAGCACTGGAAGTGCTCCCTTGTCTACGCCAAGAAATTTGAAAGACAGCTATCTCACCAATTGACTGAAAGAGATCCATATTTATGCCTATTTCCAAGAAAAATGATCCAAATGAATGCAGGAATTATTGAACAATATCATTAATTTCACCTGCAAGTAAAATGTTGCTGAAGATCATTCAAAAGTGGCTGCAGCAGTATATAGATAGGGAATTACCAAATATTCAAGCCGGATTCAGAAGAACACATGGAACCAAGGTTATCATTGCTGATGTTAGTCAGAAAGCAGAGAATACCAGAAAGATGTTTACCTGTGTTTTATTGACTATGCAAAGGCATTGGACTGTGTGGATCATAATAAATTATGGATAAAATTGCGAAGAATGGAAATTCCAGAGCATTAATTGTGCTCATGAGGAACCTGTACATAAATCAAGAAGCAGTCCTTGGAACAGAACAAGGGGATACTGCATGGTTTAAAATCAGAAAAGGTGTGCGTCAGGGTTGCATCCTTTCACCATATCTATTCAATCTGTGTGCTGAGCAAATAATCAGAAAAGCTGGACTGTATGAAGAAGAACGCAGCATCAGGATTGGAAGAAGACTCATTAACAACCAACGTTATGCAGATAACACAACCTTGCTTGCTGAAAGTAAAGAGGACTTGAAGCACTTACTGATGAAGATCAAAGACCACAGCCTTCAGTATGGTTTGTATCTCAACACAAAGAAAACAAAAATCCTCACAAGTGAATCAAAAAGCTGATAAACGGAGAAAAGATTGAAGCTGTCAAGGATTTCATTTTACTGGATCCACAATCAACACCCATGAAAGCCATAGTCAAGAAATCAAAAGACGCATTGCATTGGGCAAATCTGCTGCAAAAGACCTCTTTAAAGTGTTGAAAAGCAAAGATATCACCTTGTGGACTAAGGTGCGCCTGACCCAGTCCACTGTGTTTTCAATCACTTCATATGCATACGAAAGCTGGATGATGAATAAGGAAGACTGAAGAAGAATTGATGCCTTTGAATTATGGTGTTAGCAAAGAATATTAAATATACCATGGACTGCCAGAAGAACAAACAAATCTGTCTTGGAAGAAGTACAGCCAGAATGCTCCTTAGAAGCAGGGACAGCGAGACAATGCATCACATACTTAGGACATGTTATCAGGAGGAATCAATCCCTGGAGAAGGACATCATGCTTGGTAAAGTGGAGAGTCAGTGAAAAAGAGGAAGACCTTCAACTAGATGGATTGACACAGTGGCTGCAACAATGGGCTCAAGCACAACAAAGATTGAGAGGATGGTGCAGGACCGGGCAGTGTTTCATTTTGTTGTACTTAAGGTCACTATGAGTTGGAACCTACTCAACGACACCTAACAACAACAACTACTTAATCCTCTGTGTATCTTGTTTCAGAATTGTTTCTGTCTCTATTTTCTTCCTTCCTAGCATCCATACTACTGTCAGAATAATCTTTCTGTAGAATATCTGCTCAAAAACTTTAGGAATTGTTCTCAGATATTGAATAAAGGGTAGAGTTTCAGGAACCAACTTTGGTTATTTTCATCCTTACATCCCACCATATACACAAAGGCTCAGTTCAAACCAAGTTGTACCATTCTCCTTTCCCAGACTGACCTATATTTTATATACCTTCATTGCTTTGCTTACTCTATTTCTTCTTCTGGGAAGATCTCTCTTACTTCACTTTGGATTATAAAATTAGTGCCTATCCTCTAAGTCCCAATTCAAATGCCACCTCTTCCATCAAGTGTGTCAAAAATTATATATATATATATATATATTCCTTGTTTATATAATCAAAATATATGTTCATAAGTGAGTCGTGATGACACAGTGGTTAAGTGCTTGCTTAGCTGCTAACCTAAAGTTCAACAGTTCGAACCCACCAGCAGATCCTCGGGGGAAAGATGTGGCAGTCTGCTTCCATAAAGATTTACAGCCTTGGAAACCCTATGGGGCAGTTATACTCTGTCGTACATGATTGCTATGAGTCAGAATCCACTAGAAAGCAGTGAGTTTGGTTTTTGGATATATTCATATGCATGTACATATATAATATTCTCTATTTTATATATATATCTTTCATGTTTTAACTCATATTGAATATGTATCTTTTCTAATGTTTGTTATCATATACATGCTTAGCATGGATGCATATTTCTTATTATATACGAATAATTATGCAACTGCCATAAAAATTATTTTCCCCAAATTCTAATTCACTTTCTAAGTACTAATGACTGTGCCTTACTTGGACTATAACTTTTTAATGGGAAATGTTGTTTTCTCATTTTTGTATTTCTAGCATCCAGCAAATAAAAAAATTACACATTTTAAATATTTTCTATTACTACATTGTAATATTTTTTTACTTGAGGGGGCAGATCGTGGCTTATTTAATTCTTTGGTACCCATAGCATCAAATAATCAAAATATTAATTTATATTTTATTAATTTTTACATGGTAAGAAGTAATTACACTTAATACAACTCAAAATTTTGATAGTTACACAAAAATTCAATAAACCTTCATTTAGTAAAAATGTCAGTTTCTCATTAGAATACAAATACTATCAGAGGAATCTTTCAGAATTAATATCTAAATCAAGAATTTTCTTCTCTTGTAAGATACTTAAATATGTTATCTTTATTTTTTCTGAAATGGGTTTATTAGAGCAAATGCTTTATTTTAGGATGAGAAATTCTTTATCCATATGGTAGGAAACACTGCATGGCAAAAGAGAACATGCAGCTTTCTAATATAGCATTTGAAAAAACAAGCAAAAAAGACCAACATCATTTATATTCCAAACCACTGTTTATACAATAAAAAAAGTTTTAAGAAAAACTATTGACATAGCTAAGTTTAACATGCTCTGATTTAGTTTTACGATTATTGAATAATAAGTATTAAAATGGTGACAAAAATATTTTAGTAGCTAGCCAATGAAGGAGGAGATGGGGAAACTATTTTTTTCCCTGTCTTGATGTTTTAGAAAGTTTGATCAAAAAAATGTCATACACTGTTATTGTGGCAGTGAATAGTTTATAATTCTAGACAAATTATAAACTTGAGAAAAATTATTGGACTCTGTCATTATTTTATCTTCATTTGAGGATGTATGAAATGGACTTTGACATGAATAATGTCAAAACCTAGTATGTGGACAGTGTCATTTGAATTAGAGAAGAGTATATATTACGATATTAAATTATCAATCAGCACCGTCTAGTCCAAACAGAATCCTCCTAGAAATGTGTCTATAAAGATTTCATAATCACAAGAGGAAAGGTGATTTGAATTTTAACTGATCACATTCTTGAGCAATGAAAAGTATTTACAAACTTAAATTTTAGTCTTTTAATTAAACTGAGCTTATATGTACTTTAAACTTAAATTATTCTTTAATTATATAATTTATTACTTTTACTATTAGGCTGGGAATGAATAAAACAAAATTAGTCTAGATTTTTAAGTTATTTTCAACAATTTATTACGCAATTAAGCAATGTTTTCAATTATTTTAAAGACTCAGTAATTCATCTAAATATTAACTGTTACTTCTTTCAATATTAATGTCTACCCCATTTTTTCTAATTACACACATTTATTCTATTTTTATGGAGGCTGCAGGTGTGTCTCTATATTCAAATGAATAAATGTTAATACTCCAGCACTTACGTATGCGCATAATATGAAGTAATATTTATTGAGCGTTTAAAATCTGCCAAGCCTAGGGCCATGTACTTTATTTTTACATATATCACATCTGAGAAACAGAAGCTAATGAAGAAACTGTTAACTATTGTACAGACATGACTATGTTTAGGTAGATTAATTAATTTCTCTAATTTTATAATCCTCATAAGTGACAGAGATAAGACTTGAACCCAAAGGCCAGGCTACTGAGCATGATTTTTTTTAAATGTGTATTAATTTGTGTCTACCTTATTACCAAATGACCTGTCATAAAGTAGTTGCTTAATACCTGCTTAATATATTTGTACTTTTATGAAACAAGGGTCAGTAAACTATGGACCTTGGGCCTTCTGCCCACTGCCTGTTTTTGTAAATAAGGTTTTATTGAAAAAAACTCAAAATCATAAATGTACATATTGTCTAGACCTGCTTTCCGGTACAGCAGTAGAGATGAGTAGTTACAACAGAAACAATGTTGTCCTCAAAGCCTAAATCAGTTATTAGCTGCCTTTTACAGAAAAAAGTTTGCCAACCCCTGTAGTAAACTATATAGTGCTATAAACTTCTTTGCACAAACAGACCGGTGACTGTACACCTACAAGAAGATAATCAACTGAATAGTATGAGTTCAGTGATATAAATAACCTAATTGCCTCTCCTAAATACATCTCTCACCCACTGTAGTAGGTTGAATAATGCACCCCCAGAATACCTCCCCCCTCAAAATGTCCACATCCTAACCCCTGGTACCTGTGAATGCTACTTTATATGGGGGAGATTATCCGGGATTATCTGGGTAAACCCAATGTGATCACAAGGGTCCTTCTAAGAGGGAGACAGTAAATCATAGTGGGTAATAGGAGATAAGAGGACAGAAGCAAAAAGTAGGAGTAAAGTGTTTTGAAGATAGAAGAAGAGGGTCACAAATACAAAAGTATATGTGGCCTCTTCAAGACGAAAAGGAAAGAAAACGGAATCTCTCCTGGAGCTTCCATAAGGAACCATTCCTGCTGACACCTTAACTTTAGCTCAATGAAACCAATTTCACACTTCTGGTCTCTGAAACTGTAAGAGATGAAGTTTGTGTTGTTTTAAGCCACTAAATTTGTGGTAATTTGTTACTGCAGCAATAGGAAAATAATACACCCACTGACAGATCTGAAATGTTTTTGTATTTGTAAGACACATCTTCTATTAAATTAATTCTTGATCTTTTTGGGAGGTGGTGCCAGGAGCCCTCTGAACAACCTGACAAAATAAATAAAAACTCCACACATGCATACATGAACACGCTTTTGCATTCAATTTCAGATATTAATATACACCCAAATCTTATCCATTTTTAAACTGTCTCGTGTTCTATGGCGCTTAAATACTATAAGTGAGTTAGTTACTGCTTTTTCATGGAAATAGTCCGCCATCTATTTCACTATCTATATATGTTAGTATTTGCTATCGATTGAATTATGTCCTTCCAAAATACGTGTTGAAATCTTAATCCTTATATTTGTGGAAAGAAGCCCTTGTAGTGCAGTGGTTAAAGCACTCAGCTACTAGCTGAAAGGTCAGCAGTTCAAACCCACCAGCCGCTCTGCAGGAGAAAGATGTGGCAGTTTGCTTCCGTAAATATTTACAGTCTTGGAAATCCTATGGGGCCAGTTCTACTCTGTCCTACGAGGTCGATATGAGTCCGAATCAACTCTCCTGCACTAGGTTTGGGGTTTGGGTAGTGTTTAATACTCTGTTTTCTCGATATCAAATATTGTGAAATTGTCATAAATTGCATGCTTTTACGAAACTAATTTCCGGGTATTATTTACTCTCTCTTGCCGTCTCTCCTTCATTGCAATGGGCAATGTTTGGGAATGTCATATATTTAAATACATAATGCACACATAGTGAAGATACTAGAATACACTGAAGAATTTAAACTAGGCATATTCAGCTATAAAGAATAGATACTTGCTAAAGTAACTTCGGAAACACTGGTGGTGTGGTGGTTAAGAGCCACAGCTGTTAACCAAAAAGTTGGCAATTCAAATCCACCAGGCACTCCTTGGAAACTCTATGGGGCAGTTCTACCTTGTCCTACAGGGTCGCTGTGAGTCGGAGTGGACTTGACCAGTGTTTTTTTTTTTTTTTTTTTTTTTTTAAGGTGACTTTATTCAATGAAGGTTTACTCTTCAGATACAGAGGGCAGTAAGAGGGAAAACCATTTGCATTTGGCGCCCAGCCAGGAGAGTAGAGGTTGTTCTGACTGGAACAATATTGCAAGTCATACCCCTGCAGCTCCGGTGTCCAACATCAACCACAGAGATTATCCTCAGAAGCAAGTACGTCTTCCTCTTTGTTACAGCGCTCCATCATGTGATATTTGAGCTACACCCTGTCTTTGCTTTACTGCTTCATGGGTCCTTAACCTCAAGGCTTATGCTTACTCCTGGACGCTTCCATCTTCCGTTTCTGCTTCCTGCCTTCCTCGCTTTGGTATCACTCAGCCATCCAAACAAACCAAACCAAACCCATTGCCATCTAGTCGATTCTGACGCATAGCAACCCTGTAGGACAGAGTAGAATTGCTTCATAGGGTTCCCAAGGAGCTGCTGGTGGATCCCAACTGCTGACCTTTTGGTTAGCCTCCAAGCTCTTAACCACTGTGACACGAGGGCGTGAAGAGTCTTGTATTAGTCTCCAACACAGGAAGCGCCTCCTATACCATGTGCCCATCCCTACGATAAAATCAGCGGTCAGGGCAGTGGGATACTGATGCTGAAAACACAGAGGTTCTGCATAAGTTATTCCTTAGAATTAGACTGTAAGCATGACTAACACTGTTTTCTCAGAATGAACAAACACAACTAATAAACATGCTGGGTAGTTCTCCTGAGCTTTCCATTTCTTGTTAAAATATGCCATTAAATTAATAAAGAAACACTTTTCAAAAAGCACTATTGAAGAAATCCCATCTACACGCAAACTACAAAGAATGCTATTTTGATGAAATGGGAAGATCACATCTTATTAGAGATCAACTGTAATGATTTGAAGTGGAAATGTAAGTTTCTTCTTTTATACTTTAATAAAATACAGGAAATCATCCTAAAAGTCTTTGAAAAAAACTTTCCATAAGATTTTTTGGAAAATAGTCCTTATAAAAATGAACAAGAGTAATTTCAGGCAGCTTCCCTATATCCGTATATGTGACAGTCTGAATATGTATATATATAATCTTTCCAGACTCTACTTGCCAGAGATAGGCTAAATTGTTGGTGATTTAATTGCTCCCGGGATTGCAAAGGTGATCTTGTATTTTGTTTCCAGTGACAGGTGCTATCCCTTTATTATAATTTGAACCCCTGGGTGTTAAAACATTCATGGCTTTTCTATTAGGAAATCTGCATACTTCTACAGCCATGTTTATTCATAATCCTCTGATGAGTTGCAGACAAGCTTATTGAGAACTTAAGGCTTTGGCATTTTAGTCAGAAATTACTACTCTCACCCACAAAGACTAGGCTCATTTACATCTATATTTAAAAAAATCATTAAATAGCTTTATGTTAGTATTTTGGGCCTTTTGAAATTAAATATGTTGTGAATTGCTGCATTTTCTAGTGTAATCCATTTAGCAATTAGTACTTACAGAATACATATGTAAAGCATGTATTAGACTGGTTTTAAAATGTATGCACACCAGAGGGCATCATAGCTTTTATTCAAAGCTTCCTTTGAAAGAAATTTGCTTTTAAAGTGAATTCTCTTAAACAAAACAAAACACCTTTTATCTTCATAATCATTTCTCATCTTTGCTTTAATATTTATAAAACATGTTTAAACAGTATTATTCATCCACGTTCATTGAACAAATGCAAATATTATAACTAAATAATAAAAGTAAACAAGCCATTGTAATGAATTTCTTACTTGTAGCTCCATATTTTTTGCCTTCTTTCCTCCTACATCAGGGCAACCCCCACTGTATGTACTTTTCTATGTCCTTTCTCAAGATAATGTGTAGACTGTTTACTAAATCTTGTCCCTAGATTACTTTTTGATTCTTTTTAAATCTCCTTTATATTCCAGGTATATCTGTTAAATTATCCCTCTTAGAAAAGTGTTCCATTTGATTGATCCATTAAGAAAGCATTTATTGAATATTACAGGTAAAGGACTCAGGTTCAGCCTCCTATGATCTCTTTCTATTAGAGAAAATATAGAAATATACATGACATATCACATCCAGTGTGATGAGTACCCGTACCCAAAGTGCTGAGAGAACTTAGTGTCCATAACTAAGTCTACTAATTATGAAGGGTGAGTGATAATGAAAAATGGTTGCTGCTGGGCCAAGATTGGAAAAAAAAAATTGAAAAGTTAAACAGGCACTATGAAAACTCTTCTTATTTTTTCAATTATTTTAAAAGGAAATATGGAGGTATTCATACACAAGGGCAGATAATTAGAGGTAAAGGGAAAGTTACTTCATTTATGTGGATTTCATGAAAGCAGTGCCAAAATAAAGATGGTCAAAGGAAAGACTAGGAAAACTTCTGAAACCATTCAACTCCAGTACTAGTTTTTCTTTTTTCTTTCTTTCTTGTTTTTACAACCTGATGTGATTGCACTTCTTAAACAGGGAAACTACAGAGTGATTATATCTTCAGGATAAAATAAAATATGTACAGCAACAAATCAACAACAAAGGCACGAGAGACAGGATGTGTGGAAGCGTGGGGTTTAAGAGTACCACATTCATGCTAGGAAGTGCAAAAAAACCAAAATTAAACCCGTTGCCGTAGAGTTGATTCCGACTCATAGTGACCCTATAGGACAGAGTGGAACTGCCCCATAGGGTTTCCAGGGAGTGGCTGATGGATTTGAACTGCTGACATTTTGGTTAGCAACTGAGCTCTTAACCTCTGGCCACCAGGGCTCCAATAAAGTTACAAGTAAGCCTTCAGCAGTGAGAAAATATATTCATTAAAAAAATACAGCTCAATAGCTGTTCACCCAGAATATCTTTTCCAATTACTTTAAACTTTAAGTAATCTTTCACAGAATATTGTGCCTGTCTTATAACCCTAGTCTGATATTTTTATTGTTTTCCTACTAAATGATAAGCTCCATGAGAGTGATGATTCATCCATGAATCTTCCACAGAGTCTAGGTCAATCCTTTCAATAAAATGGGGAGTCAATAAATATGCATGATGATTAACTTGAAAGGAATAGAGACATGGATATGAATATTTGCAACATCATTCTATTTAGAATGATAGATTTCAAAATCTTAGAAGCAGTAGTTGTAATTCCAGGTTCTCTGCTAATTATCCTTGTTAACTTTATTAAGTAATTTAACAGTCTTGTGCCTCAGTTTACCTGTTAAATAATGGAGTAGAACTCCTTAATGACATGTTTGATCATCTATTTTGTGCTAGGCCCTGGGATAAGGCATTTATATACATTATCTATTTTACTCTTCACAACAACCCTTATGAAAGTTGTGTTAATTATCCTCATTTATTACAGGAGCTGAAAAGTTACTTGGATCATAACCTCAAGCATTTTACCAAACGTTTTCCTGATAGTATCTAATAGAGTGAAGACCAAGACTCCATCTCAGTTCTTATTGAAAAGGTCACTCTAATGTCCTTCTACCTCTGAAATGCTATTATTCTGTAGAAAAAAAAGAAATCATCTAGTCATTGCTCAATAAAAAGTAACCCAACTGCCGTGCACTCTATCTCTCCTCTGGATATTATGTCATTTACTAGTATTAATTCTGAAAAAAAAAAAAATCAATTGCTTCTTAAAACCCCAACGATTTGAGTTTTAACATTTAGCTAGCCTAGTTTTTTTTTTTTCCTTTTTTTTAAGGAAAACACTTTAATCATTTAGACATGAAAGTTGAATAGATGTTCATAAATAACCTCCACACTGGGCTAGCAAGAGCCTTTTTCTTAAAGATTCTTTTCAATTTCCTTGAAGAAGAGAACAAGAGTATCTCCTTCCTGATTCATTTTGCAAAGTGTAAGTCATTGCCCTTCACAAAGGGGGAAAAAAGATGTATAAAAAAAGCCACGAACACTATTCAAATTCATTGCCTCTTCCAGGTGTGGGTAATTGAGTTGCTTCAAGATCAATATAAAACTGTCTAGGATACAGAAAGTCAATAGCTACTTCCAAAGTCAGGCTGTCTAGGTATCTATAAAAACAACATCTCCAGCTGTTGCTTCAGAGCAAATCTGAATCTGCATAACAAAACTGGAAGTGAATTCCATAAAGCAAAATGCTCCTGAAGAATCTTGCTTTGATACACAGAAGTTTCGAGACCCCTATTGAGCAAGTAAATTTCCTTTGATATTTACCAGAAGCTGGAGTGACACTGAATGAATCAGTCACACATGTGACTATATCTGAAATCTAATTTTTTAAAAATAAGGTCTCTGTCCAAGATTATAATTTGTAATTTCCTAAAATTTACTTTAAATTGTCATCATTTAAAGAAAATCTAATGCAACTACACCATTTTCTAGAAAATAAGTTCCTTTTCTCTTGCTATGACACAGAAAACATTGCATTATAATTCTTCTTCATTAACTAACATCTGATATGGAATGTAGTAAAAGCATATCCACAGAAAAAAATAATAATTTTGTGCAACTCTACTTCCCTGAAAACACTAGTCATTATTGGGAGGAAAAGACACTGCCAACTTCCTCAACAAAAGAGTTCCTAAATTTGCCGATGAAAGTTGGATTAAAGATAGTATTGGGAATTCTAACTACTAATTCTGATATAGAGTTCTACTTTCATTGACAAATTTTGGAACTCTTATTGAAGAAGTTGGCATTGCCTTTTCCTCCTAGTAATGACCAGTGTTTTCAGGGAATTAGAGTTACACAAAATTATTTTTTATTTTCTAGAAAGTAACCTTGACCTGTGTGCAGAATGGAGAGAAGAATATTGCCTCCTCTTTGAGGTTCTAGACCCTACCACCACAGAACTAGTCTTAATTCCATGGAGCTCAGCTGAGGCAAGACTTTACAGAAGGTGAAGAAAGGAAAACAGGCACTATAGGATTGAATATTGGACAATAACAATATAATATCGTGTTTTCACATTCGATGGCATACACTCTGAGGTCAACATGCCACATCTTTTTCTTATTCCTCACCTGCCTTTGTATAATGGTGCCGAAATATCATCTTGCTTTTTTGAAAAGAAGGCTCTGAAAGACAGGAATTCTCAGTGCCATTGTCTTAATTTCTATTCTCTGTGTTTTTAACAAATAATTTACAGTGGGATTTTTATCTCTTTCAGGAGAGTTCAGAATTTCCCAGTCTGTACTACCATGAGGGTAGTTATACACTTCTCTGTGAGGTAAATGTGCTTTTAGTTCAGGATGGAGTTAGACATTACCTCAATAAAGAGTGAGAAGTCCATTCAATGATCTTATAATTGCTAAGATTACCTGTTCATTTTATTAGGTAGTCAAGGTCCATTAACTCTTAACAGTAAGATCTATAAACAGTGCTTCTGGAAAGCTGAGACATATTTTTAGTTGATACGGACTTGGCAAAAAAAGTAATAAAAATGAAACTAACCCTGGTGGCGCAGTAGTTAAGAGCTCCACTGCTAACCAAAAGGTCAGCAGTTCAAATGCACCAGCCACTCCTTGGAAACCCTCTGGGGAAGTTCTACTCTGTCCTATAGGGTTGCTATGAGTCGATTCCGAATCGACTCTAGGGCAACAGGTTTGGTTTGGTTTTTGGAAGCTTCTCTTAAATCACCTCAAAGATCTATCATAAGATTCGCAAGGCCCATATTTCCTACACTATGTGATATACTGCTTTATTATTTTGAGGGTCTGTCCATACTTAAGAAGCCCTGGTTGGTGTAGTGGTTAAATGCTCTGCTGCTAAGCAAAAGGTTGGCTGTAGGAAGCCACCAGCTGCTCTGTGGGAGAAAGATGTGGCAATCTGCTTCCATAAAGATTTACAGAGTTGGATACCCTGTGGGGCAGTTAGACTCTGTCCTATAGCGTCACTATGAGTTGGAATTAACTTGAAGGCAAGAGGTTTTTTGTTTTTTCTTATTATATACTTAAGTAAATAATAAGCTCTTATAAAACAGAGTCAATTCTTATATTTATAGACCCTTCTTTGTCTTTATCAGCATCTCTTGGAAGTGATATGTGACAATGGAAAACAGACAAGCATTGGCGACAGACATTACACTGAATCTTGGCTGCACCACACACCAGCTCTTGATATTACAGTTTAGATTTCCATGAGTTTTAGTTTCCTCATGTATAACATTAGAAAAATAAGTACCTCACAGAGTTGTTGTGAGGCTTGAAAATAATAACCTGTACCAAACACGTGGTTCAGTGTCTGAAACTAAGTAGGTGATAGACAACAGTATTTGAATTAATATGATTAAAGTGTCGTGTAATACTATATCAAGCTAGTACTATATGAACTTTGTTGCTACACATAATTGCCATTCTTTAGTTGATGATTAGAGTGATTTTCTTTGCGTGTGTGAATTTAATAGGTCAGAAAGATAGGAGATAATTTTTTTTTTACATATATAATCAGGTTTGTTAAAAAGTTTTAGAACTTTTACTAATAAGATTTATAGGGCCTTCCTTATGCCTGGAGATAAGAGACTACATCAGATGTTATCAGAATTTTGAGAGATCTTCCTATCTGTATTGTTAAAATCAAACAACTGGATTCTGTTCTACTTTTCTTTCTTCTTTGGAGGGAATGAAATCAAATATGGATGTAGATGTGTTTCTCACTCTCCCCCCTTCCCAAATTTTGTTTTGTTCTGTTACTATACATGTTTCTACTAAATGAATTAAAATGAAAATTCTGTAATATATTTCATGTTATCAGTTAGATTCAAATTTCTTAGTTAAATAATTTGTCTCTTGGGTTTCCCTTGCAGTAAAAAGGGGAATATTTTAAATGTAGTTTAAGAAACTACATTTCTAAAGAGAATGATGAAGACCGTCTAATGAAGAATTTAAAACATCATGTGTTTTGCAAGTCTAATAAGGATCAAATTAACTTTTTATTACCTTGTTAAAACTCTGTATATGGCATGTCAGTTATGGAATATGCCATAATCACATCCCCATTTAAGGAAAATGGCTCTGCTCACACACACAAAATAAATAAATAAGGCAATTTCTCATTACAACTCACAGTGACCCGATATTTTCAGAGTAGAACTACTCTCCGAAAAATTTTCAATGGCTATGATCCTTCAGACATAGATGGCCAGACCTTTCTTCCAAGTTGCCTCTGAGTGGATTCAAACCACCAACCTTTCAGTTAGTAGTCCCGTAGTTAACTATTCTCGCCTCTCAGGGATTCTATTCTGCCCACAATTCTTGAATTGGTAGAACAAATATCCTCATGTTAGAATACAAATACCACCTACTAATAAACGAGATGCATATATGTGCTTGGGAATTTAATGTGGAAAAACATATGGAAATAACCCATGAAAAGAGTAGAGTTGCTACAAGATGTTTGTGAGATAGCACCATGAATGGTAAAGGGAACTACCTAGTCAGGATGAGTCTCTAGTTTTACTTTGGATTCCAGAACACTTTCAGTGTCAATAGGTACTAGTTCCATCTACTAGGGTTTCTTATGCTCTGAGATATTATTATATCTTTATTTGTCTTTATTGGGTTTTCTGCACGTGCGTTATTCCTTCTAACTTGAGGTAAGCTAAGGAAGTTTATGGCTTGCACACAAAAGTATATTCGTAAAACAAGCTCCATATTTGACTTTACTGAGAATCAGTGTCAGTAAAGATTGTTACCTTCATAAAATAAAAGTAATTAAAACATGTTATTAAATAAATTTGAACACATCATAATAACATGGTCCATGTTCACATTTAATTTAAAAAAATGACTGAGTTGAATTTTTTCCCAACATTTCCTGATTTAAATTAAATTATTTAACTCAAATTTTTAAATTAAAATAGTTAAAAAAATTATTAATATTAAATAAGTCTGCAAATACAAAGAGATCTACCTTCTCTAATATTTTCCTGTATTCTTTCCTTTTTTCAGCAGTACAGAATACCCTGGAGTCTAAATTATCTTAATTAGATGTAATCAGAGTAGATTGCTTTATTCATTAATTAACAAACCTGGGATTTAGCAATACTGCAAAAAATCATTATGTTGTCTTTTATCCGAGAAGTTGTTACATTTTTTATATTATTCATCTAAATCCCATTGACTTTGAATTATCTTGAATTTCAATGTATTCTCTGATTCCAATCCATATTTTAGTAGGATCAACCTGAACCATAGACTTTTATTCATCCTCGAATGAAAGTTGGCATGACACTGAATAGTCTGCTTTAGAAGTGTGGTTTGAGAAACTGTTAAATTCAGGCATGATGCATGTACCCTGTGTTTCAAATATTGTTTGAATATAAATGATACCCTAATGACTTGGATTGCAACTTAGATCAGTGATCTGTCAGGAACCCTTATCAGTTCTTTTCATTCTGAGACTTACAGTTAACACACCTTCCTTCATCTTTTGGTTCAAGCCAAAGTTTACATCACTGGCCTGTTATAGGCCACAGGGGACCATGGGGCAGCAGCTACAGCAGGTCTGTAGCAGCAGTGATAAATAGTTCTAGCAACAGATTCATGTGTCAGGATTCTGTTACCACATTACTTTCTCTTCTTACTATCCGTTTGTGATTCCTACAGAACATTCGTTGATATGATTTACTTCAGTTGTGTTGAAAAGAGTCGAAAATTTTTAAAGCATATGATAACATCTTCCCTTTGAAGTCAGTTATTGACTTTTTAGTGAAGTAACGCTTATGTGCACACAGCCCTTGGTCTTTTCTCAGAGCTCTTTGCCAACTCTCTCTCCTTGCCTGAATTCTCTCTCTATTCTTTCCGCAAAATGTATCTTCTTAAATACACCTTTGTTTCTGCCATTCCTCTCTTCACAAACCTTCAGTCACTCTCCAATCCCTGGAG
Source organism: Dugong dugon (assembly GCA_030035585.1). NCBI lineage: Eukaryota > Metazoa > Chordata > Mammalia > Sirenia > Dugongidae > Dugong > Dugong dugon. The sequence continues at coordinate 27,353,856 of CM057473.1, read as the reverse complement.
CAGTTACTCCCTAGAGTGTTACAAAGGATTGTAAATTCATATAGACCTTAAGTGCTGATAGGAGACTAAATAAATATCTTGCACAAGTAAGTACTGCGCACTATTTTCCAGATGTGTTTGATGCCATTAATTAAAGACTAATTTTAAATTCTACACAATCTTTAAATGTTTCGTGTATTATACACATTTCTCAATTAACCATTCTAATATTGAAGAGCGTTTATTTTGTGCCAGTCAGCTTTATATAGGTTAATCTCTTTATTCCTAGCATGTGAGCACACACACACACGAACACACACACATCACTCAAGAATGAACAACACACTACATTACTATTTTCAATTTGCAGATGAGAAAGTGAAGTTAAGCTAAACAACTTGCACAGAGTCACACATCTTATACATAGCAAATTGGGACTTGCATCCAGGAATTTTGATTTGGTTATGAACACTTTTAATGACACATCTAGCACTACTAGTACTTTTGAGGGGCCAGGAAACTTTTTGTTATTAAAAAGTAATAATAATCATACTGGAAAGCTTTGGGGGCTAATACTACTGAACTCAATTGGCAAAGAATCATGCATTACCCTGTAACATTTCTTATAGTTCATGTTCCTGTTTTATCTCGCAAACTGTAGTTTTAGGTCCGGAATGCAACTATGATTGCTTATGTTTTTTTGTATGACTTAAATTTTTAGTCTTGCTCTTTGCGCATGGAAGGCACTCATATATGCATGGATGTTATTGGCCAACATAATCAAATGCTATTTTGTTATTAGGGCAATATAAAATCTGTGTGCCCAGGGGGAATAAAGACTTTGAAATAAAAGGTTTGTCTCTTTTGGAGAGTGGTGTATCAATCAGTTTATGCTGGGGCCATACGACAACAAACAATTCCCAAACCTCAGAAGCTTCCAACATAAAAGGTTTAAGTCAACCCTGGGTAAACAATGGCTCTGCTACATTTCCTCACTACTTGAAGGGCAAGGCTAAAAGAGTAGCCTCTATCTGGGGTAAAGCTTGTCGCATGGCAGAGGGAAAAGGGAGCTTATTAGAACTAAGCAATGACTTCGAAAGGTTTTGTTCAGAACTGGTATATCACTTCAGACTATATTCTGTGACCAAGTCTGATTTGAATGTGGTGGTGAATATAATTCTCTTAAAAGAAAGAGCAGGGAATATTAGAAAATATTACAGTCTACCACAGTACACCTTCTCCTCACTTATCGACTATCTCTTTATCCTACGTTTCCCATTTACAATAATACTAAAAAATACTATCCAACTATTTTGCACATTAACAACATACGTCTAGCAGTAAAAAATGCCGAGGTGTGAGGTGAGAGTAATGCTGGCTGTGATGGTTAAGGTTATGTGTCAACTTGGTTGGGCCATGAGTCTCAGTGGTTTGGCAGTTAGGTAGTGATGTAATTTGGCAGCTATGTAATGATGTAATTTGGAAGTTGTGTAGTGAGGTAGTCATCCTACATTTTGTGATCTAATATGGTCATCCTCCATTTTCACATAACACTGATTTGCATAATGACATGGTCTTTGGAACCTAACCATGTCGATAAGTGAGTAGAGGGTATACACTAATTTCAGATCCTAAGTGATCTCTTTTAATATTTGTTTTATATTTTGAACAAACATATTGAGTGACAATATTTTTTTTGTTTATTGTTGTAGTTTAAATGAATTTAAACATACAAAAACTTATACATATATTTTTATGTGACCCTAATTGCTCTCCCCATACTGTGACAGCACACTCTTCCTTTCCACCCCCGATTCCCCATGTCCATTCAACCACCTCCTAGCCCTCTCTGCCTTCCCATCTCACCTCCAAACAGAAGCTGCCCATTTAGTCTCTTGTATCTACTTGAGCTAAGAGGCACACTACTCATGAGAATCATTGAGTGACAATATTTTTATGTATAATAAATGTTGCATATAAAAACATTACATAGTTAGATTTTCAAAGATGCTGAATTCAAAATAAGAAAAAAATTATCTGTCCACAGTTAGTTGGTAATTAAATCATAAGCCAGTATTTGTCTCTGTGTCCTGTGCTTGGATTGGTTGGATGTGGTGAAATTAAAAAATCTGTAAGTTAGGATCTGTTTTCACATGAGGTACATAATCTAGTGAGACATTCATGCATTCATGGTAGAGCTCTAGAGGTTAGTACGTATTATATAGTGATAAAAAATAAGTCGTTCAGAGCCTAAAATAATGTAGGCAACACCTTTTAATTAGTAGGGCAACCATTGTGTAGAAAACAGACAACTGCTTTTTCCAAAGCTTATGCATACAAAAACATAGGCATGCAAACACACACGCATATATGCAAGCTTTATCGCGTTCTAGGCATATAAAGACCCTGTGTATTTGTGTTACCTCTTAGTGACTCCTTTAGGGGGAAACAAAAAAAAAAAAAAAAAATTAATAATATTTCACAGAGGTACCAAAATAAGGACATTAGAAGATGGTGAACACGTGGCATTTAAAAATGCTTTCACTCTAATACCCAAAGCATATCAAGAAACAGGAAAAAAATAGTTACACAGATCAGTGGTGGGTAGACAGGCTTAATCTGAATCTGCTTATCCTACAGACCGCTTTAAAAAATTGGTAGGTGGGGATAGGAGAGCAGAGTATTATAAGGATGATATTGGCATTTTCTATGTCTTAGGAACAGTGTGATTACATTTCCTCATATACTCACACAATAACATTGTCAGATATAGCGCCGGAAGACGAGCCCCTCAGGTTGGAAGACACAAAATACAACTAGGGAAGTAGCAGGTCAGCAAAAAAGAGGAAGACCTTCTAAAAGATGGATTGACACAGTGGCTGCAACAATGGGCTTAAACATAGCAATAATTGTGAGCGTGGCTTAGGACCAGGCAGTGTTTTGTTCTGCCGTACATGGGGTGGCTATGAGTTGGAACAGTCTCGATGGCTCCTAACAACAACTATTTGCTCGCATTTCTAGTGAAATCACTATGAACTCTCTAAATGTTAAAAATAGCTATGTGGATAATTTGAAAAATTCACACTAGTTACTACTTACCTGTGTAGTTTTGATAAGGTTATGGATATTGCTGTACCTCATGCATCTCATCTATAAAATGAGAATGACCATCTATCTTAAATAATTATTAATATGGATTAGTATAATTTAATACTTAATTCAAGGCTTAATTATTCTTAGTAGTATCAATACTAATTTAATTTCATAAATTTGTAAAAAAAACTTATAAATATTAAGATTCTTTAGCATTACATACATAAAATCACAAAGTTTATACCTCAAAAAGCAATAATATTTTGTAATCAAAATTTGAATGCGCAGTAACAATTTCATAATTACTTTTTAAAGTGTTTTGCAGATTGAGATACTTCTAATGATTTTCTGAAGAATAATTTTAAATCAGTCTTAAAATTAGACATCAAAATGCATGTATTTATAATTACAAAATAAAGTCATTAAGTATTGGGATTATACAATTGATATATAGAAAATAGATGTAAAATCTTCTATCCTGAAAATAGTTTATTTTACATAATACATATTCAGACATTTTTCAAGTAAAAATTCTGTTAAGTACAAATATGTCAATACAGTAATGACTTCTCTGAAATGTTTACTAATAAAGATGAAAATAGTACATGCCTTAACCTTTAAAATCGAAGTTTCTATCTGAGCTATGAATTCAATGTTGCCATTTCATTTGTCATGGTGACTGAAATCTTTCGAATGCATGATGGAAACCAAACACTATTGAACCTGACAACCCACTTGATAAGAGCGTGAACTAATCTAGAATGCTTGAAAAAACCTTGACATTTTTGTTGTTTAATTAGATGATGTATATTTTTTCTTTGCTTCAAAGCAATCTCTACCCACACACATTATTGAGTGCATTTGAATAAACCTTTTTTTTTCTTAAGCAAATACATTTAAAGGCCCATTGAAGCCTTTTATTTTGTTGTTTCTATGTTTTATGGTACAGAATGCTCATATTGAAACCTTTTAATGTTTAAATAAAATGCAATAAATGGTCACTCCCATTTTCTGATTAATAACAGGGCTTTGAATGAGAAGGAAAATACCACCCACATGCTATTGTCTTCTGCCTACAGTCCAATCACTCATTGGGATTGTTTCTCTTGATTGATTTGTCACTTGGTGTCAGATGAACTGTGTGTTTGAAGATCTTTTGTATAGATTTAATCAGGAGATGGAATTCACGTCTTTGATTGACACTAATAATTTATAATCATTTTCTTTAGCTGGAACAGCTGCATCTCTTTAAGTTTCTGAAAAATAAAAGCTCTTTAAATTTCATTTACCTTTTCATTTCAAACCAATTTAGGTAGGTTGTCATGGGGGTAGAACTCTCAATTTGGAATAATGTATATTGCATTATAATTTTTTTAAAGTGGAGTAAAAAATCATTTCCCTGTTTGTGCATAAACATACTTTAACATATTCCGTTAAGATTTTCCTAAAGTAAAATGCAGGAAGACGGTACTGAGATGCATATTGCTAAAGAATGCTTGCCTCGCTATTCCAAGTATAAACAAATTTACAGATTTTAAACAATTCTACAAATAATTTTAAAATATTATAAATGATAGATTTTTTTTTAACTGGGACTATAGTTTTATTTAATTTACTACCTCCGAAGATTCCGAGAAAATATAGATATGTTCTCCTTCAATTACCAAAAGTTAATACATAATTAGAATAGAATCTGACACCAAGTATAATAAGCCTTTCTGCTGGTTCCTTTGCCATCTTCAGGAATTTTTCTTGGTTGAGTGATTATGGAAGACATGGTGGCGCAGTGGTTAAGAGCTCAGCTGCTAACCAAAAGGTTGGCAGTTCGAATCCACCAGTCTCTCCTTGAAAACGCTGTGGGGCAGTTCTACTTTGACCTACAGAGTCTCTGTGAGTCAGAATCTACTGGACAGCACAATGGATTTTTTTTTTTTTTTCTTTTTTAGTTCTTACCAGGTTTTCTTTATTTGTGCACTCACATGTACTTATAGCCTTTTATTTTTTTAAATTACACAGCAAATCTATTTTTCTGATTGTACACTTGAATTGCATTAGGTTAATGTATCTGTGTCTGTAAATACTGAGGAGTGTGTGTGCTTGTACGCATTGTATATATTGTTATGTTATGGTGGTGGTTGTTAGTTGCAGTCCAGTTGATTCTGACTCCTGATGACCCCACGCGTGCAGAGTAGAACTACTCCATAGAGTTTTAAGTACTGTGACCCTTCGGAAGCAGATCGCTATGCCTGTCTTCTGAGGCACCTCTCTATTGGTTCAGATAGCTAACCTTTTTGCTAGTAGTTGAGCACTTTACTATTTGTACCATTTGTTGTTACTGTCATAACAGTTACAAATTTGAGGCTATATGTCTTTATTTTTACCTATCATAGACTCCAGCGGAGGGAATTTCATGTAAATGTTCTGGCCAAGCTTACTTCCAAATGTAATAATTACTTGGGAAAAATGATATTCTGTGGATCAATTTTTCTGGGTCAAATTCATTTTAATAATCTTTTTAAAATAAATTTCTCCCCCCTCATTATCTCTCTCTCTATCTCTATTTCTCTCATCTCTCAATCTCTCCATTAGAAGTAATTCTTCCTGCCTGTAAATTCTGGTAGTGCTTAAATAGATATAATGCATTCCATTTAGGTTGTGGATATATTAAAGCACATCTAATATTCTGCTCCTTAGGGATCACATCCATGTCTGATTCATTTTTATCTCCTTGGCATAACATAACACTGTGCTCTGAACACTGCAGGTGGGAAATACATATTTGTTAACCAACTGTGGAATAAATAAATCAGTAAATATGTGAAAAGTGGAGATCCTTCAAGATTCCTACAAAGAAATGAAATATAGAAATGGCTGAAATCATTAGAAAGTCAACTGGAAAAAAGAAAATATTATCTGAATTGATCATCTGCTTATAGAATTCTATTAATTTTTACCACAAGATGTAATTTATGAGTGAAGCTAGGGTGCGATTAATTACTTTTGTGTGTGGCCTTTCTAGCCATGGTCTTCTAACTCCCACCCAGGTAATTAAGTGGGAATGTGTGATAGGGTAATTGTGGCCTTCCAAGGGGACTGGTCAGTTTTGCCTTAAAAAAGAGTCGATTCCAGAGCAGAGAGGAAGATCCCACTACCACCAAAGAAGAATAGCCAGGAGCTGGCCTATCCTTTGGACCTGGAATCCCTGTGCTGGGAGGCTCCTGGGACCAGGAAACAGAGAGAGATTGAGCTGTCACCCTGAAGACGGTGAGAAGCAGCGGAAGGAGACCCGGCAGCAGGAGACTGCACGGTGGGTTTCCTGGCCCATGGAGAGAGAAAGCTGAATGCCTTTGGGCAGAGGCTTAGGGCCAAGGAGAGGTATGCCTGCAAGCACAGCTGAGCAGAGGCTGTCCTGATGGAAGAACTGTATTCTTGAGTGTTCCTGAGTCTGAATTGTAACCTGTTGCTTCCCTAATAAACCCCATAATCATGAGTATGGTCAGAGAGCTCTGTGTGGCCATTGCAATAAGTTGTCAAACCTAGCAGAGAAGTAGAGAGTGCTGTGGGAGGGATAGCTGGTGTTGGAGTTTGTTGGTAAAGGTGGCTGAGAGAGGAGGCGTGTCTGACCTTCACCTCATAGGAATCAGCCTTGGGCTGTTGATCTTGGTTCTCCTTTCCCCTTTTGAAGTTACAGGAGGTCTAAAACTGTCCCTAAGCCATTTTTACAGAAGGCATTATGAAAAATAATTATTTTCAATATTTATTATTTGGCTATTTGAATATCTAAGTAGACACATGCAGTACATGTTCTCCCTCATATGGAAATTCAAATCTGCCTTGTTTCCTCACTTTCTGGTATTAAAGAGCAGGATGATTATCCTCTGAATAACAAAGGAGCATGAAGGAGTTTAGTGGGGCCATATTCATGAAGATTATTTAATTATTTATATTTTTAAGATAGAAAATATCTAACAAAAATAACTTTTTTTTTTTTTTTTTTTGTAGAGAGACCTCTTTTTTTATTGTACTTCAGGTGAAGGCTTACAGAACAAATAGTTTCTCATGAAACAGTAGTACACATATTGTTTTATGACATTGGTTAACAACCCCACAACATGTCAACCCTTTAATTTCTCAACCATTTTTTGGTGAAAATACACATAGCCAAAGATACACCGTTTCAAAAATTTCTACATGCACAGTTAAGTGACACTGACCACGCTCTTCCAATTTTGCTGTTATTCTCACTTAAGATGAAGGCTTACAGAACAAATTAGTTTCTCATTTAACAGTTACTACAAATGTTGCCCTATGACAATGGTTAACAATCTCACAACACATCAACAAGATCCTTACTCAACCTTGGGTTCCCTATCACCAGCTTCCTTGTCCCCTTCTGCTTTCTGGCCCTTGTCACTGGACTACTGTACCTCATTAGTTCCATTTGGTTTTATGGGGCTGTCCACTCCCAGGCTGAATGGAGAACCTCGGAGGTAACTTCACCACTGAGCTAAAAGGGTGCTTGGGGGCCATACTCTAGGGGTTTCTCCAGTCTCCTTTAGGCCAGTAAATCTGATCTTTTTTTTGGGAGTTAGAATTATACTCTACATCCTTCTCCAGCTCTGTCCAGAACCCTCTGTTGTGATTCTGGTCAGAGCAGTCAGTGGTGGTAGCCGGGCACTGTCTAGCTGTGCTGGACTCAGTCCGGTGGAGGCCTTGGTAGCGTGGTCCATTAGTCCTTCGGACTAATCTTTTTTAAACAGTCTACACATTCTTATTTTGTAAGTTTTATAATAAAATAGTTTTAGTTACATCTCATTATTACAAATTATATAAAACAGTTATAATTCCAATACGTTTCTTTTTATGTACTTTCTAGGTTTTAATATTGATATGTTTTCATCTAGGTACTTGCTCTTCTGTTTGAAAATAACATTTGTGTTTGAGAAGTGAGGAAAGTCTACCTTCATGTATGATGCACAGAATTGCCTCAGTTCAACAACTGTTTGGATGAATGAAAATTGCACTTATGTTTCCAGGTATCTTTTCCACAGGGATTTGGGACTGCATCCTTCAGTTCTTTGTGGAAAATCAATAGCTTTTGCAGCTTCAGGCACTGATTCAGAATAATATTCATTTCACACATAGAGGATATTTGAGGATATTCAGCTGGTGGTGTGAATTTATAAAGTAAAAACAGAAAGATAACAAAGCAACACATGAAAATATGGGAGAGTATATTTTATATAGTACTCCATGAATTATCATAAATCATGTTTTATTAATGGCATAAATCTACTAACAATTACATACTAAACATGTAACAAAAAACACATTTCATTTCATATACAAATATATTCACATCCTTATTGAAAAATTCATTTTAATAGAATATATCTTCAAGAAGAGATACAGTCCATTAAAATGGTGGTGTATTGGTTAAGAACTTGGCTACTAACCAAAAGGTCAGCAGTTCAAATCTACCAGACACTGCTTGGAAACCCTATGGGGCAATTCTACTGTCCTATAGGGTCACTATGAGTTGGAATTGACTCGACGGCAACGAGTTTCGTTTTTTGATTTTATCTTAAAGAAAATAGAGTTTTATGTATGTATACTTGTCTAAAGTAAACAATGATACATTAGGACTTGACACAGTAGAATCCCTGGGGACAAATTTTTTTCTTTAATTAAGTTTTATGAGATGATTGTAGATTCACACAATGTTGTAAGAAACAATACTAAAAACTGTATCCTGGCTTTTCCTAATGGTAACATCTTGCAAAATTATAGCATAATATCATAACCAGGATATTGACATTAATATAGCCAAAAACAACAGTAACATCAGCACAATGATCTCTCCTTTTGCCCTTTTATAGGCACAGCAATTGCTGTCCCTTCATCCCTAATATTTGTGAATCACTGAACTGTTCTCCTTTTCTATAATTGTCATTTCAATAATGTTACAAAATGGGATCCTCCAGTAGGTAACCTTTTGAGATTGACTTTTTCTACTCAGTGTAATTTCCTAGAGATTTAACCAAGTTCTTGAATGTATTAAGAATATTCCACAGAATGGATGTACTACAGTTTTTTAACCATTCGCCCGTTAAAAGACATCTGGGTTGTTTCCAGTTACTGTATGTTATGAGTAAAGCTATCTTTTTTCTTGCCTTCCTGTGGGTTAAAAGGATAATTTGGAAGATTCTACCTTGATAGTTGTATAGTTTCCTTAGTGGTTGTTCTTTGTGTTACAATACACATATGTGACGTATCAAAGTCAACTGATATTGGCATATTACCACTTTGAGTAAAGTGTGGAAACCCTACCTCCATTTAGTTCCATTTACCTTCACCACTTGTAAATATTACTGTCTTGAGTATCCGATGGTATTACCATTTTTGTTTCAGTTATCACATATTATATAGAAAACTCATGAGGATAGTTTATTGTATTCACCAATATTTCTACTCTTTCTGTTGCTCTGTCTTCCTACCCAATACCATAAGTTTCCTTCCTTTACCATTTCTTTTTTCTGTTTTAAGAACTTTCTTTAGCCATTTGTTAAGGTTGGATTTGCTAGTGACAAATTATTTTAGTTTTCCTTTGACATTTCCTTCAAATGTTATTTCCATTCATTCCTGAAAGATAGTTTCACCAGATATAGAAGTCATGATTTACAGTTCTTTTGTATCAGTATGTAAAAAATTGTTGTGCCAATTCCTTCTGGTTTTAGATGAGAAATCCACTGTCATCCGAACTCGTGTCTCTCTATGGATGGTGCATCACTTCTCCATGGCTGCTTTCAAGATAGTTTTCCTTTGTCTTTATTTTCCAAAGTTTAATTATGATGTTTCTTGCTGTGGGTTTCTTTGAGTTTGGCCTAATTCAGATTTTCTCAGTTTGTTAAATATATAGGTTTAATTTTTCACCAAAACTGGGAAATTCTCAGTCATTATTTTCTTGGGATAATTTTTCTGTCCTACTTGCCTTATGTTCTCCTTCTGGAACTCTGAGGGGACAAATACTGAAACTTTTGTTCTTGTCCCACAGGTTATTGAGGATATCTTCCTTTTCTCCTTCCCAATCTATTTTTTCTCTTGTTGTTTAGAATGGATAAACTGTTAGTATTCTATTGATGTGTCAGAAAGTTCATTGATTCCATCCTCTGTCATGTCCATTCCACTGTTATGCCTATCTAGCATATTTTTTACTTGTTATTGTAAATTTCAGTTGTGTATTTCTGTATGGCTCTTTTTTTATAACATATTTCTTTGCTGATATATTCTTCTTTTTAAATTCATTTTAAGAGAATTCGTAATTTATTTTTGAAACACATTTGTAAAACTGCTTTAAAATCCTTGGCAGATAACTCCAACACCTGACTCATCTTGGTATTGGCCTAAATTTTTTTTTCTCACTCATGTTGTGATTTTCCAGATTTTTGTATAATGGGTGATTTTCAGTAGTATTCTGGACATTTGGGCTATTATGTTTAGAGACTCTGGATTCTGCTTATTTATTTATTATTTCAGTAGGCTGTTACCCTGTTTAAAGGATCCCTGGTGGCACAGTGGTTAAAAAGGCTCAGCTGCTAAGCCAAAGGTCAGCGGTTTGAAACCACCAGCAGCTCCAGGAAGAAAGATATGGCAGTCTGCTTCCATAAAGATTTACATCTTTGGAAACCATATAGGGGCAGTTCTACTCTGTCCTATAGGGTCTCTATGAGTTGGAATCAAATCAGTCATGCTTGTTTGTTTGTTTTTTTTTAAGTTTCCCTGTTCAGGTTTATCTTGTGGGATCCCTGGGATTGTAAACCTTATGAGTTCTATGCCTGTGATTAGATTATGTTATGTGGCATTGCTGACTTTAATAAAGGGAAACTATCTGGATGGGCCTGACTTAATCATGTAGGTTCTCAAAAGGGGAGAGTTTTCCCCTGCTGGTTGCAGAAGTCATGGTGCTTGAGAGGTATTCAACTTGAGAGAAGTTCTCTATTACTGAGATGAAGGACCTTACTGTGGTAGAGCTGAGAGTAGGCCTACACCAACAGCTAACAGCCATCAAGGACCTCAGTTCTACAACCACAAGGAATAAATTAGTCCAGCAATCTGAAGGAGTTTCTCCTAGTCCAGCTTCCAGATGGGGAAATATCTGGCCAACACCTGAACGAAGAACCCAGGTAAAATGTGCCAGCCTCCTGACCCACGTAAACTGTGACAAAATAAAATGTTATTGTTTTAAGCCTCTGTGTGACAATTTTTAATGCAGCAATAGAAAACTAAGGAAGATCAAATTACACAGCAGATTCAATCACTGGAAACTCAATATGAGTTGAAGTGTCAAGGTGAGACAAAGTCCACTTTAAAATTTTTGATGCTGTGTGTAAGGGGAGGAGCCCTGGTGGTACAGTGGTTGAGCTCTAAACTAACTGAAAGGATGGCAGATTGAACCCCTCAGCTACTCCGTGGAAGAAAGATGTGACAGTCCGCTTCTGTAAAGATTACAGCTTGGAAACCCTGTGGAGCTGTTCTACTCCGTCCTATAGGATCACTGTAAGTCACAATAGACTCAACAGCAACAAGTTTGGTTTTGGTTTATACACGGGAACTCTAGATTTATTTTGTGAATCGAATGATGGGCGACATTCTCTCTGGATCTTTCCACTGACGAAAGGCAAGTGTTTTACTGCTGATAATAAGCCAGAAATTTCTGAGAACTGTGAGCAGCTTTAGAGTAAAGTAGGGGAGTATACTGTCGTTGAACCTTTTAGCACACTATGTGTACCTGTACCTGCTCATCACAGTGTTGCAAACTGCTTTCTTAGGCGACAGCAAAAGATCAACCTTTTTGTTCCAGTCTCCAGTGCTTCCCTCCTACAGGTGTGACTGGTATGTGTCAACACTGATATCAAAAAGGTCATGATGGCCCTTAAATTCTATGCTCAAAAAAAAAACCAAGAAAAGATTCCCTTTAACAGCCCACTCCTTGTGGCCTATTTTCAGTATCAAAATAGTCATATGTTTATTGAATTGGATAAATACAGAAAGCCACATTGTTTAAAATTCAACTTATTGGATTGATCTGCCAAAGCTTTCTTTTGTATGAGTCTTTCTGTGACTGAACGGATGGTTTCAAGCTTACAGGCTTAATTCTTCTCAGTTAATCGCTCATTGCCATAGGTAAATTATGCTGAATAACATTCTTCAAAATGTATAGACTCAGTTGATTTCAAATCCCTTTTGCATATTATAGAATATGATATTTTTCATTTAGTCACTAAATTTTTTAAGCACCTTATCCTTCTTAAAATATTTGTCTGGATCCACCCAAGATATTATTGATCTGATGGGCTTATCCTTTGGTGCCTGGTGCAGTTTCATACTATATTAAATAGCAAGCATCACTTCATTTTCAAAACATAGAAGTGCCATCAATAAACTCTCAAGTCAAAATTCCTAATTTTTGTTGCTGTGGCACTTTTTTTGGGTTCCTTAGAGCCTTTAGTAAGCATGTGACTTTGTTGCCAATACTTTAAATATTATAGAATCACTGGTCTCCTCAGGATGCAGAGGAGATGCATGCTCTACATTTTACAGACTCGGTATCTATGGCTACTTCTCTCCCCTTTCAAAAGTAACATTTTATTATCTTATAAATTGGTGTATCAGTTTCAGTAGTAAGTCTAGGTATTAGATATGATTACTCCAAAGTCTGAAGAACCTTATTATCTCTGTGCTTTCTTCTAAGTGGTATGCAACTTATTCTCTACCTAGCTAGAATAATAGCCCTAGTGGCCCTAGCAGCTTCAGTCCAATATATCATAGCAAAGAAATTTGTTAACTGGTCGGGGTATTAATCAAATTCACCCAACAAACTCAAGATATGTTTTGCCAATTTTACCTCATCAAAATGCATATCTGCCTCTGTAATCCGTATTAACATATTATCAATGTAATGGTTCACCACACAAATCATGCATGTCCAATCAGAACTCTTTACTAGTTTAGAAATTAAGAAGAAATAATTAATATAAAGTTGAGGCAGCCTGTGAAAATATGGTTCAACCTTTCTCATGGAAAAGCAAATTTCCTTAACTGCCCTATGCAAAAGGAATGGAAATGAAGCTGTCATCAAGATCTAATAACAAAATTATATGCCTAGAATTTGCTAAAATTCTTTTCCACCATGGAAGGCAGCCTCTCCAATGAACACTCATGATCCCTGTCTCTTAGTGTTCATTCCTTTCTGTAATCTCCTCCTGTTGAGGATGGATTGAATTTATTGACTGGCTTCTAAGGAATACAGAAGAACTGATGGAATTTCATTTCTGAGATCATATCTGAAAAGACTGTGGCTTCTGTATTGGGTGTTCTCTCTCATCACTAGTGCTGGGAGAAGTAAGGTACTATACTGTGAATGAGCCTATGCAGAGGCCCATGTGGGATAGTGAACAACTGCTGTCCTCTTTCCAATAGCCCAGAAGGAAAAAAACTCACTTGAATGAGCTTGGAAGTGGATCCTTCAAGCCCAGTCAACTCTTGAGGTGACTGCATCTCTGTTCAATACCTTGACTACAGTGTCATGAGAGACCTTGAGCTGTGCCTGGATTATTGACTCACAGGAACATAAAGATAAGAAATATTTGATATTTTAAGCTGCTGAATTTTGGGGTGACTTCTTACACGACAATAGATAACAATACAACCACATTTAAGGAGGAATTACTATTGTCCTCTTGATGTAACTTCATCCCATTGTTCTTGGTTACTAGCTAAACTAGGCTATAATATAAGACTACCACATTTCTTCAATAAGAGACCTATTTTATATTTTTACTTTTTTCCAGGAAAACAGTGTAAAAGCTTCCCCTAGGTAATTGGTAATTAGGGTTAATTAACTTTCATATTAACTACTCTGCTTTTATCCTACTTAGCTTTTGCCCTAACTAAAAAATGCTAGTCATACAACATAGTGGCTTATATGAGATAGTATTTTTCTCCCCCTCTCACTTAATAGTCTAAATTTGGCAGTTCTGTTTAGCAGGTTAACTTAACTTCACAAAAACTTTTAAGGTCCCATATTTTTTTTCATTCCTCGATAATCTTCTAGCACGTGGATACTATCTTTCATATCCATGCTCTCACCTACAGAAAGGTGAATGAGGGGAAAAATCACACACACGTATTAAGACCAAGACTTAGAAGTGGCACATGCCAATTCTGCTTTTAACATATGATAAAAGGCAGCTGAAAAATGTACTCCATAGGTAGATATATGCCTAGTAATTAAACATTACTATATAAAAAAGGAAAATAGATATTGAAGAACAATTAGCAGTATGCCAGGAAATCTATAGTGTTTCATATTGTCCACAGGTCTGCATCTCTGATATATTCCCACTCAGCAGGACCAGTTACATATAATCAAAGGAGATATCTATAATTTGTTTATTTTGATGACAGTGGAAATATTTTTCATTCAGTAATTATATCACATCAGTAGTATTCTACTGGAATAACAATAACATTCTTCATAATCTGTGTTAACAACTTCTTGTATGGATGACTTCCTTTTGCTCCATAACCATGCATATCGTTATGTGGTCACGGAACCCTTTATTACAGTGTTTTGCAATGACTATGTCTTGTCAGCATACAGAATCCTTAGGAGCACTGCTCTGTACTTCTAGTCCAACTTATCTTGGACCTGGCGTATGATCCATTTTCTTTTCCTGGATTCCTAGTGAAGAATTCCAAGTCTTCTTGTTAATTAGAGAACTGTGGTTATCTATGGATGCATCACAATCTACCCCAAAGCTTAGTGGTTTAAAATAACAATTTAACATTTTCTTTAATATCCTGTGTATTGACCGGACTCAGCTCAATAGCTCTTGCTTACGGTCTCTCACGTGATTGCTGTTAGATGGTGGCTAGAGCTACAGTTATCTGAGGACTTAATTTGGACGGATATCCAAAAAAGATTGTTCACTTATATGTCTGGTGCTTCAGATGATGCGGTAGACAGAATAATGGCCTCTGTTTCCTAATCACTGGAACCAGTGAATATATTACATGACAAAAGGGACTTTGGAGATGTGATTATGTTAACAATCTTGTGATGGGAATATTATCTGCAATTATCTGAGTAGGTCCAATGTAATCACAAGTGCTGTTAAGAGGAAAGCAAGAGGGTGTCAGAGAGGGTAAAAGAGATGTAACAATGAAAGCATAGGTTGAAATGATGCCATTATGAGGAAAGGACTGTGAGCGAAGGAATGCAGGTGGCCTCTAAAAGCTTTAAAAAAGCAAGCAAATTCTCCCCTAAGGCCCCCAAAAGGAATTGAGTTCAACACAATGATACTCATTTTAGACCCCTGGCCTTGAGGACTGATTTGTGTTAGTTAATTAATTTATGTAATTAAGCCATTAAATTTGTGTGAATTTGTTATAGCAGCAATAGAAAACCAATGAAGATAGAATGGCTGGAACAGTTGAGGGATTGGCTGGATCTCTCTCTCTCTCTTTGTCTCTGCATACTGCCATTCCACATGTCAGTCTTGGAATCTCTCACAGCATGCTACTCTCAGGTTAATAGAAATTTTTACCTGTCAGTTGGTTACCCTCAAATCATGTGTTTCAACAGGCAGCAGAGAGAATTTCCTCTTACTCCTAAATGCTATAACGAATTGGCACAGCATGACTTCGGACATATTCTACCAATTAAGCAGCCTTAGGGCCAGACCACATTCAGCTCTTGGTGGGGAAGTGGTCAGTAATGTCCACCCATCTTTAATCCACTCTCTGAAAGTGTTATTTGCATTTCTCATAAATGCAAAATATACTCACACCCTCCTAATATTCCCAAAATTTCATCCCATTATGGTTAGGAATCAGTGCCTCACTCCTGAAAACATGATCCTTTGGTTGATTTGGAGTTGCTGGATAGTGCAAACATTTAACACACTTGGCTGCTAACTAAAAGGTTAGAGATTCAAGTCCACTCAGAGGTACCTCAGAAGAAAGAATGGCAATTTACTTCAGAAAAACCAGACGTTGAAAAGTCTATGTAACACAATTTTACTCTTTCATGTATGAGGCCGAAATAAATCAGAATCAATCTAACTGCAACTAGCAGCTGATTATAATCAATTTATTGCCAGTGCCCTGAATTCATTCATTGCTCTGAGGACAACTTTTACTTTGAAGGCATTTTCTTGGGAGAGACTGAGAATGAGAAAATATTTCATTTTAAACAAAGCGAATCCTGCCTCAGGAATGTTTCCTGTAGGTTCTACCTGACACTTAACAGTCCTATTTTTAATTTTCATGGAGAGCTTAAAAAAAAAAAAAAAAAAAAGGTTCTGCCTTATACTCTCCTTAGCCAAATCAACAAATCAAGTAGAAATATTTTTCTACTTTTACCTTAGTCATAGATGAGGGTATGACCAATTTTTGCCACTAAGAATCGCATTTTTTTTAAACCAGACTCATAACAAATTCCTGTTATTTCAGTATTCACTAACAATCTCGTAAAAGCCTTTCCAACATCTACCTGCTCCTCATTCCCAAGTCAATGCCACATTTTAGATTGTCTTTTTTGTTACAGCAGTAATCCACTTTGACAAAGCAATTTCATTTCTGACTATCTGTTGCTTTGTGTTAACTATCTCAATACTTAGTGGCTCAAAAGAGCAGTTTGCTATCATCTCTCATGTTGCTGTCTGTTTATCAGCTCTGAGGAATGATTCACATTTGTGGGCTCTCATGTGATTTCAGTAAGATGGTAGTTAGAGCTGGAGTCTTTTATAAGCTTGACCTGGCTGGATAGGTAAGATGTTTTCTTTACTTCATGCCTGGAACACCATATTGAATAGATTGGATGCCATTTGGGGTCTAGAGTTTTCTCTCTCCCTCTCTGAGTCTCTCTCTCTCTGTCCCTTCCTCTGTTTTCCTCACCACCACCACCACCGCCATGTGGTCTCTCCACTTCAGTAGCTTAGATTTCCTCGCAGAATATCTGTACTCACATTTTATACATGGCGGTTGGCTATCCCCTGAGTACGTATTCCAAGACAGAGGAATCAGAGGCTGCCAGGACTCTTAACAAACTGGCATAGTTTCACTTCTACCACATTCCATTGGTTAAGCCTTTCTCCTCTATCTCATCTATGCATTATTGAAGGATAAATAATGTGACTAGGGATTAGACCATATGTGGCATCCTTGTAGTTGGAATTCTCTTTATTCACAGATTTATGATAGTCCTACAATAAAAGTTTATTACATCATTCTGTATTTAAAAAACCATGGGGATAATTCCTCTGTTTAATGTTTTTCTCCAACCCCATACTACCCTCATTCTATGCAAAAATATGTCTTTATGTTTCTCACTTTCTGCTTGTTTGATCCATACGGTCCAGTTCCAGACTAATGCAATTGAAGGCATATGAGAACTCAACCATTTGAGGACCAAAAAATAATTGGGTCTGTATTTGGGAAATACATGTATCATTGTCTACATCATTTAAAACATTTTAACATTATTTTTGAATAGATAATACTTACAGATATCACAAAGTTCAAAGTGTACAAAAAATTGTACACAGTGAAAACATTCACATTTGTGATCAATCCAAGCAGCTAATCTCCTATAAAAAAAGGTCATCAAATTTATTTTATATTCTGTTATACATATGTATGTATATGTATATATATGTGTATAGGAATGCATATATGTATATGCATGTGTGTGCATATATATAGACACAGATGCTCATAAGCAATTAAGTATATAAGTATATGTATACATATGAGTATAGATGATATATATACACATATATTATGAATACAAATATAACTATATTGTACATGCATGTGCATATATTTCTTTTTCTAATATTAGCGTGCAGCATATACACTGTAGCACGCCTTGATTTTCTTTGGTGACTTAAACATATAACTTGCAGATTGTTGCACATTAGTTTCTTAAGAGAGTTTCATCAGTTGAGTACATTTGTTTCTAGTTTATTTATTGCCAAAGAGTATTTCACTGTTTATCAAGTGTACAATAGACTATTTCCTATTGATGGACATTTAAGCTGATACTAACATTTTCCTATTAAAAATAATGTTGCAAAGAATAACCCTGTATATACAACATTATTTTTTTTTAAATTTTTTTTATTGTACTTTAGATGAAGGTTTACAGAACAAATAGTTTCTCATTAAACAGTCAGAACACATATTGTTACATGACTTTGGTTAAGAACCCCTTCGACACGTCAACACTCTCCCTTCTCGACCTTGAGGAATTTTTTTTGGTGAAAATATACATAGCCAAAGTTACACCATTTCAAAGTTTCTACATGTATAATTCAGTGACATCGATTACATTCTTCCAGTTGTGCTGCTATTCTGACTATTCTTTTCCAAATTATTCCATCAACATTATCTTCAACACACTGTCCCCTAGGCTTCCCATCAAACCTTTTGAGTTGCTGTTGTCATTTTGATCTCACATAGATAATTCTTTTTTTTGTACCTTAGATGAAGGTTTGCAGAACAAATAATTTCTCTTTAAACAATACACATATTGCCCTATGACAATGGTTAACAACTCCATGACATGTCAACATTGTCCCTTCTCAAGCTTGGGTTCCCTATCACCAGCTTTCCTATCCCCTCCTGCCTTCTAGTCCTTGTCCCTGGACTGCTGTTCCTCATTAGTCCCATTTTGTTTTATGAGGCTGTCCAATCCCCGGCTGAACGGTGAACTTCAGGAGGGGCTTCACCACTGAGCTAAAAGGGTGTCCAAGGACCATACTCTCGGGGTTTCTCCAATCTGTCAGGCCAGTAAATCTGGTCTTTTTTGTGAGTTAGAATTCTGTTCTACATCGTTTTCCAGCTCTATCCAGGAACCTCTATTGTGATCCTGGTCAGAGCAGTCAGTGGTGGTCGCCGGGAACCATCTAGCTATATTGGACTCAGTCTGTTGGAGGCCTTGGTAGCTGTGGTCCATTAGTCCCTTGGACTAATCTTTTCCTTGTATCTTGTTCTCTTCATTCTCCCTTGCTCCAAAAGGGGTGAGACCAGTGGAGTATCTTAGATGGCTGCTCACAGGCTTTTAAGACCCCAGACGCTACTCACCAAGGTAGAATGTAGAACACTGTTTTATAAACTGTGTTATGTCAGCTGAGTTAGATGTTCCCCGAGACCATGGTCCCCACAGCTGTCCACCCAGCAATTCAGTCCCTCAGGGAGTTTGGAAGTATCTATGGAGCTTCCATGACCTTTCCTTGTACAAGTTGTGCTGGCTTCCCCAGTAATCTGTACTGTTTTACCCTTCACCAAAGTTACCACTTATCTGTTTAGTTCCCCCCCCCACCCCTCCCATCCCTCATAACCAACAAAGATTGTTTCTTTTTGTGTGTGAACTTTTACATGAGTTATACAGTAGAGGTCTCATACAATGTTTGTCCTTTTGTGATTGACTTATTTCACTAGCACAATGTCCTCCAGTTTCATCCATGTTATGAGATACTTCACAGATTCATCATTGTTCTTTATCTTTGTATAATACTCCACTGTGTGTATCTACCATAGTTTGTTTATCCATTCATCTGTTGATGGGCATCTAGGTTGTTTCCATTTTTTTACTGTTGTGAACAGTGCTGCAATGAATATGGGTGTGCGTATGCCTATTTACATGACGGCTCTTATTTCTCTAGGTTATATTCCTAGGAGTGGGATTGCATTTTGTAGTGCTTTTTTTTTGTGTGTGTGTGTTGCTGATGTTTTCTTTATTCCTCTTACTCTCCTGTGCTTTTCCTTTTGTTTGTGGATTTTTTTTAATTTCTTTTGTTTTTACTGAGACTTTATGTTTCTCTTCTTGATTTTGATGAGAAGGTTTGTT
The DNA here is from genome assembly GCA_030035585.1 of Dugong dugon. NCBI lineage: Eukaryota > Metazoa > Chordata > Mammalia > Sirenia > Dugongidae > Dugong > Dugong dugon. Next base: position 27,333,869 of record CM057473.1, on the reverse strand, counting down.
AACTTTCTTTGTGGCTACCTTGAAATTTACCCATATCTTCCTAGATTTGAACCAGTTTATTATTACTTGGTATCCCTTGACTTCCTCTCCATTAGAAGGCTCTATACCTATGCTATTTATTCCCTCTTTTATTGTTCTGATGCTGTTGTCATTTACAGATTAACTTCTCTGGTTCCCTTTTGTAATTCTTCTGGTTTTTCATAGTCCTTAAGAGTTCATTTCCTAGGTTGGTATCTGGCTAGTACAATCCTGTGTCCTATATTCAGCCTGTGGTCTGATATTGTTTATTCTCAGATTGAAGGACTCCCTTTAATAAGTCTTGTAAGTTTGGTTTGGTTTTTACATAGTCCCTTAATTTCTGTTTATCTGGAAATGACCTAATTTCACCATTATATTTGAACTAGAGTTTTGCATGATTATTGCATGATTATTCTTGGTTGGAAATTTTTTCTTTCAAGCTTTTAAATATGTCATGCCATTGTCTTCTTGCCTGCATGATTTCTGCTAACTAATCTGAGCTTAGTCTTATTGTTTCTTCTCTGTATGTGACTTTTTGTTTTTCTTGAGCTGCTCTCAGGATTCTTTGTTAGTCTTTGGTTTTAGTGAATGTGATTATGATATGCCTTGGTGATTTTCTTTTGGGGTCTATCCTATATGGGGTTCATGGAGCTTCTTGGATGGTCAGCTTTTCATCTTTCATGATATTGGGGAAGTTTTCTGTCAGCAGTTCTTCAGTGATCCTTTCTGTGTTTTCTGTTTTCTCCCCCTGTTCCGGAACTCCAATCACTCACAGATTTTTGCTTTTGATTATATCCCACATAATTCTCAAGATTTCTTCGTTCTTCTTCATTCTTTTTTTCTGATTTTTCCTCAAACAGAGTTGTATCCAAGTGTTTGTCTTCAAATTCTCTGATCCTATCTTCCATCATTTCAAACCTGTTCCTCAGCCCTTCTATGACACTGTCCATTTCTGAAACCTTGTTGTTTATCTTTTGGATTTCTAATTGTTGTTTTTGTATGATTTCTAGTTGTGAATTTATTTTGGCATTTTGTTCCTGTATTATTTTCTTGAATTCTTCCAATTTTTTGTCTGCCTTTTCCATGAATTTGTCTATTTTTTCCTCACTTTTGTCTGTTTTTTGCTTCAACTCTTGGATAATTCTGAATATTAGAGATTTGAATTCCCTGTCAGTTAGGTCTAGTGCCTTTTCTTCTACTGGAAAGTCATGTTGTGTTTTATTTTGGATGCCTACTGAAACCACCCTGTCCTTTTTTTGTAAATGTTTTGATATTATCTGCTGTCTTCAGGGAATTCAGTGGTTATTTTACTCATTTATTGATTGTAGATTTGTTTGTTTCATCCTGCTTTTTGTTTTATTTGGTTATGTCTGAGCAGGTGGGCTGTGCGTTCTTTGTTGTTTGCTTGTCTATGGGCACAATAATTTTCATCTCCTTCTCCAATGGGCAGGGTCAGTCACCCAGGTATGGTACAGCAGGGCAGGGTCGTTGCTGGGTTAGGTTTTTTTGTGGCACTTACCAGGGCTGACAGTGCGGACCATGAGTCAGTGCAGGGCAGGTTCCAGTAGGCCGTGCCTGTGCTGCTTGGAAGTGCAATGTTCAGCGCACAGTGCAGATAGGCAGGAAAAAGGGGGTAGATTGTAAGGTGTGGAGCTAAGATTGGTATGGGAAAGATGAGAGAGAGGAGAGAGGAACAGGAGCCAAAAACATACACACAAACAAAAAAGAGTGCTAAGCAAGCTTGCTATTGGAGTGGAGAGATAAGAGACTGAGAAATGGGGACAAACAAAAATGAAAAAAAAGAAAACGGTAAAATAAAAAATGAATAAATTGAGAAACTGGAAATGAAGAAAGACAAAAAGGGATTAAGAGAGAGAAGAAAACTAAACAAAGAAATTAAAACAAAACAAACAAACAAACACACAAAAAAGAAATGCACCCAGGGATATCCCTGTGTGTCTGTGCAGAGTAAGGGTCTAGCTTCCAAACCGCATGGTACTGCCCAGCTAGAAGGGACTCCCAAGCTGAGAAAAGAAAAAGAAAACAAAGAAACAAATCAAAACAGAACAAATAGAGCAAACAAACAAAAAAAGCCCTGGGGGTCCCACCAGCTTGGCAGCACGGGCCAGGAAGCAGCTTCACAGTCAAGTGGTGTTTTGCAGCCTTTCAGGAAGAAGCAGAGATGGCACACGGAGCCAGGTATTTAAGAGAAAGGAGGGGGAGATGTTGAGAGGTAAGGAAAAAATATAAAGAAGCAGAAAAAGCAACAACAGCAGCCAACAAATGGCACTCAGGGAGCCGGCCAGCTGGCCAGGTGGAATCCAAGCAGCACTGGGAGGAAGTTGATGCTTCCCGGCCAAGACGCTGTGGCTGCAGGTAGCAGAGGAGGCTAAGCAGGGGTGAAGAAGGGTGTTCTGTCTCCTGCTGGAAGCTCGGTGAAGCTGCTTTCTTGTACCTCCTGTTCACTGATCTCTGATAGGAGATAGGAGTCCAAGACGGTGGATCCGTGCTGTGATAGCTGATAGGGGACCTCTGCATGTATCTCTCCTTGCTCTCTGTTCTCTGTCAGCTTCTTATTGCATTCTGTGCTTGGCTGAGTTCTTTATCTCTTCATTTTACAACATTATTTTAAAAGTCTGAGTATAGTTGTAATATACATAATCGTTGAGTCAAAGAGTATGTATATTTTTAATTGTGGAAACTATACCCAAATTGCATTTCGTAGAGAAAATACCAGTGTATGCATTAAGTCTATTCAAGTGTCTGTTGACCCTGTCTTTTAAATATATAGAACATTGTCAAGTATTTGATCTTTGTCAGCCTGGTTAATGAAAAATGATATCTTGTATGGAAAATTCAAATTTATTTTATAAGTGATATTGAACATCTTTGCATGCTTCTGTTCCTTTTGTCAATTTGTATAGCAGTAACACACCAGGTAACTCTACATATTTATTAGACCACTTCTTCCTTCAAAAGGTAAAGTTGGGTCTGGCAGGAAATAACTCTGCTTCAGACGAGTTGATGTAACCCTCATATACCCAGGTATTTTCATTAATAACTAAGAACTCCCTGGAAAAGCATTTTAAATTCCAAAGCTTATATATTCTTGGTGCTAAGTTTCCTGAATCTACTGAATTTCTCTAACTTTTTGATATATAAACCTCGCGTGATTGACTGAAGCTGTCTCTGTGTCTAATCTATACATCTATGACTACTACCAACATTTATTCCATCTTAATTGTATAGCAGATGGTTTGAACTGTTTTACCAAAAAATACTTTATTAGTGCACATATTTATACAGCTGTTTTAACATACTTTTTATACACATATGTAATTATTCACTTGTTATTATTTCTATTCCATGAGCATTTGAGTGTATTAGTGATTTTTATTTTCTTTTTTATGCATAGTATACCCTGCAGTCACTATTTTGCTCAAAATCTTGCCACCAGTGTCCATTCCAGAGTAAAAGCCAAATTTTTCATATGTCCCTGCAGGATTTGCGATCAAATGCACCTCCTTCTTATTTCTTTGATCACATTTCCAACTGTTTTTATTTGCTATCTCTGCTCTCATTCCCTACATTGACCCTATGTTTTATAATCAGAATATCTTAATGATGTCGTTGTTAGGTGTCATCAAGTCAGTTCCAACTCACAGGGACCCTATAGGACAGAGTAGAACTGCCCCATAGGGTTTCTAAGGAGCAGCTGGTGGATTTTAACCTCTTAGTTAGTAGCTGAGCTCTTAACCAGTATGCCACCAGGGCTCCATATTAATGACAGTAAATTTTAATACTGGGAACCAATACTTGCTAAAGAGAACATTTTGTAAATTACCTTTTCTCTGAAAGACAAACATCAATACATGTTAAAGATTAACAGTGCATTAGATTTTTGTGGTTTACAGATAATTAGATTTAATTTGCACCACCAAGTTGCTCTCTAAAGCATTATTCTTATTGCGCCTAGTGTTTTTGGTCACTATTGCAACTTTCAATTTTATAGAAATGGGATGTTTTAATTATTTTTGGAGTTTGTTATATAGATTTAACTTCTGTTCATTTTGAGTGGCTCCTTGCTTAGCCAATTGCATGAAACTCAGTATGAAGAGGAACTATACTTAAAGAATGAGAATAGTCTGCTTGGGTCTCCAAAAACAAAAACAAAAAAGAGAATGTGTCACTGACATCTGAGTCTATTCAGGAAAGAAAGACACTGAATCTGGCAGACACATGTTCTGACAACCAGAGTTATATTCCGTGGTGACATAAGAATAGCTGAGCAGGTTTATGCACCATCTATATGAAATGTGTCTCAGCGCTCTGATTCTATGTTTACAAATCAGCATTGTGAAGAAAAATCCTGGATCCTAATTCTGTTGATCTCAGGGCATAGAAGCACTTAATATCCAACACAAGCAATATGGTTATCAGAAAGTTATATATATATATATGTATATATGTTTTTTTTCCTTAATACAAAAAATTGACACTACTTTAGATATCTTGTCTTTGTGAAAGGAAAAAATACAACTTCTGGGTTAGAATAATATTAAGTTTCTGAAACATCAACATGGCTGGTAGTAGAGAGAAGCACACTCTGGTGCATGGTGACCACACCAAGAAATCAACTTCTATTATTATTGAGCTACTCTGAGTGGTAGTAATTGAGCCTTCCAAGCCACCACCTTTGTCTTGTCATTATCAAAATCTAACTGACATCATTCAACAACTTTGGAATATTTGAAATAAAAACCCATTGCTGTCTAGTCGATTCTGACTCATAGCGACCCTATAATACAGAGTAGAACTGCCCTAATGGATTTTCAAGGAGCGGCTGGTGGATTTGAATTGACGATCTTTTGATTAGCAGCTGATCTCTTAACCACTGTGCCACCAGGGCTCCATTTAAAATCATTCAGTCATTTTAAATTAGAAAGAGGGTGGCCTAAAATGGGGGTGATAGAGGAGTGTTAACCTTGGTTACTGGCTGAAATTTGAATTTAAATGTGTAATATATATGAATTTAAAACATATAAAGTGGTGCTCATGTCTTTCAACAAGAAAGGGAATATTGGGTTCATTTTTACCTGTTTGAAAGTGACTGTTTGGTCTTACACTCACTGAAGTGGAAAGTTAGCATTAAGCTATACAAAGAAATGAAAAACTTCTTGTGGACCAGAATGAAAAGAAACGTAATTAATTAGTGCACTTTCAGCTGATTCTAAGAAAGCTAATACATTGCAAAAAAGAATCAATGCTGCAGAAAATAAATAGCAAAGTTCAAAAGTACTGATTTCATTGAGAACAATGCTTTAGATCATGTGATTAGGAACAATGCAGTGATCACTGACTCGTGCAAATCTGTATATAAAATTTGATTTCCATTCTTTAAAGTATCCTTACAAATTATTACAGGAGTGTTCTAAGAGTACTTCTAAATTAAAAGATCAGTAGGTAATATTGTGCTGTCTCTCGGATGACTGGCAATGGAGTTGATCAACTACAGCTGTTGTTCCCTTTGTTCTTGAACTGTCAATAAAGTACAGACTTGGTCATGAAAATGTTTTCCACCACTCTTTCCTCCTTACTGGCCTAAGGTATCTGTTTTAGATACTAGAGTCAGAGAATATTCAAAAATACAAAGACATTTTTTTTCCTGTGAATCTCTTTGAAGGCTCAGTGATATTTACCCTGTCATGACCTTGAGAATGGCTTCTAAATTTTCAGGAATAGATTTATTAAGCACTGACTTCTATCAAAATGTTTTAATGGTAGGAATGTATTTTTTAAATATGCTTTAAATATTTCCCCATAGCTAAACTAAACTGTGCACAAATATAATTTTGAAACCTTAAGAAAACTAAAACTGGTGAAAATCTGTTCGTTAAAAGACGAAATTCGCACAAAAGTATTACAACTCCCCTCTAACCTTTAGATTCTTACTATTCTGTCTTAGGAACTCAGGCAGAGAGCTTATAGGTCAGTGAGCACCACCACATCTCTGGAATTGCTCATCAGTTGGGATATCTGTGATCCTGATAGAAGAAAATACTTTGTACCAGTGTATTAGTTTTCTGTTGCTGCTGTAAGAAATTGTCACTAATTTAGTGGCTAAAAACAACATAAACGTATATTATGTTTCTATCGATCAGAAGTATGATATCGGTGCCACTGAGCTAAAATCAGAGCATTAGCAGAGTTTCATTCTTTTCTGTAGGCTGTAGGGGAGACTCACTTTCCTAGCTCTTTCCATCTTCTAGAGGCCACCCATAGCCTTTGGCTCAAGTTGCACTTCCTCCATATTCAAAGCCAACAGTGTTGAATCCCTGTGATCATTCTTCACTAGTCACATCTTCCTCTGACCCTTATCACATCTGACAAAGGTTCTTTTAAAGACTCATGTGATTAGGTTGACTCACTCAGATAATCCAGAATAATCTCCCAACCTCAGCCTGCTTAACATTATCAAGTCTGCAAAGTCCCTTCTTCCATGTAAAGTAACCTAGTCACAGGTTCCAGGGATTAGAATGCAGACATCATTAGGGAGACATTATTCTGCCTACCAAACACAAGTAATTGGAAGCACACCTAAACAGCAGGGAATCTATATAAGAGATCATTTTTTTTTAATGAAATAGCAATTTATAGATCTTCCTAATATTTATGCATGATAAATATGTTGGACGTTTTTCGTAAGTATTTTGATGAAATGAAAAACTATAAAAAAGCAAACAAATCACCTATATTCCCATCATTCAATAAAAGCAGTTAACATTTTAGTGTATACTCCTTTAGTGTATTTAATCTCATACTTTTTATGTTTTCTATAATATATATATGCATGTGTATACATATATATGCATATATGCACACATACAACATAGGTTGTGTATAAGATATGCATATATATCACTCTATGTTTAATTCTATATTATCTGCTTTAGAGGATTAATATTCCTAGATGCTACAGGAATAATGACTGACATTTATTATTTAATGAATTTTGAAATTGTATCTAAATTTACTATTTTATTATCTTTTATTCTTACAAAAACTCTGAAATTTTGACATTATTATCATCATTATGTAGTTAGGCTAACTTGGACTAGGAGAGATTATTCTAAAATACAAATAGAAAATTTGGCTATAAGTCACAGAAATAAATAACAAGAAGTAACCAGGAAGAGAGAAAAAATTGGAGGTAAAAGTGTTTCTGTTTTTATTATATTTGATTTAGAGAGTCCCAATAACACTATCTGTTAAACCAAAATTCTCAGAATCTTAGTGACTTAACAAAACATAAATTTATTTCTTACTAAATTAAAATCCCAATTGGTGTTCAGTGGGCTGCCTTCCACATGATGTTTCAGAGATCCAAGTTTCTTCCATTCAGGGACTCTCCTATGCCCACCCCAGGATCTAAAAGATCACCTAAATCTTACTGTCAAATGAAGTGAGACATAGACCCAGGGATTGATAAGAAGTTTATTGGCCATGCCTGAGCATGCATGCTTTACACTGTCTACATTCCATTGACCAGAACTCATCATATAACCACTTACATACAATGACCCTGGATAAACAGTCTAACTAGGAGTTCCAGCAAAATGGAGCTGTAGGCAGAAGCACCACGCCGTCCCTCCACAGCAAAGATCCGAAAAACTAAGCTGAACAGAGAACACAACAATCCTGAAACCCTGAAACATCAAATGAAGAGATAAAGAACTCAGCCAAGCACCAAATGGAGTGAGAAAACTGACAGAGAATGGAGAGCGAGGAGAGATTCATGCAGAGGTCCCCTACCAGCTAATGCAGCACGGATCCACCATCTTGGACTCCTACCGGAGACCAGCAAACAGGGGGTACGAGAAAGCAGCCTCACGGAGCTTCCAGAGGTAGACAAAACAACCGGTAATTGGTGATATACGCTTTCCCAACCCCCACACTTCTTCACCCCGACTCGGCCTCCTCTGCTTCCCGCGGCCACAGTCTCTTGACCAGGAAACAGGGGCTGCTTGGATTCCACACACCTGAAAAGGTGGCTTTCTGAGTGCCATTTGTTGGCTGCTGGTGTTGCTTTTTTTCCACTTCTTTTTATTTCTTCCTTGCCTCTCCCCACCTCCCCCTCCTTTAGCTAAAGTACCTCACTCCATGCTCCACCTTTACTTCTTCCTGAGGGGCTGCAGAGCTCCGGTAATTTATGATATACGCTTTCCCACTCCCTACCCTTCTTCACCCACACTCGGCCCCCTCTGCTTCCCACGGACACAGTCTCTTGTCCAGAAACACCAGCCCGCACTAGCTGGCTCTCTGAGTGCCATTTGTTGGCAGCTAGTGTTGCTTTTTTTTTTCTGCTTCTTTTGACTTCTTACTTGACTCTCGCCACCTCCCCATCTCTTGGCTCAAGCACCTGGCTACATGCGCCATCTTTGCTTCTTCCTGAGGGGCTGCGGAGCTCTGTTTGAGTGTGGAGCTACTTCCCAGTTTGGACCGCCGTGCTGGTGGGATCCCGGGGCTTTTGTTCGTTTGTTTGTTTTGAATTGTTTGTTTGTTTTCTTTTCCTTTTCTTGAGTTGGGAGCCCTTTCTGGCCAGGCTAAGCTCCATGGCAGGGAGACTCCCCTTCAGCTTCCACAGACGTGCAGAGGAATCCCTGAGGGCATTTCTTTTTACTTTGGTTTCTTTTTTTCCTGTTTCTTTGGGGGCCATTCTTGTTGTTTTTTTTTAAATTTGTTTTGTTTTCTTTTTCCTCTTTTTCCCTTTTTGTCTTTCTTCATTGCTCAGATTCTCATCTCTCTATATCTTCCTTCTCTTTCTGTTCCCTGAATACCTGGCATTGTATATCCCTACGCCTTCTAGCCAGGCTGTACTGCAACACCTAAGAGCGACTTCCCCAGACCTCATAGCTGCACCGGTGGGATCCCTGGGAAAATTGTGGTTCTTTAACTTTTCTGATTCTTATTTATTCATTCTTTTCTTTTCTTCCTCTTCCCCTTTCTGTTTTTCTCCATTTCATAGTCTCTCATCTCTCCACTCCATTGGCAAGCTCCCCTAGCATTCTTTTTTGTTTGTTTGTATGTTTTTGGCTCCTGTTCCTCTCTCCTCTCTCCCATATCCATCTTAGCTCCACACATAACAATCTCCCTGCTGCATACTGCCTACCTGCACCATGCGCTTGACATCACACCACCAAGCAGCACAGACACGGCCTACTGGAACCTGCCCTGCACTGATTACCAACCTGCTCTGGTGGCTGTAGTAGGTACCACAAACAACCCATCCCAGTAACTCCTCTTCAGCTACACCTGCCCTGCCGTACAATATCTGAGTGACTGACCATGCCAATTGCAGTAGGAGGTGAAAAGTATTGCGCTCACAGACGAACAAACAACAAAGAACACACAGTCCACCTGTGCAGACATAGTCAAATTAAAAAAAAAAAGGGATGAAACAAACAAATCTATAATCAGTAAACCAGAAAAATAACTACTGAATGCCCCTAAGACAGCAGACAATAACAAAACATTAACAAAAACAGGACAGGATGGTTCAAGTAGGCGTCCAAAATAAAACACCAGATGACTTTCCTCTGGAAGAAAATGCAGTAGAACTACCTGATAGGGAATTCAAATTTCTAATACTCAAAATTCTCCAAGAACTGAGGCAAAAAACTGATCGACATGAGGAAAAAATAGACAAATTCATGGAAAATATGGACAAAAGATTGGAAGGATTCAGAAAAATAATGCAGGAACAAAATGCCAAAATAAATTCACAGCTAGAAATTATACAAAGACAACAATTAGAAATCCAAAAGATAAACAACAAGATTTCAGAAATGGACGATGTCATAGAAGGGCTGAGAAGCAGATTTGAAATGGTGGAAGATAGGATCAGTGGAACTGAAGACAAACACTTGGATACAACTCTGTTTGAGGAAAACTCAGAAAAAAGAACAAAGAAAAATGAAGAGACCCTGAGAGTTATGTGGGACACAACTAAAAGCAAAAATTTACTAGTGATTGGCATTCCAGAACAGGGGGAGAAAACAGAAAACACAGAGAGGATCATTGAGGAACTGCTGACAGAAAACTTCCCCAATATCATGAAAGATGAAAAGTTGCCCATCCAAGAAGCTCAATGAACCCCTTATAGAAGAGACCCCAGAAGAAAATCACCAAGGCATAACATATTCACACTTCCCAATATGAAAGACAAACAAAGAATCCTGAGAGCAGATTGTGAAAAACAGGAAGTCACATACAGAGGAGAAACAATAAGACTAAGCACAGATTATTCCACAGAAACCATGCAGGCAAGAAGGCAATGGGATGACATATATAAAATCTTGAAAGAAAAAAATTGCCAGCCAAGAATAATATCTCCTGCAAAACTCTCGTTCAAATTTGATGGTGAAATTAGGACATTTCCAGATAAACAACATTAAGGGAATATGTAAAAGTCAAACCAAACTTACAAGAATTATTAAAGGGAGTTCTTTGATCTGAGGGGAAACAGCTTCAGCTCACATGCAGAACCTAGGATGCAGGATCTTACGAGCCAGATACCAATCTAGGAAATGAACTCTCAAGGACTAGCCAAAACCAAAACAAATACAACAGGGAATGAAAGAAGTTAATCAGTAAATGACAACATCAAAACAATAAAAGAGGGAATAAACGGCATAGGTATAGAACCTTCTAATGGAGAGGAAGTCAAGGTGATACCAAGTAATGGTAGACTGCTTCAAACTTAGAAAGATAAGGGTAAAATTTATGGTAACCATAAAGAAAGTTAACAAACACACTCATAAAAAAAAAAGAGGAACAATATAAAGTCTCAGCAAAAATAAAACCTACAAAAACAAAAGAAATGGAAAAAATAAATCCACAAACAAAAGCAACTCAGCACAAGAGAGTAAGAAGAACAAAGAAAACGTCAGCACCAAAAAAAAAAAAACACTACAAAGTGACAGCAACAAACCCACATCTATCAATAATTACACTGAATATAAATGGACTCAATGCACCCATAAAGAGACAGAGAGTGACAGAATGGATAAGAAAACAGGATCCATCAATATGCTGTCTACAAGAGACACACCATAGAAACAAAGATGTGAATTTATTAAAAGTCAAAGATTAGAAAAAAATATATCAAGCTAACAACTACCAAAAAGAGCAGGAGGAGCAATTCTAATCTCAGATGAAATAGATTTTAAAATAAAATCTACCATAAAAGACAAAGAAGGACACTATATAATGATTAAGGGGACGATCCATCATGAAGACATAACCATAATAAACATCTACACACCCAATGACAGGGTTCCAAAATACATAAGACAAACTCTAACAACACTGAAAAGAGAAATTGACACTTCCACAATAATAGCAGGAGACTTCAACGCACCACTCTCAGTAAAGGACAGAACAACTAATAAGAAACTCAGTAAAGATACAGAAGACCTAAAGGGCACAATCAGCCAATTTGACCTCATAGACATATATAGAACACTCCATCCAACTGCTGCAAAGTCCACATGCTTTTCCAATGCACATGGAACGTTCTCCAGAATAGATCACATCTTAGGCCATAGAGAAATCCTTAAGAAGATCCAAAACTTTGAGATAATTCAAAGTATCTTCTCTGACCACAATGCCATCAAGGTAGAAATTAACAATAGAAAGAGCAAGGAAAAAAAGTCAACTACATGGAAACTGAATAATATTCTGCTTTCACATCACTGGGTAATAGAAGAAATCAGAGATGGAATAAAAAAAATCCTGGAATCAAATGAGAAGGAAAACTCATCATACCAAAACCTTTGGGACACAGCAAAGGCAGTCCTCAGAAGACAATTTATAGCAATAGATGCACACATCAAAAAAGAAGAAAGGGACAAAATCAAAACATTAACCACACAACTCAAACAAATAGAAAGAGAACAGCAAAAAAAGCCCACAACCACCGGAAGAAAGGAAATAGTAAAGATCAGAGCAGAAATAAATGAAATAGAGAACAAAAAAACAATAGAAAGAATCAACCAAATCAAAAGTTGGTTCTTTGAAAGAATCAACAAAATCGACAAACCACTGGCCAGACTGACAAAAGAAAAACAGGAGAGGACACAAATAACCCAAATAAGAAATGAAATGGGGGACATTACAACAGACCCAACCAAAATAAAAAGGATTATAACAGATTATTATGAAACACTATACTCCAACAAATTTGAAAACCTAGAGGGAATGGATAAATTTCTAGAAACACAGAACCTAGCCAAACTACAGCAAAGTGATGTTGAAAATCTCAACAGAAGACCCATAACAGTACTACTCAAGCTATTTCAGAGCATAAAAGAGGAAGCAACACTTCCAAATTCATTCTAAGAAGCCACCATAACGCTGATACCAAAACCAGGAAAAGATGTCATAAAAAAAAGAAAATTACAGACCAATATCTCTCAAGGATATAGATGCCAAAATTCTCACCAAAATTCTAGAAATAGAATTCAGCATCATATCTAGAAAACAATATACCACAACCAAGTAGGATTCATACTAGGTATGCAAGGATGGTTCCACATTAGAAAATCAATCAGCGTAATCCACCACATAAATAAAAAGAAAGAAAAGAATCCCATGATCATCTCAATTGATGCAGAAAAGGCATTTGACAAAGTCCGACACCCATTCCTGATAAAAACTCTCAATAAAATAGGTATAGAAGGGAAATTTCTCAACATTAAAAAGGGCATCTATGCAAAACCAATGGCCAACATCATCCTTAATGGAGAGAGGCAGAAAACACTCCCCTTGAAAACAGTAATAGGACAAGGATGCCCTTTATCACCACTCCTATTTACCATTGTGCTGGAAGTTCTAGCCAGAGCAATAAGGCAAGAAAAATAAATAAAGGGCGTCCAAATCAGTAATGAAGAAGTTAAAATGTCCCTGTTTGCAGATGATATGATACTATACACAGAAAACCCTAAAGACTCCATGAGAAATCTACTAGAACTAATAGAAAGATTCGGCAGAGTAGCCGCATACAAGATAAACATTCAAAAATCAGTTGGATTCCTATACACCAGTAAGGAGAACGATGAAAAGGAAATCAGGAAAACAATACCATTTTCAATAGCCCCTAAAAAGATAGAATACTTAGGAATAAATCTGACCAGGGATGTAAAAGACCTATACAAAGAAAACTACAAAACACTACTGCATGAAATCGAAAGGGATCTACATAAATGGAAAAACATACCATGCTCATGGATAGGCAGACTCAACATTGTGAAAATGACAATTCTACCCAAAGCAATTTACAAATAAAATGCAATCCCGATCCAAATGCCAACAACATTCTTCAAAGAGATGGAAAAACTAATCATTAACTTTATATGGAAAGGGAAGTAGCCCCGAATAAGTAAAGCACTACTGAAGAAGACGAATAAACTTGGAGGACTCACACTACCTGACTTCAGAACCTACTATACAGTTACAGTAGTCAAAACAGCCTGGTACTGGTACAACGACCGATACATTGACCAATGGAACAGAATTGAGAACCCAGATGTAAATCCATCCACCTACAGTCACCTGATCTTCAACAAGGGCCCAAAGTCCATCAAATGGGGAAAAGACAGTCTTTTTAACAAACGGTGCTGGCAAAACTGGATATCCATCTGCAAAAAAAGGAAAGAGGACCCATACCTCACACCGTATACAAAAACTACTTCAAAATGGATCAAACATCTGAATATAAAGCCTAAAACTATAAAGTTCATAGAAGAAACAATAGGACCAACACTTCAGGCCTTAATACATGGCATTAACAGGATACAAACCATAACCATCAATGCACAAAACCCAATAGATAAGCTAGATAACTGGGATCTTCTAAAAATCAAACACCTATGCTCTTCAAAAGACTTCACCAAAAGAGTAAAAAGAGAACCTACAGACTGGGAAAAAATTTTTGGACTGTACAAGTCAGACAAAGGTCTAATCTCCATAATCTACAAGAAAATCCAACAGCTCTACAACAAAAAGACAAATAATCCTATTAAAAATGGGCAAACGAAATGAACAGACACTTCACCAAAGAAGACATTCAAATGGCCAACAGACACATGAAGAAATGCTCGCGATCACTAGCCATTAGAGAAATGCAAATTAAAACCACAACGAGATACCATCTCACCCCGGCATTACTGGCACGAATCAAAAACACTGGAAATAACAAATGTTGGAGGGGCTGCAGGGAGATCGGAACGCTTACGCACTGCTGGTGGGAATGCAAAATGATACAACCATTTTGGAAAATGATATGGTGCTTCGTCAGAAAGCTAGAAATAGACATACTATTCGATCCAGCAATCCCACTCCTAGGAATATATCCTAGAGAAATAAGAGTCATCACTCGAATAGACATATGCACACCTATGTTCATGGCAGCATTGTTCACAATAGCAAAATGTTGGAAACAACGTAGGTGCCCATCAACAGATGAATGGATAAACAAAGTACGGTACATACACACAATGGAGTACTATGCAAAGAGAAAGAATGACAATGAATCTGCGAAGCATCTCATAACATGTATGAAACTGGAGGACATTATGCTGAGTGAAATAAGTCAATCACAAAAGGACAAATATTGTATGAGATCTCGATTGTAAAAACCCATGAAAAAGTTCACACACAAAATGTAACAACCTTTGTTGGTAACCAGGGATGGGAGGGGTGGGGGAGGATACTAAATAGATAATAAATAAGTGGTATCTTGGGTGAAGGGTGAGACAGTACACAATACAGGAGAAACTAGCACAACTTGTACAACGAAAGTTCATGGAAGCCCCATAGACACATCCAAACTCCCTGAGGGACTGAATTGCTGGGCGAAGGGCTCTGGGGACTATGGTCTCGGGGAACATCTAGCTCATTTGGCATGACACAGCTTATAAAGTCAATGCTCTACATTCTACCTTGGTGAGTAGTGTCTGGGGTCTTAAAAGCCTGTGAGCAGCCATCTAAGATACTCCACTGGTCTCATCCCTTCGGGAGCAAGGGAGAAGGAAGAGAACAGGATACAAGGAAAAGATTAGCCCAAAGGATTAATTGTCCACACCTACCAAGGCCTCCACCCGACTGAGTCCAGTACAGCTAGATGGTGCCCAGCTACCACCACTGACTGCTCTGACCAGGATCACAACAGAGGGTTCTGGACAGAGCTGGAGAAGGATGTAGAGCATAATTCTAACTCCCCCCCCCCAAAAAAAAACCAGATTTACTGGCCTAAAGGAGACTGGAGAAACCTCAAGAGTGTGGCCCCCAGACACCCTTTCAGCTCAGAGGTGAAGTTACCTTCGAGCTTCACTATTCAGCCTGGGAGTGGACAGCCCAGTAAAACTAAATGAGACTAACAAGGTACAGGAGTCCAGTGACAAGGGCCAGAAGGCAGAGGGGGAGTAGGAAGCTGATGATAAGGAACACAAGTTGAGTAAGGATACTGTTGATGTGTTGTGAGATTGTTAACCACTGTTATAGGGCAACATTTGTAGTAACTGTTAAATGAGAAACTAGTTTGTTCTGTAAGCCTTCATCTTAAGTGAGAATAACAGCACAATTTGAAGAGCGTAGTCAATGTCACTGAACTGTGTATGTAGAAATTTTTGAAATGGTGTATCTTTGGTTATGTGTATTTTCACCAAAAAAAAAAAGATGTTGAGAAGTTAGAGGGTTGATATGTTGTGGGGTTGTTAACCAATGTTATAAAACAACATGTGTACTTCTGTTTCATGAGAAACTATTTGTTCTGTAAGCCTTCACTTGTAGTACAATAAAAAAAAAATGTTTAGAAAACACAGTGAAACATTAAAAACAAAATTGCTAAGAAAAAAAAAGAAAATGGCTTTGGATCTTTGGCAGTGTAATTTGAAGGTTGGAGTTTAGACTGTGTCATCTCTCCAGAGATAAGATGGTCATGGACATTTTCCAGTAAAAAAAAGAAAAATTAAAATTAAAAAAAAAAAGTCTAACTAGGAAAATGGTATGGTAACAACTAGCCAGTCTGTTTCACAGTTTTTCATAAAAATGAAAAGGGCTTCACTCTTCTGTCCTTTTTCGTTCTCTTGGTCATTACCTCCTGGTCACAAAATGATTGTAGCCACTGCTCGCATAAATGTTTAGACAAAAGCATGAGGAGAGCTATTCCTTTTTTATATCCCTTTTTAATAGTGAAGAAAACCGTCAGAGATAACCACTAGTAAATTCATCCTTACATCCCAATGGACAGATTTTTTTTTCATCAAATGTCCATGTCTAAAGCAATCACTAGCAGAAGAAAATAAGACTCTTGCAGTTGAATTAGACCAGGGTTTCCCAACAGTCATGGATTGAATTGTGTTCCCAAAAAATGTCCTTCGGCTTGGCTGGGTCATGATTCCCAGTATTATATGATTGTGTAATCTGATGTGATTTCCTCATATGTTGTAAACTCTATCACTATGATGAGGTTATATGCGATCTCCTTATGTGTTGTAAATTCTATCACTGTAATAAGGTTATACTAATGAGGTTTATAAGTTTAGAGAGTGTCTTAATCCAATCTCTTTTGAGATATAAAAGAGAGAAGGGAGCAGATACACATGTGAACCTCATACCACCAAGAAAGCAGTGCCAGGATTAGAGCGCGTCCTTTGGACCTGAGGTTCCTGCGCAGGGAAGCTCCCAGACCAAGGGAAGATTGATGACATGGACCTTCCTGCAGAGCCGACAGAGAAAGTGTTACCCTGAATTTGGACTTGTAGCCTACTGGACTGTGAAGAAATAAACTTCTCTTTGTTAAAGCCATCCATTCATGGTAATTGTTAGAGCAGCAGTAGATGACTAAGACACCAACCTAGACAGCTGTAATATTTTGGATCAGATAATTCTTTGTTGCTACAAGCTGTGATAAGGTTAACACATACTCTACACTGGTATAGCCTCATTAACATAAAAAAGAAAACTCAATTTCCAAGTAAGATTATATTCTCAGGCATAGAGGTATTTGGATTATAACATATATTTTTAGGGGACACAGTTAAATCCATAACAATCCACAGCTATATTCAAACATGAAATTGTGAAATCTATATTGTTAAATGAAAAATCAAATTACAACACAATATATATGGCTTTGCTGAATATATATATCTATATAATATGTATATGTTTATTTGTTTTCAGATGGACACATGGATTGAATTGTGTTTGTGATGTAAGGGGTAAATTTCCCTTTATTTTTAATAATATTTATTTTATATTTTTAACAAAATTTGCTAATTCTAATTCAGAAACAAAAATAGGAAAAACAAAACTATGGAAATAAACAACATGTATTTAATATACCATTAACATAAGCATACATATATAACCAACAAAACAAAACAAAACCCTGTAATAGTCAAGTGAGTCCTAGTGCTATTTTTTATTCCCTGGGTGACACAAACAGTTAAGTACTTGGCTGTAAACAGAAACTCGATGAAACTCTTAGCGAGGTAATCTGAACACCTTAGAGAGCTATATTGCATTAAATTTATTAACAGTGTTCTTAAAAATCTTCTTTGTTATGAATTATTTTTACTAAGTATGTAATCAAGAAGCCCTGGTGGCACAATGGTTAAGTACCAAAAGGTTGGTGGCAGAAGGAATGTCCCAGGGTGTTTCAGGACCCTAAGCAGCACTTTATAAATCATTGTTATTATATTTCATTGCCAAGATCTGTTAGTACATAAATAGCCAAGGGTCAGTACCAGGGCTCTAGACATCTACGGGCATAAGCCAAAAGTTACCTCAGACCAGCTGCAGTTAGCCTTAAACTTAGGCAGCATATTATGTAAAGAGAATTGATAGAAGCAAACAATTATACTCTATTAGAAATATAATTTGTATACATTTAAGCAAATTAATCTTTATTTTCCTTTTTTCCTTAGAGTTGATTCAATATTCTTCCAACTGAAGTGGAAAAGAGGGAAATGGATGAGAAAGACTGGGGGATTCTCAATGGTGTTAAGAGATTTCATTAGTAGTTTAACAAACTAAGTGTCTAATTGCCATTCTTCTACATTAAAAAATAATTCCAGGACTACTGAGAATTGCAGTAGAGATATATGTTTTCATTGTATTTCAGATAATCATCAATATCACATAACACTTTATCTCTTGACCATAGTTTTTATTTCTTACTAAACTGATTTTTTTTTTTTTTTTTTTTTTTTTAGCATTTTAGCTGGATTCATAGGCTAACACTTTTGTTGAGGTCATATGCTTGCTACAATTCTAAAAATTTGATATTTAATGGGATTTAAAAGTTAATACCCACTCAGAAAAATGTTGTATCAATAAATGTTGATGATAATCGAGGATTGATTTATGTTGGTTAACATCGCATACACAATTATCCTATCAGAGAGTATTTAGGCTAGAAAAAGTTTTTTTAAAATTTCTATTGCTTAAGTTCAATCAGAGTGTGCATTATTTCTTCAAGGATATTTAAATAATTTAATTAATGAAATGGTAGAGAAAAAAATTTAAGCATATATTAATTTAATTATCTAACATTCTCACTGTTAACCTGGGCATGTTTTATTTTGTATACACTAAACCAGGTACTAAATAATTTTTTATTAATTAAAAAAAATAAAAACAAACTAAACTAAAGGGTAATTACGTAAAGGACTGCTTATTTCAATGCATATAAATCCTATTGAGATAAAGAGCATGCAACAATTAAGTACTGCTTTCTGAAAAGGAGTTTATTCTGACAATTCATTCACCACAGATTAAGGTTATTATGTGGCTCCAATAGCTTGAGCTGGGAGGAAGGCTTAAAAGACATCAATTCTATGTGTCTTATGCAGTACGTTACATATGTTTAGTTGGATTTAATTAAAAAAAAATTAAAATGAATTTTCACTTTTCCTTAGGTAATTAAATTTCCTCAAAGCAAAGCCAAACCAAACTTGATGCCACTGAGTTGATTCCAACTCATATCGACCCTACAGGACAGAGTAGAACTGTCCCATAGGGTTTCCAAGGAGAGGCTAGTGGATTCAAACTGCTGATCTTTTGTTTAGCAGCTGAGCTCTTAACCATTGCACCACCAGGATCCTAAATTTCCTCAATCAGTATTAAATAACAATCTCACATAGTAATTTATTTATTTTAAAATTAATTTTTAAACTCCATTTAGTGCTTGAAGATTTTTCTTCCCAACACACGATTTTTGTAAATAAAGAAATTTTGTATTACCTGCCTCTCTATGTCTTGAGCCAAACTGAGAAGCACCTTTTCTTTGTGCTATTCTCCCAGGTGTCCCTTCATACACCACCATCCTATTTGATTTATTCTTAGGTTGCTTTCCCCAAGAGCATGCATTATTATTATTATAGGTCTCCGATTTCTTTCTTTCGTTTTTTTTTTCCTAGTCTTTTTTTTTTTTTTTTATTGTACTTCAGGTGAAGGTTTACAGAACAAATAGTTTCTCATTAAACAGTCAGTACACATATTGTTTTATGACATGGGTTAACAACCCATGACATGTCAACCCTCTCCCTTCTTGACTTTTTTTTTTTTTTGGTGAAAATATACATAGCCAAAGATACCCCATTTCAAAAATCTCTACATGCACAGTTCAGTGACACCCATTACGTTCTTCCAGTTGTGCTGCTATTCTCACTTTAGATGAAGGTTTACAGAACAAAATAGTTTCTCATTAAACAGTTAGTACACATGTTGCCCTATGACAGTGGTTAACAACCCCACTACATGTCAACACTGTCCTTACTCAACCTTGGGTTCCCTATCACCAGCTATCCTGTCCCCTTCTGCCTTCTATTCCTTCTCCCTGGACTGCTGCACCTCATTAGTCCTGTTTTGTTTTATGGGGCTGTCCAATCCCTAGCTGAACGGTGAACCATGGAAGTGACTTCACCACTGAGCTAAAAGGGTAGGTCTCTGATTTCTATCCTAAGACTGTCCCACTGTGATTTCATGGCATCAAATAGGTATTTAAATAAAGTTGTGAATCATTACAAGAGTGTCATTGCAGATGCCAAACAGGCGTTTTAAACACCGTACATACTTGTGATGTATGGAATCACCTTAGAGAAAGTAATTTGTCCTTTGTTCTGGGTTCTTCCCAGCTGGACCAATTAGCCTGAGGCTAATGAGTGGGGGGCTGACCAGTTCAAGAGGAACCACCTGGTGGACCCTACACTGATAAACCTCACAAGGCATGATATAATCTATCATGGCCACATGGGGAGGCTGAAAAGAGCCCTGAGGTCTAAGTTTCAGATGAGCTTCCTGGATGGTGATCATGCACAGGAAAAGGCAGCACATTCATTTTTGGAACACGGAAGCTGCGTGCTGGGACCTGTCACACACTTCACTTTATGTTCTATTCATTTGTATACTTTTTGGTTGTAATATATCTTCAGCCATATTCCTGGTGTACTCTCTGTGAATTTTGTGAGTCATCTGAGCAAATTAACCAACTCATAGAGGCGGTGAAGCCTATTTGACAATATGAAGGAAGGTGTATTTCCAACTTGTGAGCTCTAATGTAGCTCTAGGTGGCTAGGGTCAGAGAAATGGTGCATGGACAGCTAGTCTGAAAGATGGTGTCTGTCTAACTTGTGAGCTCTGACACAGCTCCAGGAGGCTAAGGTTGGAGGAAGAGTCTGCTATTTGGTCAGCTGGTGACAAAGATGAAGGAGAGGGATAATGAAGAATTAATCCATCTCCATGTTTCGGGGATTGGATTAATGCTGTTCCTTACCATGCGGTTAGTAATAAAGGTGGGATTTATCAACTTTGCCCCTTGCTTAGTGGCGTACTATATGCACTAACTTATGACAATGTAAGTTACTTGTGGCCTAATGTTTAAAATTTGTCTTGACCTCCAAGTACCTTTTAAATCATATGGCGTTGCTTTTGTTGTGTGCCATTGAGTCAATTCCAACTCATATTGACCCTATATGACAGAGTAGAACTGTCCGATATGGTTTGCCAGGGTGAAATCTTTATGGGAGCAGAACACCAAGTCTTTTCTCCCACAGAGTTGCTGGTAGGTTACAACCATTGACGTTTCGTTTAGCAGCTGAACTCTTAACCACTACGCCACTAGGGCTCCTTAATCATGTGATATCAGTGGTCATTTCTTCACCAATAAAGTCAGTCTCCATAATTGTAAAAATAAGATTCTGTTAAGTTAAAATTGACAAAGTGGGAAAGAAGTCTTGAAGTTGTTTCTATTTATTTTCTCCTTATGACTCAGGGAATTTAGAAAAATACGTATCTAAATAGATTAGTTACAATATGGTAACTGCTTTACACAAGGAGAAAACCCTGATGGCGTAGTGGTTAAGAGCTACGGCTGCTAACCAAAAAGTCGGCAGTTTGAATCCACCAGGCGCTCCTTGGAAACCCTATGAGGCAGTTGTGCTCTGTCCCATGGGGTCACTATGAGTCGGAATTGACTCGATGGCAACGGGTTTGTTTACACATAAGGAGGAGCTGAATTAAGGGATTTGCAATGCTATATAAAAATCTGAAACGATTGCCTTAACATATAGCTATTTTTCTTTAAGCACCTGGGGACAAAGAGAAGATAAAAGGTGAATGGACAAAATTACCTATTGATCTCTCAACATAGTGCATCTTTTTTTTTTATTATTATAATAACTTTCCTTTTTCCCTTTTGGGTGTTAGTGTGTTGGAAAATCAATTAAAGGTTATAATAGTTAACTGGAAGCTTAAGTGTGAGTTTGATTCCAAGTATTCTACTTTTCTTTAGAAATGTTAGATACTGTTATAAACTACATATTGTATTGAGCAGTTATTATTACTTACTTACACTGGATTTGTGGAGAAGACTTCTATGTTTTATTTCAAGAAACCTGAGTTCTCAACCTGTTTTTGGCATTAATTTATAAAGCAGCTTAGTATACAATCCTAACCTAAATTTCTTTGGTCTAATTTATTTCTACTGGCCAATATGTGCTTTTGGAAACCAGTTTTATTTCTTTTTTGTTGTTGTTATTGTTCTACTTTAGATGAAGCTTTACAGAGCAAATTAATTTCTCATTAAACAGTTAATATACATATTGTTTTGTGAGATAGGTTGCCATCTCCATGACATGTCAACACTCTCCTTTTTTGACCTTGAGTTCCCCATTACTAACTTTCCTGTCCCCTCCTGCCTTCTCATCCTTGCCCCTGGACTGGTGTGCTGATTTAGTCTCATTTTGTTTTATGGGCCTGTATAATCTTTGGCTGAAAGGTAAACCTCAGGAGTTACTTCAGTACTGAGCTATACAGAAATCAGTTTTATTTCTGAGAGTAACAGATTAGATTATGTTAATACTCTGTGAATTTTAAGGCTCATGTTTTCAGTATTTTATTTTTCTATTACAATGAAATTATTTCTATTGTTACTTTATTGGGAAATACTTTTGTATGGCTTTAAAACAATAAAAAAAAGTAAATATTAGAAGTTCCTCTTTAATCTCCACCTTCAGATATAACTACTTTAAACGGTGTGAATTATAATCTTTGGGATGTTTATTCATCTGTAAACATACATAAATATTGTATTTAATGATGTTATACTATTATAGCAGTATACTATATAATATGCTCTTTTATCATTTCAAATATACCATATGCTATATAAACCACTCTATGTCTGGTCTCTGTCAATATATACTGTGATCAATAGTATAATTTATTGAATATATAATAATCCATTTATTAATATATTATACCTTATTTCAGAAATTGTCAATTGATTGACAAGTAAGTAGTTTTCACCATGTTACTATTATAAACAACACTGCAAATACCATCACTTCTTCACAACTTTAGAACCAATTTTCTGATGTATAGTTAATAGATTAAACCAAAAAAAGAAACCAAACCCATTGCCTTCAAGTCAATTCTGACTGATAGTGACTCTCTAGGGCAGAGTAGAACTGCCCCATAGGGTTTCTGAGGAGCAGCTGGTGGATTCAGACTTCTGACCTTTTGGTTAGCAGCCAACCACTTAACAACTGAGCCACCAGGGCTCCTATCAATTAAAGAGTATACAAATAATTGAAGGATGAAAATGTGTACACGTTTATATTTGATGTTGGTCACAAGATCTTCTTTCCAAATGTTCTACAAATATTGTAAAATTAGCTTCCTACTAACATAAATTTTAGCCCTATTTTCTACTGGAAGATAATGCTGTCAGAAGTATTGTGTATAATTATTTTTTTAAATTATTTTTTCCACTTTAAGAAATAAAGTGTGATATATATAGTACTGGAAGTGCCCTCTTGTCTATGCCAAGAAATCTGGAAAACAGCTACCTGGCCAACCAACTGGAAGAGATCCATATTTGTGCCCATTTCAAAGAAAGGTGATCCAAAAGAATGCGGAAGTTATCAAAGAATATCATTAATATCACACAAAGTAAAATGTTGAAGATAATTCAGTAACGATTGCAGCAGTACACTGACAGGGAACTGTCAGAAATTCAAGTCGGATTCAGAAGAGGACATGTAACAAGAGATGTCATTGCTGATATCAGATAGATCTTGGCTGAAAGCAAATAACGCCAGAAATATGTTGACCTGTGTTTTATTGACTATGCAAAGGCATTTGACTGAGTGGATTATAACAAATTATAGATAACATCATGCAGAATGAGAATTCCAGAAAACTTAATTTTGTTCACAAGGAACCTATACATAGACCAAGAGGCGGTTGTTAGAACAGAACAAGGGGATTCTGCACAGTTTAAAATCAGGAAATGTGTCCATCAGGGTTGTACCCTTTCAGTATACATATTCAATAAGTATGCTGAGCAAAAAATCTGACGAGCTAAACTATATGAAGAAGAAGGCAGCGTCAGTATTGGAGACAGACTCATTAACAACCTATGATATGCAGATGACACAATTTAGCTTGCTGAAAGTAAAGAGGACTTAAAGCACTTATTGATGAAGATCAAAGACTACAGCCTTCAGTATGGATTATACCTCAACATACAGAAAACAAAAATCCTCACAACAGAGCTAGTAACCAGCATCATGTTAAAAGGAGAAGATTGAAGTTGTCAAGGATTTCATTTTACTTGGATTCACAATCAGCGCCCATGGGAGTAGCTATCAGGAAATAAAATTACATATAGAATTGGGCAAGTCTGCTGAAAAAGACCTCTTTAAAGTGCTGAAAAGCAAAGATGCCCCTTTGAGGACTAAGGAGTGCCTGAAGCAAACCATGATATTTTCAATTGTCTCCTATGCATGTTAAACTGGACAAGGAATAAGAGAGACCAAAGAAGAATTAATGCCTTTGAATTATGGTGCTGGTGAAGAATACTGAATATACCTGGAGCCCTGGTGGCACAGTGAATAAGAGCTTGGCTGCTAACCAGAAGTTAGGTAGTTCAAATCCACCAGCTGCTCCTTGGATGGATTGCCAGAACGAACAAGCCTGTCTTCAAAGAAATGCAGCCAGAATGCCCCTTGGAAGCAAGGATGGTGAGACTTCATCTCACGTACTTTGGATATGTTATCAGGAGGTAACAGTCTCTGGAAAAGGATATCATGCTTGGTAAGGTACAAGGTCAGTGAAAAAGAGGAAGAACCTCAATGAGATGGATTGACACAGTGGCTGCAACAATAGACTCAAATATAGCGACTATTGCGAGGATGACACAAGACCAGACAGTGTTTTGTTCTGTTATACGTAGGGTTGCTATGAGTTGGAACCGACTCGAAGGCACCTAACAACAATATAACTCAGTATTGTTTTACTTTACTTTAATTATCATTTATACAAAAATATTTTATATGTGTATTATTTATATTTTGTCCTTTGTTGTTTGTTTTGCTTTTTTTTTTTTTTAACATTCTATTCCAGATACTATCCAGTAACTTTGGGTTATTTTTAATTCTAATATCCCAGTATTACATGGGAATTTACCATTTACTGCTTGCCTTTGGAAGAATATTTTGATGTTTTCCTTCAAGATTATAGACCCTACCTTTCTTATATTTTTTATTAAAATTTTTCTGCCTTCATTACACTCTTTCAATCTCAGTCTTTCTTGATACATGGGCAAGAAGATACATACTTGTATATGTTTCTGTAATTGCTATCTCATATTAGCTTTTTGTTTTATTTGCTCATTTATTTACATTTCATGGTTGGGCTTTTGGAATAATACCTCTGTGGGATGGTTCATATTGCTATCTTTATTCTATGATTACATTATAACTCATACTGGTTCTATAAAATCAGTTTGAATAAATTCACCCTGAAAGTTTGTATTATGGAATCAATACAGTCAAATTTGTGTACTATATTGTCACCCAAGTACAAACTTGTGAGATCTTTCGTATTCCACTAATTGTGAATTCCAGTAACTTGGATATCTAAGTAATATCTGAAAATGACACTATATCTAGATAGATTGGAGAAAGTATAAAGGTCTTATTCTTCTTGTGATATTTTTATAAACACATTTGATAAGGTGTTGATTTATCCTGGCCAGTTGTTTCTAATATCTGGGCAGGACTGCGATTTATGTAGCAAGTACTGAGAGAAGGAGAGTCCTGTAGTAAAGTTAATATAGTTAAATTGACTATAAATATTATAGACAGAGAAAAATCATGAGGATGTTGACATTGAGCCCAGGCTGTATGTGGAAAGACCGCGTCCTGTTTCTTGTAAAAATGGTGAGGATAAAAAGGAGCTGTTTAAGGTTGAGAATACTGAAAAGTGGACATATTTTTAAAAAATAAGTCAGAATAAATAGTTAAGAACTGATACTGTTAACTGCCTAGAGAGCTCTCCTTTAATTGTGTATTTGATAAACTATAGAAGAATAAGCATAGATGCTTTAAAGAAACATAAAGTTTTGAAATTAAAAAATTCCAACATAGCAAAGAACATAGCTATAAACATTTCATTTTAATAGAATTTGATATAGAAAATTGTGAAAAGTATTGTTTAAAATTGAAGTAATACTCAATGATTCTTCTTGAATCAAATGATTATGAAAAAAATTAACACTTTATAAGGAAAATATTTTTATATTGAAATAGGATATGATTTTTGTGCAGATTTTGAATTAGCAAAATAAATAACATTATCAAAAATTACACAACACATGGTTTTTATATACAAGTTCAGAAAATAAACAGTAACGAAACTTCCAATTTGATGATTAAAATTCATACTTTTAGATAATAAATACAATGCATTAATAACTATCAAGATCTTTAGACAACAAAATTTATGTAAAAAAAACATGTTTTAAAGTTTATATTTAGTTAAGTTATAAATGATATGTTTGCAATAGATAACTTTGGGATATAAAACATTTTAAAATGTGGCAATTTAAGCATATTACAATGTCAATGTGTAGGATGTAAAAATATTCGTTTATATATTTGAGTGTTTAGAAAAATTAAGTAAAAATTAAGACCCTTACATAGATAGTTTAGAGAACTTGTTCTGCTCCTAATTTTTTTCTCTAGATCCACATAGTTAATTGTTGATTTAATATATATTAGGTATTACTACATTATATATGTATGAGTCTGTATATACAATATTATTTTATAAATGGAAAGCCTTCATCATTTTTAACACAGCATAATGGTAATTCACCATATACTGGTTACACCCAACGAGACGTCTATACATCTTTACAGATAAGTTTTCATTTTTGCCTTGCATTTTGTCTCCAATTGGTTATGAAGGGCTGCCAAGTCCTTGCAAAACGTGGCTCCTAATACTCTGTGAAATTCCAAGAAGTTCTTGCATTAGGTCATAAATGTGTGTTTCTACCAGAATCCCCAGTACTGCACCAGCCAATGATGTCTACTTTCTGTCAGAGATAATAGCTCTCTGTTGTTGAGTGTCTGACATGATGGGGATCCATGTTTCTCCTCTCAGTAAAACAGTCACCCAACTAAGCTGCTGTTGTTCTGTCACTACTTCTCCAGAGTCGTATGTCTTTGGGAAAGTGTGTGTCCAAAAGTGGCAGCCCAAGAACTGCCTCCTCTTTATTTTATGATCTGTTAGAGGGACCTCAATATCTTATATTCAAGTTCAATATTTACATATTTTTTCTTGTGCTTTTGTTTTTTATTTTTTTACTCACAAATTAGCCACTACAATTAAAATGCATTCTGATAGTATTTTATGGATATAAATTTGAATCATAATAAAACAAATACTTCTTATAGAAAAAAATATGTATCATGATTTACAGATCATTTAAGTATTCCATAAGTCAAAGTTAGAGATTCTGTCTAAAGACTTAGATGTTCCAAGTGAAAGAACCTGTACTTTGGTATACTTTGGAAACAGTTTTCTGCTGTCTTAGGGTTCTCTAGAGAAACAGAACAGGATACAGGTATAGACACACATACACACATGCAGGGAGAGAGAGATTTACTTCAGAAAGGAATTGGCTCATGTGATTGTGGGGGGCTGGCAAGCCCACAATCCATAGGTCAGTCAACAGGCTGGAGACTCCAGGAGTTTTGTATCCCAAAATCCATATATTAGGCAGCAGGAAGAGTGAAGAGTGACAGTATTCTGGCAAAATATCTATTTATACTCTGGAGGCAGAAGACATCCTAGGAAAACTTCATTTTTGGTCAGAAGACTTTCTAATGATTGTTAGAGGCCTACCCTCATTATGGAAGGTAATCTGCTTAATTTGAGGCCAACTGATTTAGCCATATGAAACTACAGTCATACGTCACACAATGTCCACAATACATTCTGTGAAATAGGATGTTGTGTGATTTAGACCTTGAGAGAACACCATATTACATATAGGCAGAAACTGGGTTGTGAATGAATTTTGTGCCTAAATCTGTCTTTAAGTTGAATTTGTACATAAGTCCCAACAGTTAGGTGCAGTTCATGTTTAACATCAGTTAGTCAAATTTTTGTCTTAGTATAAAGCATATAGTGTAGTGTACCTTTCTATGGATAAAAAACATTAAGGAAACACTTCCAGATACACTAAAACATCTTTAACCTAATAATATAATAATAATAATAAATTTTTAAGCATGTCACAAAGCAGCAATTGTTTGTTATTATAAACCATTGTATGCACCTTGAATTTTTAATATGATAGACTTTACAGTGGTTAGTTTGTAACTACGGGGTTGTATGTAAGTTGGACTTTCGTAACCTGGGGACTGCCTGTATAATCGTATGGGACCAAGAACTTACATGCTGTTAGATATTGCCTGAGTGGATATTATATGGCACATGACTGTACTTAGTAATGGCAACTAGACTAGTGTTTCAGCAAATAATTGGGTAACATAACCTAGTCAATAACCTGGCCAGTTCCCTGGCCAATCGACTGGATGAGATCCATACTTGTGCCCATTACTAAGAAAGGTGATCCAACAGAATGCAAAAATTATCAAACAATATCATTAATATCACATGCAAATAAATTTTGCTGAAAATAATTCAAAAATGGTTGTGTAGTACATCAACAGGAACTGCCAGAAATTCAAGCTTGATTCAGAAGAGGACAGGGAATGAGGGATATCATTGCATATGTTAGATGGATCATAGCTGAAAGCAGAGAATATAAGAAAGATGTTTACCTGAGTTTTATTGATTATGCAAAGGCATTTGACTATGTGGATCATAACAAATTATGGATAGCATTGCAAAGAATGGGAATTCCAGAACATTTAATTGTGTTCACATGGAACATTTACATAGACCAGCAAGCAGTTGTTCAAGAAGAACAAGGAGTTTCTGTGTGGTTTAAAGTAAGGAAAGGTGTGTGTCAGGGTGGTATCTTTTCACCATACTTATTCATTCTGTATGCTGAGCAAATAATCCTATAAGTGGACTATATGAAGAAGAATGGGCATCAGGATTAGAGGAAGACTCACTGACAACCGGAGATACGCAGATGGCACAACTTTGCTTGCTGAAAGTGAATAGGACTTGAAGCACTTACTGATGAAGATCAAAGTCCACAATCTTCAGTATGAATTACACCTCAACATAAAGAAAACAAAAATCCTCACAAATGGGCCAATAAGCAACTTTATGATAAATGGAGAAAAGATAGAAATTATCAAGGATTTCATTTTACTTGGATCCATAATCAATGCCCATGGAAGCAGCAGTCAAGAAATTAAACAACATAGTGCATTGGACAAATCTG
Source organism: Dugong dugon (assembly GCA_030035585.1). Taxonomy (NCBI): domain Eukaryota; kingdom Metazoa; phylum Chordata; class Mammalia; order Sirenia; family Dugongidae; genus Dugong; species Dugong dugon. The sequence continues at coordinate 27,304,573 of CM057473.1, read as the reverse complement.
CTGCAAAAGACCTCTTTAAAATGTTAAAAGACAAAGATGTCACTTTGAGGACCAAGGTGCGCCTGACCCAAGTCATGATATTTTCAATTGCCTTCTATGCATGTGAAAGCTGGACAATGACTAAGAAAGACTGAAGAATTGATGTCTTTGAATTATGATGTTAAATATACCATGAACTGCCAGAAGAATGAACAAATCTGCCTTAGAAGAAATATAGCCAGAGTGTTCCTTGGAAGCAAGGATGGCTAGACTTCATCTCACGTACTTTGGACATGTTATCAGGAGAAACAGTCCCTGGAGAAGGACATGGTGCTTAGTAAGGTAAAGGGTCAATGAAAAACAGGAAGAACCTCAACCAGATGGATTGACACAGTAGCTACAAAAATGGGTTCAAACATAACAATTGTGAGGATGGTGCTGGACCTGACAGTGTTTTGTACTGTTGTACATAGCCTAGTTATGAGTCAGAAATGACTTGGCAGTACCTAACAACAACAACAACAACATAACCTAGCCAAGTTAACCATCACAGAAGTCGTGCTTTTCTGGCTACTTAATCTGGCGTAAAAAAACTAATATTGTTCCAGGAGGGAGTATACCATGTTCAAGGTCACATAACTAAGAAGTGGGAAAGCCAAAATTTAAACATAGGTCTGCCAGATTTCATGGTCTCTGCTGTGCCTACAATGATAAGCTTCATCCTTTCATAGAATGAACAAACTCCTGTAACAACATATTGCATATAGTCATTGAATTCAACTGCATAAAAGATTACCTGTCTTTCATAAAAAGAAAAGAGATGCAATATTTTTCATGGTAGAAAATAAATTAAACTGGTAATTCCATGGAAAATAATGTTATCTATAACACAAAGAAAAAATAAGTTGTTAAAATAGTTGTAGTTGGTTTATTATAAAATTATTTCTTTAGTAAGAAATATATTTTAAAATGTTACTTAAATATTTTCAATCTTTTTGTCAGCTCCATCCTATATAGTCACATAATGTGAAAAATAGTCTGGATTGGGGGAAAGAGAATGAAAATTTGTAAAGGCATATTATCTTCACTTAAAATCGAATTCATTTGAAAAAGTATCTTCAATATAATTGTATCATTAAATCACAAAAATGGAAATTGTGTTAACAGCAGGATGTTATCTTTTATTGAGGGCAAACAGCAGGGTTGCTGCTAATGAGAACATCATCTACGTATCAGAAAAAGGTCAGCCTAAAGAGCTCTTTACCCAACTTTCCCCTAAGTAGGTTTTTTTTTTTTTTCCCCCTGTGATGGCATATTACACTGACAAGCTAGACTCATATGTGGTCATACAGTTATAAATCTAGTCTCCACTTTAAAAAGAAATATATAATGGCAACATACACATTGAGTTTGTTACAAATTAGTCAGGAGTTAATTTCTTTCCTAAAAGTAATATTATGCTAATGATTTTTCCTTCGTGTATTTTTAACATTTTGATATTACATTTAAATGTGTCCCCCATTCAAGAACTTGGAAGGTATAAAGGCATTTTAAGCAAATGTTAAGGGCATGGGGTTTGGATTACAATAAACCATGGTGAGGGTTGACCTGGATACATATTCTATTACTTACTTGCTCTACTAGCAGAAAGATAAAGTAGTAATCAAAATACCAGTATCATTTATTGTGAGCTTATTTTTGGACTTGTCAAAAGTGATGTATAAGCATCTTTTATTTTATATTCACAACAAGCTTGTAACAATTAAAATGATTAATTTTTGTTTAGTTTTCAGCGGATTTTAGAAGACTGTTTTGGAGCTTATATAAATTCACCGAATATTTAACTATAATTGCTTTATTAGTGGTATTCAGTAAGTTAGACTCAAACATTTGAAATATAAAGCCTTGGGAAGTGGAGAATTACATGAATTGCCGGTTCCTATTCCAGAAAAATATACTAAAGAATTATTCAAACTAATTAAAGATAATGATAATAAAGACTGTTTCTCCAAGGGCAGGTGGGGCTGGAGGATACATTCAAAGTATCTCATTTTTTCAAACTGGATCTCTCTGTATCTTGTGTTTTTAATTCAGTTAGCCTAAAGCATTATCCAAGGAGCTATGACATAGTTATAAGTAGAGAGCAAAATTAATTCAAACCTCTTTCTATTGTGTTTAAAAAAAAAAAAAAAAAGTAATGCTAAGGAGTTTTATTGAAAATCTCTGGCAAAATGGGCACAATGAGATCATATTCTTATGCTTTAAAACAATTTGCTTATGAATTTAGATGTATTAAGAATAAAAAAGGTTGCTTGTAAAAGTTGTAGGCATCAATATCACTCATAATATATTTTGATGACTATGTTTAGATGATTTTCCAATTAAGTGTGTGTTGTAATTGAAGATTTATCCTATTTTAACCATTTAACCAGTGTTTTTACCTATGTCCCTCTCCATTGGCTTGTTATAGTATGGATTAGGAAAAACTTGAAACTTGGGAGAGTATATATTTAGTTCATCACTTTTAGATATCCTCTTATAGAAGTTTGGCTGGTGCTTCTTAGTGAGATGTTTTGACTAAAACATACAGAAATGATATTGGTATATTATCAACATAAATGTATTTGGAGAAAACATGATGTTAATTTTGGCCCATTGTCCCCTCTGCTGCAAGCATAGAAAGAAAAACGTGCCTGTAATTTGGAAAGGGACAAACCACTATGGCAGGATTGTGAAATTAATTTAAGAATCTGGTTATCAAAACTTTGGAAAACTCATAGTCAAGTACCTGAAAACTGAAACTTCTCTATTTTGATATTTCAAATTTTTATCACTCCAGTTACTGTTTCTTAATATTGAATGTGAGTTCCTGGGTGGTGCAAATAGTTAAGTGCTCAACTAATAACCCAAAGATTGGTGGTTTGAACTCACCCAGAAGTGCCTGAGAAGTAAGATTTGGTGATTGGCTTCTCAAAGTTCACAGCCTTGCCCACCCTATGGGCCAGTTATACTCTGCACACAGGGAGTTGCCATGAGCTGGAATGAATGACTCAATGGCAACTGTTGGTTTGTGTGTGTTTATTTTTGCTTTGTTTTTTAATTAGAAACACCTATAGAAATTAAAAAGAAAACAATCTCAAACTTTGGTGAAGGGTAAGACAGTACACCGGGGAAACCAGCACAACTTGTACAAGGCAAGGTCATGGAAGATCCATAGATACATCCAAACTCCCTGAGGGAGAGAATTACTGGGCTGAGGGCTGTGGGGAACATGGTCTTGGGGAACTTCTAGCTCAATTGATGTAACATAGTTTATGAAGAAAATGTTCTACATTCTACTTTGGAGAGTAACGTCTGGGGTCTTAGAAGCTTGTAATCGTCCATCTAATATACTTCACTGGTCTCATCCCCTTGGGAGCAACAGAAAATGAAGAAAACTAAAGCTACAAGGGAAAGATTAGTCCAAAGGACTAATGGATCACAGCTACCACTGTCTTTACCAGACTGAGTCCAGTACAGCTAGATGGTGCCCAGCTACCACCACTGACTGCTCTGACAGACATCACGATAGAAAGTCCCAGACAGAGCTGGAGAAAAATGTAGAACAAAATTCTAACTTACAAAAAAAGACCAGACTTTCTGGCCTGACAGAGACTGAAGAAACCAGAGAGTATGGCCCCTGGATACCCTTTTAGCTCAGTAATGATGTCACTCCTGAGATTCACCCTTTAGCCAAAGATTAGACAGTCCCATAAAACAAAGCAAGACTAAAGTGCACACCAGCCCAGGGGCAAGGACTAGAAGGCAGGAGGGAACAGAAAAGCTGGTAATAGGGAATCCAAGGTCAAGAAGGGAGAGTGTTGACATGTCATGGGGTTGTTAACCAATGTCATAGAACAGTATGTGTTATAACCATTTAATGAGTAGCTAGTTTGTTCTGTAAATCTTCACCTAAAGTATAATTACAAATATATAGAGAGAGAGAGGAAAAAAGAAAACAATCTCAGAGCCCACACACCAAAAAGAAAGACAAAAAAAAAAAATGCAGTTAAATCAGAATATCTGAGTATGCTACCTCTATCAGCATTTTAAAAATGTTTGCAGTGATTCTAATGTGCAGACAAGCTTTAGAACAACTAGAATGTCACAAATGATGACAAGAATTGGCTTCCTATGGTTAAGGTCCTTGGGACAAACCAGTAAGATAATAACAGTAAAATAATTCAGTTAGAGGATTAAGTTCTTAACATGCTTAACAGCTAAACAATCAAGAATTCCTGGACAGAATTTGTGTCAAACAGTGCAACAAAATTTGTCTTTTTTAAAAATTTTCATTTCTGTTCATTATCCGATGGTTGGCTTCAGTTCTTTTTGTAGCTAGTATTGCTCAGTTGTATGCCAGATGTGGTATATAAAAGACCACAGAGACTCTAGCTCCTTTCTTGTGTTACACTAAAACCAAACTCATTGCTGTTGAGTCAATTCTGACTCATAGCTACCCTACAGGACAGAGTAGAACTGCCTCATAGGGTTTCCAAGGAGCAGCTGGTGGATTCAAACTGCCAACTTTTTGGTTAGCAGCCGAGCTCTTAACCACTGTGCCACCAGGGAATTAGGAAGAGAAGAATAATACACACATATATATACGTACACACCTGTATGTATATACACATACATACGAGTATGCAGAGGATGTATATATGTGTGTGTGTATACATACATATATATATATATAGAGAGAGAGAGATTGAGGAAGTAATTCACACAAATGTAGGGGGCCTAAAAGTCTAAAATCTGTAGATCAGTAATAGGCTGCAGATTCTGGTGTCTTTTTTCCTAAAGTCAGTAGGTTAGGTGGTGGAAGAAAGAGAGAAATTCTGGCAAGATATGTATGTATAGTCTGGAAGCGGAATCATCCCTCAGGAAATCTCCCTTTTTGTTCTTAAAGCTTTCAACTGATCAGATTAGGCATATTGTCATCACAGAGAGTAATCTGCTTTACTTAAAACCAACTGTTTTAAAGGCTAATTACATGTAAATAATTTATAACAACACCTACACTAGTGTTTGATCAAACAACTGGGCACCATAGCCTGGCCAAGTTGACACATAAAATTACCCCTAACCAAATGAAAACACTCAATATAAAAAAACTAAAAAATCATGTTGCCATCAAGTCGATTCTGACTCATAACGACCCTATAGAACAGAGTAGAACTGCCCCATAGCGTTTCCAAGGAGTGGCTGGTGGATTTGAACTGCCAACCTTTTGGTTAGTAGCCAAATGCTTAACCACTGCATCACCAGGGTGCTGAAAATTATGAGAGTACAATTGCTGTGTGCTGTCAAGTCCATTTTCAACTCATAGCCACCCCATGTGACAGAGTAGAACTGCCCCATAGGGTTTTCTAGGCTTTAATCTTTATGGAAGCAAATCTCCAGGTCTCTCTCCCATGGAGCCGCTGGGTGGATTTGAATATCCAACCTTTTGGTTACCAGCAGATCACTTAACCATTATGCCACCATGGCTCCTTAGGAATACAGTAAACATTGCTAAATCTTACCATAAATGTTAGAGTTGTGGGAATTCTGAAGAAGTACACGTTGGATGACTAAAATATCAAGGCTAAAAGCAACTGCCTTTGGAAGCACAATTAGGAGGCTAATACTAAATGATATTGATATGACAGAATTTACATAGTTGGTGAGTATGCTAACCCATTGCCATCAAGTCCATTCCTACTCATAATGAACCTACAGGACAAAGTAGAACTGTCCCATGGGGTTTCCAAAGCTGTAATCTTTAAGGAAGACAACTGCCACATCTTTTTCCTGCAGAGCGGCTGGTGCGTTCAAACCCCTGACTTTTGGTTAGCAGCCAAGCACTTATTCTAACTTAAAACATTTTTTTCTTAATCTTTTCTTTGCCAAACATATATATATGTATTAATCATTTATGTTTTTACTTTTTTTCTTTGCAATTTCTTAATTATTTTTAGATCTTTCTTTTTAATCTTCTGCAAAGGTTTTTCACTTATTTGGAGAATTATATTGGCAGTTTTTAAACATTTTATGTAGGGATTAGTCTACAGTTTACATAATATTCTAGTATGAACCTATGTGTGTAATTTTATACATACTTTTTTTTTATTTATCTCTTTCAGTATAGTAAATAAATGAGATAAGAAAATAAAGATAGAATCATTTCTTAGTGAGGTGACAGATCAGTGGGTAATATGCAGAAAAGTAAACCCCCAGTGGTAACACAACATTATACATTCTGGACAAATAGCTGTTGCTGTAAGATCATATTTTGGGGATGAAACCAATACCTAGCAAGGCTAGAGGAAACTTGAAGATGAACATGACATTTAGGCAGTTACCTGGAAGATGGATGGTAATATTAATTATAATATATATCACCATTTTTGTGTTCTATCCATTTGTTCTAAATGTTTTATATGTGTTAACTCATTTAATCCACAGAAAAAGATTGACTAGAAACTATTACTACCCCCTTAAAAAATAAGATTATTCAAAACTGATTAAAAATCAAAGGAGTAAGACAGATGAGAACAGGTTGAAAAAGAGTGCTCTTGAGTGGGATCAGCGTGTATGAATCCCCACATTCAAGAGACAACATGGCAGAGCGAAGCAACTGAAGTAAATTTAATGTGACTTGGTTGTGGTTTGCTCTGGGTTTGCATGTGTGTACTATGTGTGTGTTTGTAGGTATGTTATTCCCATGTTGGAGGCTAGGGAAGGGGGGATAATAAACAATAAACAATGAACCTGAAGTAGTGGATGGGGCTATATCGTTTAAGTTCTTGAACTTATAATAAATTTAGTTGTTTTTACATAATCCAAAATTCGTTTTCTTTGTTGTGTTTTACTTGTTAATTATACTGCATCCTGCTTGTTAACATAATTTTTAGAGTGATGATTTTGTTTCTGTCAGTAGGTATACATATACTTAACTGTGAGGATTACAAATGGCATCGTAGGGAGGTTTAAATTGCATAACAGAGTTACTAAAAGTTAGTTGGATATTTAGTTTCAGAGAAAGAGTGCTCTAAATTTTTTTATTTTTTTGCCAGTTCATTGACAGAATCATTACAAGATCTCCAAGCTTATTCCATACATGAAATGTCTTTGTTGTAAGCCTAAAGTGAACTCTAATCATACATACATAATGTGTATTATATTGTGAAGTAAGCTGAATGGTGGCCCACAAAAATATATTTATGTCCTAATCCATGAACCTGGGATTACAATCTTATATGGCAAAATACGTAATAAAGTTAATGATTTTGAGTGTAGAAGTTTTTCCTAAATTATCTGGCTGGGCCCTAAATCCAATAAGTGTTCTTATAACACGGAGGCAGAAGCAGATATGACGAATTGGGAGGAGGAGTCAATGTGATTATGGTGGCAGAGATTGAAGGGATGTGGAGCAGGATTTGTACTCTAAGCTTTATTTAGAACTTCAATTCAAAAACAGTTACATTTGCTTCTCACTTATCAACATGGTTAGGTTCCAAAGGCCTGGTAATTTTGTAAAAACCAGTGTTATGCAAAAATGGAGGATGACCACATCAGATCAGAAAATAGTATGTGGGACACATACATCTCTGGACCCGAGAGATAGAAAATGTAGGTGGATGTTGTATGTCCCTCTGGTAATGAAAAGGTTACGCCCGGATGTACATTGTTAATGTACAAAATAGTGGGATAGTGGATTTTTTTATTATTGTTGTAAATGTGAAATATCAGATAACGAGATTGTCAATATGTGAGGAGTAGGTGTATTTTGGAAAAAAAAAATTATCAGCAAATTCTTTAGATAATATATTAGTAAAAAGTCAGATGTTTCCTAAAATATGTACTCTGGTTTTAGGTGAATAAGTTAATACAGATGACTACATCATGTAGGACTTAGCGTATGTCATGTTCCTTAAATCATAGATCTTAGTTCTGGAGTATGTATCAATGTGGACTTCAGCTTAGTGAGACATATTGGACCATAGCTATTGTTGTTATTAGATGCAATTTCAACTCATAGTGATCCCATGTGACAGAGTAGAACTGCCTCATATAGTTTTCCAGGCTGTAATCTTTACGGAGCAGATTGCCAAACTTTTGGTTAGTAGCCAAGCACGTAACCGTTGCACCACCAGTGCTCCTTATTTTGACTTGTTTTGATTTACCTTATTTCACCATTAGGAGGTTAATATGTAAATGTAGAGGTATAGAAAATGCATTTTAGAGCCTCATGCCATAAATTTTTCTAGACATAAGATTACAAAATTAGATTCAATTATTAGACTTTAGTAAAGCAAAGATTCTCATCATATTTTGCCATAAAACAGTTTATTAAAGCAATTACTTAACGATTTACTCTTTAATCTGACACTTGTTATCACTAATAATGTTTATTTTTCAGTACATTTTTGTCAAATACTTAATAGCCTATAATAGCTTAATCATATGATTAAGGATTTAAAACTGGCAAAGCGTAGGGAAATTATAATTGCAAAATTTATCCCTAACACAATCTATCTCTATTATAGGTATAATACTAATGTAGGTATCAAGACCCATGCGTCTTATCATAAAAGAGACCTCAAATCTCTGAAGTGTTATTTTTGACCTAACCTAGCTCTGATGGTGCAGTGGTTAAGAGCTTGGATGCTAACCAAAAGGTTGGCAGTTTCCATCCACCAGCGTCTCCTTGGAAACCCTATGGGCAGCTCTGCTCTGTACTATAGGGTCACTATAGGATCACTATGTGTTGGAATCAACTCAACAGCAATGGGTTGGGTTTTTTTTTGTTTGTTTGTTTGTTTGTTTACGTTATTATTATTATTATAAAGTGAGAAAATATTGCTGGAGAATGTTACTAAAGGGAGTGATAGAAAGCATTGATAGACCCAATTCCTTTCATCTTTCTCTGCGTCCACATCTTTTGCCAAGTAAATAGCAGAATTATTCCACCAGGAGAAAGGTGACCTGCTTCACACCTTAAGCCTGCATTTGGACTCAAGAGACTGAAGCAGAAGCAAAAGTTAACTAGTTCTAAGCCAACGTTTCAGGATATTTGTATATGTTTCCATTTGCAATTTTGTTTTCCTTCCATCACCCTCAGGACATGCCTAGGCCATTCTGTTTTCCTGGGAAGAGAATGCAAGATGCATGGAGAAGAGCTAAGTTTAGACAACTTCCAGCCTAGGTTACGGGTTGAATTGTGCCCCCCAAAAACATGTTCTGATTTCTTGGCCCTTATACCTGCTGATATGATTCTGTTTGGAAGCACGATTTTTCTTTTTTATATTAATGAGATCATACCAGTGTAGGGTGGATTCTAAAGTTAATCACTCCTGATTTATAGAAAGACAAGAATATATGCAGAAGTCACACACAGTGGATGATATGCACCATGTGAGCATTGTCTACAAGCCAAGGAATGCCAAGGAAGCAAGGAAGGAATCAACATGGCCAGGAATCTGTTCTGGACTTTTAGCCTCCAGAACTCTGAGAAAATAAATTTCTGTAGTATAAATGCTGTCACTTGTGTTATCTGTGTCATAACATCACTAGATAACTAAGTCATCAACTGAGCAGGAAAACTTAATTTTTCCCATGAAGTTTATTTTTCAGTTAAAAATAGTCTTCTGTAGTAATACTTGTTCCTATAGCAGTTGTAATCAAGTTGTTAGTTCATTCAAACGTCCACAACTGTGACACATACAGACCCAGTTAAACAGTAAGGAAAAACTGATATTTATACACACAAGTCAAAATACACAAAAAACTTTGAGCAGTGTGATCTGCACCTCATTTTTGCCTACAAGAAGGAAGATTATCAACTTTCTTTCTTCTAAAATAATGACACCAAAAAAATAAAGAAAATATGAATGAATACGATTTGGAAAAGCTATACCACCAGCAGAGCTTTTGTAGTACAGCTCCCTGCATTTTCAGATCACACATTATTCAGATGTGCTTTGTGGAAGAGTGTTTTAATCTTCGGCTAGGATTTGAGGCAGTTTTTCAAAGAAATATGGCTTTTTATAATCTTTGTGTAAACATCATTATCTTTTTGACTTATGGGAAGACCTTTCCCCCTTCGTGATGGATAAAAGGAAGGCAAACATTTGAACTTCCTGCCTAAGAGGCTCTAATTGCTACCTGCAACGGGTCAACTCATTTGTGTTCACTCAAATGTGCTTATCACCATAACAGAGTTAGTTTACTATGCTTGGGAAGACTCTAGAGATGATCCTTCATAATCCTGTCCAATTGTCCACTTACAAAAGACTTAGTGCATTCCTACAGACTTTGTATTTTTTCCATTTTTTTTCTTGTTTAAAGGAAAATTTTCATGGTAATTTATATTACTCCTCATATAATATTGTGTTGAGATAAAATGCATGTGCGTGTGTATGTGTCTGTGTGATACAACACCAGGTACTTCTTTCATTTGGAAACAGTAATACCTCTTTTATTTATGTTTTCTTTAGCCATTTCAACCATATGGATAAAAAAATTAAGTGAACCAGAAACAACTTCCGAGCAATCAGAAGACAATTCAATTCCACAAGTATATATTGGATACCTACTATTTATTTTTCAGGCACTCTTTTAGGCCAGCAATAAACAAAACAAGTCTCTTCTTTCCTGGAAATTATATTCTGGTGTTAATTTTCTATAGTTAGCATATAATATTTTTATAACTTTATTTATTCAGCAAGGACTTATTTAACACATACTATATGTGAAGTTATTTAAGACGTTGGGTATGGCATAAAAAGAGTTATAACACTTATCCACATGGAACATATTAATTTGTGGTTTGAAGAACAGAGATAGCAAACAAAAAGCAAGTAACTAGGCAAGACAGTATGGATTTTGACCGGCGCTGTGAAGGACATTTTCAGGGAGATGTGAAAGTAATTAGGAGAGGCCACATATTGGACGATCTTTGGTGCCCTCTTTAAAGCAATGTCACTTGAGCTAAGAACTGAATGATTAGAATGAGATCATGCAGAAACTTGAAAGAACATTTCAACAAATTCAGTGTATAAGAAAGCAAATAGTCTATAAATATATGAAAAGATGTCCAAAGACAATGGTAATCAATGAAGTGCAAATTAAACAACAGTTAGATACGATTTACTCATTAGATTGGAAAACATTTAACAGGCTGACACTATCTAGAGAAATAAGGACTTTCATACAATGCTTGAGGAAGTTAGAGTAAATTGGAGATCAATTAGAAAACATATACTAAAGATAAAGATGCAATAACTTGTAATGAAGCAGTGTCTCTTCTGTATAAACTGGAGAAACGCTTACATATTTGACTGACGGTGACAGTTACACGGGGTTCAATTGCTGAAGAATCCCAGGACATCAAATGACAATGCTTGCAAATCTAGTTTATTGCAAGCAAAATGATACGAAACAGCAGTATCATTAAAATAAGGGTATGCATCACAACCATGTTTATTTGGACATGAATAAAACACACTGTTGAGACAGAGAAGTAAAGGGAGGTGGTGGAACGAGCAAGAATGAATGTAGAGTGATACCAGAGCAAGATCTCTCAGGGTGCTGAGAACAATATTAAGATACACGTTTTTTATCAAGAAGAAAATGTGGAGCCATTAATATTTTTAGTAGAGGACATAGATAATAAGATTTATATGGTGCCAGACAGAAAGAGAGGATTACTCCAAGAAAAAATTGGTAATACAATGGTCTCCAACTTTCTATTTGGAAAAATACTGCACGTATCTTTCTCAAGTAGAGACAAGAGAAGGAGTTTGTCTATGTATTCACAGGTAAAGTCACTAGAGACAAATAAAAGAACGCATAAAAACAAGATGCCTGACACATTAGTTTGAGACTTTTAGAAAATTATTTAAACTTTCAAAACCTCAAATTTTTAATTGGTAAAATAATACCTGCCACTCACAGTAGGAAAAAAATAAAGATATTTATTTTAAACGTGATTTTGGTATAATTTATCTTGTTCAGAATCGTTTTCTGTTTACATAGTATTTATCTGTAAAGGCAAATATCTATCAACATGGTTTTAACTATGGCTACATTTATTTTATCTATATTCATATCTATAAAGTATGGCTAGAAAAGAGAGGCGGATTTAATTAACTTTGACACTTTAAATATTAATTAAGCTACAAGATATTTTTTGAAAACTAGTTAATTGCCCAATACTTATGAAGTGCTTAGAACAAATACCTGGTCCATATTAACTGTGGATTTGTTTGTTTATAATATTTAAACCTGCAGGGATTTTTATAATCTATACTCTAAATCGAGAATACGTGCTTTAATTTATAGAAGGAGTTGCTCTTTGTTCCATAATAAAAGCCAAGTAAAACTCCTTCGATGGTGGTTAAAATCTTCCACATTTTATGCAGTATCAGAATAAAAGCAATAGGAAAGAGATTGCATCCGTTGTGATTTTCAACATCCTAGAGATTCAATTATTTGTGTAGAAAAGAGATAAAGTTGTACGCAGATGATGGGACATTGAATTTCACCTTTATTCAGGCAGAACTTTATTTTGGGTGCCTTAACAGTTTGAATCTAGAAAGGAGAGAGACCCTCTTTTAAACCAGCCTTCTGGGATGAGGCAATGTCTTTACTGTTGTTAGCCTCTCCTCACCAGATCATCCTTGATACCAGAAGCCCTGACTAAGTAGTGAGTGAGCAGTGCTTCAGTTTTCTTGTTTCCTACAAGCGCCAGCAGAGTCTGTCCACTGACTGTTAGAAGGCATCACTCAAATTCAAGATATATCAGTGAGTCTGTGTGTGTGTGTGTGTGTGTGTGTGTAAGAGAGAGAGAGAGAGAGAGAGAGAGAAAGAAGAGAAAGAACGAGGTACTATGGGGTTTAAGTGTGTGTGGAGAGGCCAAAGTTATAAAAATAATCTTTACTTTTCTCCTTTTTTTCAATTATGGAAATTTATTGCTGCTGGTCAGCATAGGCACCCTGTACCTTGTATTTTCAATATTTTCTAACTAAACTCTTTCGAACTCTATATACTTGTGTGAAGGTCACTTCTTTTGTTTCTAGTGATCACGAAAATGCCCCTTTTACATTGATAGGCTCATTTATATAGGAAAGGGAAGGAGTTAAATTTCAGAATAGAATGGCACCATTTAGTATGTCACATAAGCTGGTTTTTTGAGAACAGATTTATTTTTGTTTAGCAGGCAAATGAATCAAGACTATGAAATTGCACAATGCATACAAAGAATTTAATGTAGTGCCTGATATTGAATACATAATTGTCATCATCATGGTGAAATAACATGAGCCACTAATAACAATTTCCCAGAAGCATTTATTACCTAGTACTATTTTTCAGTGGTCTATCTTGATTGAAATATTGAGTAGGTAAAGCATAAAACAGTATCTTCACCTTCTATATGCCTGTTACACAGAGATTGTATTCTCTTTCAATTTCTAATACTTTGCACTTTGGAAAGTCCCTAATGATTACCTTCTTATTCATTCATTTATGCATTCAGTTCATTCAACAAATATTTATTTTCCACCTATTACGTGCCAGGTACTTTCCTAGTACTACAAATACAACCGAGAATTAAATCCCTGCTTTTGTGGGGTCTACATTCAACTGGGAGGAAACAGAACTTAAATTGGTAAATGTATAACATGTTAACAATTATAATATTGTAATAGTGATTAACACGTAATGGTAATAAAAATAAAGATACTGAATTGCATGGGAAATAGAGTGGAGTGGAGGGTACTGTTTTAAATAAGGAAGCATTTGGACAGAGACTAGAATGAAGTGATGAAGAAAGTCATGCAAATATATTAGGTGGGAAAAAAAACAAACCATAGGAGACAGTTAATGTAAAAGCTGTGATTAAGAAACCTGATTGTCATATTCAAGAGTTTGAAACAAACATAGACTGAGACCCAGCGAGAGAAGAGGGGAGAAGGGTATAAGGTCAGAAAGGTGACCCTGGGGACAATCATGCCATGTCTTGTAAGCCACAGTAGGAGCCTGAGATTTTATTCTAAGTGAGTTGGGGTATCGTGGGAAGGTTTTCACAAGAAGAGCAATATAATGAAGTTATGTCTTCATTTCCAAATGATCACTGCTATGCTGGAAATAGTCATATCATAAGATCATTTTGAAAAAGTTTATATTCTAGAAGAGTCTAATTCTAAAACAACATGTGAATTAGTCATGTTGTCTAAATTACACATGTTGTCCAAATTATATAGCGTTTACTCTATATCAGATCTGTTTAGCAGAAAGCTGGAATATATTAATCACCTTCTCTTTATCTCTTTTATTGTCAGCAAATAATTTATTAATATTTGATTTTTATAACTTATCAAAGAATAAAATAAATAGCTATAGTAACTTCTTAATTTTTTTGGAAAAGGTATGATAAAGAAAATTTAACAATATGTTTAACAGGTTTTTTTAATTTCAGTCTGATGCTACATAACGTCTGATCAGGCAATGTCTGACCTCATATACTTCTGTAGTCAATAAGGTTATAATAGAGTTCAGAAATCCTGATTGGAGAATGAGACACAGTGGACGTAGCTGGATGTAGTAAATGCAACAGCTTCCTGCACACAGCATATGTATCTCATGTCTCTTGTATACAAAGCAATTGCGCTGCCAGGCATATAATGGTGCAGTACATATAAAAATTATAGTACATATATCTTGACAGTCATAATAAACACTTATGTTACTGGCTTATGTATGTATTGTATTGTACTTTGTATTCTTATTTTAATGTGAACTTTCCCTACTTACAAATAAAAAGTTTACCGTCTAACAGTTTATGCTTTGACTCGCAGGCAGCAGCATCCAACCTCATGTATCACCTGTCTCTTGAATGCTGTTGTGTTATTTCTTCATTTAATTTTCTTTTGAAAATATTACTGTGAAGTGCATCATGACTCCCAAACGCAGCAAAACTAGAACTAGTGATAGCCACAGCAAGAGGCAAAGGAGAAGTATTGATTTGGAAGTGAAACAAAATATTAAACAACACGAAGGTGGAAAATCAGTGAATGCTATCGCATGATTTAGGCATGTCTATTTGCTAAGTGGAGCCCTGGTGGTGCAGTGGTTAAGAGCTTGGCTGCTAACCAAAATATTGGCAGTTCAAATCCAGCAGCCGCTCCTTGGAGACACTATGGGGCAGTTCTACTCTGTCTTATAGGGTCTCTGTGAGTTGGAATTGACAGCAACAGGTTTGGATCACATTTTAATATGTATATATTTAAGTAATTACTTAATGGGAGAAACTTGAGCATACGTAAAAGGATGTGGAATTTATCCATAATGTTGAATGGAAAAAAATAATAAATGCAGAAGGCTATGTTCAATAGAATAAAATTCACATGAATCTTAAAACATGCAAATATATGTTAAATATTGAATGTGTAATAAAAATATGTATTTTAAGATGTGACTGTAAACCTTAGAGTTGGGAATGTGGTACCCTCTGGGGAAAGAGGGAAAGGGATGAGGTTGGACAAAGACAAAAAGGGAGCTTCAATTCTGTTTGTAATATTTTATTTTTTAAACAGTGCATGTGTACAGAGTCTTTGTAATATTGCCTATATTTAATCAGACTGATAATGAACCACTATAGAGGAAATATTTGCATATAAAATAGGGAATAGGCCATTTATAATGTAAGACTTTGGAGGAGATTATTAATTACAATATGCTGGAAAAAGTATAGATATAGTTTTTTTACCCTATAGTCTATAAACTACATTTGCACCCCTCTATAGGGTCACCGTGAGTAGGAATCGACTCAGCGGCAATGGGTTTTGTGTTGGATTATAGGGGAGGAGATGGAGGTAGAGACCTAAGAAAATATTTCCATCCTACATATAGCCTGACAGCACCACCTGTCAGTTTTTCTTACTGGTGTGGCTTGCATGTTGCTATGATACTGGAAGCTCTGCCACCTGTATTTCAAATACTTTCAGGGTTACCCATGGTGGACAGGTTTCAGCTGTGCTTCCAGGCTAAGAATGTCTAGGAAGAAAGGCCTGCCAATCTAATTACAAAAACTATCCAATGAAAACCCTATAGATCACAATAAAATATTGTTTGATATTGTGCTGGAAGATGAGCCCCCTAAGTTGCAAGATCCTCCAAATACATAGTGGCTGCAACAATGGATTTGAGCATAGCAAGGATCGTAAAGATGGTTTAGGATTAGGCAGCATTTTGTTTTGTTGACATGGGGAGGCCATGAGTCAGAGCTAACTCAGAGGTGACCATCACAACATATCTTTACAAGGCTACACTGATCAGATTTGAGAATATGATCTAGCACAATTAAATAATAAAGCTGAATCATCTAAGATTGAATATCTTCAGTCTCTCTAGGATATGCTGAAACTATTCTTTCACTGCATTGAAACTGATCTCTTCAAAACTACCCATCCACAAAAATATTTATTTCTGTAATCCTCTAGAAAAGAATGGTATAATAAGCATTAAAAAAGTGTAATGCTAGGCATGTTGTTGTTAGTTGTTGTCAGTTGGCTCCAACTCATAGTGACTTTATGTAGAACGGAATAAGTTCTTGCCCAATCCTGCACCTTCATGATCACTGTTATGTTTTAATACCTCGTTTTGACTTTTGTTGTGTCAATCTATTTCTTTGAGGGTTTACGTCATTTTCACTCACCTAGCAAATGAGAAATTCCATGAGGCAAGGATTGGCTACTGGTGTATTGTGATGACCAGGAATATTTGAAACCACATGCAGGGCATGAATTTGGGCTCTGAAGGCAGGAGAGACTTTTCTTTTTCCTTTCCTTTTCTTTTTTCCTTTCTCTCTCTCTTCCTTCCTTTCTTTTCTCTTTCATTCTTGTTGAAAGAAAGTTTGAAGAATGATTAGAAATAAATTTGATGAATTTACAGTCCAACGGTATAGTTTTATTTGAAATAATTTTAATGTATAATTCATATCAAAGAATAGCAGTAATTTTTAGAGGCAAGATAGACTAATGTATTCTAGAGCAAGACAGACTAGGTTCAAACCTTCTGTCACTTCCCACCTCTGTGTCCATGGGAAAAGTATTTTTCTTGTTTGGTCTCACTTCCTCGACTGTAATATGGAGGTTATAATACCCCTACATATGTATATATAGTTGCTGTCAAGCAGATTTTGACTGATAGAGACCCTATAGACAGAGTAGAACAGCCCCACAGGGTTTCCAAGGAGCAACTGGTGGATTCAAACTGCCGACCTTTTGGTTAGCAGGGGAGCTCTTCACAACTCTGCCACCAGGGCTCCATATATATATATATATATATATATATATACTTTAAATAATGTCTGGCATTTAACAAAAACTAAATAATATTAATTTTATTATAATGCTTTATTAATAGACATTTTACATTCATTTTTAAAATCTTATCATAGTAATAATTTTGTGACATACATAGGCTATTGTACCAATGCATTTCTTCCTGTAATTTCTCCTTCCCTCTCTCCTGCTTCTCTTCTTTTTTTCCATTCTTTCTAACAGTTTGGAAAGACCAAGGCACCATGCTAAGCCTTTAGTCTACAAAGATAAATACGACATAATAAGTGCTTTCATGGGTATCAGAATCTAGTAGGAAGAAAGACACACTGTTTGAGAATATCTAGCATAGTCTATTATTTCATTTTACAGTCATATGGCTAACTGGAGAGAGAAGAGTCACCTTCAGCATTACGCCCAGTAAATCTCAAATATAGGTAAACCAGATATTGTTTCCTTGTTTATTTTGTTTTGTTCTTCCCCCGGTCCCCAATTATATGAGATACTTGTATTATCCATTTGGACAAAAGCTGGTAGAGGGGTTACATTACATTAAAAACTCTTTGTAATTTGAGATACTTCTTTTTTCAGCAGTTTGAAATTAGGATGCTATACTGTCTTCTGGAATTTGTAGTAAAATGTGAGCTGAATTTCATTTGCTTGAAATGATAACTTATTCTGCTTTTTAAGATTCATCTTTCCAAACATGTTTTATTCAGTTCAGTGAAGGACAGAATGGAATGATACAGATAATGAGCTAGCAGCACATAAGACTAATCTTTTCGGATTCAGAAAAAAGTACATTTTCTCCCCTAGGTTGTTTCAACAGTAAAGACATTTATCCATCTCTTTAGGAAGGAAATTTAAAAGATCTGTAAACACCAAAATGAAACATTCAGAAGAGTATTATTAAAGAGGAAAGAAAATGCCTGGTTAATGCATCTGTAGGAGAAACTTAATTACAGAACTAACAGGAACATTGGCCACTAAAATGGTATGGATGAGCTTAGGCATTATCATGAGGAAAAAATGCAGCAATTGATTGATGAAATATCTAGGAACTTGAACAGTACATCCAAATTTCTTATATAGAGTACAGATCAATCAAATAATTGAGATGGAGAAAAGCAAATGGGCCAAAAACAAATAGGTGAATTTCTTATACAACAACATCCTCACAGGGATTCTTTTAAATTTCAACCAAATGTATACATTACTACTGCTGTAGATTGATACAACACATCTAGGACAAAATCTACAATTATCTATGTAAAAATTATTTAATTAAGGATTCAGAATTTATTATAGTTTAAGATGGGCAGTCAATTTTCTTAGAATTGCCACATCCCTAGAATTTTATGTGGCAGGTGATTAAGTTGAGTTAACGTGATCTTCTATAAAGAGCTTCAGACACTAACTCACCCCTGAACTTTGAAATATCTCTAACAAATTCAATTATTCTTGATATAGCAAAGTACTGACATTATGAATAGTCTTAATGCTAAATTGTGCTTTAACAAAATATAGCAAAAAAGATAATTTAAAATATCTTTCTTTAAAGTACTCAATATCTTCTAATTATTAATTTTTATGGAATGATTTCATGTAAGGGAAAATTCCTTTATTGAAGGTCAAATGATCACTAGGAATATTAAAGGAAAAATCAGACCTCCCAGTTGTCATTTTGCTGCCTCTTGGTAACACTCTTTATGTTCATTTTTCTTTTAGTGACTATGAATGTGAATAATTTATAACTAGGGAAAATATTCACAAAGAACAATAGTGTCTCCTGAACTTAAATTGGAAAATAGCCTAGTTGATTGTATTACTCTCCTGAACAATTAATGCAATGTTCTATGAAACCGCTTTTCATTTGAGAATGTCTAAAATGGAAGGAAAATTGAAACAGATATGAAATCTTAAGTAACTCAATTTTATGTAAATTTATGTATGAAACAAAAAGCAGCATTGCAATGAAATCTTTCGGGCTTTAATTTGATTCGAGGTCTGATACATATTTTGACCATCTTTCCTTCATGCAAAAGGAGAAATACTCGAGATAGAACAAGTCATTGACTGCCTAATGCACATCAATCAAACTTGCTAACTTGTGATGTTCCTCAAGGGTATTGGCTCTTTGGTAATTGTCAAAAAATATAAATGGATATCATGGGTGGGTATAATGTGCAATGGAGCAGAGAGGCATGGTATCCGATATGCCATAACCCTTCACTTCAAACAACTAATTAATGGTCTGTTATATATCCTTTCTCAGGGGTCAGCAGTATTGTAAAGAATCCTCAATGTTGCCTGTTAAAAGAGATGACAGGCAGATTCATCTAGGGTGTTAAACATAAAGGGAGAATATAACCCTTACTTCTCTAGAAATCTCATGAAAGTGAGCAAAAGGAATCCAAAAGACTTATTTCACTTTGGTAAATTTTCTGTATTAAAGTTGTAACCTTTATAGAAGAAAAATCAAAAGTAGTAAATTCTAAGCCATTAATTAATTTGATATATTGTGTCTATGGATGCCACTCCCCTGGATCAATTTCCTGATTTAGCCACTTATAATTTAATCAAAAGTATATTCAAAAAACAAATCACATTTCTGAGAGGAATGGTGTCATCAATTGTAGAATCTTTTCTCTCTATTTCAAAGCAAAATACATTATAAATATATTTAGGTAATAGGAAAAGAAAAGCTATAAACTCAGTTCCTATAGCATGCATTAAATTGGACAAAATTTACATTGAACTCAAATTTTATTCAATAGACTTCAGTTTTGATAGTTAAAGAGAAAGCAACTCTTAGTTGAGCATATTTTAGTTGTTGTTTTTTTTTCCCTAAACACTATTAAAAATATTTATTCTTTTATGTTTTGTATTCTCAGGGACATTCACTGCTGAACTATCAAATAGAAAATTAGAGGTGAATAAAAATCAGCAACAACAAAATTAATGCAACAAACAAATATCTCTCTTGTATGTGCCAGGCATCCTTCCTAGTGCTGAAATTAATTAGAAAGACATCATAAGGGACTTCGGGGCAACAAGGTGCTATAGTCAGAAGCATCACGCAGTCCCTCCACAGCAAAGATCTGAAAAACTAAGTCAAACAGGGACACATATCAATCCTGAAAACTTAGCATCAAATGAAGAGATAAAGAACTCAGCCAAGCACCGAATGGAGTAAGAAACTGACTGAGAACAGAGAGTGAGGAGAGGTACATGCAGAGGTCCCCTATCAGCTACTGTAGCACGGTTCCACTATCTTGGACTCCTATCGGAGATCAGTGAATGGGGGTATAAGAAAGCAGCTTCACGGAGTTTCCAGCAGGAGACAGAACAACTGGTAACCAGCAATATATGCTTTCTCACCCCCCACCCTTCTTAACCCCCACTTGGCCTCCTCTGCTTCCTGAGGCCACAGTCTCTTGGCTGGGAAGCACTGACTTCACCCCACTGTCACTTGGATTACACCCGCCCACACTGGCTGACTCTCTGAGTGCCCTTTGTTGGCTGCTGGTGTTGCTTTTTTCCACTTCTTTAGATTTCTTCCTTACCTCTCACCACCCCTCACTCTCTCTCAAATACCTGGCTCTGTGTGCCATCCTTGCTTCTTCTTGAAAGGTTGCAAAGCATCACTCTGTGAAACTGCTTACTGGCCTGTGCTGCCACACTGGTGGGACCACCAGAGCTTTGTTTGTTTGTTCTGATTTATTCTGTTTTGATTTGTTTGTTTGTTTGCTTTTTTCTTTTCTTGGTTTGGGAGCCCCTTCTAGCCGAGCAGTACTACGTGCATTGGGAGCTAC
This sequence comes from Dugong dugon, assembly GCA_030035585.1. Taxonomy (NCBI): domain Eukaryota; kingdom Metazoa; phylum Chordata; class Mammalia; order Sirenia; family Dugongidae; genus Dugong; species Dugong dugon. Next base: position 27,283,413 of record CM057473.1, on the reverse strand, counting down.
TCCCTTACTCTGCACAGAGGCAGTGACATCCCTGGGGGCATTTCTTTCTTCTTGTTTTTTTGTTTGTTTGTTTGTTTGTTTTTGTTTCTTTCTTTTGTTTTCCTTTCTCTATTTTTCCTTTTCTGTCTTTCTTCATTTCCAGTTTCTCGTCTCCCCATACTTACCTTCTCTTCCTGTCTCCTAAATACCTAGTACTGTGTAACATCACTATCCTTTCTAGTCAGGCTGTACTTCACAGCCTGGGAACAACTTCCCCAGTTCTACCAGCTGCACCGATGGGATCCCTGGAGGCTTTTTTTTTCTTTTTCCCTCTAATTTTTATTTATTCATTTTTCCCTTTTACCCTTTTTATTTTTTTTTTAACTTTTTGTTTTTCTCCATTTCTCAGTCTCTCATCTCTCCACTCCAACAGCAAACTTCCTTAACACTCTTTTTTGTTTGTGTGTGTGTTTTTGGCTCCTATTCCTCTCTCCTCTCTCTCCTTTTGCACATACCCATCTTACCTCCACACATCACAATCTCTCCCCTTCTTTGCCTACCTGCACCATGCACTGAACATCACAACCCCAAGAAGCACAGGCACAGCCTACCGGAACTGCCCTGCACTGATTCCCAGCCTGCCCTGTCGACCTAGTACGTGCCACAAACAACCCATCCTGACAGCTTACCTTCAGCTGGACCCGCCCTGCTGAACCATACCTGAGTGACTGACCCCGTCCATTGGAGAAGAAGGTAAAAGTATCATGCCCACAGACAAGCAAACTACAAAGAATACACAGGCAGCCTGCTCAGACATAATCAAATAAAACAAGAAGTAGGATGAGACAAACAAACTTACAATCGATAAACGAGGAAAATGACTACTGAATGCCCCCAAAACAGCAGTCAATATAAAAACATATAAAAAACAGAACAGGATGTTTCCAGTAGGCATCGAAAATAAAACACCAGATGACTTTCCAGTAGAAGAAAAGGCACTAGAACTACCTGATGGGGAATTCAAATCTCTAACACTCAAAATTACCCAAGAATTGAAGCAAAAAGCAAACAAAAATGAGGAAAAAGTAGAAAAATTCATGGAAAAGGCAAAAAAAAAAAAATCATGGAAAATACAGACAAAATAATGCGAGAATTCAAGAAAATAATGCAGAAACAAAATGCTAAAATAAATTCACAACTGAAACTATACAGAAACAACAATTAGAAATACAAAAGTTAAACAACAAGATTTCAGAAATGGACAGTGTCATAGAAGGGCTGAGGAGCAGGTTTAAAATGATGGAAGACAGGATGAGTAAAATTGAAGACAAACACTTGGATACAACTCTGTTTGAGGAAAAATTAGAAAAAAGAACGATAAAAAAGAAGAAACCCTGAGAAGTATGTGGGATACAAACAAAAGCAAAAATCTACGAGTGATCAGAGTTCCAGAAGAGGGGGAGAAAACAGAAAACACAGACAGGATCATTGAAGAATTGCTGACAGAAAACTTCCCCAATATCATGAAAGAAGAAAAGCTGATCATCCAAGAAGCTCAATGAACCCCATAAAGGATAGACCTGAAAAGAAAATCACCAAAGTATATCATAATCACACTCGCTAAAACCAAAGACAAAGAATCCTGAGAGCAGCTTGAGAAAAACAAAAAGTCACATATAGAGGAGAAACAATAAGAATGAGCTTGGATTATTCAGCAGAAGCCATGCAGGCAAGAAGGCAAAGGCGTGACAAATATAAAACCTTGAAAGAAAAAAATTACCAGCCAAGAATTATATATCCTGCAAAATCTTGTTCGAATATGATGGTGAAATTAGGTCATTTCAGGATAAACAGAAATCAAGGTACTATGTAAAAACAAAACCAAACTTACAAAAATTATTAAAAGGAGTCTTTCAATCTGAGAACAAATAACATCAGACCACAGGCTGAATCTGGGACACAGGATTGTACTAGGACATACCAACTTAGAAAATGAATTCTTAAGTACTATCCAAAACCAAAAGAAACAACAGGGAACCAGAGAGGTTAATCTGTAAATGACAACAACATCAGAACAATAAAAAAGGGAATAAACTGTGCAGGTATAGAACCTTCTAATGGAGAGGAAGGCAGGACAATACCAAGTAATAGTAGACTTGTTCAAACCTAGGAAGATACAGGTAAATTTCAAGGTAACCACAAAGAAAGTTAACAAACCGACTCATCAAAATGAAGAAAAACATAAAGTCTCAGTAAAAACAAAACCTACTAAAAACAGAAGAAATGAAAAAAATTTCCACAAACAAAAGGAATTCAGCACAGGAGAGTAAGAAGAACAAAGAAAATGTCAACACCACAAAAAAAAGCACTACAAAATTACAGCAGTAAACTCACACCTATCAGTAATTACACTGAATGTAAATGGCCTAAATGCACCCATAAATAGATGGAGAGTGACAGAACGGATTAAAAAAACAAGATCCATCAATATCCTGTGTACAAGAGACACACCTTAGAAACAAAGACTTAAATTTATTAAAAATCAAAGGATGGAAAAAATATATCAAGCAAACAGTTACCAAAAAAGAGCAGGAGTGGCAATACTAATCTTGGATAAAATAGACTTTAAAACAAAATCCACCATAAAAGACAAAGAAGGACACTATATAATGATTAAGGGTATGATCCATCATGAAGACAACCATAATAAACATCTACGCAACCAATGACAGAGCTCCAATATCCATAAAACAAATTCTAACAGCCCTGAAAAGAGAAATTGACAGTTCCACAATAATATTAGGAGACTTCAACATACCACACTCAGTAAAGGACACAACATCTAGAAAGAAACTCAACAAAGACACAGAGACCTAAAGGCCACAATCAGCCAACTTGGCCTCCTAGACATATATAGAACACAACATCCAACAGCTGCAAAGTACACATTCTTTTCCAATGCACATGGAATGTTCTCAAGAACAGACCACATCTCACGCCACAGAGCAATGAACAACAAGATCCAAAATGCTGACATAATACAAAGTATCTTCTCTGACCACAATGACATCAAGGTAGAAATTAACAACAGGAAGCCTAAGGAAAAAAAATCAATTACATGGAAAATGAGTAACACCCTGCTTACACATCACTGGGTAATAGAAAAAATCAGAGATGGAATCAAAAAATTCCTAGAATCAAGCAAGAATGAAAACACATCATACCAAAACCTTTGGGACACAGCAAAGGCAGCCCTCAGAGGACAACTTATAGCAATAGGTGCACATATCAAAAAAGAAGAAAAGGACAAAATCAAAACTAACTACACAACTCAAACAAATAGAAAGAGAACAGCAAAAAAAAAAAAAAAAAAAAAGTCCAGCCACAAGAAGAAAGGAAATAATAAAGATCAGAACAGAAATAAATGAAATAAAGAACAGAAAAACAACAGAAAGAATCAACAAAACCAAAAGTTGGTTCTTTGAAAAAATCAACAAAATCGACAAACCACTGGCCAGACTGACAAAAGAAAACAAGAGAGTAAGCAAACAACCAAAATAAGAAAAGAAATGGGGACATTACAACAGATCTAACTGAAATAAAAAGTATCATAACAGAATATTATGAAAAACTAAACTCCAACAAATTTGAAAACCTAGAGGAAATGGATAAATTTCTACAAACACACTACGTACTCAAACTACCACAAAGTGAAGTTGAAAATCTGAACAAACCCATGACAAGAGAAGAGACGGAAAAGGTGATTAAAAAAAACAAAAACTCCCAACAAAAAAAAGCCACGGACCAGATGGCTTCTCTGGAGAATTCTACCAAACATTCAGAATAGAGCTTATACAAGTACTACTCAAACTACTTCAGAACATAGAAAAGGAAGAGAGACTTCCAAAATCATTCTATGAAGCCAGCACAACCCTGCTACCAAAACCAGGCAAGGACGCCAGAAAAAAAGAAAATTACAGACCAATATCTCTCATGAATATAGATGCAAAAATTCTGAACAAAATTCTAGCCAATAGAATTCAGCATCGTATCAAAAAAATAATACTCCAAGACAAAATAGGATTCATACCAGGTATGCAAAGGTAGTTCAACATTAGAAAATCAATCCACCACATAAATAAAAAGGAAGAAAAGAATCACATTATCATCTCAATTGACACAGAAAAAACATTTGACAAAGTCCAACACCCATTCCTGATAATAAATCTCCATAAAATAGGTATATAAGGGAAATTTCTCAGCATAATAAAGAGCATCTATGCAAAACCAACAGCCAACATCATTCTTTATGGAGAGAGGCTGAAAACATTCCTCTTGAGAACAGGAACAAGACAAGGATGCTGTTTACCTCCACTTCTATTTAACTTTGTGCTGGAAGTCCTAACTCGACCAATAAGGTAACAAAAAGAAATAAAGGGCATCCAAACTGGTAATGAAGAAATTAAACTGTCCCTGTTTGTGGATGATATGATACTACACATAGAAAACCCTAAAGACGCCACAAAAAAACTACTGGAACTAATAGAAATATTCAGCAGAGTAGCAGGATACAAGATAAACATACAAAAATCAGTTGGATCCCTATACACCAATAAAGAGAATGATGAAAAGGAAATAAGGAAAACAATACCGTTTATAATAGCCCCTAAAAAAAATAAAATACTTAGGAATAAATCTAACCAGGGATGTAAAAGACCTACACAAAGAAAACTACAAAACACTACTGCAAGAAACCCAACGGGATCTACATATATGGAAAAACATACCAAGCTCATGGATAGGTAGACTCAACACTGTGAAAATGACAATTCTACCCAAAGCAATTTACAAATACAATGCAATCCCGATCCAAACACCAACAACATTCTTCAAAGAGATGGAAAAACTAATCATTAACTTTATATGGAAAGGGAAGAAGCTCCGGATAAGTAAAGCACTATTGAAGAAGAAGAATAAAGTCAGAGGACTCACACTACCTGACCTCAGAACCTACTATACAGCTATGGTAGTCAAAACGGCCTGGTACTAGGACAACGACAGATACATTGATCAGTGGAACAGAACTGAGAACCTGAATGTAAATCTGTCAACCTATGGTCAGCCGATATTTGACAAGGGCCCGAAGTCCATCAAATGGAGAAAAGACAATCTTTTTAACAAACGGTGCTGGCAAAACTGGATGTCCATCTGCAAAAAAATGAAACAGGACCCATACCTCACACCATATACAAAAACTAATTCAAAATGAATCAAAGACCTAAATATAAAACCACAAACTATAAAGATCATAGAAGAAAACAATAGGATCAATACTAGAGGCCCTAATACACGACATTAACAGGATACAAACCATAACCAACAACACACAACTCCAGAAGATAAGCTAGATAACTGGGATCTTCTAAAAGTTAAACACTTATGCTCATCAAAAGACTTCACCAAAAGAGTAAAAAGAGAACCTACAGACTGGGAAAAAAATTGTTGGACAGTACAAGTCAGACAAATGTCTAATCTCCATAATCTACAACAAAATCCAACACCTCTGCTACAAAAGGACAAATAATCCAACTAAAAAATGAGCAAAGGAAATGAAGAGACAGTTCACCAAAGAAGACAATCAAGCAGCCAACCGACGCATCAGAAAATGCTCATGATCACTAGCCATTAGAGAAATATAAATTAAAACCACAATAAGATACCATCTCACCCTGGCATTACTGGTACAAATCAAAAACACTGGAAATAACAAATATTGGAGAGGTTCTGGGGAGATAGGAACTCTTATGCACTGCTTGTGGGAATGCATAATGATACAACTATTTTGGAAAATGATATGACGCTTCCTTAGAAAGCTAGAAATAGACATACCATACAATCCAGCAATCCCACTCCTCGGAATATATCTTAGAGAAATAAGAGTCGTCACACGAATAGACATATGCACACCCGTGTTCTTTGCAGCATTATTCACAATAACAAAAAGATGGAAGCAGCCTAGATGCCCATCAACAGATGAATGGATAAACTATGGTACATACACACAATGGAGTATTATGCAACAGTAGAGAACAATGATGAATCTCTGAAGCATCTCATAACGCGGATGAAACTGGAGGACATTATGCTGATTCAAATAAGTCAATCACAAAAGGACAAATATTGTATGATACCTCTACTTTAAAAACTCATGAAAAAGTTTACAAACAAAAAGAAACAATCTTTGTTGGTTATGAGAGATGGGAGGGGTGGGGGGGAAACTAAACAGTCAATAGATAAGTGGTAACTTTGGTGAAGGTTAAGACAGTACGCAATACTGGGAAGCCAGTACCACTTGTACAAGGCAATGTCATGGAAGCTCCACAGATATATCTGAACTGCTTGAGGGACTGAATTGCTGGGCAGAGGGCTGGGGGACCATGGTCTCCGGGAATATCTAGCTCAATTGACATAACACAGTTTATAAAGAAAATGTTCCACATTCTACCTTGGTGAGTAGCTTCTGGGATCTTAAAAGCCCGTGAGCAGCCAGCTAAGATACTCCATCGGTCTCACTCTTCGGGAGCAAGGAAGAATGAAGAAAACAAGATAAAAGGAAAAGGTTAGTCCAAAGGACTAATGGATCGCAGCTACCAAGGCCTACACCAGACTGAGTCCAGTACAGCAAGATGGTTCCCGGCTACCACCACTGCCTGTTCTGACCGGGATCATAACAGAGGGTCCTCTACAGAGCTGGAGAAGGATGTTGAAGAAAATTCTAACACACAAAAAAAGACCAGATTTACTGGCCTGACAGACTGGAGAAACCCTGAGAGTATGGCCCCCGGATACCCTTTTAGCTTGGTGGTGAAGTCATTCCCTAGGTTCACCATTCAGCCAGGGATTGGACAGACCCATAAAACAAAATGGGACTAATGAGGCACAGCAGTCCAGGGATAAGGACTAGAAGATAAGAGGAGACAGGAAAGCTTGTGATAGGGAACCCAAGGTTGAGTAAGGACAGGGTTGACATGTCATGGGGTTGTTAACCATTGTCATAGGGCAATATGTGTACTAACCGTTTAATGAGAAACTGTTTGTTCTGTAAACCTTCATCTAACGTACAAAAAAAAAAAAAGAGTTATCTATGTGAGATCAGAATGACAATAGCAACTCAAAAGTTTTGATGGGCAGCCTGGGGGACAGTGAGTTGAAGATTATGGTTATGGAATAATTTGGAAAAGGATAATGAGAATAGCAGCACAACTGGAAGAATGTAATCGATGTCACTGAATTCTACATGTAGAAACTTTTGAAATGGTATATTTTTGGCTAAGTATATTTTCACCAAAAAAAAAAAAAACAGGTCCTCTAAGGTCAAGAAGGGAGAATGTGGACATGTCGTGGAGTTGTTAAGCAATGTTGTAAAACAATATGTGTGCTGTTTAATGAGAAATTATTTGTTCTGTAAACCTTCATCTAAAGTACAATAAAAAAAATTATAAACTTACCTTCTTGGAGAATTCACATATAATAAACAGAAACATAAGGAAAAACAGATAACTACTGATTATATTATATGAATGAAATATAAAGTGTGAAGTGACAGTAACTAGAGAAGTGTTTTCAGATGGGGTTATCAAAAGCCTCTTGAAAAGGTTTCATTTAAACCAAGACCAGAAGGATGGCAGTGGGTCAGCCGCAGTAAGTACCACAGACAGAGCATTTCAGAGCAGACATATTCAAAGTTCCAGTAGAAAGAATGGCATGTCTGGGAATCAAAGAAGTCCAGTGTAGCTGGAAAACAAGGAGCAAGCGGACAAAAGTGAAAAAGAAAAAAGGAACCAAATTTTCAAAATAATTGTAGGCTATGAAAAACAGTTGAAAGTTTTTTTTCCCCTAGATGACAGCCATAACAGTATTTAAAAAGGGATGTGCATATACCTGATTTTATTTTTAAAAATGTATCCTGGCTACTTTTGAGAACTTGGGTTGTATATGTGTTTGAGAGCATGGTATGGAGAAGAATGTGGAGGTGAGCATGAATCACAACAATATAAGCCTATTGATGAAGTTTTTGCATTATCTGTAAGCATACGATGCCACATATTTGAAAATGAGTATTTAAACTGTCATTTGTATCTTCTTATTTTCCATTTCCACTTAAATAACCTACTTGGAATTCTCTCAAAATGCCTTGTTTTTTTGTGTCTCTCTGCTTTTTCATGGCTTCATATTGACTCACTCTACTTGTTTATTTAAATTTTTTGGATCCAATAAATGTCAAATTATGAATAATGCAGGGTCGTAAATGGAGAGGACCCATAAACCCATTGCTGTCCTGTCAATTCCGACTCATAGCAACCCTACAAGACAAAGCAGAACTGCCCCATACGGTTTCCAAGGAGCAGCTGGTGGATTTGAACTGCTGACCTTTTGGTTAGCAGCCGAGCTCTTAATCACTACGCGACCAGGGCTCCAAAATGCAGAGGAGATGGCTGAAAAAGACACTCAATTCATGTTTACAAACTTTGTTCTTGTTTTTTCCTATTCAAGTCATCACGTCAGAATATAAGTGATTTTTAAGTGTATTTGTCTTATGCTTGAATTTTCAGTTTATGTACTCAGAACCTCTATCACCAACGTCTATACACAAGTGAAAGAAATCCTGGATAGTACAGGGTTTAAAACTCTTCTTTATTTCTATTGCTGTCCAAATGGTGCTATTACATTTAGACAAATGTGAATAACCAAAGAGAGATTTTTTTTTTCTATAAATCACAAGATTTTCTGTTTTTGAAAAAAGCATGCAAATTTTCTCAAAATTATTTTTTCCTATAGGGAATCCAAGGTTGAGAAGGGACAGTGTTGACATGTCATGGGGTTGTCAACCATTGTCATAAAACAATATGTATACTAACTGTTTAAAGAGAAACTATTTGTTCTGTAAACCTTCATCTAAAGTACAATAAAGAAAGAAAAAATATATATGTATAATCATTCATAATATGAATTAAGAAATAGAAATATGTCTACATTTATGAGGCTCTCCAACACTAATTATACATCATTAGAAACCTGTAAATCATTAGAAAGTTATTTATAAAACTTCTGATTTTAGCCATTGAAGCATATGAAGTATATGAAGACAACTGTAATAAACAACCCTTAAGTTAACTTTGACCCAGCAGGCTGTGGTAAAAGAAGACATAATATAGTTAAACAGTTAATCTTTGTAAACTATCCTTGAGACGTAAGTCTATACAACCTCCCTAATCTCTTTAGGGTCGCTATGAGTAGGAATCCACTCAACAGCAACAGTTTAGAATCTCTAACACTGTATAAAAATGTGATATTCAGCTAATCTCTAATCCCGGAGAAAAGACATAACATACTAGTCTTTGATGTCACACTAGCCCTTATTGTGTGAGGCCATGGTGAGAATTTCACATATAAACCCTGAATTCCTGCTCACTCATGAAGAGAAGGCAGAGGCAAGAGGCTCTTTCTCTAGTCTCTTACTCTCTCTGAAGACAGAGGCCCTGCTGAGACTCTGCTCACTGCCGCCAACCTCAGACCCTAGCTACCAGAGACCTCTGCGGAGTCCAAGCCATGGTCAAGCCTTCCTCTTGAGACCTCTCATAAAAGGTAAAGCCTTAAATCTAAAGATTAGGACTCTAACCATTGAACTAACATTGTAATTGTAATTGTTAATTCTGATTCTCCAGTTCTAAATGAATATTATAAGGTCTTACTTGCATGCTTTGCCGTGACTACCTTGCAATAAACTAAACAAGTTTATGCATGACAAAAAAAAAATTTCCTGTTACTGTTCTTAGCATTTTCAGTTTATATTTTTATATTAATTTTTAAAACAATGAAGAGTAAAATTGGCTTTCTTTTTGTATACATTTCCAAAACTGCATGGATGTTAACACAGGTGTAGATTCATATAACCACTGGCACAGTTAACCTACAGAACAGTTCCATCACCCCATAAAACTTCCTCTTTGTTTTTCCTGTTTAGTGACAACTTCCCCACAGCCCTAATTCTTTAGTTCATAATAATCACTGAACTGTTCTTCCTCACTATAGTTTTGTCTTTCTGAGAATATCATATAAATGGAATCATACAGTGTGTGACTTCAAGAGACTGGCTTCTTTAACTGAACATAATGCATTTGAGCTTCACTCAAAGTGTACGAATCAATGGTCCATTTTCTTTTATTGCTGACTAATACTCCATTATATTGATGTACCAAAGTTCGTATCTCCATTCACCTACTAAAGGACATTTGAGTAATTTCCAGTTTTGGAAGATATGAATGGAGCTATATAGGCATTTAGGCATTTGTGTACTGACTTTTATGTAAACATGTGTTTTCATATCTCTTGGGTAAATACTGAGGAATGAGGTTGCTTGGTGAATTTATGTTTTAACTTTATAAAAAACTGCCAAATATTTTTTTTCCAGAAAGAAAGTAGCATTTTAATTCCAACCAGAATTGCGTGAGAGAATCAGTTGCTCTGCACCCTTGCCGACACTTGGTAATTACAATGTTTTTCATTTTATCCATTCAATAGGTGTATAGTGATACTTCATTGTGATTTTAATTGATATTTCTATATTGGCTAATGATGTGCCTAATTGCCTTCCATATATCCTCTCAGGTGAAGTATCTGTTAGACTTGTTTGCCTATTTATTATGTTGTACGTTGTTTTATTCGTGAGTTTTGAGTTTGCTATGTTTTTTGGATAGAAGTTCTTTGTCAAATGTTATTTGCTAATATTTTGTTCCCAGTCTTTAGTTTGTCCTTTTATTCACCTAACAGTGGATTTCTCAGAGAAAAAAGAGTTTAATTTTATAAAGTTCAATTTATCATTTTCTTTTATGGATTATACTTTTGCTCCCACATCTAAGTGTTAATTGCCTAACCCTTTAATTTGTAAGATAGGGTTAGGCAATTAGCACTTAGATATGAGAGCAAAAGCATAATCTTCTCTTCCAAATGCTTTATACTTTTAGGTTTTACATTTAGGTCTGAGATTCATTTTGAGTTAATTTTATATAAGGTATGCACTTTTGGTCGAGATTATTTATTTATTTATTTGTAGATGAATGTCCAATTGCTCTAACACTATTTGTTGAAATTGTCTTTCCAGCTTTGTCAAAATTCAATTGTTCATATTTATTTTGGGTCTACTTCTGGACTCCAGTACTATCCCACTGATCTATGTATTATCCCTTTGCCAATGCCACACTATCCTTATTTATACCAAACCCATTGCAGTCAAGTCAATTCCAACTCACAGCGACCATATAGGACAGAGTAGAGTTGACCCATGGAGTTTCCAAGGCTATAATTTTAACAGAAGCTGACTGGCACAGCTTTTTCCTTTGGAGGGACTGATGGGTTCAAACCACCAACATTTTAGTTACAAGCCTAGCACTTAACCACTGCGCACCCAGGCTCCTTATCCTTATTTATAGTAAGTCTTAAAATCAGATTGTAGTGAAACCTCCAATTTCATTCTTTTTCAGGATTCTCCTAGTGGTCCTAGTTCCTTTATCTTTCTCTATAGATTTGAAAATCAGATTGTGCAAATCTACAAAAAATCCTACTGAAATTTTGATTAAAAGTGAGTTAAACCTACAGATTGATTTTGGAAAAAACTGACAACTTAACTTTTCTGAATCTTACGATCCATTAATTCAACTTGTCCTCACCTTTATTTACACCTTCTTTGAGTTCTTTAATCAGCGTTTTGTAGTTTTCATCACACAAACCTTCTACATGTTGTGTTAGGCTTATCTATTTTCTTTTCTTTTTTGAGCTATTGTAATTTTTTTAAATCTTTGTATTCAATTTTTATTAGAAATATAATAGAATTTTTGGTTTCATTGACCTTGTATCTTGCAACCTTTCTAAACTCATATATTAATATTTTGAATTATATGTAGATACTTGGGATTTTTCTATGTAGATAATCCATTCTTCATTTTATTGCCTTATTACACTGTCTAGGACTTCTAGCACAATAATAAATAGGAATGTTGAGGGTGGACATATGTGCCTTGTTCCCAGTTATAGGGAGACGTGTGTCTTGTTCCCAATTACAAGTGGGTTTATTTACAGTTTTACTATTCAGTATAATGCTAGTTTTTTGTTGTTGTAGTTTTTGGTAGAAATCCTTTATCAGGTGGAGGAAGTTCCCCTGTATTCTTAGTGGGCAGATAGTTTATATCATAGAAGTACAAATAAACCATAAATTTTACAAATTTAACTTCATATTTAATGAAGAGGTCATATAAGGTTATCATTGTCACAGAAAGTATTACAAAACATTTTAAACTTTGTTATTTTTATGAATGTCACTGACCTTTTAATGGTGTCCAATTGCATAGTTTCTCAGTGATCTGAAGAACTTACAAATAAAATGCGTAACATTTTAATGTTTATATCAAAAATTTAAAAAAAAACAAATTTAAAACCTTTTTCATAGATATTTTCAAACATATTTCTTCTAAAACATTTAAAATTATGTTTTAAAATTTAAAGGCAGAATAGAAATCATAAATATTTATTTAAAAATGAAGTAAGTTTTTAAAAGGTGAACTTTTAAACATAATTTTAGCAACTTAATTAAATTTTTTCTTATAAATATAGAACTATTTTCAATTTAACATTTATTGCCCATTTAATTGACAATCTTAAGCATTGATCCCATTTTTTACTCACGTTATATGTGTATGTGCAAATATATGAGTGTGTGTACATATTTAAAGGTAATTTCTTATATTTCATATTACAAAATATTCATCAGTCATCCACTGCAACTGTTGTGAACACTGTCTTAAATCGTGTATTTCTGGGAAAAAAAATGGAACATAACGGAGCTATAAGGAGTTCATAACTGGTGGGAAATTTGGTTTTATTAGGCAACAATTTAATATTTCCATGCCATCTGAGAATGTTTTTCTCTTACTTTAGCATTTCAACTATTCGAATCTTCCTTATACTCAGAAACAATGTTCATCTCTGATAGTAAGAGCCCTCAAAACTCCTTGGCATTTGGGTGCAGTTTATTATTTGTTGAGGATCTAGAATAAAAGATGTAGAAATGTATTTCTCTGGGTCTTGAATAATGACACGCTGTACTATGCCAATGCTGAAATTATGTTCTCAAGTGATAGAAGCAGCCATGTCTTGTCTAAGAAATTTGTTTTGTTTTGTTTTTTCTAACAGTAATGTGTGTGGGTCTTCTAAATCCCAGGATCATGACCCCACTGCACAGATCCACAGATGGCATTGTCTTGAGACCATTCATCCATCCTTCCATCCATCCATCCATGCCACCACTAGAATGTAGAAACATGATATTTTTATGTGATTAAGCATGGTAGATTTATTTTTAAAAATCTTATTTTTGAAATTTGTGTAATGTCATCTTAAAAAAACTAGAACATCATGCCCAGTCCAGTAGTTAAGCGTTTGACTGCTAACCAAATATTGGCAGTTCAAATCCACCAGTCATTCCTTGGAAACCCTGTGGGGAAGTTCTACTCTGTCCTATAGGGTCACTATGAGTCAGAATTGACGCAACAGCAATGGGTTTGGTTTTTTGGGGGTTTTGCACATTCCCAGTGCTGATAAATGCTACTGGACATAATAGATAAACAGATAGCGAAAAACATGTTAAACATCTATAATTAGTAGAGAAATAGAGACTAATTTTCTCCACAGAGATAGAAAATGCTCAAAATGGTGAGTAATTTTTTTCTTACAAAGCATAGAACAAAACTGAAGAGTGTTTAATGTACGTGTTATTTTGATTTTTATTTTATTTTTTGCCCCCAGATATCTTTTGAAAATAAATTTTCTCCAAAATATTTTTTAATAACTTTGTATTTCAATATTAACAAATATGTCTATAGGTGAAACTTTTTGTCAAGCGGAAGGACTTAGTCCAACTGTTTCAGTACTGTACTTGCTTTTTCCAAGAGAAAAATGCATCATTATACGACAATAATACTAAGGATATGCTCATGTTTTTGAAGATCAAACTTAAGTTTAGTTATTTGGCAAACACTATGAATATGGGCTGGTTATATCTGTCTTAATAATACTTGATAACTCATAACTCTAAGTTTGTCAAGAAGTTTAAAAATATAAATGAAAGAAAGGAGAAATCACCTATGATTTTACTTTATTGCTGAGTATACATAGCCCCGTTTTCTCAGGTTAGAGCCTTGGTGGTGCAGTGGTTAAGAGCTAAGGCTACGAACCAAAAGGTCAGCAGTTCAAATCCACCAGCGGCTCTTTGGAAACTCTAGGGAGGTAGTTCTATTCTTTTCTATAGGGTCGCTAGGAATCAGAATTCACTCTACAGCAATGGGTTTGGTTTTTGTTTTGCTTTGCTTTTTCTCAGATTGTGTTTACGTTATGATCTTTTTAAAAAATATATAAAACAAGAAATTACAAACTTTTCATTAAATATAAGGAAGATGTACCCTGTGGATTCCACATTTAATATTTCATCTTATGAAACCCTGTGCATAAGAGAGATAAAGCAAGTCCTGTTAAATTTGCTGAGAGCTCAACCCTCTCTGCCTCTGACTCCTCGTTTTACCAACAAAGTCAAATGAAGGAGCAGAAATTGTAACATAGCATTGATCATTTTATCACTGTCAACTGAAAACAAAATCATTTACTCAGAATAGAGTTTTCTGAAATATTATTTATTATATTTTTTTATCCTACTTAATAATACCTAACTGCAAAAATGTTTTCTGGTATTGGAGCTATACTTTAGGGAAAAATATATTTTTATTTTAATCAGATTTTAAGTATTATTTTTTAAATCTCTTCCCCACAGAATAACATTTAATTATTTTTGTGAATATAATTAGTATCTAATTTTCATACTAATGGATATTTATCGTTCTTACTTTATTCAATGATATGAAATGACCTTACTGTTTTACAGCTGATACGGCAATTATAAAAGCAGTTACAGCTAAAAGACTATAGGGGATAAAATTCCCACATAAAATGTTCTCATGGCTAAACATTCACTTCATTTTTAGTTTTTACTTAAAATAATTATAATGAAAAGAATTTCTAATCACTAAAATTTTTCATTATAATGTTTTTAAATAAATACTGAAAAGAGAGTTAGTTACAGGAACTTGTTTAAGTATTTAAGCAAGATGTGTCTTGTGTTGAGACAATATCAACAATTTTTCTACTGTTAAATTTTTTAATAATTTAACTTAATGTATATATCCTGCACAGACTAAAAACTCTTGGGAAGTACTTAAGATATTAATAAATAGATAGAATAGGTATAATATATATCTACATTTATGTTTTACAGGATGTGAACAAAACCTTTATATAATTGTGTTTTCTCAGATTGCAGAGATTCTAGCTCATTTCAATGAATATTTGATAAAAGTGGACTCTATATGTTCAGTGTCGCTGCCCCTCTGTGCTGTTACTAGCTTTTTCTTTAAAGAGATATTAAATAAAATGTATATATAAAACCGAACCCATTGCCTATAGGACAGAGTAGAGCTGCTTCATAGGGTTTCCAAGGAGCTGCTGTGGATTTGAACTGCTGACCTTGTAGCAGCTGTAGCACTTCGTAGCTCTTAACCACCAGGTACCCAAATGTATATATACCTCTACTTATATATTTTGGAAATGTTAGGTCATTTTTTTGTCACATGTATACTACATATTTAATTCAATAATATATTTTACATAATTAAATAAAATTAGTCTATTTTCTATGCCTTTGCTGTTGTTGTTGCTACTTGATGCCGAGTAGATTCCAACTTCTGATGACCCCATGTATGCAGAGTAGAACTGCTCCATAGGGTTTGCAAGGTTGTGACTTTACAGAAGTAGGTTGCCAGGCTTGTCTTCCAAGGCTCCTCTGGGTGGGTTGTAACTGCCAAACTTTCAGCTAGTAGATGAGCACTATTTGCACCACCCAGGGATCCTTATTTTCTGTAAATGTATATATATATATATATATATATATATATATATACACATACATGTATATACACACACACCCGCATACATATGTATGTGTATGTATATATATGTATACATTTTTGACTACTAAAAGATAAGGTAACTTTCGTTGACATACTAGAGGTCTTTCTCTTGTTCTCAGACTTTTCTAAACTAAACCAATGTATATATTTTTCACATTTTATGTGTGTCCTTAGGGAAAGATAAAGAGGGGAAAATTTCCAAGGTGTCACCCACAATAGCCCTGATTTTGAGATTTAAAACTATCAGTTCATTTCCTGAGACAAGCCCAAGGTCCTCCCCATGATGAAAACAGAATGCTGAGTATGTATGTGCTTGGAGTAACCTCTGGTTTGATTTTCCTCTTTCTGCTGAACTCTCATCCTCACTTGAGTTTCAAATCCCTTTGCTGTTTTTTCATGTTCCCACTGATTGAAATTTGGAGTTCAGCCCTTATTCTTGCTCCCTGCTGTCCTTAAAACCAACAACTCTTACAACATATGTTGGTGTTAGTGAACTCTGATAGAAGTTTCAGCATCCAGAGTGAGGTATCTACGGTAGCATACTGACATTTGTAGCCCCAAGTTAGGCACCCTTGAATTTAAAATCCTGGCACCTCAAAATCATTGGACATCTATGGGTTACAACCTTCTGTCAAGTTGCTCAACTCCGCACTGTTTCTTCTTTCTCCATCGTTTCTCCTCTTCTTTCTTTCCTTCTTTTCACTATTCCAATTTACTATTTTTTTAGCTAGGGGTGCAACTTTGAGTATAAAATTTAAAATGTACTATTTAAATACAAATGTGTGTGTTATTGAAGAATATGGCAGGAGTTTGCTCATCTCACATTCAACCTCATTAATATTGGACTTAATTTTTTGCATGTAATTTGTAGGTTTTCAGACTCGATATTGGAACATTTATCTTTGATTGTTCTGATCATCTTTCAAGGAAAAAATAAAAGATGATCCTATTGTGAAATCACCTTCAGTAGACCCCTAATAACATTTTAGTACCCCAAGTTAAGAAGAACAAACAAAAAGTATCACCTGTCTGAACAAAGCCTTAACGTGAATGAAACAGATTCACTAACAACAGCAACTTCAAGGACTCAAGCAAAACAAAGCTTCAAAACAAACAGAAAATTCTCCGTGATTTCCTCAGAGATCAGGTACTATACCCTAAAATCAAGAATTAACACATACATTGAAAATAATACTAAAAGGAGAAAAAAAGTAGACTTTGGGAAATTAAAAAAATGGAGGCAGAAATGGAAAGCTCAAGATAACATGTTGTCATGGATTGAAGTGCGTCCCCCCAAAAATGTGTGTAGCAACTTGGCTAGGTCATGATTCCCAGCATTGTATGACTGTGTTATCTGATGTGATTTCCTTATGTGTTGTAAACTCTATCATTACGATGAGGTTATATGTGATCTCCTTATGTGTTGTAAATTCTATCACTGTGATGAGGTTATACTGATGAGGTTTACAAGATTAGATAGTGTCTTAATCTAAATCTCTTTGGAGATATAAAAGAGAGAAGCCAGCAGAGACACATGGGAACCTCATAACACCAAGAAAGCAGTGACAGGAACAGAGCACATCCTTTGGACCTGAGGTTCCTGCGCAGAGAAGCTCCCAGACCAAGGGAAGACTGATGACATGGCGCTTCCTCCAGAGCCAACGGAGAAAACGTTCCCCTGGAGCTGAAGCCCTGAATTTGAACTTGTAGCCTACTGGACTATGAGAGA
Organism: Dugong dugon; assembly: GCA_030035585.1. Classification (NCBI taxonomy): domain Eukaryota; kingdom Metazoa; phylum Chordata; class Mammalia; order Sirenia; family Dugongidae; genus Dugong; species Dugong dugon. The sequence goes on along the minus strand of CM057473.1, from coordinate 27,265,638 downwards.
ATAAACTTCTCTTTGTTAAAGCCATTCACTTGTGGTATTTCCGTTAGAGCAGCACTAGATGACTAAGACACATGTTAAATGTAAATTTAGAGAAATCTCCCAGAAAATGAGATAGACAAACATTTGGAAAAAAAAGGAGAAAAAGCATCAGACAATTACATAATACGAGGGGATGTACAATATCTGAATCCAGTCAATGTCAAATGTATTCCTTCATATAATGTTCTCAACTGTACAAAAGAGATAATAACAAGTGACAGGAGTCTGTTGAAAATGATATTGCCAATGGTTATTCACTTTTGGTTGTGATATGAACTGCTAATTAGTTTTTCTAAATTTATAAACAAGAAATAAACTATAACATAGTAAAATAGTTTTTATTTCTTGGAGTAAAGTAACTAATTTCATTAATATAAAGGTGTGTGTGTGTGTTCAACATATTTTAATCATACACTCAATTACATATTTTTGTTTTAATTATAAAAGTAATGGTACTTTTAAAAATTATGTAACATTCATATTTGTATTCTTTCTGTTTTTTCACACAGTCGTATAAGAAATGAAAAATAAAATTTTGTATTCTAATATTTACAATTTATTTTATCAGTTGTACTGTTCACATTTCTCATGAAGTGCTGCAACTTCAAAATTATCATTTTAATGATTGTATAATACAACATTAAGTGTATTTACAATTCCAGTATTAATACGTTGTAAGTTTGCTTTTAATTTTTTGTTATTTTAAATTCTAATGATAAAAATAATTACAAAGATAATATTTAGCACTTAACAACATGCTAGACATGTTATAATTTCGTGTGTTTTAATGTATTCATTATCACATGAATCCTATAAGGTAGGTACTCTTATTATTTCCATTTGATTGATTTTAGAACTGAGACACAGAGAGGTTATATCACTTGCTACGATCACACAGCAAAAAGTGGCGAACCTAGTTTCAACATCAGGTGATAAAACACCAGAGCTTGTGCTCTTTCCCACAAAGATATATTGTAAAAAATGGCTCTATACATGTATATGACTTCGTGGTTTTCGTTATTTCTTGCAATAACCAATCAACCCGTTGCCATTAAGTTGTTTCAAACCTACAGGAACTCTACAGGACAGAGTAGAACTGCCCCATAGGGTTTCTGAGGAGAGGCTGGTGTATTTGAACTGCTGACCTTTTGGCTAGCAGCTGTAGCTCTTAACCACTGCACCACCAGGCCTTGTTATTTCTTGCAACAATAAGGTCAATTTATAATGATCACAGTTTCTCTACACTCTTCCTTAAGATGTTGTTTTATTCTTTAATGCATGCAAATATATTCTGTTTATTTTATATTTCCATTATGTTATTATGGCTACTATGTGTATAGAATCTTTTTTTTTTATCAAAGCATGCTAATTTACAAGGAATCAATAGGTGTAGATATGAAGGATAATACATGCACATATGAGAAGAACAACCTAAAGAACAGCTATTAATATTTACATTTTCTGAGCTACTATTAATCGTTGGAATTTTGATATTTAGCAGCATAGTAAAGCCTTGATTGGGTCACACTTGAAATGAGATCATTTAAATTATTTCAGACAGATTTCTAAGACACCTATCTTTTTTTAACCTCGCAAGAATAAGATTGGATTGCCCATCAAATTGGTCCTGTCTTATATGAAATTACTAATACCCAATCTAAGGAGAATGATTTATGTAAGTAAGGCAGTTTAAAAGAGAATAAAATATGAATAGTGAGATACATTGAAAGTTTAAAATCGTGCACACGTTTTGCAAAGAGATATAAAGGTCAAAGTTGTGTCCCTAGAAAGGACAGTAAAACTACCATAGTAATGTGATCCAATCCATAAACTATAATGTTACATCAATGTCATGTAAAATATAATATGACTTATCAATCAGAATAGAATTTTTATAGTTAAATCACTCATAAATTTAAAAGATTTTGTATTTCATAAAATTATTTCTAATTCATTATTATCTGTACATTCAAACAAGGAATGCATGACATTCTCTAATTAAAGCAATATTACCAAAAAATAAAAATAACATTCAGCTCAAAAAAGGGCCTACAAGGTACCTTTTTCTGTCGTGCCTTACCTATCTCTGGATGAGACTTTGTCCCAAGTGGATTAAAAATATCTACTAAATGACCTATGGGAACTTCTAATGTCTACTTGTAAAGCACTCCCTTTGTACTTCTCCTGGTCACTTGTTCTTAGAACTGCTAACCTTTTGGTTAGCAGCCAAGCTCCTAACCACTGTGTCACCAGGGCTTGATTAGTTTATGGACATCAAGAAAATAATATAAACTTTAAGAAATGAATTCATACACCTAAAATAAACAATATAGTCACAAGCGTATTAGCACATTAATGAAACTTTTAATCTAATCTGCCTTCAGAGTGAGGAAATGCATTTCAGAGTTTGTTATTCACAATGTCAAGTTGAACTAATTTAATTCACCAAGCAATATATTGATTTCATTCTTCAGTTTGCTTGAATAGCAACACAGAACTTTTTTTATTAAACTTGATTATTATCTGATATTGTCCTTTAAATTTATTATACCATGGCTTGTTTAAAATGGAAATGGAGAAAAGTACCACTCTCCTCAAATAAGTATAGCTTTTTACCGAATGATTCAATAAATTAGCGCTTGTTTGATGGGTATATGTATTGCTTTTCAAAACTCGATAGGAACTTGCCAGTGCTTTTATGTAGAAGCAATATTTTCTCTTGTTCTGAATTCCTCAAAGGATCAGCAGTTAATATAGTATTTTCTGTAACAATTAAATTAAAGTGCTAGAGATTTGTTTCTCCATATGTTCAATTTTTTTGATTAAGTAATGCCTTAAAGGACCATTTTAATAAGGTAAGTGCATTACCTGCATGAGCCAGACTGCACTTGTCTAATGATGAGTGGCTTCCTGCCATCAGATTTCATGCAAAATGATGGTTATATAAGCCTTATACAGTAAAGAAAGTATGTTCTTCTGTGTAGGCCAATTCTCATAGACAAACACCAAAAGAATGTTTGCATTGCTATACAGAAAAAAATTATAGATTATAAAGTGTTTGTTGTATTACCTATAGAAAATAAAATGGAAAAATATGTGAAACTAAAGGTTAGGCAGAACACATTCAATGTTTCTGAAATAACTGCATCTATAACATGTCATTAATTTTCCAATTCATAGTGAAGTACCTTATCTGAATTTGAGGAGATTCTAGTTAAAGCAAAGCTTGGGGTATAGTCACTGGAATATCTGAGACCAATTGTGAAGTCCAGGTTGATCTGCAAGGTCAAGCAAAGGCTTTCAACATATCTACACATTCTCTTAAAAAAAAAAAATCCAACATAGGAAGACAATTCTTTATGAACAACAGTATTTAAAAGCCTTCTACTTGTGATCATGATGGAGCCAATTGGCACCATACTTACCTATTTCCATGAGCAACTAGAAAACTGGACAAATACATAACAAAAACAAAACAAAACAAAATTACTTATTTCAGCCTTCAAACAACAGACAGTGTATGACTACAATCCCTGAGAAAAAGGCATCCCTTTTATGATCCCTGATGAATCCTACAATTTCCATGGCTTTCTGCCTAAAGGAGATTCTTGATAACAGTGAAGGGAAGAGGGGCTTAAATATAGGAAAGTAGTCTCCTGAGTTGAGGAGACAATCAGAGCTTGAGAAAGTGGAGGTATCTGTTGTTAGCCAGGTAAGAAAACAAAAAGGAAGAAAGTGTACAGAAAAATGATCTCCAGAAAACTGGAAGGTGTTATCCTCAAATCTGTTGTCCAAAAATGAGCTGCAAATGAGTAGGATGAAACTCCATGAGGATAAGCAAAACATGACTTGAGATATAAAAGTTTAACAGTTTCCAGAGCTCAAACAAGATTCAGTGATATTTAGTTCTGACCAATCGGGATGCAGAGTCCTCTCTGGATGCCTGAGGCTTTTAGTGGATACATACGAATTATTATGGTTTTGTAAACCTAAACTGTTCCTGAAATGAAGCCTACTTTTAACCCACGCTAAGCAAAAACCCAACAAACTCATTGCCATCCAGTCTATTTCTACTCATAGTGACCCTATGGGACAGAGTAGAACTGCCCCATAGGGTTTCAAAGGAGTGGCTGGTGGATTTGAACTGCCAACCTTTTGATTAGCAGGTGAGCTTACATTAAGAGACCTCAAAATGAGCCTCAAAAAGATTCAGCTGATTGGCAAGTATCATAACTAACTTCCAGGGGGAAAAAAAAGTTCAATATTCTTTAAACGGAGACAACGACATCCAGCAATCAATAATGTAAAATTTACAATATTCAGCCTCCAGTCAATAGTTACTAGATAAACAAAAGTTATGCTTCATCACAGAATAAGAAAAGCTGCAAGACAATATTACTTCCATACTGACAATGGGAAAAATAAGGATAATCTATACAGTTACATATTTTGGGCCCATGAACAAGAATGAGGTCACAGTCTACTTGGTGGACTGACTTCTAAAGGGTGCTGAGCCTCTCCGAGGATAGTTGGGACATATATATTGTTTCAACTTTGGCAGATTGAAGAAGGTAGAGGTGTCAGTCAGAAAAGTAAATAGCAAGAAAACACCTGAAATGTTAATGAATTCTTAGAGGCCATGTGTGGACTTGCATGAGAATTTCTTGCTGATGGAAGCTCCAAACAAAAAAGGAGTCTGTTACTATTCACTAGTCATTTTTAGTGTGCCTGCAACAAGTACTTATGAGAAAGATCAAGGGCTGAAGAGGGAGCTAATAGAACTTCTTCTTGGGTATAGGTATGCAGGGCCTGTCAAGTTCTGAGATTGAAGTAGAAGTACTAAGTAGAAGCCATTTGTGTTCCAGGACCTACGTAAGTACAAGTTAGTGATCAGCTGCAGCTGGGAATAGGGATGAAATCCATCAGTACCATGCCTCTTCTCCAATAGGAAGCAAAAGCTTTCTGCTATTAGGGAAAGAATACAAGTGACCTGATTCTACATTGAGAGACTTGTACTGTGGAGAACATGTATAGAAGCTGCTGAAAGATGAAAGTGGAACATGGATACTGAGAAAAGCCATCTGGCACTTCAGGCCTCACATTAAACACAAGGTAGTAGCAGTCAGTCACTGAAGAGATTTGAAGCCTATGGTGCACTGAAAGCACTTACAGCAATAATGAAAGGAGCCCTGGTGGTGTAATGGTTAAGCACTCAGCTGCTAACCAAAACATTGGTAGTTCAAACCTACCAGCAGCTTTGTGGGAGAAAAGACCTGGCAATCTGCTCTCATAAAGATCACAGCCTAGGAAACCCCGTGGGGGAGTTCTACTCTGTCCTTTAAAGTTGCCGTGAGTTGGAATTGACTCTACAGCACACAACACCAACAACATAGCAATAATAAAACTCAAACCAAATTACTGCCTACATTGATTCAAATCCCTGAAAAAGAGAATTGACAGAAGAAAGACACCTATTAAAAGCATACATAGTATTTACCTTGATCTCTGTAGTTGTTTTGGATACAATATCCAGCATACCACCAAAAACTATGAAACAGACAAAACAAAACAAACAAACAAAAAAAGGTAAAAAAAATATATATATATATATATATATATATATATATATATATATATATATATATATACCCATTGTTAAGAGACAAAATAGTCAAAATAACCAGAAAAAGGTAGGCCCTGATGTTGGAACTATCAAACATGGTCTTTAAAGTAACTATCATTAAAATGTTAAAGATATAGTGAAAAAAATATGCATGGGCAAATGGGAAATTTCACCAGAGTGAAACAAAGTATAAAGAAGTCAAACTAAAATGCTAGAAACTCAAGACATGATATCAGAGATAAAGATTTCTTTAGTGACATTATTTGCAAACTGGACTCACCAAAGGAAAGAATAAGTGATATTGAGGATAGGTCAATAGAAATTATACAGATTGAATCACAATGAGAACACCAGAAAGGACACACACACACATACACACATACAAAACAGATTATAGCATTCAAGAGTTATGGGGAAACATGAAATGTCTAATATACATGTAATTTAATTACAGAAGGAGAATAGAGAGAGAACAAGAAAGAAGAAATATAATGACTAAGAATCTTCCCAAATTAATGAAAAACAACAAATGTCATATCCAAGAAGCTTATAGGATCCCAAGCAAGGTAATTACAAAGAAAAACACATTAAGGTACATCATAATAAAATCAAAATCAGAAGAATATTCTTTTAGTCAGCCAGAACCAAAAGAATCATTACACAGAGCAAAAATAAATAATAATAGACTCCAACTAATGGCCCTAGGTGGTGCAAACAGTTAAGTGCTCTACTGCTAACCAAAAGTTTGGTAGTTTGAACCCACCTAGAGATGCCTCAGAAGACAGGCCTAGTGACTACTACTGAAAGGTCACGACCTTGAAAACCCTATGGAGTAGTTCTACTCTGCATAAATGAAGTGCCATTAATTGGAATTGACTGGATAGCAACTAACAGCAACAACACTTCCAGCCATGACATTAATAGTGACTTGATTAACCTTCCCATTTGAGACAACTAAAATACAAAGTATATTAAACAGAGACATTAAAGATATTGGAACCAAAGCAACAAAAAATAGTAATCCTTGGAAAAAGGAAAGCAATGTGATGGGCCTTGCAATTACACCAGTTCACTACATGCAAATATTCTCTAATATAAATCATGTTGAGTCCTATATTTGCAACCAATTTTAATTATCTTCTAAATGTAAGAAGTGAGACTACTGAGTCACATGGGGTGATGGTTAAGTGCTCAACTGCTAACAAAAACATTGGCAGTTTGAATCCACCCAGTGGTTCCACTGGAAAAAAAGACCTTGTGATCTGTTGCCATAAAAATTACAGCCTAAGAAGGCCTATGGAAAAGTTCTACTCTGTCACATTGACTCTCTATGAGTTAGAGTCTATTGGAGGGCACCTAACAACAACAACAATAATAGTAATCAAGAGCAACTCAAATAATAATGCACAATTAAAAAGTTGTTATTTGAATAGGACCTTGAATAAACCTGAAAATTTCATTGGTAAAAATGAGGATCTGAAGAGGAATGAACAACATGAGCACACCTAAGGTCGGAAGACACAGTATTGCTTTTAAAATAACAACAAGACTAGAAGGACTGTAGTGTTTGTGTTGGGGAGTGGTTGGAGATCTGGACAAAAAGAAGTTAGAGAGAATTTGTAGATATTTAAATATCAAACCAAGGAGCTGAGACTTGATTTTTAGGGAATTTTTGTTGTTTGTTTGTTGGTAGGGATGGTAGTTGTCTTAGTTATCTAGTGCTGCTATAACAGAAATACCACAAGTGGATGGCTTTAACAAACAGAAATTTATTCTCTCACAGTTTAGGAGGCTAGAAATCTGAATTCAGGGCACCAGCTCTAGGGGAAGGCTTTCTCTCTCTGTAGGCTCTAGGGGAAGGTCCTTGTGTCCTTTCAACATCTGTGGGCCTGGCATTCCTTGAAGATCTCCGTGTGTCTTGGCATCAATCTTCCTCTGGATCTAGGAAGTTCTCAGCATGTGGACCCTGGTCCAAAGGACATACTCCACTCCTGGCTGTTCTTTCTTGGTAATATGAGGTTGAGGTCACTCTCCTCTCTACTCCCTTCTCTCTTTTGTATCCCAAAAGAGATTGACTCAGAATACAACCTAATCTTGTAGGTTGTGTCCTACCTCATTAACATAACTGCCTCTAATCCTGCCTCATTAACATCATAGAGGTTAGGATTTACAACACATAGAACAGTTACATCAGATCACAAACTAGAGGACAGCCACACAATACTGGGAATCATGGCCTAGCCAAGTTGACACACATTTTGGGAGGACATAACTCAACCCATAACAGTAGTGTTTTTTCTTAGGCAGTGAAGAAAAATGATAAAACACTTTTTTGTTTGTTTATTTTATTTATTTATTTTTAAATTAATCTCTTAACACTGTGTGAGATGAATTGGCTGTGAATGGGAGTGTAGTTAAACACCAGAGACAAGATGGATATTTAGGATGCTGCTCAAATTATTTCAGTAAAATGTGATAAAAGCCTGCATTAAGTTATAGAATAAGTTAAAGCAAAAGTAGACTAGCAGAGAACTGGGAGGCAGACATCCAAGAAGATTTATGTATTTCCTCCTTTAACAATTGGAAGGCTTTTCTTATCCTGAAGTGTTGGTCTCAAACGTTCATAATCCCTCAGCCATGATATTTATTGTTTATAAATCCTAACACAGTATGGTCTTGTACTATAGCCTAAGAATTTTCTGTATGCTGGTTTGATTCTTCTGGGAAATAAGTGGTGTTATAGTAGGACAACATTGTCAACGGAAAAGAATCAATGATCCATATAATTGAGAAAAAGACAGAAAGCAATCTTGATTGTGATTTTATAACCAAAAAATGTAAAGTACATTATTGCTGCAATTATCTGGATACTGAGTAAGATAACTAACTATACTATTAATAGAAAGATTATTTAGGGGGAAAATATCTGAATTAGTGAATCACTGAGCTAGAAATAATGAGGAAACAATCTAGCTGCTACTTCACTTTTCACAGAGAAATAATTTAGAGGATGTGGGAAACAGAGAAAAGAAACAAGTAAACCCAATTTGAATTGAAATCAGAAATGGAGTAAAACAATGAAAAGTGTATTTAAATTACTAATAGAATCCCCCTTTAATAGCTCTCCATTATATTTAACCTACTTGGAATTGAATCCTTAAATTCAACCTTATTTGAATGCATCTAAAAGATGATCATATTATGAAGAAATGAAAAAGTCTATTTCCAAAGAAAAATTAAAAATTTAGAATCATGCTTCGTAAACACCATCAAACAGGTTGTGGATTAAAACAATATATTTTTCACCTTAAAAAAATAAATAAACTGCCTTCCAGTCGATTTCCATTCATAGTGTCCCCATAGGACTTTCAAGGCTATAAATCTTTACAGAAGCAGACTGCCACATTTTCCTCCTGCTGAGTGGCTGGTGGTTTTGAATAGCCTGCCTTTCAGTTAGTTAGCAGTCAAATGCTGTTAACTACTGTACCACCAGGGCTTCTTAAACTACACTAAATATCTAGCCATCTATTTCCATTCATCACTTTACCTCTCTCTCTCTCTATCGTCATGAGTCAAGAACAACTCAACAGCTACTAACAAAAACAAGCTATCTTTTATATTACATGTATATGTGTAATGGAAACCCTGGTGGTGTAGTGGTTAAGAGTTTGGCTGCTAACCAAAATGACAGCAGTTCAAATCCACCAGGTGTTCGCTGGAAACCCTATGGGGCAGTTCTATTCTGTCCTATAGGGTCGCTATGAGTCGGGATAGACTCAAAGACAACAGGTTTGATTTTTGTTTTATGTGTGTATAATGCTCATTAATGTGAATCCTATGTTTAATTGAACTTAGAAAAACATGAGAAGTTAAAGAAAAAAATCAATTGAGAAGTTATGACTTCCAAATTCAAAAAACTCTAACTAGACCTTCAGTGAGGTTATTAAGGTAATAATTTGAATGTTTCAAAGAGATTATCAACATTATAGCTTTTAGGGCTTCTTTTTAATTTAACATTTACATAGAGAAAAATGTAATTTACTTTAACGATCCTTAACCTGAGGTTGACAATAAAATGTTAAGTAAAAACCAGTATGCCACACTTTCTATACAGCATTTTCCCAGTATAAACTATCTTTCTATTAATCTTTAATGTATTACAAAATAAGAAAAATCCAAAACCAACAGCAGCACCACCACCATCATCATCATCATCATTATCTCTGGCTTATAAAAATTGACTGTTGGATGGATTGATTGATTCATTCATTCGCTCTTTCATTCATGTATTAACTTAATAAAGTTGATGTTGTTAGTTGCCATGGAGTCAATTCTGACTCATGACAATCCCATGAGTTACAGAATTCAACTGTTTCATAGGGTTTTCTTGGCTGTAACCTCAACAGAAGCAGATCGCCAGAATTTTTATTTCAAGGTACCACTGGGTAGGTTCAAATCACTAACCTTTACATTAGTAGTTGAATGCAAACTGTCTGTGCCACCCTAGGGACCTAAAAACTAATTTAAAATTTAATTTCACTTTCCAGTCAAACACAGGAAATATACAATTTTTAAATTGTATCAACTTTAAAAAAATCACAACAGAATAGACTGGATAGTAGCATAGTACCCATATATCCCAAAATCCTGCCAAAAATAATTGTTTTAAATGTAACCTATAACCCAGTAGCTTAATTAAATTTTTTCTATAAAATATTATCTCCTGCACATATAATATTTGGTCTTCATGAAAAATTTAAGAAGTGTCTTATTTTCAGTATTCTAAACCTGAATCAAACTAAAAGAGAATATGTTAGAAAAGTATTGAGGTAGCCCCAGAATCTCAGAGCATATGAAAAATATGGGAAGCACAGGGACTTCAGAATCCACTCCTGCCGCTTTTTCTGTATATTAGCTTACTACTTCTCTCCGCAAATTTTCTCAGTAATGAAAAAGAGGTACTGTGAGTCATATTCTCACAGCTTTGTGACAGTGTAAGTTATATAAAAGATTCTCCTCTGTTGTCACTGGTCTGAAAAACTTGGAGTTACTCTTGCTGCCCTGATTGGGATAATGTGTGTCCCGTTAGTGAATCCATCACTTTGACCAGAAGAGCAAGGGTGTTGGTGTCAGGACTCACATAAGAAAATGGTCACTCCTTTTAGACAACTTAGCCAGAACACAAGAAGAATCCCTTTGCCAAATAATGACATGCTGTTCAGAAGTGAGTTGGGTAAAGCTGAGAAATTAATTAATGTTCATTTAAAAGTTGGAACTAAATTTCTTATATGTTAACAATTGATCTGAACTCTATTATCATTCATTTTTAATGCATAAAGGATTGATTTAACAAATTCCTAAAGCAATATGCATAAGTTATACAAAATAATGGGATGAAACCAATATTCACAAGTTCCAAAGAGTTTAAATTAAACCAGATTTAAAAAAAAAAAAATTTGATTACATTCTATCTCCCAAGAATAATCAATATTAACATTCCGGTATATAATCATAAATTCCTGTATGGATTTTTATACATGTTATACATTGTAAATAGATGATATCATACAATCTTATTATTTGTTTTCTATACTTAATATTAATGGGAGATAATTTAATATTAAGAAATAGATAACTCATTTTTAAAACCATTATTTTAATACCTACACAGCATTCCATGCATATGTGTAATAAAAAATACTTATACACTGTTCATGTCTTATTTCCCAAATTTTAAACCATGATTTAACAAACTTTATTCTATATGTCTTTGTTGTATGTTAATGATAATGCCATTACTATATATTTCTAGAATTGAAATTGGATTATTGAGCATGTGGCCTTTTAAGACATTTGAAATGCTTTGCCTAATTGCTTTCTGGATAGTGTTAAGTCTGTTCGTATCGCTATGAACTGTGGGAGCAACTTAAGCATTACTGAAGTTAAGTCAAACAGGAAATACCGGTCCACTATAAATTAAAAACCATCAGCTTCAAATCGCCCTCAACCTTGCACAGCAATCTTATCGAATTTGTCTCATTCATTGACTCTCCTCCTGTATGCAGACTGTCTCATGTCTTCTCAAATCTCTGACCTTCCTTCTTTTCCATCAGTCTCAACAGATAAACTCATCTGTAAATCATGAGTCAGATCTCCCTCAATTTCCCACTTACCCCAACCCAAATCTACAACACTGAAACCCACTGTATACTGCTTTTGTCTGGCTGCAGTGTAAGAATTTCCCTCCTACTAAAGGCCCGGTGGCACAGTGATTAGGTTCTTACTTGCTAACCGAAAGGTCAGCAGTTCAAATCCACTCGCTGGGAGCTACTCCCTGGGAGAAAAATGTGGCAGTCTGCTTCCATGAAGATTTACAGCCTTGGAAACCCTATGGAGAAGTACTATTCTGTCCTATAGGGTGGCTATGAGTTGAAATCGACCCCACCGCAGTGGGTTTGGTTCGGTCGAAGGATCATGAAAGAGCCCTGGTGGTACAATGGTTAAGCACTTGACTGCTAACCAAAAGGCTGGTGGTTTAAACCTACTAGCAACTCTGCAGGAGAAAGATGTGGCAGTCTGCTTCCATAAAGATTTGCAAGCCTTGGAAACCCTATGGGGCAGTTCTACTCTGTCCTATAGACTTGCTATGAATCAAAATAGACTTGACAGCAAAGGGTTTGGTTTTCCGGTTTTAAGGCTAGTCTCAATATATGCACTTTAGTTCCTTGCCCATCCAGCCTTCTCTGGAAATTCAAACAAATGACGCTTGCTTGTCTGTTCAAATATTCCCTCTCAACTTGATATTTTCCTTGTTTTTTAAACACGTGGAATTAGTTTTTGTTACAACTCACTTTCCCTGCGTAGCCCCTTCCAGCTACCACCGCATAGGTCATTGCTCACATTTCATTTTGCATTCTCATTTCAGCACAGTTGGCCACCCTTTTCTTTTTTGAAAACTCTTTTCACTTGGCTTCCATGACATCACACACTCCTGGTTTTTCTCATATTTCTCTGGTTACCCAATAGTCTCATTACTGAGTCTCTATACCAGGTCATTAAATGTTGGAATTACTAAAGGGTCAGTCCTATACCCATCCCACATTCCACTTTATTCTTTCCCTTTAGTTGATCTCATTCTCTCCTAGAACTTCCGTTACTATCTACATACTGAAGACTTACATAATAGCCTATCTCAAAAGGGTACCATAGATGTTTTATTCAGAGCACTGAACATAGATGAAATTTTTCATCCTTTTGTATGATTATTTATTAATGTCTGCCTTTTCCACAATATTTTAAGCCTTCTGAAGGCAAGAATCGTATCTTTCTTGATCACTGTTTCCTCACTGTTTAGCACCATGCTTGGTACACTTTAGACACTCAATTTTTTATTGAATAAGTGAATAAATGTTGAATACACATAAATACTAGGTTTCCTTTGCCCTCAACACTCATATATAAAATTGCTTACTGAAGTTTCTATTCATGTTGTAAAAGAAGTTGAAATCAATATGTCAAAAATACTCTTATCATTATCCAAATCCTCTTAAAACATGGATGTCCTTCAGTATCCATGCTTCATGAATGTCAGCCAAAAACTTAGGAACAAATTTGATCTCTCCCACTTTGGAGACACCGTGTCTACATTTAGCACCAAGACTTATCTAACAATCCTTTTAAATAGCTTCCGTACAGTTCCCTTCTGGAAACCCTGGTGGTGTAGTGGTTAAGAGCTACAGCTGCTAACCAATAGGTCAGTGGTTTGAATCCACCAGGCTCTCCTTGGAAACTCTATGGGGCAGTTCTAGACTGTCCTATATGGCTGTTATGAGTCGGAATCAACTCAACGGCAACGGAAAGTTCCCTTCTGCTTTCATTTAGTCCAAGCCACCACCATCTCTCTCTGGAACTACTGTTATGGACTCCTATTGTTTCCTTTCCCCTACTCCTTGAATCCAGTGCCCATATTTCAGTCGAGATGTTATTTTTGAAATGTAAATCTAGTCATCCTCTGCTTAAACATTTAAAAGGCTTTCTGTTGCACTGAGGATAGGACCAAATCTCAAATATGGGATCTAGAACCAGATATCCACATGATTTGCTTGCTAACTTCTTTCAGATCTATACTTACGTTATATCAACTTTTCAGAGACTGCTTTCCTGATCTAAGGAAATAATTTGTCCCCCAAGCAAGCCCTACTACCCTTTCTTTAGTTTATCTTTCTCCATAAAACTACCTACTATCTGACATACTATCTGGGACTTGGTGCTTTTTCCTTATTTTTATTCCTCCAGCTGGAATGTAAATTCTATAATTTGGGCATGTTTTCTTTTTTGCTAACTGCTAAAAAGCCAGAGCCCAGAGCAGTACCTTGTATGTAGCAGGTACTCAATAAATACTTTTTGAATTAATTAAAAAAAAAGATATACGAAAATGTTATTTGAAATTTGTTTATTTTAGTTTTCAGGATTAATGGGGCCATTACCTTTCCTTTGATTTTCCTGTGCAGTGCAGGAGTTAATGAGATAATATTTAAAGTTTTTCCTTAATATCTTACGATTGCAAATTCCAGGAGTCATACTTTTTTTGACTCATTTTGCTCATTGGTGCTTTGAGCTAAATTCCTTACCGCAGTGCAGAAGAACTGTTTTTTTTAGGATTACGAACTGATTGCACATGGAAATTAAGACAAGAAATCAAAATGCCTTCTATGAAAATTCACTTTACAGTAATTTCACTAAAAGATGTCTAGGTAGCATGCTGAGAGCTCTCAAAAGTTTCACTATCATCATATTAATTGCTGTATTTCGCTATATTTCAAAAACGTCAATTTTATAGAATTTAATTTGCACATAATTTTTGTAGCTTTTCCAAAATAAAGTTCACTTAAAATTTCTGTCTGAATTTGTACGCCCTTTCTGAGCTTCCTACTTTTGATTCATAAGAATTTGTTTCAAAATGTAGGTAATGCTCAATACTTAATCAACATATAAATATAAAGCAAATGTATCTCTGTATAAGCAATCCTTCTGACATTTGTGTTTAACAAAGGAAAATCATGAATAAGAACATGGACTTATTGGCTTCTTGATAGTATGAATCAATACCTTTGTGAAATATAGATTGCAGCAAAATTATAAAATATTTACTCTGTAGAAATGATATCCTAGGTACATCAAGTTCAGTGAAGAGTTATATAACCTTATCATGTTAACATGCACTTTTGGTTAATGCTAAATAATTTAACACATCTGAGCCATTCAAATAATTTTAAATAACTATGTTGTTCCTCCATTTATTCCAAATTTATTGATTCTTCTGTTGTTCAAGTAAAGTTTAAAGAATATAAAGTGTTGTCATTTGCTCATCTTTCTTATTATAGTTTTAAGAGTACAGATGCACCAAAGAGCAATACGCAAGGAAGAAGCAAATTGGTATCCTATGGTTTATTCTTACTTTAATTTACAATTGCCCAAACAATTCAAGACTTCATGAGTTCACTGTTTGACCTAGCTTGCAAAAAAAGACCATTTAGTTGCATACATAAATGTGTTTAACCCTTTTGTTGAATATTATAACTTCCACGTTTTGCAAATATCTCCAGTCTTAAATATGTTTTCAATGTTGTCATTCTGATATCAAGACAATATTTTTTTATTTTAATTTTGGTGAAAATATACACAGCAATACATAAACTCATTCATCAGTTTCATCACGTATAACCCAATAATGTTGGTTACATTCTTCACGTTGTGTCACCATTCTCCCTATCTCTGTCCATATTGTTTTACCACCATTGGCTTAGACTCATTACCCCTAAACTTCTCATCTATGCTTTAGAGTTATTCTTGGAAATTTCATCTCATATAGGTAATTCTTTAAAGGAGGGCAATGCCTATGTTGAACATTCTTTACTAACTTAGAACAGTTTAGTTTAAAGATGACTTCAGGGAGTAATTTTGGTTCATGATTTGAAGGTTTTTCTCAGAGCAATAGATTCAGTGGTTCCTCTAGTATCAATAGTTCCAGTAAGTGTAAATTCTGTAAGAATTTGTAATCCTGTTCCCCTTTTTATCGGAAATCATCTATTGATTCCTTGATCAGAATGTTCAATAATGGTAGCTGGGCATTATCCAGTTCTTCTGGTCTCGTGGCTAAGGAGGCAGCAGTTTATAGGTCTGCAGTCCAGTTTCTTCTCTGCTTCCTAGGCCTCTTTCTTTCTTTACTGCTTCAGGCAAATAGGGACCAATTGTACCTTGGATGACCGCTCGCAAGTTTTTAAGACCCCTGGTACTACTCACAGAACTAGGGAGTGGAATAGTAATTCTTAAAAGAGGACTAGGCCAATTGACTGGACAGTTTCTTGAAGCCAGGGCTCAAGAGAGAATATTTTAAACAAATTATATTTCTCCTCCGGCCTTGCTTCCTGTGAATAATCATTCAATGCTTCTTCTCCATCATGCCTCTTCTTTTCACGTAGCGCTTCTAATAGCCTTTGTCAAGTTCTTGTTCCTCACCCATAAACAGTTAAAATACTCTTCAAATTCATTTCCTTTCTTTATAATCTCTACATACTTTCATATTTTGTTAATTTTGCCGGATAAATTTTCCTATAGTACTCGTTGGTTCATGCAATATCCCGATACAAAACTATTAAATACATCTCAATATCTGACCAGAATCATTCTTTGTAGTTCTTTCCCGATCCCTACAATAAGATTCATTTGTCTCAATGATGAGGAAGAAGATAGTAATAAAATAAAAAATATGTATATGTTTTTTGTATTAAAAAAGAAACTCAAGCTGTATCTAAACTATGGTTATTACATATCTCACACTCTGTCTTCCCCACACATTGTAATACTTCAAGTCCATTCTTCAATCTTTGCATGTGCCATTGTAGAAAAAAATATTTAAGCTGAACTTTCAGCAGTAGAAAACAAATAAAAATTAAGCATTTGGAAGTGGAGAAATGCCTCCATAAATTTAGTAGGTAATACACTTGAAGACTCCATGTTACTATCCCTCTTCTGCCTTTGTTTCTTTTAGGGTACCAGGAAGTGAGTTCATTTCACTAAAGCCTCCACTGCAGAATTTAGATACATTTATCTGTCTTATTTAAGAAAATTTTAGTAATTTATTTATCTAGTGCTACTATAACAAATACCACTAGCGGATGGTTTTAACAAAGGGAAATTCACTCTCTCATGGTCTAGGAGGCTGGAAGTCCAAATTCAGGGAGCCTGCTCCAAGGGAGAGCTTTTTCTCTCTGTTGGCTCTGGGGAAAGATCCTTGTCATCAATCTTCCCCAGTCGAGGAGTTTCTCAGTGCAGGGACCCCAGGTCCAAAGGACGTGCTATTCTCCTGACTTGTTTCTTTGTGGTATGAGGTCCCCCCATCTCTTTGCTCACTTCTTTCTTTTATATCTCAGAAGAGATTGGTTTAAGACATAACCTAATTTTGTAGACTGAATTCTGCCTCATTAACAGAACTGCCACTAATCCCACCTCATTAACATCATAGAGGTAGGATTTACAACACATAGGAAAATCACATCAGATGAAAAAATGGTGGACAATCAAATAATATTGGGTACCATGGCCTAACCAAGTTGACACACGTTTTTGGAGGACATAATTCAATCCATAACAATAATAATACTTCATTTTCTACCAATTTGACCAGTTCACATTTCCATTTTTATACTATACCCTAGTATAGTACACAATTTCTTATTTCCTTTCCTAATTCCATTCTCCCCACCTGTTATACCCTTTTGTAGTCTCAATCAGTAGACTACATACAAGGTCACAGCTTGTGGTTATCAGAGTAGAAATATGGGATCAATCTAGGTCTTTGTTGATTTTTGTCCAATTACTGATTAACTAACTTGGAATTATTTTTTTATTTATATTTTTAAACCAGGTGATTCTGTCAATAATGATGCTTAGTGGAAGATGCTATGGAAGTCAAAGAGGAATAGAATATCAATATTCAAAATAGGAGGCATCAAAGAAGGAAAAGGATAAAAATCCAGATGATGATGGATGACTGGAGAGGTTTCAGACGATAAGGAGCTCTGAAAAGCATGATGAAAGGATGTCATATGGTCTCCTTTGGGAATTGAGTCTCTTTCTTGAGATTCATCTCTTAAAACTTGTGAAGCAGGACTGGATGTGACTTGGATGCAGATAAGTCAGAAAGAAGAATCACTCAATATCCATGAGTATCACTTATATTTGGCTAGGGAAGTATTTTTCTGACTGTTAGTATTTGAAGTTCAAAGTTCTAGTTTAAAATTAAGTATATAGGGAACACTTTAGAGCTTCTTTGTGGACTTGAAGGCCAATGGTGTTAAATGCTGCTAAATGATCAAATAAATCAAGACGGGACTATGTTTGAAGTGCGTCTTCCAATAGTGTAAGAGGAAAAGAATTGGGAAGTCATTATATGTCTCTCACATGAAGCTAATATCAAGGAATGGAAATGAGTAGATGAACCTAACTTGTGTCCAGGCAAAAACAAAGTTCTTAGGTTAGTATTTTCCTCTTCACGTTAACTTAATTCAATAGGTCATTGATCCACTGACCCTCAATCAAGACTTTGATCTTTGATTCTTTCTCACAAGTGTTCGCTCTCTCTCTTTTTTTTTTCCTTTGTCATAATAGGGAAGGTTGACTGGTGTTAGTAATCTTTCCACATCCATCTCTGAGCTAACATTTACTCAACTTGAGATCTGAAAAGTCAAATGTTATTTCTTCAGAGTAGCATATGGTATTATAGCGCTCTGACCACTTACCAGTCTTTCAGTACTAGTTATTTGAAGTATCTGTCTCACAAATCAATCTATAAGTTTGACTAGTTAAGGCATTTTGTATTTTTTTGTACTTGTAACATTAGGTACTTTTATATTCTCAGCATTTAACATAGTATCTGGCAAAACTATTGAACGATTATTTCATTTATGCATATCAATGCATATCAATCAATAGCCTGAAATGGTGTGAATATTCCAGAAATTCCATGTATATAAATTCATCCCAAATGTATAATTAAATATTATCTGAAATATTCAGAAAAAAGGATGCCCTTAATAGCATTTTTATAAAAAGGTAATTAAGAAAACTTTAGCAACAGGGAATCAAATAAATAAATTATGATACAACCATATACTGAAGTTTCAAACTATTCAAAAATACCTTTTTATAGTCTGAAGACTAGTTATTTAAAAACATCTATCTACCATCTTTGGACATGTACTTTGGACATGTTATCAGGAGAGACCAGTCCCTGAAGAAGGACAACATGCTTGGTAAAGTAAAGGGTCAGCAAAAAAGAGGAAGACCCTCAAGGAGATGGATTGACACAGTGGATGCAACAATGGGCTCAAGCATAACAATGATGGTAAGGATGGTGCAAGACCGGGCAGCATTTCCTTCCGTTGTACATAGAGTTGCTATGAGTTGGAACTGACTTGATGGCATCTAACAACACAACAATATCTATCATTCTCTCTCTCTCCCTACCTATTATCTATGTATTTCTATCTATCTATCTATCTATCTTCTATAACAGATATGAGTCAAATGTAAACACTGAGTCATCTGTGTACTTTTTTATATTTTCTAGGATGTCAATAATATTAAAAAGGAAAAAAATAAAATGATCATAAAAATAAGATTGACAATATAAATTACATTTTACTAACCATATATTTCAACTGTTCCTTGTGAATAATCGTTTATGCTACAGTAGACAACATTTTCAATTTGGTTGGGAATTATAAATTTGTGCCTCTGAAATCCCAACATTGGCTGTTATGCATTTGGTGTAAATAAATACAGTTTGAATATATACACATTCAGCAATATGTTGATTTGTTTGCTGTAAAACAGGATTTCCCAAAGGCATTAATGTATCTAAAATGATGGAATTTTATTATATCGAATTTGGCAATAGAGCTAAAATTTTACAGAGCCTACTCTTTATCATAAAACATTTAAAAACCAGAAGTGCAATCTGTAGAAGTGATAGCCCAAACTCTAAGTGATGAATCAACCCATAAAAATCAATACATGCTTCTCACAGTCAAGAAAAGGAAGGCATGATGTTTACACATCACTCCTATCTTAGGAGGGCCTAATCATATTTTTCTTTGGTACCCTTGTATTGATATTTTGGTGAATGAATGTTTTAAAGACAAGGGAGGAAGTTTAAGTATCTGAGACAGGGTAGTGTTATTAAAATGTATGTGATAATTTTTGTTATTATTAGGTGCTGTTCAGTCAATTCAGACTCATAGAGACCATATACAAAACAGAAGGAAACACTGCCTGCTTCTGTGCCATCCTCACAATCATTGCTGTGTTTAAGTCTATTGCTGCAGTCACTGTGTCAATGCATCTCATCAAGGGTCTTCTTCTTTCTCACAGACCCTATAACTTAAAAAGCATGATGTGCTTCTCCACAGACTGGTCCCTTCTGTTAACATGTCCTAAGTATGTGAGATGAAGGCTTGTCATCTTCACTTCCAAGGAGCACCCTGGCTGTATTTCTCCCAAGACACACTTGTTCATTCTTCTAACAGATGATGGTATAGTCAAAAATCTTCACCAACACCATAATTCAAAGGTATCTGTTCTTCTTTGGTCTTCCTTGTTCATTGTCCATCTTTCGCATGCGTATGAGACGATTGAAAATACCATGGCTTAGGTCAGGCTCATCTTAGTGACACCTTTACTTTTAAATGCTTTAAAGAGGTCTTTTGAAGCAGATTTGCCCAATGCGATATGTCATTTGATTTCTTGACTGCTGCTTCCATAGGAATTGATTATGATCCAAGTAAAACGAAATGCTTTACAACTTAAATATTTTCTCTGTTTATCATGATGTTGCTTACTGGTCCACTTGTGAGGATTTTTGTTTCCTTTATGTTGAGGTGTAATCCACACTGAAGGTTGTGGTCTTTGAACTTTATCAGTAAGTGCTTCAAGTCCTCTTTGTTCAGAGCAAGCAAGTGGTGTTATCTGCATATTGCAGGTTGTTAATGAGTCTTCTACCAATCCTGATGCCACGTTCTTCTTCATATTGTCTAGGTTCTGGGATTATTTACTCAGCATACAAATTGAATAAGTATGGTGAAATGATACAACCCTGATGCACAGCTTTCCTGACTTTGAACCACACAGCATCCCCTTGTTCTGTTCAAACGACTGCCTCTTAGTTTATGTATAGGTTCCACATGAGCACAATTAAGTGTTCTGGAATTGCCATTCTTCACAAAGTTATCCAAAATTTGTTGCGGTTCACACAGTCAAATGCCTTTGCATAGTCCATAAAACACAGAAAAACATCTTTCTGGTATTTTCTCCTTTCAGTGAAGATTTATCTGTTATCAGCAATGATATCCCTTGTTCCATACCCTCTTCTGAATCCACCTTGAATTTCTGGCAGTTACGTGAGGAAGTACTGCTGCAACCATTTTTGAACAATCTTCAGCAAAATTTTACTTGAATGTGATATTAGATATTGTTCAATTATTTCCGCATTCTGTTGGTTCACCTTTCTTTCTAATGAGCGCAAATATGAATTTCTTCCAGTTGGTTGGCCAGGTAGCTGTCTTCCACATTACTTGATATAGGCAAGTGAGCATTTCCAGCGTTGCATTTGTTTGTTCAAACATCTCAACTGGTATTCTCTCAATTCCTGAAGCCTTGTTTTTCACCAGTGTCTTCAGTGCAGCTTGCATTTCTTCCTTCAATACCATCAGTTTTTGATCATATGCTACCTCCTGAAATGGTTGAACATCCACCAATTCTTTTTGGTACAGTGACTCTGTGTATGCCTTCCATCTTCTTTTGATGCTTATTGGGTTGTTCAATATTTTGCCACAGAATCATTCAAAATTGCAACAAGAGGCTTGAATTTTTTCCTTCAGTTCTTTCAGCTTGTGAAATTCTGATTCGTGGTTTTCTTATCCAGGTCTTTGCACATTTCATCATAGTACGTTACTTTGTCTTCTCGAGCTACCCTTTGAAATCTTATGTTCAGTTCTTTTACTTCATCATTTCTTCCATTTACTTTAGCTACACTACATTCAACAGCAATTTCAGAGTCTCTTCTGACATCCATTTCGTTCTTTTCTTTCTTTTCTGTCTTTTATTGTCCTTTTGCTTTCTTCATACATGATGTCCTTGATGTCATTCCACAACTCATGTGTTCTTCAGTAGCTAGTGTTCAGTGCGTCGAATCTTTTCTTGAGATGGTCTCCAAATTCAGATGGAATATACTTAAAGTCATATCTTGGTTCTTGAGGACTTGTTTCAATATTCTTCAGCTTCAACTTAAACTTGAATATGAGCAATTGTTTGTCTGTTCTGCAGTCAGCCCCTGGCCTTGTTAGGACTGATGATATTGAGTTTCTCCCTTGTCTCTTTCCACAGATGTAATCAATTTGATACCTGTCTTTTCCACTCAATGAGGTCCACATGTATAGCAGCACTTTATGTTGTTGAAAAAAGGTATTTGAAATGAATAAGTCATTGGTATTGCAAAATTCTATCATGTAACATCTGGTGTCATTTCTATTACCAAGGCCATATCTTCCAACTACAGATCCTTCTTCCTTGTTTCCAAATTTCGCAGTAATTATCAATGCATCGATTGCATGTTTGATCAGCTCCAGACTGCAGAAGCTGATAAAAATCTTCAATTTCTTCATCTTTAATATTAGCGATTGGTGCGTAAATTTGAATAATAGTATTAACTGCTCTTCCTTGTAGACGTGTGGATATTATCCTGTCACTGAAAGCATCGTACTTCAGGATAGATCTTGAAGTGTTCTTTTTCACAATGAATGCAACACTATTCTTCTTCAAGATGTCATTGCAGACCACATGACTGTCTGATTAAAAATGGCCAATACAAGTCCATTTCAGCTCAATAATGCCTAGAATATCGATTATATTGTTTCCTTTCATTTTTGACAACTTCCAATTTTCCTAGATTTATACTTCCTGCATTCCGTGTTCCAATTATTAACGGATGTTTGCAGCTGTTTCTTCCCTTTATGAATTGTGCCACATCTGCTAGACTCCATCCATGTCATTAAGGTCGACTCTTCTTAGAGGAGGCAGCTATACCCCAGTTGTATTTTGAGTGTCTGCCAACCTGAGGGGTTCATCTTCCAGCACTATATCAGACAATGTTCAACTGCTATTTGTAAGGTTTGCCAATTTTTTTTGAAGTAGACCACCAGGTCCTTCTTCCTAATCTGTCTTGGTCTGGAAGCTCCACCGAATCTTGTCCACCATGGGTGACCCTGCTGGTATTTGAAATATCAGTGGCATAGCTTCCATCATCACAGCAATATGCAAAGCACTACAAGTAAGACACACTGACTGAGGTATTGCGGGGTAGACAGTAGAACTTTATAAACTTTTGGCAGCCACAGGGCATATATTTGAGAGATTACTATCCCTATCTTGTTATTTACAAACCTGTCACAAGAACATTTTTAAGGGTGATTTTTCTATAATGTTCATGAGTTAATATTTTTTTTTTCTTTTTTTTTTATATATATTTTATTGTACTTCAGGTGAAAGCTTACAGAGCAAATAGTTTCTCATGAAATAGTAGTACACATGTTGTTTTTTGACATTGGTTAACAACCCCACAACGTATTAAGCCTCTAAATTCTCAACCTTTTTTTTTGATGAAAATTACAGATGGCCAAAGATACACCATTTCAAAAATTTCTACATTCACAGTTCAGTGACATTGACTACGCTCTTCCAACTGTGCTGTTATTCTCACTTAAGATGAAGGCTTACAGAACAAAATAGTTTTTCATTTAACAGTTACTACACATGTTGCCCTATGACAATGGTTAACAATCTCACAGCACATCAAGAATATACTTACTCTACCTTGTGTTCCCTATCACCAGGGGGCTTCCTTGTCCCCTTCTGTCTTCTGGACCTTGTCAGTGGACTATTGTACCTCTTTAGTCTCATTTGTTTATTTATTTATTTTTATTTTATTTAAACACCATTTCAAAACTTTTTACTCACACATTTAAGTGATATTGACTATGCTCTTCCAATTGTGCTGCCATTCTCGCCCAAGATGAAGGCTTACAGGACAAAACAGCCTCCCATTTAATAGTTACTACAAATGTTGCCCTATAGCAGTGGTCAACAATCTCACAATACATCGACAGTGTCCTTATTCAATTTGTGTTCCTTATCATCAGTTTCCTACTCTCCCTCTGCCTTCTGGCCCTTGTCACCGGACTCCTGTACCTCGTTAGTCCCATTTAGTTTTACTGGGGTGTCCATTCCCAGGCTTAACATCGAACCTTGAAGGTAACTTCACCTCTGAGCTGAAAGGGTGTCTGGGGGCCACAGTCTCGAGGTTTCTCTAGTATTCTTTAGGCCAGTATATCTGGTCTTTTTTTTTTTTTTTTTTTTTTGGGAGTTAAAATTATGCTCTACATCCTACTCCAGCTCTGCCCAGAACCCTCTGTTGTGATCCTGGTCAGAGGAGTCATTGGTGGTAGCCGGGCACCATCCAGCTGTACTGGGCTCAGTCCCGTGGAGGCCTTGGTAGCTGTGGACCATTAGTCCTTCGGACTAATCTTTTCCTTGTATCCTGTTCTCTTCGTTCTCCCTTGTTCCCGAAGGGATGAGATCAGTGGAGTATCTTAGATGGCCGCTCATAGGCTTTTAAGACCCCAGACACTACTCACCAAGGTAGAATGTAGAGCATTATCTTTATAAGTAGTGTCATGCCAATTGAGCTAGATGTTCCCCGAGATCATGGTCCCCAGAGCCCTCCGTCCAACAACTCAGTCCCTCTGGGGGTTTGGATGTGTCTATAGGGCCTCCATGACCTTTCCTTGTGCAGGTTGTGTTAGTTTCCCCTGTACTATGTACTATCTCATCTCTCACCCAAGTTACCACTTACCTATTACCTATTTAGTATTCCCCCCCCCCATCCCTAGTAACCAACAAGGATTGTTACATTTTGCATGTGAATTTTTTCATGGGTTTTTACAATAGAGGTCTCATACAATATTTGTCCTTTTGTGATTGACTTATTTCACTCAGCATGATGTCCTCCAGTTTCATCCATGTTATGAGATGGTTCACCGATTCATTGTTCTTTCTCGTTGCATAGTACTCCATTGTGTGTATGTACCATAGTTTGTGTATCCATTCGTCTGTTGATGGACATCGAGGTTGTTTCCATCGTTTTGCTATTGTGAATAATGCTGCCATGAACATAGGTGTGCATATGTCTATTCGAGTGATGACTCTTATTTCTCAAGGATATATTCCTAGGAGTGGGATTGCTGGATCGAATGGTACGTCTATTTCTAGCTTTCTGAGGAAACACCATATCATTTTCCAAAATGGCTGTATCATTTTGCATTCCCACCAGCAGTGTATAAGAGTTCCCGTCTCCCCGCAGCCCCTCCAACATTTGTTATTTCCAGTGTTTTTGATTCGTACCAGTAATGCCGGGGTGAGGTGGTACCTCATTGTGGTTTTAATTTGCATTTCTCTAATGGCTAGTGATCGCGAGCATTTCCTCATGTGTCTGTTGGCCATTTGAATGTCTTCCTTAGTGAAGTGTCTGTTCATTTCCTTTGCCCATTTTTTGATAGGATTGGTTGTCTTTTTGTTGTAGAGGTGTTGGATTTTCTTGTAGATTATGGAGATTAGACCTTTGTCTGACTTGTACTGTCCAAAAATTTTTTCCCAGTCTGTAGGTTCTCTTTTAACTCTTTTGGTGAAATCTTTTGAAGAGCATAGATGTTTGATTTTTAGAAGATCCCAATTATCTAGTTTATCTGTTGGGTTTTTTGTGTTGATGTTTATGGTTTGTATCCTGCTAATGCCATGTATTAAGGTCTGAAGTGTTGGTCCTATTTTTTCTTCTATGAATTTTATAGTTTGAGGCTTTATATTCAGGTCTTTGATCCATTTTGAAGTAGTTTTTGTATATGGTGTGAGGTATGGGTCCTGTTTCATTTTTCTACAAATGGATATCCAGTTTTGCCAGCACCATTTGTTAAAAAGACTGTCTTTTCCCCATTTGATGTATTTTGGGCCCTTGTCAAAAATCAGGTGACCGTAGGTGGATGGATTTACATCTGAGTTCTCAATTCTGTTCCATTGGTCAATGTCTCTGTTGTTGTACCAGTACCAGGCTGTTTTGAGTACTGTAGCTGTATAGTAGGTTCTCAAGTCAGGTAGTGTGAGTCCTCCAACTTTATTCTTCTTCTTCAGTAGTGCTTTACTTATTCGGGGTTTCTTCCCTTTCCATATAAAGTTAATAATTAGTTTTTCCATCTCTTTGAAGAATGTTGTTGGTATTTGTATCGGAATTGCATTGTATTTGTAGATTGCTTTAGGTAGAATTGCCATTTTCACAATGTTGAGTCTGCCTATCCATGAGCATGGTATGTTTTTCCATTTATGTAGATCCCTTTGGGTTTCATGCAGCAGTGTTTTGTAGTTTTCTTTGTATAGGTCTTTTATATTCCTGGTCAGATTTATTCCTAAGTATTTTATCTTTTTAGGGGCTATTGAAAATGGTATTGATTTCCTGATCTCCTTTTCATCGTTCTCTTTACCGGTGTATAGGAATCCAACTGATTTTTGAATGTTTATCTTGTATCCTGCTACTCTGCTGAATCTTTCTATTACTTCCAGTAAATTTCTCATGGAGTCTTTAGGGTTTTCTATGTATAGTATCATATCATCTGCAAACAGGGAGAGTTTAACTTCTTCATTACCAATTTGAATGCCCTTTATTTCTTTCTCTTGCCTTACTGCTCTAGCTAGAACTTCCAGCACAATGTTAAATAGGAGTGGTGATAAAGGGCATCCTTGTCTTGTTCCTGTTTTCAGGGGGAATGTTTTCAGCCTTTCTCCATTAAGAATGATGTTGGCTGTTGGTTTTGCATAGATGCCCTTTATTATGTTGAGAAATTTCCCTTCTATACCTATTTTATTGAGAGCTTTTATCAGGAATGGGTGTTGGACTTTGTCAAATGCCTTTTCTGCATCAATTGAGATAATCATGTGATTTTTTTCTTTCCTTTTATTTATGTGGTGGATTACGTTGATGGATTTTCTAATGTTAAACCATCCTTGCATACCTGGTATGAATCCTACTTGGTCGTGGTGTATTATTTTTTTGATATGATACTGAATTCTATTGGCTAGAATTTTGTTCAGAATTTTTGCATCTATATTCATGAGAGATATTGGTCTGTAATTTTCTTTTTTTGTGATGTCTTTGCCTGGTTTTGGTATCAGCGTTATGCTGGCTTCATAGAATGAATTTGGAAGTGTTGCTTCCTCTTCTATGCTCTGAAATAACTTGAGTAGAACTGGTACGAGCTCTTCTGTAAATGTTTTGTAGAATTCTCCAGTGAAGCCATCTGGGCCAGGGCTTTTTTTGGTTGGGAGTTTTTTTATTACCTTTTCAATCTCTTCTCTTGTTATGGGTCTGTTCAGATTTTCAATATCACTT
The DNA here is from genome assembly GCA_030035585.1 of Dugong dugon. Classification (NCBI taxonomy): domain Eukaryota; kingdom Metazoa; phylum Chordata; class Mammalia; order Sirenia; family Dugongidae; genus Dugong; species Dugong dugon. Next base: position 27,238,429 of record CM057473.1, on the reverse strand, counting down.
TGTTGTAGTTTGGGTAGGCCGTATGTTTCTAGAAATTTATCCATTTCCTCTAGGTTTTCAAATTTGTTGGAATATAGTTTTTCATAATATTCTGTTGTAATCCTTTTTATTTCAGTTGGGTCTGTTGTAATGTCCCCCATTTCATTTCTTATTTGGGTTATTTGTGCCCTCTGCTGTTTTTCTTTTGTCAGTCTGGCCAGTGGTTTGTCGATTTTGTTGATTCTTTCAAAGAACCAACTTTTGGTTTTGTTGATTCTTTCTATTGTTTTTCTGTTCTCTATTTCATTGATTTCTGCTCTGATCTTTACTATTTCCTTTCTTCCGGTGGTTGTAGGCTTTTTTTGTTGTTCTCTTTCTATTTGTTTGAGTTCTGTAGTTAATGTTTTGATTTTGTCCCTTTCTTCTTTTTTGATATGTGCATCTATTGCTATAAATTGTCCTCTGAGGACTGCCTTTGCTGTGTCCCAAAGGTTTTGGTATGATGTGTTTTCATTTTCATTGGATTCTAGGAATTTTTTAATTCCATCTCTGATTTCTTCTATTACCCATTGATGTGTAAGCAGATTATTATTCAGTTTCCATGTGTTTGATTTTTTTTCCTTGCTCTTTCTAGTGTTAATTTCTACCTTGATGGCATTGTGGTCAGAGAAGATACTGTGAATTATCTCAGCATTTTGGATCTTGTTGAGGATTGCTCTGTGGCCTAAGATGTGGTCTATTCTGGAGAACGTTCCATGTGCATTGGAAAAGAATGTGTACTTTGCAGCGGTTGGATGGATTGTTCTATATATGTCTATGAGGTCCAGTTGGCTGATTGTGTCCTTTAGGTCTTCTGTATCTTTGCTGAGTTTCTTTTTAGTTGTTCTGTCCTTTACTGAGAGTGGTGTGTTGAAGTCTCCTACTATTATTGTGGAACTGTCAATTTCTCTTTTCAGTGCTGTTAGAGTTCTTTTTATGTATTTTGGAGCCCTGTCATTGGGTGCATAGATATTTATTATGGTTATGTCTTCATGATGGATCATCCCCTCAATCATTATATAGTGTCCTTCTTTGTCTTTTATGGTAGATTTTGTTTTAAAGTCTATTTTATCTGAGATTAGAATTGCCACTCCTGCTCTTTTTTGATAGTTGTTAGCTTGATATATTTTTTTCCAACCTTTGATTTTTAATAAATTCACATCTTTGTTTCTAAGATGTGTCTCTTGTAGACAGCAAATAGATGGATCCTGTTTTCTTATCCATTCTGCCACTCTCCGTCGCTTTATGGGTGCATTGAGTCCATTTACGTTCAGTGTAATTACTGATAGATGTGAGTTTGTTGCTGTCATTTTGTAGTGCTTTTTTTTGTGATGCTGAAGTTTTCTTTGTTCTTCTTACTCTCTTGTGCTGAGTTCCTTTTGTTTGTGGATTTTGTGTTCATTTCTTTTGTTTTTGTAGGTTTTGTTTTTGTTGAGACTTTATGTTTTTCGTCTTTATTTTTATGAGTTGGTTTGTTAACTTTTTTTGTGGTTACCATGAATTTTACCCTTATCTTTATAATTTTGAAGCAGTCTACCGTTACTTGGTATCGCCTTGCCTTCTTCTCCTTTAGAAGGTTCTATATCTATGCCGTTTGTTCCCTCTTTCATTGTTTTGATGTTGTTGTCATCCTTTGATTGATTTCTCTGATTCCCTGTTGTATATCTTTTGTTTTTGAAAAGTCGTCTGTAGTTCAGTTCCTAGAATGGTATCTGGTTCATGTTAACCTGCGTCCTAGGTCCTAGGTCCTGCCTGAGGGCTTAAGCTGTTTGTCCTCAGATCGAAGAACTCCCTTTAATAATTCTTGTAAGTTTGGTTTGACTTTTGCATATTCCTTTAGTTTCTGTTTATCTGGAAATGACCTAATTTCACCATCAAATCTGAATGAGAGTTTTGCAGGATATATTATTCTTGGCTGACAATTTTTTTCTTTCAAGATTTTATATATGTCATCCCATTGCCTTCTTGCCTGCATGGTTTCTGCTGAATAATCTGAGCTTAGTCTTATTGTTTCTCCTCTGTATGTGACTTCTTGTTTTTCACGAGCTGCTCTCAGGATTCTTTGTTTGTCTTTAGTTTTAGCGAGTGTGAATATGATATGTCTTGGTGATTTTCTTTTGGGGTCTCTTCTATATGGGGTTCGTTGAGCTTCTTGGATGACCAGCTTTTCATCTTTCATGATATTGGGAAAGTTTTCTGTCAGCAGTTCCTCAATGATACTCTCTGTGTTTTCTGTTTTCTCCCCCTGTTCTGGTATGCCAATCACTCGTAAATTTTTTGCTTTTAATTGTGTCCCACATAACTCTCAGGGTCTCTTCATTTTTCTTTGTTCTTTTTTCTGAGTTTTCCTGAAACAGAGTTGTATCCAAGTGTTTGTCTTCAGTTCCACTGATCCTGTCTTCCATGGTTTCAAATCTACTTCTCAGCCCTTCTATGACACCGTCCATTTCTGAAATCTTGTTGTTTATCTTTTGGATTTCTAATTGTTGTTTTTGTATAATTTCGAGTTGTGAATTTATTTTGGCATTTTGTTCTTGCATCATCTTCCTGAATTCTTCCAATTTTTTGTCTGTATTTTCCATAAATTTGTCTATTTTTTCCTCATGTTTGTCAGCTTTTTGCCTCAGTTCTTGGAAAATTCCGAGTATTAGTGATTTGAGTTCCGTATCAGGTACTTCTAGTGCATTTTCTTCCACAGGAGAGTTATCTGGTGTTTTAATTTGGATGCCTATTGGAGCCATCTTGTCTTGTTTTTGTAAATGTTTTGATATTGTTTGCTGTTTTCGGGGCATTCAGTAGATATTTCTCACGTTTATTGATTGTAGATTTTTTTTTTTTTTTTTTCGTTCTTGTGGTACAGCTGGGCAGATCTAGTTGAGGAGGAGCCACTGGGATGGGTTGCTTGTGGCACTCACCGCAGCCACCAGGACGGTCGGTAGTCAGTGCCGGGCAGGTTCCAATAGGGCGTGCCTGCACCGCTTGGTGATGTGATGTCTAGTGCACGGTGCAGGTAGGTAGGGTGCAGCGGGAAGATGGTTATGTGTGAAGCTAAGCTGGATATGGGAGAGAGGAGAGAGGAGGAGGAGCAAAAAGCATACAAACATAAAAGAATGCTAGGGGAGCTTGTCGTTGGAATGTACAGATGAGAGACTATGGGATGGAGGAAACCAGAAGGGGGAGGAGAAAGAAAAGGAAAGAATGACCAAATAAAAATCAGAAAAGTTAAAGAACTGCAAAGTTCCCAGGGATCCCACCGATGCAGCTATGAGGTCTGGGGGAGTCGGTCTCAATTTTCACAGTTCAGCCTGGCCAGAAGGTACAGAGGCATACATCGCCTGGTATTCAGGGATCAGAAAGAGAAGGAAGAGATAGCGAGACAAGAAATTAAGCAATGAAGAAAGACAAAAGAGAAAAAGAGGTAAAAGATGACAAAACTAATCAAAAAAGGAAGAAAAATAATATTGAGAAAAAAAAAAAAAGGGCAACACCAGCAGTCAGTGCCTACAAATGGGACCCAGAGAGCCCCCACTCAGGGGCGCGAATTCCAAGAAGCCGGTAGTCTCGAGGTTAAGTGACCGTGGCCACGGGAAGCAGAGGGGCCAACGAACAAAGGCCCCAGGATCCCACCCGCGCGGGAGCCCAGACCTGGAAACAGCCACACGCCCGAACGCAGCCCTACAGCCCCGCAGGAGAGAGCAGAGACGGCACTCGGAACCAGGCACCCAGGCAAAAGGAGGGGGAGGCGGCAGAAAAAGGTTCGCTAGGTGCCAGCAAACGGCTCCCAGTAAGCCTCCAGCCCGGGTGCGCGGAATCCAAGCACCGGCGCCCCCCTGCTCAGGGACTCCGGCCACGGAAAGCAGAGGGGCAAACGAACAAAGGCCCCGGGATCCCACCCACGCGGGAGCCCAGACCTAGAAACAGCCACACGCCCACACGCAGCCCTACAGCCCTGCAGGAGAGAGCGGAGACAGCACTCGGAACCAGGCACCCAGGCAAAAGGAGTGGAGGCGGCAGAAAAAGGTTCGCTAGGTGCCAGCAAACGGCTCCCAGAAAGCCTCCAGCCCGGGCGCGCGGAATCCAAGCACCGGCGCCCCCCAGCTCAGGGACTCCGGCCACGGAAAGCAGAGGGGCGAACGAACGAAGGCCCCCGGATCCCACCCACGCGGGAGCCCAGACCTAGAAACAGCCACACGCCCGCACGCAGCCCTACAGCCCCGCAGGAGAGAGCAGAGACGGCACTCGGAACCAGGCACCCAGGCAAAAGGAGGGGGAGGCGGCAGAGAAAGGTTCGCTAGCTGCCAGCAAACGGCTCCCAGAAAGCCGCCAGCCCAGGCGCGCGGAATCCAAGCACCAGCACCCCCCAGCCCAGGGACCCTGGCCACGGAAAGCAGGGGATCCCCAGCTGAGGCGGAGAGGGGTGGGTGGTGGGAGAGCACGCACCGCAGTTTACCGGTCGTTCTGTCTCCGACCAGATGCTCTGCAAGGCTGCTCTCCTGTTTGCTGGTCTCCGATAGGAATCCAAGATGGTGGATCCGCGCTGCATTAGCTGGTAAGGAATCTCTGCCTGAGCCTCTCCTCGCTCTCCGTTCTCTTTTAGTATTCTCACTCCGTTTGGTGTTTGGCTGAGTTCTTTATCTCTTCATTTGGTGTTCTAGGGTTTCAGGATTGCTGATTCTCTGTTAGGCTTAGTTTTTCGGATCTTTGCTGTGGAGGGACGGCGTGGTGTTTCTGCCTAGAGCGCCATCTTGCCCCCCCAATCTCTCATGAGTTAATATTTTCAAGGTCCTGGTTAAAATGCAAATGTGTTATCTGGAGGAAGTACAAGCTATGCCATTCTCATTCATTAGTATTTAAACTTGAATTGATTTTTCAGATTAATTAACATTTATACATTTAAATATTTCATGTGTGTAGAATACAATGACAATCTTTTGAATCATATGAAAAAGGTTATTCTAAAAATAAATATCAGAAGGATTTTGTTCCAGAAATTTTTCAATAAAGCATCCATTAATGTGCTTTTCTCCTCACCCCAAACCCCTCTTTACTATCAGGAACCTCATTATGATATATGAAGAAAATAAGCATGTTATCCTATAAGTGAATCTAGTCGATGGCAACTGGTTTTGGGTTATCATATACGCAGTACTTGGATGCACCAAGCACTATAATAGGTGCTTTGTAGCACTGAATGCACTAATTTACAAAGCAGCCCTGTGGAGTAGGTATTACAGTTTTAGAGAGGCTGTATAAGCCCAAGCAAGACATATGTGACACAGCTATAAAATGAATAAGTTTAAAACCAGATGTCTCTAACTTCAAAATATCTTTATGAAATTTTATGTTCTTAATTTAAAAAATAAGATCAATTTCTTCCAAAACACAAACCCATTGCCATCTAATGAATTTCAACTCATAGCGACCCTATAGGCTAGAGCAGAACTGCTTCACAGGGTTTCCAAGGCTGTAATCCTTATGGAAGCAGTCTGCCACATCTTTCTCCCACAGAGCAGCTGGGGAATTCGAAGCTCTGACCTTTCACTTAGCAGCCAAACGCTTAACCACTCTGCCACCAGGGCTCCTTGATCAAGTTCTTACTCACCTTTTAATAATATAAAACTATAAATAAATACTAAATAAATGTAAGAGTATGCTGCATTTATGGCTTAGTGCATCCAATTTTACGGTTTTAAAAAATAATATTCTTTGACTTGTCCTCAATTTTAGGGAAAATATAGCTATGCAACTTTATGATGAATATCCAAAATACAGTCACCAAATGGGCTCAAGGTGAAAAGCCCTTGAAAGGATCATAATATGATTATTCTGCAGTGATAAAGTGAAGTCAATATGATTATCTATAACAAGTGTAAGTGATGAGTGTATGCTGATGCAGAATGTCCCGATGGAACTGCCAGATAAAAGACATAAACACAGATAAAGGGTTTCTGATAATGACAGTACCATAATTTCAATTGTAAATATGTATGTTTACAAGATATGTATATGTATGTTGTAAGATAACGTTATCAAACTGAAATATTTAATATGCATAGCATCACACAGTTTGAAGATTACTAGAGGTTATCTAATTAGATATAAATATAATACAAATATGTCTAATATATTATATTTAGATCATATATATATATATATATATATATATATATATATACAGAGAGAGAGAGAGAGAAACTCATCTTTATCTCATAAATATTATAATACTTCTTGAAAATAGGGAAATCCCCAGACACTGGCAACTGCTAGTATTAGCTGTAAACATGCAGAGAGAAAAATTTATCAGGTTAATATTTTGTTGGTATTATCGTAAAATATAGTACAGTACATCACTGGCAAAATAAGCCGAGACAAATTTTCATTATTTCAGGGGAATTGTTTACAATATAAATAGTGTGGATATATAGAATCATACAGCAATAGGTAGGTAGAGAATATTGGAAGTATTTTTTTAACATTACCTTTCAAAATTTCTTTAAAGATATTTATTTGTTATTATTATCATTTTTTAAGAATAGCTGGGGGCTTCAATTTCTGCCCAATATGGAAGGGAAGGAATCAATTATGCCCTACTGCTTGAAATACCCACAAAACTGACACAATATATGTAACAAACTTTGTAGGATATTAGACAGTGGATGATAAAAGTCAGTGATCCTTCTGAAAAAGGACATTAACAAGGTGGACTGTACTATTATCCCAGCTTCTAACCTTGGAAGAGTTTCTAGGCTATGATGCAGGAAGGCTGAGCCCAGGCAGAGAGTCCGAGTAGAGAAGACAGCATTGTGAGTCTGGGCAAACAAAGACAACTAAGAGCTTGTAGGGCAGAATATGGGAGAGGGGAGAACTGCATTAAAAAAAAAATCCAGAGATCTGTAGTGGGGCCCACTCAACACAATACTCATGTGTTGTATATGAATGTGAGTACATACCCAAGGCTGAAGAGAGAACCACCTGAAAGGATCAGAGGACTCACACAGGAATGGGAAGAATGCCTGTTGCTCCAGACTGGAAACTCACGATTTATGGAGCTTTGGGTAGTGTATACAGAAGTGTCTTATCTTAGGAATGGGGAAGTATGGTTGGCATTGGCATCAACTGAGCATGTGTTAGAAATAAAGAATCTCACCTCTCACCCCAGATTTAGTGAATCAGAATATAATTTTTAGTAAACTGTACAGGTGATTGGTATAAACAATAAAGTTTGAAAAGCACAGGTTTTTGTGATTTTTCTTTGATTTAGTAGGATGCAAAATTCATTATGGTAACATACTATACTTACTCACTTTTATACATTAATTAATTAATTTGCCAAACAAATCTCCTGAAATTATTATTACTGTCATCAGGTGTTACAAAGGCATATAGAACAGAGATTTAGAGTAAAGAAAGGGGGATGGGAGATTATTTAACACTATTAAAGGCACTAAGCAATAAGGAGATAAAATTTTGGGTGAAAATGACCACCTTGGTGAGTGGCGTCTGGGGTCTTAAAGGCTAGCAAGTGACCAACTAAGATGCATCAATTGGTCCTAACCCACCTGGAGCAAAGGAGAATGAAGAACACGAAAGACACAAGGAAAATACTAGCCCAAGAAACAAAAAGCACCATATCATCCTGAGACCAGAGAAACTAGACGGAGACTGGCTACCACCAAAGACCACCTTGACAGGGAACAAAACAGAGAGTCCCTGGCGGACAAGGAGAAAAGTAGGCTGCAAAATTAAAATTCTAGTAAAAAGGCCAGACTTAATGGTCTGAATAAGACTGGAGGAACCCCAGAAGACAAGGCCCCCGGATTCTCTGTTAACCCAGAGCTAAAACCATTCCTGAAGCCAACTCTTCAGACGAAGATTAGACTGGACTATAAGACATAAAATGATAGTCATGAAGAGTGTACTTCTTAGTTCAAGCAGATACATGAGACTAAATGGGCAGCTCCTGTCTGGAGGCTAGATGAGAAGGCAGAAAGGGACAGGAGCTGGTTGAAAGGACACTGGAAATCCAGGGTGGAAAGATAGAGTGTGCTGACATATTATAAGAATAATAACTAAGGTGATATAACAATGTGTGTATGAATATTTGTAGGAGAACCTAACTTGAGCTGTAAACTTTTACTTAAAGCACAATTAAAAAAAAAATTGGGGGTGAAAATGAGTAATAACAGAGACTTGTCTTAACTATTAGAGTAGGAAATCAATTCTATTTGATTGCTACAAATTGTTTCATTAGTTAAGAGGTGACTTGCACAGTCTTGGAGATTTGCCTCAGTTTTTATGTTCATCTGTCTAGTAAAATTTCTATAAAAGTGCTAAGTAAATACTTGTTATGCAAAGGAAAAATACTTTTTATATGTTTATTTATTTCAGATCTATTTCTGTATGAACCACACTCTAATTTTTAATGGAATATTTCATATTAATTTAAATTATTTAAATATTTATTATATCGATTAAAACTACTAGTATGTTGGGAATTTTTGATCCTGTAAACTTCATACAATAGAGATAAGCTTCGCTGATACTTTCATGTGCTAAGATAAAAGCTAAAGAATATTACTTAGAATCTATGTGTAGTTATCATGTTTAAGAAATGAGATAAATTTAATAAAGTTAATAAACTTATCCTATTATATCCCAAAATTGAGCTTCTAATCTCAAAATGTAAGCCTGTTACTATTTTATAAGCATTAAAATAAGCAATCAATAAAATTGAAAACAAACTCTATCTATTTTAATTTTGATTGCCTTAACAATTAGATCATGTGCGACAATACAAACCATAAATCTCACTTTCCAGTTTTGCATCACCCTTCTTAATGAGTTTGCAAGAAGAGTAACTATTTCTTCAAATAAAATATTACCTAACCCTTATAAGTAGTGTATCATACATAAAACAGAAGGAACTCTAGAAACATAGTAAATTGCTCAATAAGTATTTGTAAATAAGTGAACAAATGCAGCCAGTATAAATTAGTAAATGTAGAATTCATGAATTTCAGTTAGTGATTAAGAAAAAAAAAAACAGTTATCAACGTCTGCTTATGGGTTGGTAAGGTTTTTATATGAATAATTTTATACGAAGGTATATTTAAGGAATGATAATTTCTGATTGCCACTCATCTGATACAGATGTGAATCATTATTTAGATGCAGTCACAAAATGTGTTATATCTCCCAAGCTGTGGTTAATTTTTAAATAATCTCCTGCAATTTCTTGACAAATTATAAACCTAGGTTTACTTTTCCCTCTGAAATTTTCCCTCCTTTTATAAATTAAACTCCATTTTTTGCAACTGTTATGATTATTTTGTGATTTATAGCCATTAAACAAATGATGAATCAGAGTAGTTTCTCCAAGACCTTATGCTGAATATATAGCAGTTAGTATATAACTTATAATCAGAATATGGAGAAAGCATTATAGTATATGTTGCTCAAAAATTATTGCATTTACTGAAATATCCTAAAACCAAGATGTAATGAATGATATGATGAATACAGAAAGCTATTATTGATGCTATATTTTATTGTAACTATAAAATCAAACCAAACCTATTGCTGTCCAGTTGATTTCAACTCATAGCAACCCTAAAGGGCAGAGTAGAACTGCCCCATAGGGTTTCCAAGGAGAGGCTGGTGGATTCAAACTGTCGACCTTTTGGTTAGCAGCCATAGCTCATAACCACTGTACCACCAGGGCTCCTATCATAAATATAGAGATTCATAAATATGGTCTCAAAAAATCATAGAAAGTTTAACTACTACTTTTAAAAAAAGGCATATTCCAGTTAGAAGTGAAGAATGCACTTTATTGAGTATTTTGTCCATAGAGATTTCCATTTAGATCAAGAGTCTTCATCAAATGCATTTTTTGCTTCTGATAGAGTTATACAGTTTCATTTCTTTGTGTATTTGCTTTCTGTTTTTTTTTTGTAGAACAACTACCCTATCATCAATTGATTACGAAAAAAGTTAGACCAACAGTCTAAATTTTTTTTTTATTCAAGCTCTATATATTTTCAATTGTGTGATATTTTTAAGTTCTGATCCATTTTACTTTTACAGCCATATGGCTAATGTTCAACTTTACTAGTTTTGACTAGTGAATAACTAATTCCTATCATAACTAATCTAAGATAATCAGTCTCTAAAGACCTGGAGTTAAATATGCTTACCATATTTAAGAAAAATGTTAGCGTTTTGGGTTGCTGTCCAGAAGTTGATTGGATCTAAACCACCATTACATAAATAGCATAAAGGAGTCTTGGTCCACAGTAAGAGGAGCTGACACGTATCATATAAATAGGCATAGCAATTGGGATGGCAAGCTAAGAATTATTGAACATTACTGTGTGCTCAGCACTCTGGTATGTATTTACCATATATTATCTACCTTGTCCTTGAAACAACTATATGAGAGAAATATTTCATGCATGAAAAATCTTTAGTGAGTAACTTATGAAAGCCATTAGCAATTTGAAAGGAAGGCAGACAAAGCCAATAATCAGTTTTTCCAGGAAAAATTTAAAAAGGATAGAGAGTTATGAAACCTAAAGTATGTCCTACATAAGGAAGTAAGTCCATGGAGGTGTTGTGGTGGATGAGTGCTGGGCTTAATGTAAATATAATTAGTAAAAAATACCTAAACTAAAAAAGAAGAAGAAGAAAAGAAATAAAAGAATATTTAGTAATGCAGGCACTCATGTTACAAGCACTTGCAGAGTACTTATTAAGTATCTGTTACTGTTTAAGCACTCATTTAGAAGTATTAACTCATCTAATTAATGAGGTAGGCACTTTTATTGATGTCATCCTTTTTGCAGGAGAGGAAATGTGGACACATCTAGTATAGTCCAAGGTCACACAACTAGTAGGTGGAGAATTAAGGTTCTGATTCTGTCAGTCTTACTCCAGAGTTCATACCTCTAACCACCAAGCCACAAAGAGCAGAATTTTGAGTTGAATACAAGACTGTAAGATACATACCTACCAATCATCTGTCAATTTTGTTGTACTGTGATGGCTTGCATGTTGCTCTGATGCTGGAAGCTATGCTGCCAGTATTTCAAATACCAGCAGGGTCACTCACAGTGGACAGTTGTCAGAGGAGCTTCCAGATTAAGACGAAATAGGAAGAAGGACCTGGCCATCTACTTCGAAAAAAATTGTCCAGTAAAAACCTTATGAATAGCAGCAAAACATTGTCTGATATAGTGCCAGAAGATGAGTCCCTCAGTTGGAAGGTACTCAAAATATGGAGAAGAGTTGCCCCCTCAAAGTAAAGTCGATCTTAATGACCTGGATGGAGTCAAGCTTTTAAGACCTCCATTTACTGACATGGCACACCTCAAAATGAGAAGAAACAACTGCAAACATCCATTAATAATAGGAATGTGGAATGTATGAATTATGAATCTTGGAAAATCGAAAGTGTCAAAAATGAAATGAAACACTTGAAGATTGATATCCTAGGCATTGGTGAGCTGAAATGGACTGGGACTGGCCATTTTGAATCAGACAATCATATGGTCTACTATGACAGGAATGACAAATTAAAGAGGAATGGCATCACATTCATTGGGAAAAAAACATTTCAACACCTATCCTAAAGTATAACATAGTCAATGATAGGGTAATATCCATATGCCTAAAAGGAAGATCAGTTAATAGGACTATTATTACAGTTTATGCACAAGCCACTAATGCCAAAGATGAAGATCCTTCCAACTTCTGCAGCCTGAAATTGATCAAACATGCAATCAAGAGGCATTGCTAAATACCAATGATTGGGATGTTAAAGTTGGAAACAAGATAGATCAGTAGTTGGAAAATTTGGCTTTGGTGATAGAAATAAGACTGAAGATAACATGGAAGACTTTTGCAAGAACAATGAGATATTCATTGGAAATACCTTTTTTTCAACAACATAAACAGCAACTATACACATGGACTTTGTCAGATGACATACAAAGGAATCCAACTGACTACATCTGTACAAAGAGATGATCGAGAAGTCAACTGCTGAAAAGACCATCAATTGCTCATATGCAAGTTGAAGTTGAAGCTAAAGAAAATGAAAACAAGCCCACCTGAATTTAGAGGCCATTTCAAGAATAGATTTGACACATTGAACACTAATGACCTAATACCAGATGAGATGTGAAATGACATCAAGGACATCAAACATGAAGAAAGCAAAAGGTCATTAAAAAGACAGGAAAGAAAGAAAAAACCAAAATAAATGTCACAAGAGACTCTGAAACTTGCTCTTGAATGTAGAGTAGCTAAAGCAAAAGGAAGAAATGATGAGGTAAAAGAGCTGAATAGAAGATCTTAAAGGGCAGCTTGAGAGGACAAAGTATTCAAATGAAATGTGCAAAGACCTGGAGTTAGAAAACCAAAAGGGAAGAACAAGCTCAGAATTTCTCATACTTAAAAACTGAAGAAAAAATTCAAGTCCTCGAGTTTTAATATTGAAGAATTCTATGGGCAAAATATAGAATGATGCAGCAACCATCAAAAGAAGATGGAAGGAATACGCAGTCACTGCACAAAAAAAAAAAAAAAAAATTGGTCAATGTTCAACCATTTCAGGAGGTAGCATATGATCAAGAACTGATGATATTGAAAGGAGAAGTCTAAGCTGCACTTAAAGCATTGGTGAAAAACAAGGCTTCAGGAATTGATGGCATACCAACTGAGAAGTTTCAATGAACAGATGCAATGCTGGATGTGCTCACACTTCTATGCCAAGAAATTTGGAAGACAGTTACCTGACCAGCTGATTGGAAGAGATCTATATTTGTGCCCATTCCAAAGAAATCAATAGAATGTGGACATTATCAAACAACATCATTAATATCACATACAAGTAAAATTTTGTTGAAGATAAATCAAAAATGGTTGCAGCAGTACATCAACAGGAAACTACCAGAAATTCAAGCCAGATTCAGAAGAGGACATAGATGGAGGAATATCATTGCTGATGTCAGATGGATCTTGACTGAAAGCAGAGAATATAAAAAAGATGTTTACCTGTGTTGTATTGACTACGAAAGGCATTTGACTGTGTGGATCATAACAGATTATGGATAACATTACAAAGAATGGGAATTTCAGAACACTTAATTGTGCTCATGAGGAACCTGTACATAGACCAAGAGGCAGTCATTTGAACAGAACAAAGGGATACTTTGTGGTTTAAAATCAGGAAAGTTGTGAGTCAGGGTTGTATCCTTTCACCATACTTATTCAATCTGTATGCTGAGCCAATAATCGGAGAAGCTGGACTGTATAAAGAAGAATGGGTCATCAGGATTAGAGGAAGACTCATTAACAACCTGCATTATGCAGATGACACAACCTAGCTTGTTGAAAGTGAAGAGAACTTGAAGCACTTACAGATGAAGATTAAAGACTAAAGCCCTCAGTATGGATTGTACCTCAAAATAAAGAAAACAAAAGTCCCCACAACTGGACCAATAAACAACATCATCAAAAATGGAGAAAATACTGAAGTTGTCAAGGATTTCATTTTACTTGCATCCACAATCAACGCCCATGGAAGCAGTAGTCAATAAATTAAATGACATATTGCATTAGGGAAATCTTCTGCAAAAGACCTCTTTAAAGTGTTAAAAAGCAAAGATGTCACTTTCAGAACTAAGGTGCACCTGGCCCAAGCCTTGGTGTTTTCAATTGTCTCATATGCTTGCCAAAGGTAGACAATGAATAAGGAAGACCAAAGAAGAGTTGATGCATTTGAAATGTGGTGTTGGAGAAGAATATTGAATATACCGTGCACTGCCAGAGGAACAAACTAATCTGTCTTGGAATAAATACAGCCAGAATGCTCCTTAGAAGTGAGAACGGTGAGACTTCATCTCATGGACTTTGAACATGTTATCAGGAGGGACCAATCCCTTGAGAAGGACATTATGCTTGGTAATGTAGAGGGTCAGTGAAAAAGAGGAAGACCCTCAACAAGATGAATTGACAGAGTGGCTGCAACAATGGGCTCAAACATGGCAATGATTGTGAGGATAGTGCAGGACCAGGCAGTGTTTTGCTCTGTTGTACATGGGGTCACTATGCGTCAGAACCAACTAGACAGCACCAAAAGAAAAAAAGGATACACGCAGGATACAGATGGCATATTTAAATCCCATTGTTTGAACTACTCAGGATATAGGAGTAGAAAATTAATTCTATGGTGGATTAGGTACCAAAAGAAAATCTGAGTGTTAAATGCATAGGTAAAAATAAAGGAGGAGCTTAACTTCTAAGGAATCAATGTGCAGTTCATAATACTAAAAAAAAAAAAAAAAAAAACACAAACCTAGCTGTGAAAAATTAAGATACTAAGATAAAAGAAGGATTAGCAGCAACTCTAGCTCAGAGCTGAGTTATTAACCTCCCAATGAAGAGTATATTATTAGATAGAAAATTTGTCTGGAATCCACAACCTCCACCAGACTGAGTCCAGAAAAACTAGATGGTGCCCTCTTAGCACCACCAAATGCTCTGGCAGGGATCACAATAGATGTTCACAGACAGAGCAGGAGGAAAATGTAGAACAAAATTCAAATTCACACAAACACTCACAAAAGACCAAGCTTGCTGGTCTGACAGAGACTGGAGAACCCTGAGAATATGGTCCCTGGACACCCTCTTAACTCAGTAGTGAAGTCACTCTTGATGTTCGCTCTTCAGCCAAAGATTAGACAAGTGTAGCCCTGGTGGCACAGTGGTTAAGAGCTTGGCAGCTAACCAAAAGGTTGGCAGTTTGAATCCACCAGGCACTCCTTGGAAACCCTGTGGGGCAGTTCTGCTCTGTCCTATAGGGTCACTATGAGTTGAAATCGACTTGATGGCAACAGGTTTGATTGGTTTTTTGGTATAGGACCAAAAATAACACATGTGATCAAATGCATTTTGTAGTTCAATTCACGTATATGAGACTAATGGGCACACCAGCCAAAAAGCAAAGACGAGAAGGCAAGAAGGGACAGGAAAGCTTGACAAATGGAAACAGTGAAGCCAGGGTAGAGAAGGGGGAAGTGTTAACACATCGTGTGGTTGGCAACCAATATCACAAAACACTTTGTTTATTAACTATTTAATGAGAATCTAATTCACTCTGTAAACTTTCACCTAAAACACAAATAAAAGAAAAATTGTCTGGAATGCAGTGAAGCCTTTCGGTAGGGTAAGAAACATGGAGTACAGCATGACAAGTATATAACCAACTAGAGACCATAGTAAATCAGGCCCAGTGTATCGTCCAGTTTTTTTTTTTTTTTTTTATAATGCAACACTCTTAACCTCTGTTATGAATTGTGTCTCCCCAAAACACCTGTTGGAATCGTAACTCCTATACCCATGGATGTAATCCCATTTGGGAACAGGATATTCTTTGTTATGTTACTGAGGCCATATCATTGTAGGATGCGTCCTAAACCTAATCACATCTTAGTTCTATAAAAAAGCAGATTAGATACAGAAATAGGCACAAACAGGGGAAGACGGGTGCCATGTGAAGTTGGTCAAGGAACTGAGGAGCAATGTGGCTACAAAAGCTAGAAGAGACAAGATCTTCCCACAGAGCTGACTAAGAGAGAGCCATCTTCCGGAGCTGGTGTGCTGAATTCAGACTTCTAGCATCCTGAACTGTGAGCAAATAAATTTCTCTTCTCTAAAACCACCCTTTGTGGTACTTGTTACAGTAGTGCTGGGTAACTACGACAATTTCTTACATATCTGATCTGCTATTTTATTTAATTTCATTATCATGTAAATTTACACCCACTGCAAAATTCCTTGCACAAAGAACTTATATATCAAATTGTATCTTCATTTAAAATGTGCATAGAATCTATCATAGCTGTATTACAAAAGGGCAGATCTCAATAAAATCCTCACACAATATGGGTGAACATGTTCCATGTAGAACTGCTAAGATGATTTCGATCCCTAGGTAAGATTAAGAGTCAGAGGCTACTGCACAAATTAGGTATCATTAGAGTATCAAAGTGATTTGATTATTTTCCAGGATGTATGTGACTTCTTGCACACATTGCCAAGAATATAAATCAAAATGTCAGTGAAGTGCAGGTGAGGCCAAATAAACAAGTTGTAGATTCACTTCATACATCATTGATCAATGAATGTTATCAATTTCTGCACAGCCCAGGATCCTGATAACTTTCCTGTTGAGCTAGTAGCATAAATTTTAAATGACCTGTGGCTCACCATGAGGAGAATTGCTAAAAGGCACTCCAAGTGATTTAAAAACATTCTGAATCACTGCTTCACATAATGGAAGAAATTTTTACTGCAATTCTCAAGAGTCACTAAAATATAGAAACTTTTTTTTTTATGTTTAAAGCTTCCGAAGGTCAATTTCCAAATAAATGTTATGCTAATACAGGTAGTAGAAATTATTTTTCCACGGTTGATTACCTCTGCAGTTTGAAACCCTATTAAATGTATTTAAATTGAAATCAAAATAATGGAAAACTCCAATTACTATATATATGTACATATATATAACACACATATACACATATATTACATATATTCTCACTATGAGTTTAGAAGATAGAGGTAACTCATAAAAAAATAAAATAAAAATAATGTTGGCCTGTCCCATTCCATTGATTTAAGAACATTTTTAGTACAGACCTAGCGTCAACTACCATATTTTTACACAAATAACACACACCTTCAGCATTTTTTTTTTGCCAGCCACACCTTCCCATCCATGAGGCATCCTCACAAGGGCACTATGCTAATTTTTCTTCATAGCAACATGTAAAAAAAACTGGCATAGTGGCATCTATGAAAGTACCTCTCAGTAGGAGGTTGTGGCCAGCAAACAAATGCAGAAGGCACGTGTTATTTGCGTTAAAACATGGTACATCTAAATGTCGTTGTAAGCTGCTGCCAAGTTGGCTCCTGATTCATGGTGACCTCATGCACAACAGAACAAAATGCTGCCTGGTCCTGCACCATCCCTATGATGGGTTGAGAATTGGACCACTGTGATCCATGGAGTTTTCATTGGCTGATTTTCATAAGTAGATCATTGGGCCTTTCTTCCTAGTCTGTCTTAGTCTGGAAGCTCTGCAGAAACTTGTTTAAGACAATAGCAACATGTAAACTTCCATTGACAGATGGATGGTTGCTGTGCATAAGGTGCATTGGTTGGAAATCAAACCCAGGTCTCCTTCATGAAAGGTGCATGGTAAGAATCAGCATGAATCACATACCCAAGATGTAGAGATTGATCCAATCTTCACATTCCTATTTCTCCATCTTTATTGCCAGGCACTCCCATAACATTTTCTCTCTCTGACCCTTGCCACCTGGAGCTAGGTCAGAGCTCACAAGTTAAAGGGCACGTCCTTCAGACTCTCAAATAAACAGACACTAGTCTCAAGTTTGGGGATTCCACAGAACACCCTAACCTTTGAACTGCTATCCACAAATTCAGGGCTGGTTTCTCACTACCCCTACAGGATGTCACCCTCAAACTCAAGAATCCACACAATAGCCATGCTTTCTGAGCTGCTAGCTTCTACTGCCCTATTGGGTTTGATAATTTCTTACAACAACTCACAGGATTCACGAAGAGTATACCATACAACTACAGATTTGTTGTACCCAAAAAAGGATATATCTGGCAGGGTTCCTAACTTAAAGCTTCCATGTGCTGGTGAACATACTACCCTCCTGAGAGCGGGTGTTCTTATTAATCAGGAAGTTCTTCCAATAGGAAGTTCCCTGAGTCTTCATGTTCAGGGCTGTATATCAGCCAGTTCTTCATGACAGTCTAAATCATGCCTCCTCAGACTAGATGATATCTGCCTCCCAGGTGAGTCTTTTCTGATTAGACCAGTCTCCACTCCCTAGCACAAATTCTCAGGTGTGGCCCAGAAGTCACAGACCAAGGCATTCCAGTTGTTCCAAGGGTTATTTCTCTGGAGCCAAGGACAAAGGCCACCTTACTTGGGGTAAAACTAGTTCCTTTACCTCACAGGAAATGAGAATTCTACTACTGAAATACCAATGCCTTTCATCCAAATAGACTGTTCCAGTGTAGATAATTTACTGATGCTATTGAGAACCTGTTATCCTGTGCCTTCCTCACCTCCATCCCTACTCCTTTATATGAAGGATCATAAGCTAATTTCTTGCTTCTTACTACAAGTCACTGCTGCATAGGGAATCCTTCACAAGCTGGCTGAAGGATCTGTATTCTCTTGAATTTAGTGAGATGAAACATTCTATGCCTCTCAACCCTGGTTTTTTTTTTTGTTTTTTGTTTTTTGTTTTTTCCTGTATCTACCCAAAGTAGGAGCCTCTTTCCCTTCCTGTCATACATCCAACCTCTTTGTCATTCCTGTCCTATAATTAAAATTTCCTTCTCTCTTTTCTCTTTGAAACTCTTGTACTGAATACTCTGGAACTCCTATGCCATTATTAGCAAGCTCTCCTCCATGCAAAAAGTCTTCTTTGGAAGTAAGCTTCTTTAGTCTCTCACCAGACGCATGTTAGGGTTAGAAGACACAATTGTGATCTTCTTTGTTCCTGAATGCCTGTTTCTGACGACTACACCTCTACCCTATTTTAAAAATTCCTACTGTTTTTTTTTGTTGTTGTTATGCTTGAGAATACACACAGCAAAACATATACCAACTCAACAATTTGTACATGTACAATTCGATAACATTGATTACATTTGTCATGTTGTGTTACCATTCTCACCCTCCTTTTTTGAGTTGTTCCTCCCCCATTAACATAACTCACTGCCCTCTAAGATTCCTTTGTAATCTTTTGAGTTGCTGTTTTCAGTCGGGATAGTTCTTAAAAGAGCATAATGCTCAAGGCAGACATTTTTTACTAGTTAAACTAAATTATTTTTTGGTTTTGAGAATACGTCAGGGGATATTTTTGGCTTAAGGTTTAAAGATTATCTCAAGGCAATAATGTTGGGGGTTCATCCAACCTCCGTGGCTCCAGAAAATCTGAAGTCAATGAGAATTTGAAATTTTGTTCTGCTCTTTTGCCCTTCTGATCAGGATTCTTCTATAGAATGTTTGATCAAAATGTACAGTAATGGTAGCTCGAGCACCATCCAGTTCTTCTAGAGGTATTTGTTCATGAAGGCAATTAGCCTCCCATTCCATTTTCTCCCCCTATTCCAGACTCTTTTTCCTTTGTTGCTCTAGGAGAATAGAGATAAATTGTATCTTGGATGGCTACTTGCAAGCTTTTAAGACCCCAGGCACTCTGCAACAAATTAGGAGGTAGAACAGAAACATTAAACACTTTGTAAGGACAATTAACTGTGATGTCCTATGAAACCATGACCTAAACCTCCAAATCAAAGAACCAAATCCCATGAGGTGTTTGGTTATACATAAACAGCCTCAGCAGCTACTCTTTTTTTTGGTTGTTGTCGTAAGTATGTTTTTTACACAACTTTTGCCAATTCAACTTTTTACAGCTGTACAACTTATTAACAACATTTAAAATAATCAGCTGTGCAACCCTACCCTTAATCAGTGCAATTATTCAGTCACCGTAATCTGAAACTCAGTACTCTATAAACTCAAATAAAAGACTTGTTCCCTACTATGTCTATCAACTACTTACTTTCCAATACTCCCTTACATTTATTTAAGATATCAGCACCTAACAGTCTAAATTTTCCTAGTCATTTTTCCATCATTCAGTAGGATTCCATAATCCTCACAGATAACTCATCCAATATGCTGATCTTTCAGTTCTCTGATAACCTCTTCTTTCAAAAAAATTAATCTGCCATTTTTCCAGTTTAAAAAAGAAAATCCTATATTTATACCTTGGACTTGCTAGCAGCCAAAGTACATCCACTTCTGAATTTACTAATTTCAATAATATTTACAGAAAAAGCTACTCCTCTTCTTCTACACAGTTTTACTTTATTAGGAAGTACAGTTTGATTTGTTTTTTATTCATTATTTAATTTCCTTATTTTCCCCACCCATTGCTACCATTTTGTTTTCTCTCTTAACCCAGCACACATTTCACAATCGTTTCTATTATCTTACTAATAATCTATTTTTCTTTGGTAATCTCTGTATCAATAAAAGACACTAGACGTTTATGCCAGGTGCTTATGTGTGACTCTGGATATTGCCTTCTCTTTGCCCTTTGGATATTGTGAATCACCAAGTCCTGTTTATTCTATTCTGTAAATTTACTATGAATTAATATATTTATCCTTATTTTCACTCCCATTCCAATGTTCTGAGCTATTGTCATCTCTCATATAAATAATCTGGACCATTTACTAAAGGGTAGTTTTTTTGTTGTTGTTGTTGTTTTCGGTTTTGTTTTCTTTCTTTTCTGTTCCATTTGGAAATGTTTTCACATTTATTTTGTATTTTTATTCTCATGCTAATGTAGGAATCATGACAGCACATATCCTGCATAATACATACATGAAGTGGGGATGTCTTTATGATATTATGGTACTGATTTGAGAATGGGGAGTAATTGCAAGGTCAAATTAGTTTCTCAACTTCATCTTTTTGTTTATACTTTTTGTTTTTAATCTAATCAAATTGTCACACTGCAATCATAGTAATCTTTAAAAAATAAAAATCAAATCATGTCAGTGCCCTGCTCAGAATACTTTCCTGTCTTCCCATTATTCTAAAATAGACTCTAAATTTTTCAACAAAGTCAAAAACCACATTTTTTTCAAAGCGTAGTTTGTAGACAAAAAGAAACATCTTGGCCTAAGAGTTTATTCCAAATATAGATCATTAGGCCACACCCTAGCAGTACTAAATCTAGTAACATCCCAAGGTGACATGGATGCACACTGAAGATAAAAGCATTGATTTTAAAGACCCTGTATGATCTGCTCTGAAACTTTTCATCTTGTAGCCACTTAATAAAAAATAATCCCAGAGCATTAAAAATAAAGACCATTATTTTTCTCCACACTGATAAAGTTATAAATAATTTTTATCTAAATAATAATGATGGAGGTTAAAAATAATAGTAATAATAAAAGTAAGTTTTATTTTTAGGCCATCCAATTTCTCTCAGTGGCAAATTTTACTTTTTAAAACATTTGTGTATGTTCGCTCTTTTAATTCTAGAATAACAATCCATGCAAAAAATTATGATTTTTTAGTGAAAAATTTTACTTTCATTTCTTATTTCCTTTAAAAGATCTAAATTTTGTAAAAAATTTTGCAGCTATTTAATCCTAGATTAAACCAAAATAACCAACTTATTACCATCGAGTCTATTCAACTCATGGCAACCCAATGTGTTTCAGAGTAGAACTGATTCATAGGGTTTTCCTGGCTGTAAACTTTATGGAAGCAGATCATCAGGTCTTTATTCTGCATCACTACTGGGTGAGTTCAAAGCCAACCTTTAGGCTGGTAGACAAACGCAAACTGTTTACACAGTCCAGGGATTTTAACATCTATTTCTTTTTTACACCCACTCTGAATTTCCTTGATGATGGATAGACCTGTTCTTATTTTCTAAAAAAGCCATATATATTTTTATAAGAAAAAGAAAAGCATAACAGCTAAGTCACATCAAACCTTATCTGGCTAAATTCTATACACCTAACAGATAACAGCTTAAACATAATTTTCTCAGGGAAGCATACTTTGAACTCATCAGCTGAGGTTAGATCTTTCTATTGTATCCTTCATTGCACCATTGTATCTTTTGCACTGTAATACCTGCTGGGTGTATACATATATATATTCTGTATATTTGCTGTATTGTAAATTCCGTTAGGAATTTAGAATAGAGAATATGTTTGTCTCAGGATCTAGGACATTGCTTAAATCACAGATGATGTAATCAATAAATATTTTCTGGGCAAATGTAAATGCAAACCTACTTGGTGGCCTGATGTCAGTGAACATTCTTATTCAATTCCTAGATCTTAACATATATATTCACTGACTTGTGCAAAGAAAACTGATGCTAATAATTAAATGCAATTAATTACTTATAAAAAAAGATAAAAATGTAAATTCCTTCTTAAAAAAGGCTATAAAATATAGGTGTCATTTTATTCTTCATTTGTGTTTAGCATTAAATGTTAACATCATCTCCTTTACCAAGGTTGACTATAATCCACAAATTATTTTTTAATTTCAGTTACAAATCAGGTATGTTCATAGTAGACATATTTATCATTTTTGGTCCTTCCCTTTAAATATAATCTCTTTTGGGAAAAGGGCCGAGGTTTTTGTTTTGTTTGTTTGCCGTTTTAAACCAGCCACACAGAAGCTGCTTGATAACAGTTAATTTCTTTTTCCCTAAGTATCTCGAAGCTCCTTTTAGAATTTATTTTATAAGCTTCATAACACCTCGCTTCTATAGAAATGTCTGTCCTTTTTCTTTTTTATAAGCCTGCTGGAATGAAATGGAAGGTTCAATATCACACAATAAAACAAAGGTGAAATAAAACATAGGTCTCCCTAATCCCAGTTCACTACTCCCATCACGATACCAAATTTCTTTGTGGGATACTAATGTGAAATTGTATTCTAAGTTGCAAACCAACAATAACCAAGATCATAATAGGCTGCATAGCTCCAGAGGAGAATGTCTGGTGCATCAGTAATAAACAGGATAGATCCCTGAAATACAGCTTTCCTTGGGGTTGGAATTTATATTCAGAGCATTGCTGTTGCTGTGAGACACCACAATAACAATCCTACAGCATAGTTTCAAAGGTCTAATAAATTAGATTCTTCCCTGGCTCAGTCAAAAACACCGTGTTCAGCAGTTTCAACAATGGACGCCTCATCTAATTAAATTAAGTGCTTTAGCGGCTCATGCCGACAATGCTACCTTGAGCTGATAGACTTGGGTTTGCAATATTGCTAATCTGGCACGCAGCCACCGGGATGATCATAGAAACTGAGCCAACAATTTGATCTCAAGTAACTGAAAGACAAGAAAGGGACAATTTTCCTTTTAATGGTGCAGTAGTCCTGATATTTAAAGTTATATTTCACCCCTGCCATATGCCTAGAATGTTTTTGGAAGGCCCACTTATCATTAAACATTTAATTCTAAAAAAGTCTATGAACTCATTACTATTTTAATATGATAGCTATTTTTCTTCCAAAACGATCTCCAGTGAAAGTGGGAAATTTTACTTGAAGATACAGTTTTTTATACTTATAGTTATTACAGTACATGGAATATTTAGGACTTTTTACTGTGTGTGTGTGTGTTTTGGCTTTTTAGTGTGTTTGTATTTGATAAGGAGCTCTGGAGATGCAGTAGTTAAAGTGCTCAGCTGCTAACTGAAAGGTTGGCAGTTCGAATCCATTAACTGCTTCTCAGGAGAAAGATACGACAATCTGCTTTCATAAAGATTTACAGATTTGGAAACTTTATGGGGCAATTCTACTCTGCCCTATAGGCTCGCTATGATTCAGAATCAACTCCATGGCAACAGTTCTTTTTTTCATATTTGACAGTTTAAAAAAATGAAATTCAAAGTAAAACTTGACGCATAGAAAAAATTTACATTAGAAAACTAATTTAATCATTGTATTTTTGATAATTTTTCCTTTCCAGAGGAGAACTGTAGTTTTACAGGTTTCCAAGGAGTGGCTGGTAGACTCAAACTGCTGGACCTTTAGGTTAGCTGCCAAGCTCTTAACCACTGTGCCATTACAGCTCCTTTACAAGTTTAGGAGAGTGATTTTTTTTTAGGCAACGTATATGTACAAGTTTTACTAGCTAGAACTCATAATATAAAAATGTCATAATTTAATTATTATCTCATTATTAATTTGGTCGATAATTTAATTAAGACTTATTGAATAATTTTGAAATCATAAATAACTACAGTATTCTATCCATTCATTTTAGTTGGGTCTTCACCATACTGTCAGAGTATATAGATGAAAGCAAAAGAAGACATAATGCAGAATTATTTGGCTAAGAAAGACTGAATAAGAATATTAAACTTGAAATACATAAATAATAGAAAATGGAGGAAGATGTAATTATCAGCGCAAGAGAATTAGCATCATGATTTCTTATTCTGGCTTTCGGACTTCATATGGCCAGGCAAAAGACTAAGGCTTGAAACATAGATTTGACTCTCTTTGAAATGAGATCCAGGTGGATATGTGAAAAATGAGATTTTGATATAGTTATACATTAACAATTCTAATTTCAAAAAATGAATGATTTAGTATTGTGTTCTTATCAGGCTGACAATGTTGCATATCAATCAATTTCAGAGACAAAAGTAACGCCCACGCAAAAAAAAGTTTCACAGCACAGAAAAATCAGCAGGTTTCTATGCATCAGACATGGGCAGTCTGAAAAGGAAGTTAAGGGAACAATTCCATTTACAATACTATCTAAAAGAATAAAATACCTAGCAATAAATTTAAACAAGGAAGTGAAAGACTTGTACCCTGAGAGCTATAAAACGTTACTGAAAGAAATTAAGGAAGACCTAAATAAACAGGAAGATTCTGTGTTCCTGGATTCGGCTCATAGCAACCCTATAGGACAGAGTAGAAATGCCTCCTAGGGCTTCCAAGGCTGTAATCTTTACGGAAGCAAACTACCACATCTTTCTCCAGCAGAGCAGCTGGTGAGTTTGAACCACCAATCTTTTAGTTAGCAGCTGAGTGCTTAATCACTGTACCACCAGGGCTCTTGGTTAATGGATTAGAAGACTTAACGTTGTTATGATATCAATACTACCCAAAGCAATGTATAGATCCATTGCAGAACCGATCAAAATTCAAACAGCCTTCTTTCCGGAATAGGAAAAGCCAAACTTCCAATTTATATGCAACTGTAAGGATGCCTGAACAGCCAAGACAGTTTTGAAAAAGAACTAAGTAGGAGGACTGATACTTTCCAATCTCAAAATGTGCTATAAAGCTACAGTAATCAACACAGGCCAATACCAGTGTAATGATAAATTGATCTGTTATGCATGTTCTTCATAGAGTGCAAAGGGTAAAACCAAGTTGTAAGCATAAGCATATATTCACTCTTAAGGCTCTCTGTTTCTCAAGCCCCCTCTCATGGGAATTGTAGCAATAATACAGTAGAAAATTCTTAAGCAACTATCATTATAATTACCCCATTGCTGTTGAGTCAATTCCCACTCAACTCATAGTGACACTATAGGACAGAGCAGAACTGTCCAATAGAGTTT
The DNA here is from genome assembly GCA_030035585.1 of Dugong dugon. Lineage (NCBI taxonomy): Eukaryota > Metazoa > Chordata > Mammalia > Sirenia > Dugongidae > Dugong > Dugong dugon. Next base: position 27,213,153 of record CM057473.1, on the reverse strand, counting down.
CCAAGGAGTGTCTGGTGGATTTAAACTGCCGACCTTCCGGTTAGCAGCCATAGTTCAACATAGCTCTTAACCACTGCCCCACCAGGGCTCCTTCATTAAAATTAATGCATATTAATTATAATATTCATAGAGGAAAACTTGATGATTCACAGAGACTCTTGATGAGAATTAAAAAAAAAAAAGATTAAGGTACTGAAGAACAAAATTGGCTCAAAAAGCACAAGAACATTTCAGAATCATACAATAATGATGGGTTACAAAAGATTAGAGGATGGAATGTAGTGCCATGTGATAACATAAAATGGAAAATAGGTAAATGTAGCTAAGAAGCAAAGAGGGTTAAAAATGTAGGCAAAGAACAGAGAAAAAATAAATTAAAAAATTGTTAATTTGACTAATAATGGATGTGTGACACTCTTGTTCTAGGATTATAAATGACTCATACAAACTGAGGAAATAGCAAGACGATTGGTATGAGGCAGTCAAACACATCGCATAGTAATGGCTCAAAATAAATTGTAGTATGAGTCATAGAATGGATAAGAGATAGGATATGAGGAGTTAGTAGGCAAAATATATAAAAATATCATTAAAGTCAAATCTATACAAATATCAAAATGAAAGCAATTGTCATAACGTTTACACAAAAATTAAAATAGTTTCTTGTGTAGTGGAAAGATAATTCATTTTTGTGTCAAAAAAAATAGACTGATTTTCTTGGTGCTTGAAATTAATATGGATGTGACTTGGTTTCCCTATGAGTAAAAAGGGAACAAAGGGACCAAACCTTTGTCATAAAATTGTTTTATGTATTATATAACCTATATGAAGAATAAAATGTAAAAATGTTATAATAAATATTTTATTATGTTAGACTTGTCCATACTACACAATTTCCTTAGTCCTTCTCTAAACTATGCAATTTTGACTAAGAGATAGTTAAATATACCTCTGACACAGCAGCATTACAAACACACTGTTTATATTGAAGAGAAGCACAAGATTTTCAGATTATCACAAAATCAGAGATCTAATGGTAAACTGGTAATGTCTTCCTTTATATCTCCTTTGACTTCAAAATAAAAATCAACCTAATCTTAATTTAATCTTAAAACCTTTTAAAATAAAATAATTACATGGTTTCTTGCAATTATTTTAAAATTTCTACATCTGTTGCTATAAAAGAAAAGTCATCTTAGTGAAATTTACCTATGTCCTTTGATTTGGTGACTGTCTTTGCTATACATGATCTCTCCTCTGTGCAACTTTATGCTTATTACTGTAGGAATCATGCAATCCCAGAAAAGGCCTCAAGGTCTCCTTTGCACAGCATGAGCATCGGGTTCAGATGTACATACTACTTACATCCCAAGGCAACCCTTTCCATATCTAAAAAATATAACCAAAAAAACCAAACTCATTGCCAACGAGTCGATTCCGAGTCATAGCAACCCTATAGGACAGAGTAGAACTGCCCCATAGGCTTTCCAAGGAGAGGCTGGTGGATTCAAACTGCCAACCTTTTGGTTAGCAGCTGAGCTCTTAACTGTGCCACCAGAGCTCCCTAAAAGATATAACTCTAAAAAAACTTACATTTAAGGGTACATTGTATCACTATAAATTTCTGCTAATCAATTTAACCCCAGGTTCAATGCCTAATTCTAGACATACTTCTAGATAATTATTGTATCTTCTTTCTCAGGTCGAAAATAATCAGTCTTTTCACAAATTCTTCGTAAGGGAGGGCTTAACGTCTTATCATCATTTGGATAATTATCCTTGAATTTATTTTAATATGTAATAGATATTTCTCTCTTTGGCTAGGAAAACATATTTTGGCTTTTTTTTTTTTAACATCCTCCAAAACTTGTATTTAGACTTGTCATTGGACTCCTGAGTACTATCACTGTGAAGAATGATATTGTTTTGTGTGTTTGCTATGGTTAAAATTTACACTACCGGAATTATATTAATTTTTTGTCAGATACTATTAATGGCTGCTAGAATGTAATCTAGTATGTGAAGCTATTTCTAAATATTCTATCAGGCAGAATATGTTAGAAAATATATCCAAGGCCAAGATTACCATTTAAGTAAACAAGGTTTCCAAAAAATATCTATCCGCTAAAAATTTATTATCATTGTTAGGTGCAGTCTTTTATGACTCATAGTGACCTTACATACAACAGAAAGAAACACTACCTGGTCCTGTATCATCCTCACAATCATTGCTATGTTTGAGCCCATTGTTGCAGCTACTGTGTCAATCAATCTCATCAAGGGTCATCCTCTTTTTCAGAGACCCTCTACAAATTCACATTCTTTGCAATGTTATCAATAATTGATTATGATCTACACAGTTGAATGCCTTGGAATAGTCAATAAAACCCAGGTAAACCACATTTTAGTATTCTTTGCTTTGAGGCAAGGTCAATTAGTCATCAGCAGTGATATCCCTGGATCCAAGTCTTCTTCTGAATTCAGCTTGAATTTCTCGCAATTCCCTGTGGATGTACTACTGCAACCACTTTTAACTGATCTTCAGCAAAATTTTACTTGCTTGTGATTTTAACGATATTGTTTGATAATTTCTGCATTCTGTTGGATCACTTTTCTTTGGAATGAGCACAAATAATGGATCTCTTCCAGTTGTTTGGCCAGGTGGCTGTCTCCCCAAATTTCTTGGCATGAACAAGTGAGCAATTCTAGTGCTGTATCTGTTTGTTTAAACATCTCCACCGATATTCCCTCAATTCCTGGAGCCTTGTTTTTCGCCAATGCCTTCAGTGCAGCTTGGACTTCTTTTAATACCATAGGTTCTTGATCATATGTTACCTCTTGAAATGGTTGAATATCAACCAATTATTTTTGGTACAGTGACTCTGTGTATGCCTTCCATCTCCTATAGATGCTTCCTGGATTGTTCCATATTTTGCCCATAGAATCCTTCAAAATTGCACCTCGAGACTTGAATTTTTTCTTCAATTCTTTTAGTTTGAGAAATGCCAAGCATGTTCTTCCCTTTTAGTTTTCTATCTCCAGCTCTTTGCACATGTCATTATAATACTTTGTCTTCTTGAGCTGTCCTTTGAAATCTTCTGTTCAGCTCTTTTACTTCATCACTTCTTCCTTTCATTTTAGGTACTCTACATTCAAGAGCAAGTTTCAGAGTCTTTTCTGACATCGCTTTTGGTCTTTTCTTTCTTTCCTGTCTTTTTAATGACCTCTTGATTTCTTTATGTATGATATCCTTGATATCATCCCGTAACTTGTCTGGCCTTTGTTCATTTGTGGTCAATGCATAATATCTATTCTTGAGATGGTCTCCAAATTTAAGTGGGATACATTCAAGGCTGTATTTCAGTTCTCGTAGACTTGTTCTAATTTTCCTCAGTTTCAGTTTAAACTGGAATATGAGCAACTGATGGTCTGTTCCACATTCATACCTAGGCTTGTTCTGACTGATTAGATTGAGATTTTCCATCGTCTCTCTCCACGTATGTAGTTGGTTTGATTCCTGTGTTTTCCATCTGGTGAGGTCCACTTGTATAGCTTCCATTTATGTTGTTGTAAAAAGGCACTTGTAATGAAGTCGTTGGTCTTACAAAAATCTATCATGCAATCTCCTGCATCATTTCTATCACCAAGCCTATGTTTTCCAACTACACTTTCTTCTTCATTTCCAACTTTCACATTCCAATCACCAATAATTTTCAATGCATTTTGATTGCATGTTTGATCAATTTCAAACTGCAGAAGTTGGTAAAAATCTTTAATTTTATCATCTTTGGCATTAGGGGTTGGTGCATAAGTTTAAATAAGAGTCGTAGTAACTGGTCTTCCTTGTAGGTGTATAGATATTATCCTATCGCTGATAGCATTGTACTTTAGGATAGATCTTGAAATATTCTTTTTCAGAATGAATGCGACTTCATTCCTCTTCAATTTGTTATTCCTAGTATGGTGCTGTTGTTATGTGCCGTCGAGTAGGTTCCAAATAATAGTGACCCTGTACTCAACAGAATGAAACACTGCCCAGTCTTGTGTCATCCTCACAATTGTTGTTGTGCTTGAGAGCATTGTTGCAGCCACTATGTCAGTCCATTTCATTGAGGTCTTCCCCCTTTTGCTGACCTGCTACTTTACCAAGCATGATGTCCTTCTCCATGGACAGGTCCCTTCTGAAAACATGTCCAAAGTATGTGAGACAAAGTATTGCCATCCTTGCTTCTAAGGAGCATTCTGGCTGTACTTCTTCCAAGACAGATTTGATCATTCTTCCAGAAGTCCATGGTTCATTCAGTATTCTTTACTAACACCATAATTCAAAACCGTCAATTATTCTTTGGTCTGCCTTACTCATTTTCAACTTTCTCATGTGTATGAGGCAATTGATAACACCATGGCTGGGGTCAGGAGCACCTTAGTCCTCAAAGTGATATCTTTGTCTTTTAACACTTTAAAGAGGTCTTTTGCAACAATTTTGCCCACTGCAACACATTATTTGATTTCTTGACTGCTACTTCCATGGGCTTTGATTATGAAGACAAGTAAAATGAAATCCTTGACAACTTCAATCTTTTCTCCATTTAACATGATGTGTTTATTGGTCCAGTTGTGAAGATTTTGGTTTTATTTTATGTTGAGGTATTATCTATACTGAAGACTGTGGTCTTTGATCTTCTTCAATAAGTGCTTCAAGTCCTCTTCACTTTCAGCAAGCAAGGTTGTCTCATGTTCATATTGCAGATTGTTAATGAGTCTTCCTCCAATTCTGATGTTGCATTCTTCTTCATATAGTCTAGCTTCTCTGATTATCTGGTCAGCATAAAGACTGAATTAAGTATGGTGAAAGGATACAACCCTGATGCACATCTTTCCTGACTTTAAACCACACAATATCCCCTTGTTCTGTTGAATGACTGCCTCTTGGTCTATGTACAGGTTCTACACGAGCACAATTAAGTGCTCTGGAATTCCCATTCTTTGTAATGTTATCCATAATTTGTTATGATCCACACAGTTGAATGCCTTTGCTTAAGCAATAAAACACAGGTAAGCATCTTTCTAGTATTCTCTGCTTTCAGCCAAACTTCATCTGACATCAGCAATGATATTCCTCGTTACACATCCTCTTCTGAATCTGGCTTGAATTTCTGGATGTTTCTTGTAGATGTACTGCTCCAGCTGCTTTTGAATGATCTTCAGCAAAATTTTACTTATGCATGATATTAATGATATTGTTCAATAATTTATGCATTTGGTTGGATCAGTTTTCTTTGGAATAAGCACAAATATGGATCTCTTCCAGTAGATTGGCCAGGTAGCTGTCTTCCAAATTCTTGGCATAAACAAGTGAGCACAAGTGCTGCACCTGTTTGTTGAAACATCTCAATTGGTAGTCCATCAATTCCTGAAGCTTTGATTTTTGCCAATATATTCAATGCAGCTTGGACTTCTTCCTTCAGTTCTTAATCATATGCTACTTCCTAAAATGGTTGAACGTCTACCAATTCTTTTTGTACAGTGATTTTATGTATTCCTTCCATCTTCTTTAGATGCTTCCTAGAATGTTCAATGTTTTGCCCGTACCAAAAAAATCAAACCCTTTGCTGTGGAGTCAATTCCAACTTATACGAACCTTACAGGACTGTTGAAATGCCCCACAACATTTCCAGGGAGTGGTTCATGGATTCAAACTGTCAACCGTTTGGTTAGCAGCCATAGCACTTAACCACTACGCCACGCTCCGATTTGCCCATAGAATTGCAACTTGAGGCTTCAAATTTTTCTTTAGTTCTTTAAGTTTGAGAAATGCTGAGCTTGTTCCTCCCTTTTGTTTTTCTAACTCTAGGTCTTTGCACATTTCATTATAATACTGTACTTTGTCTTCTCCGGCTGCCCTTTGAAATCTTCTGTTCAACTCTTTTACTTCATCATTTTTTCCTTTCCTTTTAGCTAGTCTTTGTTCAAGAGCATTTCAGAGTCTCTTCTGACTAGTCATTCCCAGCATAGTAGACCATATGATTGTTCAATTCAAAATGGCCAATACCAGTCCTTTTCAGCTCATTAATGCCTAGGATATTGATGTTTATGTGTTCCATTTCATTTTCATGACTTCCAATTTTCATAGATTCATACTTCATGCATTCCACCTTCCTATTATTAATGGATGTTTGCAGCTGTTTCTTCTCATTTTGGGTAGGGCCACATCAGTAAATGAAGTTCCTATAAGCTTTACTCCAGCCATTTCATTAAGGTTAACTTTGCTTTGAGGAGGCAACTCTTCCCAAGTTGTATTTTGAGTGACTTACAGCCTGAGGGGGTCATCTTCTGGCACTATATTAAGCAACGTTTCAACGCTATTCATAAGATTTTCACTGGCCTGTTTTTTCAGAAGTAGACTGCCAAGTCCTTCTTCCTAGTCTGTCTTAGTCTGTAAGCTCTGCGGAAACCTTTCCACCATGGGAGACTCTGCTGGTATTTGAAATATCGGTGGCATAGCTTCCAGCATCACAGCAACAAGCAAGCCACTACAGTACAACAAACTAAAACTTTACTGAATGCAAATTATTATTAGGTTAATTTTTAGTCAAAATTGCAGACATTTAGTAAGAATGTAGATATAACCCCTCCCTTTTTTTTTCTGGCCACCTACAGATTACTCAGGAGTATGTTGGTGGTGCAAACAGTTAATATGCTCAGCTGCTATCTGAAAGATTGGAAGTTCAAATCCACCCAGAGGTTCCTCAGAAGAAAGATCCAGAGATCTATTTATGAAAAATTAACCACTGAAATCTCTATGGAGCACAATTCTACTCTGACACTCATGGGGTCACCATGAGTTGGAATTGACTCCATGGCAACTGGTGGTTTGCAGATTGCATAAGTGCAAAGAGAAAACTTCCGATGGGTGAGATCAAGCATTGATAATAACAAAAATCTGTATTTTGTTTGTATTTAGTTTTATAGTAGAAAGTTATATCAGACACTTATAATATAACCTATAAAATCCTTTTGCCCACCAGTGCTGAGCAGGTTTTGACCAATTTAGGATCAGGGAAACAGAAGAGTTCTTGCTCAATGTAGAGTAAGTCTTGGATCTGACCTAAGGCTCCTATGATGCTACTATGAGGGACTCTAAGGGAGCCAGCTCAGCACTCTTGCATATATGAACCAAACATGGAAGGAAGTTAAGTTTAAGGAGCTACGTTTAATCAATGGAAGAATTGAAGCCAAGAAATATATGCTTTCCATTCTTGTCTTCCTGGCCAACTATTCTGAAATACGTTTTACAAATCTCTCCATCTGGTCAGATGGAGCACCTGTGGTGGCAGCAAAATGGACTTTTTCCCTTTTCTTTTTATTTCCCCATGTTTGTCACTTGTGTTGCTTTGAATCACTTTCCAAATGCAGTACTTGTACACAGACCTTTGTTCTACATTTAGGGAATAAGAATGTGTATATGTTCAACTTTTCCCTTCTTAAAAGATTTTGTTTTTCTCTCAGAGACTTGCTTTTATATGGAAAAAATTAAAATACCATCTCAGTCCGAAAGCTTTTCAGTTACCCATTAAGGATTATAAAATCCCTATAGACATAAGGTTTGAGTTTACTGGCTGTGTCGTTTTCTGTCACATGTGCTGAGTTTTCCTGGGTGTGACCCTCTTTTGACTCCCCATCAGATAAACCCTCAAAGAAATCTTGTGGATGTCATGAAAGATCCTTCCCTTTCATTACTAAATTTAAACTTTCTCACTTTCAGACCTATTTATATATAGTAGAGAGCAGTGGCTGAAATCAATAAACCCCCCAATCAAGCTATGAAATAACGCCATATCATCAGATAGATGTAATGGAGTTGGGAAGGGTCAGTAAAGGGCAGCCACAATGATGAAGGGGATGAAGTGGCTTTCATATGAGTTTAAACTAAATCATCTGATCATAATGTGGCTTAGGTTTAACTTTTTCTAGAAAAGTCTATGTAAAGCCAAAAAGGACTTTGAAGAGGATAATATGTTCTCCAACTTTCACAGTATTAGAATTACAGAACTACTGAAAGATGCACTATGAAACGTCATTAAAATTTCCCCTTAAAACTATGAGTTGTACTGTTATTATTATCTAAGAGGAACTGCCTATAGAAAATTAAGATTGGATAAAATTGTGGCTGATATAGTGCTAACTGGATAATACAAAAATCTGGCACATTGAATAGCTTGTGTTTGATCTGTTAAGCTTGTCTTCACAGCAGGCAAAATACCTGTCTATAAAACATACTTGTGTGTCACAGGCAGAGAAAGAATATTGCATTAGTTTGGGTAGGCTATGCTCTGACAGAGTATTAAAAAAAAGAAAAAAAAAAATCCATTGCCATCAAGTTGATTCCCACTCATAGTGATTCTATAACACAGAGTAGAACTTCCCCATAGAGTTTCCAAGTTTGGTGGATCCAAACTTCAGACGTTTTGGTTACCAACCCAGCTCTTCACCACTGTGCCACCAAGGCTCCCTAACAGAGTATAACATACAGTAAATGCCTATTTTATGTCTTCGTTGAGGCATTAATGTATTTATAAAATTCTCTGTTTAAATTTTATTTGTCCTTTTCTTCTTCCCCAATCAAGACAATCACTAAATTTTATCTGGAGAAAAGAGGAGCTATTCAAAAGGAAGGAATCCTACCATTGCATTTTAAGTCTCACAGACCTTCAAGAAATTGAAGCCTAATGAGCTATGAAGAAGGGAAGAAACGAGCTAAGTTTAATTACTCATTGCCTTTGAATTGATTCAGACTCATAGTGACCCTATAGGACAGAGCAGAACCGTTCCATGGGGTTTACGAGGAGTGGCTGGTGAATATGAACTGCCAATGTTTTGCTCTTAACCACTGTGCCACCAGGACTACTAAGTGTAATTATTGTATAGTATTATCCTACTGAATCTCAAATGTTTGATATCTCTAGTTATCACTTGCTAAGAACAAGCCGTATATATTTTTAAAATGAATTAGACACTGTTTATCTCTATCTATGCTTCATGATATTTCCAAGGCCATTTTTGGAAAGATAAATAGGTAGACATATTTAATGAATCATTCTAACAGCAATTACAGACGATTTCTTCAATAGAAAACACACATCTGACCAGAATATTTTATTTTCATTAAGATCAACTGTAACATTTTATAAAGTTAATTCTTATTTATGGTTTGTACATATAATACTTCATATGTCCCTCTGTGAGGAGACAATCAATGTTAACATTTTCTTGTGTATCTTCCAGATACTTTCTATGCATATACAAGAAGCTATCTTTTTTTTGGTGAGTGTTTCTTGTTATAAAATGACTTACATTGTAGATCTAGTAGAAAGTTTTTAAATATAATTATATAAAAGTTATATATCTTTAACATCTTTTTACTGATCACCCTGAGAAATAAGGAAATTAGTATATGTCCTCTTTCTCCTTTTCTTTTACCAATTAATTTTATGGATTTCTTTATTGTTTGTAATATTGGCACTTGGGATTAGGATAATTAGTTCCGGTTTCCTCAAAAAAAAAAACAAAAAACCTCAGCTGCTTAATGCAATACTGGTTCATTTCTCACGCACATAAAGATTGATGGGAGTTGGGAAACCTCCTTCCATCTGGTAGTGACACCATCTGGAGCATGTGGCCTCCAAGGGCTCCATGGCAGAGGAAGAGAGAAATGGAAGAAGACACCAGCTCTTAAAAGCCTCAGCCCAGAAGTGACACATGCCACTTCTGCTCGTTGTCTAAAAACTAACTGCAAGGCAGGCTGGCGAATGTAGAGGAGAGCATGGAATATTTAGTGAGCACAAACTGTCTCTGCAACATGTTTATACAATTAGATATGCTTAAGATCTTATTGTTTAATGTATCAACTTTAAACAATATCATTTGATCCTGATGTAATAAAATGCACCAAACATAAATGCACTGATACAGAAATCATCCTAAAGCAACCACACATATGACCACCACAGGTCATGAAATAGAACAGTATTAGCTTCTCAAAATTTCTTTTGTGCTCATTTTCTTTTTATTTATTTATTTTTTATTGTACTTCAGGTGAAAGTTTACAGAACAAATAGTTTCTCATTAAACAGTAGTACACATGTTGTTTTATGACATTAGTTAACAACCCCAAGACATGTCAACCCTCTCCCTTCTCGAACTCTTTTTTTTGGGGTGGGGTGAAAATATACATAGCCAAAGATACACCATTCCAAAAATTTCTACATGCACAGTTCAGTGACATCAACTACGCTCTTCCAATTGTGCTGCTATTCTCACTTCAGATGAAGGTTTACAGAACAAAATAGTTTCTCATTAAATAGTACACAAGTTGCCCTATAACAATGGTTAACAACACCACTACACGTCAACGCTATCCTTAGTCAACCTTGGGTTCCCTATCACCAGCTTTCCTGTCCCCTTCTACCTTCTAGTCCTTGTCCCTGGACTGCTGTGCCTCATTAGTCCCATTTTGTTTTATGGGGCTGTCCAATCCCCAGTGAACCTCAGAAGTGACTTCACCACTGAGCTAAAAGGTTGTCTGGGGGTCATACTCTTGGGGTTCTTTTGTGCTCATTTTCAATCATCACTTCCTCTCTTCTCCCTAAAGGCACTGGTATCATAAGGTCAAATTGTGTAATTTAGCTTTGTTTTTTTTTGAAACATCACCACCCATCTGTCACTTGCCTTGCTGTGTGTCATGTGTTGAATTGTGTCCCTCCCCCCCCCCCCCCCAAAATATGTGTCAACTTGGCTAGGCTATGATTCTCAGCAGTGTGTGGTTGTCCTCCACTTTCTGATTTTATGCAATTTTCCTATGTGTTGTAAATCCTAATCTCTACCTGTGATTAATGAGGCAAGATTAGATTACATTAAAGAGGATTAGAGCGGGATGCAACATCCTTGTTCAGGTCACAGCTCTGATCCGATGTAAAGGAAGTTTCCCTGAGGTGTGGCCTGCATCACCTTTTGTTTCAGAAGAGATAAAAGGAGAGAGAGGCAAGCAGAGTTGAGGAGACCTCAGTACCACCAAGAAAGAAGCACTAGGAGCAGATAGTGTCCTTTGGACCTGGGGTGTATGTGCTGAGAAGCTCCTAGACCAGAAGACTGATGATAAGGACCTTCGTCCAGAACTGACAGACAGAGAAAGGCTTCTCCTGGAGCTTGTGCCCTGAATTTGGATTTCTAGCCTCCTAGACTGTGAGAGAATAAATTTCTGTTTGTTAAAGCCAGTAGTATTTCTGTTGTAACAGCACTAGATAAGTAAGACATGTGGTGACTTGCATGTTGCTGTGTTGCTGGAAGCTATGCCACCAGTATTTCAAATACCAGTAGGGTCACCATGGTGGGCACGTTTCAGAGAAACTTGCAGACTAAGACACAAAAGGACAAAAGCTTAATGATCAACTTTTCAATATTAGACAATGAAAACCTTATGGACCACAAAAGAATATTGTCTGACTGGGTTTCTTTGCACACATCATGAAGAGGGATCGATCTCTGGAGGAGGACATCATGTTTGGTGAAGTAGAGGGCCCATGACGGGGGAGATGATTCTTGGTGATATAGATTGGCACAAGGATGAACTAGAACATGCTGGTGATTGTGAAGACAATACAAGACTGAGCAATGTTTCGTTCCATTGTACATAAGGTTGCCATAAATTGGAGTTGTCTCCATGGCAGCTATTTATCTACTTTGAAAAGTATAGAAACAGAATTTTTCAGTTTGTATAGCTTAGTAAGTGACTTCTTTTGCTCAACTTTATGTATATGATATTGATCCAAATTGTCATGTTATGCCAGTAGGTCACTAACACAAAGACCTCATCTTGTAAGTATAGATATAGCATAGAATTTATTGGGGGAACTTACAAGCAGAGAACCCATGTGTCTGTCAGTTTGTTTTACTGTGATAGCTTGCATGTTGCTGTGATGTCAGAAGCTATGCCACCCACCAGTATTTCAAATACCAGCAGAGTCACCCATGGTGGAATGTTTCAGCAGAGCTTCCAAACTAAGACAGACCAGGAAGAAGGACCTGGTGGTCTACTTCTGAAAAAACTGGCCAGTGAAAACCCTATGAATAGCAGCGGAACATTGTCTGATATAGTACTGGAAGGTGAACCCTCAGGATGGAAGGTACTCAAAATACAACTGAGGAAGAGCTGCCTCCTCAAAGTACAGATGACCTTAAGTACGTGGATGGAGTAAACTTTTGGGACCTTCACATGCTGATGTGGCAAGACTCAAAATGAGAAGCAATAGTTGCAAACATCATTAATAATAGGAACATGGAATGCACAAAGTATGAATCTAGGAAAATTAGAAGAAGTCTAAAAATGAAATGGAATGCTTAAAGATTAATATCATAGGTATTAGTGGGCAGAAATGGACTGGTATTTCATTTTGGATCGGATAATCATGTGGTCTACTCTGCCAGGAATGACAAACTGAAGAGGAATGGCTTCCATTCATCATCAGAAAGAACGTTTCAAGATCTATTCTGAAGTACAACACTGTCAGTGCTAGGATAATATCCATACGCCTACAAGGAAGACCAGTTAATATAACTATTATTCAAATATACACACCAACCATTAATGCAAAAGATGACTAAAACAGAAGATTTTTACCAACTTCAGCAGTCTGAAATTAATCAAACATGCAAGCAAGATGCAGTGATACTTACTGGTGACTGGAATGGGAAAGTTGGGAATAAAAAAGAACAATTGTAGTTGGAAAATATGGCCTTGGTCATAGAAATGACACCAGAGATCACATGATAGAATTTTGCAAGACCAATGACTTCTTCAAGGTCAATACCTTTTTCAACAACATAAACTGCAACTACACGTGGATCTCACCAGATAGACTATACAAGAATCAGATGGACTATATCTGTGAAAAGAGATGATGGAAAAGCTCAATATCATCAGTCAGAACAAAGCCAGGGGCTGACTGCAGAACAGACCAACAATTGCCCATATGCAAGTTCAAGATGAAGCTGAAGACAATTAGAAGAAGTCCTTGAGAGCCAAAATATAACCTTGAGTATATCCCACCTGAATTTAGAGATTATCTCAAGAATAGATTTGACACATTGAACACCAATGACCGAAGACCAGACAAGCTGTGGAATGATATCAAGGACATCATACACGAAGAAAGCAAAAGGTCATCAAAAAGGCAGCAAAGAAAGAAAAGTCCAAAACGGGTGTCAGAAGAGACTCTGCAACTTATTATTGAATGTCAAGTAGCTAAAGCAAACAGAAGAAATGATGAAGTAAAAGAGCTGAACAGATGATTTCAAAGGGCAACTCGAGAAGACAACGTAAAGTATTTTAATGAAATATGCAAAGACCTGGAGTTAGAAAACCAATAGGAAAGAACACGCTAGGCATTTCTCAAGCTACAAGAACTGAAGAAAAATTCAAGCCTCTAGTTGCAATACTGAAAGATTCTAAGGGGACAATAATGAAAGATGCAAGAAGCATCAAAAGAAGATGGAAGGTATACACAGTGTCACTGTACCAAAAGAATTGATCAACGTTCAACTATTTCAAAAGATAGCATATGATCAAGAACAGATAGTATTGGAGGTACTCACTCATCTACATCAAAAAGTTTGGAAGACAGCTACCTGGCCAATCTACTGGAAGAGATCCATATTTGTGCCCATTCCAAAGAAACTTGATCCAACAGATAGTGGAAATTATTGAACACTATCACTAATACCACACACCAGTAAAATTTTGCTGAAGATCATTCAAAAGTGGTTGCAGCAGTCCATCCACAGGGAACTGCCAGAAGTTCGAGCCAGATTCAGAAGAAGACATGGAACGAGGGATATTATTGTGATGTCAAATGAATCCTGGCTGAAAGCAGAGAATACCAGAAAGATGCTTACCTGTGTTTTATTGATTAAGCAAAGGCATTCAACTGTGTAGATCATAACAAATTATGGATAACATTACAAAGAATGGGAATTCCAAAACACTTAATTGTGCTCATGTAGAACCTGTACATAGACCAAGAGGCAGTAGTTCAAACAGAACAAGGAGATATTGTGTGGTTTAAAGTCAGGAAAGGTGTGCATCAGGGTTGTATCCTTTCACCATACTTATTCAATCTGTATGCTGAGCAGATAATCCGAGAAGCTAGACTATGAAGAAGAACGTAATACTAGGATTGGAGGAAGACTCATTAACAACTGACATATGCACATAACACAACATTGCTTGCTGAAAATGAAGAGGACCTGAAGCACTCACAGATGAAGATCAAAGACTACAGTCTTCAATATGGATTATACTTCAATTTAAGGAAAACAAAAATCCTCACAACTGTACCAATAAGCAACATCATGATAAACAGAGAAAAGATTGAAGTTGTCAAGGATTTCATTTCACTTGGATCCACAATCAGCGCCTATGGAAGTAGCAGTCAAGAAATCAAAAGACATATTGCATTGGGCAAATCTGCTGAACAAGACCTCTTTAAAATGTTAAAAAGCAAAGATCTCACTTTGAGGACTAAGGTATGCCTGACCGAAGCCATGGTGTTTTCCATTGCCTCAAATGCATGAGAAAACTGGACAATGAATAAGGAAGACCAAAGAAGAATTGATGCCTTTGAATTATGGTGTTGTTGAAGAATATTGAATATACCATAGACTTCCAGAGGAATGGAAGAATCTGTCTTGGAAGACTTACAGCAATAATGCTTCTTAGAAGCAAGGATGGCAATACTTTGTCTCACATACTTTGGACATGTTGTCAGGAGGGACCAGTCCCTGGAGAAGGACTTCATGCTTGGTAAGGTAGAGGGTCAGCAAAAAAGAGGAAGACCATCAACAGGATGGATTGACACAGTAGCGGCAACAATGGGCTTAAACATAGCAACACTTTTGAGGATGGTGCAAGATGAGGCAAAGTTTCGTTCTGTTGTACATAGGGTCACTATGAGTAGTCAGACCACTCGAGAGCACCTAACAACAGCACAGTAGAAAAGTGGTAGAGCACATGCAGCCTTCTGAATTCTCATTTTTTCCCTAGCATAGGTAAGGCATATCTGTTCTTTGTGTACTGTGCTCAAAATTCTAGTAGAGAGGGACCAGCATTAGCCAGCAGGTGGAAAGTGCAGCAAAAGCACTCCAGGAGAGAGAGGACAGGCTCTGCCCTCTTATCGTCTTTCATTTTCATAGGTTAGCCTGAAAAGGCATAGGGAGTCCTGAAACTCTCTGAGTAACGAGGAATATATGGAGAGTCCTCAAGCCCAGGAACAATACTAGCGATTATGCATATGAGGGGCAAAGTCTGCATACCAAGGACCTACTGGAGCCAACAGCCTTCAAAGTCGGGAACGCTGACATCACCCTTGTTGTGTCTCTACAGACTTCTCAGTCCAGTAAACCAGATTTTTGCTAAGCTACCAACTCCCCCCAACAACAACAAAAAAAGTTTCCAGCAACCCCATGTGTTTCAGAGAAAGAAATGAATCTTCAGAATCATTCAGATTTGTCTCTCATCCTGTTGCATGCAAATGAGTTGATTTACTTTAATTATTGTATGGTATTCTATTGTATGAATATTCCACAGTTTGTCTAGCCTACTCTTAATGGGCATTTGGTTAGTTTCAGATTGTAGCTATTATGAATACAGCTATTATGAACATTCTTGGACAAGCCTCTTAACACAAATGTGCACATTATTTTTGAATCTAAATCTATGAGGGATATTTTTGGGTAGTAAGAGATGTGTATGCTCACCTTTGTTTTCCATAAAGTTTTCATTGACTGATTTTTGGAAGTAGATAGCCAGGACTTTCTTTCTATGCTATCTTCGTCTGGAAGCTCTAAACATGACCCAAAACTGGGCAACATTTTGTTTTGTTATACCTAAGGTCACTATGAGTCAGAGCCAACTGTGGAGCACCTAACAACAACAATGTACATTTTTAGAGATAATGCCAAGTTCTTTTCTAGTGTGTTTTTAGCAGTTTACTCTCACATGGGCAGGTTGTCTGTGTCCCTATTGCACTGCATCCTCTGTAACACCAGCATCGTGAGACTTCTTAATTAGTTATTCTGGTATGGGTTTTCATTTCCCTGACTAGCAATGAGGTTCAGTACCCTTTCCTGTTTTACTTTATGGATATCTATTTTTGTGACTAGCTTGTCCAAGTCTCTTGATCATTTTTTTTTAATTGGTTGCCAGTCTTTTTATTATTGATCATTGTTATTTATATATTCTGGTAAGAGTCTTTGTTTAGCGTATGTGTTCCAAATGCCTTTTATCATGTGTGGCAGCCTTTTTACCGTCTTAATGAGAGGATGTGCTATTAATGGCATACAAATTTAGGATTTTTTATGGCTTCCTGGTGAGTTGAATCATATATTATTGTGAAGGCTTTTTTTTTTTTAATCTTTAGAAGTTTTTGCTGTTAAATTCCACTTCTATCTTACATTAATACAGCCTTAGTGATTAGTGTTTACATAATAAATATTTTCCCCATCTTTTTATCATAAATCTTAGAATGTATTTATTTTTACATGCATCTCATATAAGGTGTATACAGGGTATTTTTTATTACCGTTTGACAACATTTGTCTTTTAATTAAGGCATTTAGTTTATTTACAGATGTCCTTAGTGATATATTTGGGTTTAAATCTATCATCTTACTATTTATATATTTACCTTGTATTTTGTTTTATTTTGCTTTTATTCTTTCTTTTCTTACTTTCTTTGGCTTTGATTAAGTAATTTTTCTAATGGAATATCTTCCTTTTATTATCTTGGTGTTTATGTATTATTTTACCATTTTAGTATGCACCCTAGAACATGTTAGTTTCTGTAATTAGTTATATTTACTTTGTCCCTGATAATGCAAGCATTTTAGAACACTTCATCTCCATTCATCAATTTCTTGATTCATAACAACCATCATCATTTAGTTTAATAAACTGTATACTAATGACCATGACTTTAATATGATTATAATAGTAAATATTAATTTATATTTAAGTACCTATTTAGAATTTTCATTGTTCTTCATCCCTTGCTGCATCAGTGAACAAGGATTGGTTTTCTTCTGCCTACAGAATGTCTTTTTAATTTTTTCTTAGAAAGGACCACTGGTGACAAATTTCAATAGTTTTTTTTCAAAAAATGTCATTATTTCACATTCATTCTTAATTTTTTTTCACTAGATGTAAAGGTGTAAGTTGCAATTTATTAATTTCCCATTCATAAAACACTCAATTCCATTGTCTTTTGGCTTTCATGATTTTTGTTGTTAATGAGAAATTTATTATCAGCCTAGTTTTTGTTCCTTTGAGTGTTATATCTCCTTACTCCAGAATTTGTAGCATTTTTAAAAAATTCCTCTCTGGTTTTCATTTCTTTAATGATGATATATCTTGACATTTTTTTTTTTAACCTACCTTGATTAAAGATAGAGGATTTCTTGAATTATGGCTTAGAATCTATCAGAAGTTTGAGATTTTCTTAGACACTACATTTTCCAATACAGCTTCTGTCAGTAGGTTTTCTCACATTTCCTTCTGCGGCTTTCTCCCCCTATCCCTGATATATATTCTACATATTGTACCCCCTTTTCTGAACTTCTTATCCTTTTATATATCCACCATGTGTCTGTAAATTTGGCATACTGTGGGGGCTTGCAGGTTGCTGTGATGCTAGAAGCTATGCTACCAGTATTCAAATACCAGCAGGGTCACCCATGGTGGACAGGTTTCAGCTGAGCTTCCAGACTAAGACAGACAAGGAAGAAGGACCTTATTAAAACAACTAGCAAGTGAAAACATTAGAATAGCAGCGGAACGTTGTCTGATATAGTGCCAGAAGATGAGCCCCTCAGGTTGGAAGGTACTAAAATATGACTGCGGAAGAGCTGCTTCCTAGGAGTAGAGTCGACCTTAATGAAGTGGATGGAGTCAAATTTTCAGGACTTTTATTTGCTGGTGTGGCACAACTCAAAATGAGAAGAAATGGCTGCAAACATCCATTAATAATTGGAACGTGGAATGTATGGAGCACGAATCTAGGAAAATTGGAAATCGTCAAAAAATGAAATGGAATGCATATGCATCAATATCCTAGGCATTAGTGAGCTGAAATGGACTGGTATTGGCCATTTTGAATCAAACAATCATATTGTCTACTATGCCAGGAAAGACAACTTGAAGAGGAATGGCATTGCATTCATCATCAAAAAGAACATTTCAAGATCTATCCTGAAGTACGATGCTGTCAGTGATAGGATAATATCCATACGTGTACAATGAAGACAGGTCAAAATGACAATTTTTCAGATTTACGCACCAACCACTAAGTCCCAAGATGAAGAAATTGAAGATTTTTACTAGCTTCTGCAGTCTGAAATTGATCCAACGTACAATCAGTATGCATTGGTAATTACTGGTGATTGGAATGCAAAAGTTGGAAAGAAGAAGGATCGGTAGTTGGAAAATATGACCTTGGTGATGGAAATGATGCCTGAGATTCCATGATAGAATTTTGCAAGACCAGTGATTTCGTCATGCAAATACCTTTTTTCAACAACATAAATGGTGACTATACATGTGAACCTCACCAGATGGAATACACAAGAATCAAATTGACTGTATCTGTGGAAAGAGATGATGGAAAAGCTCAATATCATCAGTTAGAACAAGGCAAGGGGCTGACTGCAGAACAGACCATCAATTGCTCATATACAAGTTCAAGCTGAAACTGAAGAAAATTAGAACAAGTTCACAAGAGCTAAAGTATCACCTTGAGTATATCCCACCTGAATTTAGAGACCATCTCAAGAATAGATTTGACATATTGTACCTTAAAGACCGATGAGCATCAAGGACAACATACATGAAGAAAGTAAAAAATCATTAAAAGGAAAGAAAAGACCAAAATGGATGTCAGAGGAGACTCTGAAACTTGCTCTTGAACATCAAGTAGCTAAAGAGAAAGGAAGAAATAATGAAGTAGAATGCTGAACAGAAGATTTCAAAGGGCAGCTTGAGAAGACAAAGCAAAGTATTATAATGACATGCAGAGACCTGGGGTTAGAAAACCAGAAGGGAAGAACTTGCTCTGCATTTCTCAAGTTGAAAGAACTGAAGAAAAAATTCAAGCCTTGAATTGCAATATTGAAGGATTCTACAGGGAAAATATTAAACGACAGAGAAAGCATCAAAAGAAGATGGAAGGAATACACAGAGTCACTATACCAAAAGGAATGGTCAGTGATCAACCATTTCAGGAGGCAGCATATGATCAGGAACCAATGGTACTGAAGGAGGAAGTCCAAGCTGCACTGAAGGCATTGGTGAAAAACAAGGCTCCAGGAATTGTCAAAGTACCAATTGAGATGTTTCAAAAAATGGATGCAGAGTTGGAAGTGCTCACTCGTCTGTGCCAAGAAATTTGGAAGACAGCTACCTGGCCAACCGACTGGAAGAGATCCATATTTATGCATATTCCCAAGAAAGGTGATCCAATTGAATACAGAAATTATTGAACAATATCATTAATATCACATGCAAGTAAAATTTTGTGGAAGATCATTCAAAAGTGGCTACAGCAAGTATATTGACAGGGAACTGCCAGAAATTCAAGCCAGATTCAGAAGTTCATAGAACCAGGAATATCACTGCTGATGTTAGATGGATCCTGGCTGAAAGCAGAGGATACCAGAAAGATGTTTACCTGTGTTTTATTGACTATGCAGAAGCATTGAACTGTGTGGATCATAATAAATTATGAATAACATTGTGAAGAATGGGAATTCCAGAACACTCAAGTCTGCTCATGAGGAACCTGTACGTGGATCAAGAGGCAGTTGTTCTAACAGAATAAAGGGAAACTATGTGGTTTAAAACCAGGAAATGTGTGCTTCACGGTTGTATCCTTTCACCATATTTACTCAATCTGTATGCTGAGTAAATAATCCTAAAAGCTGGACTATATGAAGAAAAACAGGGCATCAGTATTGGAGGAAGACGCATTAACAACCTGCTTTATGCAGATGACACAACCTTGCCTGCTGAAAGTGAGGAGGACTTGAAGCACTTGCTGATGAACATCAAAGACCACAGCCTTCAGTATGGATTACACTTCAACATAAAGAAAACAAAAATGTGGAAATTATCAAACAATATCATTAAATCACACACTTGTAAAATTTTGCTGAAGATCATTCAAAAGCAGTTGCAGCCGTCCATCCACAGGGAACTGCCACGTGCCTTATGGTAAAACTATAGGACAATATCACAACCAAGATATTGACATTGGTACAATAAAGATAGCAATATTTTCATTACCAGGCAACCTCTTATGTTGCCATTTTATAGCCTCACTCACTTCCCCCCTGCCTCCACCCTCTCCCTAATCCCTGGCAGCCAGTAATTTTGTCATTTAAAGAATATTATATAAATGAAACCGTACTATGTGTAATATTTTTAGATTAGCTTTTTGACTTAGAATAATTATCAGGAGATTTATTCGTGTTGATGCTTGGATGAATAGTTAATTCGTTTTTATTGATAAGTAGTGTTCCATGAAATGGATGTACCATAATTTGCTTAACCATTCACCAGTTGAGGAGTAGTGGGTTTGTTTTCAGTTTTTGGATATTACAAATAAAGCCTCTATAACATGTGCACACAGATTTTTGTGTAAATATTATCTTCATTTCTCAGGGATTAATGCCAAGGGATAAAATTCCTGGATCATTTGACAAATGCATGTTTAGTTTTAAAGAAACTTTTTCCAGAGTGGTTGTGCTATATTACATTCCCATCAGGATTACATGAGTGATTCAGTTTCTCTGCATCCTTACCAACATTTTATACTGTCACTATTTTTTTTTTTTTTTAGTTATTCTGGAAAAGTGCACTTATATCTCATTTTAATTATAATTTGCATTCCTTTAACGGCTAGTCATGTCGAACAACTATTTATATGCTCCTACTCCTTTGCCATCTGGATCATACTTTTGATGTCAAGTCTAAGAACTCCCTGTCTAGCCCTAGATCCTGAATGTTTTCAGCTATACATTTTTCCCCCCTAGAAGTGTTACAGGTTTATGTTTTACATATAAATCTGCGATTGATTTTGAGCTACTATTTGTGTAAGATGTGAAACTTAGGGAGCAAGGTTTATTTATTTATTTCTTTATTGCATATCGATGTTCAATTGCTTCAGCAACATTTGTTGAAAAGGTTTTCTTCTGTTGAATTACTTTTACACATTAGTCAAAAAAAAATACGGTTGGGTATATTTGTTTCTGGGTTCTCTATTCTATTCCATTGGACTATATGTCTACCTTCTGTCAATACCACACGTTCTTGATTATATAATCTTGAATAATCAATTTCAGAGTCCCTGGGTGGCACAAATGTTTAAGCAGTTGACTACTAGCCAAAAGGTTGGTGATTCGAACCTACCCAGAGGTATCTTGGAAGACAGGCCTGGCAATCTGCTTCTGAAAGGTCACAGCCGTGAAAATCCTGTGGAGCACAGTTCTACTCAGACAACATAGGGTCACCATGAGTTAGAATCAACTTGATGGCAACTAACAACAACAACAAGAATCGATTTAAATTTATAATAAGTCTTGAAATTGAGTAAATTGAATACTCCTACTTTATTCTTTTTCAAAATTGTTTTAATTATTCTAGTTCCTTTGCCTTTCCATACAAATTTTAGACTAATCTGGTCTGTATCTGCAAAAAATCTTGCTGTGATTTTCATAGAAACTGTGTTAAATCTGAATGTTAATTTTAAGAGAATTGACATCTTTACTACATTGACTCTTCCAACTCATGAACACAGTATGTCTCTCTTGCTTAATTTTATTCTGTTGGATTATTCTCAGCATACATGTTTTGTTAGATTTACCCTAAATATTTTATATTTTGAGTGATTGTAAGTAATATGGTATTTTAATTTCAATATCTGCTTTTTTGTTACTCTAATATTGAAATACAATTGATATTTATATATTTATCTATTATCTTGCAAACTTGATTAACACATTTATTATTTCTAAGATCTTTTAATAGATTTCTTGGGATTTTCTGCATAGAAAACCATGTCATGTACAAACAGAAAAAATTTTATTTCTTCCTTTCTAATTTGTGTGTCTTTTATTTATGTTTGTGCCTTATTTCACTGGTTAGAACTTTCAGCAATATGTTGATTAAGTGTGGCAAAAGCAGACATTCTGGCCTTGTTCCAGATGTTTGGTGGAAAACATTTAGTCTTCTACTATTAAATATAATGTTATTGTAGATTTTCTTTTCTAGAAACTCTTTAACATGTTGTGGATATACCCCCTTTTCCTATTTTTCTGTTTTTTTTTTTTTTTTCTTTCTTTTTTCTTTTTTAACCATGAATTAGTGTTGACATTTTACAAATGCTTTTTCTGCGTTAATTGATATATTCATGTGATTTTTCTTCTCTTGTGTGTTAATATGGTTAATCATTCTGATTGAAATATTGAAACAGCCTTGCATCCCTCGAATAATCCTTACTTTGTCATGGTGTAGGAGTCCCTGAGTGGTACAAATGGTTAAGCTCTTAGCTACTAACCAAAAGATTGATAGTTCTAATATACCCAGAGATGCCTTGGAAGAAATGCCTGATGATATACTTCTAAAAGGTCAAAGTGATTGAAAACCCTATGGCACACGGTTATACTCTGAAACATGTGGGGTTGCCATGTGTTGAAATTCACTCGATGGCTATTGGTTTACTAGTTGGTCATGGCATATAATTCTTTTAATATATTGCTGAATTCTATTTGCTCATATTTGTTAATAATTTTTGTGTTTATATTAATGAGCAATATTTGTCTGTAATTTTGTTTTTCCATAGTATCTTTGTCATACTTTGGTATATAGGTAACATTAGCTTCATTAAAAAGTATTAAGAAGTCTTCCCTTCTTTTCTATTTTCTGTAAGAGATTGTGTAGAATTAGTGTTAGTTCTTCTTTAAATGTTTGGTAGAATTATCCTGTGAAAATACCTGGGCCTAATGATTTCTTTTATGAGAATTTTTAAATGAGAAATTCTATTTCCTTCATGTTTATAAATCTAAACCAATTACCAGTGAGTTGATTCTGACTGAGTAGAAATGTACTCCATTGGATTTTCAATAGCTGATTTTTCAGGAGTAAAATCCAGGCTTTTTTCCTTAGGCACTTCTAAGTCGACTTGAACCTCCAACCTTTTGTTTAGCCAATGAGTGTGTTGACTGTTGGCACCATCTAGGGACTCCTATTATTTATAGGGCTCTTCAATTTATCTATTTCTTATTGGGTTAGTTTCTATTTGTCAAGGAATTGGTCTATTTCATTTAAATTGTCTAATTTAAATGTATAAATGTTTTCATAGTATTTCTTTATCATTCTTTTGATATATGCAGGCTCTGCAATTATATTGTGTTTCTTTTCTGATATCGTGTCTTTTCTCTTTTTGCATTGTCAGTATTGCCGGAAGTTCATCAATCTTACTAAATATTGCAAAGAACCAATACTTTGTTTCATTGATTTTTCTTTATTGTTTTTGTATTTTCATTTTCCTTGATTTCTGATCTTTATTATTTCCTTCCTTCCGCTTCTCTTGGGTTTATTTTGCCTTTCTATTTCTAGATTATTGAGGTGGGAGCTTACATTATTGATTTGAGACATTTTCTTTTTTCTAAATTATGAAATTAGCACTATAATTTTCTCTATCAGCACTGCCGTGGTTGTGTTTCACAAATTCTGATGTGTTATATTTTAATTTTTATTTAGTCTAATGCTTTTATTTTATTATCATTATTTTTTTTATGTCACTTCAGACTTCTTTTTTTACTCATAAATTATTTAGAATTGTATTATTTAGTTTCTAAGTGTTTAGAGATTGTTCTCTCTTTCTGTTATCGATTCTAGTTAGATTTCACGTAGTAAGAGAACATATTCTGTATGATTTAAATCCTTTTAAATGTGTTGCAGTTTGATGTACAGCATAGAGTATGGTCTTTTTTGGTGTATGTTCTGTGGGCACTGAAAATAATGTGTATTCTGTTGCTGTTGAGTGAGGTGTTCCATGAATGTCAATTAGATTCTGCTTGTTGAGTCGTTCTTTGTTAATTTTCTGTCTAGTTGTTCTTTCAATTTTGAGAGTAGGGTGTTGAGGTTTCCAACTATAATTGTGCGTTTGTCTATTTATGTTTTTATTTTCATCAGTTTTTACTTCACACATTTTACAACTCTGTTATTTGCTGCATATTAGTATTTCCATCCCTGCTTTCCTTTGATTAATGTTTGTGTGATATATCATTTTACATCTGTTCACATTAAACCTAACCATAATATATTTGAAGTGTTTTCTTGAAGACACCATATAGTTGGGTCGTGTTGCTAAATCCATTGTGTCAATATTTGTGTTTTAATTGGTGTATATAGAGCATTTAAACTTATCATAATTATTGATATATTAGGGCTTAAGTCTGCCATTGTATTTTTTGTCTTTTCTCTCTTTCACTTATTCCTTCTCTCTGTCTCTCACTTGTGGATCACTACCTCTTTGGAATTCAGATGTCTTGTCATGAGGACATTCAGACTGAGACTTGAGATGGTCAGGGGGTGAGGAACAGAGTTCTCCTGCCACCAATCAGTTAGGAACAGTAGCCTACCAATATCAATATGAGTGAGCTTGAAAACAGATACCCTGGCCCCAGTGGTCCCAGGGGACAGCGTGAGTGCAACTCCATGGGAGACACTGACTTGAAACCATGTAATTTAGTCCTGTCTAGATTGCCGAGCTTAGAAGTTGTGTTAGACAATATGTTTGTTTCATATTACTGAGTTTTGTGCTAATTGTCACATTTCAAAGATAACTAATATATTGAGGGAATGCAAATAATTACACAGTGTACTTCACTAAATATTTACATATTTTCAATTATATTTGTCAACATACTAAATATTTAAAAGGCATGAATTGATCAATTAGTATTTTATAGATTTCCATATTAAAAATTAATTTTACTCTGTATTATATTTACAACTTAGACTATGTTGGTAGAAATTCTTACATTACTATTGGTTATATCAGGCTATTATATTCCATTTATTTCTGTACTTATATAGTTGTTTGTATTGTTGTTAGATATGCAGGTAGAAAGAGGTTATAGTTTTGATTATTGAAGAAAATATCATAGTTCATTTCATAAAGAAATTTTTAAATTGCGTAAGATCACAAAGACAATTGATTTCAGTGTATGAAACAATAACAATTCTAAAATTTAA
This sequence comes from Dugong dugon, assembly GCA_030035585.1. NCBI lineage: Eukaryota > Metazoa > Chordata > Mammalia > Sirenia > Dugongidae > Dugong > Dugong dugon. Next base: position 27,187,790 of record CM057473.1, on the reverse strand, counting down.
ATCCTTTTATATACTAATTTCTTCATACTATAATGAGAGTTTTTGGTCCTCATGAACAAATGTAATTTATTTTGTTTTAACCGTATTAACATATTTACTCATTTTCATTGTTTTGAATTCTAATTTATGCAATACACTATTACCATCCACTTTTGGAAGTAAAACAGTAGATCATTACAACAGAAACTTGTATTTTTGCCTTAGCTGGCAGCAAGTAATTGTAATAGGCATCATATAAGTAGAACCAATAGTCCAAAATAAGATAAAGTGAAACTAAAATGCTCTTGGTGACTTCATCAGCAAAACATAATTCAAAGATTTCATTGTATGGTGTATTCAGCCTATATAGATTCAGGCACTTACCATACTTAGTTCTTGAATTTTTGTCAACTGTCATGAAACTTCTTTGAGGTAACCTCATCTTGGAAAACGTACTAAGAGTTAGTACTAATTTTTCTCTGGGGTGTTTGCAGTTTTGTGTGTAAAAATTATGTGAACTACAAAACCTATTTCACTTTCAATATTGATATCTCTGATACAGTAAGGAAAATATAGGAAAAGAAATTGAAAGAAAACTTGCCTAACTTTTATTTATTCAATCTTATAATGTCATTATTAATTGCTGCTGTTATCTTAGCTATGATATGAATGCTGAATATCCATGATGTTAGAGAATATAGAAGCTTTCATTTTAAATTCATTTTTTTGCAAAGTTTAAAAGTATACAGTAAATCCCAAAATTGGAAGTCAAAATGATTTTTTTTTTGTTACTGTTGTTTTGTTTTTCTAGGTGCAGTGTGATGTATCACTTTTATATGGCCTTTCTCACCTTTGTCTTATAACTCTCACCAAATGATTGGGTGGGACTATGCAAATAAAGTGCTTGTGGCACACCAAGGGGATGGATAGCTTCCAAATAATGAAATAAGGTGCATGGCACCCTTGTGGGAGTGGGAACATACAAATAAGGTTCATGCAACCCTAACAAAGTGTCTTAGTCAGCTAGTGCTGCTATAACAGAAACATCACAAGTGGATGGTTTTAACTAAGAGAAGTTTATTTCCTCACAGTTAAAGTAGGCTAAAAGGCCAAATTCAGGGAGTCAGCTCCAGGGGAAGGCTTTTTCTCTCTGTCGGCCTTCTTCTCTTCAGTGTTGCCCTGGACTAGGAGCTTCTCTGCGCAGGGACCCTGGTCCAAAGGATGCGCTATGCTCCCAGCACTGCTTTCTTGATGGTATGAGGTCCCTCCTGTCTCTCTGCTCACTTCTGTCTTTTATATCTCAAGAGATTGCCTCAGGACACAATCCAGTCTTGTAGACTGAGTCCTGATTTACTAATACAACTGCCACCCATCCTCCCTCATTAACATCACAGGAGCAGGATTTACAACATAAAGGAAAATCACACAATACTAGGAATCATGGCCCAGCCAAACTGACACACACATTTTTTGGGGGACATAATTCAAACCATGACACAAAGGTATTAGTCAGTTTTGCCATCCTTCTAGGCTTAAAATGAGTCATCCCTGAGGTATAAAGGGGGGATCTCATACCACCAAGAAAAAAGAACTGGGAGCAGAGATCATCCTTTAGACCTGGAGTCATAGCACTGAGAACTTCCTAGATCCAGGAGACAGAGAGCTATAACACTGAAGACAGCATAAGACAGAAAGAAGTGTCAGCAAGAACAGCAGGGAACAGCAGCAGCAGAACCAGGAGACCAGCAGGAGACAGTCATAAACAAAGCAAGAATTTCTCAGATTTGAATGTCCTGTCATGAATTTAAAAAAATTAGTATTTTTTGTTGTTTTCAAATTATAGAAAAAACTACCTAAAAGAAAGACTGAGATTAATGATACAGTTTATTAGCAAATATCACTCAGGGAAAAAAAAAGAAGCTTTTTAACCTGCATTTATTTTTAACTTGGCTTTTATTTAAGTTTATGCTTTAGTTTTACATCTGCTCCAAACTGTCAGTGTTGATAAAAAACAAAACCCAAGCAAGTTGCCACTGAGTCAATTCTGACTCATGGCAAAAGTTACTATGTAATAGAGTGATTTAAAATATTATAATTAAGAATTAAAACTATGAAACTGCCTATATAAAGGATGCAGAGCAACTGGAACTCTCATACATTGCTGGTAAGATTATTAACTTGTACAACTACTGTGAAAACTTGTTTTTAAAATGTTCTTTAAGTTTTAAAATTTACTTAATATCTGTGATTTTAACTCAGATTATCTAAATTTAAAAATATCTGCAGTTATCAGAAAAGGAACAGAAACATCATGTGGTAAAATCATGGACTGGACTCTGCATTTAGACAGAAACAGAGATGAAAGAAGGTTTGGCCTCAGTGGGATAACACGGAAGAACATTGGCAATGAAAAATAGAGGCACGTGAGCTATGCTTGAAGGCAGTGGCTGAGAAGGAGTTAAAAGAGTATTGACATAAAAAATCTGCTAACATCTGCTACCTGAGACTAGAATTATAAAATGTCCCAGAGGAAGGCGACACAATTGCAATTAGACTAAGAACTGAAAGAACTAGCCTTGTGACTTTATAGATTCATAAACAATATTTCAAATATCATCATGATGTAACTATCATATGACCGATTCTGAACTATAGAAGATCTTGAGTTTTGTTGCTGTCAGGTCGATTCCAACTCATAGTGACCCTGCAGGATGAACTAGAACTGCCCCATAGGGCTTCCAAGGAGCAGCTGGTGGATTCGAACTGCTGACCTTTTGGTTAGCAGCCGTATCACTTAACCACTGCACCACCATGGCTTCGATCTTTAGTTAGGAGGAGTGATACAGAGGAATACATTGAGAAAAATAAAACAATTCAGGTGGAGAAGTCTAATGTATTTTTTTTTCTTTTACCTTTGTCCAGCAGGCATATTTCCACCAACAAAAATCAGACTATTGTTGTGTTTATCATTTAAGCTGGTCAGACGATATTGTTGATGCTTTATGGAAATTCACTCATTTAGTCCTATAGCAATCCAATAAGGTAGTTTTTATAAACACAAACACTTGTGTGAGATTGAATTTCTTATCCCTTGGACCTATGCATTCACTTAAAATTGTCATTGACAGATTCATGTAAAAATTTCAAAACTCTTACAAATAAAAAATGGTATGCATAAATGATGAGTTTTTTGCCTTTTGGTTCCCAGTATACAACATAAGTAATATAATTTATTTAGTCTTATTCAGGGCCTAAATGTTTACTGAACTGGTGGGTAGGCACATTTTCCACATAATAATTTGCATGTGTCGCTAGACAAGAGCACTTTTGCTTGATTTGAAAAAGAACTTATCTACATGATTAGGTTCCAAAGACCAGGTCATTACGTGAAAATCGGAGTTATGTAAAAATGGAAGATGACCACATCAGATCACAAAATGGAGAGTGACTACATCATTACATAACTGCCAAACCACTAAGAATCATGGTCCAGCCAAATTGACACATAACTTTAACCATCACAGCCAGCATTACTCTCACTTCACACCTTGGTGTTTGTTACTGCCAGACGTATATCGTTAATGCATAGTTGGTTAGTAGATTTTTCACTACTGTTGTAAATATGAAATGTCAGATAACAAGATAGTCGATAGATGAGGAGTAGCTGTGTTTAGATGTTTAAGTCTGCATTTATTTGTATGTGTGCATGTTTGTGTGAGTGTGTTTGTGTTCATGAGTGTGAGCGTGTTCACAGGAGTCTGAGAGGAAGGATACTGGAAACAAGGATAACAAAGGGGATGGTATTTCTGCCAGTTTTTGATCTGAGATTGTTTTTTTAGCCTCATTACAGAAGTTTGAGATGTGGCAGCTGGTTTAATGTGTGAACTTGTGAATCGGATGTGAGAACATTTGAAACTAGCGGCACAAGTAGTATTGATTTGGGTGCTGATGACATGAGTTGGGAGCAGGGCCATTTCTTCCCACTGCACTGTTCTAGCACCCTGGGTGTTCAGGCAGTGAACTGGGAGAGTCAGTTCCCAGGAGGTGGAAGCGAGTAATTATAACCACCAGAAGACTGACATTTTTTTCACAGGGTACTAGAAGCTGTGAAAGCAAAACAGGTCACTCAGCTTGGAAGTGAAGCTTCAATGAGAAGACTGAGGCTAAACAACATGACATCTCCAGGTTACACCCAGAAATAATTGGAGAAAATTTGCATAGAATGTTACTGAAATTCAGAATGTGGTAAGAACAACCTAAGAACAGAATTTGATTATGAAATTAATGTGGCCTTTTACCCAGGAGATTAAAAAAAAAGCATCTGTGGACGTTTCAATTATAAGAATTTATACTTGCGATAATAAATGATAATAATCACAGAATTTTATATAGTCAACTCTAACGCATGTTCTATTACATTATTATTCATGATACAGCATTAAACAGGTATTATATTTGAAGTAACAAAAAAGGATAGTGTTACAGTATCAAGAAATCCAACATCAGCCTACTGAATATCTGAATGGCCTTCCTTCTGACCACTGAATGATTTTCCATTGCATTTTGAATAGATTGCAAAAAAAATAAAAAATGTGGAATGTCTTCTCCAGTTTTCAGGGGGAGGACATCAATGTGCTATAGCTAATACACAAATGTAATTCTGACTTTGCACTGTTCCATAAAGGTTTGCACACTGGTGATTGTCAAAGAGCAATTGTAGCAAAATTCAAGTTTCTTGTTTTGTTATATTTTGAAGGGTTAGTATCCAGTATAGCATTGTATTCTTCATCTTTAGAATGTATCAAGCATCACTTAATGCAGCTGACCATAACTCAGCAATCAATCTTTTTTTTTTACCTCTTTAAATCATTATAGATCTTGAAAAAGAAAGCCATCCTCATGCATATGTAGGTAGGCTGTACTAAAACTCACTGTTACTTTTCTATTCTTTTTATAATGCTAATAAAAACACAAGTCAATAAATTATAGATGAGGCAGAGAATTTTTAGGATTTAACAATTTGAGCAGGTTCATAAATTTTTATTCTAGTTTATGAGAAATGTGTTCTATATGCACATTTTCTTTAGGCCTTTAAATGTATATTTATGTGTGTGTGTGAGTGTGTGTGTGTGTGTGTGTAAACTAAGGAACATTACATGATATATCTATATCCTGAAATGCTCCTTTGCTTTTTGGTTATTTTTCAGGTTTTTTTATTTTCTTTTGTTTTTGCGTTTGTTTTTTCAAGTAGGTTTGTGTTTTTGTTTTTAACTCAGACATAATGTAAACCTAGTGTGAATTTCATTGCAATTTGTCTCAGGAATACAACACCAATGAAAGAAGAACCTTAAGGAATATTAGCAAAGCCTGTTGTACAATTTTAAAATCTTTGTCTTCCTTCCTTCATCAAATGTTTATTTAGTGCCTCCAAATGCAGAGCACTGTGCTGCGTACATATGTTACAAAGGTTCCAATCCTCAAAGAGCTCAGTTTAATAGGTAGAGCTAGACACAAAAATCACAATAATAAAATACGTAATAAGTAAAATGCTTTGAAACCTCAGAGGTAAAAGCAACACTAGCGGTGCCTCTGGATGTGTTCAAACTGCCGTCGTTTAGGTTAGTAGCTGAATGCAAATCTCTTGCACCACCCAAAGACCTTAACACTGAGGTGGAAGTTGAAAGATTAGCATGAGGTTACTAGGCAGAGTTGAACGGAAAGGGGCATTCCTGGTATGCAGAACTAAAGGTGAAGGACACGGAAATCTGAAAGTGAGTCATGTGTTTGGGAGACATGAATGCGCAGGGGCCGGGGAGCAGAAGGGGGCACCGGCCCCCGGCACAAGTCCAATGGGCACCAGACAAGGCCAGGAATGACATCCAAGGTGCCACAAATATGAAAGGCACCTGACTGAAGCGGCAGGACAAGAGGGAAGAAGGCTTTCTGCGACTTGTCTCCGCTATTAACTGTCTATTCATTTTGAAATTGGGGGAGGGAGGTGCAAATTAGAGATTGCCCCTGGGCGCTTGTTACCTGTGAGTGCAGCTGGTGCACAGATGTGTGAGGTAAGCGGAGGGAGATAATTTAAGCTTGCAAAGGATATTGGGGGCAAAGGCTGTCAAGAACCTTGCATGCTAGGCTACAATGCTGTGAATTGTAACTTAAAAACACATTTACTCTTTTTAGCCTCTTCTTGCTGGAGTTTCTTCTCTTAAACCTGTTATCTTTCAAGACTCTTTAACTATGTATGTGTGTGTGTATATATATATATATATATATAATATAACCCTTTCTATTTAGTCGATTCTGACTCATAGCGACCCTAAAGGATAGAGTAGAACTGCCCTATAGGGTTTCCAAGGAGCGGCTGGTGGATTCCAACAGCCAACCTTTTGGTTAGCAGCCGAGGTCTTAACCACTGTGCAAACAGGGCTCCCAAACTTTATATTCTACATGAAAATTGATCCCTCCAAATAGGTAAAATTATTTCTCCATTACATCAGCTCTGCCGTAACTGTCTTTTATGGCCCTAATCTAGTGCCTTGTATTTACAATCTATGTAATTTGTGATCTCATTATTCTGAACTGCTATATAAATTGAGGAAGAATAGGCAGTGCAATGAATATAATAACCACTCAATAAATGTCTTTAAAGTAGAGCGATTCTCACTAACTCAGATGTCACGGTCACCCAAGAAATTTTGCAGAGGACCATTAATTGACATAGCTATGTGGTGCTCATGCCCAGGCTCTGCTGCTCCATCCCTGATTGCTTCTTTGCACAGCTGTTTCCATCTGCTTCTCAGAGGCATATCTATCATTTACTAATAAAGCTTAGGATTCCAGGCCTCTCACTTACACAATCCCTCTTACAGACACAGAGAGGAGTTCCAGCAATATATTCTTATGGTCATATATTTTTGTACAATTTTCAAATGTGAGATATAATAATCACAATTAGTTAAGATTGCTGTCTATTCACATTCTGATCTTTCCTTTATCACATTCTCCCTAATTCTGTGCAGTGTTAGAGAGGCGACCACTGAGGTTGAGTTGGGAATTCATTTAATTTGTATTTTGTGTCATGTATTTATGTAGTTCACAGTCACTATATGAACCTATGGAGCCCTGGTGGTACAAGTGGTTAAGTGTTTGGCTGCTAACCAAAAGGTTGACAGTTTGAATCCACCAGCTGCTCCTTGGAAACCCTATGGGGCAGTTCTACTCTGTCTTATAGGGTCACTATGAGTCAGAATTGACTCAATGGCAACAGGTTTATATGAATCTATGTTAAGTTAGGTTATTGCTAAACATTCAAGAAGTTTAACAGTTTCCAGGACTATTACTAGCAATTGTTCCACTTTGCAAGAAAACTTGGAAGACAGGCACTGAAAACTTAACATGTATGTAAAATTTTATTAATAAGAGATTCTTCAATTTAACATCAATGACAAAAATTTAAATATTACTAGAAGACTTCTTGAGATAGTTGTTCCTACCTTATTATAATAATAAAGCATGCCCTTTTCAAAGACCAACCCTTCACCATAGCCTCTACAGCTCTAAAACACTCATCCATTAATTATACAATGCCTATAACAATAATATTTAAAAGCATATGATTCTAACGTATTCCAATTTGAGCCTGCATTATATTAACAAAAATTATGATAAATGGAATGTGCCCTACCAAACCAAAACTTGTTGCTGTTGAGTATATTCCGACTTATGTGCCTTGGAATAGAAAAATAAAAAAATAAAAAAATACATTCTATTTCATCTATCTTTCTGAAAATTTGAAGCTCCCTGTACACTAAAACCATTTTTTCTCTAATCTATTCAGTTACCATTTACACAAAAACCTACTAAGATATTATATTCAACTAGAGCCCTTAATGCATATTCAGTAATATCCAGCTTTCTAAATTCTGTACCATGTTTCATCTTCTTGAGAAGATCTAAATATTCTGTTATCACCTTAGATATTCTTTTAAATCAATTATTTCTTCATTGATTTATCTATATTGAGTACAAGTGTAGAAAACAGTTGTGAGAACTACTAAACCACCAGAAAAGATATACAAAGTATAAGTAAAAGTAGTAATAAGCTGAAACATAAAATAAAAACTAATAGTGATAAAATGTGGAAGCAAAAGTCCTTCGAAACATATAAAAAGCAATCTTTTTATTCAGACACCATGAATTATTTGGACAGAATGGCAGAAGTTTCTGATGCTGATGAACATTTTTAACAATGGATATATAAATTGTCTCTAGTTCAGGATATCCTGAACAATGTATTACAATTGGGTCATGAAGTGGAAAATGGAGTTGAAGAAGATACTGGGAAGACGTCTTCAGGCCATGTCCTGGAGTTTCTTAAGCACCATCCTAAAGTGTTTATCTAATATTTCATTTTTGACATTGGTATGTATAAGTGCATATTATAATTACTTTGATAATTACTAGCAATTAAAATTGAATATCTCTTTTACTGGAACATTCTATTTAGTAAAATGTTATGTAGTTAGGCATCCCTAGCTTAATTCTCTCTTTCAGGTACAAACATTCACACACACACACACACACACACACACACACACACACACACACACACACACACACACACACACACACAGTTCAACGTCTTTCAGAAATGACACTACTGAATTTCATCAATTAAAGAAAAATTTTACTTTGTTATGATCAGCTACCGGATCATTTAAATTATGATGTAACTCCTTTCTAAATCTTGTGTAGATAATAGACCATCCCAAACGTATGTGATGAAATTTAGTATACAATAAAATAATACACATAAAAATAGCACCATGGCTTCTATCTCATTTCTTTAATTAAATGAATAATGTCAATAATTTTAATATAAATTAAATGTCTTAATATGTCTTAATTTGCTTTCTTTTCTATTTGAGGCTTCTTCATTTGGTGCTGTCTATAATGACATCCACTGACGAACTCATTTAGTATAAAATGACCTACCTCAAATTTTCTTCAAATTAAGGGAAAGTACTATAAGGCAGTTGTTAAAATCTTATTTTGCTGGTAGAAATCTAAATCTTCAAATGGTAGTGACTTTTAATGAGCAAGATAAAAATAAACCTGATTATGTATTTAGTGTTAATTGGCATTAGTCTACCAGAAGTACATTTTCTACTCTTTGCTGTACAAGTTTATAAGTTTAAGGTAACACTTTTTATATTTTATTTTGTCTACAAACTGGATTGCAATTATGTTTTCATTAATGTTTTTTTCCTTAGTTAGCATTCATGGAAATTTGAAGATATTCACTTTTCTCACTTTTACACAGGGATAACATTTCTAAACCATTAGCAATGAAGTGTCTTATTTTCACCCCAAATGGACTTTAAATTATATTTTCCTTCTACCTAATGGTTGTTTGGAAACCCTGGTGGCTTAGTGCTAACCAAAAGGTTGGCAGAATCCACCAGGCACTCCTTGGAAACTCTATGGGGCAGTTCTACTCTGTCCTATAGGGTCACTTTGAGTTGGAATCGACTCGACAGCAATGGTTTTTTTAATGGTTGTTTATAATATCTGGAAAACTGAGGGCTCTTTGGTGCAGACTGCAAATTCAATAGCAATGAATTGCTTCTCATTGTGAAGTTAACCAGTTCAACCTATCACTTTGGATTCATTGACTTTATAAGTAGCCCTACTCAAATCCTTTTCTACCTCACTCCACTCCCCACATTCAGTTTCTTATTAGAGAATCCAATCTTTCGTGTACTTTTATTCTTAAAATAAAGTCACAGGTTTCATTTTTTTTTTTTTCTTTTAGTAAGTACTCAGAAAAAAAAATGGTATACAGGTGAGAAAAATGGTTCATTTGTATATGTGCTGCACATGACTACAGGTTAATACCTTAAATTGATAAAATCTTAAAACTAACGCCAATTCATTCTATAACATCAAGATACTGCTCCTCAATGAGTGAAACGGATGTGTTTTTATTGCTGTACTTGAATCTAATTGTATTTATTATTTGGTAAGAAAATAGTACATAAAATTAACATTGAGTCTGTTGAAGGAATTAACGACTGTCAGCAATTCTAGTTTCTCCATGCAGTTACATGATGGACAGCTCTAGGGAGTTAAAAGCTGATATGTATAATTAAAACAGAAACTTATTTTCATTTGGTAAAGGAATAGTTGAGGTATCCCCTGAGAGACAAATAAATGAGCTGTTAATTATACATCCATTGCCTGAGGTTGAAATTACGTGATTAAAAAAATGCAGGAAAAATACAACGTAAAGGGATTATAATCAATATTTTAAAAATATTCTGTTCATGATAATAGTCACTTACCATCATTTTTTTCTTTCCTTTTGAAAAAAGATGATCTATTTCTGAGATTACCATTATGATTTTTATATACAAAAACCAATCCTCCATATAAAAAGCAGCCTATAAAATTTAAGAAGTAATATCACTTTTTTGCTATAAAAATGAAAAAAATATTCTCAGTATTTAAGATTTTATATATAAAAAAACTCAAATAGAAAATACATAAAATGCCATTGAAAATCTCCATGAAACATGTGTTCATCCCTCTCCTCAGTATTTAAGTTCTTCTATATGGCCGCCATGAGTCAGAATTGACTCAATGGCACACAGCAACATAGTAAACAAATCAAATAGCAAAACAAAACTCTACTGCATAAATTTCTTTCCTTTGTCTTGTTCCATAGTCTGAGTACGTTGCATGTGTGCTAGTATTTTTAATCCTTCCCTTATCTAAATATTTGATCCTCTCAAGTTCTAAACTCTTCCTAACTCTTAAATGACCCTTTGAACTGGACTTTGTTCCCACTCTATGCCTGCTTGGTTCAATTTTACTCAGAACCATGAAATTAATATTGCCAGAGCACAACTCGAATTACACTCTTTAGCTGCTCAAAATCTAGCCATAGAGTCCAAGTTTTTCACTAGATAAAAGGGCCACTTAATACCATGTAGTTTTCTATGGATATCTCATTTGAATTTTACTTAGGAAAATCCTATCTTGCCATGTTTTACTATGTCTAATGGAATTTTTCTCTTCTTTTCCTTACAGAATTATTGTACTTAAGTTGCTTAATTCTTACAACTAAAATCATAGCAACAAATTGCATTAAATTGTTTTCAAATGTCATTTTATTTGTTTTAGTTTACTTTTATCCCACTATAAAAAGTATAGTCGTATAATTTCAATATCCATTTAATAGTCAACAGTTATTTGGTAATTTAGCAACAAAAACAAATTGAGTGCCTTCATTGGACACATGTTTGGATGATTTTTAAGAATTAGAAAAACAAATATTCATTTCTTAAAAAAAAAGCAAAAAAACCCTCACCTTCCAATAAGACGGTCATTGAAACGTATAATGACACTACACTGAGATGCACGTTATAATAGAAAACCTAAAAAGGCATTTTGTTGACATAAAACTGGAAGGCATCAACTTTGGGGGAATTTTCAGATTTCACATACAAAAAGGTACAAAGCATACCATTAAAATTAAAGTAAAATTAAAATTAAAGAATGAGTATAACTCACCAGAAAGACCAAGTGGTGCAGAGAATTTGGGGCAGAAAGATAAACAAACAATAATAACACTGAGATAAAAGCATGCCCAACTAACTGAATTTTCTTCAGTGAGTGAGAATTATAAATTATTAAATTATAAACAAAACAAGGAGAGTGAAATTATATTCGGTAAGTTTCTTTGTATATCTAAAATTATAAAAATAGGTTCTAGTTGAATTATTCCAACATTTATGTTTCCCTAGAAACTGAGTGTTCATGTTCTTTGATGTCAGCACCCTCTTCCCCAAAAAGCACAGAGGTCGGAATTGCCAAATTTCTGTGCTCCTCAGCTCCCCTGCTACCCCCTGGGCTCTGTTCGTAGACTCCTCCGAGAAACAAGAGTGCAATACAATTATAAACTTACATTCTACTCCTGCCTTTTAGAGGTTTCATCCTAACAAGCAATTGTTTCAGCTTTATAGTCTTGGAATAGCACGTTGACAATCTAATTCTAGCTCATTTTCTCCTTTCTGCTGAATTTAATTTCAATAGCAATAACAAAGGATAGGAATCGAGGCATAAAGCTAGTGAAAAAAAAGGAAAGAGTATTTAAAATTGTTGTAACCAAAGTGTCACCCTTGTTCCATTGCTATTTTAATTCTAAATAATCAATTACATAGCGAACGTGTAGCTCTGTCTTGAAAACACCCAGGTAGTGTGGAATATAAATTTTGGTAAGTTAAAAAACAATAAATAATACACCCCCCAAAAAAATAAAATGAAAGCATCACCTCCATAAATTTCTCATCATTAATATATGTAGAGTAGTTCAAAAAGTTTTGTTTTTACCCCCATACATCAATATGTATGTTTATCATTTCCTTTTAATGTGTGTTTTATCCCTTTGATGTCACTTACACTGATGATTTAAGATAGTTGGGTAACACACAAAGCATGCAGGACCTGGGCAAAATCCTTTTCCTGACTCATCTGAAATGTAATCATTCTCTGTGTTTTAACTCTTTGATGTCATGAAAAGTGGGCTTAACTTAACTTTTCATCTTAACTTTTATATACAGCTTACTTTTTCCAGAAATCTAATTATTTAGTCAAATAGCAATTGAAATCATGCCTTTTAACTAAAATTAGGTGTTTTTAAAAGAAGTCATCTTGGATCAAAGTAATTAGTAGCAAATAGTGACCATGGAAATGTGAATGCTTTTCAAGTGCTACATTTACTTTTATCAATAAATGAAGTAGGATGGGTATGTATTATTTACAACAGAATGCTGAGAATATTTGTCAATGACACTGTATTTGTCAATAAATCTTTTTCATGTAGTTACTGAAACCACCATACTGCTGATATTAAATTGATGTTAATAAAATATTAAACTGCAATATGAATAATTATCACTATCTACTAGCACAAAGCAAATATTTTTTTTTAACGAAGCTGTTTGATGATTGAGAGTATCCTATCTGTAGCAGCAAGAAACGTGTATATGAATAGGTGAATCACATCAAAATTGGAATACATAAAGAGGGATAAACAGACACACAATTCACACAATACCTTCCACCACTTTAAGTAAAGCTTCTCATGAACTGATTTCAGATTCACTCTGTGTGAAGAAATGCCCTATGTCATAGTTACTTAGCCTAAACATATTCTAGTATTCCCTAGTTATATGGATTTAGAAAGGCGTTTCATCTTTATATTTTATAATTAACTCATATGAGAATATTAGGATTCATTACAAAGTGACTATTAAAGGATACACAAATATAATCTAGCCATGTATTGTTAGGTATTTTGTCTGAATGATATCTTTACAAGTAATTTTGAGAATTAAAACAAATAGAAAATAAATTTATCCAGGAGGTAGTACTGAAAATTTGTTATTCTAATTGAAACTCAGAAACATTCATGGTTATGATAACTTACTTGAGAAATAAAGAATGATTATATATAGTAGTGAATTTTTTCCCCCTGAAATCTACAATGCTTTCCAAGTAAAAGGAGAAATTTCTGGGTAGCATTTTTGTTTTACAATATTATGGCAACAGTTGGAAAGTTGTCTGCATTTTGGTTTATAGCAGGCCAAAAATTTAAGGACAAACATAAAAAACAAGATGTTTTAAAGATTTTACAAAAGTACAGGTTAGTTTTCAAAATGGTAGTATTTATTTTATGGTCAGAATTGAATTTGGCTATATTAATACAATCAATATTATTTTGAAAGTTACAATAATCAAAAGAAAAGAGTGGCATGACATTTTTTTAATATCTGAGAAATATTTTTACATGTTGCACTTGCAACAAATATCTCATGGCATTTTCCAGGCAAAGAAAATGCACATGCCACAGGGACTCAGAAAAAATAAAAGTAATAACTTATCCCCTCCACTGTGCTAGCTACCTGTGAAACTTTTTGCTTGAACAGTGTTTTGGGTCATGATGAAGAATATGCTCTAGTGAGTTGGTATGCTTGTAACAATAATTACATTTCTAGAATGTCAATTGAAAAGAAGCTTTTTAAAATCAAGTTTCAAAAGAAGACATTTGTTTTACAGACATACATGAGAAAATGTTACACAAAGTTCCTCTTGAATGTTAGTCTTCCTTGTCATGCAGACATTATAATGCATATTTCCTTTGTGGTAGCCATTTGGCTACCTTATTTAGATTCTTGGTTTTGTTTGTATTTTTCCTTCTCACACTTCATCTCAGAGCAAGTAAAGTGGCATGTACCTGTCTTCTGTTTCAACAAATAAATAGGTAAAGATACTGTAGACCAAAAGCAAAAACCAAACCCATTGCCATCCAGTCGATTCCAACTCATTGCGACCCTACAGGACAGACTAGAACTGCACCCATAGGGTTTCCAAGGAGTGGCTAGTGGATTCAAACTGCTGTCCTTTTGGTTAGCAGCTGATCTCTTAACCACTGTGCCACCAAGTCTCCAAAACACAGTAAAACCAAAAAAACCAAACCCATTGCCGTCGAGTCGATTCTGACTCATAGCGACCAAAATACGGTAGAAGATGGTTAACTGCCATTTCAGAGGCACACTGAGCTGCACAATCTTCTGTCTTTTTAGTTTCTGTTGATGAAATTTTTGATTCAGTAGCTGACTCATCACAGAGAAAATGGGCAAGAATGAGCTGCTATGATTGTTTATATCATTTTGGTTCTTTGGTTATATTGAGTTCAGAAATGTTTATTATATGGCCATAGAATTACATGGGGAAACTTGGATTTAAGCTTCCAATGCCTCAATTATGCATACTCTCTAAAAAGGAAGGGAAAAATTAACAAAAAGCCAACAGGGATAACATCGTGCTTCTCTGCTGCTGTCTTTTAAGGAGAATGAATACAAGGTACCATTGGAGATGGCTTTCAACCTGTGGTCAGAGATCTTAACAAGAGTACAGTGCCACAGAAGCCCAAGGAAATGCATCTATGAAGGCAAAGAGTACACTTGGGGTGCAGTTAGTATTTTAAAATGCTACAGAGACATGGGAAGGTTTGATTTTCAGTTTGTGAGTTACTGTTTCCCTTTGAATGACAAGTATCAGAAGAATTGAAGTAAGGATCAAGGAACCCTTGTATGACAAGAAAATGGAAACAGCAAGTGTCTTTCGAGAAAGAGCAGCATGTGGAGGAGGGGAGATGTGTGTGTGCATGAATTTATGTAAACATGAAGCTACTAGCAGAATGACATGTGGCAGTGATGGTTTAGTGGTAGAATTCTCACCTTCAATGCAGGAGACCCTGAGTTGATTCCCAGCCAATGTACCTTATACACGGCCACCACCAGTCTGTCAGTGGAGGCTTGCATGTTGGTATGATGGTGAACAGGTTTCAGTGAAGTTTCCAGACTAAGATGGAATAGACAGAAAGACCTGGTGATCTGCTTTTGAAAACCAGCCAATGAAAACCCTGTGGATCACAATACTCCAATTCCCAACCAATCATGATGGCATAGGACCAGGCATTGTGCATAGGGTTGTCATGAGTCAGGGGATAACTCAACAACAGCTATCAACAAAAACACCAAATCAGAATGGGACCTCCCATTTGTGAACTGTTGAGAAATAGCCAGTGAAGAAGAGCAGCAAAAATAAGTAATATAGGGGATATCAATATATGGGATAATACAGTGGGCAAAGTACAAAAAAAATTGAATGGAAAAGGGTAAAAAGCAAAATGGTACTTTTCAGAGAGAATAAACATTTGAGTGAACACAAGGCCATCCCTAAAAGTGTACAAAGCCAGATCAACACAAACAGTACAGGGCCCAAAGTCCTCTCCATTTTGCTTATGTTTATTTCTACAAAGTTAGGGTTTAGCCTTAGATTATTGAATAATACATTTCCTTCTCAATCTTTTCCTCCAATTTAGTAATTGTGAATTATTAGGTTTTCTTTGTGGTGATATTTATCTACACCAAAGTACAAAAAGAAATGGATTATAAATGTGAATGGTTCATTATCAAGAAATCAACATATTGTTTAGAATGTTTACAGAAACACTGCATCTTCTAGTGCCTTAAACAGGGAAGTAATTGTGCTTGTCTCTAAAATGTCAGTGTTTTTTACTTACCATGTGAAAAGTCACAATGAGTTATGAGTGTTGTATACTCTTGAAATAAAGCTTTATCTTTGGGTCCCAGTCTGTAAGTTATAAACTTTTATATAAATGTAAACTATAGAAAAAGCATGTGCAATAAGCTTTCAAGATTTCAAAAATCATACTTCAGAGGTCTAGTATTGAACTGCAAGTTTCACACACTAAATAATAAAAACAATTATTTCCTTATAAGATGTTATAAAATTAGAAAGGCAAAAGGAAAAAAAGACCCAGAAATAGCATCTGTTCTGTGTTTTCAATATCCAGCAGATCGAAACTCTAGCAAAAGTTGATTGTCTGCCCTATTCTGTAAGATTAGCAATGATGGAAAGTCTAAAATTTCCTTACAAACCTTAGTCCAGACCCCACTTGCTTCAATCCAAATAATTTCTCTTTGTTATAATCTTAGCGAAGATGGAAAACAGTAGATTAACATCCTCAGTATAACCGATGCCCAGACATTTTTCTCTTCTCCCCTCCCCCCCACCTATCCTGCATATTCAGTGAATGCAGCACCAAATTCTTTGGTACTCTTGACCATGCTATGCCCTTTTACTCTTCTCTGACTAGAGAGTCCTTTCTTTTTCTTTCCCCAAGTAAAACGTTTCCTCAACATTAATGACCACAGCTAAAGGTTATCCCTGTGAAAACATTTCTATTTTTAACCTGAAAGTCTTCCCCTTGTTCTTGCTTGTACAACAGAGTATCTTGTATTGAAATAGTTTGTTTAGATGCCAATCTGCAAACATGATTATAGGTAGTTTTGTAGCAAAGATATATTTCTATGCCTAGAATCTAACATAGAGTCTTACACATTTGTGAGTACTTAATGAATAAATGAATGAATGCATAAATGCTTTCTCCCTAACAATGCTTTTCAGCTCCAGTTCTACCTGCATCTTTTTTTTTTTCATATAATTACTATGAGGTTTTTTTTTTTTTTTGAAGAGCTTTTGAACCTTTAACCTGTAATTATTTTTTTAATCCATGTCTTTATTATTTTAATTAATCACTTAGCAAGTATTATTATACAAAAAGCACTTATTAGGCTCTAAGTGACCAGCAGTGAATAAAACAAAACCTCTGACCTAACACATGCCGTGGTGGCACAGTGGTTAAGAACTATGAGTGTTAACCAAAATGTTTGTAGTTCAAACCCAACAGATACTCCTTGGAAACCCCATAGGGTCACTATGAGTTGGAATTGCTCGACAGCAATGGGTTTGGTTTGGTTTTAGGGAAGCTTGGTGGTGCAGTGGTTAAGGCAATTAACTGCTAACTGAAAGGTTGGCAGTTCGAAACCACCAGCAGCTACATGGGTAAATGATGTGGCCGTAGAGATTTACAACCTTGGAAACCATATGTGGTCGCTATGAGTCAGAATCGACTCAATGGTAGTGGGTTTTTCTAGCGAAGACAGACCAGAGAGAAATGAACAAATAAGTACTCATAAAATATGAACCACAATAAAAGAGACAAAAATGAAACAGAGAATCATGGATTGAGACCTATTTAGATCCAGTGGTTGGAGAAAATTTTACTGAGAAGGCTACTTTTCAACTGAGTCCATTGTGACTCTTCATCAATTTCTTACTTTACACTTTTAAAGCATTTACACATACACACAACATACACACAATCACAGACACATGCACAGTCTCACACACACACACACACACACAAATATGGCCAGACTGTTAGATATTTGATTATCTGTTTCCTGGGAATCAGCTTCTTGCTGCCTTTTTGCCATGTTGACTTATTTCCTTTGCTTCTTCTTGGCATCTAGAAGTTGATATTTAGTCAATCACATAATTTTAAGTGGTTGTTTAAACAATGAATGAAAACGATATGAGAAGAAGTCTGAGGGAGAGGGTATGGTCAAGTTGGGAAAATATGCTGTGGCCCCCTGTCGCAGCTGAGTGGATTAAACTGCACGCTCGGCTAGTGTCCTTTCTCCTTTGCTCACTTACTAGTACGCCGGAGGCTGTTACTTTTCTTCCTCCAGGACTGCACTGACTCAACAAAAGCTGCTGACCAGAAATCCCGGGTCATAAAGACTCAGAAGTAAGATTGTAGATCTTGCCTCTTTGTCTATATAGATCAGGTTAGACTGGAAATGAGGAAGACGGGAGAAGAAATGAAGGGATCACTTAAACTGGAAAGAAAAAAGAGGAGAGACTACAACTTTCACACTGGGACGTGAAGAAGGATTTTCTCTCAACCGAAGGACGGAGAGGAGATTCTAAATTCTAGATCTTCCACTTCTATTCTCTGCTATGAACTAGAAATTTATATTTGACAAAGCTAGACACTTAAGCCTCCTCAGGGTGGACACTTTTGGTGTGGATAGATCCATGAAAGGAAATACTAATTGGCTAAACAACGTGGAGTAGAGCATAACAATTTGGAAAATAGTCCATGAGCCAGGACAACAGTGGACACACCCAACTGTTATGCTGTGATTCGTTAGAAATACCCACCGTGTTTTGGTATAGGGAGTAACAACAACGATATAAAAAATGTAAAATTATCACCAAAAAACCATCATTCTGCTGGAACAGATGTTCAATCTGTCTTGCAGAGGTTATAAATATTCCTCTCTCTGCTTGGACAGTTAGTCTTAAACACAGCATTCCTTGGACTACTTTGGCCCTGGGGACTTGATGTTTGCAACTTCCTCTACTGTGCATACATGCAGAGATTCCAAAGTCTAGCTGAAGAAGAACTCGTATACTTCTATACTTCTTTAACATGGGAGTGTGCTCATAGTAAAATGATTTAAACTCCATGGTAGTCTCCATAGCATACACCCTTGGAGTGGATCGCATTTAAGTGGAATATAGTTTTTGGTGACAACTGTAAGTTTGTGACGTGCTCTGTTTTCATCTCTCCATTCACATTTGTCATGACATGCTATTAATGCTTATTACATAATTTTAAATTAATAAATTGATTTATGAACGTGTCATGTTGTTGTTAGGTGCCCTTGAGTCAGTTCCAACTCATAGCGAACCTATGTACAACAGAAGGAAACACTGCCTGGTCCTGCACCATCCTCACAGTAAGTGTCACATTATGGCATTAAATCTCCTACTTAGTCAGGTACTTGAGTAAAGATTCTTCTATATACTCTAAAAGATTCCATCCAAAGAAATCAATAAGACCAACTCTTACACAGAAACTGGCATTTAGTTTAAAATGCAAACCTGATAAACGTGACTTAGTTTATTCTTCCTAAAATATATCATCGTGCAATTCATTTTCAAGATGGGTATGTTAAGCTTTATAAACCTTTACTTTAAGAGCAATGTTTGTTCCCTTGATGGAAATTTCCAGTCTTTATGAATTTATCCATCCTACATCTGGTTCAAGAATAATACTATATTATTTGTTGGTAGTTTAACAACAAATTCTTTAGGAGATACTGGAGATGATGTCCACACATTCTTTATGGAAGAAAAATCTATCAAATATTCATAATAACGATGGAGCAGAAGGAATGGAAGGAAACCAGATATCATACTAATTCTTCTTTCTTTCTCTTCCCGTTCCTTTTTCCACTTCCAACGAGGCTGATCCCATCTTTGCATTCACTTTATAAAGCTGTTGACAGAGGTATAATTGAATACTAAGTTGGACCATCTTAAGGATATCTGGAACCCTAGAAAAGAACACAGTTACACAAATTAGACCTCCAATAGATTAAATGATTAAATATGTAAAGAAAAGTTTTGGGAAATGTCTTATCTTGTGCTTCTTGTCTGATTCACATAATGGAATCCCCCATCCCCATCTCCTTCAGCCCCCAGTTAGTCTGTCAGGTGTGTGAACATGAAAAAATAAGATTTGATTATTACCCTGCAAATATGTTTTACTGATCACACACCATTTCTGTGTCAGGTCCCTCTCCCATTCGTCAACAAATATTCATTGAGAATCTACTCTACAACATGCAGGAGAATGGCTCTAGGGACACAGAGGTGTGCAACCAGGGAGATGATTTACTCTTCTCTTGGAGCTTCACACGTATCCTGAATCTCCCACTGGATCCTTGCATAAACCCTCTGAGGTACATATGTCATTATTTTTACCCTACTATCATTAAGAGTGTCACAAATGTATGCTTAAGACATATAAATACATAATGAGGAAGGGAGGATTTCTGGTTACACCTTTTCTGGATTCCAAAGTCCGAAGTGTACCTCACTGTGCTGCCTTTCACTCCACTGCATCATGCTCAAATTTCTGGGCAGGAAATAAGAACTAAAGCGTTAAATTGTCAGACATGAGTGTTGATTTTATATATGCCTTCAGGCTAGGCCAGCAAAAAACCCTTCTTTTAAACATAATTTGAAAACATTTTATTTGCTAATTTATCTGTTATTTTAATAAAATCTTCATACCATTCTGTCATATCTCCCACAGCCAAAAGTGTCTAATTTAGTGTAGACAAGATAAGCCTGTTTTAAATTAAATTAGATGAAAAGTGAATTTTCAAAAACTAATTTTGACTGTGAAAGTACTTTTTCATAGCACCTCATTTCCTTTACAACTTCCCATGCCAACTCAAAGATTATTTTACACTCCATTATTGGTTGTATTCAATCGTAAAATGAAATATTTCTGATAGATCCTAAATGTAAAGGGCATCTGATAGAAGGAACAGAGACACAGGATGAGAGAGATGTGAGAAGGCACACAAATGGTATTCTTTGATTACTTTTTATGGCACTCTGAACAAAAATATAATAGAAGTATAGGAGAAAAAGCGACTGTACAGATGATCAAGCTCATTCCTTCCATGATGAAGATAAGAACTCTGATGCTCATAGAGATTCAACAATGTGACCTCAGTTGTACAACTCTAAGCAGAGGAGCAGCTTGTTGTTGTTAGCTGCCATCAAGTCTACTCGGACTCTTGGTGATCCCATATGCACAGAGAAGAACTGCTCCACAGCGTTTTCAAGGTTGTGAACTTTTGGAAGCAGATTGCCAGACCTTTCTTCTGAGATGTCTCTAGGTGGGTTTAAACCACCAATCTTTCAGCTACTATTTATGCTACCCAGGGGCTCCTACTGGAATCCATTACTTCTCTGAGGAAGAAAACAGAACCTCAGAGTTAAAGGGTACAAGCAGATAGAAGGGTGCTGGTTTGCCCGGTTGGTGGAAGTTCAGTGGGATTGCTTCATGGGATTTGGAGAGGGCACTCACCACCGGCACTCTGCTGCCTGGAGAGTTCTCTGATGGATCTACCTTAGAGAAAACTTTTAATCAAGATCCTGCCTTATTGAAAGAAATAAGACAGAGGAGGAACAAGTCATAGACTTTCAAATAATAATAATAAAAAAAAAAAAAAGCCACTTAGGACACAGAGAGATAGTTAGCTGAAAGCAGAAAGATGACATTAAAAAAAAAAAAAAAAAAGATTTGTAACAGATTCTTTCATCTGTAGCTGCCTAGAAGCAATAGATTTTTTTTTAAAGCAGAATGGGTAGAAAATGACCCAAATTTTGTAGATAAGAAGATATGAATCGTGAGATAAGCTTTGTCACTAACTAGATGCGCAACAAAGAGCTGTTTAGTTCATTTTACTGAGCCTTGAATGACTGAATAATACCTGCTTTGAAATATTTATGTAAGGATTAGAGATATTCTAAAATAATAAAAGAGAGTAACTATTGAATTATAGTTTTAATGTTATTTTATAATGTAATTAAGGATTTAACTAGAACAAATCAACTGTCCCAGTTCTAAAAAACAACAGGTGGTGGCTGACGGATTAAGTCATTTCAAGTTTTTAAAGATGTAAAGCAGAGATGGTGACTAAAGGTCTCCCAACTCCCATTGTTCTTTCCATTGTAACCCTTTACACCCATAATCAGGACCAAGCTGTGTATGTCATAATTTTGATTAACTGGCTACCAATTGCGATATCAATGAATAGTTTTCCTCAGCTACATTTTATATCAGAACTTGATAACGATATCCCTGGAAGCTGCCAGCATTGAGGTAGGAAGTTCATCCAAGCAAGGTTCCTAGGGTATAGGTCAAGATGGAGAGATGATAGAGCTGCACAGACATCAGGACAGGCACCAACCAAGCTGTCTTAGTCATCTAGTGCTGCTATAACAGAAATACCACAAGTGGATGGTTTTAACAAAGAGAAGTTTATTTCCTTACAGTAAAGTAGGCTAAAGTCCAAATTCTGGGTGTCAGTTCCAGGGGAAGTCTTTCTCTCTCTCTTGGCCTTCTCATCAGTGTTCCCCCCGGACTAGGAGCTTCTTGGAGCAGCGACCCTAGCCCAAAGGACACACTCTGCTCCTGGCATTTCTTTCTTGATGGTATGAGGTCCCCAACTTTCTGCTTGCTTCCCTTTCCTTTTATCTTTTGAGAGATAAAAGGTGGTGCGGGCCACACCCCGGGGAATCTCCCTTTACATTGCATCAGGGATATGACCTGGGTAAGGGTGGTGTTACAATCCCACCCTAATCCTCTTTAATATAAAATTACAATAACAAAATGGAGGCCAACCACACAATTCTGGGAATCATGGCCCAGCCAAATTGATACACACATTTTTTTGGGGACATAATTCAATCCATGACACCAGTATACTTATGGAAAACTTAAACTGGGTTGCCACCCAGGAGTATTGCAGAATTGTCAGCCACCATCAGCTTTAGACATAGGTCAGTAAAGTTTATTTCCATGCCTAATTGGTTTTCAAAATCTCCAAGAAGGTTTTTGATATTCTGGGATTCTGATTTCTTTCTGATTTAGTAGACAGAAATGCCTTATTGAATATTATCTGTGGGCTCATTTTTAGGACATATGATAGGATATGGTCTGGAGAGAGTAATTAGAGGGAAATAAATATGAATAATATTTACATGGTGTAAAATCAACCTTCACTTTAATCTTTCACTTTTGCTGATGATGTTATAAAAACTCATGTAATTATTTTTAAATATAAGTAAATTTTGAAAGCTGAACATTTTTCAAAATGATCAAATAACAATGATAGAGTATATCAGCAGACTGAGATCACACAAAGAGATATTTGAAAATGGTCATGACTTGAGGAAAATAAAATTCTTATAGTCTCTGTTTGTAAACCTAGGAATAAATCTTAGTAAACGTCAAGAAAAAAAGGGGGAAAAAAAGGGTGTCAACGGAAAAATATATGAGTCAAGGCATATCCAACAAAGGATTCCCAAAACATAAGCGAAAACCCTTGCTTTTTCTTCATTTTTTTCTTCAATGTTCCAGTGTTCCTTGGTTCCTGTAGTGTTTATTGCTGTTGTTTTTGCCACAAGGTATTTTGGCGTCATGTAAGTGATTTTCTGATTGACAGAGTTATCCGTGGTTTGGAAAATACAGCACCGCACTAGAGCATTAGGGGATTCAATGAGCAGATGTTAAACCTATTCCAGAGAGATTTCTCTTTATCAGCCTCTAATCTTCTAACTTCAGAATTTTTCGACAGGTGATTTAGACAGATTTTTTCTACTCTTCCTGTTTCCATGGGCTTGTCTCTCACCTGCTTAATTGCTTCTTTGCCAAAGAAAAGAAAAGAAACATGAAACGCACATTCTAACTTGTCCTGTGCGGGGGGGGGGGGGGGGGGGGGGGGGGGAAGAAGTTTCCTATTTGATTTTCTACACTTTTGTTCACTTTTCTTTGTAGGGTGAAGAGTTAGTATTAGCCCTGAAATGAAATCCTTAGCGGATTTTAAAACTCTTGAATGTACACACTGTTTCCCCACCCCCGCCAAGTTTGCCATTTCCTCCTTGTTTGCACAGTTCCTTGAATACTTCACATTTTAACATTATCTTTCCTTTGTTCAGCCTCATAACCATAAGGATTCTTTTGGCTTTAAATCTGGCAAGAGACTAAAAACAAGAATAGGAATATGAATATAGGGATACTGAAAGACTGGTTTAAGAAAGTGATAGAGTTAATATGAAAAGAGAAAAGGAATAGACTATTCAGGACAAAGGTAACTGTATTTTATGTATATCTGGGTCCTCAGCTTAACATCTTATAGAAGACATATTTCCATATAACTGTGTGGCCTCCTGGATCAATTATTGTAAGACAAGATTTAGCCAAGTATAATGAGCTTGATGTCAGCAGAAAAGCTTTAGACCTAGAAGTTGGGGTAGTGATGTTTAATGCAGCATAGTACTATCATCAAATTTCATCCCTGTTCTAACCACAGAACAGGTTCTTATGTTTCTCCATTGGACCCTAGGGAAATAGGTCTGTGAAGAAAAATTTTCCAAGCAATCAAATAATGGAATAAAAGTATTTCTTTAAGATTTTTTCCATGTGATTGTTTGTTACCACCAAAGGCTTTTGTGTAGGGGTACCACCATCAAGCTGAAAAGAACCTATACCTAGAGAGAGGATATAGACTACCAGGGGAAAATAGAAGGACCCAGCTGGAGTTCTTGTAGAAATACTCTTGAGAATTCTGTCGAAAGCTAAAGACTGCATAGAGCAGTTGAGGGTGAGGGTTACTGAAATTTAAATTATACCATAGATTTCCTTGATCAATACAAATTTCAACTTCCTTTTACAATCTCTTACCTAGGTAACAGTTTGGAAAACTAAATTCTACATTTCCTGAATTCCTGTGTCTCTGAAGCTGTCGATGTGATCTCAATTCTATTATCAAATTTAGTGAGTTGAGAAGCAAGAGGTGAGATAGTCATTCTTAGGTGTAGATTGTTGCAGAACTTCCCTGACTGTGAAACCAACAGCCCTGTCTTGGTTTCCTTAATGAGCTGAGTATTCGGGATCATGACAAGAACAGCAGCTCCATTTCTGTCCAATTCTGTCGTGTGGTTTGGGAGCATGCGGGCAAGATCATCGGCAAATATGTTATCTTCACCTTTATTAGGGATTTTATAATCCATTTGTTGTTGATAAGTGCCCTTGGGTCGGTTCCAACTCATAGCAACCCTACGTACAACAGAAGGAAACACTGCCCAGTCCTGCGCCATCCTCACAACCGTTGTTATGCTTGAGCCCATTGTTGCAGCCACTGTGTCAATCCATCTCGTTGAGAGTCTTCCTCTTTTTTACTGACCCTTTACTTTACCAAGCATGATATCCTTCTCTGGGGACTGGTCCCTCCTGATAACATGTCCAAAGTATGTGAGATGTAATTTCTCCATCCTTGCTTCTAAGGAGTATTCTGGCTGTATTTCTTCAAAGACAGATTCATTCATTCTTTCAGAAGTCCATGGTATATTCAATATTTTTTGCCAACACCACAATTCAAGGGTGTCAATTCTTCTTCGATCTTCCTTACTCATCATCCAGCTTTCACATGCATATGAGACAATTGAAAACACCATGGCTTGAGTCAGGCACAACTTAGTCTTCAAGGTGACATCTTTGCTTTTGAATATTTTAAAGAGGTCTTTTGCAGCAGATTTGCCCAGTTCAATGCCTCTTTTGATTTCTTGACTGCTGCTTCCATAAGTGTAGATTGTGGATCCAATTAGAATGAAATCCTTTACAACTTCAGTACAGTCTCCAATTATCATGATGTTATTTATTGGTCCAGTTGTGAGGATTTTTGTTTTCTTTATGTTGAGATGTAATCCATACCAAAGGCTATGGTCTTCCAATTAATACTCTAAAAAATCTATTTTGGATTAAACTAGCTATAGAAGTAGCTATGTTATGAAAGTGAACTCTGACCAATATATACAGTCAATGTGAGTCCATCATTACCTAACACTGAGATACAGAAGAAATTAAACTACATCTTCACAAGAAACCAAAATGGATGAAGCTGGCATATGGAGGAGAGTATACACATAAAAAGGAGCAATCAAGTTGAGCACAGACACGTCACAAATGGCTTGTAGGCATATCAGAGATCTTACCTAAGGATTCTGAATGGAATATTGTCTGTGGATGCCTGGGGCAGACACATACTTCTTCCAGCTTCACTGAAGGTCAATGAAATCTTGTCATTCATCGCTGTTAAAGTCAGTAAGCACACTATATCCTCTCTGATATGCACAACTCTTCACTCTCCATAACTTCCTGACATTTCCATTGTTAGACAAGTACGTTACAAGTATGCCACAGGCAGATCTTGTCATCCATCAAAAATGCTTCCATTTAAAATTTTATTTTTTTCTCATAATAGAGCCTCATCCCTATTGATCTTTGCTGTTAACAACAATGTTGGTTTTGTTTTCGGATTTTCAGGTACCTGTCTAGAATCACAGCCAACTATTTTTCTCCAATTCCATTTGTCTTGCTTTTTGGTGTTGATCAGATAGTCAGCTGTTTTGACTGTTTTCTTTCCTGCCATTGAGTCGACTCTAACTCATGGTGACCATATGTTCAACAATACAAAATGTTACCTGGTCCTTTGTTGTCCTCACAATTGCAGGCATGTTCGAGAACACTGTTGTAGCCAATTCATCCCCCCAAGCGTCTCCCTCACTCTCACTCACCTTCTACTTCACCAAACATGATGTCTTCCTCCACCGACTGATCCTCCTCATGTGTCCAAAGCAAGCAAGTCAGACAATGTTCTGTAGTGGTCCATAAGGTTTTCATTGGCTAATTTTTGGAAGAAAATCAGGCCCTTCTTCCTAGTCTGTCTTAGTCTGGAACTCTGCTAAAACCTATCCACCATAGGTGACCATCCTGGTATTTGACATACCGGTGGAATAGCTTACAGCAGACAGCAACACAAAAGTCACCACAGTAGTACAAATTGACAGATGGGAAGTGGTTCCTTTTTTATAAAAGGGACATATTAAATTCATTCAGGACAAATTGTCCTATCAAATGTGGACTGAGACCTCTTCACAATTACCTTGGCAATAATTTTATTAATCTATATTTGACTTTAAAATGCATTTCAATGGTCTATTTTATTCATTGCAAGCCAACAAAACATCTACTCTACACTTCACTCCTAAGAAATCATCTGCCTTTCTATTGCCCAAAGAAGATCCTCTTAGCATAGAAAGAGATTCTCCCCCTTCCTTTCTATGTTAAAATCAATATTATCACACATCATCTCCTGCCTAATGCTAATTTCCCTATGAATACATGATCTTTTCTCCTTTTTCCTCTGGGATCTTCCATCAATTATCACCTTTCTCATTTATATTTTCAATTGCTGAAGTCCTATCGGCCTTTCCCCTTAGTATATGTAAATAAGTCCAAGCCTTCATTTTCTCGAAAAACAAATGAAAAATTGAGAAAACAAAAGAAAACTTGGTACTCTCAGTTTTTAAACCGAAATTTGACAATTGAAAAAGATTAATCTGTGAGTAGCAAATACAGTGGATGAAAGAGGGATGCCAATGAGTCCAGAAAGGCATTATAGGACTCCAGGAAAGGAGGACAGAGTAGTGGCAGGGGCAGGAATATATGAGCAGATGTGAAAGGGAAAAGAAAGAGAAAAATAAAAGAAAACCCCAGTATCTAGGTAACAGAGTCAAAAAAAAAAAAAAAAAAAGCTAGAGTAGGGAGAGGGACTGGATTTGCTGCTATGTGATATAAAATTTTGGGATGAGAGAGAGGTAAAGAGGGTTTTTTAAAAAATTGCTATTGTTTTTGTGAGAGTTTTCTTAGAACATTTATATAAAGCCAGAATAAATATCTACTGTAATTCTTTTCCTTCTGGTAATAGCTTGTATTTCAGACTGGGCACGAATTCTGTTTATTTCTATTTCATATATATTGTATTTATATCAACATTTGTATATAAAAATGGTTTGGGGAGACTAGACTTATAACTCAAGAAAAACTCAGTGCTGTTGAGTTGCTTCTGACTCATAGAGACCCTGTAGGACAGAGTAGAACAGCCCCATAGGGTTTCCAAGGCTGTAAATCTTAATGGAAGCAGACTGCCACATCTTTCTTACGCAGAGCAGCTGGTGAGTTCAAACTGCCAAACTTTTGGTCAACAGCTGTAACAGAATTTCTGAAAATGGAAACAAAGTTAAAAAGAATACTAGGGTTTTATTATCGGATCAATGATTGCGAATTGGGGAACACATAGCCTAAACAGCATTCTGAGGAGGTTCATTAAAATATCATTCCAAATCCTTTCCTCTCTGAAATGTTAGTTTGCTTGAGACAATTGCTGCAGTTTTTCTGGGTTAGGGGGGTCTGTGCCTGCTGAGCATCTACATGTCTGGAATGCAAGAGTTAAAAAGCAGGAAGTGTTGATTATACATCAATCTACAGAAACAGGCTAATTACTATTTCTAAAAGTTAGGTTACTTATTATCTTAAACTCCTGCCCTGTGAAACCAGGTAGTAGCCATGCTCTTCGTCATGCCATAAGGGATTCCATGTTGGTTTCAGCTTTTACAGCCACACTGCTGAGTGCTCAAATTTAATATAATTAGAAACAATTATTTTTCTGATTAAAGGATACATTCCTATGAAAATTTAAACAATATTGACATTCGGAAAGGAAATGCCTCATAATTTAGATGAGTATTGGAATAGGGATGATTGATGACTCTTGTCTATGCTTGGTTTTAAAACAGTGTACTTTTATATTACCGTAAAAACATTTGAACAAAGCTGCTGCATCAAAAATGGATGATTTGTGTCTCAGTTTATCAGTTATATGGTTTAAAAGTAAATTCATGAAACTCCAGTACTAGAAGCATGGCCAATGTTTAATAAAGTTAATGACTCAAAAAAATGGAATAGTTTAGGTCATGAAACTGAGGCTGTATTATGCAGTTATAATTGAAGGGATGATTTGCATAAGTAAAGAGTAATTATGTAATTTGGAATTTAGCCACGCTACTAAGGTCAACTGAAAGTGTTAATATACACAGGCAGTCCCCAGATTACAAATGAGTTCCATTACTAAATCTGTCTTTAGGTCAAACTTGTACCTAAGTTGGAACAGTTCGGTAGTTTGTATTTAATGTCAGTCAAATGTTTGTCTTAGTATATAGCATATAGTGTACCTTTCTAGGCATAAAAAGCATTAAAGAAACTTTTCCAGATACATTAAAATGTCTTTAACATAATAATACAGTAATGATAATAATAATGTTTTGATGTTTATCACAAGGTAGCGCCCGTTTGTTATTATGAACCATTGTATATACCTTCTCTACAGTTGAAGAGATACCTACAGGGCAAAAGTTATTCACAATACTCAGAAGATTCTGTACTGCAAAATCTGTGCGGCCAGTTAGATACTTTACTGCAGGCTCTAAGCTAAAAAATCTATGTTGTACCACTAGGCCCCATTTCTGCCGGATTTGAATCCTCCTCAGCAGAGGCAGGGAGGGTTAGGGGCGTGAGCAGGGTGGTGTTAGGGCCAGATGGATCATTCCCCCATCACCTCTTCACCAGGCCATGCACCAACTATAAGGCCCCTTCCTCAGGGTGCTAGGGAGAAAGTGCTGCTCAGGATGTGCCAAGAGCGAGCCCAGGGCCCAACATTGGGATGAGGACACTTAGGAAAACTCAATTCCCGCGTTCTCCATGGACTCCCGGAAACGATATGGACATACAGAGGTCAGAAATCTAAGACTGCGCCCCCCACCCCCCCCCCCACCATTTCCAGCCACCGAAAGGCCAAGAACTGCTGCAATAGCAAAATCCCTTATGTGTAAAGGAGGGGAAACAGAAGCCCAGAGAGGTACTGCAACGGCTCCGGGCTGCACAGAACAGAGGGCTGGTGGGATAGGGTAGGGTGGAGCTGGGTAAGGGGGCACCGCAGAGGCCCGGCTGTGTGCCCTGCGCTCGCACTAACTGGTTGTACTCGGAGAACACATAGAGCACGGCACCCGCGTCCAGGCCACCGGCCACCACCACCCGCAGGTACACAGTGTTCGGGTGTCCAGGTGTCATAGTAGGTCCTTGGGTGGCCACTGGTGGCAGGCAGGCCCCTGTGACACGATGCACCTGGCCAAGGACCACAGCAGCAAGTGGAGAGCCCACATGTACCCACCGCCCTCAAGCTTGGAAAAGGAGCGCCCCACCGTTTCTGTGCCCCAAGCATCACCACTCTGCTCCACAAGGCAGGCCTGGCCAATCAGCGTGCCACAAACCGAGTGGCCCACCTATGTGAGGCTGTGCATCCAACAGGGAGGAGCCCTGTAGCTCTAGATTTGTCAACAAGAGACCGCCATAGGGAAGAGAAAGACAAGATACCTTGAATGGCCCGGCCCTTCACACCTTAAACTAGCTTTGTCTGAGTCAGTTTTTCCCCGATAGGCTTTACTGGGGTTGCTTCGAAACTAAGGATTGTATGTTAATTGAATGTTTGTAACTCCAGTAACTCCCTGTATTTAAGAACCATGGCAAGTGATTTTTTTTTTCCTTAGTTGCCAAAATAGCATGTGGAAAATCACATTTTACATTAGCAATATGTAAGAGAATGAGAATCAGGCTAACTCTATCTTTCAGGTAGGCTTCCAATTTAAATATGATGCAGCATTTTTTTGAGAACTGATCTGTTAAGCAAAAAAAAAAAAAAAAAAAATCCTAGTGAAAGAGGTGTTATTAGATAACTTTGCTGACATGAGACGTTGTGTAAAGAGAATTTAGACATGAGAGGGAATGAAAGATATAGAATTTTCTATCACTTATACCTAGTAATTAATGGAATTTTCCGCTTGTAATAAAGGAATAAATCCTAATACAAAATCTTAAAATATCTGTTACCATGTAACATCTTTAAAAAAAATGGTTTTATTAGCATATCTTGCTTTGTACAACTGGATATCAAAAAATTTACAATGATTTCATATGTCAGCACTGGCTAAGCTTAAGAATCGGTGACTAGAGGTTAGAATTCAAAACTCAAATCTAATTTCATATAAGTAAATGAAGATTTTCTTTATCTAAAGCCTTTTTTAACCTAGAATAATGAGCACAGCAGCCGAGATGGGTTATGAATGAAAATGTGATCAGCTGGCAGCTGAGTTCAGGCTATGATTATGCTATTTGTATAAACATGTTATGGTGGCCCAATGTAAACCAGGCTCTGACAAGATATGTAGTTTATTCAAAACGGAATCCAGGATTAAAATGTCAAAACATTTGGGGGAAAAATATTCTAGGGGAACTGACATTTTTCTAACTTGCAGAAGAACATTTTATCTAGACTATTATTTGAAATTTGAATTGATTTTTAGCATAAAGGTTTGCTAAATTATTGATAATAAAAATGCACATATAACCTAAAAGGGATTTGCCACACCAATCTGGATGGTATAATAAAGTCACAACAATATTAATAAAATAGAAACTCTCTAGCTTGCTCCTGCACTGGCCTCAAAAGCCATCCTTTTTGTTACAACAAACTGCTGGGGCATTATGGTTCACCATTTCTTGTCTCTCGAAACTTATATCTTTGGTTGGTATCTCTTCGCCCTAGCGTACTTTTCGGTATCATCTGTGCTGTTGAATTCTAACCATTCCACTATTCTGATGGACAGCTCACCTCTGCCTGGTATTATTTTGCTAAGTGATGAAGTGGTGCTATTTTATGTTTTATTTCTTTAGGAGATTTTAGTCTTATGATCCTTTTTCAAGTTAAAGCCTATTTATACCGAATGCTTGGCCAAAACAAAAGAAAGCAAAGCAAACAAACAAATTTAATAACCCATGCTGTGCCACGCTCCCATTTATCCTTTAGCTCTGTTCAGTGACTGTTCACTGCTTCATCACGATGAATAACTTCCCCCATCTTGCTCCCTAGAAGGATACAGGAAACCCTCCGTATTTTGACATTTTAGAGACAATTAGTCTGAAATTGCTACATCACACTAATGTATCCAATCATTTTTCTTTGGAAATCCTTAACCCTCTTTCACAATCTCACCGTA
This sequence comes from Dugong dugon, assembly GCA_030035585.1. Classification (NCBI taxonomy): domain Eukaryota; kingdom Metazoa; phylum Chordata; class Mammalia; order Sirenia; family Dugongidae; genus Dugong; species Dugong dugon. Next base: position 27,155,765 of record CM057473.1, on the reverse strand, counting down.
GCCCACACAGCTAACTGGGCTTCTAGACACTAGAGCTTAATATTTTTATCTGGTATACAAGAGACGAATTAGTTACAGACCAAATTGCAAATGAGAATCCAAAATCCTGTAAAATGGACCGTCCACTATTTTTTTTCTTTTCCTTACATGATACCAGCTTACTTTTCACCCTCTTTTAATAGTAAAATTGCAAATTTCTATCAGTCAGCAAATACTTATCATTTTTATGGCATCTGATAAATATGATAGTAAAATTACATTTTAACTTCAAGATAATAAATATCAAAACATTTTCAAAAATTTTTCTGAAAGAGGTTAATTTATCGTAATATGATATTCAAAATAACTATTTTTGAAGTACTATAGATACAGACTTTTCACAACTGAACCCATTGCTAAAACTATAGAAAAACACCACCACCAATTGCCACAGAGACAATTCTGACTCCTGAAGACCACATACGTGTCCGAATAAAGCTGTATTCCATAAGGTTTGCAATGGCTGATTTTTCAGAAGTAGATCACCAGCGCTTTCTTCAGAGGCACTTCTGGGTGGACTCTAACCTCCAACCTCACAGTTAGCCGCTGAGAACGTTAACCATTTACACCACCTAGGAACCCCAAAGAAAAGCAGTGTCACACATATTTAACAAATATAGATGCAGTGTGTTATATGAAATTCCACTGGATCATGAGTCAGAAGAACTGGGTTGTTGTCATTTAAATGCTCTGGTTCTCAGAAATTCACTGTGATTGGCTTTGACAATAACAATCTGTTTTAACTGTACTTTTTAAATTTAGTTAGTAAATAGAATCTTATATAGATTAGGAGTAGTCTGGTTGCTGGGTAAATACCTACATGTGATTTTTTTCGGGCTTAACCACAAGCAATTATTAAAGCTTTCTCTGCCAGAGCTCACAGGGAAAGCTGCTCTTCCAACATCAGACTTGGTACACAGCCAATGCATTGCAGTCTCTGGAGAAAGTTGCAGTCAAGGACTCAGCCCCCAGGCCAGCCATGTTCTTTCATATGTCTGCATTTCTAGCCCAAGTGCCTTGGCAAAATTTTAGGGCCCTTTTTGATCAAGGGTCCCTTGGTAGGGAGGCACCCCCTATGTCTGTGTCTAACCATCTGACTCTGTCCTTGTAGCTCTGTTCCATGGAGGAAAAGGGAGCAGTGGAGTAGAGGAGCTGGCACGTTCTCCAGGGTAACCTCTTCCTTCTCTTACTGCAGTAAGTGATGAAAAGATCGGCTGCTACTTTCATTTTGACTTATTGTCCTAAGGGGCTACTCTGACACCTCAGAGTTCAGCTTCCTGAAAGATTAGTGCAGAAATTCTTGTGGGGAAACAAATTAAAAATCAAAAGGCAACAAATGTGGTTAAAGTAAGCAAGTATGATTTACTTTTTTTTATATGAAATTTGAATTAGATGTTTAAATAAACTTATGAAAGCATCAATATAAGGCAGGGGTTACATCAAACATACATGCTTGAAACATGATTTGCAAAGTGAGGAACCGGCAGAGTAGTCATAGATATGCATGTACTTCCTTTCTGTTGTTGAGCTTACATCTGTGCTGATGCTCAGTGTGGGTCATCCACACATGTCTCTCCCAGAGACTAGCACTCAAGCTTAACACTGAGAGACCATAACGTCTCAGAGGACACATGGACAATTTCTCTGCAATATTTGTTTCAAGACGAGAGGCAGAAAGGTTGACATCTTTCTTCGTGTTAAGCATATATATAAAGGAAGTATATTTGTACCCATACCCATTGACATCGAGTCGATTTTGACTCATAGTGACCCTACAGGACAGAGTGGAACTGCCCCACAGGGTTTCCAAGGAGTTCCTGGTGGATTCAGACTGCTGACCTTTTAGTTAGCGGCCACAGCTCTCAACCACTGCGCCACCAGGGCTCCTGCAAAGAAATTTGTAAAAGTAGTAAAATTGAAAAGCAATTACCAATTATAACTTGAGACAATATTTTCATCATTTCATAATTTATTAGACAATATTTTAAAATTATTTAGTGAGCTATGGAAAGAGTCTCCAAGTGTCTTTTTTCGAAAAAAATTAATCTCAAAGCAGAAATAAACTATGCATAACAATCAGAGGAAAAACACTGCACTGAATTGATAATATCGGTAATGGCAAAACAACTATTTTCCAAATCTGAGGTTTTACTTTGCTCAAATTCATGCTCAATTGATAACAAGTTCATGTAATAAAATTTTAATCTTTGATCTTTAATAACCACATGCAGTCTTTTGTATGTATTTCCATATTTGTTTCATTTATGAAAATTGCTCTCAGTTACTGGGGAATAAATGGTTATAGGAATAGATTAGTTGCATAACACTGTATGGTTTACAACGTATTTTTAAAAGGTAGTATTTCATTAAATCATCAAAGCAACTTGGAAAATAGTACATTTATTATAATTTATATAAGGATACTGAAAGTCTAGGATATAGCAATGTTAATTATCCATGAATGGTGGTCTTCTCGCTTGTCAAACAGACATTTGAACCTATATTTTCTAAATCTCAAGGCCAATGTTCCTTATTCTAAAGGCTGGGTGCTACCTCACTGAAATCTTGTTCAGTCCCTGTTGTTAGCTTCTATTAAGTAGGCTCCGACTCATAGGAACCTTATGTGTAACAAAACCAAACATTGCCTGGTACTGTGTCATCTTAATGATACTTTGTTTGAGTCTAGTTTTGTGGCCGCTGTTTAATTTGTGTGCCTCCCAACCTAGGGAGCTCATCTTCCAGCACTGTATTAGACAATATTCTGTTGTGACCCATAAGGTTGTCACTGGATAATTTTTAGAAGTAGATCATCAGGCCTTTTTTCTGTCTTAGACTGGAAACTCTGCTGAAATCTGCCCACCATGGGTGACCCTGCTGGTCTTTGAAATACCAGTGGTATAGCTTCCAGCATCCAAGCAACACAAAAGCCACCACAGTACAACAAACTGATGGTTGGTGGGTTCAGTCCCTATTCTCTTTTAATTTCAGAACAAAAGTATTCCCATTTAAGTCATAATGTCTAGTCTTCCCAAGGTTAGGATGCAGTTTAATTACTAAGGAGCAAACCAGTAACTCTGAATTACTAAGGGCACAGACCTGAGGGCATTACTTCAGCCATATGAGGGAAAACATACCTGAGGACATTTTCTTTGTTGTCACAGAATTCTTTGAATAAATCCTATCAGTTTAGAGGGAAGAGGTGGTTAGAATCAAGGTTCATGAAATTTCATAGACAGAAACAAATAAAAGCCATTTTATATTTTTAAAGTTTACCTCCAAAAGTAATATTGAGTCTGTAAAATGAATCATATGAATTCAGAAAGAGTTAATTCGCTGGTTACAGAGCCAGAGTCAGTTTACTTCTCCTTTCCTTTACCAAGACAGCAACAATTATATTTTCTTGAATTTGCTTCTCAAATATAATCTTACTTAAAAGGGTTTTTTTTTTTTTTCAAATCCTTCCATAGAATTAATTAAATCTAGCATATAACAAAATTGTTCAGTCTTCTAGGAATCGAGAGAGTAAATGCTGCCATTAAGGAATAACACTGATGCCCGCAGTTCCATTTTCAACAATATTTCAAAAATATTGTTCTACTATTAACGTGCAAGGACTTACAAACAACACAAAGAGACTGAACTATGTGTTAAACCCAAAATCAATTTCCAACTCTTATGCCTGCATTTGTATAAATGCAGAAAGTGCCCAAGTATTTCAGTAGAAGAATAAAATCATTCATATTTTGGATCAAATTATGATAGGGTTAAGTGAAATTAAAATGCATATCCTTGGTAACCACATTAATTCAAATCTAGCCATGTAATTAGAATGCTGAATTATTAGATGGAGATTAGATGAGTTTTTCTTGGGTGAATGAATATTCCCTATATATCCCCAGACGCATCCCAATTTCATTCACATTGAACATGTGCTTCTTCTAGCACCGTGCTCTCCTGATTTATAGTACCCCCCTAACCCACACATCCTATATTTCAACCATCTTTATGTCTATCATATAGCATATGGAAAGCAATGACTTAAACTCAATTTTTTCCCAGTTAATTTTAGTCTATGTAACACTCTTTGCTTCAATAATTTGGAAGGGTATTGATATCCAAATGTTTTAAATATATGAATATGGTAGAATGAAACTAGAATTGCTATGCAGGTTTTTCCTTTCAAAATGGTTCAAGTTTCTGACAAACAATTCAGGATATTTAACCAGAAATACAAAATGATTTAAATTGAAATCCACTAAATAATACTATTAAATAATGAAGTAAATCCTACATATCTGGCAAATTTACAAACATATTCAGACATGCAATTAACACTTGTTTAAAATTAGTCTAAGAGTTCATACAATTGCTACTTTTATTTTGAGTGGTAATATTTATAATTGTAATTTATAAATATCAAGTATTTTATGCAGGATAGATGATAGCGTATTTGGAGAAAAGAATATGTAAGATGGTAAAAATAAAGAGGAATATTTCAAATTCACTTCAAATCAGCAAGAGGACATCAGTCTGTTTCTAATAATTTTATTTTAATTCTCAGATAGTGGGGATTCAGACTAGATTTCCTCTTCGCTTTGTGTGTCTCTCTCTCTTCTTTTTTTTGGGGGGGGTGGGGAGCGGGTGGTTAGACTAAATTATACAATGAAATTGTCGGAATACATAACTTTAGTGACAAGCCACCAAAGTGTATCTGCGCATCTGAAGCCAAGCGGCCTAGTTTCAAATGACCACTCTTGTGCTTAGGAGTATAACGACCTTGGTCAAGTTACTTAATGATTCTGTGACTTGATTCCCTCACATATGGAACAAGAATGCTATTGATGCTACAACTCCAGAGAGCTCTCTGGTGATTAAACAAGTCTTTGTGAATAAAGCAGTAATAACAGCACCTCGTATACATTAAGTAGCAACTAATATTACACAATGTTTCATGATTTTTGCTGAAATGATCTATTTAAAATTGTTACAGTATATAGGCTTACAGGAGTAAAATTGTTCTCATTGCCTTTTTTATGGGGAAGTTAAAAAATGCTGGAAACAGGTCCAGAATAAATGATTTTAATCTCATAAAAGACATTCTTGGTACTTTCAGAAAAGAAGCTTTCATGTAAGATACACTTAATATAGAGATATGAGTTCAAATTCTAGATACGTTACTTATTCTGTGCACTACCATAACACATCGTTGGATTTTTCTGTTTCCCAGTATCCTTACTAGTAAAATGAGGATAATCCCTTCTCCACCTATTACACAGAGTTGTATAATAATCAAATCAATTGAAAAGTATTTTTTCAAAATATAAGATAAACATTAATGTTGAGTATAATTAAAATTAAAGAAACAATGTGAAATAAAGCTACAATCGATATTTTTGCTCCTTAGCACGTTGAAATATACTGGTTGGGAGTAAAAACTTTTTATTTACCAACTGAATATTTCATCAATTGTGTTTTATCAATAAGTCTGAAATGACTGTTTCACATAAAGTTCTGTCAGGTACCATTTTGCCTAACAAATGAACAGTCTTGAGGGAGTATAGGAAATCTCCCATACTCATAGTTATATAAATTTTTCAGTGTAAATAAATATGCTTTTCAGGAAAGAAATTTGGAAAAATATGTGTATATATATTATACCCACTGCCTAGCGTCGTTTCTGACTCATAACGACCCTATACAACAGAGTAGAATTGCCCCCGTAGAGTTTCCAAGGAGTGGCTGGTGGATTTGAACTGCTGACCTTTGGGTTAACCACTACGCCACCAGGGCTCCATATATATATATCCCCCATTGCTGTTGAGTCGATTCCAACTGATAGCAACCTTACAGGACAAAGTAGAACTGTCCCATAGAGTTTCCGAGAAATGGGTAGTGGATTCGAACTGCCCACATTTTGGTTAGCATCCAAACACTTAACCACTGTGCCACTAGGGCTTCATATATATATATGTGTGTATATATATGTGTATATGTGTATATGTAGATGTGTATATATATATGTGTTTTGGGAAAGCTATCATGAGAAAGCAATCAGAATCAAAGGTTTATCTCAAAATTTTAGTATAAGGAAGCTCACCCATGTACATTATACATAAATTTGGAAAACAAGCTATCCTTCAATGAGATTATTTGTAGCTAAAAATCTATAGATTATAATAATCTGCACCGATTATAAGAAATATTCATATTACACAGATAAGTGAAAAGCAAGAATTACATAATAGTATTAGTCTCGTATCCTGAGATTGTAAATATGAACACTTATGTATGTGCACACATCTGCACATGGGCAGAGGACAGATAGAGAAGAACATGCCAAAATCTTAATGCCGGCAGTCCTCACTTCTCACACAGATTTCAGTTACCATTCTTTGGTTAAATAACTCCCATCCCCCAACAACAAGGTTGAAGTTTCAGTTACTAGAGTATATTAACTGTGAATAATTGCATAAAGTACAAATTTTGCTGCTGGTTTCAGTCCACACATCAGTAAGTAAATAACAGATGCGGCCCATAATCAAGGACCATTCACATCACTTCTTCAAAGTCTGTCACATCTGTTATTCCCTTGATGCACAGGCAGCAATCATACTGTTGCATTGCTTCCTTGTGTATCAGTAATAAACCCACATGACATTTTACAAAATGAATAAGTGAGGGAAAGAACTGGCCAATAAAGATGAAAGTGCAGCAAAGAACAAAAAGTGACATACCTGGCAGTAAAATTCTAACCAAATACAAGTGGAATATATAAGAAAATAGCTGACTGTGGGAATGTGGACAATGCTGCCATTCAGGAGACTATAGATATGAAGACTGAGGGATTTACTGAATGCAAAGTTATCTATATAAGTGAGAAAAGTCTTTGTGATGAAAAGGATGAAGGTGTCACAGAGGAAATGACACCAGAAAAACTCTTCACAGTAAGTTACCATTTGGAATATTTCACAACATTGAAACACAAAATGTAGAAAGTTGGAAGCTGATACAGAATTTAAAAATAGTTGGCCAAAGCATAGAAAGATCATCACTCCATAACTCCATATCATAAATTATAAAATAAGAAGAAGGCAAACATTGTTCAAACTATTGGTGTTAGTCATCTAGTGCTGCTATAACAGAAATACCACGAATGGATAGCTTTAACAAAGGAATTTATTCCCTCACAGTAGAGGAAGCTAGAAGTCCAAATTCAGGGTGCCAGCTCCAGGGGAAGGCTTTCTTCCTCTGTTGGCTCTGGGGAGAGGTCTTTGTCATCAATCTTCCCCTGATCAAGAAGCTTCTCAGTGCAGGAACGCTGGGTCCAAAGGATGCATGCTCCTGGTTCTTCTTGCTTTCTGGTAATGAGGTCCCCTGTCTCTCTGCTCACTTCTCTCTTTTATATCTCAAATGAGATTAACTGAAGACACAACCTAATATTGTAGATTGAGCCCTGCCTCACTAACATAACTGCCTCTAATCCTGCCTCATTAACATTATAGAGGTAGGATTTACAACACGTAGGACAATCACATCAGATGACAAAATGGTGGGCAATCACACAATACTGGGAATCCTGACCTAGCCAAGTTGACACACATTTTTGGGGGACACAATTCAATTCATGACACTATTCTCAAGTTTTTTACCAAGCAATAAAACACTTTAATTCTCAATGTTTTGAATATTTTAATTAACAGTGTACTGAGTTAGAATTCACTCAACCGCAACAATAGCAAATAAATGTTAATGTTACTATTCTTTTTTATTTCCCTATATAATTAGTAGTAAAAAAGTTTTTAATATTTTGACAAAAAGTTTAAAGGTCATGGACTAATCATATTTTTTCTCATTGATTATTAACATCTCTTTGTATGATTTCAGCTTGCACAGTCATTTTTATGGTCCTGAGACATCATGCAAAATAAAGATTTCCTGTACTTAATATTCACTATTCATGGGTGAGGAATTGATGTATGGATTTCATTTCTTACAATGAACATGCATTACTTTTAGTTAATATATGCATATTAATAAAAATAATATACACATGTTCATATACATGTAGAAATCAAATTGTTTTAAAACCTACCTAAGTTAGGTAGAAGCTGTCCTTCTGTTTTTCATAGCATTGATAATGAAAGTGTTATGCTAGTTTAGAGTATTATCATCATTAACACAAAATAAACAATGAGGCAACCTCAATATAAACAACAACAGTGTAATTTCAAAGCTAAATGCATATCTACAGAAAAGGTTCAAATATATCAGGGATTCCCAAGAAAGCTATATCCAAAAATGACACGGTGATCATATGGAATATATTTATAGAGATAATATACACTTGTATTGATGTAATTAACTTTTATATAAGATGATTTCCATTGAATTGTTATATGACAAAGAGAAATGTTATAAACCTTTATACCATTAAATGAATAAATTTTTAAAAATTGTAAAATCTAAGAACTATAAGAAAGTAAACACTGACCCAGATATTCATTAGATGAAAGAAAAACTGTTTTATAAAATCCCTATAATAACAATATTTCTAAATGTCTACAAGCTGAAGAAATTGTTTAAAAAAAAAGTATGATGAAAGAGAAAGGACTTGAAGGTAGATGTTATTAAAAAAATATATACGTGTATATGTATATGTTGATATCTCCTACGGTTAGCTATGCATAAGCTCATGGGCATATATTATAAAATCCCCAAACCTCCGTTTCATCCACTATAAAATGACTATAAAATTATATTAGAATCTATGTAGCGCTCCTTGGAAATTTATAATGGGTAATAAATGAAATATTATCTATGTAATCATTTGCTACCTTTGAAGTGTTAAGCAAAAATTATGGTATCTGTTATTCTCTTAGTCTAATCAAGTAAGACATTGTCTACTGTCTTTATTAATAATATCAAACCCAAAATATACCATGTAGACACTTTTCAGAGAACGGCTTCAAATATATGGTCTGAGAAAATAACAAGACATGAGCATTTCTTTCTAGTTTCATATTGCTTTGATTTTTCAACAATAATCTAGATCTTAAACAACGGATCACAATGTATGTCGACTCGATAAGAATTAATTCTAACATGGGTCAAATATGTTAACCCTGTCCTTGGTATTTTTGATATATACTGGAATGAGTATTGTCTAGGTAGAAGGAGGGCAATGAAAAAGAGTTTCACCTGCAGCTTACTAAACACCAAACCAAACTCACTTTTCATTAGCAAGTGATGACAAAGGTCTCTTTATGACTGCATACGTGCCACAAAAGCATTTCAAAACTCATGTCACTCCAAAATCAGTGCTTGTTTTATAATTTATAAAGCATTACATCTCATTATTTCCTGACAAGATGTGCATAGGGACCAAATCTCCTGCATCCATCCTGTTGTTAAAACAAAAATTTTATTTCCTCATGGATATGCTGACCTACTAATTGCTTGCAAATCTAGATTCATAGTTATGCCCTATATTTTTCTAAGGTTATGTACATGTTAAGATCTTTTCTTTTTCTAATGTCCTCTATTATATACTGATATATGAGGTTCTATCAAGGTAAACAAAGTTTTGACAAGATGTTATTTAATAGAACACTTCTATATAAATCATTCATTGTATATTTTGGAGACGTGAGTGGTAAAAGAATAAGAGGAAAGGAAGAAGGCAACATTTTAGATGAATAATGCAAGCAAAAAGGAGCATTAAATAGTAAATTGACAACTTGGAGGCATATTTTTGTCTCTGAAATTAGCTAGTTCCAGTGTGGTACAGTTATTAAACACAGAGATGCTTGACCTCAACTAGCCATGTGATTTAGGATGGGTTTAGAGAAGCAAAACCAGTAAAGCATATAAATACATACAGAGAGAAATTTAGATCAAGGAAATGGCTCACACAGTCGTAGAGGCTGGAATGTCCCAAGTCCGTAGGTCAGGATAGATGCTTCTCTTGACTCACGAAGCCGCAGGGGCTGGAGAACCTAAGATCAGCAGGTCAGAGAGCAGGGCTCTTGCTCACAGGCTGCGAAGATCGATGAATCCCAACATTGGCAGGCAAGACCACAGGTAAGCTGCTAGCTCAAGTCTAAAGAACTGGAGGTCAGACAACAGGGGCCAGCTGCAGGATCCAGAGAAGCAAATGTCCATGAGCCTTGCCAGAATATCCACTTATATTCGATGCAGGTCACACACCCAAGGAAACTCCCTTTCAACTGATTGGCTACTCACAGCAGATCCCATCATGGAGGTGATTACATTATATCAAATCTCATCATGGAAATGATCACAACTGTGAAACCACTGAGAAGCATGACGTAGCCAGTTTAACACACAACCTTAACACCATGTGATCTTGATCTAGATAATGAACTCTTCCTTCCTCTACTTCCCGATCTATAGAACAGTGATGAAAATGGTACCTACCTCAGTTAGGAGGGTGAAATTTGCTATTATATATGCCTGGAAGAGTACCATGCATATAATATGTGCTCGATGAGATTTTTACATTATTATTACAGTCCACAAAGTAGCATGGAGTGGAGTGACTAATGAATCATGGTAAAGAAAGTCCTCAAGAAAATAAAAAAGTCTATGACTCTCTCCCTGACAGGTGAGAGCATGAACGGATGTTGGTATTAGAACAGGGGGTATGCAGGTTTTGGAAGCACAAAGTTTATATTTTGGGTTTTTTTTTCTTTTAAAAATAAATATAATATTTAAATACAAAAGTAGGTACTCAAGGGAATTATTTATTTATAATGAGAAATAAATCACTACAAACTGCATGTGAATTATGTACAATAAACACCATAAAATCTAACAAAATAAAATGCTGTTTTTATTGACCGCCTGATACACTTATATAATAATTTTCACACACTAACATCTGGCACCTGACAATTAAATCTTTGTGTCTCCTCTACTATTTACATACTTTCTATGTCAGATGTCATTAAGCATTTTCTTATGGCAATGTGACTTATCCCCTACACTTTCTTCTTTTTATTTATTTATTTATTTTATTGTATTTTAAATAAAGTTTTACAGAACAAATAGTTTCTCATTGAACAGTTAGTACACATATTGTTTTATGACAATGGTTATCAATCCCACGACATGTCAACACTCTCCCTTCTTCACCTTGGGTTCCCTACTACCAGCTTTCCTGTCCCCTCTTGCCTTCTAGTCCTTGCCCCTGGGTTGGTATGCCCCTTTAGTCTTGTTTTGTCCTATGGGCCTGTCTAATCTTTGGCTAAAAGGTGAATCTCAGGAGTGAGCTAAAAGGGCATCTGGGGGCTATAGTCTCAGGGTTTTGCCTGTCTCTGTCAGGCCAGTAGGTCTGGTCTTTTTTGTGGTTAGAATTTTGTTCTACATTTTTCTCCAGCTCTGTCTGGGACTCTGTATTGTGATCCCTTTCAGAGCAGTAAGTGGTGGTAGTCAGGTACCATCTGGTTGTGCTGGACTCAGTCTGTTGTAGGCTATGGTGGTTGTGGTTCATTAGTCCTTTGGACTAATCTTTCCCTTATGTCTTTCATATTCTTCATTTTCCCTTGCTCCCGACAGGGTGAGATCAGTGGAGTATCACAAAAGGACAAATATTGTATAAGACATCTACTGTAAAAACTCATGAAAAAGTTTACACAAAAAGAAACAAGCTTTGTTGGTTACAACAGATGGGAGTGGTGGTGGGAAATATGAAATCACCTGCAGTTGCATCTTACAAGGCTAGTTAACTGGACTCAGTAGCAAGTAGGAGTATTTCTGGAAGATGCCCTTCACCAACATTTGGTAAAAACCTAACTATTCAAGGAGTTATCAGCAAATCTCTAAAATAAATCCATACTAAATATTTACCTGAATCATCCTCTCCTTGGCCAGATACAAATATGGATCAAATATATTACCCCTGTTCTTGTATTTTTGAGATGTACTGGAGTAAGTATTGCCTAGTCACTCGAACACTAGCTTACATGAGGAGAAGTGTTTTTCTGAGGGAAAGTCAGAGAGGAGACAGATAACAATCTTGACTGATTGTTATTACAATGAACATTTTAAAAATGTACACAAACATATGACCTTATGACCCACCTTGCTAGAGTTCCTCTTTTTTGCAAGTGAAGAATTGCCACCTCAATATCAGAGAGAATCTCAAAGGTGGAATACGAAGAAAGGAGACATACAATAAAGTATCTTTTACTTATCCCTTTTATCTCCACAAAGTTCATAGTTATGGTCAATTTCTGAGGAATTCAAAAGACAGGCACACAGTAGTTGTGGGTGTGACTGTGAAAGTAAGCCAGCCATTGGGTATCAAGAATTTTGAGAGGTGATTTTCCTCTACAAAAACCCACATTCTGGTGCATAGGTTACAAACATGAGAAACAAAAAGGGGGGATATTTTTGGAGAATTATAAAACCTGATGAGACTTTAATGAGCTAGGATATAACATTCAGTCTCAGGTTTTAGAATGAAAGGAGATTATTTTGACTTTGTGCCTTGTTTATCTAGTGCTGCTATAACAGAAATATCACAGGTAGATGGCTTTAACAATCAGAAATTTATTTTCTCACAGTTTATGAGGCTACAAGTCCAAATTTAGAATGCTGGCTTGAGAGGAAGACCTTCTCTCTTTCAGCTCCAGAGGAAGGTCCTTATCTCTTTAGCTTCTGCTTCCTGATTCCTTGGAGATCTCCATGTGTCTTGGCATCTGTTTTATCCCATATCTGCTTGTTTACTGGTTTAATCTCTTTTATATCTCCAAAGAGATTGACTCAAGACACACTCTACACTAATCCTGTCTCATTAGCATAACAAAGATTACCCATTCCCAAAAGAGATTATAGCCACAGGCATAGAGGTTAGGATTTACAACACATATCTTTGGGGACACAATTCAGTCCATAACTTCTTGGTACTTTTAGAATCACATGATAATAATCCAATTGTGAAATCTTACCTGAAATGGACGAGAGACCATAAACTGCCCATGCAGGTAGTGATGAAATGCATCTCTAGCTTGATTTTGGCCGTGGGTACATGAGTGTGTATTTATCAAACTTTACAGAATTATACACTAGAAAGGATAAATGTAATTATATACACATAAAACCTACTTAAAAATATGGTTAAAAAAGAAAAAAAAAAAAACCTTGGAAATAATGATTTAAAAAAACAGCAACAAAGTAAAAAAAAGAAAAAAAACAGAGTCAGAAAGATTTCCAACATTAATGACAAAGGGTTAAGATCCATAATATAAAGAGCTTCTAAAATTTTGAAAAAAGTAAGACCCAATCCTTACGGTAATTGGACATAAACTATGAACAGCAACTATAGAAAGCAAAAATACAAAAGGCTCTTCAACATATAAAGTAAACTTCAAACTTAATCCTAAAAGAAATGCAGTTGAAAGCTACACTGATCATATATAATCAATTAAATTGTTACTCTTTCAGCAAACTCTGGAAAGGGAGGCACTCTTCTAAATTGCTAATGCATATGCAAAGTTATAAAATGCTCATGAAGAAACTATAGCACAGGAATCAGAAATGCCTGTACACAAGACATTATGGAGGCTATATTCACCACACAGGACTCACCATCAATGCACCGTTGAAACTCAAACAGTGAAAAGCTCAAATAAGAATATAGGAAGATTTTAATATGCAATATGGGTGACAAGAGGAGCCCTGGTTGAGCAATATTTAAGCTCTGCTGCCAACCAAAAGGTCAGCACTTGAAACCCACCATCCACCCCTCCTTGAGAGAAAAGACCTGGCAATCTGCTACCATAAATGTTTTAAAAAAACAAAACCCATTGCCTTTGAGTGTGATGCATAATGACCCTATAGGACAGAGTAGAACTGCCCCATATGGTTTCCAAGGAGCACCTGGTGGATTCGAGGTGCCGATTTTTGGTTAGCAGCCCAAACTCTTAATCACTAAGCCACCAGGGTTTCAAGTTAACTCCCTAGCTAACTTAAAAAGAAAACTCACTAGAAGTCTGGTATTGGAATAATACAATTTCTGAGATCCTGAAAAACTATTACTACTCTTGTGAGATAGACCCTGTCTACATCTCCTGAGAGATTCTATTCTACAAGGGTCAAATAATTTGATTTTGGACTTTAATTCCTTTAGACATTAAGATCCCTGGACTAGAATTTGCAAGTACATTTGATCTTTGATATTTAATTTCTCCTTAAAATTTGATTAAAAAAAGAAAGGGTTCATACTGAGTGAAAGAACAAATAAGTCAATTCTCAGCCTTGCGTATAGAAACGCCTTAGATTCAATACAATTAATGCACTGTTTTTGCATTATGAAGGTAGGAGAATAATTGACCCTAAACTAGATGTTCCCAAAGAAAAACACCTGAGTGATGTGAAGGGGATCTCTTCTCACAGCTCTCTGTCTTCTCTCCCCAAAGTATTTTGAATGACTTACCTGACTGGTAAATATGGGAACAAATTTAACATAATTTGTTCAGTTTCTTCATTTTCCTAATGGGAGTGTTCAACTGCTAGGAGCAAGGTTTCACTTCTGTTATTTCATATCATAAACCTTGTCACAACACCTGAACTTTTGTCTAAGTGTGTGTGTGTGTGTGTGTGTGTGTGTGTGTGTGTGTGTACATTACGTAAGAGGTCAGTACATGTTGTTGTAATTAGTTATCATCGAGTAGGCTCCGACTCATGGAGACTTTATGTAAAAATAGAGCAAAATGTTGTCCCGTCCTGTACCATCTTCATGATTATTGGTATGTCTGAGTTCATTGTTGTGTCTATTGTATCAGTTCAACTCCTTGAGGGTTTCCTTCATTCTCCTTGGCCCTCTATTTTACCAACCATGATGTCTTTTCTTCTTGCGATTGTTCTTTCCTGATGACATAGCCAAAGCAAGCCTCTCTGTCCTTGCTTCTAAGGAACATTCTGGTTGCATTACTTCTAAGACTAATTTGTTTGTTCTTTTGGCAGTCCACGGTGTATTCAGTATTTTTTTGCCAGCACCATAGTTCAAATGCAGCAATTCTTCTTCTGTCTTCCTTTATTCATTATCCAACTTTTGCATGTATGTGTGGTCATTAAAAAGAGCACAGTTTGGGTCAGACTCACCTTAGTCATCAAAATGAATCAGTGCAGGCAAATTTGCATAATTATAGCAATTCCGATTTACACACAGATATTTTTTGCTTGCTTAAAAAGTTAGATTCCCAAACATGGCCTTTAGCAATAAGTTGATAATTTGGCCTCTCCCTGCAAAAACTTACTTAATTTTATTTTCCAATTTAATCAGAACTCAGGTAATTTAGAGTGCTAGTATTTATTGGGATTTCACAAAGACCCCTGTAACAACATTTGATGATCTGGGATGTAAAATGAGGCAGAAATACTCTATCAAAAATTAGCCATAGAATCTGTACACAAAATATAACCAGGTTTCTCCTCTATCTAAATCCACATAAGTGAGTTAAAGGCCATGAAAATGTTGTTATTTGGCACGCTGCTTTTTCACTTTTCTTGTGTTATCTGCTGAATCAATCAGTAACGTGCTATTATTATATTATCCTTTTCATGAACAAATTAAATTAGAAAATTTTATTTGATACCATGTGTTTTCATTAATGGAAGGCATGCTGAATCAAGGATCACTTCTGAAATTTTGGTATGAAATATGGATTTTGATACATGTTATGTGGGACACTTATATTCCACTGTACTCTGGGAGTAGGATTATGTGGGGCACATACTTCACTCTTGACAGCTGTATACAATGTAGAGTACCTGAAAATCCAGTATTCACACAGACATTGACTCATCCCGAGAAATACAACTTCCACATAACAAATAGTTACTCAGAAATATACTTACAAGGCTTATCTCGCTGTACAAAAGCCAAAAGAGACAAAAGTTTTGCGCAATCACACCTCCAGGATGCACCACCTCATACAATACCCTGTAAAAACAGTAATTTGTAGTACCTACCCTTTTCTTCTATTTCAAACAATTATACAGATCCCCACCTGCCAGCAACATGTACTGTCCGTGGTGTAGTAGTTTACCAAGAAACCTGAGAGGTGGAAAATTTAGGTGGGCCAGTATGTATCAAATTAGTCATGAAAGGGTTATACAATGTATGTATATATAATATAGTATAACACAATTATTATATAACTTTGTTTTATATATATATATATATATATATATATATAGTAACTATTATAAGTAATGCCTTCTAGTTAAATTGTTTTATAACCTTGTTAGCAGTGTTGTTGTACACCATGTCTGTTCTATATTTCAAATAATCGCTCAAGTTCAGGGATAAGGGAATATACCAACAAACACTGTATCTCATAGAAATAAATTACCAGATATACCTTGGAATTAATACACTAATATATGTTTATTTATTCATTTACATTAAGTTCAAATGTTGCTTGCCTATCTATTATGTGCTAAAAATATTCTAGGCCATGGATATACAATAATGACCCGAATAAACAAGGTTTCTGTTATTATGGGGCTTATATTATACTGAGGAGATTTAACCAATAACAAAGTAAATAAATAAATAAGCAAACAAACAAACTTGGCGGTTCCAGATAGTAATTGCTGCCGTGAGGAAAACAAAAGTAGGTGATGTGATAAAGAATATGTCAATTATATATTACTGTGCATCAAACCACCTTAAAATTTACTGATTAGGAATTACCTTTATACTTGCTCATGATTTGATGGTTTGGCAATCTGTGATCATTTATAACTATAATCATCTGGTGGGTCGGATAACTATGGAGGTTCAAGATGGCTCATTCACTTGTCCAGAAGTTGGTGATGGCTGTTAGATGGTCTCCCAAGTATTTTTCCAAGGGCTTCTTCCCATGGTGGCCTTAATGCACAAAGAGGACCTCTTTAACACACCAGTGCTTATCATATCTCTGCGTGCATCAGATTCACTGTTTCCCCTTATCCTACACAAGTCATATAAGTCAGTATAAGAGAAGATGATACAAGGGCATCAATATTGGGAAGTATGTTCATTGAGGTCTATTAATGTAACAATCTGCCAAATGGATTCACTGGTATGAATGTGTGTGTGTGTGCTGGATTAGAGAGGAGTTTCCATCAACTTCAGCAATGACAGAGGCTTCAATTAGAAAATAACATTTAAGCTCATATCTGCACATTGAGAAATAACCCACTTGTATTATAATATAGTAGTAAGTAGATTTTTTCCATACTTTGCTCTTTCTTTTTTCATTTATTATGAAATAACTGAGATGAACTGAAAAGTAAAGAGAAAAATATAACAAGCACTGATATGCCAAAACTTGACTTTAAATATAATCATGCCATCCTTTGTTAAATGCATTCCTAAACCTTTCTAACGGCTACATAAACATATTGTTTACCGATTTATTTCTCTGAGTACTCATTGCTAGTACATTGCTAGTGATATCCTACAATCTTACCACATTAATTTTATGAGATCTAGTTATTGTTTTGTAGGAGCCCTTAGGGGGCAAACATTTAAGTGCTTAGCTGCCACCTGAAAAGTTGGTGGTTAGAATCTGCGCAGACACTCTACAAGAAAAAGACCTGGTGATGTGTTCTCATAAAGATTACAACCTAGAAAACCTTAAGGGGCAGTTCTACTCTGTCATATGGGGTTGCTATGATTTGAAATTGACTTGATGGCACCTAACAACAATATTATTTTGTAGATTCCAAGAATTTTCTAAGTAAAGAATAATGTTTTCTACAAATAAGACACTGTTACTGACATGGGGTGAATGTGTTTTGCACATGGCAAGGAAGTGAATTTTGGGGGGCCAAAAGATGAAATATTACAGATTGAATTTTGTTCCCCAAAATATGTGTTGTAAAAAGTAACCTTTTGGTGGCACAGTGTTTAAGAGCTTGACTGCTAATCAAAAGGCTAGCAGTTCAAATCCACAAGCTGCTCCTTGGAAACCCTATGGGACAATTCTACTCTGTCCTATAGGCTTGCTATGAGTCAGAATCAACTTGATGGCAACTGTTTTTATACCTGTGATTATACACCTACTCCTCATTTATTAACTATCTTGTTTCCAACATTTCACACTTACAATAGTAAAAAAATCTACTCTCCGACTATTTTATGTACTAACAATATACGTCTGGCAGTAACACTTCCAAGACCACTGGATCATATAGCACCCACCTACATTTTGCATTTCTCAGATCCAGGAGTACATATGCGTCCCACATAATATTTTGTGACTTTTTGTGGTTATCCTCCATTTTCACATAATGCAGAGTCTCACATAACAACCTGACCTTTGGAACCTAACCATGTCGATAAGTGAAGAGAGAGTGTCATCTGATTTGGGAATGGATTGTCCTTGCTATGTTAATAAGGCAGGATTATTGTAGAGTGTATATTGAGTCACTATCTTTTGAGATATAAAAGAGATTAAACATGCAAACTAGCAAGCAGAGATGAGGGAGGAGAGATGCCAAGCCACATGAAGATTGCCCAGGAACAGAAGCTCAAGCGACAAGGACCTTTCCGCAGAGCTGACAGAGACAGAAAGACTTCCCCTAGAACTGGCACCCTGAATGAGGACTTCTATCTTCCTAAACTGTGAGAGAATAAATTTCTGTTTGTTAAAGCCATCCACTTGTGGTATTTCTGTTATAGCAGCACTAGATATCTATGATAGTTACTTATTCCTTTCCAATTTGTAAGTTTTGTATTTTCTTTAAATGCATTAATTCAATGTTAAATAGACACAGTGAACACCTTCCTCTGTTTTGTACCTCATGTTTGTTAGGACTTTTGACAGCAGTACTGTGTGAGGGCCAGCTTGTGGATATGATTTTTAGGGAATATGTGTTTTTTATCTAGTGCCAAGGAGAGAAGGTCAAGTTTCATGCAGCAGGATTAATTTCTCATTTATACTTACATTAAGTGTGTCTCCTCTGGCATTTTAGTTTTTGTCAGAGATGTCCTATTAGTTTCCCTAGTATGAGTATTCCTTGCATTTAATCACCTTTTCCGATGTAGTTACCCAGCAGAAGCTCAATATACCCAAGGTCAAGTGAAAATTCTTGGGCTGATACACAGCGGTGGCACCTATTTGCCTTCTAGTATTGCCGGTTTCAGTGTAGGTTTGATATATTCCTTACTCTCCTGCCAGCTCACTTATGAAGTTAAAAGATGTTTTAAAGCTTCCAGCCATTATTTTGCACCATACATCTGGAATGATCGATCAGACTGCTGAAAATAGAAATTCCAATTTGCTTTTTAGAGAAACTGAGGATCCCTAATCTCCTTCAAAGAGGATTTTTTTTAATAATTAAATATGTCAATGTATGTAGAAAACAGTGCTTTTCACTTACAAAGTGATATATAGTTTTTAGTTACTTTATTATTACCTAATTTAAATATAATAAATGATAACAATAATAATGTACTGTGAAATAGTAGGGACTCTCATATACTAACATAAAATGCCAATATTAAAATTTGTTATTAAATACAGCTATGATTTATGAGGACCCCTGCTGGCTCAGTGGTTAAGAGTTTGGCTGCTAACCACAAGGTCAGCATTTCAAATCCACCAGCCCCTTCTTGGAAACCCTGTGGGGCA
Source organism: Dugong dugon (assembly GCA_030035585.1). Lineage (NCBI taxonomy): Eukaryota > Metazoa > Chordata > Mammalia > Sirenia > Dugongidae > Dugong > Dugong dugon. The sequence continues at coordinate 27,136,077 of CM057473.1, read as the reverse complement.
GTTCTACTCTGTCCTATAGGTTCACTATGAGTCAGAATTGACTCACTGGCAATGGGTTTTTATCATATATGAACATGTTTATGGGATAATTTTCTTCTGTAACTGTAAGAAACATGGCACTGAGAAAACATGAGTTTTGATATAGGATAGAAAAAGAGATCATAACAGGAAGAAATGAACACCGCCAGGGAAAAGGAGACCTTAGCTAATGAGCCAAAGGCTTCAGTGAAGAGAATGAGAAGAAACCAACATTTTCTGAGTGCTTTGTATGTGGAAGACACTGTATTATGCACTCTCAATACGATATTTTATGTGATCTGAAAACTTCAGCTCTGAAAAGTGGGTATTTATATCAACATTTTTGAAGGAGGAAATAAAAAATAAGAATGATTTAATTAACTATTCAACAAAAAACAGCTTGTAGATGTTGATGCTGCATTTTGAATCAAAGTCTTTCTTTTTAATTGAAAGACACAGTGCTTAGTAATAGGTGGAGTTTAATAGCTGTGTAGACAGAAAGTTTCAAACATGGAGGCACTTATGTGAGAACATAAGAATGGTGGAGTCGACATGCATTCTCAGGAAGCAAAAGGTCAGGATGTAAACAATTTGTTCCCAGGAAGAATGTGTCAGAACGTAAAAGACTTGTTCTTAGGAAGAATGTGTATAACTGAACATGCTGGAGCCACTACCTAGGTGGTAACTCACTCCCTGCTAAGGCAAATGGTCGACCCTTACATTTCAAAAGACTCCAAAGCCAAAGCTGATCTTATCTAACCCCCACCTTTCCTTTGTTCTCCATACATAAAAACCTCTGACTCTGTAGATACTGATGGAGCACTTCATATTTTTTACTTAGTGTTGTCCAGCTGTATTATTCCACAATAAAAATACTTTCTTTCACTGCTAACAGGATGAGATTTTCTTCTTTGACAGCTGTCAAGTCATTTTTATATGAGAGAGTAAATGATCACATGTATATGTTATGAAGAATTTTGCAGTTTGGGGAACAGATTAGACAGCAAAGATGTCAGAGGCAAGAACATCAATGAGAAATGTAACCAGAATGTTAAACCAGAGCTCTAAGAGCCTGAACTTGGGTGGTGCTGTGGAGATGGAGAAAGGTACACAAACTTAAGGTATTTCAGAGACAGAATAGAGACGACGTGACAATTTTTTAAATAGAGTAAAAAAGAGTTACAACTCAGAATGTACATTTTGAAAATAAAGATGTCTTTACCTAATGTGGTAATCTATAATATGTGCAGCTAGAGTTATTTCCCAAGTGTCAGGAAGATAAGTCAAAATAACTACCAAAAGGAGAGGTGATAAGAGTATACAAACGAAAGGAAAGACTGATATGATTGCTAATCGCTACCATTGGGTCCTTGCTGGTGGTGCAGTTGATAAAATTATAGAATTTTATCCATTCATTTGTCCAGACATTCATTTAATGAAAATATTACTAAACATAGCACAGTGTTATTAATTCTGAAGAACATACTATGGATTAAATATATTCCCAAAAATCTAGGTCAGCTTAAAATTTTGAGAAATGTACTGACACGTAAATAATTATGGCATTGTATACAATTTAGAGAATATTGTGTGTTTGTGATATCGAAGCATCCTAGCTGGGAGTAAAATAATTGCTGAAACTTATTCAACTGGTTCGATCAGTCTGATTAACAATGTATTTTAAGTTACAGTTTCATAGGATAGGTCATATTATTCATGTTTTGTAATACATACATCAGAAAAACAACTTAAATTCAATAATTTATAATAATCATTTCAAATTTCAAAATTATGGTCTCAAATGTATAGCTGAAAATTGAGAACAAGAAATTATTTCATTTTATGGAACAGAATTGAGAACCCAGATGTAAATCCATCCACCTACGGTCACCTGATCTTCGACAAGGGCCCAAAGTCCATCAAATGGGGAAAAGACACTCTTTTTAACAAATGGTGCTGGCAAAACTGGATATCCATCTGCAAAAAAATGAAACAGGACCCATACCTCACGCTGTATACAAAAACTACTTCAAAATGGATCAAAGACCAGAATATAAAGCCTAAAACTAGAAAGTTCATAGAAGAAAAAATACGACCAACACTACAGGCCTTAATACATGGCATTAACAGGATACAAACCATAACCATCAACACACACAAACCCCAAAAGCTAAGCTAGATAACTGGGATCTTCTAAAAATCAAATACCTATGCTCTTCAAAAGACTTCACCAAAAGAGTGAAAAGAGAACCTACAGACTGGGAAAAAATTTTTGGACCGTACAAGTCAGACAAAGGTCTAATCTCCATAACCTACAAGAAAATCCAACAGCTCTACAACAAAAAGACAAATAATCCTATTAAAAAATTGGCAAAGGAAATGAACAGACACTTCACCAAAGAAGACATTCAAATGGCCAACAGACACATGAGGAAATGCTCAGATCACTAGCCATTAGAGAAATGCAAATTAAAACCACAGTAAGATACCGTCTCACCCCGGCACTAGTGGCACAAATCAAAAACACTGGAAATAACAAATGTTGGAGGGGCTGTGGGTAGATCAGAACACTTATGCACTGCTGGTGGGAATGCAAAATGATATGGCGCTTCCTCAGAAAGCTAGAAATAGACATACCATTCAATCCAGCAATCCCACTCCTAGGAATATGTCCTAGAGAAATAAGAGTCGTCACTCGAATAGACATATGCACACCTATGTTCATGGCAGCGTTGTTCACAATAGCAAAAAGATGGAAACAATCTAGATGCCCATCAACAGACGAATGGATAAACAAGCTATGGTACATACACACAATGGAGTACTGCGCAACGAGAAAGAACAATGATGAATCTGTGAAGCATCTCATAACATGGATGAAACTGGAGGACATTATGCTGAGTGAAATAAGTCAATCACAAAACGACAAATATTGTATGAGACCTTTATTGTAAAAACCCATGAAAAAGTTCACACACAAAATGTAACAATCTTTGTTCATTACCAGGGATGGGAGGGGTGGGGGGGGAAATACTAAATAGGCAATAGATAAGTGGTATCTTGGGTGAAGGGTGAGACAGTACACAATACAGGGGAAACCAGCATATCTTGCACAAGGAAAGGTCATGGAAGCTCCATAGACACATCCAAACTTCCTAAGGGACTGAATTGCTGGGTGGAGGGCTGTGGGGACCATGGTCTCAGGAAACATCTAGCTCAACTGGCATAACACAGTTTCTAAAGACGATCTTCTACATTCTCCCTTGGTGAGTAGCATCTGGGGTCTTAAAAGCCTGTGAGCAGCCATCTACGATACTCCACTGGTCTCAAACTTTCGGGAGCAAGGGAGAATGAAGAGAACAGGATACAAGGAAAAGATTAGTCCAAAGGACTAATGGACCACAGCTACCAAGGCCTCCACCAGACTGAGTCCAGTACAGCTAGATGGTGCCCGGCTACCACCACTGACTGCTCTGACTGGGATCACAACAGAGGGTTCTGGACAGAGCTAGAGAAGGATGTAGAACAAAATTCTAACTCACAAAAGAAAAGACCAGATTTACTGGCCTAAAGGAGACTGGAGAAACCCCAAGAGTATGGCCCCCAGACACCCGTTTAGCTCAGTGGTGAAGTCATTTCTGAGGTTCACCGTTCAGCCGGGGAGTGGACAGCCCCATGAAACCAAATGGGACTAATGAGGCACAGCAGTCCAGGGACAAGGGCCAGAAGGCAGAAGGGGACAGGAAAGCTGGTGATAGGGAACCCAAGGTTGAGTAAGGATAGTGTTGATGTGTTGTGAGGTTGTTAACCATTGTCATAGAGCAACATGTGTACTAACTGTTAAATGAGAAACTATTTTGTTCTGTAAGCCTTCATCTAAAGTGAGAATAGCAGCACAATTGGAAGAGGGTAGTCAATGTCACTGAACTGTGCATGTAGAAATTTTTGAAATGGTGTACCTTTGGCTATGTATATTTTCACCAAAAAAAAAAAAAAAAGGTCCAGAAGGGAGAAGGTTGACATGTTGTGGGGTTGTTAACCAATGTCATAAAACAATATGTGTACCACTGTTTCATGAGAAACTATTTGTTATGTAAGCCTTCACCTGAAGTACAATAAAAAAAAATTTTTAAATGAAATTATTTTACAAAATAGAGTTTATGAAAAGGCAATTGCTTTCTGAATGGACCTTCTAACATTTCTATCAGAATCAATGAATCTTTCTTAACAAAGATCTTTATTTTACAGGATATGATTTGAAAGTATCTTTCAAATAGTTATCTTTCTTTCAGAGATACATTTCTACCAAAAGAACAGACTGTTCCCTTATGGTTCCCACCAGTTAGTTTGTTCGTCATTTTGCTGACAGTGTAACTAATTGCATTCAATGATGTTATACCTCCTCAAGGCAGACAAGCACAGTTGTCTGTCATGTGCCCACAGGCCAAATATGCATATAGATCCCCTTTCCTGAAAGACACAGCTCATCTGTATTGCATAACAAATTGACTTGATTTAGCACGCAGCAGGCATGCTGTGTTTTCAAAGGTATCTTCTATTTGTGTTTTAGGATCTCTAGAAAATCACTAGGACATCATAAAAAAAATTTGTTTTTGGTTTTTTTAAATTTTAATTTTCAAACAATGTTTCTCAAGGGGAAGAAATGGTTCTGCATGTATCTGGAAAATAGTTGTTAAACTGTATAGTAAGTTTCAACTCAAGGCTGATTCAAATGAGTTATATGCACCTCACTTATTGGATTTATAATGAAATGATGATAGACCATTAAGTATAATGGCCATTAGAGGCAAATTTAAAATATTATGTTGCTTTTTTTTTTTTTAAATAATAGTCCTATTTTTCCCACTCAGTAGTTTGTGATAACACTATGTAAGTCTTTTATGTCATAATTGAACATGAGGTTTTATGACAATATAAATATTATTTTAAGGGCCTTTCCTTCATATATTGTAAACATTATATATACACAAAAAACATCGGTAAAATGTTTAAATATATTTAAGAGTAATAAACGCTTAGAGCAAGGAGATTTATTGAAGGTTCAATAACAGTCCGGACTGGGGAAAATGTCTGATTTTACAGAATGAACAAATGCTTCCAAAACGGCACAGCTGTGTGTACACCTTTTAGAAGGTTAGAACAAAGAACTTGGGGTGCATTATTTTGACTGGGCATTACAAATTTAGATTAACACAGTGCGGGTTTACCGGAAGTGGGGGCTAAGAGGGGGAGTGTTACAGGACATATCTCTCTTTAGAAACAGCTTGCTTAAGTGAAACTTTCTTGTCAATAGTTGCTTAGGAGACCCAGATAAAAGTCAGCATAGAGGCCTTCTTCCTGAGGCATTGTTTCAGGAAAGGTCTTGATGGCTCTTGAGAAACAGTTTACTGTTACTCTCTCGGTTTAAACACAGAGGAAAGGAAGAAATAAAAAAAAAAAAAATTAAAAAACAGCAACAAAAAAAGCTTTCTTTAGTTTAATTTAGTTATAAGCCTTAAAGAATAAGTCAAGGGTTTGCATATGATTTAGGAAATAATATTGGAGTTATTATTCCCTCTTGCTGAGCATACAGAATGTGACCCATCTGGAGCCGGGCTCACAAGGACTCACAAGGACACATCAGCTGGGCCCTGAGGTATAAAGACAATAGCTAAGATAATCTTGGAAAATATCGTTTAGGGAAACTTTCACATAAAGCCAATCAAACACAACACAAAAGACTTTCTACTCTTTTTCTGTTAGCATTTGGTGAGTAGAAATTTGTTGGACCAGTGAAGACCCTCCTGACTCTCGTTACTGAAACTTGTACCAATGATTGTTAAGAAAGACAATTCAAGATGTAGGATCACAGTTTCTAGCCAATCTGAAAAGTCTAAGCTTTCAATGGTTTTGCCCATTTGTAATGTTAATATATACTGATGATTCTGTAATGGTTCTTTGGACTCGGGCAGACATGGCTGTGGCAGCATGCTTGTCCGTTTTCCCGTTCTTGCCTATTCTGTAGTTTTCTTTGGACTTGGACAGACATGGCTCTAGTAACATGCTTGTACATTTTCCCACTTTTGTCTGTTCTGTGATATTTCCTTGGACTCAGGCAGACATGGCTCCAGCAGCATGGTTGTCCGCTTCCCACTTCTGCCCTTTTTGAATATATACCGAATAAAACTTACTTTTTGCTTTACTAAACTTTGTGATGTTTTTCCCCTATAACACATACATTAAAAGAAAGTCAAGATGGAGTAGGGCCCCAAACCCTAAAGCAGACATTTTTACTTTAGTCAAGTGCCTTGATTTACTTGCTCTTACTCAAAAGAAAAAAGGAAAAGAGAAAAAAAAAAAAAAAAAGTTAGAAGCTCTTAAGAGCATTAATATTTGGTGATCAATTAGAAATGCAATAAATAATTCATTGTGGCTAATTCAATTACTTTTGTCTCTCTTGATGTTAAATAAGTATGAATGAGGTTCTCTGAAATAACCCACCATGGTTTTAAATTAAGTAACAAAACTCTGTGGGGTTGAAACATAGGCAAAGATTGAGATGTATGTTCTAATATTTTCTATATGCTCTTTAAAATGATTCTGGTTTGAATTCAAACATAAATTTAACTGTTTCTTCTATAGTGACTGGTTTTTTTTTTGAGAAAGTAAATATACTTTTTTCAGACATCCTCAAAGTAAGCATTCATCTATATTCAACACTAGTATCAGGGATAGATATAAAACAATTTCTTTATTCACTACACAGTATGAACATCTGTTTAATTATTAGAAAGTAGGACCACAGTCCAAAGAGCCATCCAATGCAACCTCCCTTGTCTTAAAGATGAGAAGACATGAAATAAAGAAATGAAGAATGACATTCAAAAGCCACAGAGCTTCTGTGCTTCCCATTAGATGCTCCTGGGACTCCACAGCAAACAATGAAGAATAAAATCAAGAGCCTATAGCATTATAATTTTATATATTCATGTAAGGTAAACTATATATTGTAAAGTTTATAACCATAAATTTCCATCTGCAAAGGTATTACATTTATTTTATTTTATTTTTTGCCAATTTGGTAGTTTAAAATGGTAGCTCACTGTTATTTAATTTTTTGCTTCTTAGATTATTAGGGAAACTGAACATTTTCTTATGTATTGGCCATTTGTATCACTTATCTTGTGGATGGTCTGTCCAGATGTTTAAGTCCCAAACTCAGATAATTACTGGTCACACACTGAGTTTCCAATGAAATAAATACAAATACAACTATATATTTGGAGCAAATTTAACTTAAAATGGTCTGCATTTTCCTATTACAAAGGTAACTGAGTTTCACTGTAGAAAATTAAAAGAGCATAAGACAGGCAAAAAAAAGAGAGTTAAAAAAAAATCACCATTAGCATCTATATTGTAACATTCAGATCGGGGTTATAATGGGTAATATGCTATTGTATGTCTTTTTGAGTGTTTTTCACATGCACGGATAATTGCATATCCCTGTTTCTTTAAGTAGGAAGAAAGAAAGAAAGAGAGAGAAATCTACCTCACGCACACGCACACGCACACACACACACACACACACACACACACACACACATACACACAAACATTCTTTAAAGCACACTCAAAATGTTTTAAAAACATACATTATTTTATCCCTCCAAACATCTGGTAAAAAGTCCTCATGGACGGATACATTACATTTTATTTATTGTTAGTGGAGAGTTGGTCCTGCCTTTTGAAATCTGTAATTCTACATTTTGACATTTATCTTAAGAAAATAATCAGATATGGACAAAAACTTTTATAAAGATACTGTTGAATTTATTTAACAGATATTTATTGTCTAGTATGGAGCCCTGGTGGTGCAATGGTTAAGAGCTGGCTATTTACCAAAAGATTAGCAGTTTGAATCCATCAGCTCCTCCTTGGAAACCCTATGGGGCAGTTCTACTCTGTGCTGCAGGGTTGCTATGAATCGGAATTGACTTGACAGCTTTTTTTTTTAAACGTTCTAAATACTTCCTTCAACACTATAATTAAAATGATGAGTGGCATTGACAAAACTTTTACTCCACTGCACTTACACCCTAGTAGGAATAACAGGTAATAAGAGCAGAAAATAAAGAAAAGTTCAGGGCCAGATGGTTTCACTGGTGAATTCTACCAATCATTAAAAGAAGAATTAACACCAATCCTCCTCAAACTCTTCCAAGCAAAAAAAAAAAAAAAGAGAGAGAGAGAAGGTGAGAACACCTCTTAACTCATTCTGTGAGGCTTGCAATAACTCTGATATCAAAGCTAGATAAACAAACCATAAGAAAAGAAAACTATAGACCAAAATACCTAATGCATATAGATGAAAAAGCCCTCAACAAAATACTAACAAATCAAATATAACAGCATGTTAGAGAATTATACCATGATCAAGTGGGATTTATCTCAGAAATGCAAAGGTGGTCCAACGTAAGAAAACAATCACTATAATACGCCGCATTAATAAATTGAAGGGAAAAAAACATAAGAAAAGAAAACAGGCAAAAAAATCATCTCAGTTGATGCCACAAAGGCATTTGACAATATCTAACATCCATTCTTGATAAAAGTATTTAGCAATCTAGAAACAGAAGAAAAATACCTAAATATGATAAAAGACATTTATGAAAAAGACACAGTGAACATTATACTCAATGGATAAAGACTGAAACTTTCCCCCGAAGATCAACAAGACAAAGATATCTGCTCTCACCACTGCTATTCAACATTTTACTGGAAGTCCTAGCTAGGGCAATAAGACGAAAAGGAAAACAAAAAAGAAATAAAAAGCAGAGAGATTGAAAAAGAAGTAAAACTACTTAAGTTTGTAGATGACATGACACTATATATAGAAAATATGAAAGAATCCACAAGAAAGCTGCAAGAGCTGGTAAACAAAATCAGCAAACTTATTTATCAGGTTACAAGACCAACATGCAGAAATCAGTTTTGTTTCTATTCACTAGCAACAAATAATCAGAAAAGAAAATTACATAAACTATTCCTTTTACAATATTATCTATAGTAATAAAATATCTTGCAATAAATTTAACCAAGGAAGTAAAAGATCTTTACACTGAAAACTATAAAACACTGCTGAAAGAAATTAAAGGAGATCTTAATAAATCAGAAAACAAAAAACAAACAAAGAAAAATTCCATGTTCATTGATTGGTAAGCTTAATATTGTTAAAATGTCAGTTTTACTTAAAGTGATATACAGATATAACACAATTGCTGTTAAAATTTCAGTAGTCTCTTTTGCAGAAATGGAAAAGGCAATTCTCAAATTCATATGGAATTGCAGGGGACACTGAATAGCCAAAACAATCTTTCAAAAAAAAGACAATGAATGATCCAATTAATAAATGGGCAGAGGAAATGAATAGACTCTTCACCAAAGAAGACATTCAGGCGGCTAACAGAAACATGAGGAAATGCTGGCAATCACTAGCCATTAGAGAAATGCAAATCAAAACTATGATGAGACATCATCTTACCCTGACATTACTGGCACTAATCAAAAACACAGAAAATAACAAATGTTGGAGTGGAGACTCCAGCTCTTATGCGTTGCTGGTGGGAATGTAAAATAGTACAACCATTTTGGAGAATGATATGGTGCTTCCTTAGAAAGACAGAAATAGAAATACCATACAATCCAGCAATCCCACTCTTAAGAATATATCCTAGAGAAATAAGAGCCATCACATGAATAAACATATGCACACCCATGTTCACTGCAGCATTATTCACAATAGCAAAATGATGGAAACAACCTAGATGCATATCAACAGATGAATGGATAAACAAACTATGGTATATATGCACAATGGAATACTACACAACAATATGATGAATCTGTGAAACATCTCACGACACAGATGAATCGGGATGGCATTATGCTGAATGAAATAAATAAATTACAAAAGGACAAATACTGCGTGAGACCTCTATTATAAAAACTCATGGAAAGTTTTACACACAGAAAGAAACAATCTTTGATGCTTATGAGGAAGGGGAGGGCTGGGAAGGGAAAAACACTAACTAGACAATAAGTAAGTGGCAACTTTGGTAAATGGTAAGACAGTACACAATACTGGGGAAGCCAACACAACTTGAACAAGGCAAAGTCTACTGGTCTTGCCCCATCTGGAGCAAGGGAGAATGAAGAAAACCAAAGACACTTGGGAAAGATTAACCCAAAGGACTAATAGACCACAAGTACCACAGCCTCCACCAGGCTGAGTACAGCACAACTAGATGGTGCCTGGTTACCATCACTGGATGCTCTGACAGGGATCACAACAAAGGGTCCCAGACAGAGCTGGAGAAAAATGTAGAACAAAATTCAAACTCACAAAAAAAGACCAGACTTATTGGTTTGACAGAGACTGGAGAAATCTCGAGAGTATGGCCCCTGGACACCGTTTTAACTCAGTACTGAGTCACTCCTGAAAGCCAAAGATGAGATAGGCCTATTAAACAAACAATAATACACCTAACTCAGCCATGTATATAAAACTAAATGGGTACACCAGCCCAAGGGCAAGGACGAGAAGGCAGGATGGGACAGGAAAGCTGGACAAATGGAAATGGGGAACCTAAAGTCGAGAAGAGGAGAATATTGGCACATCATGGGGTTGGTAACCAGTGTCACAAAGCAATATGTGTATTAATTATTTAATGAGAAACTAATTTGCTTTGTAAATCTTCCACCTAAAGCACAACTACAAAAAAGAGAAAAAGTCAACAACAACAGCAAAACAAAGAAAACATACACTAAAGTATTTAGAAGTAAAGGAACATATGCCCAAAAATTACTCTAAAACAGTTCAGAAAAACATGTATTTCTATATTGAGAATACGTATGACAACATGACAAAATGGGAAAGCATATGGTGAATCTGATTAAGGGTATATAGAATATCTTTGTACATTTTTTTTCAATTTTTGTGTAACTCTGGAATTATTTCAATATAAAAAATAAATTCAGATACTGGGGAAATCAGCACAACTTGACCAAGGCAAAGTCATAGAAGCTTCATAAACACATCCAAACTCTCTGAGGGACCGAGTTGCTGGGCTAAGGGCTGGAGACCAGGGTCTCAGGGGACATCTAGCTCATTTGGCATAACATAGTTTCTAAACAAAATGTTCTACATCCTACTTTGGTGAGTAGCATCTGGGGTGTTAAAACTTGTGAGCTGCCATCTAAGATACATCTACTGGTTCCACACAAGGGAAAGATTAGTCCAAAGGACTAATGCACCGCAACTACCACAGCCTCCACCAGACTGAATCCAGCACAACTAGATGTACCAGGTTACCACCACCGACTGCTCTGACAGGGATCACAATAGAGGGTCTCGGAGAGAGCTGGAGAAAAATGTAGAACAAAATTCAAACTCTCAAAAATAGACCAGACTTCCTGGTCTGATAGAGACTGGAGAAATCCAGAGAGTATAGACCCTGGACATCCTTTTAATTCAGTACTGAAGTTACTCCTGAAGTTTACCCTTCAGGGAACGATTAGATAGCCCTATAAAACAAATAACACAGGTAGTTCTACCAGGTATATGAGATTAAATGTGCACATCAGCCCAAAAGCAAATAAGAGAAGGCAGGGGGAACAGGAAAGCTGGACGAATGGAAGTGGGGATCCCAAGGTCGAGAAGAGGAGAGTGTCGACACATCACGGGGTTGGCAACCAATGTCGTAAAACAATAAGTGTATCAATTGCTTAATCTGAAACTAATTTGCTCTGTAAACCTTCACCTAAAGTACAATTAAAAAAAAAAAAAAAGGACAAAGTAGGAGGACTCACACTTCCCAATTTCAAAAGGTACTACAAAGTGAAAGTAATAAAAATAGAGTGGCACTGATGATATAAGGATTGACATATAGAGCAGTAGAACAGAAATGAGAATCCAGAAATAAACCCATACATCTATGGTTAACTGATTTTTAACAAGGGTGCCAAATCCATTCATTGTGGAAAAAACAGTCTCTTCAACGAGTGGTGCTGGGACAAGTGGATTGCCACAAGCACAAAAAAGAAGTTCGACCCATACCTTAAATCACATACAAAAATTAACTCAAAATGGATTAATATCTGTCATGAGTTGAATTATGTCCCCCCAAAAGTGTGTGTCTGAGTTTGGCTGGGCCATGATTCCCAGTATTGGGTGGTTGTCCTCCATTTTGTGATTGTAATTTTATGTTAAAGAGGATTCGGGTGGGATTGTATAACACCCTTACTAAGATCACATCCCTGATCCAATGTAAAGGGAGTTTCCCTGGGGTGTGCCCTGCACCACCTTTTATCTTACAAGAGATAAGAGGAAAGGGAAGCGAGCAGAGACCTCATACCACCAAGAAAGCAACGGCGGGAGTAGAGCGCGTCCTTTGTACCCAGGGTCCCTGCCGGGAGAAGCTTCTAGTCTGGGTGAAGAGAGGGCCGACAGAGAGAGAAAGCCTTCCCCTGGAGCTGATGCCCTGAAGTTGGACTTTTAGCCACTTTACTGTGAGGAAATAAATTTCTCTTTGTTAAAGCCATCCACTTGTAGTATTTCTGTTATAGCAGCACTAGATAACTAAGACAATAACCTTAATATAACAGCTAAAACCATACACTCTTAGAAGACTACATAGAGGTAAAGCTTTCAGCTTTATCTGTTATGCAATGGATTTTTAGATATGGCATCAAAAGCACACACAACAAGAAAACAAATACATAAACTGGACTTCATAAACATTAAAACAGTTGTGTATCAAGAGGCACTATCGTGGAAGTAAAAAGACAACCTGCAGAATGGGAGAAAATATTTAGAAATCATATATCGAATGAGGGTTTACTATCCAGAATGTATTAAGAACTCTTAAAACTCAACAACAAAAATCCTAATAACCCTATTAAACAATAGGCAAAGATCTTGAGTAGACACTTCTCCAAAGAAGATATGCAAATGACCAACAAGCACATGAAAAGATGCTTAACAGTGTTAGTCATCAGGAAAATGCAAATCAAAAGCACAATAAGATAACACTTCACATCCATTAACACGGCTATTTTTTAAAAAATATGAAAAATTAGGATGTGGAGAAATAGGACTATTGGTACATTGCTTGTGTGAATGTAAAATGATGTAGCCACTGTGGAAAACAGTTTGGTGGTTCTAAAAATATTAAACATAGAAATACCATATAACTCAGCAATCCCAGTCCTAGGTATATTCCCCAAGAATTGAAAGCCACAACTCAAACAAACACATGTATACCAACGTCCATTGCAGCATTATTCACAACAGACGAAACGTGGAAACAACCAAAGTGTCCATCAACAGATGAATGGATAAACAGAATGTAGTATGTACATTCAATGGAGTATTATTCAGGTATAAAGAAAAAATGAATTCTGATACATACCACCATCTGGATGAAACTTGAAAATATTTTGCTTAGGAAAATAAGTCAGACAAAAAAGAACAAATACTGTATGATCCCATTTACATAAAATATCTCAGAATAGATAATTCCATGGTTTTATCTAGGTAATTCTAAGATTGTAGTGGTTACCAGGGAGAGGGAGAAGGAGAGAGTTGGGGGACAAAAGAAGAAAAAGAGAGAATAAATGAATAAATACATTTCACTTAAATTACATAGCACTTTGCCATGTAAGGAGCTCCGATGATGCAGTGGTTAAGAGCTCGGCTGGTAACCAAAAGGTCGGCAGCTGGAATTCACCAGTCGCTCCCTGGAAACCCTGTAGGACGATGCTACTCTGTCCTGTAGGGTCACTATGAGTTGGAATTCACAGCTGTGGGCTGGGGTTTGGGTTGCCATGTAAATATCTGCTAGGCTTCATTATCTTTCTTTGTAAATGAAAAAATGACATGAAATGGGCAATCTCTTGCTCTGCATCATCAAAATAAAATAAAGCCAGAAATTTAAAAAATATGTATGTATATATATTATTGTCATGGGTTGAATTGTGTCCCCAAACATATGTGAATCAATTTGGCTAGGTCATGATTACCAGTATTGTATGACTGTCTATCATTTTGTCGTCTAGATGTGCTCTCCCTATGTGTTGTAAATCCTATCCCTATGATGTTAATGAGATGGGTTAGCAGCAGTTATGTTAATGAGATCTACAAGATTAGATAGTGTCTTAAGCCAATCTCTTTTGAGAGATAAAAGACAGAAGTGAGCAGAGAGACATGGGGACCTCATACTACCAAGAAAGCAGCGTCAGGAGCAGAACGCATCATTTGGACCCGTGGTTCCTTCACAGAGAAGCTCCTAGTCCAGGGGAAGATTGATGACAAGGACCTCCCATCAGAGCAACAGAGAGAGAGAAAGCCTTCTCCTGGAGCTGATGCCTTGAATTTGGACTTGAAGCCTACTAGACTGTGAGAGAATAAATTTCTCTTTATTTAAGCTACTTGTGGTATTCCTGTTACAGCAGCACTAGATGACTAAGACAATTATCATGTTAAATAATGTTTTATACATCACTATTTATACATAATATACACGAATCAGTAAATATACTCTGTAAGAAAAATAAAGCAACAACATGGATGAATTGTAAAATTATGCTGAGTGAAAAAAGCCATACAACCTAAGAGATCATGTAGTATGATATCATTTTCATAAAAGTATAGAAAATGAAAATTATATAGAGAGATAAGAAATAGATCAGAGGTTATCTTTTGCTGGAAATGAAGAAAGGATGGATTGCAGAGGGGTACAAGAAGATTTTTGGTTTGCCTATTTCACAATTCCTGGACTGAAACTTTGTGTATATTTCATTCTTCTAATTTTTCCTTTCTTTTGGTTATTGGTTAAAATGAAAAGTTTTTTTGTTACTTGTCAATAGTCCATTAATTATCTCTGCCTATATTTTTTACACTTTTTTTTCCATTGAAGTGGTGATTTTTTTTTATTGATACCCAAGACCTCAGGTTAAAAAAAATAAAATAAAATTGTTGTAATGTACATAGCAAATATTTTACTAAATTAGTTTTCACTGTTTTCTATTGCTTAAAATCTTATTGATATAAAAAAGCTGCTCCATGGGAGAAAAGTCCTGGCTACCTGCTCTGGTAACGATTATAGCCTAGGACACCCTGTAGGGCAATTCTACTTTGTCATACAGTGTTGCTGTGAGAAAAATCAACTCAACAGCACCTGTATGTAAATATATTGTATATATATACATACACTTTAATTAAAATCTTATTAAGTAAATAATTTCAGAAGTTCCAATTAAATTTCAAATACATAACATTTTTTTATTTGTTTCACATACTGGAAAGTAGTCTGAAAACCAGCTACATTTGACGTTGTTATTTTAAATTAAATTTTTGGTAGTTTCTCAATGTTATGAAAAAGATATTTTTGGATAAGGAGTTTTGATAGTCTATGAAAGGGGTTAAAAACAAGTGAGATTTATACTACATTTCAAGCCCTGGAATTAATCACAGTAGATATCAAACCATTATAATTTTAAATAAGTATTTTTATTTTTATACCTTTTGTTAAAATAACAGTTTTCACTCTCGTTTTGTTCTGCTTATATGTTATCATATTGATCTTTACAATCTCACTGAGATTTTATAAATAGCGAAAGGTATGTAATTGGATCCTACTGAAAGTCAGTAGTTCTAGATTCATTGTTTCATTTTGAATTATTTTAGAAATGTCAGATTATACACAGAATTGTGAGTAGTTGTATTGCCTTTGGAATGCTCTCTTGCCTAAGAATGAAGAAATTTGTAAGTAAAAGAATAGTTATTTCCCTGTAAATAACCATTGTAGTCCACCAGCTGAGTGACCAAGCAGAATCAATTTGTAGCTGAGAGGTTGTTCTTGCTTTCCCTGAAAATACAGATGGGAATGTTTGAACAAATTCACCAGCTTATAGAAGGAACTGGTTATAACTTCAGTCTTCACTTGTCAATGAACAATGAGTATATACTCTACCAACTCATATTTCAAAATGTATCATCTTTTCGTGACATTGAAATTTAACAAATGAATTACATATTTATAATGTTAACAACAAAGACACGATGAAGGAGATCAAACTTGACTAAGTGTCAAATTTGACACCATTGCAACTGAGTGCTAGATTCAAAGGTGCCGTGAACACAATAATCGATAACAGCAAAGTCTAAAATAATTAATGTGCAATAATTGTGCCTGCTAGATGGGATCACATCATTTTTCTTCTTGACAGTTTAAAAAATGTGCTCACTTTTCTATCTTTATAAATTATAGTAGGATTTGCAACTACGTTATTTTAGAGACAGATAATCCTTTTTGGAAAAAACAAACCTGTTATTTGAATATGAATCCACATTTTCTTGCACAACATATTAATTTTACAACTTAACCCCTTTGTAATGTCTTTATCTATTTTAGCATTTTTCTTGGTTCTAATAAGCAACTCCCAATAAATGCACATGGACATAAACATGGAAGATGCTTTTCCATTTAATAAAAAATTATAATATCTTGGCTTGGGGGCAGAGTGAGCTATACAATCATCAGAAAATCATCTCCATAGGTATAATTTGGTGAAGGATAGAGAGCTTTAGGTTGAATAAAACATTTGAGGTAAATTATTCTTTAAGAAAATATGGGCACAAAGAGCATATATGAAAGGATGCAGTAACAGACATCTTTTTAAAAAAGTAATATATTCCCTTATTCATTCAGTATATATATTCTTAAACATCCTATTTTTCAGTTCCACTACCAGTCCGTCGGCTTGCCGTACTGTGGTGGCTTGCATGCTGCTGTGATGCTGGAAGCTATGCCACTGGTATTTCAAATACCAGGAGGGTCGCCCATGGTGGACAGGTTTCTTCCAGACAGACTAGGAAGAAAGTTCTGGCTATCTACTTTCAAAAATTAGCCAATGAAAAACTTATGGCTCACAACTGAACATTGTCTGACTTCCTTGCTTTGTACATGTCATAAGGTAGCATCAATCACTGGAGAAGGACAACATGTTTGGTGAAGCAGAGTGCCAGCAAGGGGGAGGAAGAACCATGTGGAATGGATTGGCAAAACAGCCTCAGTGATGGACTTGAGCACGCCTGCAGTCCTGAGTATGACACAAGACCAGGCAGTGTTTCGTTCTATTGTACAGAAAGTCATCACGAGTTGGAGTCTACTAGACAGCCTCTCTCTCTGTCTATCCATCCGTCCATCCATCCATCAATCCATTCATCCATCCATCCATCCATCCATCTTCCAGTTGCCAAGTTCCATCCATCTATCTTCCAGTTGCCAAGTTCTCTAATATAAGTTCAAATTTTCTAATAAGCATGTGACTATTGAGCACTTAAAATATAGCCAATACAAGTGAGGGACTTAAACTGTGTTTACTTTTCAATGATTTAATTTAAATTTAAAAGCTGACACTTGATTCAGTTATTGAAAATCTTTTAAGCATTTTCAGAATAGCTTGAGTATATAAATCTATTTTTTAAAATTTTATAAAATCCAAATACATACCATTTATTTTTCTATGAAAATTTAGCATCTTAAATGAGATGTGCTCTAACCATAAAAAGCACTTTTTCAAAGGCTAAGAAAAAAAGGATGTAAAGTAACTTGATAATTCATTTTATATATATTCTAGATTGAAATTAAATTATGGATATATTTGGCTAAATAAAATATATTCTTAAAATTACTATGTTTATTTATTTATTTTTACATTTTTTATATGCCTACCAGGATATAGCGTCTCTATGAGGTCACCACGAGATATTTAAAATTATTTATGTCGCTTGCATTATATTTCTACTGAACAGCACTACCATAAGCAGTAATTCTGACAAAGACTAGAAACAAATTTTGGAAAAGTTATAAAACAAAGCTAACAATCCTCGTAACAACCTCCTGCACAGTATTATAAGGATTAAAAAATCCAACGTTTTATAAGTACTTAATTTCCATCACATAATTAACTCTTATTAATATTCATAAATTTCTCCAGAACCCCTCTTATAATATAGGCAAAAAAAACATTTTCTTTTATAATTTGAAGGTTATCAGTGAAAAATCTGCTCAAAAGTGTCACCTTATTCTGGCCTGACCTGGAGGGCCTAGGATATTTTATTAATTATTTTAGATAAGCACAGAAATCACTTACCAAAATACATATTCAGAGTGAATGTATCATATTGTTTTCAAACTCAGCTAAGAGAAGTTCTAAGTGTTTTCCCCATATTATTTTACTAATTTCTCACAACCTTGGTAAGTTAGGTGTCAGGTGTCATTAAACCAAAAAAAAAAAAAAAAAAAAACCATTACTGTCCAGCAGATTCCGACTCATAGCAGGCTTATAGGACCTAGTAAAACTGACCCATAGGGTTTCCAAGGCTGCAAACCTTTACTGAAGCTGACTGCCACATCTTTCTCTCACGGAGCAGCTGGTAGTTTCAAATAACTGGTCCTTCCTTTAGCAGCTGAGAACTTTAACCATTGTGCCCATGTGCAGCTGTTCAACAGATAGCTTCTATCTTTTTTGTGCCAGGGGTGCTCAAGACACAGGAATAACAAAAGTAGACAAAAGCAATAAAGACTCTTGCTCCCTGGAGTTTATTTTCTATCTAGTAACCCTGGTGACGCAGTGGTTAAGAGCTACGGCTGCTAATCAAAAGGTTGTAGTTCAAATCCACCAGGTGCTCCTTGGAAACCTTTTTGGGCTGTTCTAGTCTGCCCTGTAGGGTCACTATGAGTCGGAATTGACTGACAGCAATGGGTTCGTTTGTTTTTTAACAATGATTTAAAGCTATGTGTTTTATTGAAATTCTCTGCCTTCACTAAATTAAACTGCTAACACTAGTTTGATGACTTTGAGCTAGTTACTTAATCCTTCTGGTCTTCATTGATTTTGCTTCTGAAAAAGAATTAATAACAAAAATGATAACAAAACAAACATCACCATGCAGAATTTGCGATTAATAAAATGTCATATGGTGGCTCAAAGGAGCTCAGGTGGCCTAATCGTTAAGTGCTGGGCTACAAACTGAAAAGTCAGCTGTTCGAACCCAGCAGCCACTCTGCAAATGAGAGATGTGGCAGTCGTCTTCCGTAAAGATTATGCCTTGGAAACCCAATGAGGTAGTTCTACTCAGTCCTTTAGGGTCTCTATGAGTTGAAATCCACTCGACGCCAAAGGGCCTAAGGGGTTTGGTGGCACAAACGGTCAAGCGCTTGACTAATTACTAATCGAAGGGTTGGTAACACTTTTGAAGAAAGGCTGGCAATCTGTTTCCATAAATGTCACAGCCTTAAAAACACTATAGATTGCAGTATGTTGCCATGAGTCAGAATCGACAGCATGGGCTCGTTTTTTTTTTTTTTTGGGGGGGGGGGGGTGTTATTAACGATTAAAAAATATTCTCTCCAAGTCAATTCTGACTCATGTGGACACAACGTGAGTCAGAGTAAAACTGCTCTCCATAGGGTTTTCAATGGCTGTGATCTTTCAGAAGTAGATTACCAGGCTTTTCTTCAGAAGCACCTCTGAATGGATATGAACCGCCAATCTTGGGACTCCTTATTAACTATATCTCCCATATATTTACTTTTCAAAAGTGTTATGTTATTTTAAAACTCTTTACCATGTTATAGTACATTTTATGGTATATTGCGAACTCAACTTGTCTGAATTTATATTTTAGTACTCAGTAATATATCTGATATTATAAAATGAGTACAGTAAGTTTCTTTAAGTGAATTAACCTTTATTTTGTAGCTCTGACTTTAACTATAAGGAGCCGTGGTCTCACAGTGGTTAAAGCACTGGGTTGCTAAGCAAAAGTTTGGCAATTTGAACCCACCAGATGCTCTGTGGGAGAAACGTGTGGCAGTCTGTTTCCATAAAGATTTACAGCCTTAGAAACACTATGGGACAGTCTACTATGTTCTATAGGATTGCTATGAGTCAGAATGGACTCTATTACAGCAGGTTTGGGTTTGGACTGGACTTTGACTATTGCTGTTTCTGATCTTCTCTCAATTGTACCTACTCAAAGTTCATAAAGGCTTTTGATTAAACCCAAATAATGCTGTCCTAAATGACATCTTAGGGTGATCTTGAATGTCTGAGAATTAGACCACCATCAACTTCATATAAACATATGCAGATAAGTAATTTTCAATTAGTCTGACCATTGGAAGTGAAATTCAAACGGTTCATTTGAAATACTGTTTTGACTTTTTTTTTTACCAGAAACATTTAAACACATATCCCAGTATATGAATTTAGTCACATTGTAACAGAACTATTTCTTAAAAGACTTTAATACAATAGACCCTCAAGTTTTGACTCTTTGTAGTATGAGAATGAAGAAAGAAACTTTACAAATATTTTTACATGTGAAAGATAATATGGAAGGTAGTATAATCTTTTTTCTTTTTCTTTTTTAATTGTACTTCAGGTGAAGGCTTACAGAACAAGTAATTCTCATGAAACAGTAGTACACATATTGTTTTATGACATTGGTTAACAACCCCACAACATGTCAACCGTCTCTTTTCTCGACCTTCTTTTTTGCTGAAAATATAGATAGCCGAAGATACACCATTTCAAAAATTTCTACATGCACAGTTCAGTGACATCGACTATCCTCTTCCAATTGTGCTGCTATTCTCACTTTAAATGAAGGCTTACAGAACAAAATAGTTTCTCATTTAACAGTTAGTACACATGTTGCCCTATGACAATGGTTAACAACCTCACAACACATCAACACTATCCTTACTCAACCTTGGGTTCTCTATCACCAGCTTGACTGTCCCCTTCTGCCTTCTGGCCCTTGTCCCTGGACTGCTGTGCCTCATTAGTCCCATTTGGTTTTATGGGGCTGTCCACTCCCCGGCTGAACAGTGAGCCTCGGAAATGACTTCACCACTGAGCTAAAAGGGTGTCTGGAGGCCATACTCTCGGGGAATCTCCAGTCTCCTTTAGGCCAGTAAATCTGGTCTTTTTTTTTTTTTGTGAGTTAGAATTTTGTTCTACATCCTTCTCCAGCTCCGTCCAGAACCCTCTGTTGTGATCCTGGTCAGAGCAGTCAGTGGTGGTAGCTGGGAACCATCTAGCTGTACTGGACTCAGTCTGGTGGAGGCCTTGGTAGCTGTGGTCTATTACTCCTTTGGATTAATCTTTCCCTTGTATCCTGTTCTCTTCATTCTCCCTTGTTCCCGAAGGGATGAGACCAGTAGAGTATCTTCGATGGCTGCTCACAAGCTTTTAAGACCCCAGACGCTACTCACCAAGGTAGAACGTAGAACATTGTCTTTATAAACTGTGTCATGCCAGTTGAGCTAGATGTTCCCCAAGACCATGGTCCCCACAGCCCTCCGCCCAGCAATTCAGTCCCTCAGGGAGTTTGGATGTGTCTATGGAGCTTCCATAACCTTTCCTTGGACAAGTTGTGCTGGTTTCCCCTGTATTGTGTCCTGTCTCACCCCTCACCCAAGATACCACTTATCTATTGCCTATTTAGTATTTCCCCCCCACCCCTCCCATCGCTGGTAACCAATAAAGATTGTTACATTTTGTGTGTGAACTTTTTCATGGCTTTTTACAATAGAGGTCTCATACAATATTTGTCCTTTTGTGATTGACTTATTTCACTCAGCATAATGTCCTCCAGTTTCATCCATGTTATGAGATGCTTCACAGATTCATTGTTGTTCTTTCTCATTGCATAGTACTCCACTGTGTGTATGTACCATAGTTTGTTTATCCATTCATCTGTTGATGGGCATCTAGGTTGTTTCCATCATTTTGCTATTGTGAACAATTCTGCCATGAACATAGGTGTGCATATGTCTATTCTAGTGATGACTCTTATTTCTCCAGGATATATTCCTAGGAATGAGATTGCTGGATCAAATGGTATATCTATTTCTAGCTTTCTGACGAAGCGCCATATCATTTTCGAGAATGGTTGTATCATTTTGCATTCCCACAGCAGTGCATAAGAGTTCCAATCTCCCCGCAGCCCCTCCGATATTTGTTATTTCCAGTGTTTTTGATTCGTGTCAGTAATGCCGGGGTGACATGGTACCTCATTGTGGTTTTAATTTGCATTTCTCTAATGGCTAGTGATCGTGAGCATTTCCTCATGTGTTTGTTGGCTACTTGAATGTCTTATTTGGTGAAGTGTCTGTTCATTTCCTTTGCCCATTTTTTAATAGGATTATTTGTCTTTTTGGTGTAGAGGTGTTGGATTTTCTTGTAGGTTATGGAGATTAGACCTTTGTCTGACTTGTACTGTCCAAAAATTTTTTCCGAGTCTGTAGGTTCTCTTTTACTCTTTTGGTGAAGTCTTTTGAAGAGCATAGGTGTTTGATTTTTAGAAGATCCCAGTTATCTAGCCTATCTTTGGGGTTTGTGTGTTGATGGTTATGGTTTGTATCCTGTTAATGCTGTGTATTAAGGGCTGTAGTGTTGGTCCTATTTTTTCTTCTATAAACTTTCTAGTTTTAGGCTTTATATTCAGATCTTTTATCCATTTTGAAGTAGTCTTTGTATACGGTGTGAGGTATGGGTCCTGTTTCATTTTTTTGCAGATGGATATCCAGTTTTGCCAGCACCATTCGTTGAAAACACTGTCTTTTCCCCATTTGATGGACTTTGGGAGCTTGTCGAAGACCAGGTGACTGTAGATGGATGGATTTACATCTGGGTTCTCAATTCTGTTCCATTTGTCAATGTACCTGACATTGTACCAGTACCAGGCTGTTTTGACTCCTGTAGCTGTATAGTAGGTTCTGAATCTAAGTAGTGTGAGTCCTCCAGCTTTATTCTTCTTCTTCAGTAGTGCTTTACATATTCGGGGCTTCTTCCCTTTTCATATAAAGTTAATGATTAGTTTTTCTATCTCTTTGAAGAATGTTGCTGGTATTTGGATCTGGATTGTATTGTATTTGTAAATTGCTTTGGGTAGAATTGTCATTTTCACAATGTTGAGTCTACCTATCCATGAGCATGGTATGTTTTTCCATTTATGTAGAACCATTTGGGTTTCTTGCAGTAGTGTTTTGTAGTTTTCTTTGTATAGGTCTTTTACATCCCTGGTTAGATGTATTGCTAAGTATTTTATTTTTGGGGGGCTATTATAAATGGTATTGTTTTCTTGATTTCCTTTCCATCATTCTCCTTATTGGTGTATAGGAATCCAACTGATTTTTCCATGTTTATCTTGTATCCTGCTACTCTGCTAAATCTTTCTATTAGTTCCAGTAGATTTCTCATGGAGTCTTTAGGGTTTTCTATGTATAGTATCATATGATCTGCAAACAGGGACAGTTTAACTTCTTCATTACCAATTTGGATGCCCTTTATTTCTTTTTTTTTTTTGCCTTATTGCTGTAGCTAGAACTTCCAGCACAATGGTAAATAGGAGTGGTGAGAAAGGGCATCCTTGTCTTGTTCCTGTTTTCAGGAAGAATGTTTTCAGCCTCTCTCCATTAAGAATGATGTTGCTTATTGGTTTTTATAGATGCCCTTTATTATGTTGAGAAATTTCCCTTCTATACCTACTTTATTGAGAGTTTTTATCAGGAATGGGTGTTGGACTTTCTCAAATGCCTTTTCTGTGTTGATTGAGATGATCATGTGATTCTTTTCTTTCCTTTTATTTATGTGGTGGATTACGTTGACTGATTTTCTAATGTTGAACCATCCTTGCATACCTGCTATGAATCCTACTTGGTTGTGGTGTATTATTTTTTTTCATATGATGCTGAATTCTATTGGTTAGAATTTTGTTCAGAATTTTTGCATCTATATTCATGAGAGATATTGGTCTGTAATTTTCTTTTTTTGTGATGTCTTTGCCTGGTTTTGGTATCAGCTTTATGCTGGCTTCATAGAATGAATTTGGAAGTGTTGCTTCCTTTTCTGTGCTCTGAAATAGCTTGAGTAGTACTAGCACAAGCTCTTCTATAAATGTTTTGTAGAATTCTCCAGTGAAGCCATCTGGGCCAGGGCTTTTTTTGGTTGGGATTTTTTTTTATTACCTTTTCAATCTCTTCTCTTGTTATGGGTCTGTTCAGATTTTCAACATCACTTTGTTGTAGTTTGGGTAGGTAGTGTGCTTCTAAACTTTATTCATTTCCTCTAGGTTTTCAAATTTGTTGCAGTATAGTTTTTCATAATATTCTGTTTGATCCTTTTTATTTCAGTTGGGTCTGTTGTAATGTCCCCCAATTCATTTTTCATTTGGGTTATTTGTGCCCTCTCCTGTTTTTCTTTTGTCAGTCTATTCAGTGGTTTGTCGATTTTGTTGATTCTTTCAAAGACCCAATTTTTGGTTTTGTTGATTCTTTCTATTGTTTTTCTGTTCTCTATTTCATTCATTTCTGCTCTGATGTTTACTATTTCCTTTCTTCCAGTGGCTGTGGGCTTTTTTTGCTGTTCTCTATTTGTTTGAGTTCTGTAGTTAACATTTTAATTTTGTCCCTTTTTTCTTTTTTGATATGTGCATCTATTGCTATAAATTGTCTTCTGAGGACTGCCTTTGCTGTGTCTCAAAGGTTTTGGTATGATGTGTTTTCATTCTCATTTGATTCTAGAAATTTTTTGATTCCATCTCTGATTTCTTCTATTACCCACTGATGTGTAAGCAGGGTATTATTCAGTTTCCATGTAATTGATTTTTTTTTTTTCCTTTCTCTTTCTGTTGTTAATTTCTACCTTGATGGCATTGTGGCCAGAGAAGATACTTTGAATTATCTCAACATTTTGGCTCTTGTTGAGGATTGCTCTGTGGCCCAAGATGTGGTTTATTCTGGAGAATGTTCCACGTGCATTGGAAAGAATGTGTACTTTGCAGCAGTTGAATGGAGTGTTCTATATATGTATATCAGGTCAAGTTGGCTGATTGTGCCCTTTAGATCTTCTGTATCTTTGCTAAGTTTCTTTTTAGTTGTTCTGTCCTTTACTGAGAGTGGTGTGTTGAAGTCTCCTCCTATTACAGTGGAACTGTCAATTTCTTTTTTCAGTGTTGTTAGAGTTTGTTGTATGTATTTTGGAGCCCTATCGTTGGGTGTGTAGACGTTTATTATGGTTATGTCTTCATGATGCATCACCCCTTAATCATTATATAGTACCCTTCTTTGTCTTTTATGGTGGATTTTGTTTTAAAGTCTATTTTATCTGAGATTAGTATTGCCACTCCTGCTCTTTTTTGGTAGTTGTTAGCTTGATATATTTTTTTCCAACCTTTGACTTTTAATAAATTCACGTATTTGTTTCTAAGGTGAGTCTCTTGTAGACAGCGTATTCATGGATCCTGTTTTCTTATCCATTCTGTCACTCTCCATCTCGTTATGGGTGCATTGAGTCCATTTACATTCAGTGTAATGATTGATAGATGTGAGTTTGTTCCTGTCATTTTGTAGTGTTTTTTTTTTTGTGATGCTGAAGTTTTCTTTGTTCTTCTTACACTCTTGTGCTGAGTTACTTTGGTTTGTGGATTTTTTTCATTTCTTTTGCTTTTTTAGGTTTTTTTTTTTTTGCTGAGACTTTATGTTTTTCCTTTTTTTTTATGAGTATGTTTGTTAACTTTCTTTGTGGTTACCATGAATTTTACCCTTATCTTTCTAAGTTTTAAGCAGTCTACCACTACTTGGTATCACCTTGCCTTCCTCTCCATTAGAAGGTTCTATACCTATGCCGTTTATTCCCTCTTTTATTGTTTTGATGTTGTTGTCATTTACTGATTAACTGCTCTGATTCCCTGTTGTATTTCTTGTGGTTTTAGATAGTCCTTGAGAATTCATATCTTAGATTAGTATCTGGCTCGTACGATCCTGCTTCCTAGATTCTGCCTGTGAGCTGAAGTTGTTTGTTATCAGATTGAAGAACTCCCTTTAATAATTCTTGTAAGTTTGGTTTGGCTTTTACACGTTCCCTTAATTTCTGTTTATCTGGAAATGACCTAATTTCAGCATCATATTTGAAAGAGAGTTTTGCAGGATATATTATTCTTGGCTGGCAATTATTTTCTTTCAATATTTTATATATGTCGTCCCATTGCCTTCTTGCCTGCATGGTTTTTGCTGAATAATCTGAGCTTAGTCTTCTTGTTTCTCCTCTCTATGTGAATTCTTGTTTTTCATGAGCTGCTCTCAGGATTCTTTGTTTGTCTTTGGTTTTGGCGAGTGTGATTATGATATGCCTTGGTGATTTTCTTTTGGGGTCTATCTTATATGGGGTTCATCAAGCTTCTTGGACGGCCAGATTTTCATCTTTCATGATATTGGGGAAGTTTTCTGACAGCAGTTCTTCAATGATCCTATCTGTGTTTTCTGTTTTCTCCCCCTGTTCTGATACTCCAATCATTTGCAAATTTTTGGTTTTGATTGTATCCCGCGTAAGTCTCAGCATCGCTTCATTTTTCTTTGTTCTTTTTTCTGAGTTTTCCTCAAACAGAGTTGTATCCAAGTGTTTGTCTTCAATTCCACTGATCCTGTTTTCCACCATTTCAAATCTGCTTCTCAGCTCTTCTATGACACCATCCATTTCTGAAATCTTGTTGTTTATTTTTTCGATTTCTAATTGTTGTTTTTGTGTAATTTCTAGTTGTGAATTTAGTTTGGCATTTTGTTCCTGCATTATTTTCCTGAATTCTTCCAATTTTTTGTCTGTATTTTCCGTGAAGTTTTCTATTTTTTTGTCATTGTTGTCTGCTTTTCACTTCAGCTCTTGGAGAATTCTGAGTATCAGAGATTTGAATTCCCTATCAGGTAGTTCTAGTGCCTTTTCTTCGACTGGAAAGTCATCTGGTGTTTTATTTTGGATGCCTACTGGAACCATCCTGTCCTGTTTTTGTAAATGTTTTGATATTGTCTGCTGTCTTCAGGGCATTCAGTAGTTACTTTTCTTATTTACTGATTGTAGATTTGTTTCATCCTTTTTTTTTTTTTTTTAAATTTGGCTATGTCTGAGCAAGCAGGCTGTGTGTTCTTTGTTGTTTTCTCATCTGTGGGTGCAATACTTTTTGCCTCCTTCTCCAATTGGCAGGTTCAGTCGCTCAGATATTGTACAGCAGGGCAGGTCTAGCTGAAGAGGAGTTACTGACATGGGTTGGTTGTGGCACTTACTACAGCCACCAGGGCAGGGGGGTAATCAGTGCAGGGCAGTTTCCAGTAGGCTGTGCTTCTGCTGCTTGGTGGTGTGATGTTAAGCACACAGGGCAAGTAGGCAGGATGTAGCGGGCAGATTGTTATATGTGGATCTAAGATGGATATGGGAGAGAGGAGAGAGGAACAGGAGCCAAAAACATACAAACAGAAAATAATTCTAGGAGAGCTTGCCATTGGAGTGGAGAGTTGAGAGACTATGAAATGGAGAAAAACAAAAAGGGGAAGAGGAAGAAAAAAAAAAAACAAAAGAAAAGAATGAATGAATAAAAATCGGAAAGGGAAAAGAACAGCAAAGTTCCCAGGAATCCCACTGGTGCGGCTATGAAGTCTGTGGAAGTTGTTCTAAGGTGTTGCAGTACAGCTTGGCTAGAAGGCGTAGAGGTATACAACACCAGGTATTCAGGGAACAGAAAGACAAAGAAGATATATAGAGAGATGAGAAACTGAGTAATGAAAAAAGACAAAAAGGGAAAAAGAGGGAAAAGAAAACAAAACAAATTAAAAAAAAAAAGAACAAGAAAAGCCCCCCCCAGAATAGGAAAAAATAAAAAACCAATGAAAAAAGAAATGCTCTCAGGGATCTCTCTGCAAGTCTGTGCAAGCTGACGGGGTAGGTTCCAAGCCAAGCAGCACCGCCCAGCCAGAACCGGCTCTCAACTCAAGAAAAGGAAAAGAAAACAAACAAAGAATTCAAAACAAACAAACAAGCAAAACCCTGGGATCCCACCAGCACAGCAGCCCAGACTGGCAAGCAGCTCCACACTTCAATGGAGCTCTGCAGCCCCTCAGGAAGAAGCAAAGATGGCGCACGAAGCCAGGTATTTCAGTGAAAGGAGGAGGAGATGGTGAGAGGTAAGGAAGAAATCAAAAAAAGCAGAAAAAAAGCAACACCAGCAGCCCACAAATGGCACTCAGAGAGCCAGCTAATCCAGGCTGGTGGAATCCAAGCAGCTGGTGCTTCCTGGACAAAAGACTGTGTCTGTGGGAAGCAGAGGAGGTCGAGTGTTGGTGAAGAGTGTTGGTGGGTGCGAAAGTGTATATCACAAATTACCAGTTGTTTTGTCTCCCAC
The DNA here is from genome assembly GCA_030035585.1 of Dugong dugon. Lineage (NCBI taxonomy): Eukaryota > Metazoa > Chordata > Mammalia > Sirenia > Dugongidae > Dugong > Dugong dugon. The sequence continues at coordinate 27,107,756 of CM057473.1, read as the reverse complement.
TGGAAGCTCTGTGAAGCCACTTTCTTGTACCCCCAGTTTGCTGGTCTCCGATAGGAGTCCACAATGGCAGATCCACGCTATGTTAGCTTATAGGGGACCTCTGCATGAATCTCTCCTCAGTCTCTGTTCTCTGTCAGTTTTCTCACTCCATTTGGTGCTTGGCTGAGTTCTTTATCTCTTCATCTTATGTTTTAGGGTTTCAGGATTGTTGTTTTCTCTGTTCGGCTTAGATTTTCGGATCTTTGCTTTGGAGCGACGGTGCGGTGCTTCTGCCTAGAGCGCCATTTTGCTGGAAGTTCTAATTTTTAATGGTTTAATGTAGTGCAACATTCATCAGAAAATTAAGAGTCTGTTTTATTACTACTTGGGAAGTCCAAAGAGCTTAAGGAGCCCTGGTTGTGCAGTGGTTATGTCCTCTGTTGCTAACCAGAAGTTAGGTGTTAGAACCCACCAGCAACTCCACAGGAGAAAGATGTGGTAGTCTGTTTCCGTAAAGATTACCACCTTGGAATCCCTGTGGGGCAGTTCTACTCTGTCCTATAGGGTCACTATAAGTTGGAATTGACTTGAGGGCAATGGATTTTTGGTAAAGAGCTTTAATTGATTTATTTTCATATATAATCTAAGAAAATCCTAAGGATTTCTATTAAATCAGACATCGAAAAAAGTGTTGATATCTTCCAGGGAGAAGAGCGTTAAGACAGTCTGATTCATTTTTCACATTTGCCTCATGTCCCTAATCATATATTTGTTCTATTGAAATCATGCATATTCAAAAGTCTAAAATAGTATTTATTTTCTGCAGTGCTTATTTTCAGAAGTAAAAATATTCATGAGAACTCAGGACAAAATAGTCTCAGGGAATTTTAAATTAATATTAGTTAGAGTTACTTTTCAATAAAATTATTGCTCTATTCAAGGGAACTTTATGTTTTTAACTGCTGAACAGCTAACAGTGGATTTAAAAGTTCTGTATAAAAGGACCCCTTGTAAAGCTTACAAGTGAAAACTAATTATGGTATTGAATTTTGAAGATCAACTTACCATTTAAATAGAATACTTAAAGACTTTGTCAGCATAAACTGATCATGATCTGAGTGTTTTTATTATCTAAAAATATAGTTGTTGGCCAATTTTTGACTAAAATATTATATGATGGTCAGAAGTCAGCTATTCTAACACTTCACAAAATGATCTTGGGGACCAGGGATTCACAATACAATATTTTGCAGAAATAATATTGTAGAAGAAATAATTCAATAGGCAAGATACATTGTTTTGTCTATTAACTGAATTCCCTAATGGATTTAGGATGATATTATTTGGCCACAATTAACAAACAAATACTCTGTGGGGAAAATCCCAGTGACTATAGCTATACAGAGAAATCTTACTACTTCAGGCAGTGACTTGTGATAATTTGTTAAAGATGAAGAAATAAGTAGAAAAACACTTGCTTTAAAGGATTTGGCACTTTATTGAAACTGCTGGTATCTTAAGGAAGAAATGTGTTACAACAATGCACTATTAAAAATTGCTATGTATTATTTCTAGTTTACTATTGTAGATATTCATTTTGCATGTAATAATGCACCAGTATGAGAAAATATTACTAATGTCACTGGGATATTTTCTTCATCAAATGCTCAGTAAAAATGATGTTACCCTGAGCTTCATTTTCTATCTTGTTGCAATTTATATGTTTGATGTTAATGTGGTTCATTGTATGTAATAAGCTTTATCATATCAGCTTATGTGAGATATTCAAAATATTGAAAAGGTTAAAAAAAAGGGAAGAATAAACAGAAATCTTTTTTCTCTTGACAGAGAATATATTGCTTCCATTTAAACAAAATCAGAAACCTGATGATTAAGTTATTTTTGTAAAAAAAAAAATTGGAAATTTTGAAATTAGTGTCCATCCTGGTAAATGCATGCTGAGAGGTAGTAAGTAAACATCTGTTGATTGGAGATGTTCAGAGCATTTCCTCAACCACTGGATTAACTTATAAGAGTCAACATTGTTTTTTAAAGTTGGTTCTCGTCAAAAAGATCCGTGGAGGCATACATTTGATATGACTAGATTTAATTTAACGAGAAGCTAATTAGAATTCCCTGAGAGGTGATGATTAAATTGTCTTTTTGTATGTAGAAATAATTATTCAATAAAGCAGAATAAATTAAAGAGAGATGCTGCAGAAATTCTGAATTATTTTAAGTTCCATATATGAAAATTATTAAACAAACTCTGGCATTAGACTGCATTCATGGCTTAAAGTTTCTGTGAATTATCCTAAAAAACTTGCATGCATTCAAGAAACAGTGAAGTAACAAGCCATTGAATTTCTGAGCATTTGAATGGATAGAAGAAAAATAAGAATAGAAGAAGAGAAAATAAATAGACAATTTGAAGAACTACATAGGACATGAAAAGCAAACAAACAAACAAGAAGTAGAAAATTAATTCCCAGGTAGTTATATTTACAGTATGGGCAATGGTGATTTAAAAATAGGATTATCTCCTTCCACGTGGGAGACAAAGTTTCTATTCCAGGCCAATGCACCCCATGTACAGCTGCCACCGGTCGGTCAGCCAAGGTTTGCAGTGTCGTTATGATACTGAGCAGGTTTCAGTGGATCTTCTAACACTAAGACAGACTAGGAAGAAAGGCCTGGAAATCAACTTTCAAAAATCAGTCAGTGAAAACCCTATGAATCACAAAGATCGAATCTGCACCCAATCATAGCGATGGTGCAAGTCTGGGCAAAATTTCCTTCTGTTGTGCATGGGATTGCCATGAGTTGGTGTACTGATGCACAGCAGCCAACAACAACAAAATTATATTCATAGAGCTACTTAATCTTGTAAGAAAGTTCAGAATGTCAATAACAGTGCGATTATCTCTAGATGAGGGAACAGAAGCTCCAAGTTTAAATGACTTGTCAGAGTTGCATGTCCATTGACTGTGGAGCAAGGATAACTGTGCAGGTCTTGTGACTAATGTCTTTCTCTTTTCATTGCATCATTCCCATTGAATTGCTAGTCTTTAATGGTGGCTAAGAGCTCTGTCAAGGGTTTTGAGGTTTAATTGCCTGGTGAGAGAAACTGGTATATGACTTGGACCAAAGATCCAAAGTTTTACTTAGTGAACTAAAATACACTGTTGTATTACCGTGTTGACTCCATTTGTATCAGTCGTCTAGTTATTTCAGCAGTGAAGTCATATGTGTTCGCCTGAAAACATATTGCATTCAGGCTGTGTCTGAAGCAAGCAAACAAATAAGCAAAAAAAAAAAAAAATTCAGTTATCAAGTTTTAACCTGAGGAAAATATTGCCATATATTGATTTTTTTCTCATGAATTAGTTTTTGTTTGTATGTTTGTTTGATTGTTTAAAGGGTACGAATAACAGAAACATTACTAATCTATTTATGTTATTGTTACTTACGTGCCATCAAATTGATTCTAACTTATACGACAGGATGAAATGCTACCCAATCCCGCACCAACCTCAAAACTGTTGCTATGTTTGAGCCCACTGTTGTAGCCACTGTGTTTCTCCATCTCATTGAGGGCCTTTCTCTTTTTCAATAACTCTCTACTTTACCAAGCATGATGTTCTTCTCCGGAGACTGGTTCCACCTGATAACATGTTTAACACAAGCAACACGAAGTCTCACTATCCTTGCTTCTAAGGAGCATTCTGGTTGTACTTCTTCCAAGACAGAATTGTTCCCTCTTCTGGCATTCCCTGTTATATTTGATGTTCTTCGACAGCACGACAATTCAAATGTATCCATTCTTCTTCAGTCTTTTTTATTTATTGTCCAGCTTTTGCATGTGTATGAGATGACTGAAAATACCATGGCTTGGGTCAGGTGCATCTTAGTCCTTAGAGTGACATCTTTGCTTTTGAACACTTTAAATACCTTTTGCAGAAGATTTGCCCAAGGCAATGCATCTTTTGATTTCTTGACTGCTGCTTCCATGGGCTCTGATTGTGAATCCAAACAAAGTAAAATCCTTGACAATGTCGATCTTTTCTCTGTTTATTATGATGTCGCTTATTGGTCCAGTTGTGAGGATTTTTGTTTTCTTTATGTTGAGGTGTAATCCATACTGAAGAATGTAGTCTTTGATCTCCATCATTCAATATTTCAAATCCTCTTCCCTTTCACCAAGGAAGGCTGTGTCATCTGCATATCTCAGGTTGTTAATTAGTCTTCCTCTAATCCTGATGTCAGGGTTTATTTATAGTCAATTTAAAATTTACCCTAACATTAAGAGAGGAAAAAATAAAAATACCTTGGGTGAGGTTAAGCATTATTTATCATTCTGGATTCATTTCAAAACTTTCTAATTTAATAACAAAACAAAGTAAAGATTATATGAAAAAAAAAAAAAGTTCTGTAAAGAATTCTATTTAACCTCATACCACCAAGAAAGAAGTGCCAGGAGCAGAGCACGTCTTTTGGACCCCGGATCCCTGTGTGGAGAAGCTGCTAGTCTGGAGAAGATTGATGACAAGGTTGAGAGAGAGAGAAAGCCTTTCCTTGGAGCTGACTCCCTGAATTTGGTCTTTTAGCCTACTTTATTGTGAGGAAATAAACTTCTTTTTGTTAAAGCCAACCACTTGTGGTATTTCTGTTATAGAAGCACTAGATAACTAAGACAATTTGGTACCGAGAGAGTGGGGTGCTGCTCTAACAGATACCTAAAATGTGGAAACAGTTTTGAAATTATGAGTGGATAAAGGAGTGGCAGCAGCAGCGGCAGAGGACCAGCAGCAGCAGAGAACCTGCAGCAGCAGAACAAAGAGACCAGCATGAGATGGCACTGGAGCCAATCCACAGAGTGAGAGAGCTGAGTACCTGTGCGCAGGAGGATCCTGGTAGAGTGGGGTGCCTCCAGGCATTTACTGGTGGAGCTATAGAGCTTCAGAACACTTGCCTCAGCAGGGCAGATGCGGGCATGAAACCAGAAAGCCAAGAAGCCAAGAAACCAGGAAGCAGAAGCTGAAGTGACAAGGAACACAAGAAGCCGAACTGCCTCAGTCTCAAAAGGTATGGCCTGGACCTCTGGGGTTTCAAAGGGTGAAGCTAAGGCCTCTGCTGTTTCTAAGGGTGAGTCACCACTCAGATGGACTAGGAGGATGGGGTTGTCTAAAGCCGAGAGGGCAGAGTTGCTGTCCCACTGGGCCTGGAAGGTGGAGCTGAAGCCCAGGGCCAAGGGGTCTCCACTCAGAATCTGGACAGTGCGGCCAATACTTAGAGTCTGGAGGGAAGGGCTGTTGTGTAAATTGTCCCAGAGAACAGAAGATTATTTTCAAAGCCTTGAGGACTAGCGTAATGTGTTCTGCTGACTTGCTTGGTGCCTGTTATCCCTTCTTTTCCTCCAGTTTCTCCCATTTGTAATGAAATGTCTAGCTTGTGCCTGTTCCGCCATTGTACCTTTGAAAGCAGGTGACTTGTATTCTATATTTCACAGATAAAGAGGAATTTTTGGATTTTGACTTGGAGTTAAGATTTTTGCTGATATGATGGGATGAATATGTTTTCCACTTTGCAAAGATGTGATTTATTGTGAGCCAAAGGTTGGAATGTCATGGATTGTATTATGTCCCCCCCAAAAATATGTGTATCAGTTTGGCTGCGCCATCATTCCCTGTATTGTGTGGATGTCCTCCATTTTGTGATTGCAATTTTATGTTAAAGAGGATTAGGGTGGGATTCTATAACACTGTTACTAAGGTCACATCCCTGACCCAATGTAAAGGGAGTTTCCCTAAGGTGTGGCCTGCACCACCTTTTATCTTACGAGAGATAAAAGGAAAGGGAAGACAGCAGAGAATGGGGGAAACTCATACCACAAAGAAAGTAGTGCTGTGAGCAGCGCGTGTCCTTTGGACCCAGGGGTCCCTGCATGGAGAAGCTCCTATTCCAGGGGAAGTTTGTTGAGAAGGCTGGCAGAGAGAGAAAGCCTTTCCTTGGAGCTGATGCCCTGAATTTGGACTTTTAGCCTATTTTATCATGAAGAAATAAACTTATGTTTGTTAAAGCCAACCACTTGTCGTATTTCTGTTATAGCAGCACTAGATAACTAAGACAGACAGAGACTGGAAAAATCACAAAGATTATGGCCCCCAAGACTCCCTTTTAACTCAGTACTGAGGTCACTCCTGAGGTTCACCCTTCAGCCAAAGATTAGACAGGCCCATTAAACAAAACAAAACAAGACTAAATGGGCAGACCGGCCCAGAGGCAAGGACAAGAAGGCAGGAGGAAGCAGGAAAGCTGGTAACGAACAGGGAACCCAAGCTTGAGCTGGGGAGAGTGTTGACATGTTATGGGGATGGCAACCAATGTCACAGAAAAACATATGCATTAGTTGTTTAATGAGAAACTAATTTGCTCTGTAAACCCTCATCTAAAATAAAATTAAACAAAGAAGAACAATCCTTGGTTGGCCATATATGTTGAAAATATTTCTCCCAGTTTATTTGACTTTCCATCTTGTTTAGATGTTTTTTATAAAAGAAAAACAAATTATAATTTATGTGAAAAAAAATAGAGCCAATAAAGCTTACTATTGACAAAACTTTTTTTTTTCTTAAGGAGTTGAATACTGTTGCTTGAGTATTTATTAAAGACAAGTTCATTGTTAAAATCCTATAAAAAGACTGCTCACAGAAATAGCAAAGTAAAAGCTGACTAGCAATTAAATTTAAAGGGATCAGCCGCTAACCGAAAGTTCAGCAGTTCGAAACCACAAGGGGCTCTGTGGGAGAAAGATGTAGCAGTCTGCTTCAGTAGAGATTTACAGCCTTGGAAACCCTATGGGGTCGCTGTGAGTCAGAATAGACTCAACGGCAGTAGGTTCGGTTTAGTTTTAGTAATTAAAAATTAAGCAACTAAATGAATCTCTCTTTAAAGTTTCTAGCACTCCCTCCCAACTTCCAACATTATTATAGTTTGTTCTTACTAATCATGTTTTTACAGTCTAAAGGATTTATAGGTAAACATCTAGATATGTGATATCCCAAACTTTGAGCTTTTGCAAATGACAGCCTCTACCATGTCATATTTGGTCTGTACTTTCAGAGTATATTTTTTCTTTGTTTAGTTACCTCTTCTTTTCTACATATTTATGTTCTTGCTTTTTAATTTATGGGATATCTTATTTCATCCTCTCATTGATATTTTTCTATCCTACTTTTCACTAGAATAGGACAACTTGTATTTATGATGATGATACTTAAGAAGCCTGGGATTAAAATGTTGAGTAAAGAACTAACATAATTCTATCAAGATATGTGATGACTTCCTCTGATGAATATTTAAAGAAGTCCTTTTGTTTCTGTCTGCTTTTATTGACATCTGACTGTTAAGAACATCAAGCTATTAGGGTAAAGATTATTAAATATAAGCAACATTACATTGCTGTTTATATGTTATAATTACTATTTCTGACAAGAATATCATTTAACCTCTGGAAGTCAACATTAGTTGGAAGCACCAAATGCCAGATGGATTTTGACTGCCATTTCTGGTTACTGTCTTTTTTATCCATGTTTAAATCAGAATCTGCCTGTCAGTTTGCATTTAGGATGCATTAGAATTCATGATGGCATTTGGGATACTCCTTGAAGCAACTACTGATATCTCCTTGCACTCTCTCCTCTGATTGACTTGAAGGCACTTTAGGTCTAATGTAGTACGGTATAAATTTTTCTTTCACTATTATTGAACCAAAGAAAGTCATGTAATGTGGATATTTAAAATACTTTTTTTTTTCCAGAATAAAAACTTTCACTTACATATCGAGTGAACAGTATGGTAAACTTAAAGAGAAGAAAGTATAAAATTCCTACTTAAATCTTAAGCAAATGTCACTGTATTTTCTTTCTTTTTACCCTCCCTCCAATTTTCCTTGAATGCCGACCGTTTACTATTATACCTCTGAATATAGAGCATTGAAGTGTACTGACCCTGCCTGAAAGAGCTCATTCTGTCAGTGAGGCAGGCATAAGAGAATTACCACACGTTGTAGTGAATCCTGTTTTGGAGCTAATGTGTGTAATAAAATCCTTTGCCATGGAGTCGATTCTGACTTATAGTGACCCTATAGGACAGAGTAAAGTTGCCCCATAGATTTTCCAGGGAATAGCTGGTGGATTCCAACTGCCCACCTTTTGGTTAGCAGCCTAACTCTTAAGCACTGCATGTAATAGGTAATGGGGGAAAAAAAAGAGTGCCTAATATGATCTGAAAAGGTCAGAAAAGGTGACATATAAAAGCCTTTAAAAGAGGAGTATGAGTCTGAGCAGAATACAAGACATTGGAGGTTAGAAATTCCAAGTAGATTCAATTGCCATTGCTAGGTTTAGGAGGAGTAAAAATGTACATTGTGTTTGTTGAATTACAAGTAACTCCACACAACTCAATTCCCACCTCTTTTGTGGGGCCCTTCCTGCTCAGCTCAGCCTGAAGAAATCTTTTCTCTGGGTATCTTGTTGTCATATTGCATGTGGGACAGTTGACTTTCTGATTTGTGATTTGCCTAGGGAATGTGTTTGCTGAAGATATAGATTAGGCAAATGGGCTAAAAATTATAAATCCATAAAATAGTTACTTAGAATTTAAAAAAAAAAACAAAAGAAATAACACAAGTTCATTTATTTTTAGATGAGTGACGTCACTGGATAAAATTAAACTGTTCTCTGCTATCCTAATGTAAAATATGGGCAAATAACTTAGAATTTTTATTGTCAAGTCACACAGAATGTATTATAGGCTGTACTTTCTGATTCCTATAAGATGTGGGAGTTTCCATTTATGCATGCATCTTCTTTTTAAATATCAGCTCTACCTTTCCTTTATAAAAACCTTTTGTTGTGAGAGAAATAGGAGAATCTGCCAATCAATGTCCAAATATTGAAAAGGTCAAACATTTCTCCATAAAAACATTCAGCCAGTGTGTTGTTTGTTCCTCAGATTCTTCGAGCAACAATTAAGTCAATTAAACCAACTCTACAGCTGTGAATTGTCATAGATCATAACCTTTCAAAGTGTCTTTGTGTTCTTCCTCAAATTTACCTTAGTTATCATATTTTAATGGTATCACACAAAGGAATATTATTAAATATTCTTCACTTTAAAAAAAATGCTACACCTCTGCCAATTGCATTATAAGGAGAGTAAGAGTGGAAGTATTTCAAGACAGACAGACACACCAGCACAATGCATCACGTACAAAAAGATGAAGAACGATTAGGATAAATATACAAAGTGACATATCAACCTGAAACATTTATCATGTTGGCACCATGGTTCACCTTTATCTCGTTGGGTATATTCAGAATGGATGCAACGCCATTGAGTGAGTGGAGTCACTTGGATGCTATTTAATAAAAAGATGAGGGAGAAATAGTATCAAAATGGATACATTTTTATTAGTGGATTCTTTTGCACAGATATGTGCCATTTCTTTCAGTCTTTATACTGACAGAAGAATTTTGATAGATCATCTTTATCTAGGATCCAGTATGTTTAGTTACTATTTCATTGTTATTACATCTATTTCTTAAGAATCCTAAAATAACTAGAATTCTAGAGCAAGACTGAAATATTGTGAATATAGTGTTATTTCTCCAATTTAACTGGAGCCTATAACTCCTTATTTTAAATATATTATTTACAACAAATGTAATTATCTAGAAAAATATATTTTTGAAACTTGTGGTTTTAAAATTTTATCTGTCTATTCAATTTCTAACTGAACTTAATCTCTTCTAATTACTTAAATTGTAATTCAATGCTACAGATATTTTGGAAAAATGAAAAGAAACATATTATCCATAATTACTCCACAAAAATCCAACAACTGTAGTTCTTATTTGCAGTTTTTATGTGCCAAATATTAGGTCAAGTAAGTGTGTCATATTTACTTAATCATACGCCTGTTTTAGATTATTATACTTATTTTAATGTAATAAATAACTCAGCAATAAGCATATTTATGCTTATATCTTTTCCCCATATTTTGAGTTATTTACTGAGAATGGATTCTCAAAAGTAAGATTTAATGGGAGTTGCTATAAATACATGATTACAGCATTGAAAGAGGAACAGTTGTTCTCTTACTTTTGATCATATTGGTATGTATTAAAGTGTCTGTGATGTCACTTGATTTATTATATCCTTTCAGTTTATTCATTTATCTTGCTTATCGGAATATAAGCCACTAAGAGATCATTTTCATACCATTGTTCTTTTTATCAAGCACAATGCCTAACATATAGCAAACTGTCATAAGTGTTTAACAGACGACAAGGTAGCATAGAAATCAACCATTCTTATAGCTTTGGCTAGTCAATCAAAAATGCCTACATGTGATTTCATAAAAAAATTAGTTATTGTTAATAAATTTATCAAGAAGTGATGCTTATTATTCTGAATAAAATGTATGGTTCACTTACTATTAAAGCATACTTTAATCCCTAGGCATAGAGACTGACATATTTATAATATAGATTATTCTTATTCCTTAACAACAAATAATTAATCACACTTTATAAGGGAAAGTAAATTTATAAAAAGAGTTGTCAGTTTTACCAAATAAAAAAGTACAAGATGCCCAGTTTAATTAGAATTTCATATGAACAACAAATACTTTTTCAGTATAAGAGTGTCTCACATATTGTATGTAACAGGCAACCTTATTTGTAAAGCAATCTAGGATTTAAGAGTAAAACAGCCTGAAGATAATGAGTGTGATAAGATTTCATGAGGCATATTAATAAGTGATAGATCAATAAAAGGAGAAAGTAAGTATGTGTTCGCTTCTTCTTCTCCGAGTAACTCCCAGCATCCTTTTAAGATTAATGGAGCAATAACCCGGATTTTTTTTCCACCAGGTGTCTGTCAGTTTGTTGTACTGAAGAGGGTTGCATGTTGCTTTGCAACTGGTTTTTTGAATACTAGCAGGGTAACCATTGATGGACAGGTTTCAGCAGAGCTTCCAGACTACAAAAGACTAGGAAGAAGGACCTAGCAGTCTACTTACTGAAAAAACTGGCCAGTGAAAATCTTATGAATAGCAAAGAACATTGTCTGATATAGTGCCAGAACATGAGCATCTAAGGTTGGAAGGCACTCAAAATATGATTTGGGAACTGTCTCCTCAAGGTAGAGTTGACCTTAATGAAGTGAATGGAGTCAAGCTTTCAGGGATCTTCACCTGCTGACGTGGCATGACTGAAAATGAAAAGAAACAGATGCAAACATCCATTAATAATCAGAATGTGGAATGTACAAAATATGAGCCTAGGAAAACTGAAAATGGTCCAAAATGAAATGGAATGCATAAACATCAATATCCTAGGCATTAGTGAGCTGAAATGGACTGGTATTGGTCATTTTGAATCAGACAATCATATGGTCTACTTTGCTGGGAATGATAACTTGAAGAAGAATGGTGTTGCATTCATCATCAAAAAGAACATTCCAAGAGCTATCCTGAAGTAGAATGCTGTCAGTGATAGGATAATATCCATCACCTACAAGGAAGACCAGTTAATAGGACTATTATTCAAATTTACGTACCAACCACTAACACCAAAGATGAAGATTTTGAAGACTTTTAACAACTCCTGCAGTCTGAAATTCATCAAACATGCAATCAAGATTCATTGATAATTACTGGTGTTGGGAATTTTAAACTCTGAACAAAGAATAAGGATTGGTAGTTGAAAAATATGGCCTTGGTGATAGAAACAACACTGGAGATTGCTTGATAAAATTTTAAAAGACCAACAAACTCTTCATAGCAGATAACCTTTTTTCACCAACTTAAACTATGACTATACATGTGGACCTTGCCACATGGAATACACAGGTATCAAATCGACTACATCTGTGGAAACAAACAATGGAAAAGCTCAATAACATCAGTCAGAACAAGGCCAGGGATTGACTGCGGAACTGACTATCAACTGCTCATATGTAAGTTCAAGTTGAAGCTGAAGAACATTACAGCAAGTCCACGAGAGCCAAACTACAACCTTGAGTACGTCCCACCTGAATTTAGAGACCATCTCAAGAATAGATTTGACACATTGAACACTAATGACCAAAGACCAGATGAGTTGTGGAATGACATCAAGGACGTCACACATGAAGAAAGCAAGAGGTCATTAAAAAGACAGCAAGAAAGAAAAGACCAAAATGGATATCAGAAGAGACTGAGAAAGTTGCTTTTGAGTGTCAAGTAGTTAAAGTGAAAGGAAGAAATGGTGAAGTAAAAGAGCTGAACAGAAGATATCAAAAAGCAGCTCGAGAAGACCAAGTAAAGTATTATAACGAAATGTGCAAAGACCTAGAAGTAGAAAACCAAAAGAGAAGAACATGTTTGACATTTCTCAAGCTGATAGAACTGAGGAAAAAATTCAAGCCTTGAGTTGAAATAGTGAAGTACTCTATGAGGAAAATACTGAATGACAAAGGGAGCATCAAAAGAAGTTGGAAGGAATACACAGAGTCACTGTACTAAAAAGAATTGGTGGAAGTTCAACCATTTCAAGAGGTAGCATATAATCAAGAACATATGGTACTGAAGGAAGAGGTCCAAGCTGCACTGAAGGCACTGGTGAAAAACAAGTCTCCAGGAATTGACAGAATACCAATGGAGATGTTTCAACAAATGGAAGCACCTATTCATCTATGCCAAGAGATTTGGAAGACAGCTAGCTGGCCAACCAACTGATCCTTGTTTATACTCATTGCAAAGAAAAGTGATCCTACAGAATGTGGAAAATATGGAACAATGTCATTAATATCACACACAAGTAAAATTTTGCCTAACATCATTCAAAAGTGGTTGCAACTGTACATCAGCAGGGAACTGCCAGAAGAGAATGTGGAACCAGAGATATCATTACTGATGTCAGATGGATCCTGACTGAAAGTAGAAAATACAAGAAAGATGTTTACCCGTGTTTTATTGACGATGCAAAGGCATTTGACTGTGTGGATCATAACAAATTATGGATAACTCCAGAATACTTAATTGTGCTCATGAGGAAACTGTACTTAGATCAATAGGCAGTTGTTCAAACAGAATGAGGGGAAATTGTTAGATTTAAAGTCAAGAACAGTGTGCATCAAGGTGGTATCGTTTCACCATACTTATTCATTATGTATGCTGAGTGAATAATCCAAGAAGCTGGACTGTGTGAAGAAGAATGGGACATTAAGATTGGAGGAAAACTTGTTAACAATCTGAGATATGAAGATGACACAACCTTGGTTCCTGAAAGTGAAGAGGACTTGAAGCACTTGCTGATGAAGATCAAAGACCACAACCTTCAATCTGGATTACATCTAGACATAAAGAAAACAAAAATCCACACAACTAGACCAATAAGCAACATTATGATAAAGGGAGAAAAGATTAAAGTTCTCAAGGATTTCATTTTACTTAAATCCACAATCAATGCCCATGGAAGCAGCAGTTAAGAAAGTAAACGATGCATCGCATTGGGAAAATCTGCTGCAAAAGACCTCTTTAAAGTGTTAAAAAGCAAAGATGTCACTTTAAGGTCTAAGGTGTGCCTGATCCAAGCCATGGTGTTTTCAGTCACCTTCTATGCATGTGAAAGCTGGACGATGAATAAGGAAGATCAAAGAAGAATTGATACCTTTCAATCATGGTGTTGGCAAAGAATATTGAATATACCATGGCTTCCCAGAAGAATTAACAAATCTGTCTTGGAAGAATTACAGCCAGAATGCTCATTCCAAGCAAGGATGATGCAACTTTATCTCACATACTTTGGACATGTTATCAGAGGGAACAGTCACTGGAGGGACCAGTCACTTGAGAAGGACATCATGTTTGGAAAGCAGAGGGTCAGTAAAAAGGAGGAAGACCCTCAAGGTGATGGATTGACACAGTGGCTGCAACAATGGGCTCAAGCATAACAATGACGGTATGGATAGAGCAGGACCAGGCTCTGTTTCGTTCTGTTGTACATAGGGTCGCTATGAGTGGGAACCAACGTGACAGCACCTAACAACAGGAAGAACCCAGATTTTTAACTGGCATGTTACAAACACTTACACCAATTAGAAAGTATATGTGAAAATAAGGGAATCACCAAAGCCAATATGATCCTAAAGAACACTGGCTTAGAGGAAAAGGAAGATGATGTGTAGAAAAAATTGAATAGTCATAAATAACACATTAGAATTTATTTGAAATATAATTAATTTGAAGGTAAAGGAACACTGAGTGTCTAGCCATTAAGGGCACCTGAAATTGGCAGACTATATGGTCTCTCAGTTGGACATAGGGAAAGTAAAAAAAAATGGTTTCAGGGAACATCTAGGGGAGATTTTCCTGACCATTCCCAGTCTTTTGCAGAGCTCCTGTGAGTAATATAGGAGATTTGACAGTATTTACTGTTGAGATGAGAGTTTAGTTGAGATTAAGAACCAGAATGCTTGCCAGGGTGTCATCGCTGAGCAGAATGTGAAAACATACAGCAGATGGTAGTAGCTTAAGAGTCATGATGTGATCAGTTGAAAGATATAAAGAGAGTTCAGAAGGCTTGATGCATAGGTAGACCAACATGTGCGTTTAGGTGAAACGATTGCCAAACTCCCTCCTTAGCATTAGGCTCCATCAAAGAGAAAATAAAACTGTTCTCTTCCTGCAGCATAGGAGAGACAGTTACCTAAATGAAGCCCCCAGTCCTCCATGGATGGAGAACACTTGGGCCTCGAGACAGTGAATCATTTATGGAAAGCTGAGTTGGAGTCTTGTTCTGGACTTTGGCTGTATATTAAATCATGAATTGATCTAAGGAAATTTGGGATTAGATTAAAAAAAACTGGATTAAAGTAGATTAAATTTTCTTCTACTGAGGTTTTCAATTTAAATTCTGCAGAGGGAAATATAATCTACTGTCTGCAAAGTAATTCATAGGAACTAAAGTAATTACGTAACAATTTCCAACTCATTAGATAACCATGACTCTCAACATAAACAATAGATCTTAAATCCAATAGGAGTTCCAACTTTTTCTACAATCCTCTGATGTGTCAGAGAAATATGGATTAATTTATAATAGAAGCTATCAGAAGGCCTACTTCTCAGTTCTCTTTCCACTGACAATTTTCCAGCTGTGATCTAAAACTAACTATCTCTCTTTTTGAGGAGGGGAAGGAGGAGGCTAATATTTTGTTTAGGTGGGAAAGCAACTTGTCTTCCAGACTACCCTATCATTTAATGTTTTCTTCCTCTTCGATAATCATATAAAACCACATTTTCCTAATAATTGAGACATTTACTTTAATGGAAATTAGTTTATTTATTTATGTACGTATATCCTCACTTTCTTTTAAGTGTATTCCCAATGTTAAGGTGATGAAGAGACACCTGCAAATTTTGTTTAAAACATCAGAATGATTTTTTTTTCTAGTTCAATATTAAAGAAATTATTTTTCTGCTCTCTTGAACATTTTAAATACAAAACTAATGAACTTACTATTAAGGTTTGCTATGTTGTCTTGTAGAGAGTCAGTGAAAAAGAGGAAGACCCTCAAGGAGATGGATTGACACAGTGGCTGCAACAATGGGCTCAAGCATAACAACGATTGTGAGGGTGGTACAGGACCGGGCAGTGTTTCGTTCTGTTGTACATGGGGTCGCTATGAGTCAGAACTGACTCAATGGCACCTAACAACAGCAACAACGTGGTGTCTTGTGACTTCACACATGTAAAACAGAGTTATCTCTGGTTGCCAAATGTCAATCTTTGCCAAACAAGTCAAATTATGCTTTAAGAATGCACTCCCCATGCCTCCTTTGGGACACTGAATGAACATATATTAAAGTACTTAATAAATTAATCATCTTTAGCATTCAAAGCTTCTATGCTTTTCAAAGATCGAACAACAATGATTTATAACTACATACATAGATAAATAAACTATTAATCAAAGTTTCCCCACAGAAGGCAAAGTTTATTTGTTTGTGTATTTTTAATTCTACTTTATTTATCCAAATCTCTGCTGAAATATATATTATACAATTGTAGAAAATACCTTGTATGTTTAGCAATGCCCCCCGTTCCCCAACATTTAAGGGTATTTTACACTGTTAAGTGCTTTACTCTCAGATAAATGGTTAAAGTTTACTATTTCAATATTAGCATAACTCTGTTTTCATTGTAAATAGACACTAATTTTCTGAAGTTATTTCTGGCATTCAGATGAGTGATTACTATGGCTATAAATATCTTTAAATGTGAACTATTATTTTAAACATCTTTGAGCCCTTTCCATTATGGCTTTCCTAATTCTTAAATATCTACTTTATTTTTATAATGTCTATTATTAACTGATTTTTAAATTTATATAAACAGTTATGTTGTTTGTATAGTAAACACTGTGTAGAGTGTACCATATAATGTGATTATCCTCAAAGTTGTCTATTACATCTGCAAAGTCAATTTCTATGTCAAATCTGCTTTTCTACTATAACAGAACATTTCCAAAAGACATCCATAAAATATCTCCTTTCATAAATATAAAACATATTCTTATGTTTACCTAATAAAGTAGAAGAGAAAATCAAGCAAAATGTAGTTTCAGAAAAAACGCCAGTTGCAGGTATCTGAATACTTAGATATGGAAGATACCTCCCAATAAACAGTATACAAATGAAGAGCTGGAAGAAAATAATGAGTTTCTAATTACATCAAATATACACTGAAAGTAAATAGAGGTGTTATTTTCAATGACAAATGTTATATTTCCTCCTTGCCCAAGAAAAAAACTAGCTTTACCTTCATTCTGTGCTCACGTACTTTACCGTTACAGGTATTCAGCAGTTCGTAACTTTGCACTGTACACACAACCGCAAGTCTGATACAAGAAAAGAATAAACCTCACTTTGCCCTTTTAAACATGTTTTCTTAACTTTTATTCCTCAAACAAAAAATGTTTTAATTCAAGCTATCATCAGACAACAGTTTAAATATCTTGAATTTACATTTAGATGGCCTGACAGATCTTAAGCTTGGTGACTGGCCTTGGAAAAGTATATTTCATGCAGTGTATTGGGTGATACGTATAAAGTAAACTGTCAGGAAGAAGAGAGCATACGTAATGGCATGTTCAAACCAAATCATTTAGCATGGTGACAGTATTTGTAAACACAGTGTCTTGTGTTTGATGCTGTTGTCCTGCATATGTCTGATACTGTTCTGGAGCATGTGAACATGACTGGTTAGCCAGCCATGTCCCCTGTGTTTGAAAGCAGTGAAGCATGACAATCCATGTGCTATCTTAGTCTTAGTCTGTTATCCGTGGTGACAGCATCTGATAGTATCTCTGGTCTCAATCATTCCCCTCAAGTAAGGCTGAATGGTTATGATGCCTTTCCAATTTCT
Source organism: Dugong dugon (assembly GCA_030035585.1). Classification (NCBI taxonomy): domain Eukaryota; kingdom Metazoa; phylum Chordata; class Mammalia; order Sirenia; family Dugongidae; genus Dugong; species Dugong dugon. The sequence goes on along the minus strand of CM057473.1, from coordinate 27,090,300 downwards.
CACCAAGCAATTCTTTGAGAACTTGACTTTACTTTCATTAATCCCAAAGTTCTCTCCATTTGTTTAATTCTCCCAAACTGTATCCAACTTACAGAACTCAGCATAATTGATGGAGCACAGTTCTATACAATACATTTCTTTGTAAGATCCCCTTAAAAGCTTCAACATTTTAAAAAAATCAATAGTGCCTGATGTGGTTTTGTGGCTTTCAGTCTCTTGAACACTAAATTTAACTTGATCCATTGCTATTAGTAACTCAGAGTTTCAGCTCAGCCATTTAGAAAGGTGAGTGTCCTTTTTCTACCATCCTCCATAGATTCACCCACATTGATGAAGTTACTAAGTTTTAAGTCTAAGCCTATCTTTTACAAATAAATGGTAAATATTAAAATAATGATGTCCTATTTTATGTAACCACAGTCTTATGAAGTGGAAAACAGATTTTGATGCATCACTAAAGGATTTAATAAAAGAGTCTCAGTTTGGAAGTAAGTAGAATTTAATTAATCCTGAACATGGTAAATTTGTGTCATGGGTCAGACCATAAGAATATATGTGTGGAAACTGAGGACTCTCACCTCACCAAAAACAAAACAAAACAAAAAAAACCTAAGTTGATTCTCCAAAGGTTAAGAAATCGCTGAAAATACCCTGTGCAACTAATCTTACAGAAGTGAATTGACAAGGAACACAAAGCCAGGAATAATTACCATGATGATACATAATAAGCCCTTAGAATTTGGTGGTGGGGGAATGTTTAATCTTTCTGAATATAATATTTGATAGATACATGCCTACACTCTAGTAAGAGAAAGGTTTATTTTCAGGAAGCTGTAGGACAAAAATTCAATCTCACGTTCTCAATACTATAAAAGAAATTGAAGCGAACAACTGATATCTCAACAGGATTGTTACGAACATATAGCTTTGAAATTCTCCACAATAATATTTTCGGAGTAGATTTCTTTGGACAGGAAAACTAACATTATATAAGCTACTGTTTGTCTGTTTTTAAGAAACTATGAGCTTCACAAACATTTACTGAAAAGATAATTTATTTGGGCTTCTTTTAGTTGATACTCATATACAGGGAAGAGCAACATTTTCCTCAAGTTTGTCACTGATTGATTTGAGCTCCCTTACAGCCCCTGTGTACAGGTCTTAATGGGCCTCAGAATATATAGAGAGGCAGGGACTGGCAGAACAGAAGTGGGACCTGGCAGTAGAAAGTTGGTTCTTCAACCCCAGGACACAGTAGAAACAAACTTATTAGTGGTCATGTAATATCATAGGCATAACTTACAGAAACACTACAGACTCTTATTTATATGCAAGATATAAGAAAGTGCTAAGTATTCAACAGAAGAATCCTATTGGTGCAGTGGTTAAAGCACTCGGTTGCTAATTGAAAGGTCAGTGGTTTGAACCCACCAGCCGGGAGAAAGATGTGGCAGTCTGCTTCCCTAAAGATTTACAGCATTGGGATCAGACTTATTGGCCTGACAGAGATTGGAGAAACCGCGCGAGTATGGCCCCCAGACACCATTTTAGTTCAGTAATGAAGTCACTCCTGAGGTTCACCTTCAGCCAAACATTGGACAGGCCCACAAAACATAATGAAACTAAAGGGGCACACCAACCCAGGGGCAAGGGCTAGAAGGCAGGAGGGGAAAGGAAAGTTGGTAATAGGGAACCCAAGGTCAAGAAGGGAAGTGTTGAGATGTTGGGGAGTTGGTAACCGATGTCGCAAAACAATATGTGTACTAATTGTTTAATAAGAAGCTAGTTTGTTCTGTAAAACTTCATCTAAAGTACAATAAAAAAAAGATTTACAGCATTGGAAATCCTATGGGTCAGTTCTACTCTGTCTTATAAGTTCACTATGAGTTGGAATCAACTCAACAGCAGTAGGTGTGGGTAATGCAAAGCATTCAATAATTTATTCGTATAATGGAATTCTTTAAAACCACTAAAATGCAATGAGATAGAGCTCTAAATATTGACATGGAAACATCTCCAAGACATTTTAGTGACCTGGGAAAAATCAATGACTTGAGTGAAAACTGACACTGCAATGTCAATATAATCCCCCGTATCCAAAGACTTGTGAAGAGTGAGAGAGTTCATGTTACACATTGAAATATTTTACCAGCTCTGACTCTTAATTTCTAGTGAACATATTTTGTTTGGGACTTTGGATGAATGCTAAAGTTATATTTGGATAAAGAAAACTTAAAATGATGCACAAGCCAGAAAATAATTATAATTCAAATGTATGCTTTCTCTTGAGAAATCGTGAAAAAATATTATTATATATTATTCCTATAAACATGAAATTATAAAATAATAAAGAGACAGCTGTCAGGATCATATTAATTCTAAAATAACCGCTAATGAAATGTGATCTTGGCAGTGGCAAAAATATAAACAATTATTGATACATGATTTGAATCCTGAAATTTCAAAATGTTTGGCAAATTCAAGGAGCTGTTAATTAATTCATTTGCTGGACAATATTTTTAACAAAATAAACAGTAATTATGTTTTAGTTGAACAGTTCCAGAACATTTGACACGTTTATGAGCAAGTGGGTTTAGAAGTACAGTGTTTAAGAACTTATTTAAGTATTTTCAAAATGCAAAAAAGTTCAACTTGTAATTGGACATTTATTATTAAATAGTTTCTTGATATTATTTATCTTCAAATGTATTGACAAAGAATGTTAGAACAAAAAAGAACATTAAATATTATGTACTGTAGCTTCCTGATTTACACTGCAGTTTGTATTAATTGCTAGATAAGTTAATATATTGTTCATCTTCACTGTGAAGTTAATGACATAAAATTAAAATTAGAAATTAAAAATCTGGATGTTTTACTTTTTCAGGTTTGCTTAACTGCTTTAACTGACAGCGACACATACACATATATGATCTTCCTTGTTTATTTCAAAATTTTTGTGAGGACTGATCTGTAAATGATAAAAGTGAAAGGATCTTGAAAAACTGTGAAAGAGTATAGCAGGTAAAGGTTTTATTGTTAGTAAGAACAAACAAAATTTTTGTGCAGACTCACCTGTACTATGCATTATTCGTATCATCTACCTGCATAGACGAATATAAACATTTACTGAGTGGCTGTTATGTACCAACCCTTCCTGTAAGCAAATTAGACATATTAACTCGTTTGACATGACCGTCCAAGCTTGTAAGCACAATTAATTACTTTAACTTGTGGATAAGAAAGTTAAGCCTTAAAGAAATAGCAGAGTAAACAGACGTCTAATTTCTTATTTTTACAAAACAGTGGCACCAAAAGTCAATCCCGCTTCATACTCTTAAACATTATGAAACAGGAACTGATTTCTCAATAACATCCTTACAGATATCTAACTTTGAAATAGCATAAAAATACTGTAGGAGTTCATTCCTTTAAAAATAATACTTAAAATATTGTCTAAGTTCCCATTGCATAAGAACCTGTAATTTTCAAAGAAATGTACTAAAGATCTACTAGGAAGACACTGAACTGGATACTGGAGAATAAAAAAAAAAATGAATAATCAATGATCCCTGTTCTGTTTCCAATCTTGTGATCATTACTGTTTTCTTCAGAAGAATTTATTGGCTCCTTAGGGAGCTTTAGAATAATGCTGTGTAATTGCTTGCATTATTATTTCTTATCATTTTTGAGGAAAGCATGTTTCTAATCTTTTTATGTTGTCTTAATTCACATTTTCCAGTTATTTGTAATATAGCTTTAAGAATTTATGTGATAATGTTACTGATCAGAAAGCTCAGTGCAAAATAACTGATTCTCTTTTATCAATTATTTAATCTAGTTCCTCGATAAAACAATCATATATGAATATTATTAAATATATATGTTATGTTTGTAAGTAGTGAACCATAAAGATATAGAGGGAAAATCAGCAAATGATATGAGGAGATAATTTCATCTCTGCTTTTTAAAAAGTTAATTATGATGATGATTATCAAATTGTTGTTCTATTCTTTCATATACATCAGTTACAGCCTATTGTTAAGGGACTAAAACAAGAAAAATATGCAAAGAAATGAAATAAGTAATGGTTGTTCTACTTATTAAGATTGAGTTCGATCCCTAGGAAATAGGTCAATATTTGTATGTCTAGACATACAAAGTGTTATACAATGAGAAAAATTTTACACCTAAGTTTATTTATTTTTCTTACTTACAATATAGACACATATGACCTGCTACTAAAAAAAAAAAAAAATTAAAAAACTATTTTTAGATTCATTTGTCTTAGTCTGACTAATTTACACATGCTCTATGTTACATCTTAAAAATTATTATTTTGCTTGCTGTTATCGTGAAAAAACATAAACGGTACTGGGCAAAGAAAGAAGGAAATAGAACACCCACAAGGGTGCCTTCAGTATTACTTCATGTCTTACTGCATTACAGCATTTTATTCACCCTCAAATTTTTCTTTATTTGCTGTTTTCTTAAAATCCCCTCTTTTTTGACATACACCTGTTCTGCTCTTGGAATCTGCTTATTCAAATATATGCCACCAGTCTATTTGATTTGAACATCTTAAAATAGTTCATATACTAGACATAGTCCGTATTAAGTACAAATGTAGAAAAGGAAATCTAACATTTATTTTATTACTAAAATGTAAGTCTAAATTATCTTCTCTTTATAGACATATTTTAAGCTTAATTTTTATCCATAAAGCACTTTTTTTGTTTACGATAATTTGAGAAGGCACAAGATCAAATAAATCTTACTATATGGTCACAAAGTTTGACAGTTGTTCTCCATTCGTAAGATTCTAAACAAGTAAACACAATATACTTGACCTAGATATTTAATTTTCCACATTAGGGAAATTTGAACCATATACAACTTATTAGTGAAACATATACAATGATAGAGAACATTAAAAGTTTCCCCTTCATGCTTTTGTGGGCCATATGTACAGTAAATTTCAGGTTGAATATAACTACAGGACACTAAGACAGGTCTTTTTGGAATAAGCTTACTCACCCCCATGTGAATGCCCAAAACTCCTGTGATACATACCAATCATTTAACAGGCTTCTTAAGAATGACATATCTGTGGAAAAATGACAATGTTTTTCATCCAGTCTCTAAACTTGGAAAGAAAATTAAGTCAAATATTCACAAGTACCAACGTCAAAACAAATTTTCCATGGTAACTATACCTCAAAAGCCCGTGATTGCAGATTTTTGCCAATTAGCACTCCAAAGGATGCTATTAGTTCCTTCAAAACATAAGGGACACAGTTTTCATCTGTGATTGCTATCCCTCTTTTACAGCATGTCATGATAAAAGATGGAATACTCAAAGGCATGCCGTTTAGTTCTTACTTATAATCATGTAACTGGTTCATGAAGAGAACAATGCATATTATAGTGCAGTAGTTTTCAATAAAGAATAATTGTCCTTGCTAAATCATCAGCACTAACCTAAAACTCATTTAAGGAGACTGTGCCATGTCAACAGCAAAACTCTAAATCACATTTAATATCTAGACTATACAGTCGTGTTATAATGTGTATCATCTATGCTGTGAAGTAGAGAAAAGGTGACACATACATAATGAGAAGTTTTACTACAGTGAATATGGCAACTGGGAATAGTCTAAGAATCGTTCTTCGTAATTAAACATTGACTTCATATTTGGATTGCAATTACAAGAATATTCAATTTCCAATAATTTTTTCATTTCTATTCTTTTTACGAAAATCTTTTGAGACATTCTCTAAGAAAGTCGATAGAACTATAACATTATTATTCTCTTTATCATTATTTCTTAATTAGTAGAGATGATTTTAGGGAGTTGCAATATGAAAATGACCAAACGAACATACTGAAAATTAAAGAAAATTGAAAGCATTTTACTTTTTATCATTAGCAAAAATTAAAAATCTTTTGCTTCTTTATCATTGTCAATAAAATCTAGCCAGTCAATTAGTGAAAGCAAAAATTATGAAGCTGTCATAATGCATAGCATTGTTTATTTGGAGTTATATTTTAAATGGTTTAGACAAGTCTGCCACAGTAGTCAAGTAAATACTCTGAAGGTTAACAATTATTAAAATGATGTCTTATTAACATACAGCTCTGAAACTGACCAAGAAAATAATACTCACGCAATACTATAAAGTACCTATATTCAAAATCATTTGAGAATAAAAAAAAATTCTAAAGGAATTTTATTTAAACTCTCCTTTGACAAAGTGGACATCTGTCCACTAATCAAACTTGCTTATTTAACTGCCCCATAATATAATATAGATAACCTAGACTAAATACAAGTTATGAAGAAGCTTTCTTAATATTAGTTATCCAGCCAACAAAGTTGTCACAAATAAAATATTTGGAAAAGCCTGTTCGTTTTTCAAATTCTGCCTTAACAAATGCAAAAGCAGAATTTGAATAACAACCAAGATAAAAAGGGAAAATTCAGTAGTGGTGATTTTTATTGGACACTTTTATCTTAGCATTTATATACTACAATGCATATGTTAAAATATGGAGCATTTACCATTTTCATTTTCTTAGAAGGCATTTAAAATTCTTTCTCAGATAAGACATCTATATGCATATATAACAGAAATAACATAAATGTCCCTGAAGAAAAACAAAATATAAGTTATTAACAAGAATGAGAGAAGACACCTGTGAAAAATGAAATTCTCAAAATACTCAAATATAGAAAGTGAAGATGCTGATGATGTTAAGGAATTTTAGTATTCTGCAATAAATATTGTTGAGGGAGACTATAAAATATGAAATCATCGGTTTTATTAAAAAAATTTACAGTTTATAATTAATGAAACTTGATCCTTTGAAAGTTTGTTTTGTCTGCCACTTTTTCCCAAGAGAAAAGAACATAGACTTAAGAGAGTATCTTTAGATGAAGATGATAAAACTTTATACAGATTGAAAGTATTTCAAGAACCTGTCATTAGGAGATCTATGTTTATTTGGCTTGAATAAGAAAATGAAAGACATTTATTTCCCCTATGGTAAACAAGATTCCACTTTTCAATGGTGGATTTCTTTCTGCCTCATGCATGCTGAATATTTAACTGAATTGTTTGGTATATATCACTCTCTGTAAATCATAAAACTGATAAGAAAAAACTCTTCTTGATCAAGATTTTTTTTGCATAATGCCTGGGGTCTTAAAAGTTTGCAAGCAGCCATCTAAGACACAACAATTGGTCTCTATTCATCTGGAGCAACAGAGGAAGGAGAAAAGGAATAGGAAGAGGGTATGGAATATGAACATCTACCTCCTCTGCGATGAGACCAGAAGAACTGGATGGTGCCTGGCTACCATTATTGAATATTTTGATCAAAGATTCCATAGAAGAATTCTTATCAAAAGGAGGAAAATGTGACACATAATTTGCAATTTTCATGGACTCTAGACTTCTTTGAGCCATGGAAGGTTGATGAAACCCCTAAATTATTGCCCTGAGATAATCTTTAAACCTTAAACCAAAAATAACCCCTGAAATCTTCTTAAAACCGAAGAATACTTTAGCTTAACTAGTAAAAAGTATCTGCCTTGAGCATTATGATCTTTTAAGAACTATCTATCTATATGGGATCAAACTGACAACAGTAACTTGAAAGACTAGATAAGAACCTTAGGGGGCAATGACTTTATGCTAATAGGGGAGGAACAACTTAGAAACAGCAGGTGAGAATGGCTGTGCAATTTGAAGAATGTAACAATGTCACTAAATTGTACATGTTTGGACATTTAAGATTAATATATTCAATATATTCCCTTTAAATGGTTAAAAATATTTCATTTTGTAAATATAATATTAAGTATCTTAAGCATGAAAAGGAAATGTAGATAAACTCCAGGGGAAAAATCTTTTGGCAATTCTGTAGTTCCTTCAGATTTGTCTACCTTCTCCCTTTTGATTATAAGTGGCTGCTTGTTTTGATAGTAGTAATAATTGTTCTTTTCTGTTGTTTTTTTAACTGTAATTTAGATGAAAGTTTACAGTGCAAATTAGTTTCTCCTTAGACAGTTAATATACAAATAGTTCTGTGGCATTGGCTGCCAATCCCGCTATATTTCAACACTCTCCCCTTCTCCACTCCAGATTCCCTGTTTCCATTCATCCAGTTTTCCTGGCCTTTTCTGATTTCTTGTCTTTGTTTTTGGGCTGGTGTGCCCATTAGTCTCTTATACATGACTGAACTATAAAGCAAGTCCCTCATGTGTGTTATTGTTGGTCCTATAGATCTGTCTAATCTTGGACTGAAGGGGGTGAACTTCAGGAGTGACTTCAGTACTGAGTTAGAATGGTGTCCGGGAGTTCTTCTCTATTATTAATGACAAAGCTGATAAAATTGACTCTGGTCATGATGGTTTATTTCTTCACTGTATAGATCATAACGTGTGCCTAGAGTCTGAGAGAGAATATGCTTGAGACATAGCTAGGAACATGACAGGAATGACTCTTTTTCATGAAATGTATCATCTAATGTAGAAGAAAAAGTATAAACATGTAATTGCCAGTGTATGAAAGAAGAAGGTCAGAGCATTTTACAAGTATACAATAATAGGAGCTAACAGAATCTTCTGTGTCAGGGAAAATCTCTCTTAGGAAAGGCTGTTTAGTTAATGTGGAAACGGAATGGGAGAATGTGCCATACCAACAGTAAAATTCTAAACCACATTCAATATCTAGACTATGCAGTCGTGTTATAATGTCTATCATCTAGGCTCTTAAGTAGCTTAGTGAAGTAGAGAAGAGAATATAGACAGAAGGAAAAGATGTCAGGAGTTTTGTGGCTGACAGACTCTTGCTATTCTACAATTTAAAAAAGGTAAAGATGGCTACTGTTGGAGCACTAAGGAATGTAGAAAATGATGAGGTAGAACAGACAGATTTTCAATCACAGGGGAATTCATAAGCTGTAGAAGGGATTACAGAATTTATCCTGAAGATAAAGACAAACAGAAGAAAAAAAAAAGAGAGACATGAAATGAAAATGCTTTAACAATTCATTTTCAATGAAGGGTACAGACAAAATGGATTAGTGAAGGTGGCATGGAGCAATGATTCATACAGAAGAGTATTTAGAAAGTTATTGCTGAGATTCATATCACTTAGAAACTGTTGTGTTGGTCTAAGTGAGGGACCATGATGGCTTTGATTCAGCAGGTGGCATTATGGAAGAAGATGAAGTGATAAATTTGAGAGATATGTACGAATTAGAGACAACTGAATTTGATATTAATTGGAAGGATTAGAGGAAATTAGAGGAGGAGATAAACATACACTACTAGTTCATCATCATTAAAAAACATACTCGGTGAACCTGCCACTTAAAGAGATAACCATTTACAGAGATGAGGAGCATCAAAAAAAAACCTTGTTTTTGTATTTGTTGAATAAGTTTATTATATTATCCAAGTACACATATTATTGTGAGTTATACAAATGCAGATGTTGTTATTAGGTGTCCTCGAGTTGATTCCTACTCAGTACAACAGAATGAAACACTGCCTGGTCTTGAGCTCTCTTCACAATTTTTCTTATGCTTGAGCCCACTGTTGAAGCCACTGTGTTTATCCACCTCATTGAAGGCCTTCCTCTCTTTTGCAGACCCTCTACTTTACCAAGCATGATGTCCTTTCCAGGGTTCCTGCTGATAACATGTCCAAAGTATGTGAGAGGAAATCGTGCCATCCTTGCTTCTAAGGAGCATTCTAGATGTACTTCTACCAAGACAGATTTGTTTGTTCTTCTGGCAGTCCATGGTATATTCAATATTCTTCACCAACACCATAATTCAAAGGCATCAGTTCTTCTTTGGTTTCCTTATTCATTGTGCAGCTTTCTCATGCATATGAGGCGATTGAAAAAACCATGGCGTGGGTCAGGCACACTTTAGTCCTCAAAGTGGTATCTTTGCTTTTGAATGCTTTAAAAAGGTCTTTTGCAGCAGATTTACCCAATGCAATGCATCCTTTGCTTTCTTGACTGCTGCTTCCATGGGCGCTGATTGTGGATCCAAGTAAAATGAAATCCTTGACAACTTCAATATTTCCCCCATTTATCATGCCGCTGCTTATTAGTCCAGTTGTAAAGATTTTTGTTTTCTTTATGCTGAGGTGTAATCTATACAAAGGCTGTAGTTTTTGATCTTCATCAATAAGTGCTTCAAGTCCTCTTCATTTTCAGCAAGCAAAGTTGTGTCATCTGCCTATCACAGGTTGTTAACGAGTCTTCCTGCAATGCTGATACCACGTTCTTCTTCATATAGTCTAGCTTCTCAGATTATTTGCTCAGCATACAGACTGAATAAGTATGGTGAAAGGATACAACCCTCATGCACACCTTTCATGATTTTAAGCCACACAGTATCACCTTGTTCTGTTTGAATGACTACCTCTTTGTCTATGAATAGCTTCCTCATGAACATAATTAAGTGTTCTAGAACTCACACTCTTTGCATTGTTATCCATTATTGTGTTATCTCGTTCTTTGCAATGTTATCCATAAATGTTATGATCCACACAGTCAAATGCCTTTGCATAATCAATAAAACACAGGTAAACATGGCACAGTGGTTAAGAGCTTGGCTGCTAACTAAAAGATCAGCGGTTGGAATCCACCAGCTGCTCCTTGAAAACCCAATGGATTAGGTCTTCAGTTCTTTTCTATCATATAATGTCACTTTTTGAGTCAGAATCGACTCAACAGCAAGAGGTTTTTTTCTTTTTTTTTTTTTTATAAACTTCTTTCTGGTATGCTCTGCTTTCAGCCAAGATCTATTTGACATCAGCAATATCCCTTGTTCAGTGTCCTCTTCTGAATCTGGCTTGAATTTCTAGTAGTTTCCTGTTGATGTACTGTCACAACTGTTTTTTGAATTATCTTCAGCAAAATTTTACTTGCCTGTTAATTAATGATATTGTTCAATAATTTCTGAATTCCATTGGATTACCTTTCTTTGGAATGGGCACAAATACGGATCTCTTCCAGTCTGTTGTTCTGATGGTTGTTAGCTCTGGGCATATATTAAGAAACATCGAATTGTACACTTAAATGGTTGAATTATATGATAAGTGAATTACATCTTTATAAAGATGTTAAAACAAATGATAAAGGAGGAGAAAGATGGACAGAGGGAAACGGAGGGAAGCTGAGGCAGGGTTTAGAATTGTTCGGTAGACTGGTGCATGTAAATTATATACTTTCACTGATTTTTGTCTCCTGAAAATTGAGGCAATAATATCTACCTCAAAGTGTTCTCTTGCAAAGATTGGAAGTTATGATGTTTGTGAAGCACTGTTCTGTGTTTTTGATATGCACTAACTGGTAACTCTCATTATTGTAATCACAGACCAACCTATCAAAGATTGACTCTCAGGTATAGTTTCTTCTTTTGGGCAATAGAATAATCTTCTGCCTCATTAAGCTTTTTTGAGACTAAATGAGGCAGCTAAGTTCAACTTCAAATTCATTTTGAACTAGGAAAAATATGATTGCAATAACAAACCCAACATAGTATGAAGTAATGATACTCAAATGTATTGTGAATTTAATTCATGCAGATCTCTATGCTACATACTTCACATAGGATTATCGTCAGTCTTTACAGGCAGGGTGTACTTAGTCACCAGAACAATTGCATTCTGCTGGAGAAAGAAGAAGACATACAAAATATATCAACTTTTACAAGTCATGTGATTAAGCAGGGCAGGATATGACAGGCAAAAAGACCACTGTGCAAAGAATTTATAATTTATGTCCTGCCCACTTCCAAAAGATTTGCGATGGTGTACTGTCATATTTGAAGATTTAAAAAAAAAAAAAAACTAAACTCATATCTCTATGTCATTTATTGGTCAAATTATTTCTTCAGCCTGATTTCTTCATTGTAAATTAAGGCTGTTAATAAGAACATTGACCACATATGGTTATCATAAAACTTAAATATTATATGACTACTTTGTATCTGGAAAATTAGTATCCATTGCTAGTAGTTATTAGTATTAGTATTAGTATAGTAGTGATATAATAGTAGTATAAATTTAAAACAAGGCTTAAAATAGAAATAAAAACCCAAAACCATAGGGAGGATGAGAAAGACAAAGACTAACATCATATGTAGTTTAGTTCTGGATTTCAAGGCAACCAAACAAAAATAAAAATGCTATGATTGTCACCAATAAAACTCAAATAAAGATACAAAAATATTTTATGATTCTAAACACAAAGAAATTAAGCATGAATTTCTAACTGTGGATATTGAATGGGCTACATCATGAACAATGTCTTCAATCATAGTTTTCCAGAATATGCAGAATTTTTATGAAAATTTTTATGATAATCCTTGATAAAATTGATGTCAAAATAATAAAATAGTATTTAATGAAAGCATTTATCTGGAAACCAAATACTGAGGTTGATGAATATAATTTTCTTGTCCTGTAAATCTTAATTTCTTTTACTGAGCTCTTGGTGTATATCATAAATGTGGGCACCATATTGCATGCATTATCTCTAACCATCATGACAGCCCACAAGGGTTATTACCTCATTTTACTACCCAAATAGTAGGCAGTAGAGCCATCACATCCTTTCCATTAAACAAGCAATCCTAAACTTGATACATGGATTAGCTTTATGAGTGACCAGCATGCTTCTTAGACTGTCTTCTTCAAATATCTATGATCTCTGCGTTTTCATATCTCCCTACCCTTCCAACAGTGAAGGTAGAATATTCTACCTCCCTGAACTATCGGAAAGGTCAGAGATTAAAAAAATAATGACACTGGGCTAGAAAATTCACAGATCAAAATATCATCTTCCTACATTTCTCCTCCCTGTCTTCCTGGTAAATTTGTGAATCTGTCTTTCCTCTTTGAGTAACTGTGCTTCTTTTCTTGATCTATTCATCTCCTAGAAAATGAGGGAGATCCAAGTTAATGAGTTAAATTGGGTACTCTGAGATGCTAACTCCCAAATGCAACACGATTTATTGACTGTGAATTTGTCCTTTCTTTAAAGCTCTCCAAGATCATGTTTGTTAATTTGCATGACTGATTAAAGTTATCATCTTATCCTAAGATTAATACTCTTTCTTACAGGAAGATCTATATTCACCAAAAGCTGGTTACATCTGAACTAAAACCCCAACCAAACTCTTCAGGCATGACCTATTCCTCCTTAGAGTTTCTGGAATTGATATCTCTCATGTGCAGTAAATTTATGCCAGATTAAACTTGATCCTTGTAGACCCACAGTATTTCCACAGATTCCTGAGATGTCCCAAATGCCATTTTAATACTTCTGTGTTGTGATTTCAAACTTTTTGTTCCCTAATCTCAGCCAAGTAAAAGAGGAACTTCCAATGCTCCTAATTCTTAGCTGATCTCTTGATATGTTCTATTTGTAGAATAATACAATATATTTTCAAGACCTTAGAGTTATTTGTCTGTAGGTCTAGTGCAAAATAAAAATGAAAGGCTACTTGTTCAAAAAATTGTGAATTTCAAGATAACAACAGCAGAGTATTAAACCAAGCCAGTAGGATGTGTCTCCACAGACTGCACATCTATGTGGCTAGTCCTTGGTGTAAGTCTTCGGGTGGATTTCCTAAAAGCAAAGCCTGAGATGAGGATTCATATACAAGTGATTTAATAGGAAATGTCTTCAGGCAGTAAAAATTGCAGGAAGCTGAATATGGTGGACGAAAAGCTAAGTGATAATGTGGTCTCATCCCATCCACCTGTCAGTTTGTCATACTGTGGTGGCTTGTTATTGCTATGACACTGGAAGTTATGTTACCAGCTTTCTAAATACCAGCAGGGTCACCATGGTAGACGGATTTTGGCAGAGCTTCCAGAGTAAAATAGACTAGGAAGAAAGGCAATCTACAACTGAAAATCAGCCAATGGGAACCTTATGGACCACAACAGAGTACTGGCCAATGTATCAGTGGAAGATGAGCCCCATATATTGGAACACACAACACAATAGCTGCCATAATGAAATCAACCACATAAACAATTATGAAGATGGTGCAGGATCAGGCAGTGTTTTTTTTTTTTTTTTTTTTTTTTTTGTTACACATAAGGTCATCATAATTTGGAGCCAACTTGATGGCAATTAACAACAAAAATAAATATGGCCTCAAGTGAATATTAAGCTCTGCCTGACTGCGTAGGAAAAGCTCTTGGGCAAAAATTTCTCCAGAAAGCTAGTCAAACCTTGGCACACGAGGGTCGGACATTTCTAGCCTCATGTATTTGATCCTTGATAATTCTCCAGAAAAGGGAGTAACTAACAATCACAACAGCTGTGGATTGGGTGCAAAGGCCAGTAAACGAGATCTGGGTGAGACCATAACATCTTCCACTACAGTCTCTCCCTCTAATTCCATGGTACTCCACAGGTGCCTCAGGCCAATGTATCTACTGGGTAATAAGAAAATCTAATACTCTAGGTTCTTACAAAAATTCAGTTTCAGAAGAATGAGCTAATCAGTCTTAGAAAAAATACAATCACATTGCTCCTTAGAAGCGAGGATGTTGAGACTTCAGCTTGCTTATTTTGGACACATCATCAAGAAGACCAATTGCTAGAAAAGGACATCATGCTTGGTAAAGTGGAGGGTTGGCAAAGGTGAGTGAGGCCCTTGGTGAGATGAATTGACACAGTGGCCAAAACAATGGACTCAAACATAACAATGATTATGACAATGGCTCAGAACCAGGCAACTTTATGTTCTGTTATGTATAAGGTCACTATGAGTTGGAGCTGACTCGACAGCAATGAACAACAACAACAGGCTTTTACAAAAATTCAGTTTTAAACATCACATCTCTCATTCTCTCTGTTCTTTTCTAGGAGCTCTTCCTAGAATTCAGATGATCTAAAATCCTCAATAAAATAACAAGGTTGTATTTGACTCACTACCTCCTTCCCTTTATATGGCATCTGAATCTTCAAGATAGTCTAAACTTTATCTAGTCCTCCATCAAGCTCAGACTCGTTCCTTAAATCACAAGTGACTCAGAGTGCAACGCATCCTGGCACATCACCTTTCTTACAGGCTTATAGCCCTGGTTTCAAGGTGAATTGCCTCTAATTCAAGTAATGGGATTTCAAACCGCCAGTATTACTGTCAGGTGCTGCAAGAAGATTCTTAGAAATTTCAGAAGGACTTTCAGATATGGGATGGAGATGACTGTCAATCCACCAGAGTGTAAAAACATAACTTTCTCTACCCCTTAAAGATGAAAGTCGATTTGTATTTACAGCACCAGTTCCACTGAGTGACCAAAAATTAGTTTCCACCAATTCTAGGTAATCTCTATTAAAGCGATTTCCCCTCCTCTAAAACCTTTCCCCGGATGTAGTGGAGCAGGAAAATAGCATTTAGTTAGATTTTGTCTAAGGTGTCAACCAAATGGAAGCCGTTATTTTCAGCTAGTCTCAGTATTCACTGCCAAGTAGGTCACTGCTGTATACTTACCTCCTCCAAACACAAAAGCTCATTTGAGTAATTTCTGCATAATTTTGCCCAGTTTCATTTTATCCCAAATCCATATCTTAGTGGATGTTCCCACAACACATTCCTTTAGTGTCCATTTTTTTCTGTAATCAAAAATATCTGTGTACTCTGCCAACTTCCATTTCAACCTTTTGTTCCATCTCCCTTCTTTGTCCTCTGCTGTTCTGCCTTGGGCTTTTTACAACGACTTGAGCTTGCACAAGCTAAAAGCTAAAAGTTCAGGGTCATTGAGTTTCTCAGAGCCAACACTAAAAAAATGGAGAACAAGAGTTAGGGAATAAATGTCACAACTCTTTGCCTTTAAATAGAGCAATTCTGAGAAGTGTTCTCCAAGGTTCTTTATGGAGATTCTAGTGAGGTTGAGCCCCAGGTGCCAAAATCAGTAACCAAATCAATAATGCAACTTTTATTGTTTTTCCTCTTGCTGCTTCTCATTCTCTCCATTTCCTCATTTCTACTTCTTATAATCTCTGCCAGAAGCAAGTACTTATACCCGAGTTCTTGACTCAGGCCCTGCTTCAGGAGGAATCCAATGTAAGACAAATGCTAGCAGCAGTGGCCCTAGAAAAAAAGACCTTCTGAATGGGATTACAGAACTGAAAAACTCGCCTGATACGGCAACAATAACCCTGTTGCTGAAGACTAGCAAGAAAGGAGTGAGACCCTAGGATCTGGGATGGCTACAGTGGGTGAACTCCCCTGCACCCTCCAGAATGGTAAGAACAGACACTCTTCTAAGGAATATAAGCCTCCCTTTGCCAGTAATCTATGCAAGGACTTAATTGAATCAGATGCAAAGCAAGATGATACCAAAAACCTGACCTGTTGCTGTCAACTCAATTCTGACTGATAGCAACCCTATAAGGTGGAGTAGAAGTGCCCCATAGTGTTTCCAACAAGTGACTGGTAGATT
Source organism: Dugong dugon (assembly GCA_030035585.1). Classification (NCBI taxonomy): domain Eukaryota; kingdom Metazoa; phylum Chordata; class Mammalia; order Sirenia; family Dugongidae; genus Dugong; species Dugong dugon. Next base: position 27,073,804 of record CM057473.1, on the reverse strand, counting down.
CAAATGGCCGACCTTTTGGTTAGCAGCCAAGCTCTTAACCACTGTGCTATCAGGTCTCATATGTGTTCTAAAATTCACCCAAGTCTCCCCTTATTATGCCCTAAAATAACTCAGGTCAGGTCTCAGGACAGCCCAAGTAGGGAAACAGGTCCTTTTTTTGGAGGGCATATCTTATTCACCAAAAGAATTACAGACCATTGTTAACATATACCAGTAGGAGCTGAGAAACAAAATAAGGAATGATCTTGAGAACGCAAAATCATGGTGTAGAAAGGGTCTAAGGGGAGACGCTATTAGCATTTCACAGCTCAGCATTAAAAATCTTGGTAAGAACATTTAAAAGCTGATGTTCCTAGGATGATGGGATGACTCCTTGAAGCTTGACTATAACAATGGCTACAGCTTAATGGAGTTTTTGTGCATGCTGCTGCTATTTCACCTCAAATGCTTTCTACTTTTGTGTCTTAGGAAATGAGGTTGTTCCTCCCTCTAGGGACAACTCTCCATGAATGAGGGAATGAGAATAAGTAGCTGAATTCTCCAGTTTTCTATCCCTCAAAAAGACATTGTCAGACACATCGTACAGGATTCTCGGAGAGTCGTAAGTAGGACTGAACCGTAGTGGCCTCAGGAGGCAGAAGCTCAACCATACACCCTTTACTGGATTTCGTTCATTTCCATTTTCACTTCCTTCTTTTGGGGATTATCATCCAAAAACTTATCTTCACCCATGCCCTAGGATCAGACTTTGCCTTAGGAGAAATGAAACTAAGACATCTTAACTATTTACATGGTCCCAAGAAATAAACAGCTCACACATAAAGCACACATCTATGTGAGCAACATTTAATAAAAAGGATGTTGTTCACAGTCAACTCTAATATACAAACCTTTACCAACCTATATTCTGAATTGTTGATTGCTCCCCCCGCAAAAAAATAAAATAATAAAAAAGTAGTCAGCATCAAAATTGTGACCAGGTGAAGAATGATTTTAGTGGATCAAAAGCTTATCTGCCAAATGAACATGAGAGATCTTACCAGGGTGATGACATTTTCTTTTATTTTATTGTGCTTTAAGTGAAAGTTTACAGCTCAAGTTAGTTTCTCATACAAAAATTTATACACACTTTGTTATGTGACCCCAGTTTATATCCCTATGTCAACACACTCCTCCTTTCCACCCCAGATTTCCCGTGTCCATTCAACCAGCTCCTGTACCTTTCTACCTTCTCATCTCTCCTCGAGACAGGAGCTGCCCATTCAGTCTTACGCATCTACTTGAACCAAGAAGCACACTCTTCATGAGTATCATTTTATATCTTATAGTCCAGTCTACTCTAAGTCTGGTCTTTTACTAGAATTTGAGTTCTGCACCACACTTTTCTCCTGCTCTGTCAGGGACTCTCTGTTGTGTCCCCTGTTAGGGTGGTCATTGGCGGTAGGCAGGCACCATCTAGTTCTTCTGGTCTCAGGCTGATGGACTCTCCGGTTTATGTGGCCCTTTTGTCTCTTGGGCTAATATTTTCCTTGTGTCTTTGGTGTTCTTCATTCTTCTTTACTCCAAGTGGGTTGGGACCAGTGATGCATCTTAGACGGCTGCTCGCTAGCTTTTAAGACTCACCAAAGTGGGATGCTGAACGTTTTCTTAATAAACTTTGTTATGCCAGTTGACGTAGATGCTCCCTGAAACCACAGTCCCCAGACCCCTGCCCCTGCTACTCTGTCCCTCAAAGTGTTTGGTTGTATTCAGGAAACTTCTTAGCTTTTTGTGTAGTCCCGTTGTGCTGAATTCCCCTTCCCTTCATCTAGGATAATTCTTGTCAACTAAGGGTAATGACATTTTCTAAAACTAGATTATGGTTATGGTTGCATAACTTAGTAAATTTGCTAAAAAACATATAATTATTGAATTATACATTTAACTTTATAATTGAATGTATAATTCAATATGGATAAAATAAGTGTACAATTCAATATGCAATTATGTCTCAGTAAAGTTGTTAAAAAGGAACCCTGGTGGTGCAGTGGGTAAGCACTTGGCTGCTAACCGAAAGGACGGAGGTTTGAACCTACCAGTTGCTTTGCAGGAGAAAGATGTGGCAATCTGCTTCTGTAAAGATCGTAGCCTTGGAAACCTTATGGGGTAGTTTTACTCCATCTTATAGAGTCTCTAAGAGTCGGAATTGACTCAGGGCAAACAACAACAACAATTGTTAAAAACTAAATAAAAGCCATAAAGAGGGAAAAAGAAAAGCATGTCTAATAGAGCAAAAGAACAGACATTCTCACCAATGTTTTTCTTTTTTTTTTTTTTTGCCCAAGCTCCTTGCAGAAATTAGAGCAATGGTCCTTAAAATTGGGATCCGAAGACCTTAAGGATTCACAGACATACTCTTGCCACAAGGCCTAATGAAATTAAGTTCTGGGGCACTTTCTTTATCCTCTTTCTGCCTAAAGTAGGCAGGCACAAGGATACACTGCAGAGGCTCAGCTATGAGCAAGCAGCAACATTCTTCCTGAATTTCTGAAATAATCTAGAACCCAACCCAGGGGCAGTTGAATGTTTCCAGGTTCAGACAGATGACTTCAGTGCAAAACAAATAAGAGTCAAACATGATTTGTGACCTGGATACAAAAGGGAAAAATCTTTTTGTAAGATTTCTGGAGTCTTTTGGCATTTATGTCTCATTCTGATTAAAAGCATCAAAGGGATTGAGTTCCAGAAAAAGTCAACCCAAATTTGGTGCAAATAATGGGTAACTTAAATTATCATTAATTTTAATTTTATTATATGTTGAGCTTTATTATTGAATAATATTTAGAGACAAAAGGACTCTATTTAGTGTAGTCAGAATTATTTTTCCTTTTGTGGTAAGTAATGATTTTTCCTACAAAAATTGCTTCTTTATGCAATTTAAGTTTGAAAAACACTATATTATATATGCCATTGTATAAATATGGCAGAGTAATCAATGCTAGTTACTGTAGCATATCCCTAAATTTTAATGACTTTACATAGTAGACATTTATTTTTCACTCACACAAGACTAAGGCAGATATACTATCCAGGTTAAGTGGCTTTAAAGCAATTGATGACTGAGGGACCTAAAGGCATTTATGCCATCTTCGACATGTGGCTGTAAGATTTCCCTGGCATTGTCCTTTAATATACGGAAGAAAGAGAAATTTAAAAGGCTCATATAGGATGTTTAAGACATCAGGAGTGAAAATAAAAATTATTTCTACAAGAAAATTCCATTGATTTGAACTTAATCACAGAACCTCAACTAACGGGACAGGAGGTAGGAGAATGTAGCTCTGCTCTGTACCGAGGATGAAAATAAGATTTGGTAATCACATAGAATTATCTCCACCATAACCCGATAATTCACTTGGCCCATTCTGTGGTCCACTATCCCATCCAGAGAAACCCTGCCCCCAGGATAAAAATACCTCAGAAAAGTGGCACACTGTCCCTTTAGCCTTGGACAAGACTGCACGTGGATCCTCTTCTTGAAGTCCCTAAGCTTCCTTGTATCTACAGTGGCCTTCTGTTGATTATTCTGTAATGTCCTGTTGGAATCTTCTTAGGTGTTCATTTGAATGTGTGCCTTTATAGTAAAGTCACATAACTTCAAGTAAATCCTTGTTCTTTGTCAAATAAATCCCTAATTAGAACATTCTATATTGGTCTTTATCTTGCCCTCTACACGCTTCAAATGTAATCATTATGAACATCTTAGACACATCTAAACTGAGTTCATCTTCTTTCTCATCTAAACTCCGTTCCTTGCTCAATATATTTGTTCAATGGCAAAATATTCTAAGCTCCTTGGACCAGAAATAGAAGTCAGCTTTGACGTATTCTCTTCCTTGGCAATTCTACACGTTTATTTGTTTTTAATTCTCTGCCCTGATCTTAGCAAGCTTCCCTTGCTAAGTCATTCCTTCAGTTCTAGTGCTGTGGAAATCACCCGCTGCCTCAGCTACCTCAATATCTTACAAATTCATTCTATACACTACTGATCTGACTCTAATCATACCATTCCCCAACTGAAAGTTTATAAATCACTATCCATGCCCACCTAAAATTGTCTTTAATATATGGTTTAGAATTAAGAAAACTTCACAATAAAGCTGTGATGTATCTTTTCTAAATATTATCTTCTGTTCTAAATTAATTCTATGTTCTCATAAGTTAGCATATTCTTTTGTTCATGGACATACCACTTTAAGTCCACATTATGTATTACCTGCTTAAAGCTGACTTCTTTTATTCAATTCTAATCAAATTTAATAACTTGCTGTTTTGAACTGCATTAATTTGTTTTTGCTTTTCTAAAACAAATAGATTAATTTGTTTTTGTGTAAGTTCTTGCCTTGGAGGTATATGTGTACAAACTTAGCTTTCTTTTTATTTAGTACTAATAGTACTTTTTTGAACAGTGCTTTAAAGCCAAAACAGATGCTTAAAAATAGCTGTATATTACTTACTGCATGCTGAATGAATAAATGCTGGTAATTTACTCTCCTGGTAAGACACATTATTTCACAAATAAAACTAATACCACTTTCAGTGAACAATTGCTTGAAACACAGAATTCTCCACTGTGTATACCTTGATTAATCTCACCTCAGAATGCTATATTTTTCTCTTCCTGAGATATAAACCTACATCATCTTTAAATCTATCATTTATTCCTCTTTCTTCTATTCATCTCAGTTGAATCACTCCTACTCTAACTTTTCCCTTACAATATAAATTTAGCTAAATGTGCTTAGACCCATTGAGTCCTGTTGCCATCGAGTTGATTAGTTATGGTTTATATATTTAATAAGTATCCAGTGTATTGCATAAAATATTAAAAAAAATTAAATGTAAAGTGAAATGAGGCATAATAACATCCAGAACCATCAATACCTACATCATTTGAAAGTATTTAAGAACCCCTTTCAGAATCTTCACTAAAGTCACTTTTACTAATTATGTTGTCTCTCTTAGAGACAATGGCCATGGAAGCAGCAGTCAGGAAATCACATGATGCATTGCATCGGGCAAATCTGCTGCAAAAGATCTCTGTAAGGTGTTAAAAAATCAAAGATATCACTTTAAGGACTAAGGTGAGCCTGACCAAGCCATGGTGTTTTCAGTCACCTCATACGCATGTGAAAGCTGGATAAGGAATTAGGAAGCCCCAAGAAGAATTGACCTCCTTGAATCATGGTGTTGGCGAAGAATATTGAATACCCATGGACGGCCAGAAAAAAGAACAAATCTATCTTGGAAAAAATACAGCCAGAATGTTCACTGGAAGCAAGGATGGTGAGACTTCGTCTCACATACTTTCGACATGTTATTAGGAGGGACCAGTCCCTAGAGAAGGACATCATGCTTGGTAAAGTAGACGGTCAGCAAAAAACAGGAAGACCCTCAATGAAATGGATTGATACAGTGGCTACAACAATGGGCTCAAACATAGCAACGCTTGTGGGGATGGCTCAGGACCTAGCAGTACTTCGTTCTGTTGCACATAAAGTCCCTATGAGTCAGAATCAACTAGACAGCACCTAACAACAACTCTTTAGAGTGTCAGCACTTATTATCTTTTTTTTCTATCGAATTGTGTTTATTTTGCTTAATTACTTGTTTTGCAACATTATTTTTCCCACTGTTTCACTGCAAAGATGAATTGCTTTGGAGTCATTACGCATTAAATAGGCTTTGACAGACAAACCTGAGAAACAATTCTTCATTTTTGATATTTTTTCTAGTAGAAAAATCCATTTAAATTCCAAACCAATGACTTACAAATAAACTTCTGAAATACAATCTTTTTTTCTTTTTAAATGAGTGAAAAGGTCCAATATTTTCTCCAGATTATTGGAAAGATAATTTGATAAATACAGACATACGTGTACATATATATATATATATGATTGAGATGATAATATATATATATATATATATATATATATATATATATATACACTAGAAACCTTAGTGATTCTACAAGTGATTGTTATTTATATATCAGGAGTAACATCAGAATATACTTCATTTTTCTGCAATGAATTGTCTATATAATAGAAATATTAGAGTCTACAATTTCAATATCTTCATTATCTCTCTAATCACAATGTCTTTAAAAAGTTATTCATCAATTTCCAGGCTTTAATAATGTACTACAGTTCATGTAAGATGTTATGATAGGTGATAGGTATATGGGACCTCCTTGTACTATTTCTGCAACTACTTGTGGGTATATAGTTAATTTCAAAATTAAAAGTTTAAAAATATGTATCCTTCGTGAAACAATTGTTTTTCTCTATAATTTCTAAGATCAGTTACTTGTAATGAAATTAGTTTATATATATACACTACATGTAAGAGCTTCTGATTTGGAGAGTGTTCCAGGATAAGGGGAATATGTATTTTAGTAAAAGAGAAGGAAATGATTGGTTTATAATTACTTTCTTCAGTTGACTTATTTTTCTGTTGTCTTCTCCCTTTTCCAAGGCTGCATATGCAGACATCAATTTCGACAGAGCTGATGAATAGTTTGAGATGCATGTCAGATTTTGAAGAAAGAAATGCCATTTTCATTCAGCCCATCCTTCCTATCCAGGCTGCACATAATTTACCTCACTCATGTAAAGCAGAGGTTTACATGCTGTGTAAGTGACACAGGAAAGGACCCGTAGGGTGAATTATACCATTTGTCCTCAGATGCCTTGGTATTCAGCTAAGAGAACACTCCTCCAGGTAGTACATGATGTATTTACTGTTTCATCTCAAACACCACTCATGCTACCAGACTTCACTTTTCACATTTTGGAGAAGAGACATACTAGAAACAGGAATTCTGTAGGTAGGAATTAGAATCCAAATATTCATATTGGAGAATAAGTTGAATATAAACTTGATTTATAGAATGTAAAACATCCTGTTGGTCTTAGCAGCTTTAATCATGCATGCCTTTCACAGGACTTCCAGCAATAATTTTAGCTTCATTACTTCTAACTGAGACTCAAATCAACATACTGTAAAGCATATATTTTTAAATGATTTTTTAAAAATGAAAAGTAAAAGGTGAAGAAATAAAAACTCAAATTTTGATTATGTAGGTACTAATCTGAGACAAAAAAACAAACTCATAGCCCTTTTGTTTTATAGCAATTATTTCTATTTAGTGCCTGTCATGGTAGAAATAACAACAGATCTGAGTCGGGTGCCACTAATTAGATCACAAAAAAGAACATTCTATTTTTCACCTACTTTAATAATCTTTTAAATAGCTCATATTTGAAGTGGAGACCATCTCCAAAAGTTACCAAGAGGTCTAATTAATCATTGCGCTATTGCAGACTTAGAAAATAATTGCTAAATGTTTAATACTTAGCCTTAAGACATTTACTCTCAGAGCATACTCTTTACTACTCTGGGACTGCAATGAATGACAATTCTGCAGAATTCCCAGCAGCCACTGAGACACATTTACACAGTGACAACGCTAACTTAGAGCAGGAATGTTAGACTGTTGTAAGTGCTATCACTAAACCCAAATGTCAAACCGACTGGAGAAAATCACAGAGGAATATGCGTGCTGTTAAAGTCTCCACATGCCTGAAATGATCTTCCTTTTTTCCTTCCTCTCTCCCTCCTTCCTCCCTCCCTTCTTCTTTCCTTCCTCCCTCCCTCCCTCCTTCTCCCTCTCTCTCTTTTGCTCTTTTTCAGTTTTATGCCTTGTGCTTTATTTTGTTTTTTTTCCTCTGTGTGCATTTTTTTTTTTAGCTGTCAGGGATAACCGAGCCTTATGCTTTAGCTATAACAATACTAAAGCTTTCTCTTTTTTTAAGTAGAAATTTCACCTGCCTTAGGAAATATGCCCTCAGAAGATTTCACGCAAATATTCCAGAAAGGGAGAGATCAAATTAAAGGAACCGATAGATGTTCCTCAAAGAGTCTGCTTATGGTAGTTACGAGTATTACTCCTTATTGATGTATTCGGGAAACAGGAAGCTGTCAGTTCAACTTTTCTTGTTTGAGATCTTGAATAAGTATGGGCTAACTGACTTCATAACGAGAATATCAAACTCACTATCTGCAGAAAATCCAGTGTATAGGCAACACCATCATCACAGAACTGTTTGAGTGTGTGAGAATTTCTACTCTACAGTTACCCTTCTGGGAAATCATGTTTGTGGTTGTTATTTGTGAGTGTTAACTCCATGTTTTCCTTTAATCTGTGTTCTAATGAAATATTAATCGATATTCTGTATGATGATTATGTTTTAAAACTTTAAATCTTAATTAGCATAACTGAGTTATTCATGAAATGATGCATGCTTTTAATTGTTAATGTTAGTTCATATCAGTGATAGGTTCCATCACGTAATTAAAAACAAATTAAACAGGGTATGGTAGTGAATTATACTGTTTTTTTTTAAATTTACTGTATGCGTAAGCATAAACCTTAATGATCAATTAGTGTCTACTGTTTGCCAGACACTTTTGAGGCATTTTGAATGTATTAATTTTAACAAGAACCTAATGAAGTTGAAACTGTTATACTCACCATCCCTTTTGTAGAGAGGAAGGTCTGAAACTGAGAATAGATGGTTTTCTCAAGGTTATTCAGCTAATAACAGGGACAGAGTGGGATCTTTCATTTAGACACATGGCTCCAGGATCCATGAACATAAAAAAAATACCATACTGATGCTAAACCTAATAATTATATTAATCACCTTAAAGCCAACATTTATTGAGCAGTTATATTTAGATGGAACATTGCTCAGAATGTCATGCAGATAGTCTCACTTCATCCTCACAAGAAATCAATGGAGGAAATTCAGTTGTACTCATTTTACAGTTAGAGAAGCTGAGGATTATGGAGATTACATAATTTGTGCAAAGTCACACTACCCTTAACCACTAAAGTTGCTTTATGTTACATCATCTACCTACACTCAGGCCATTAACTATACTATAATGCTTCCACATAATCATAAATTAATTAATTAATCCAGTCTATGTTACATATCAACCGTAAACACTGAGGATACAACCACAAAGAGTATTTCCTCAACCAGATGTATGCTCATTTTCTCAGTCACTATCTATTTATAATCAGTGTTATAAAAGAGATAAGTGCTATGAGAGAACAAAGGACGAATTAATATATTGAGCTAAATGGATCCGAAGTTCTCCCCTGAGAGATAAGAGCTGACCTGGATTTAAAGTTTGAGCCTGCTGAAAGGATGGATACAGTGATTAATCCAGGCAGAGAAAGAGTATGAGCAGGGGCTGGAGTATTAATGGTCATGGGGTATTGCATAAAAAACAGTAGTTCCACGAGGCTGAAGGGGTGTGATTAGAATAAGGGTAGAAAGACTGAGGTCAGGTCGTGCACAGCATTTCAGGTATGATAGGCAATAATGAACCGTATGTGACAGGCAATTGTGAAATATCAAGGGCTTTTTTTTTAATAAGAGTAGAGGAATGCAATTCCAACTGTCAAATATTAGTTAAACTTCTGCAATATCATTGGATTTAAGTGAAGAAGTAGAATAAGCTAAGATGAAATCAGATTGTCTTTGAAAACTTTATTTTGTATATAGAGAATTTCATGAGAATTGTTTTTTCTTAAAATGTATTTGGATATTACTCAAGTTTGAAAATTATCACTCTAAGCCTTGTTTCAAATGGAACATGGTCAGCTTTGGATTCAACTATTTTTCTTTTAATGGTCTTGGAGTCCTCTGGTATCTAGCACGGTTCCAGATGCATTCTAGGGTTCAGTGATTGACTACAAACCTCTAAGTCAATCCAACCCCTACTTATTGAATAAAAAATGCTGAATTACCTAAAATATACTCTCATCTTCATCTTATTACCTTATTCTTTTCAGCATAGGTATTGATATATGGGCCCTTGTGGTGCAAGGGTTAAGCACTTGGCTACTAACTGAAAGGCTGATGGCTTCAACTCACTCGGTCACTGCATGGGAGAGAGACCTAGATCCTGTAAACACCTTGCTCCTGTAAGATTGTTGTTGTTGTTGTTGTTAGGTGCCGTCGAGTCGGTTCTGACTCATAGCAACCCTATGCACCACAGAGCAAAACACTGCCCGGTCCTGTACCAAGCTCACAATCACTGTTATGCTTGAGCCCATTGTTGCAGCCACTCTGTCAATCCATCTCGTTGAGGGTCTTCCTCTTTTTCTCTGACCCTGTACTTTACCAAGCATGATGTCCTTCTCCAGGGACTGATCCCTCCTGACAACATGTCCAAATTATGTAAGACGTAGTCTCACCTTCTTTTCTTCTAAAGAGTATTCTGGTTGTATTTCTTCCAACAGATTACAGCCTAGAAAACCCTGTGGAGCAGTTCTGCTATGTCACATGGGGTTCCTATGTGTCAAAATCGACTTCACTGCACCTAACAACAATATTGACAGATATAAGTAAATTTTTTTAAAAGTTTTTTAAAGATATAATAATTCTAGACTTTAAAGGGTAATAGTCATTTAAATGGCAGGCAATACAGGTCTTATATGTTATTTTGCTTCCTTGTGCAATCACACATATGGATCTTTTACAAGTAATAAATAACTTATAACATGTGATTTTTAAGATATTCCTCATTTTACATTTAATCTACAAAAAACTTCCATGAATAATAATTAATATTAAAGGAAAGTTCCATTGTATAAACACTCAGTAAATATATCAAATGCATCCTTTTCATGAGCTGTATTTAGTGGGAAAAAAAGTCTTTTTATTCTCTGTATGTAAGTTCTCTACATGGATTTGTATAAAAGATACTCATGTAAGACACTTTCTTATATATGTGAAATTATAGAAATCATGAGCTAAGATCACCATAATTTTGTTAAGTTGATGTTTCCAAGGGTTTTCTTATTCTTGCTATTTTGTTTGTTTTTACTAGTTTGGATTTATAACACATCAAACTGAAAAATAGATCTTTTCTATTTAACATTTACAAAGATTATATTGTCTCCCATCTAAAACTAAAAATTTTTAATTATTGACATGTATGCTGCAAAATACATAATAAATATTAAATACTCATCAAATTTTAGTCAAATTTCCCTCTGCTAAACTGATATAAGTAACACAATGGAGATTAGACATTAATCCAATTGCTATGACAAATTAAGGTGATTTACATAATTAATATGATAAATTTAGATAATTAGTATATTCAAGTAAATTATGTTTATGCTAATGTGATATGTTTTAGCCCATACATTATTAAATTTAATAAATTTATGTTTCCTTTGGAGCTAGTATGCATAATCTACAAATACACACACTTTTTTTTATTATACTTTATGTGAAGGTTTACAGAACAAATAGTTTCTCATTAAACAGTCAATACACATATTGTTTTATGACATTGGTTAACAGCCCCACTACATGTCAACACTCTCCCTTCTCAAACTTGGAGGACCTTTTTTTTTTTTTTTGGTGAAAATATACATAGCCAAAGATACACCATTTCAAAAATTTCTACATGTACAATTCAGTAACATCGATTACATTCTTCCAGTTGTACTGCTATTTTCTCTACCTTTTTCCAAATTATTCCATCACCATTGTCTTCAACTCACTGTCCCCTAGACTTCCCATCAAACCTTTTGAGTTGCTGTTGTCAATTTGATCCCACATAGATAATTCTTTTTTTTTTGTACTTTAGATGAAGGTTTACAGAACAAAATAGTTTCTCATTAAACAGTCAGCACACATATTGCTCTATGACAATGGTTAACAACCCCACGACATGTCAACACTGTCCCTTCTCAACCTTGGGCTCCCTATCACGAGCCTTCCTGTCCCCTCTTGCCTTCCAGTCCTCGTCCCTGGACTGCTGTGCCTCATTAAACCTGTTTTGTTTTATGGGGCTGTCCAATCCCCGGCCGAACAGTGAACCTCAAGAGTGACCTCACCACTGAGCTAAAAGGGTGTCTGGGGGTCATATTCTCGGCGTTTCTCCAGTCTCTTTCAGGCCGGTAAATCTGATTCTTTTTGTACGCACACATATTTTAAAGATGTAATATAAATTTAAAGCTTATGAATTATCTCAATTGCATTGATTCTGGCAGTTTCATTTGAGTTGCTAAATGATAGTTTCCTCAGTCTTCACCTGACTATTTACCTGGTTATTCTAATTTTAAAGTTCTTCTTTACCAATGACAATGACAAGAAGGATTCGCTGGGTAGATGCATTCTTCACTTAATTGATTTTATGACGGACAATATGCGGATGATGCACATTTAATTGTCTCTCATTCATTGTAAATTTAAAATCCAATAGCATTTTAAACTTAACATAAAATCTGATACAGAAAATATTTTTATATAAAATTACGTGCTTTGCTTTTTTTTTAAATAGCATGAATAACCTTAGGAAATTATATTAAGTATTGTTAATTTTATCTTTTGTTTAAGATGGTTAAATTATAGTAATTATTCTAGCTAATATAATGGGGTTAAAGTAACCCAAATTCATTAATGTATAATAACTGATTTTTGAAGTAAATTCCTTCCACTAAATGTGTACATGTCTCTTATTAATTTGTAAGAAAGCTACTCAGTAGATGGGTTAGATACTGCACGAACACAATGGCCTCATTTAGTTGAAATATACCTTCTTTCATTCATCTATTTTTCCATCTGTCCATTTATGAATTTATCTGTTAAAACATTTAGATACCTACTATGTCCATAGAGAAGCCCTGGTAGTGCAGTAGTTAAGAGCTCGGTGACTAACCAAAAGGTCAGCAATTCAAATCCACCAGCCGATCCTTGGAAACCCTATGGGGCAGTTGTAGTCGTCCTACATGGTTGCTATGAGTCAGAATCGACTCAGTAGCAATGGGTTTGGTTTTCTCGGATGTCTATAGAATTTAGCTTTTTCCTTCAAATAATTATCGTGAGACAAACACATTTAAAATAAGAGTGAAGAACTGCTTTACTTGTGAGGTTGCACTTTTGTTTCAGTATGCTCTGTCAAATTCAAGTGACATTTCTTTTTTAAGTTCAGAAGTGAAAATGGGCAGAATTTGAATTAGTAGGACAAGAAAAAGTCCATTGTGTTCATATTAAAATAGTACTGAATCATGATTTCCAATAAGAACTTTTTTATTTCATCTCATGTCATCACAACTTATTTTATTTCTTCTTAAAAGTAAATATCTTGTTTCTTACATATAATAATGCCATAGAAGCAGTGAAGCAGGTTAATAAACATTTATTTATGCTCCTTATGTTTTCTTTCTTTAAGAAGATTTCTTCCAGAAGGAGGTTGTCTCAGTTATCTAGTGCTGCTATAACAGCAATACAGGTGGATGGCTTTAACAAACAGAAGTTTATTCTCTCACAGTCAGGAGGCTAGGACTCTGAATTCAGGGTGCCAGCTCCAGGGGAAGGCTTCTCTTTCTGTCAGCTCTAGGGGAAGGTCATTGCCATCAATCTTCTCCTGTTCTAGGAGCTTCTCTCTTTTATATCTCAAAAGAGATTGACTCAAAATACAATCTAATCTTGTAGACTGTGTCCTGCCTCTTAACGTAAATGTAATTGCCTCTAACCACACCACATTAACGTTATAGAAGTTAGGATTTACAACACTGTAAAATTACATCAGATCACAAAACGGAGGACAACCACACAAGTACTGGGAATCTAGCCAAGTTGACACACATTTTTGGGGGACATAATTCAGTCCATAACATTCCACCCTTTGCCCCCAAAAAATTCATGTTCTTAACACATGTAAAATACTTTCACCCCCATCATATCATCCCAAAAGTCTTAAATCAACTCCAAGTCCAAATTCCATCCTGGTGCAAAATTCTTCTTCAACTGTGAAATCTTGAATACAAACTTTTTGCTTCCAAAGTACAATGGTGAAACAAGTACAAGGTAGACATTTCCATTACAAATGGGAGAAATTGCAGGGAAAGGAGGGATAACAGGCACCAGGCAAGTCAGCAGAACACAATTACCTTAGCCCTCAAGGCTTGAAAATAATCCTCTGTTCCCTGAGACCGTTTAGGCAGTCGCCCTGCCTCCAGACTATTGGTGTAGGCCACACTCTCAGGATTCTGGGTGGCGGACCCTTGGCCCTGGGCTTCAGCTCTGCCTTGTAAGCCCACTGGGACAGCATCTCTGCTCCCTTGGATTTGGGCTGCCCCATTCTCCTAGTCAGTCTGAGTGGCGACCCTACCCTCTTGGCTCCGGCAGGCCCCGTTCTTCTGCCCCTTGGGCATGGCAGCCCCACCCCCTCAGCTTTGGGCAGCAGATCAGGCCCCATCCCCCTGGCACTAGTGAAAGGTAGCCCCATACTCCAGAACCAAGTTGGTGAAGATCTGATTCTTTAAAACCTAGAAGGCTGTGGCCCCACCTTTTGAAACCCCAGAGGTCATGGCCATAACCTTTGAGACAGAGGCAGCTCTGCTTCCTGTGTTCCTTTTCTCTTCAGCTTCTGCTTCCTGGTTCCTTGGCCTCTCAGCCCCTCAGGCCCTCAGGCCTCTTGGACGAGCCAGCCTCTGCCCTGCTCAGGCAAGTTTTACAAAGTTCTTTAGCTCTACCGATAAGTGCCTGGATGCACCCGACTATGCTAGTAAGCCTTGGCCAGAAGGCACTCTCTCGATCTATGCGTAGACAAGCAAAGTTCCACCATTTAAGTGCCCGGAGGCTTCCGTGCCGTCCTGAGCCTGTATCCTGGTTCTGTTGCTGCTGTTTCTCTGCCTCTGCTCCTCGCTGTCTGTACCATTTCTGGTGTTATAGCTCTCCTCAGTTCCTTCTGAGCTCTCACCAGAATTGTCTTTGATGTCCTTAATTCCACCAACAGTTTCTTCAAGGCAGTCTAGGCTTTTACTATGAGGCACTTTAAAACTCTTACAGCCTCTACTCATTCACAGTTTCAAATCTGCTTCCACATTTTAGGTATCTAAAGTTCACTTTCCTAGAACCAAATTCTGTCTTAGTTTTCTAGTGCTGTTATGACAGAAATACCACAAGTGGATGACTTTAACAAACAGAAATTTATTATCTCATAGTTTAGTAGGCTAGACATCCAAATTCAGGGTACCAGCTCCAGGGAAAGGCTTTCTCTCTCTGTGGGCTCTGGCAGAAGGTCCTTGTCATCAATCTTTCCCTTGTCAAGGAGCATCTCTCTTTTATATCTCAAAAGAGACTGACTCAAGATACAACTTAATCCTGTAGATTGTGTCCTGCCTCATTAATGTAACTGGATTAGAGCCTACCTCAGTGTCTTAGTCATCTAGTGCTGCCATAACAGAAATACCACAAGTGGATGGTTTTAACAAAGAGAAATTTATTTCTTCACAGTCAACATAGGCTAAAAGTCCAAACTCAGGGCGTCAGCTCCAGGGGAAGGCTTTTTCTCTCTGTTGGCCTTCTTCTCTTCGGTGTTCCCCTGGACTAGGAGCTTCTCTGTGCAGAAACCCCAGTCCAAAGGACGTGCTCTGCTCCTGGCACTGCTTTCTTGATGGTATGAGGTCCCCCTGTCTCACTGCTCGCTTCTGCTTCTGTCTTTTATATCTCAAGAGATTGCCTCAGGACACAATCCAGTCTTGTAGATCAGGTCCTGCCTTACTAACACAACTGCCACCCATCCTCCCTCATTAACATCATAAAGGCAGGTTTACAACATACAGGAAAATCACACAGTACCAGGTATCATGGCCTAGCCAAACTGATACACACTTTTTTGGGGGGACATAATTCAAACCATGACACTCAGTAACATCACAGAGGTTAGGATTTACAACACATAGAAAAATTACATCTGATCACAAAATGGAGGACAATCACACAATACTGGGAATCATGATGTAGCTAAGTTGATACACATTTTTTTGGGCACACGGTTCAGTCCACAACAGAGGTACTTCAAAAAATAAAATCATAGTATTTGAAACTTGAAGGAAAAAAAAAAATCAGATCACCCTACATCTTTCATATAAATACACTGAAGTCCAGAGAGTTTAGTTAATTTGTCCGGGATTATAGATTCAGTGTTAAGGCAGAATTGCAAGTAGAACTCCTGGGATTATAGTAATGACACTCCAAACAGCATGTGTGAATAAAATGCATGTAAAATAGATGAGGACAGGAGGGAAGACAGCAAAGAAGCTATAAGCTAAAGTTGGCTTTTTAGTGTCACCTCCTTGCCAGTTACCTTAATAACTCATATAGTCTTCAGATAAATGGTCATGAAATTATAAAACCACAATATATTTGAGGTGATAAAGTAATTTAATTGTCTGCTAATATGACATAGGAAGCAACGTAGAGTAATTAACTTCTGGGTACAGCACGTTTGTTTCAAGCAACATTCAATCTAGACTCCACACACTCCCCACCCCACCCCCCGCGCGCGCACACACACACACACACTCACACACACACACTGAAAGCTTCCACCACAAGGAAATAAAGAATTCTAGTTTCTTGGAGCCCTGGTGGCCCAGTGTTTAAGAGACTAGCTGATAAACCAAAAGTCAGCAGTTGGAATCTACCAGCTGCTCCTTGGAAATCTTATGGGGCAGTTCTACTCTGTCCTATAAGATCGTCTATGAGTCAGAATTGACTTGACGGCAAGGTTTGTTTTTTTTGTTTTTGTTTTTCTTTCTTTTAGTATCTTGGTTATAAGCACTTTACAAAATATGTATTAAAGAAGAGAAGATATCTTACATCTATTAAGGTACTAATATGGGTCAAGCACAATGTTAAGTGTCTTATATCTTTTATTTCACAGGGAGGCTTTCTAAATGTTCACCATTTTCCTTAAACTCTACACCCACTTTTTGCTCTTCTTCATAGTCAAACATGCTTAGGAATCATACACCTTTCAAGTCTAGAATTTTTCGTGTCTGCTTCACTTTTCAATCAACTTTAATCTGCCTTCTGCTACATTTATTGCATTAATACTTTACCTCCAATTTTGTTCTTGTTGATGTTACCAATGTCATTCATATTGTCAACTAAGATGCTCTCTGTTCTCACATTATGCAGCTTCCAGCTGCAGCAGCCACAGCTGGCTTGTACCTTTGGATGGAGAACTTTCTCTCCCTTAGATTCCTTGATTTCACATTTTCTACGTCTTCCTCCTCCAAACTCACTGACAAATATCATTTAGTTCCATTGCTATATACCCTTAATTCATTGGTAATTTAACTATCAGAATTCTAGTCCCACTTCTATACATAGCGATTTCCCCTAAGTGATATTAACTTCTCCCTTAATTTTCAATATTATCTAGATATCTCTTCTGAGATTCAGATATTCATATTCAATATTTTTATTGCACTGTGTCACAATGACAAAATCAAGTTAAAATGCATATGTTTTCTTCAAAAATATTTCCAACTCCGTCCACTTTGTTTCTATTCTCTGTCACCATTCTTGTCTAAGCCTCAACATTTTCTTGCCTGAGATGATGCAATAACCTCCTAACTGATCATCTCGTTTCCACTCTTTCAACCATTCTTCACTTATTTTCCACAGTAAGGCTACTGAACTGTAAATCAGACCATGTCACTCCTCTTTACACTAACACTCATTGCTCTTAAAAGAAAATTTAAGTTCCTTTTTTGGCATAAAAATTCATGATGAGTCTTTACATGTCCGTGCTCTTCCTCCACCATGCTCCACTCACACATGCCTTACTGTCGCTTCACAAGTTAGTCACATTTTTTTTCCTGCCTCTGAGAGTCTGTCTGAAATATTCTGTCCCTCCCTGACACCCTGTTCCTCTCATGGCTTCCTTTCTTATCCTTCAGGTCTCAGTCCTCTAAAACACTGTGGGCCTCATAAAGGCCATTCCATATTAGTGCTAAGGTGACCTCCAATGAGTCATATGCTTCCATAATCTCCCTCCCTGAATGCTCTTGAGCACAAGCAGAATCTAGGACTTAATTGTAACCAATAGAATAGGGCAAGAGGGATGAGATGTCCCTCTTAGGCTTTTGTTACATTATATAAACTCTCTCTCTGCAGACTGCAGAGAGAGATTCCCGTGCTATTCTTGAAAAAGGAAACAGCCATGTTGGCAGCTGCCTGTAGAGAGGATCTTGAGGCAGGGAAATGTGGAGGATGCCTCCATGATCTGAGAGTGCCTTCAGCCAAGAGCCAGTATGAAGCTGCAAGGAAATACATTCTGCCAACTACCTCTACGAGCTTGTAAGTGAATTCTTCCCTTGTTAGGTCTCCAGATGAGGATGCGGCCCAGCTGATATCATGGGTGTAGTGTTGTGAAACACTAAGAAGAGAACCTAAGTAAGCTGTGCTTAAACTCCTGCCCCACACAAGCTGTGAGATAATAAATATGAGTTATTTTAAGCTAAGTTTGTAGTAATTTGTTATGCAGGAACAGAAAACTAGTAAACCTAACACTGCTCTTCATAGATAATCTACCAATATTTACGGAATAAGTGAATTACCACATTAGGAAAAAAGATAGCTAGAATTATATTATTATGTAACCATCAATCGATGGTACTATCAATATGACATTCAACATCAAATCACAATCCTGAGGAACTTCATTAAAAAAATAATATTATGTGTAATAGAATTTTTTTTTTTTTTTTTTTTTAAATATGGCACTAGCCCTTCCAATACTTTCTGGAATCAGATGATAAAAGAATAGCAATGACTGATGAATGATCATGTGTTACAAGGAAAAGAACTGGGACGTACTCATTTAGCTTAGTAATATTTGATTAAGACTTCCACCAGTTCCCTAGAGTGTGGAAATTTTTCAATATCTGAACCACATAGCACCATCTGTTCTGGTATGAAATGTGTTGCTTTGATAGAAATTACCTCATTCTCACCTGGTTAATAGAGGAATGATGTTGAAGTTTTGATAATATGCTTTTTTAAAAAATCCTCTGAAGTGGTCAGATACAAGCTTTCTCACAATTAAGAGAAAGCCTTGTAATAAATATATGAAGATCTTAATGTAAAAAGATGAAAATCAGTGGGGAAGAAAAAGGAACTGACCTAAGTAAGTTTGGAAAACCATATCTGATGGGAAATTGTACGGTAAAAGACAAAAGGTACTTTACATAAGCACTACAATCTAACTGGTAAATTTGTTTCTCAGAGGGGTACAAATTAACAATTCTGAGTCTGTTTTTAAATATCTCCTGAGAATGAAGTGGATGGTAGATGGTGAGACCTAGGTTTTTTACTGTGAGAGAGGAAGTTTACATATTAGTAAAAAGAGAAGGCTAGAAGGAACCCTTTGACACTAGATTAGAGTTGGAGACGTCAGTATGAACTCATGTTTAGCTATAAATATATAAACACACTCACAGATGGACAGATACAGATATAATCATAGAAACATGTTTACAAAAATTAATACACACTCATAGAGCGTATAGGTCTGTATGCCTAGAGGACATGGAATCAGTGGTATACCAGTTGCAACAAAAACATCCAGACCCCAGATGTTGGTTTCTAACACCATCTTCCCTTCTATAAAAGGAACCATGGCTTCTTGTAGAAATGACTGTGGCAAGGAAAATACAAAATGAGCCAGGACACAAGTGCCACAAAGGAAGAAAATACTCAAAGAAAAAAGGAATGAGCATATTAAAGGGACACAGGAACTGAATAAAAGAACTCCCATTGATAAAAGTTAAAACAATTTGAACAACAAAGTAAATAAAGTACTGTTGGATTATAACCTGAAGTATAAAATAAATATCCATGAGTCCATATTGATAGAAACAAATGATTAAATTAATAAATGAGAGAAAACAGACAAATCTCCCGAGCAGATTTCTAAATAATTTATTTAGATACTCTGCCTCCAAGGAGATGGAACATAACTCCCCACCCCTTAAATGTCACACTTAGGGACTTTTTTTCTAAGAGTAGAATGTACAAATGTAGAAAGACTAACTTTACAATGGAGAAACCTGATAAACCCTAACTCAGCCAAGTGTGCAATGATAAATCATGATGATAGCATGAGAATGAGATAAATCATGATGATCTGATGGAATGACACTTTGCCTCTGTGGTCTTTCTTCAAAATACCCATAAGTCCAATCTAGTTATGAGGAAAACATCACACAAACCCAAACTGAAGGACACTAAAAATACATGTCCATAACTGCTCAAGAGTGTCAAAGTGTCCAGGCGTAGACTAGTAATGTGAAACTTGCCTCCAAAAATGGAGGGCACTGAGAGACCAAAAAAAGAGGCAGACAACTCCAGGGTGGCAACAAAGGAGTTTATTAGGGAAACTTACATACAAGGCGAGTTTTGGGTGACCACAGGACCAGGCGGATCTCCACGCTTTGCAGTGGGAGGGCAGAGGTAATGGAGCAGTGGTGGACAATAGTGGCTACATGCCAGGGAGTTACATAAGAATGGAAACTGTAGTGAACTGGTGGAACACATGAGGACACCCATGTTCTGTCTCACAAAACCTGTTTTCCCTTCAGTTTGCCCCTCAAGGCTGGCTCTTACAATTTGGCACATTCTCCCTTTTGGGCCACAGTACCAGAGACCCCATTCCTGCCCTACCAGAAACAGACATAGAAGTGGAGTTGGCCAGGTGCCACGTGGTACCCACTCTGTGCCAAGAACAGGGGGAAGGCTTCTCTGATAAGGAGAAGGAACTGGGAGAGAGAAGGGAACCCAATTCTCAATCTCCTCATCAGAGAATGTTCTAGGCCAAAGGCCTTTACTTAGGTAGTCCACCCTCTGACTCCCATCAGGGTACCAGAAGAAGAAGCAAAGCAGTACCAAGTCCTGGCATGCTATCACCCATTCTGGACATTGAGCTGCATGTCCATGGTTTGGTGACTAACTCTGGTGGATGGTATATCTGTGCATCATTTGAGGTAGCATTTAATGAGGGCTACTAATAGTACTGTCCCCAGCAAATTGATCAGGCCTGCTTGAAGGAGAAATCCCATCCAGCCACCCCAGTTGTGGCTTAATTCAAGCCAACGGAATAGATCAAAGGGCTGAATTTGTCTAATCTTATGTATATGTAACATGTCCTGACTCATTTATGTAAAAACAGCATATTTCTCCCAACGTGGTACATTATATGAACAGTACACGTTTCAGTACAAGTAATATAAAAGGTACCTTTCCCAGCACAATTGAGCAAGGTATGACCATTGTCAGACCAGGCTAATTCAGACTTGGTGAAATTAATCAACATACATTGCAATACCTGGTCATATTCTGCAATTTCTCCATATCCAGATTAATGCCAAACTCAGTCTTAAAAGTTCCATTTTCTGAGTCAGACCATCCAGTCCTGTGCCATTTACATTTTTAACACACATAGAAAAATATTCTTCTAAATTTGGAGCACTCCCCATAGGCAGATTTCATACTTCAAAAGATGTTTTCCATGAGTAATGGAGTCGACTTTATTCATTTATCACATGATCTCCTCAGTAAACCAGGTTACACATTCAGTTGGTCTACGAGGTGTCCACCTGGGAGGTGGGGCCAAGATGGCGAAGGAGTACAAGATGTCCACCTTATTGACAGATCAGCTGGAACAATGTGGGAAGATGACTTGTCATCTTGGTTCAGATGTTCACAGAGCCAACATTTGGCTTGATTGGTAGCTCTAGCAAAAGTCTGTATCATTGGGCCCATAGATGAGGGGCCTGTCCATCACTGTGAGATAATCTGGGAAAAAAAGAGACATTAAGTCCCTTTCTCTATGGGACTTGAGATGATTGTTGCCAGAGTATAGCTACCCAGGCTGTCTGTCCTAGCCTTGAGGCAGTGATCTCTGTGGAAATCCAGATCTTTCGTTAGGAACAGTTGTATACAAAAGAAATACATTTCATAGAATAGTTTAATCAAACATACAGCACAAATTAGAAATGTCCTTGCAGGGAACTGCTGCATTGAGACCCCAGACTACTTGCCTGAAATGTATAGTTCAGGCTGGGGTTGTCTTGTCCCCTCCTATCAGCCATTAAGCCTGTCCTCTATGGCTTGGGGGTATATACGGCATGAAGAGTTCATTCAAAATCCAGTGGACACCTCTGTATAGGATAGGAGGCCCTAAGATGATTTACCTGCTGAGAACACCCTGGCCTGTTGACTCAGGAATCTGTCCCTGGGCAGGTTTTAGCTCTGGCCAGGGTCTCATAGGCAGATAAGCTTTTTTATGCTGTTGATGTTTTCCGATGACAGTGATAGTCCTGCACATAGGCCCAGATTAGGAATGGTATGTGACTCTCCATAGGTCATCCTCTTTTAAATCCAGGAGGTGGTCAGTTGCACATCTTTTTGCTCTGGAGCAGAGAATGCTTCGGCCTCTGCAGTCAGTTGGCAGGAGTGGTCTGCTCGCTGATAGTTTTCCCCTCTCAGCATAGGGGCCTTTCTGGTGATCATCCACACAAGTAACAAAACCTTATCAGGAGCAGAACTGGTTTTTATCTGGATGTCTCAATTTCATAGGAACTTGATTTATATGTCAGTACAAGGGCTGTCAGTGGCCAGATTGAATGGCTAGGCTATTAGCTGTAGCCCACGTCACAGTTTTTGTATGCCCCACTAAAAATGGCCCAAATGACATCAATCCCCATCAAGGCTTGGAGGGAAAATTTACAAAGGTGTGCATCAATACATCGACATTAATACATATAATAGGGGTTTATAGGGTCCCCAAGGGACTTACCAACAGT
Source organism: Dugong dugon (assembly GCA_030035585.1). NCBI lineage: Eukaryota > Metazoa > Chordata > Mammalia > Sirenia > Dugongidae > Dugong > Dugong dugon. The sequence continues at coordinate 27,051,063 of CM057473.1, read as the reverse complement.
CAGGCTTGGGCAACTGTCTCGATGATGATCTCAGACCCAAAAGTTTTCTTCATCTTGGTGCCAGATGTGATAGAGTTCATAGTCACCTGTGCAATGGTAGCTAAAAACCCAAGACATACAATTCTTTCCGTTCCCTCATTGAAATTTAATTGTAGCAAAAGGTTTTGTTCCTCCATGGTGACAGAGGGAACTAAGCTTAATCTTCAGTCTTATTTATTTCTCAAAGTCAGAGGATCTGTGCATAGTTGGCAGAGCCTCAGTCATTTGTGGAGCCATGCCTCCACCATACCAAGTGCAAGCATGGATTTAGCCCAGGTGCCTGGTAACATGCAGGTGGTTCCTCATATTTTAATTCTCTCTTTACTATTGCAGCTGCATCTATGTTGCTGCTCAGTATTCTTGGTGGGGCAGTTATCGGAGGATTGCTTTGTGATGGGTGTAATAGGGTGTTCTCAGTGCCAGGGACCTGCTTAGCCCCTCCAACTATCTCCAGTCCCATTGTTGGAGAGCTTTGAGCAATAGCTACAGGATTGCTTCCCCAGCCTTTGAATCCCCCATCTTTACAAACCTGCAGGTGAGCATTTCTAGCTTCTCATCCTGTTTGACACTTCAGCAGCTAGCTGGGCTTTGATGGCCAGCTGAATGGCCAAGATTAGTGGCCAGCCTATGGCAGCTACTGCTCTCCTAGCTTCTGTTCCACACTTACGAAGGTGTGTGTCTTCCCACAACCATACTATGCCACTTGGCATTTTCATGGTGTCCCCATACTCACAAAGCAGCCCACATTCATCAAGCTCATGGGCCAGACCTCTCCACATGGAGGTCACTGGCCAACCAGTATTGTCTCCACCGAGGCCTCACTCCCACTTGTCATTTCCTTGGTCTCCTGACTGGCTCATCAATTGTCCAGGCATGGACCAGTAACGTGAAACTTGCTTCCAAAAATGGAGGACGCCCAGAAACCAAAGAAAGAGATGCGCAAATCCCTGGTGGCAGCAAAGGAGTTTGTTAGGGAAATTTACATACAAGGTGAGTCTTGGGTGGCTGCTGAACCAAGCAGATTTCTGTCCTCTGTGGTAGGAGAACAGAGATTTTTATAGCAGTGGTGGACAACAGTGGCTACATGCCAGTGACTTACTTAAGAATGCAAACTGTAGTGAACTTACAGAATACATGACGGTATTCATGTTCTGCCTCACAAAGCCTGTTTACTCTTTGCAAAGTCATTAAAAAAAGGAAAAAGAGCAACTCTCACAGTAAAAATAGTAGACATGATGACTAAATGCAATATGATATCCTGGATTTAATCTTGGAACATAAAAGAGACATTGGTAAAATCCAAAAGAAGTCTGTGGTTTAGTTAATAGTAATGTATCAATGGTTGGTTTCTTAATCTGACCAGTGTACCACGACAATATAACATGTCAACATTAGGGGAAATTGGGTGAAGAGTTGTTAAGGACTGAATTGTATTCCCCCAAAATTATGTTGAAGTTCTAACTCAGGTACCTGTAAATATGGCCCTGTTGAAAATTTTTTTTGTTACATTAATATGGATATGCTAGAATAGTATGGGTCCTAAACCTAATCAGTTTTGAATGGTGTCTCACAGAAAGAGCAGAATAGACACAGAAACACATATACATAGGGAAGACAGAGACAGATTCATCTACAAACTCAGGAACACCAAGAATTACTGGTAGTTACCAGAAGCTGAACAAAGAAGGAACTTCAGCTGTAGCTGATGCCCAGGAGTTAGGATTTCTAGACTCCTTAACTGTGAAAAAATAAATTTCTGTTCTTTGAAGTCACCGACTTGTGGTATCTTTTGTTATGGAAGTAACAAAAGTAATTAAGAGTTACATGGGAACTCACTGTATTGTCTCTGTAATATTTTTGTAAATCCAAAATTATTTCAAAATCAACAATGTGTTGGCAATCTAGAGAAACACAGCTGATTCCACTATATTAAGCTTTTTTTTTTTTTTTTGAAGCTAGGAATGCAGATTGAGGAAGGTGCAAAGTTTGTTGCTATTATATTTCACTTCTGAAAATTTGTCAGTAGAACTGAATGCCTGGCAAGATTTACCACTTAAATGAGGATTATATAAGCCCTGTTAAAGGCTGTAAGGTTTAAGAACTTGTGATGCTAACTGCAAATTGCTAGTAGAGATTTAACAGTGGTATATTGTTATTAGGATTCTTTTTGATTTTTAGAGCTCTGGTAACAAAGTTCTACAAGTTTAGAGTGGCACCCCAATCCTATTTTTTCCCAAATTTCTGTTATTTCTCACATGCAGTGTGCAATTCAGCACACTATAAAGTTTATCATGAATGTATACGTGAAACTGTGCAGAAACACAGGTACACAATTTATGTATCTATAATCTGTTTAATAAATTCTAAATAGTCTCCAGTGAATGATGTCAAACAATTGATTCATATGCTTCACTGTACTATACATTATCTTTAAACTGACTTAGATTGGGATGCTATGAACTGGTCTCCATTGTTTGTTATAGATATGTTGTTTTCCATAAAATATTCTAATCTTGTTGTTAGGTGCTTTCCAGTCGGTTCTGACTCACAGCGATCCTATATACAACAGAACTAAACACTTCCAGGTTCTGTGCCAGTTCTAATCTTACCACTAAAAAAATATTTTGAATTTCAGAGAGAATGTTTATCCCTTCCTCCTACCATTTAGTACCAAATAAACATTTTGGATGATAGCATACAATTACCAAATAATTTAAAATAAAATGGCATTAGGGTTGATATCAGACATTTGAAAATAATGTGACAAAATAGATGTTATAGATCTCCTGTGAGAATCTGAAATTCAGTCCTGTGATTTCAACACAGTGAAATTGTTTCCTGATCCTTTGAAATTTTGCTTGTCCCAAGAAATTCTATTTTGAGATGTCTATACAAACTTAGTAAGTTTGATTTTGAAGGACGTATAGAATCTCAAGAGCTATGACATAATAATACCTATCCAAAGTGTTCGGCTGCTAACCAAAGGGTAGACAGTTCGAATCCATTGGCCGCTCCTTGGAAACCCTACAGGGCAGTTCTACACTGTCCAACAGGGTCGCTATGAGTTGGAATCAACAAGACAGCAATGGGTTTGTTTGTTTGTTTGTTTTAATGAGTCTATTTATTATTAATTCAAAAAGAAGATTCTTATAAATAAAATCACTGGAAAATAAAAGTTAGTATAGTAAATAACTAGTTAATTTCTTTTTGATTTTAAACTTTAATTATTTTAGATTTAGAATAAGTGAATAATTAAAGAGTAAGTTAAACAAATAATATTTTCAAAAGAGTATTTCTGAAAAACTGTTTAAACCAAGTGCAAAGAGCAGTGAGCTGACCATCTGCATTCACCAGAGTAGGCTATTCTCTCTCCAAAGTTAACTGTTCTTAGATTGGAACACTTGAAATGAAAAGCAGATGCCAAAATTGACACTTAGGGCACAGCTCAGCAACAACGAAGAAGTGCAAAGTGAAATGGAAAAGGAGTATGAGTGAGGGATAGTTTCTATTGATCTTGAAGAACATATTATATTGGCTGCTTTAGCTTTGAAGTGCCTCTCAAAATTGATTGCATTACTCTTGTGTGGTCAGAGACAAGATGGCTGCAGACTAAAATATCTCAACTGAAGATTTCTTCACTCTTAAGTGTATAAAATTCAGCCAAAATAAAAGAGAAGGCACAAAAAGAACTTTGAATATATAAAAAAAAAAAGAAAGAAAAAAAAAAAGCCACTTATTTGTAAACTCAATTTTGAAAAAGCCTAAGAACATAATCTAAAGGACATTTGCTATTTCGATGAAGAGGATTTTTGCGATTAGTATGGAAAGAAGGAGGTTGTTTATTTCATATGTTCACGTCAAGTATAAATACATACATACACATGTATGTGTGTCTGAATGTGTGTATATGCAATCTTATATTGTGTCAGTGTCATGATAAAAAAGATAGAAAATCAAAATATAACATTTATATTATCATACTTTCCAGGCCCTACATCAAATGCAACTTCCTCCTTGAACCTTAATGATTACCATATTCTTCTATGGCTTTCTAATTCTCTGCAAATTTTTTGTGGCTGTCTCTTTTTCTTCAAATGCAATCTTAGGTGGAAACTTAATACATAAAATATGTAAAAACGACTCTGCATTTGTTGAAATATCAGTGCACAAATAAAGTGACACTCCAGAGCAATTAAATAGAAATTCTGGAGTGGGTCCTTTTATCTTCAAAATGACCTATAAAATTTTAGGACTCTGTGAAGTATGTAGTACTGTAGATTCCTCTGAACATTTAACAATAAACTGTCTTCTCTTCGAGTTAGTTCTGTCTTTCCAACTTGTTTGTAAATTTCCTACAAACAGAAATCAAGTCTCTTTCATGTGCAATACCCACAGAATCTGAAATCTCAGTAAAGTGTTTCTCCAGAGGCCTGAGAATAGTCACACGGTCATGTGACATCCCAGGCACTGCAAATGAATGCATACAGAGGACAAAACAACATTGCTCCAAGTGAAAGTTGGAACCATAAAGCAGATTACATACATTTGTGGCCTTTCTCAACTCCATATCTTCTTCATCACCATGATTCACAATCATCACCCATATTGCAGAACCTTTTAGGACAAATCTTCCAATGCACTGTTTATCTTTCCTATTCCTTAGCTCATTCTCTAGCTGATTCCCTTTCACATTTTTTGTCTATGTATACTATGATTTATTGGTGAAGGAGCCACTAATTTAATTAAGCAAAAATCACCGGAGCATAACGAGAGTGTTATACTTGATGATTTCAAAGATACCTCTAGAAACATAATTCTAATTTCTAATTTTATCTTTCCTTTTAAATTATTCCTTTTATCTATTATGTATCTAAATGGTATCTTATATTTCAGAAAATTTGTGTTTCCTGCATCATCTCAAGCTAATCAACTCTTGTTCCCAGATATGTGAGAAAAGCCATCTAAGTGTTCTCTCCTCACCTTATCAATCCTGAAAGTTATGAGTATATGTGGGATATTTTTTGTGTTCTCACTTTAATTGCAAAATCTGGTGTCACAGAGACTGTTGATTTCTTACTTTTCAGTCTTAATACAGTGATTGTCAAATCTGCCAGCAAACTGAAGACACTTGGAGAGCTTAAAAAATACTGATGCCTTTGTCACACTCCAGAGCAATTAAATCAGAAATTCTGGAGTGGGTCCCGGAATAGTATAATTAGTATATTTTAAAAGCTCCCCTTGTGATCTTCAGATGCAGCTAGGATTGAGAACCACTGCACAAAATGGATCCAGTTTTGTTCTTCCAGGTACTCACAAGTGCCTGCATAACCACGGGCTTTTGAGCAGTCTGATTCCATCCCTGCTCCTAATGAGAAATCTCTAGTGATTTTACCTAATAACGATAATTAGAATAATGGCTCTATCAAGAGGCCTGCAAACTAATTCTGGGTAATGAAGGAAAAGTTTTTAATTCACCCTCCTATAAAATTCAAAGAAACAATAGCCTGACTTTGCCTCAGGATACTGTTGTGGGCGATGAGATGCCCACAGCAACTGCAACCATCTTGGAACAATGAATAAATCTAGTTGTCCTGTTGAGAATGAATAGCACAGAGATGGAGAGATGTAGATACTTAAAATTCTTAACAATGTTATTGAGCTGCCAATAACCATCATCCTATCTCAACTGCTGGTAATATGAGACAATTCTATTTTCAAATTTGGTGATTTAAGATTTTCTGCTACATGTAAATGGAGTTATCCTAATATATATATCATAGCCTAGCATGTGTGTTAAAAAGACACTATTGTAAACTCAATTTCCAAAAGGCTTAAGAACATAACATAAAAGACATTTTCAATTTTGATGAAGAACATTGTTTTCATTAGTAGGGAAACAAGGATGTTTTTTATTTAGTATGTTCATGTGTTTCCCTGATATTTCTGTCAAAAATAATTTAGACTATTATAATCTCTTGATTTTAAAACTGACTGTAACACTTAGATTACCTACTACCGGTTTTCAACATGAGGGAAGTTCCCCTTGCACAATTATAAAATGCCAAAAATGCTTTACAGGGGCCTAAAATTTCAGAGGTAACTTTGAAGATAAAAGCCTACTGCCACTTTATTTGTGCTCTGATGTTTAAACCAAAGCAGAGCAGTTTTTACATATTTCATACAGTATTCAGTTTCCACCTAAGATTGCATTTCAAGAAAAAGAGACAGCCATGAAACTGACTGGGAACAACATTAGTATTTTTGCTCAGATAAAGAGATGCTATTAGGTATTTTAACACTATACCCATTGTCAAGTCGATTCTGACCCACAGTGACCCTATAGGTCAGAGTAGAACTGCATCCCATAGGGTTTCCAATGAGCGGCTGGTAGACTGAAACTTCCAACCCTCTGGTTAGCAGCCAAGTTCTTAACCACTGTGACAACAAGGCTCCATTTTAACACTGTGGTTATTGTTGTTAGGTGCCATGTAGTCAGTTCCAACTCACAGTGACTCTATATACAACAGAACGAAACACTGCACCGTCCTGTGCCATCCTCACAATCGTTGTTACGCTTATGCCCATTTTTGCAGCCACTATGTTAATCCATCTCATTGAAGGTCTTCCTCTTTTTTTTTTTTTTTTTTGACCATCTACATTACCAAGCATGATGTCTTTCTTTCCAGGGACTGGTCTCTTCTGATAATATGCCCTTGCTTCTAAGGAGCATTCTGGCTGTACTTCTTACAAGGCAGATTTGTTCATTCTTCTGGCAGTCCATGGTATATTCAGTGTACAAGCTCCGCAGGAACACAATTTAGTGTTTTGCAATTCCCATTATTCTCAACGTTATCCATAATTTATTATGATCCACATAGTCCAATGCCTTTGCGTAGTCAATAAAACACAGGTAAACGTCTTTCTGGTATTCTCTGCTTTCAGTGAAGATCCATTTGACATCAGCAATGATATCCCTCCTTCCATGCCCTTTTCTGAATCCAGCTTGAATTTCTGGCAGTTCCTTGTAGAAATACTACTGCAACTGCTTTTGAATGATCTTCAGCAAAATTTTACCTGTTTGAGATATCAGTGATATTGTTTGATAATTTCCACATTCTGTTAAATCATCTTTCTTTGGAATGGGCACAAATAGGGATCTCTTCCAGTCAGTTGGCCAGGTAGCTGTCTTCAAAATTTCTTGACATAGACGAGGGAGGACTTCCAGCATGCCATCAGTTTATCAAAACATCTCAGTCGGTATTCTGTCAATTCCTAGAGCCTTGTTTTTCGCCAATGCCTTCAATGCGGCTTGGACTTCTTCCTTCAGTACCATTGGTTCTTGGTCATATGCTGCCTCCCGAAATGGCTGAACGTCGACCAAGTGTTTTTGGTACAGTGACTCTGTGTATTCCTTCCATCTGTTTTTGATGCTTCCTGTGTCACTTAATATTTTCCCTGTAGAATCCTTCAATATTTCAACAAGAAGCTTCAAGTTTTTCCTGAATTCTTTCAGCTTGAGAAATGCTGATCATGTACTTCCCTTTTGGTTTTCTAACGCCAGATCTTTGCACATTTCATCATAATACCTTGTCTTCTCAAGCCATCTTTTGAAAGCTTCTTCTCAGCTCTTTTACTTAATCATTTCTTCCTTTTGCTTTAGCTATTTTACATTCAAGAGCAAGTTTCAGAGTCTCTTCTGATATCCATTTTGGTCTTTTCTTTTTTCTTGTCATATTAATAACCTCTTGCTTTCTTCACGTATAATGTCCTAAATGTCATCAAACAATTCATCTGGTCTTCAGTCATTAGCCGTTAATGAGTCAAATCTATTCTTGGAATGGTCTCTAAAGTCACTTGGGTTATACTTAAGTTTGTACTTTGGTTCTCGTGGACTTGTTCTAATTTTCTTCAGCTTCACCTTGTACTTGCATACGAGCAACTGATGGTCTGTTCCACAGTTGGCCCCTGGCCTTGTTCTGACTGATGATATTCAGCTTTTCCATTGTCTTTCCACAGACGTAGTCAAGTTGTTTCCTATGTATTCCATCTGGTAATGTCCACATGCATAGTCTCCATTTATGTTGCTGAGAAAAGTTATTTGCTGTTATCTTAATACTAAACCGAACTGAACCCAACCAAACCTTTTGCTGTCAAGTTGATTCCGACTCATAGTGACCCTATAGGACAGAGTACAACTGCTCCATAGAATTTCCAAGAGAGGCTGGTGGATTCGAACTGCTGAACTTTTGGTTAGCAGTTGATTAGCAGCCAAGTTCTCAACCAGTGCATCTCCAGGGCTCTATTTTTTTGTTAAATTACTATCTCTGTAATATAGATGGTACATAATTTTGCTTCTAAGAAACATAAAACGAATCAAAATAGCTCAAAGGAAATTTTTTTTTTAGGATACTGAGTGTCTTTCCAAATCCAAGGATGAGTTAATAAATTAACCCCAAGAGGAGCAGAATCACAGATTGTTTCAGAGATCTTAAAATAAGATCTTTGAAGATCATCTATTTTATCTCTACTAACCATATGACTCGGAACTCCACTACAAGTCTTTAAGATTCTCAGTTTAAATGCCATATGAGAGAGAACCCAGTTGACATCCATTGAGTCACCACTCCTTCCCTGCACCAACTATTGTGGTCAAGGCTTCACAGTCAATAAGCCTTACTTGAATTTCACAATGATGTATGATTAGGAAGATTTAACCCTATTGTAATAAAACGAAATCATCCAAGGTTAAACTATTTCCTCATTTAATATTCTTAGCCAAAAAAAATGAAGCCCTGGTGACTCAGCGGTTAAGAGGTTGGCTGCTAACCAAAAGGTCACTGGTTTGAATCCACCAGCTGCTCCTTGGAAACCCTATGGGGCAGTTCTACTCTGTCCTTACAGGGTCACTGTAAGTTGGAATCGACTCAATGGCAATGGGGTAACCAAAAAAATACAATATAAAACAAAATGAAAAAAAATTTTTTAAGATAATTGGGAGTGGGGTTAGAAAAACTATCAGGGAAACATATAGCATTGAAAATAATCCCACTGTATAAAGTTAAATGATTTTTAGTATTTAACACATTATTAGATTAAATAAAACCGTGAAGTTGCAACAGTATATTTAACACTTTAATGAGACAGCAGCCATGTAATTTATTTTTTTTGGTTCATAATCCATTTCTTACACTTCAACAAGAGAAGTCTTTCTTAAAATCAACATCTAAAGGATCATGTCCCTTCTTTGCTAAAGGTTTCCAATGGCTTCCCATTATTCTAAAAGAGTAAAGGACAGCCTCCTCTCCAGAGATTGCAGGAAACTTCATGCTTTGGGATTTGCTTTGCTCTCTAGCCTCATCTCTCACTACCATGCCCCTTACACTTCACGATGCACCCACAGTAAACAGGTTTCAGTCTTATATTATAGTTTTGTATTCCATCTTTCTGGTTTTTTTTTTCTTTTTTTCATTTACCTTTGCATTTCTCTGATCTCCTCCTGTGTGTTCCCAAAGCACCCTCTAAACCTGCCACCACAATGATATTCACACTTTGTGGCTCTGTATTCAGTTTTCTGTCTCCATAACTGAACTTTATGCTCAGTGAAGGTCAGGACATGTACGTTTTCTGCACAGTGTTCTATCTGAAATAACCGGGTCCTTGTCAGGTGTCAGGGATTAAATTTTTTCCCCCCAAAATATGTGTCAACTTAGTTAAGCCATGATTCTCAGTACTGTGTGGTTGTCCTCCATTTTGTGATTGATATAATTTTCCTATGTGTTGTAAATCTTAATCTCTGCCTGTGGTTAATGCAGCAAGATTAGATTATGTTGAAGAGGATTAGGGTGGGATGTAATACCCTTGCTCAGGTCACATCCCTGATCCAGTGTAAAGGGAGTTTTCCTGGAGTGTGGCCTACACCACCTTTTATCTCTCAAGAGATAAAAGGAAAGGGAAGCAGACAGAAAGTCGGGGACCTCATACCACCACGAAAGCAATGCTGGGAGCAGAGCACATCCATTGGACCTGAGGTTCCTGTGCAGAGAAGCTCCTAGTCCAGGGGAAGATTGATGACAAGGATCTTCCTCTAGAGCTGACAGAGATAAACTTCTCCTGGAGTTGACACCCTGAATTTGGACTTTTAGCCTACTAGACTGTGAGAGAATAAACTTCTGTTTGTTGAAGCCATCCACTTGTGGTACTCTTGCTATAGCAACGCTAGATGACTAAGACATTAGGTAATAGGCCATTGATGCATGCGTGTAAAATGAAGACTAAACACTAAATTTTAATAATAAGCCCATTAAAATTGAATAATTGAAATTTTTTTCAATTGACTGAAGATATGATATAATGTGGTAGCTCATCTAATCTGATCTCAAATATAGGCTCTAGCATATTTTTAGGAAATTCTTATTGCTAGTGTTTACCAATGTTATAATTGGCACAACTGAAAAGGATTTCACATGGTAACAAGAATTCAGGAAGTGAACACTGTCATAATACATTATACATGTATACATATTCATATATCACCATAATGCAGCATTATTTTAAAGAGAAGTTATACTGAATTCATAAAGAATTACTGTGAAAATAAAGTAAGCAACTCATGACTAGATGTGTAATTTAGAGTTGTAATTGAGTGATTACTAATGGAGATAAGCCAATTATATTATGCATTATGATAATATAATTTGCTCTTTGATGAATTCTTAAGTGCAAATTAGTACAAATTAACCTTTGTAACCTGATTCTTTTTCAGTATTTTACTTGGAGTATCAGTTATCACTAATTTATTTTGTCATTTCTCTACTTTTCAAATAGTAAGAAGTAGATTGATCAGTGCAAATCAGAAATAGTTCATTATTCAGATTAAATAGCTCTGAGTGACATAAGTAAGGACATTTTTATAAACATAAAACTGAGAAATATAGTTGAATGTTATTATTTCAGACAGAGTTTTATCCACAAAATGAATTATTAATGGAATTATAAGGATTTGATTTTGTTCAGAGTACAAAAATAATTTAGACTATTATAAACTTTTGATTTTAAAACTGAGTATAACATTCATATTTTCCACTAGTGGTTATCAACATGAGGAAAGTACCCCTTAAGAGGGTATTTGAGAACATAAACCCCAAACTCATTGCTGTCGAGCGGATCCCGACTCATATCAAACCTATAGGACAGAGTAGAATTGCCTCATCGAGTTTCTAAGGAGCAGCTGGTGGATTTAAACGGCTGACATTTTGGTTAGCAGCTGAGCTCTTAACCACTGCACACAGTAGGGGGCAATTTTGGTTGTCACAATGACTTATGGGTCAGATTAAAATTGAGTGCTCAGGTGGCCATGTCTGTTAAGTGCCTGAAATGTGCTGGAAAATACCACACAGCTAAGAACCATCTAGCTCTAAATGCCTATCGGAAAACCATGGAGACATACATAGGGTAATCCATAAATTTAGAGACAAGGAAATAGTAATGACAACAAATTAGGGGTAGAAACAGGGTCAGAATTGCCTCTGACTTTATTTCAATGTTTTCCTCTTATGAATACTCTGAATGCAGTAAGGGCTACATAAAGATATAATAACATCCAGAGGAGGATTTTATATCCCATTCAATCCATCAACCACATATTAAAAACCTATTAAGTATCAGATACTGAAATAAAGACAGTAATCACTAGACCTTCCTCTAAGAACTCTATAATTTAGATTAAAAGATGGACGCAAAAAGAAATCCACATGAAAAAGCAATTGATTTGTCTGGAGACGCCTGGGGAGCTTTAAAGAGATGACAACATTTATCAGGTCTGAAAAATATGAATCCATTTCATAAGTCAAGCCATATAGAGAAGATTATTCTAGAGGTAGAATGACCATTGAAACTGGGAGGGGAATGAGAAAGTACATGATTATCCTTTGAGGAACAAGTATACTGAAGTAATGAAAATTTAAGTTTTGTTATGTGAGAAATAGCTGGAGATTGGTTTATATGGACAATTTGAGGCCAGATTGAGAAGGTCCTATTTTCCATGCTAAGAATTCTAAACTTTATTTATAAAATAAAAATTTTTAAAAAGATGTATATTTTTCATTTATGTTGGTCACACGGTAAAACAGTGCTTAGAAAGATAACAGCAAACTTTTTGAAGGACAGATTATTTTGAGGACAATAAACAACACGGGATGTAAGTGATCAAGGGCTTGGAATAATGGAAAGATTTTGATACTGTAGATTAGGAAAGGTGAAAAGTTCTAGATATGTTTTTGAACTAAAATATTTAGGAGACAAGTTATTCAGTGATGATGGTGACATTTGTAGCCTGGGTTACATGAATGGTACTGCCGTTCAGTAAAACAAAGGAAGTTACAAAGAAAGACTGATTTAGAAGTTAAGACTAAATGTTTGTTTTGTATACATTAAGTTTGAGATTTGATACATCTGGGTAAGAAAATTTTGAAGTTATGTTCAATATTATTAAAACTGTTAAATGTCAGTATTTTCCACTGTATACAAATGGTACCATATTATGTTCAAATATACCATCTGTTATTCCATATCTTCTGAGGTACCAACTACAGGGGGAAAAGTCGGATATATCATATTTAGTCTATTAGTTAGCTATCATTCCTATATCTCAATATCTGGTGTATTCTTAAAATCATATTTATTTTATAGGATGGCTGAACAGCACTGTTGAATAATGTAATTACATTTTAAACAGTTACCTATGAGTCAGTTCCAACTCATGACAATCCCATGTGTGTCAGAGTAAACTGATTTTTCAGAAATAGATCTCCAGGCCTTTCTTCCAAGGCTTCTCTGGATAGACTTGAATCTCCAATATTTTGGCTAGTGGCTGAGTACATTAACCATTTGCACTACCCGAAAACTTCTATAAAATTGATGCATTATATATATTTAACTGTTAATTTTTTGTAAATAAATATTTTATAATTTAGAAAAGTTACAGCTCTGCAAGCAAGCATCCAGCCTGAAAGTGTTAAAACATTCTCTCCATCTTCAGTGTGACAGCTATCTTTTCTGGGTTTAAGAGGTTCTCACAACAAGGACCCAAGGTCCAAAGAACAAGCTTCACTCCAGATTCTTGATAGTACTGAAGTAACCCTGATTCTCTACATGATTGGCCCTTTCATAAGCCTAGCAGGATAACAAAACCAACCAATCCTCTAGCTGGACTGCAAGGTGCCCAATCCTATTGGGTGGATTTTTAGGTCATTATTTGCATAGTAAATTGACCAATCCTTGCAAAATTGTGGCTCAGCCAAACATTTTGTGGGAGTTACAAAACTATGGCTAGAAAGACCATATAGAAGTAATTCATTGTACCACATAAAACAGAGCTCCTATGTTCCCCGCAGCCAATTCCTCCTAGTGTTAGCATCTTATATTAGTCTAGCACGTGAGTCACAGTTAATGAACCAATACTAACATATTATTATTAGCTAAAGTCCACACTTTATTCAAACTTCCTTATTTGTTACATAATGGCTGTCCTGTGGGATTTAATTTTAAAATAAGTTAAAAAAAAGGCTCAAGTTTATTATGCATACACTCATTTAGTTTATTGCAAGATAGTCTTGGCAAGGCACACAGGTAAGACCACAAGACATTCAATTAGGATCAGAGGATTAGGACAAAATAAGGTTAGTCCAATGATTAGATCCCAAATCTTTCACCTTTAACAAGTAGTCTTGGGAGAAGGCTTGACCATAGCTCATGCTCAGTGGGGATCCTTCACAGCTAGGGTTGGAGATTGGTGGCAGTGGGCAAAGTCTCACCCTTCATCTCTAGCAGGTCATCCATCTTCAGACAGAGTCAGAAACCAGAGAGAGGCTGTACCAAAATCCAGGGTTTATATGTGATCTTCTCACCTTGGCATCACACGAAAAGCACCAGGTGATGTCATGTTTAACAAAGACTAGTGTGTTACATCTTTTTTCCAAGGTCAGAGATTAGCCATACATTGCATCTTTTCTTCAAGCACAGAGATAAAGGGGGATAATTTTGATTTACACATGTCTCAAAGCCAATTTACAGATATTTAGTTATGTTACACTTTCATTTATCACATCATGCAGGTGCAAAGCCAACTTAAATTGCTGATGACATACTTCACATATTCTATTTTCCTATTTCTAACTTCACATTATAAGTGACATACATACATATATGGTCTTAAAGCATTGCAGAAACATACATAAAAATGTCCTTTTTCTATTACAACATCCAATCCAGAATACCATATTTCCTCCTCATGTCTCCTTAGTACCTATAGGTGGTGGCAGTTTCTCAGATTTTCATTGTTTTGACAGCCTTACCAGTTTTGAGTATTTTGAGGTCAGATGTTTTGTAGAATGTCCCTCAATTGAAATTTGTCTGAATAATTTTTTTTTTTTTTTAGACTGGGGTTATGGTTTTTTGGGAGGAAGATATCAGAGATGAAGTGCCATTTTCATCACATTATCTCAAGGACAACTGTTAGTGACTTATTATTGATCATTTGATTGAAGTTGTCTTTGTAAGGTTTCTCTACTGTAAAGTTACTTTTTCCCTCACTCTTTCCATATTATACTCTTTAGAAAATTCTCACTATGTGCTGTCTACAATTAGGATGTGGGAAATTACGCCCTACTTTCTTGATCAAGGGTAGAAATTTTCTACATTTGAGATTTCTCTCTTATTTATGTAATCATCTATTTATAGCAGCATGGATGCATGGATAGTTATTTTATACTTCATGTTATAACCCAATATTGCTTTATTTATTTTGTTGCTCATATTGTTTCAGCTTTGACCAATAAGAGCTCTTACTGTTGGTTCTTAATGCCCCTATGCATACCTTCGGTATTATGCTTTTCTATTTCAGAGAACTTTCTTGCTTTGCTGCATTACAAGATGTTCCCAGTTGATCTTGTATGTTCCTATCATATCCTTAGAATCTGCCATTTCTCCAAGGAACTCTGATTTTTTTTTTTTTTTAATTTTTTTAATTGGATGATGGTTTCAAAAACCAAAATCGTGGTGCTAAGTGTGCTCATTGCTATTAGGATATCATTGCTTCTAGGTCCTCTCAGCTGACAAGTGAATATACATGTGCATACAAACTCACTTATATACATGTATCTACATATATATATATCTATTAAGGAGCCTTGGTGATGTAGTGGTTAAGCATTTGGCAGCTAACTAAAAGTCTGGCAATTCAAATCCACCAGCCGCTCCTTGGAAACCCTATGGAGGAGTTCTACTCTGTCCTATAGGGCCACTATAAGTCGGAAACAATTTGATGGCAAAGAGTTTGGTTTAGTTTACACATCTATTAAAAAAAAAAAATCAATAGTTGCCCTCAAGTCAGTTCTGACTCATGGCGACCTCATGTGTGTCAGAGTAGAACTGTACTCCATAAGTTTTTCAATGACTGATTTTTCAGGCCTTTCTTCCAAGGTGCCTTGGGAAGATTTGAACCACCAAACTTTCAGTTAACAGCCAAGCACGTTAACCATTTGTACCACCCCAGGTCTCCTATATTAATCATAGTTATTTTAAGTTTCTTGTCTAATAATTCCAACACTTGCTTCATACCTAAATCTGGCTCAGATACTTGCTTTGTCTCTTAAGACAGTGGTTTGATCTTACCCCATCCCTTGGGTTTTAGCATGACTTCTAATTTTTTTTTTAATTAGAGATTTTTTTTCAGGTATTAGGTACTGAGGGAAACAAGTTTTTGTGTGACGATATCTGTTCATGTGGGTAGTAGATTGGCTGAGTTTAATGTTTGTGGTAGCTATTGGTACCAGACTTTTCAAATTCCTGCAATGAGTTTTCACCAATGCTCTAAATGCAATGGCAGCTGTTACTCTTTCCTCCTAGATGTAGGTTTCTGTGCTGTAGTAAAGACAGGGAAGAAAGCTCATGGTGGAATTTTTGCCCATCTCCAAATGCTGCTGTTTCCTCCCAAGTCTGCTTCACAATGGACACTTGTTACCGTTCTTTCTGAGCCTTTTTTTTAGGCCATAGTAGGGTTCACAGAAAAAGAACTTTCAAGATGATACAGGATCCCCAATTTCTGCACCATCCAGGATTTTATACTGCCCTGTCGGTCTTCCTCAATATGACAACTTTTCTAGTTCAGCCCTGGTGTGCCTTCACTCCCTAGAGGCACCACCTCTCTTCAGATTTTAGGCCAGTTGGCTTCTCTGAAAATACAAGTCTTTGATAAAAAACCAAACCGTTTGCCGTCAAGTCGATTCCAATTCATAGCGACCCTGTAGGACAGAGTAGAACTGTCCCATATAGCTTTTAAGAAGCGCCTAGTGAATGTGAACTGCCATCCTTTTGGTTAGCAGTCATAGCTCTTAACCACTACGCTACCAAGGTTTCCAAGTCTTTGACGGAGTTGAAAAAAAGTTGTGAATTTTAAGTTAGTCTGGCCATTTCTTGATGTTCACGTGAGAGCAAACCTGCTTCAGCACTCTGTCCTGGGGCAAAAGCCTGAAGCTGAATACTTTGTAAACCTTTAGTTATTCTTAGAAATCTGCTTCAATTTTTCAATGTTGTAGAGGATTCTAATATGGAGTTATAGAAGGTTATTAATTGATATTTAAGTAATTTATTTTATTATTATTAAATATTTAAATTTCTTCCAGTTTTTCAATCAAGCATTGCTTCTGAGTTTATTTTGGAAATACACCTGTGTGGCTATTTCAATAGGATAAGTATATTGAAATTGAGGTGGTAGAACAGTTTGAATCATCATTCTAAAATAAAAATCTAACAACGTATCTCCCACATTATAGCCTTTCTTTTTTTCCCCTTAAATCAAAGTACGTACTTCTTCATTGTATTGTCAGTTTATAGCTTTACCATTTTCTATTCCACTTACTGCTTCATCTTTTCAGCAATACTGAATTATTCATTCTTCTTCACAAGTACTTTCCAAATCTATTTTGTAATGTAAGTTTAATTCCACAAAGCTTCTCTCACAGAAATTTGATTCTGCATTATGCTTTTTGGTTTTACTCGGGATAGACAAAAGCAATAACTAGATGAAGAATCAGTCTAATAGGCTGTGACACTGATATTGAAGGCATGTCCATTAAGTTGTTCAAGAAACATTTGCATAGTGAATTTTTATTTGTGTTTAGAGCAAAGAAAAGTTTCTATTCCCTCTGCTTATGAATGTGTTTCTTTTTATTAGATAATGAAAGCATTATAACTGACTGCTTTACTTTTTTTTTTTTTTTTTAATTTATTTACAGGAAACCTTTGTCTAACTTTGTTTTCCAAGGTACACTGCCAGCCTAGACTTTATCTTTAACCTCCTTCTATAAAGTGGTTCCCATTTAGGAAAATCAAATCACTACCCTAATTATTGATGCCTTTGAATCATGGCACTGTTGAAGAACATTGAATACACTGGACTGCCAGAAGAATGAACAAATCCATCTTGGAAGAAGTACAGCCAGAATGCTCCTTAAAAGCGAGGGCAGTGAGATTTCATCTCATGTACCTTGGACATGTTATCAGAAGGGACCAGTCCCTGGAGAAAGGCACCATGCTTGGTCAGTGAAAAAGAGGAAGACCCTCAAAGAGATGAATTAACACAGTGGTGCTAACAGTGAGCTCAAACATAGCAACTACTGTGAGGATGGCACAGGACCGGGCAGTGATTCATTCTGCTGTACACAGGGTTGCTATGAGACTGAACCGACTCGAGGACACCCAACAACAACTTCCTAATTATAGCACTTAATACAGAGGGTCTGAGTCATCTAGTGCCGCTATAACAGAAACACCACAAGTGGATGGTTTTAATGAAGAGAAGTTTATTTCCTTACAGTTAAAGTAGGCTGAAAGTCCAAATTCAGAGCGTCAGCTCCAGGGGAAGGCTTTTTCTCTCTGTCGGCCTTCTCTTCAGTGTTCCCCTGGACCAGGAGCTTCTCTGCGCAGGGACCCTGGTCCAAAGGATGCGCTCTGCTCCCGGCACTGCTTTCTTGATGGTATGAGGTCCCCAACTCTCTGCTTGCTTCCCTTTCCTTTTATCTCTTGGGAGATAAAAGGTGGTGCAGGCCACACCCCAGGGAAACTGCCTTTACTTTGGCTCAGGGATGTGACCTGGGTAAATTTGGTGTTACAATCCCACCCTAATCCTCTTTAACATAAAATTACAATCACAAAATGGAGGCCAACCACACAATTCTGGGAATCATGGCCCAGCAAAATTGATACACACATTTTTGGGGGGACATAATTCAAACCATGGCACAGAGTATCCCCAAATCTATTGTTTTTGTGGTGCTTACTTGCAGCAAGTTCAGGGGGAAAAACAACTAAAAATCCCAAGCAATGGAACACAACATAATGCATAAAATTTCAGCCAAGTGGATTAGTATGATATGGAGGATGCTTCAAAAAGTGCCAGGAGTTATGTTTCATAGTGAATAAATTAAAGAGGAAGTTCAGGTTGTTAGGATTAAGAAGTATGATGATAGGAGTACCTGCAAGGAACGTTTGAAGGACAGTCAGAAAATCTGTCATCATTATAAACAGAAAATCAAAGAATAAAATACAACTTGACTTTGGTTAAAAAGAATAAAAATCTTGGTTACAATGATAAAACTTCAAGAAAAAGAATTGTATAAAGGCAGGTGCTTTGAATTATCAAAGCTCTAGGGTAAAAATTATCAGTAAGATAATGTAGAGGGAGTTGGAAACGTTTATGTTCCATTGACTATAAAAGACCAAGGGAAAAACAATCAAATATGGATAAAATATTTTAAACATGTAAGATTTTCTTTCTTATCATCTTCAGTAAGGAAAAGCAAGGGGCTCCCTACATCCTAAGGTCCTCCCTGAACTATTCAATGCAAATTTTTATTTGGAATAATTTTTCAAACACTAAGTAAGACTGCCCACTTAATCTCAGAGGAATGTCAGCAACAACCAGAAGCATGTAAACTATATTTTGTCCTTTTAATCTGTAGAATTTGTGTGATGTCACAAAACTAATTTGTGCACCAAAATTGTGAATGGGTTATATAAGAACCTTGCATAATCAGCTATACAGGCTCTTCCGTTAATTAGGAAACACAGACTTCTTAAGTTTCCCTGCAGATTGCATTTAAGAGAGTGCTTCAACAAATTCAAACTCAAAGACAGCACAATGAATTCATTTTATTTTTTACTCCAAAATATAAAAGCTTATGAGAACAGGTATAAATGTGAAGTAGGTCACCGGTCAAATACTTATGAATTCCTGGATAAGACATTTTAGATTTCTCTCCTGTTGTCATTGCTGTTAGTTACAATCAAATCAGCTACGACTCATGGCAACTTTCTGTTGCCCAGTTCCACACCATCTGCACTATCATTTGTATGTTTGAGTCCATTGTTTTGGCTGTTTCTCTCATGGTCAATAGAATATCAAGAAATGTGCAAAAGAAGTGTGACAATGAGAACCAAAAATCTTTACATCATTAGTGAGTTAGCATAAATATCTAAGAAGACATTCAGGTTAGATGTGAAGTACTGTGGTCTACGTTTGAGAGGTTATACAGAAAACATAATAAGGAAAAAGAAATCACAATGGAAGAATTACCACAAATGTGTCATGAAAACCTGATGCCGTCGAATCAATTCTGCCTCACAGCAACCCTATAGGACAGAGTAGAACTGGCCCATAGGGTTTCCAAGAAGCAGCTAGTGGATTTGAACTGCTGACCATTTGGTTAGCAGCCAAACACTTAACCACTGCACCAATGTCATGAATGAGGTATTTTTTGACAAAAAGAAGACAGTAAAAGGACTCAAAAAGATCCAAATAGAAAAGAGATACTTGGGGATGTCTTTTACATGGTCCACCCATGGTCCAAATGAAGATCTGGATATATTTTACTTTTAAGATGTTGACCTTCATAATGCTAAAAACAAATAACAAAGTAGTTAATGTGAAATATAGTTTCTCTTGAAAAGTCGTTAATATCCAGAAGTACTCTTTCTGTGCAACAACTGTCTGGAAGTGAGATGTAGCTGCCTCCTTTAGCTTGACAAAAATAAATGTTGTTAGGTCATAGTCCCCACCACTTCCTGTTTTGCATAATAAGCTTGTTACAATCAGCTATCCTATTTTCACTCAATGGTTTTTTTTGTGTGTGTGTCTTTCAGTGCATGACTTTACCGCCCTGCTTTAAAGTCATCGTGGTGAGTATTAACAAATTCTCCTGGTGCCAATGTGACATAATCTAGACATTATATTCAAAATGGAACTTACGTAATGAAGCACTCTAAAAGAAAAGAGTTTGTTGGACACATATGTAGATTTTCATGAATATAAAGGTTTATACTCTTCTCTAACCAAGATTTTCCATAATAGACTAAAATGTGCAACATTTCTGAGGAGCCTAGGCAAGATGTTGATACACAGTATATAAAATAAATCCCCTGACTGATAGTTTGGAAAGCAAGCGAAGAAAAGAGCTAAAGCAAACACATTGTGAAGGCTTTGATAGTATGAACTCTTACAGAATTTCAGGAGAGAAGGCAGTTTGTCATGCTTGAGTGAGTGCATGGTTTCAGGGTGGGACTGAGGTAAGGTTGTTCAAAAAGACTTCACAGGGAAATTGATAACTGAATTAACTTGAATAACTCATAATTTTAAAAAAGGCTAGAAAGAAAAACGTAATTTGGGCAGAGAGAGAACGTTAGTGTTTGCTCATATATTGTTGACAAGCTCACAATGCTAAAATGTTGCGATGATATTTGCACCTGACATAAATGAAGTTTGTTGCAAAATAAAATAACCAATTTGCAAACTGTTTGATTTACTAAGTGGCACAACAGTTCTAGTATTGATGGTTATATTCTCTAAACTGTAAACATTATTTAAACCAGAAGATATGGTAGGAGAGAAAAAATAATATAACATTTTACAATGCATTTAAAAATATATTTCACTTTCATTTATCATACATATGTGAATATTAACTATATATTTATCATATATATGTGAATATTAGTATAACATTCATTTGCAGAGCCAATGCATTTTATAGAATTCTTCCTTTCCACCTCTTTCTTTCTTAAAGTAAATCACAGAGAAAAAAAAAACAAACTGAAAAGTTTTTCTCACTGGTTTTTAGAAACTGTAATTCATTTTTTTAGTTATGTTGAAATTCATTAAGAATGATTCTTCTAGAGGATTTGCCAGAGTTAATATCAGGCTTTAATTTTTCAGTGTAACTTTCATAAAGCATTTCTCTGTTTTTTGGCTAAGAACCGACATTTTATGTATCATTAAAAGTTAATGTGGTTTAGTTTGGAATGAAAACTATTGAACATATTGTGTGGAAACAGATTTATGCCATAAAATGTTTTTTGAATGAATAAAAATGGTAGTGTCACACTTCTTTCTCAAAAAGGAATGTTTTGATTCCTGATTCTTTCACTCTTATTCTCTCTGTTTCATTTGTGAATATTGAAATTGGATAAATTCAATTAACTCTCAATTTATCTTTTGGAAAACTAATTAGAAGTTATTGAGTTAAAAACTTCAATGGTTCAAAAATATATTAGAACTATGGAATTTAAAACAATTGGATACATAAACATTCTGACTTCTAAGCTACAGATTCATATGTTATTTATAGAAACCAATCTATTCTTTATAAAAAAATAAATATATCTAAATGTTTTAAGGATGAACTGAAGTTAGTCTAGGAATAGAAGTAGGGGAAAAATTTAGGCGGAAGTAATATTGGAATAATAAAATCTGCTTATTGATGTTTATAACATTATTTGAGTTCTTAGTATACATGAGACACAGTACCAGAGCCTAGGAATCTAATAATGAGTATAATCCTTACATTCATGGATGATATGATCCAACGGAAGAGACGTAATAGAAAAATAATATTTTAATCATCTGGCCACTCCCTAGTTTTATAATGGAAACATGTATCCTTCCCCATTAGGTAGATCCATTGAAATCCACACAAAAGGCACAGGCCTCAGGAACCAAGGCTAGCACAGAAGTATTTTAAAGGTTAGGATGTTCTAATTCATCTCACAATGATATTAAATCTCCCCTTGTTCAAAGGAGTCCAGACTACACAAACACTAACGTCTAGCTCTAGTTTTTTGTTTTCTACAGGTTTTTTTTTTTTAAGTTGTCTTCATATGGGGATAATGTATTCATTTATTATTAATGTATTGTAAATAGAAATGCTTGATGAACACTATAATGTAAATGTATAGGGAACAATTAGGAATTATAAAACAGAAGAAAATGATTCAATTTGAGATGAAGGAGTTCCTAAGGAAGTGATATGTAATTCAAGATTAGCAGAATGAGGAGGAATCTGTCTAATGATAAATGTG
The DNA here is from genome assembly GCA_030035585.1 of Dugong dugon. Classification (NCBI taxonomy): domain Eukaryota; kingdom Metazoa; phylum Chordata; class Mammalia; order Sirenia; family Dugongidae; genus Dugong; species Dugong dugon. The sequence goes on along the minus strand of CM057473.1, from coordinate 27,028,617 downwards.
ATGGAGATATGCTAGGAAGAGATTAGCCTTTATGAAGATCCTGAGTAAATAGGAGAATTGTGCATTGCAGGGATTGATGGAAGGCCATAATGATGAAGGAAAAAAATAATTGAAGAAATAGACAGGAAGAGAGATACGCCACTAACATTTATATATATTTAAAATTTGCACAAGGAAGCTACAGAAAGGCTTTGTGCCCTTGCATGAGATAACTGCATTTGCATTTTGAGGAGATCTGTTGCTTACTGTCTGGGGATTGGACTACGAGGAGTTAGAGCAGATGTGAGGAAAGAAAAAGAAACCACTGCTGTAAATGATAGTCACTTAGCCTGAAGAGAAGTAAGAAGTAGACGGGTTTGAAATACATTTAGGAATTAAAAATGATAGTGTTACGGATTAATTTGTGTTCCCTCAAAATATGTGTAAACTTGGATAGGCCACAACTCCCAGTATTGTGTGATTTTCCACCATGTTGTCTTCTAATGTAATTTTCCTAAGTGTTGTAAATCCTACCTTTACGATGTTAATGAGGCAGGATTAGAGGGAGTTACCTTAATGAGGCAGAACTCAATCTACAAGATTAGGTTGTATTTTGAGTCAAACTCTTGAAATATAAAAAAGATGTGAGGAGAGAGACGGGCTCATGACACCAAGAAAGTAGTGTCAGGAACAAAGCGAGTCCTTTGGACCTGGGGTTCCTGCCCTAAGAAGCTTCTAGACCAGGGGAATATTGATGGACAAGGACCTTCTCTCAGAACTGACAGAGAGAGGATGTCTTCTTCCCCTGGAGCTGGCTCCCTGAATTCAGATTTCTAGCCTCCTAAACTGTGAGAGAATAAATTTCTCTTTGCTAAAGCCATCACCTTGTGGTATTTCTGTTACAGCAGCACTAGATAACTAAGACAGATAGATTTTAATGATGACTGTATATGAAGAACAGAGAGCAGCCACTGTTAAGGGTTTTGTTTGTAAGTCTTACAAAAGTATCAAATTTCTGTAATACAATCTGTGGGCAGAAATTTCCTTTTTAAATTTTGCTTTACATAGGGCACACTCTCACTTTGACAAAAATAATAAATGAAGTAAACTTCAAAATCAAAATTAGGAATTGGGTCTCAATACCTATAACTGCCCAAATAGAAAATGACCTGGGCTTTCTGCTGAGTGATGAAATTGAATGCACTATCTTTTAAAAATAAGAACTGTGGAAAGATAACAATGGATATGCACATATGCTTACATTTTATTTAGGTTCTTTGTTAAAAAAAAAAAAGCATATTTGTTTTCTCAGCAGAAACAAAGCAAACTAAAGATATAGAAACCAATAACAAGTTTTTTTTTTTTTTTTTTTTTTTTACTACATCTCTAACAAAATTAATGTAAAACTATTTCACAATATTCTCTGGTTTAGTGTGTGTCCTTACAGGACACTGCCATATCATTATATCTATGCCTTGTTCATTTTTACATCCCCTGTGTCCAACATACTCCTGGTACATGGGCGTGGAATGTTCACTGAGGCCCGTGAATATTAAATACTTTGACCAAGGTTTTGAGATAATCAGGAAAAAAGAAAACAAACAAAACAGATTTTTCTCTCCTTTCTCTTAAGTATAGGTCCCTGAGTGGTGCGAATGGTTTGTGCTCAGCTGCTAAGGAAATGGCTGGCGTTCAGTCACACCCAGTGGCACTACAGAATAAAGGCCTGGTGATCTGCTTCTGTGAAGATTACAGCCAAGAAAACCCTATGGAGCAGTTTTACTCTGTCACACATGGGGTCTCCATGAGTTGGAATCAACTCGATGGCAACAGATTTCTTTACATCGCATTCTTTCTGCTGCTTCTACGTTATATATTTAAACCAGCTGCCTCTCCCGCTCCCCATTCAATCAACACCTACTGCTATAGTCAGGTTCCTGGGACCTCAGTGTTATTCAAAACCTACTTCTAGGACTGGTGGCTTGGTCCCAGTTTGCCTTTACCTCAAACCATTTCTTCATCTCCTTGGGTCTTTACCTTGTCTCGCCTTACTAATTCTTACTAATTCCTCATTTATACCCTTATGAATCTGAGAATTAACTAATTTTCAGTTACTGTGACTTGGGAGTTTAGTACATACCTACATCCCCTTTTCAGGAGGTGTTTGCCTCGCGGTGTTCACATGTCCCCACAGTCTGATTCAGCTCAGCTCTTGACCCTACACTGGTAGGAAGCAATGTGTACAAATGCCCTCCTCCCTCTACCACACACTTGCCCCTGCCTCCGAAACTGAAAATCTATTACTGTTCACATATTTGAAAGCAGAATTTTATTTTAGTGGCGAGACAATTAGATTTAGAATCACCAGAATAACAGAATGAAGGAAAAAATTATATCTTATAGAGATCTCAAGGGCAACATGTTTGGGTTAAGATCTATGGCATGTAAATGGTTCAGGTAGGACGAAGCCTCGCCAAATGCATGAAGTGTGCAATATATGATACTCCCTCTCTCTTTCAATAAACAACTACTTCCTTTTTTGTAGAAAGTCTTTCCCTCTTCTGAGGACCTTCTCACCAACCCAGAACCTACTTTGGATCTATTTTTATTTTTTGGGTGCTAATTAATCTCTGGAACTCTAGCAGCACAGTGGTTAAGATCTCAGGCTAATAACCAAAAAAGTCAGCAGTTAGAATCCACCAGCTGCTCCCTGGAAACCCTATGGGGCAGTTCTACTCTGTCCTATAGGGTTCCTATGAGTCAGAATCGACTGGACCACAACCTGTTTTGGTTTTAATTAATCCCTGCTGAGGTTTTAGCTGATAATTCACATAGAAATTAATGGTGCCTCAGGGTATGACTAATCTGGAAACGATTTGTATTTTAAAAGAAAACATTAGGTTTTAGTGGATTAAATCAAGGCACTGGATTTCCAGTAGAACAGTTTATGCTTTTTAAGCAGAGAAAATTTTCTCATTTATCCTAGGTTCTATTAGCAAATTTTTTGTTTAAACTAGGAAGGTTAAGCTTTGTGATCACTGGAGCTGAGAATAGGACAATACCAAACTTCCTTAAGGATATCCCCACTGGTGGTCTAGAAAAATATCTAAAATAGACTGAATGAGGTATCTAGAGACAGTCTCTTACAGGTTGTTATTAGCTGCTGTGTGATATTATTTCATTTGTGAATATTTCCTAGTGGGTAAAAATAAATCCATAAATAAGAACTTGGAGTGTAAAAGTAGTTCTGTGCTACTGGTGGTGGTGGTGTTAGTTGCCATGGAGTAGATTCCTACTTAGCTTTTGATTACCAACCAAAAGGTTGGCAGTTCAAGCCTAATCAGAGGAAGCTTGGAAGAAAGGCCTGTTGATCAGCTTCTAGAAGGTCACATCCGGGAAAACCCTATAGAGTGCATTTCCACTCTGACACAGATGGGAATGCCATGAGTTGGAGTCAATTAGATGGCAACTGGTAACTGGTACTACTGCTAACATCCTTTAATAAATATATTTAAGTGATAGAAAATAGAAATTGCCTTAAGTTTTTGTTTGTTTGTTTTTAGTTGTTACCCTATATATGCTAAAACTTCAGTTTATCATAAAATTATGTATCATGTTTTTGATGCTTCTCCAAAATGTGAGACTTTTATACTAATGCTGTTAATACACCACCATGTAAAAGTCATGATTGCTATGGACTGGAATTCAACCTTTGAAATGTTATAGATATTCATTAATTTTAATAATATAAAGAGAATAGATCCAAAATAATTTTTCTTTGACTAAGATAGTGTTTTCAATTCCATTCCATGCTGTGTTATCTGCCTTCCAAACCTCTCCAAAATCTAGTTCCATCGTGTCCAGCCAGTCATTTTCCTAGTGATCTACAGCACCTACCAGAACATCCCGAAAGCACGCCATATATATGTCTACTCTATTGCTTTGCATTGTTTCATTCTCCCCACAATGCACATCACCAGCCCCACTGTTTCACCTTATGGAGGCTAGGGTTCTATCTCTGTAACTCCCAACCTAGGAGACACTGAAGCAGTTAGACCCTGAGTGACAACTGATAAAAGAATAAATGAAGCTTCTACAGCTTCTTCAATAGTTGTTGGCCTCCCCATTCCTTGAGGAACTAAAACATAACTTTACATCTAATTCCATGTATCCTGACAAAATGAGCCCTTCATGTGAGCAGTCATATCTCTGAAATTTTATTTCACTATTTTCTAATGGAGAGGATATAATGTTATACTTCTTTTGTGCACCCTACATTGTCTACCATAAGGATGAGAGCATGTGCATGGTTTTAAGACATGCAACGAAGTACAGTTCTCCCTTCTGTGCTCATCTGTGTGCAAAACTCTGAGATGAATTTAGAGACATATAAAATGTGGTCTCTTTGCTTATGAGAAAAAAAGTAAAAAAAAGAGAAATAGAGTGAGATAGAGAGGAACAGTAAGAGAATAATATAAAGTCATTTTCTTTATAGTTTTTCCAATTTATTTAGAAAACATTTTTAGAAATATTACTGCATTTAATAAACCTACCCTACTAATTGTAGTGGTTCAGTGCTAACTGAAAGGTCAGCAGTCCGAACCCACCGGCCGCTCCAAGGGAGATAGATGTGGCAGTTTGCTTCCCTAAAGATTACATCCTTGGAAACCCTACGGAGCAGTTTTACTCAGTCCTATAAGGTCGCTATGAGTTGGAATTAACTCGATGGCAATGCGTCGGGTTGAACCCCACTAACAGAAATAATTTAATTTTACAAATTAAGACACTATTTTTATTAGTTAAGTAACTTTATTAATTTCACACAGGATTTATAATTTAAAGGGAGTTGTATTTTTATCTAATAGAGAAATTGTAATTTTAGGAAGGTTAATTTATACTAGACTTATGCTTTCAGAGATAATCTAGAGATAATCATATGCTTTTTTTTTTTAGTTTTACAGGATAAGAACATGTAAATCCCCTGGGTAATTTGCTTGTGTAATTAATTACCATCCCAAGATCATAAACATTTTTTTCCTTCCTAATGTCTAATTAACACTATTCCAGCAAATTATGAAGATTTTTATTCTTCTTATGACCTTTATGCATTTATCAAAAAAGAAGGTCAACATGATTCTCATAATCAGTCTTAGTGTACTTGAAAACAGGTATAAATTATCCCTTTAAATTTTTTTCCCTGATCTAAATATATACCTAGAAATGTTCTAGATTTTTTCCTAGTGCTTATTTTTTTATCTTTGTAATTATCTTGGTAACCTTCTTACTACTATTAAAATGGAAACAACATTACTAAGATAAAGGAAGAATATATTAGAAAATTTATTTCAACTCCTTTTTATTTATTTCTAGAATTTATACATTTTAATAAATATTTAGGGCAAACAAAAGCCTGACCAATACCCATCAAGTACATACTTGACCCATCAAGACACTTTCCTAGGTATCATGAGGTTGCAAATAAATTTTAAATGCACTCTTGCCCTCAAAACACTTTGTATTTTGGTTGCAATAACATGGCAGAAAAAAAAATAAAAGGTAAATAAAAATATACATATAACAAACAAAAAGGAAGGAAGGGAGAAGGATGAGGGAAAAAAAGAAGTAAGGGAGGGAGGGAAGGAAAAAGAAGAAAAAGTAATCAGGGTAATGTAGATTTGATGCCAACCAATGATCTTGGCAGAGGAGCTGAACAGTTTAGAAAGTTTTCAGGTAGGGAGAGTATCGTAAGGCTTTTTACTTAACCGATATGTTCTCCCAGTTACTCAAGACCTCCTTGTTCCATAAAGTTCTCTTGACTAATCCCTTGCTGACCTCATCTAGTGCCACCTTTCTTCCCACTCTCATTGTGTACTACCCACGTTAGCCCTTTTTCCCCCCTTCAAATACACCAAACTTATTACTGCTTCAATTTTTTGCACATGTGGTCACTCAGATCTGTTCTAGGGCTATCATAGTTTGTACTCCTGCGATCCAAGTTTCTGCTCAGATTTCATTTCTTCAGAATTCCTTCCTTGACCACTCTTACCTAATATTGATTGACCCTCTTAACCCTACCACCGTTATTATTATTCATTTTTAATGAATTAAAGGAAAGCCACAGCAGCAATTTTTTATTAATTTACTTTTTAATTAATTAAAATTGATTTACAGCAAAACTGCTTTGTTTCCTTGCCTTTTCAGTGTCTGGAGGCTGTCCTAATTCCTTGGTTTATGGCCCCACATTGCCTTTCCTTGTGCTGCTTTCATCATCACATCACCTTTGCTTCCTCTGTAGCCATATCTACCTCTACCTTCCTCTTATAAGGACACATGATTCCATTTGGAGCCCACCCTAACAATTCAGAATAATTTCTCATCCCAAATCCTTAATTCAGTCACATCTAAAAAGCCCCTTTTGCCATATGAGGTAACAAATACAGATTCCAGGGATTAGACCTGGATCTATGGTTATAATTCTTGTATCTAAACTCCTTAAGCTCTCTAGTCTGAACCTCAGAACTGTATACTTTGATAACTTATCACCTAGGTATTAGATATGTGTCAACCTTTATCTTCTCTGAAATCAGATTGTAAACCTCTTAAGAGTCAGGTTTATAACTTCTAGTCTATTACGATTCAACAAAATAAATTATTTTTACCAGATAATGGATTGTCAAACTGTGAGCACCAAACACTTTAATCATTATAAAGCCAGTTTTCATCTAGGACTTTGAGTCTCTCCAGACCCCAAACCATATTAAATCAAATCTTTTCATTAGATTTGTTTTCATTCTAGGACTATCTTCCCCTAGGTTCTTCCTTCCATCATTCCATTCTCTCTCTCTCTTAGTTTCTCTCTCCCACTTCTTTCTTTTCTTACTACCTTCCTTTCCTTTTTTATTCCCCTTCCCATGCATGAACTCTACATTTGACAAATGCTGGATAATGTTTTTATATCTTTATCATATAGAATTGGAAATCTTTATTACTATTGGAAAAAAATATTTAAGCAAAATGAAAATACTTTTCTCAAAGAAAACTGAATTTCAACTTCATCAAATATCTTGTTTGTATATAATAAATTGTGATAGAAACAAACCAAAAAATGTTTAGTTTATACCTTTTATCATTTTAGTTATTTTTTTATGCTTCACAGAAAGGGTATTTCAAGAATACTAGCTTACATAAATATTCTGTAGCCCATTCATCTTTGTCATCTTCTAGACTTTCTTGATATTTGGCGGTAGGTATGTTGTTGGAAATAATTTAACACAACATTCAAAATGACTACACCTTTCATATATCTTCATAGCTGTAAGTTCATATGGTTTACTTAAATAACACTTGAATCTGCTTTTCCCTTTTATGTCAGTGGCCATGATCATGTAAATAAACAAAAGGGAAATAAACTTAGAGCATAATTATAGCGTTATCTTTAAAAAAAACTTCACTTGATTTTAAATTCACTTGTTAAATGATTAATAATGACTTGATCGCATATATAATCTGAAATACACAAATGTAAGGTTTAAATTTTTTTTTCTTCAACAACTAGGAATCCATGATTAAATCTGAACACACAATGATGAATTCTCATACTTCAAAGCATTACTTGAATAATTTCTTCCCAGATGTTATACTAAGTTTGAGAAAACGTTCCATTAAAAATTTATGGAACTGACTTATTGAGTAATGAAGACAACCATCTTAGCAGATGGAGCACCAAATAAGATTTGACTTTCTCAAAAAGTGCCTCATACATGATATCTGACAACTTATTCTTTATTTTTTTTTAACATCTGGAGTAGAAAAATGGATTTAAATACTTGTGTTGGAACCCCATTGATGCAACTGATAATTCCTAAAACACCAAAAAAAAAATTAAAATTTATGCCAAGAAATTTCCAAAAAGAAAAGAAATTATCAGCCATTAATTTCAATTAGGATAACATTGTTGCATTTTCCTATGGAGTATATTAGTAGTGATGAATTATAAAATCTTACTTTTCATTTAATTTATTAAGTACCTCATGTTCTTATTCTATAAATATATACACTAATTTTTAAAGGATATTAATATTTATACCATTTTGTTCATTATTATTATACGTGAAGTTAAATACATGATGGAATGAAAGTTAAATAATTAGAGAGAATTTAAGGCTTGGGCAGTATAATGCTTTCATTCAACTCCATATTATAGTAGGACAAATTTCTACTTTATAGTAAGAGCACTGTTGTAAAGACAACTATATAGTAAGTGGTACTCAGCTACCAAAAACCAGGCAAATAAGGCAAGGCCAAGATGGGATGTTCATGAAGCCCTACCACAATCTGAAGTTACGGAAGGGCAAGGGCGTTAATCTTAGGACAGTCATGCAGAAATGTGTGTCTTAACCTCCAATTACAATTAATAGGAAACTTATGAAGTTATTAAACTTTGGAAGTGTATCCAAGTGTTAAGGGGACAGGTAGCTGGAGTATCTCAATAACAGTTTATAGGGACTCTAGATGGTGGGAGAGTAGAACTGTGTCTTTTCAACCTTCTGTCTCCAGTACCTCTTATAGCAGAAAAAGGAATGCAAGAAGAGAGAAGAGGGACTTAGTGGAAGACTGGAGTTCAGGTACCAGAATCAACCATTTTAGAGAAATTTAGTCCCTATTATGGATTGAATTGCTCCCCAAAATTGTCTGTCAATTTGGCTAGGCTTTGATTCTCAGTATTATGTGGTTATCCTCCATCTTGGCATAAAGGAGACTGGAGAAAACCCAAGAGTATGGCTCCCAGACACCCTTTTAGCTCAGTGGCGAAGTTATCTCCGAGGTTCACCGTTCAGCCTGGGAGTGGACAGCCCCATAAAACCAAGTGAGACTAATGAGGTACAGCAGTCCAGTGACAAGGGCCAGAAGGCAGAAGGGGACAAGGAAGCTGGTGATAGGTAACCCAAGGTTGAGTAAGGATATTGTTGATGTGTTGTGAGATTGTTAACCATTGTCATAGGGCAACATTTGTAGTAACTGTTAAATGAGAAACTATTTTGTTCTGTAAGCCTTCATCTTAAGTGAGAATAACAGCACAATTGAAAGAGCGTAGTCAATGTCACTGAACTGTGCACGTAGAAATTTTTGAGATGGTGTATCTTTGGCTATGTGTATTTTCACCAAAAAAAAAAGAAGGTTGAGAAGTTAGAGGGTTGACATGCTGTGGGGTTGTTAACCAATGTCATAAAACAATATAGTACCACTGTTTCGTGAGAAACTACTTGTTCAGTAAGCCTTCACGTGATTTGATGCAATTATCCTGTGTGTTGTAAATCCTAGCCTTTATGACTGCAGTTATAATCCTATTTGGGACTGAGTTGGTCATTATGTTAATGAGGCAAGACATGATCTACAGGATTAGGTTGTATCTTAAGTCAGTCTCTTTTGAGATATAAAAGAGAGAAGCTAGCAAAGAAGAGAGGGACCTCATTACTACCAAGCAAGAAGATCCAGAAGCAGAGCGCTTCCTTTGGACTTGGGGACCCTGTGGTGAGAAGCTCCTAGACCAAGGGAAGATTGATGGCACGTACCTTCCCCAAGAGCCAACAGAGAAAGAAAGCCTTTCCCTGGAGCTAGCACCCTGAATTTGGACTTCTAGCCTCCTAGACTCTGAAGGAATATATTTCTGTTTGTTGAAGCCATCCACTTGTGGTATTTCTGTTATAGCAGCACTAGATCTAAGACTGGACCCAAGTCTGAGACTCAGTCTCTGAGAGAGAGAATATTTATGTGAAGAAGAATCAGGATTTGGTGCAGGTTCTCCCATAAAAAACCCATTGCTGTCAAGTTGATTTTGACTCATAGCAATCCTATAGGAGAGAGTAGAACTACCCCATAGGGTTTCTGAGGCTGTAATCTTAATGGAAGCAGACTTCCACATCTTTCTCCAGTGGCACGGCTGGTGGGTTGGAACCTCCAACATTTGGTGAGCACCTGAGCACTTATTCGTTGCACCACAATGGCTCCTGTGCAGGTTCTCTAGTTACTGGAAAATTTGGTTACCACAGTCAGACAGGACCTGGAACAAGGATGATTTTAATGTTGAATTAGTAAACTACAGTCCTAAAGCTACTTTATTCCCAGTGACTCAAGCCAACTGGATGCTAACCTGAGGATAAGGCTTAACTACAGCTGGTATTGACTTCAATGAATACATGAACTACCCAGCTGAAAAGCAGCCAAGAAAACATTAAATAAAGTACTACCGTGTGGTAGGTCAAAAAGAAATTTTCAAGTCCAATAGCCATGTGTTGTATTAGAGCACAAAAAAAAAAAAAAAAAAATTAGCCCTGAGCAAGCAACTTATATTCTCTCAGAATCTGTTTCTTCATTTATAAAAATTGGTTTAAGAAATAAACATAGGCAAAGCTATTTCAGGACAGACAACCATACTTGGTCTGGCTTAAAAAATAATAATAAAGTGGTGGGGGGGATGGGATTGAAATAATCTATTAAGCTGTTTGGTGAAGGAAAATGTTTACAATTCTTTATGTTCAAGACAATGACAAATTCTAGTGGAATCAATTGAAATGCTTTTCATTATCTTCCCCCCAGAATAAACATTGAAATTTTAATAATATATTTAAAATGTAGATATGTCAATACAGAAGCAATAGAGAAAAGCAAGTTTACTAAATTAAGCAATTTTCTCCTTTTTTCTCATCTCTTCCATTAACAATGCGAAATACTAGCTACCTGTAATGGGACTGAACTGACAATACTTTCTGAAAATAAAAACTTTAAGATTCAAAGAATAACCAAAGATTAGAACATACTCAATGGGAGTTAAAGAAGTTGTACTGTCTACAGCAGAAAATATCTCATACATCTTCATTTCTACTACTCCAAGGTACAATAAAGTCCCAAAGAAAATTACTTTCATGAGTGATAAAATTGAGGTAGCTTGCTGTAGTAATAAGTTTCTCTCTTTTTCTTTCTTTTCTTCTTTTTTCTATTTCAAGATAATGTAAGAAGCATGAGAGTCCTTCAGTGCTGTATTTGAAAAATTTTCCTTCAGTGTGTTTTTAAGAATAATTATTTCTTGTCAGTAATGAGTTATGTGGTTAAAGCTCATGCTGTATTATAAAATACTCAGAGACACTTCACAAAAATATAAAAATTACCTTTTCATCTTTAATTTGCCAAAAGACATGCACAGAAGTGTGTGTGTGTGTGTATGTGTGTGTGTGTGTGTGTGTGTGTGTGTGTGTAGTGAAAGAGAAAACCAGAAGTAGAACAAGCGGGGAGCAAAGGAGCAAATGAGAAGCAGGTTGAGGAGAAGACAAAAATAATTATAAAGAAACAATTCAATCAATTACAACTTAATAAACCTTGTACTGAAAATGAATTAAATACTTTTGAATTTAAAGTGATTCAATTAAAATTGTGTGACTGAAATTGTAGACATAAAATAGTTGCTTAACATATAAATCTTTAGTGATGATACTTTAAATTGAAATAATACATTTCAGAGATATAGAATACCTCTTTACAATTAGATTATTTTATAGTATATATTGTAAAAATGAGTTATTTGTCTTCTCAGAAGAATAAAACGTATCAACCAGACAAAGTTAAACATTTGAAAAGTGAGACAGGTTGTGTTGTGATGGTCACAGCCCAGAGATACAGACCCACTAAACAACTGAGATTTAATCATAAGATTGTTATGTATTTCCCCTCATAGACACATTTTATCACACACCAATCAGATTTCCATTATAAAACAGTGGATTAAAGCTGAAGGGGCTATAAGACATAGACTCTCTTTTAGGGAAGAGTATTTATTGAAGACAAATGCAAATAAGGGGGACAGAAAAAAGAATATGAGAGGAATATTATTAAGTCTCTAGCATCTACAGCTACAGCAGACATTAAGCACACCTGAACTCCTAGCCAGATTAACATAAAACCTCACACTAAATGAATAATTACCTATTCCTGTTACCTGATACAGCATATCCAGTGTTTAACAAAAATGACTAGACATGTCAAAAAGTCAAGAAAAATCACACTCCTAAAAGATAAAGGAGGCATCATCACCAGAGTCAGATACGACATAGATACTGGAATGATCAGATGGGAAATGTAAAATATCTTAATAAAAATTACATAGGCTCTAATGGAAAATGGAGAAAACATGTAAGAATAGATCATCGATATAAGCAGATAGATGGAAACACTAAACAAGAACCAAAGTAAATGCTAGCAATCAAAAACATAGCAATAGTAATGAAGAATGACATTAAGGAGTTCACCAGTAGCCTAGACCGGTTGAGGAAAGAATCAGTGAACTTAAAGATGAGTTAATAAAAACTTCAAAAATAGAATGCAAATAGAAAAAAGAACAATAATTAAAAAGCACAACAGAACAAGAAATGTTGGAAAATTTTTAAAGGTACAACACATGTGTAATTTAAATACAAGAAGGAAAAGAAATACAATGGAGCAGAAGAAATATTTGAAGCAATAATGGTTGCAGCTCTTTCAAAATTAGGGATCGACATCTAATCATAGATCCAAACAGATCAGAGAAAACCAAGCACAATAAATATAAGTAAGTCTATACCCAGGCAAATCATATTCAGACTGCAGAAAAAAAGAGACAAAGAACAAAAATAAAATCTTTTAAAAACTCAGGGGAGGGGCAGTTTATCTATAGAAGAATAAGAATAAAAATTACAGTGGAATTCTCATCAGAAACCATGCAAGAAAGAAGAAAATGGTATGAAATATGATAGGTGTAGGAGAAAAAAATGAAAAACAAACAAACAAACAAACAAAAAACCCGCTGACTTTGATGTACAGAATTGTATCTTAGAAATTTAATAGATGCTCAGGTGTGTCATGCATAAACTCACTTAATTTACTGCAAGGTAGTCATGCCAAAGCATGCAAGTAAGACCTCACAACATACATTTAGAACCAGAGAATCAGAATTAACAATTACAATTCTAATGCTAGTGAAATGGCTAGGGTCCAAATCTTTAGACTTTAGGCTTTTACCTTTACCAAGAGGTTTCAGGTGAAGGCTTGACCACTACCACAGCTGGAACTCTGTGGAAGTACCTCGTAGCTAGGTTCCGAGGTCTATGGTGGTAGGCAGAGTCTCAGCAGGCTCTTGGTCTTTAGAGAGAGTAGGAGACTAGAGAAATGTCCTTTTGCCTCTGCCTTCTCTCAGTTTGTGAACAGAAATTCAGGATTTATATGTGAAATTGTCACCTTTGCCTCACACAATAAAGGCAGTGTGATGGTCAAAGATTAGTATGTTATGTGTTCTCTCCAGAGTTAGAGATTAGTCGAATGATGCGTTTTTTTGCTTCAAGGTTAGAAATTAGGGAAGTGGTTTGACTTATGTCTCAAGGATAGTTTACAAAGATTAACTATCTTATGTCTTCTTTACCACAGCAGGTCAAGTCAAAGTCAATTTAAAGGTTTATGTTCTTCACATACTTCACATGCTTCTATGTGTCTATGTCCAAGTTTAAATATTTTCTAAATAACGTTCTCATGGCTTATAGTTAACTGTTAGAGAGCCTCCCAAAAGTAGACATATTTCTATTTCTAAATTTATATTAAGAGTGATTATACATATGTATTTTGAAAGCATCATAGCAACATACCTTATGGGATTTGAGAGCATTATAGAAACACACAAAACAGAAAGCAAATTCTATATAAAAAGAAATCATCGCTCAAAAGTGAAGGAGAAATAAAGACATTCTCAGAAAAATAAAGATTGAGGGACTTCATCTCCAGCAGATCTTTAATGCAAGAAATGTTTTTAAAAAAAAGGTGTTTTAGGTAGAAGTAAAATTATATAGGTCAAAAACACAAATCTACATAAATAAGAGAAGACTGTCAGAGAAGGAATATATATATATATATATATATACACACACACATATTATTATCTAAAAGTTTATTGTTGGTTTAAAGTAATAATAGTAACAATGCATTGAGTGATCATACATATGGACATGGGAAATGAATGATAACAAAGTCATAAGGGACAGGAAAGAGGAATTGGGAATATGTATTATAAAGTACCTGCACTACACATGAGGAGGTGTAGTGTAATTTAAAAGTAGACATAGATTAGTTAAAAATGTATATGGCAAATGTCACGGAGTGAATTATGTCCCCCAAAAAATGTGTATACCAATTTGGCTGGGCCATGATTCTCAGTATTGCGTGGCTGCCCTCCATTTTGTGATTGTAATTTTATGTTAAAGAGGATTAGGGTGGGATTGGAACACCCTTATTAAGATCACATCCCTGATCCAATGTAAAGGGAGTTTCCCTGGGATGTGACCTGCCCCACCTTTTATCTTACAAGAGATAAAAGGAAAAAGAAGGAAGCAGGGAGATGGGAACCTCATACCACCAAGAAAGTAGCACCACGAGCACAGTGTGTCCTTTGGACCCGGGGTTCCTGTGCAGAGAAAGGGGAAGAATGATGACAAGGACCTTCCTTCAGAGCCGAGAGAGAGAGAGCCTTCACCTGGAGTTGATGCCCTAACTTTGGACTTGTAGCCTACTAGACTGTGAGAGAATACATTTCTCTTTGTTAAAGCCGTCCACTTGTGGTATTTCTGTTATAGCAGCACTAGATCACTAAGACAGCAAAATATTGAAAAATGATAACTTTTTAAGAAACTAATACAGTTGATATGACAAGGGAGAAGATAAAATGTAAGAATATTAAATGATCAATTAAAACCAAAAGAGGCAGAAAAAGAGGGAACAAAAGGAAACAAAGAGCAAATAGAATTTAATACATAGAAGCAGTTAAAACCAAGGTAGATGTTCACAATACTTTACCAGTAATATATTTAAATTTGACTGATATAAATCCATCGAATAAAAGAGTTTGCTGGAGTGGATTAAAATAAAATACCCAATTTTTTATTGTCTACAGGAATCCTACTTTAAATAAAAGAGTCAGGTTAAAAGTAAAGAGGAGGAGAAAAATATAAGATATAACACTCATTAAAAAGAAAAAAAAAAGAACTGCAGTAGCTATATTAACTTCAGGGAAATCAGACATTAGAAAAAGAAAAATTATTAGGGATAGAAAGGAACATTACATATGATAAAAATATCAACGCTCCCAGAATACATAACAATTCTCAATGTGTATGCACTTAAAAATAGAGTATCAAAACATGTGAGGTAAAAAGTGATAAAACTGACAAAAAAAATAGTCAAATCGACTATTATCGTTGGATATTTCAACATGCCTGTTCCAGTAGTTGGTAGGTTCAACAGGTAAAAAAATTAATAAATAAAATCTGTAAGGCTCTATTTGACCTGAGCAGCACCATCAATCAACTTGGTCTATTTGACATTCATAGAATACACATTCTTCTCAAGTTTACATGGAGCATTCACCAAGGTAAGCCATATTCAGAGCCATGAAACGTGTCTTATCAAATTTAATACAATAGAAATCATACTAAGCGTATTCTCAGACAGCAATGGAATTAAACTGGAAATTGAAATAAAAGAGATAGATAAAAAAATATGAAATATTTGGAACTTAAACAACACACATCTAACTAACACATGGGCTAAATAAGAAGGTATTCAGGATTGGCTCAAAATTCAAAAATCAATCAATGGAATCCACCACATCAACAAGCCAAAGAAGAAAATGTCTTAGGTTCACATAAATTGATGGAGAAAACTATTTGACAAAATGCAACACTCATCACAGTAGGAATAGAGAATTTCCTCAATTTAAAAAAGGTCATCTACAACAAAGCTACCGTCATAGTTATTAGGGAGAAATTAGATATTTTCCACCTAAGACTGGGAACAAGGCAGGAAGTTATCTCTCACCTCTTCTATTCAGCACCATATTGGAAGTCCTAGTTAGTTCAATCATACGGGAAAAGGAAATAAAAATTATTCAGATTGGAATAAATAGTTTATATTCACAGACGACATGATTGCCTATGTAGCAAATCCCAAAGAATCAACAGAAACTCTCCTGGAGCTAATAAAGTGAGTACAGCAAATTCGCAGGATAGAAGCTAATAAAATATGAATAGAATCTGTAAAAATTAAGGCAAAAAAAAAAAAACTTCACATAAGCACTCTAGTTGATAAAATAGTATCAAATGGGAGTATGAGTTAATTCTGATACTGCTATACATGTATACTGGAATAGATGGTGGGAGATGTTTCTCACTGTGAGTTTACATATAAGCTAGTATATTCCAAGTGGTAATAGATTAGAGTTGAATATAAATTTATGAGTGGCTGAATATAGATAGAATTGGATACATATAGAAATAGATACAAACATGGTAGTATACACTCATGCATTTCCTTGTGCTATAAGCTGATAGGCTGTGACCTCAGCCATACCAAGTATGCCTAGCACCCATTTTATGGTTATTAATACCATTCTTCAATAAAATAAACCAGGACTCCTTAGAGAAATGGATGATACTGGAACTGAGGCAGGAAATCTAAAAGATAAGCCTGGAGTATCTTGTAATGTTATAAAGTGAAAAAGTGATTAAAAAAAAAAAAAAGTAACAACACAAACACAATGATGGGAGTATGTCCAAGGGACATAGGATTAACCTAGGAGAGCTCAGGATGGCCAAAGCTGGAAAAATTTCAGCAAAATAAATAAATAAAATAATATTGGATTATAACTCAAAGTAAAAAAATAAATGCATCAATCTATACTGATATTAATAACTGAATAAATAAACTGAAGAGAAGAGACAAATCTCCCATCCAGAAGTAGTTCAAATAATTTATACAGTTGCTTTGCCCTACAGGAGGTGAAGCATAGCTCCCTGTTTTTTAAGTGTGGACTGAACATAGTGGCTTCCTTCTAAAGGATACAGCATGGAGTGGGAAGAAACCACAGTGGAAAGCTTTACAGCGGAGAAACTTGATAAACACTATCTCAGCCAGTTGATCAAAGTCAACTTCATCAGTGATGTTATGTTGAAAGTAACTACTCTTGATATGATGTTAAAAAAAAAAAAAAAAAAAAAAAAAAGACACTTTACCTTGAGGTCTTTCTTCCAAAATCCTATAACTCCAGTCTAATCATGAAAAAATACATCAAATAAATACCAATAAAAGAAAAAAAAATGACCAGTATTCCTCAAAACTGTGAAGATAATCAAAAACAAGAAATGACTGAGAAATTGTTAGAACCAAGAGGAGCCTAAGGAGACTTGAGAACAAAATGGAACACGGTATCTTAGATGAGATTCTGGAACTGAAAAGGTGGGGTGGGGGGAAGGCACAAACTAAGGAAATTTGAATACAGTATAGACTTTAAACATTAATAATAATGATCAATATTCATTCACTAATTGCAACAAATGTCCTATATTCATGTAAGTTGTTAATAACAGAGGAAACCAACCGGGTAGGAGGTATATGGGAATCTCTCTAATATCTTCCTAATTTTTAGGTAAATCTAAAACTGTGCAAAAATATAAAGCTTATTTTAAAAAAAAGTTATAGTAGGGGTTTTCAATGTAATACCAGCATGGTGATACTAGCTTTCAGTCTTCCAATATTCCATTTCTTTAATGTTAAGGGAGCAACATCTACACCTCTGCTCAGGAGTTGTCCATCCTCTTTTTAGTTATCTTTTCATCTCTGCTTGTTCTTGTTGTTATCATTGTTGTTGTTAGCTGCCATCCAGTCGATTTCGACTCGTAGTGACCCCATGTGACAGATTAGAACTGCTCTCTAGAGTTTTCTAGATGTCTAGATTTTTCTTCCATGGAGCCAGTGGGTGGGTTCAAACTACCGACCTTTCAGTTTGCAGCCAAGCACTTAACTGTTGCACCACCAGGGCACCTTAGCTGATCACAGTATTAAAAGAAATACAAAAAGAGCTTTAAATTTTCTGTGTTAATTATTCCCTTATAACTCTTTGTATTAAAAAAAAAAAAAAAATCTCTTGGTCAGGGTAACATAAAATTTAGCCAAAGGAATCAAAACACAGTAGAAATAGAAGAATGACAATCTATCTTGGTGAAATAAAGAAAATTTTAAAATATGAACATTGAATAGCAGGTACTGCTCCCAGTTATAATCTTAGCACCCTGGGAATCTGAGAAGCTACTGAAGTGTGCTATTTAAAGTAAACGGAAGTTACTAATGGAAAGTGTGTATTTACCTTAAAAAGGTGCTACCAACCAACTAAATATTTCATTCTTTCTTTTCTTTGCTTTTCAGTCGGATTTATTCCAGCTCAATATGGCAACACAAGTTATTTTTTACAAATGGTAAACTCTATTGGTTAGTTATATATGTCTTTAATTATAAGCAAAATAACTTGTACATAAAAATGAAGTTCTATTGAAACACAGGATTCATCACAGAAAACAATTAGAGTCCTCTCTGGTGGTAGAATGGTTTATAATAAAGGCTAACAGAGCCTAAAATATAGAGATTATCAACAGTCTACTATAGTTGTTTTTGGCTAGTTTTAGGAACATTGTTTTAGAAACAATTATTCTGAGTCTATTAAATACTTAACAATGTGCTAGAGGCTTCAGAGGACATTAAAATCACATAAGACAAAATACTTCAAAGTACCTGTTAGTTTAATGTTGGGGGCAGGAGGTGGTATAGAGATGAAGTAAAACAAGAACATGACTACTGATAAAATAAAGTAAGTGTTGTAAGTATCATAAAACCAGAGGTGTCTAGTGGAGAGAAGAGCAGGAAATTCTTAGACCAAGTGATATCAGTTATAGAACTGATATAAAGACTGAAAAGGAAAAGCTAGGTATAGCATGGATAGTGAATCTATGAACAAAGTGGAGACAATATTTCCAGTAGGTCCTGAAGGATGAGATGGAGTTTGTCAAAGAACTGAATATTCCAGGGTCAGGAACAATAAGAAGAAGAAGAAGAAAGTTGCCATCAAGCCAATTCTGACTCATAAAGACTTCATATGTGTCGGAGTAGAACTGTGCTCCGCAGTGTTTTCAATGGCTGATTTTTCTGAATTAGATTGGCAGACCTTTCATCTAAGGCACCTCTTGGTGAACTCAAAGCTCCAATTTCTGCTTAGCAGTTGAGTGTGTTAACCACTGGTACTACTCAAGGACTCTGGGAGGAACAAAAGCATGATTAATGTCTCCTGAATGTAGAGAACTTCACAGAGGATGTGTTAGGGACGTGGTGGAAATAACAATAAACTGGGGTAAGACTGTGATAGTCTGTGAGTGGGTCACCACAAAGGCAGGTCTAGATTCAAAAGCATCTAAGAACTAAGAATGGAGACTCAGGTTTAATTTTTGTAGCTCTCATTTTGTTCAAAAACAAACTAATAAATCTTACAAAGTATATTGACAAAGTCAAGGACACAATGAGACTTTGAGATACATTTTATTGTCTCTTTTGTTTCTCAAGGTTACTGGAATTTGGGGATTATCAATGAAGTCTGTATGAAATAAGGAATCTTCCAAATCAGAGGATCCCAGCATTCCATTAGGCTGAGGTTTGGTCCTGTCAGCAATAAAGCTTCTACCTAATTACCATATAAAATTTTACTTGTACCACAGTTGAATTGGAGTTCTCTTTCTTAATGCATATTGTTGTTGTTTGGTGCCTTTGAGTCGGTTCAGACTCATAGCAACCCTTTGTATGATAGAACTAAACACTGCCCGGTCCTGTGCCATGCCCACAATCGTTGTTATGCTTGAGCCCATTGTTGCAGCCACTGTGTCAATCCATCTCCTTGGGGGTCTTCCTCTTTTTTGCTGACCCTCTACTTTACCAAGCATGATGTCTTTCTCCAGGGAATGATCTTTCCTGAAAACATGTCCAAAGTATGTAAGAAGTAGTCTCACCATCCTTGCTTCTAAGGAGCATTTTTGTTTTACTTTTTCCAAGACAGATTTGTTCCTTCTTTTGGCAGCCCATGGTATATTCAATACTCTTCACTAACACCACAATTCAAAGGCATTGATTCTTCTTCGGTCTTCCTTATTCATTATCCAGCTTTCACATGCATAGAAGGCAATTGAAAACACCATGGCTTGGGTCAAATGCATCTTAGTCTTCAAGGTTACATCTTTGCTTTTGAACACTTTAAAGAGGTATTTTGCAGCAGATTTTCCCAATGCAATGCATTACTTTCTTAACTGCTACTTCCATGGGCATTGATTGTGGATCTAAGTAAAATGAAATTATTGACAACTTCAATCTTTTCTCCATTTATCATGATGTTGCTTATTGGTCCAGTTGTGAGGATTTCTGTTTCCTTTATGTTGATGTGTAATTCATATTGAAGGCTGCGGTCTTTGATCTTCTTCAGTAAGTGCTTCAAGTCCTCTTCACTTTCAGCAAGCATAATTGTTTAATTGGTACTAATACAGCAGGCTTGATCACACCCTTCCACTGGCCATGATGTCAATCTAAGGCATAAAAATACTATTTACAACGCTAACATTTGAATAATATACTTAGAACAGTTAGAACAATATGGCCAATTTTATCTTTTAGGAATACTACATAGGCACCATGATGATCTAATAATTGGAAATAGGGTAGGGGAAGAGAGTGATGGCAGGATTGGGATGCTATCGTAATAGTCAACGTAAAGAATTAAAAGATCCAAAATTAAGGGAGCAGATATGGGGATGGAGAAATTAGATTATGAAAGTCAGGTGTAAAGAGAAGTAATAGAATTTAATGAGCACTTAGATAATGAAGAATAATTATTCTTCTAGCTTAAAAGGGTGGGTGGCTGACTAGTGAAAACATTTTCTCAGAAAATGTCGTATTTATTAAGTTTAGGGTGCAGAAGACATCATGCAATAAAGTCACTGGGGTACTAATGCTTTGGTTAAAGTTCTGGCTTCGACACTTAGCTGTGTGATCGTTAGCAAGCTATTAACTTCCCTGTATATCTGTTTGCTTATTATTAGAGAATTATACTATCATCTAAATAAGATTAAATGAGACATAACGTTTAAACAGTGTCAGAAATTAAAAGGAAGGGAACCACATTTTGAGATTCATGAGTTAATGAATATGGGGATAAGATTATTTAGGGATAGTATGGGTGGAGCTCTGGTGGTGCAAAGGTTAAGAGCTCAGCTGCTAACCAAAAGGTTGGCCGTTCGAATCCACCAGCCACTCCTTGGAAAACCTATGGGGTGATTCTACTCTGTCCTATTGGGTCTCTACGAGTCAGAATCAACTAGACAGCAAAGGATTAGGTTTTTTTGTTTGTTTGTTTTTGAAAGGTGGTGCAAATGGTTAATGCGCTGGACTGCTAACCTAAAGGCTGGCAACTCAAATTCACACAGGGGCATCTCAGCCAAAAAAGTCCTGGTGATCTACTTCCAAAAAATCAGCCACTGAAAATCCTGTGGAGAACAGTTCTAATCTGTCCATGAATCAGAATCAACTCAATGGCAACTTTTCTTTTCCTTTTTAAATAGGAAATTAGAAGAGAAAATGAATAACAGAATTTGTAAAATATTCATATTTGTTGTTGTTAGGTGCCGTCAAGTTGATTCCCACTTATAGTGATCCTATATATAACATAATAAAACACTGCCCCATCTTGCACCAGCCTCACAATTATTGTTATGCTTGAGCCCATATTTGCAGCTGCAGTGTTAATCTATCTCATTGAGGGTCTTTCTCTTTTTTGCTGACCCTCTGCTTTATCAAGCAGGATGTCCTTCTCCAGGGACTGGTCCCTTCTGAAAACACGTCCAGAGTATCTGAGATGCAGTCTCACTACCCTTGCTTCTAAGGAGCATTCTGGCTGTACTTCTTCCAAGACAGATTTGTTCATTCTTCTGGCAGTCCACGGTATATTCAATATATTTCACCAACACCATAATTCAAAGGCATCAGTTCTTCTTAGATCTTCTTTATTCATTGTCCAGCTTTTGCATGCATATAAAGAGACTGAAAACACCATGGCTTGGGTCAGGTGCACCTTAGTCTTTAAAGTGACATCTTTGTTTTTTAACATTTTAAAGAGATCTTTTGCAGTAGATTTGCTCAATGCAATGCATCATTTGATTTCTTGACTTCTGCTTCCATGGACATTGGATGAAGATCTGAGTAAAATAAAATCCCTGACAACTTCAATTTTCTTCTCCATTTATCATGATGTTACTTATGGGTCCAGTTGTGAGGATTTTTGTTTTATGTTGAGGTATGATCCATACCGAAAGCTGTAGTCTTTGATCTTAATAAGTGCTTCAAGTCCTCTTCATTTTCAGCAAGCAAGTTTGTGTCATCTGCATATAGAAAGTTGTTAATGAGTCTTCCTCCAATCCTGATGCCACGTTTTTCTTCATATTGTCTAGCTTCTCTGATTATTTGCTCAGCATACAGATTGAATGAGTATGGTGAAAGGATACAACCCTGACACACACGTTCCTGACTTTAAATCACTCAGTATCCCCTTGTTCTGTTTGAATGATTGCCTCTTGGTCTATGTACAGGTTCCTCATGAGCACAATTAAGTGTTCTGAAATTCCCATTTTTCGTTATGTTATCCATAATTTGTTTTGATCCACACAGTTGAATGCCTTTGCATAGTCAATAAAACACAGGTAAACATCTTTCTGGTATTCTCTGCTTTCACCCAAGATCCATCTTACATCAGCAGTGATATCCCTCCTTCCATGTCCTCTTCTGAATTTGGCTTGAATTTCTGGCAGTTCCTTGTCAATGTACTGCTGCAACTGCTTTTGAATGATCTTCAGCAAAATTTTATTTGTGTGTGATATTAATGATATTGTTCAATAATTTCCACATTCTTTTGGATCACCTTTATTTGGAATGGGCATAAATATGAATCTCTTCCAGTTTGTTGACAAGGTAGCTGTCTTCCAAATTTCTTGGCATAGAGGAATGAGACCTTCCAGCACTGCATCCGTTTGCTGAAACTTCACAGTTGGTATTCCGTCAATTCCTGGAGCCTTGTTTTTCACCATTGCCTTCAGGGCAACCTGGATTTTTTCCTTCTATACCGTCAGTTCCTGGCCATATGCTACCTCCTGAAATGGTTCAATGTCAACCGATTCTTTTTGGTACAATGACTCTGTGTATTCCTTCTATCTTCTTTTGACGTTTCCTGAGTCATTTAACATTTTCTCTGTAGAATTCAATATTGCAACTTGAGCCTTGAACTTTTTTCTTCAGCTCTTCCAGCTTGAGAAATGCCGAGCATGTTTTTCCCTTTTGCTTTTCTAATTCTAGGTCTTTGCACATGTCATTATAATACTTTGTCTTTTTGAGTTGCCCTTTGAAATATTTTGTTCAGCTCTTTTACTTCATTATTTTTTCCTTTTGCTTTAGCTACTCTACATTCAAAGACAAGTTTCAGAATCTCTTCTGACTTCCATTTTGGTCTTTTCTTTCTTTCCTGTTTTTTTAATGACCTCTTGCTTTCTTCATGTATGATGTCCTTGTTGTCACTCCACAATTCATCTGGTCTTTGATCATTAGTGTTTAATGATTCAAATCTATTCTTGAGGTGGTCTCTAAATTCAGTTGGAATATACTCAAGATCATACTTTGGCTCTCGTGGACTTGTTCCAATTTTCTTCAGCTTCAATTTGAGATTGCATATAAACAATCAGTGGTCTGTTGTACAGTTGGTCCCTGGCCTTGTTCTGCGTGATGATTTTGAGCATTTTCATCGTCTCTTTCCACAGATGTAGTCAATTTGATTCCTGTGTATTCCATTTGGAGAGGACCATGTGTATAGTCACCATGTATATTGCTGAAAAAAGCCATTTTTAATGAAGACGTCATTGTTCTTGCAAAATTCTATCACGTGATCTCTGGTGTCATTTCCATTAACATGGCCATATTTTCCAACTATTGTTCCTTCTCTGTTTTCATCTTTAGCATTCTAATCACCAGTATTTATCAATACATTTTGATTGCATGTTTGATCAATTGCAGACTGCAGAAGTTGGTAAAAATCTTTAATTTCCCTATCTTTGGCTTTAGTAATTGGTGCATATGTTTGAATAATAGTTGTATTAACTGGTCTTCTTTGTAGAGGTATGGATATTATCCTATCACTGACAGCATTGTATTTCAGAATAGATCTTGAAATAGTCTTTTTGAAAAGGAAATCAAAATTTCACAAAGAAAGGAAAAATATTTCAAAGTAGAAATAAAAATCTGGTCAGAGAAGTAGTAGAAAAACTAGAATGAAGAGGTGCAAATGAAGGCATTGGAGGGGTACGGACTTTGAAAAATGCAGAAAAAAAATGTGTTGGCAAGGTGAAAGGAAAGAAGCATCAATATACTGTGTCTGAAATCTGGATTTATACTAAAAACATGCAATGTTGATTATTGTATCAGTAAAAACGAGAAGTAGCTGGAAGTTAGGAAAAGCTTATGCTGAAGACATTTTTTTCCTTCACATTGGTAAGCTTCACAATAGGATGTGTTTGTAATATCATAACCAAGATTATAAAATATGCAATCAACTCTAGAAAGAAAAGAAACGTGAACTGGGTTTTCTATGGCATCACTTGAAACACCAAAAAGTTGTAGCTTGCATTTCCAAGGTGTAGAAAGATAATGACACAGGTATTAAATGAATTATATAAGGAAGAAGCAATAATCATTTGAAAATATAGATTTTTAGAGGGATCTTATGATGGTACGTTATTTGACATTTTGAATAACTATTTCAATCGACAAATTATACCCTAAAATTTGGATCAATTATTCAAAACACACACAGAGTGTTCCTTACATAATGCAATTGGCAATACACAACATAATTATAGTAAATGCTACAATCCTTCTACATGAAAAAATAACTGAAAGTTAATATTTGGATCACTTTGCCTAAATACCTTTCTCAAATCGTCTTTATTAACAAGGCCTAATTTTATTCCTTTACTTTTTCCTAGCTCTAAAATAAACAATCTATTAAGACCATTGCACTGAAAATCTTCTAAAAAATAATCACTTCATTAAGAATATTCAGATATTCATAATGTATTGAAATATAGGTAATGACTTGCACATGTCACTAAAATGATTGTCTGTCTCCAATTAATACTGATATATTGCAGCTGGGAGGTCTTTTAATGATCACATTACTGGGAAATTATTGCTACTCACATAATTTGTCCTTATAATCATATATTTATCATAGATACAAAAGACAAGTCTCCCAAAAGGCTTATTAAAATCCTTATTCTCTTGATTTTTAATTGGTGAAGATTTTTTTCCTTTTTTTTTCCCCTGAAAGACCAACTGGGGTTTCATCAACAGAAGTATCATTTAAAATTATGCATCTGTGATCTACATAAATCTCCATTTTTAAAGGGCAGAAAAGAGTATGCCAAAATGAAGAACCAATTTATAGCACTGCTTCTGCTCTAAGAAGTCATCATTAAATAAAATTTAAAAAATTGAACACTTAAATATGCAAGGTATTGTATTAACTACTGAATTTAAATAACATTAAAATCATAAAGTAAATATACATAATATTGGGAAACAAGTTACATGTAAACACTTTCATTTGCTTTAGAATTATTTTTATAAATATTTCTAAATTTCAGAAACTATTGTTTTTTAATTGTGATTTAGGTGAAAGTTTACAGAGCAAATTAGTTTCTCATTAAACAGTTACTATACAAATTGTTTTGTGACATTATTACCAACCCTGAGATGTGTTAACACTCTCTCCTTCTCCAGCCCAAGTTCCCTGTTCCCATTTGTCCAGTTTTCCTGTCCCTTTCTGCCTTCTCATCTTTGCTTTTGGGCTGGTGTGCCCATTAGTCTTGTATATATGATCGGACTATGAAACATGACCCTTACTTATGTTATTGTTGACCGGATAGACCTGTCTAATCTTTGGCTGAAAGGTGAACCTCAGGAGTGACTTTAGTTCTGAGTTAAAAGGGTTCCTGGGGGCCGTACTCTTGGGGTTTCTCCAGTCTCTGTCAGGCCAGCAAGGCTGGTCTTCTTTTTTGTTTTTTTTTTTTGTGAATTTGAATTATTTTCTACATTTTCTCCCACTCTATCTAAATTATTATTTTTTAAGGCAGATCTTTCTAATGCCATACATTTCATTTTACTTAAACAAATATGGCAATATGTCTAGCCAGACAGAATCTTGAAATACAGCCTCTTTCTAAGTCTTTCTCAGACACTGCCTCCCAGTTCTAATGCCCTGTTTTAACCTGTGACTGAGCATTCCAATCAGTTTGACATCATACTCAGAACAAATTTCAGAGAATATTACAGGTTGGTGAAGTAAAGTAATTAAAATAACAAAGGATTTGTGATTGCTGTTTTTGGCTCCATCACCTTGCTGAGGTAGCATGTCTCAGGTTTTTCCACCGTAAAGTTACTCGCCACCTCCTTTCCATACTGTGCTCTTTGGAAGGACATCATTATGTGCAGCTCACACCAAAGGAGTAGGGAGTAACGCTCCCAGTCCTTGAAGGTAAGGTATCTACATAAATTATGTTGAAAGCTTCTGCCTGGCAGATTTGTCCTTCTCCCCCATTTATTAATTTATTCAATCTTTCATTTGTATCAGTATGTACTCATGGATTTATTTTATACTTTGTGTTACAATTCAATACTACATTATTTTATTAGACATATTGTTTCAGCTTTGACCTTTGGGTCTCATTCAAGTTGACCACTGTGCTTCTTTGACATAGCCCCCCTCCCCCACTATCTTTTTTTTTTTTTTAAGTAATTCCTTACTTTCTGGCACTATAGGGTACCCAGTCTAACCTTGTATATTACCTGCCCCAACCCCAGAATCAGCAATTTTTACTAGAGCCTTGGTTCCTTTTTTGTTTTTGTTCTTGGAGAATGGTATTGAAAGAGTAAGAAATGGACACTAGGCATGCCTGTTGCTACTTGGGTGTCTTTTCAATTACTATTGTGGCAGGAAGAGATGAAAAGTGCTCTTTTATATACACTTATAAAAATTTATGCATTTTCTATCAACAAGTGAGTTTAAAAGAGTATTCTGTACATAGAATTGGGTGACTTGACTCCCTCAGAGGTGAAAAAATGTTGATAGGCAGAATTATCAAGGTTAAAAATGTGGCAATGGAAAACTTTTTTTAATGTTTTATTTAAAATAATTTCAGATTTACTTAAAAGTACTATTCTACTAATCTAGGTTAAGGATGGACTTCCAAAATGGTAACATGTTAATTGTGTGCACTTTCTAGAAAACCGAAACTATACAATATCAAAGCCAGGAAATTAGTATTGACACAGTAGTTTAATCCGTATACTTTATTCAGATTTTGGAATCATCCCTATAATTTCCCTTATCTCAAAAAGAAATTCAGATCAGGTGTTCTATTCAGTTGTCATATATCTTTCCTCTTCTTGAATCTAGAGCAGTTTCTCAGTCTCTCTGTTTTTATGACATTGACATTTTGAGTTTGTTGTGAAGGATTTTTATCTTAGAAAATTAATAGATATATTCAGATTTGACATGCATAAACTCGTTCAGTTTATTGCAAGGCAGTCATGGCAAGGGATGCAAGTAAGACCTCACAACATTCATTTAGAAGCAGAAAATGAGAATTAACAATTACAACTTTAGTTCAGTGGTTATAGTCCATATCTTTAGACTTCAGGCTTTTACCTTTAAGTTGTTTACCTCTTACTTCACATACTTCTGTGTTTCTATGTCTAAGTTCAGAATTTTTTAAATAACATTCTTATGCCTACAGGATTTTAATGATTTATAGTTAATGTAAGAGAGTCTCACAAAGGTAGACATATTTCTAATTTCATATTCTGAGTGCTTATACCTATGTACTTTGAAAGTATGATAGTGAGTTATACCTTATGAGATTTGAGATCATTATAGAAACATACAAAACAGGGTCATTTCATAAACTATTATTCTTTCGGTTTGCCTGATGAGTCCTCATGATTAGATTCAAGTATTACCTTTTTGGCTTGAATTTCTCAGTGCATCCTATCAAGAGGGACATGATGTTTATTTGCCCCGTTAGCATGGGTATACTTTTTAATCACTTAGTTAAGATGATGCCTGCCAGGTTTCTCCACTGTAAAATTATTTTCCCATTGTAATGAACAAGTATTTTGAGGTGAATTCTTTAAGATTATTATAAATATCCTATAGCTCTTCAAGGTTTTAAATGCTAATTTTAGCACTCATTGATGATACTTGCCTGAGTTAATTATTATTTTTATGCTTGCCAAATGGCAATTTTTACAGTTCTGTAATTCTTTCATTTTTAATTGCCTTTCTACTTGAAGAAAGAACTTTCCTTTATTATTTATTTATGTATGCATTTATCAATTTATATACATATGGGTTTGTGAGTTATTATTTTATTCAATGTGCTATAACTCTTTACTTTCATTGTTTATTTAAGACTCAAATTGTTTTGGTTTGCCCAATGGGGACTCCAAGTTGACACCTGTGTCCTTTTTGAGTATATACATCATTCTTTCCACCACGTGTCTGTCAGTTTGTCATACCGTGGTGGCTTGCATGTTGCTGTGATACTGGAAGCTTTGCCACCAGTATTTCAAATACTGGCAGGTTCACCCTTGGTGGACAGGTTTCAGCTGAGCTTCTAGACCAAGACAGACTAGGAAGAAGGACCTGGCAGTCTACTTCTGAAAAAACTGGCTACTGAAAACCTTATGAATAGCAGTGGAACACTGTCTGATATAGTTCCGGAAGAAGATGAGCCCTCGGTTGGAAGGCACTCAAAAGACGACTGGGGAAGAGCTGCCTCCTCAAAGTACAGTCGATCTTAATGATGTGGATGGGGTCAAGCTCTTGGGACCTTCATTTGCTGATATGGCACGACTCGAAATGAGAAGAAAAAGCTGCAAACATCCATTAATAATCAGAACGTGGTATGTACAAAGTATGAATCTAGGAAAATTGGAAGTTGTTGAAAATGAATGGAAAGCATAAACGTCGATATTGTAGGCGTTACTGAGCTGAAATGGACTGGTATTTGCCATTTTGAATAGGACAATCTTATGGTCTACTATGCTGGGAATGACAGATTGAAGAGGAATGGCATTGCATGTGTTACGAAAAAGAACATTTCAAGATGGATCCTGAAGTACAACACTGTCAGTGATAGGGTAATATCCATACCCCTATAAGGAATACCAGTTAATACGGCTATTATTCAAATTTATGCACAAAACACAAAAGCCAAAGATGAAAAAATTGAAGATTTTTACCAACTTCTGCAATCTGAAATTGATCAAACATGCAATCACGATGCACTGATAATTACTGGCGATTGGAATGCATAAGTTGGAAACAAAGCAGAAAGACTGGTAGTTGAAAAATGTGGCCTTGTTAATAGAAACAACACTGGAGATTGCATGACAAAATTTTGCAAGACCAACTACTTCTTCATTGCAAAAGCCTTTTTTCAACAACCTAAATGGAGAATATACATGTGGACCTCAGCAGGTGAAATACCAAGAATCAAATCAACTACATCTGTGGAAAGAGATGATGGAAAAGCTCAATAACATCAGTTCGACCAAGGCCAGGGGCTGACTGTGGAACAGACCATCAATTGCTCATATGCAAGTCCAAGCTGAAGTTGAAGGAAATTAGAACAAGTTCACAAGGGCCAAAGTACAACCTTGAGTATATTCCACCTGAATTTAGAGACCATCTCAGGAACAGATTTGATGCATTGAACAGTAATGACCAAAGACCAGATTAGTTGTGGAATGACATCAAGGACATCATACATGAAGAAAGGAAGAGGTCATTAAAAAGACAGGAAAAAAAGAAAATACCAAAATGGATATCAGAAGAGATTCTGAAACTTGCCTTTGAATGTATAGTAGCTAAAGCAAAAGGAAAAAATAATGAAGTAAAAGAGCTGAACAGAAGATTTCAAAGGGCAGCTTGAAGAGACAAAGTAAAAGGAAACCAAAAGGAAAGAACACGCTGGACATTTCTAAAGCTGAAAGGATTGAAGAAAAAATTCAAGATTCGAATTGCAACAGTGAAGGATTCTACAGAGAAAATATTAAACAACACAGGAAGCATCAAAAGAAGATGGAAGGAATATTCAGAGTCATTTTACCTAAAAGAATTTCTCATTGTTCAAGCATTTCAGGAAGTAGCATATGATCATAACTGATGGTACTAAAGGAATAGGTCCAAACTACACTGAAGGCATTGGTGAAAGATAAGGCTCCAGGAATTTACAGAATACCAATTGAGATGTTTCAGCATACGGATGCAGCGCTGGAAGAGCTCACTCATTTATGCCAAGAAATTTGGGAGACAGGACCTGGCCAATTGACAGGAAGAGATCCATATCTGTACCCATTCCAAAAAAAGGAGATCCCACGAAATGCGGAAATTGTCAAATAATACCATTAATATCACACACAAGAAAGATTTTGCTGAAGACCACTCAAAAGCAGTTACAGCAGTACATCGATGGGGAATTGTCAGAAATTCAAGGAGGATTCAGAAGGGGACATGGAATAACAGATATCATTGCTGATGTAAGATGGATCCTAGCTGAAAGCAGAGAATACCAGAAATATGTTTACCTGTGTTTTATTGACTATGCAAAAGCATTCAACTCTGTGGATCATAACAAATTATGGATAACACTGGCAAGAATGAGAATTCCAGAACACTTAATTGTGCTCATGAGGAACCTATACTTAGGCCAAGAGGCAGTTGTTTGAGCAGAACAAGGGGAAACTGCGTGGTTTAAAGTCAGGAAATATGTGTGTCAGAGTTGTATCATTTCATCATACTTATTCAATCTGTATGCTGGGCAAATAATCTGAGAAGGTGGACTATTTGAAGAAGAATGGGGTATCAGGACTGGAAGACTCACTAACAATCTACAATATGCAGATTACACAACATTGCTTGCTGAAAGTGAAGAGGACTTGAAGCACTTACTGATGAAGATCAAAGACTACGGCCTTCAGTATGGATTACACCACAAAGTAAAGAAAACAAAAATCCTCACAACTGGACCAATAAGCAACATCATGATAAATGGAGAAAAGACTGAAGTTGTCAAGGATTTCCTTTTACTGAGATCCACAATCATTGGCCACGGAAGCAGCAGTTAAGAAAGTAAATGATGCATTGCACTGGAAAATCTGCTGCAAAAGACCTCTTTAAAGTGTTGAAAAGCAAAGATGTAACCTTGAAGACTAAAATGCACTTGACCCAAGCCATGGTGTTTTCAATTGCCTCATATATATGTGAAAGCTGGACCATGATTAAGGAAGACCGAAGGAAGAATGCCTTTGAATTATTGTGTTGGTGAAGAATACTGAATATACCATGGCTTGCCAGAAGACTGAACAAATCTGTCTTGGAAGAAGTACAGCCAGAATGTTCATTAGAAGCAAGGATGATGATTCTTCATCTCACATACTTTGGACATGTTATCAGGAGGGACCAGTCCCTGGAGCAGGACACAATGCTTGGTAAAATAGAGGGTCAGAAAAAAGAGGAGGTTGATTGACACAGTGACTGCAACGATGGGCTCAAGCATAACAATGATTGTGAGGATGGCGCAGGATCGGGCAGTGTTTTGTTGCCTTCTGTCATGCATGGGGTTGCTGTGAGTCTGAACTGACTCAATGGCACCTAACAGCAACAACAACAACATTATTCTTTAAGTGCTTCCTGACTTGACAAAAAATGATCTTTTATGTGCGTCTTCTTTATCCATCATCTAGCCCTGGCATCATTCATTTCATGAAGGATGTCTAGTTCCTTTTACTAGAGAGCTATATTGGAAAACTAAAATCTAGACATTAATTGCATTCAGTGCTACTGGGAATCATTGTTTCTAGGCTCTCTCAGGGGACACAGATAGGATATAGATGACTGTATATGCATGCATTCATACATACCAGTAAACATCTCTTCTATTACAGTATCCATTTATATCCATCTATCTATCGATCATCTATCTGTCTACTTATCTCTTCATCTTCCAATTCAGCACCACAAGTTTCATTCTAGTCTTCATTATTTTTTTACTCCTTTTTTTGACAGTGACAAATATGGATTTCATTATCCACAATATATTTACCTATTTTCTCACTCTTAGTATGTAAAATACTTTTGGGAATTGCTTATACATAAAAACAGGATATTTCAGCTAACTAACGTATTTCATTGGTTTACAATTCTATTTGTATTTACTCTGAGAGCATATAGTCCAAATATTGTTAGTTTTCCCCCTATTTAGTATAGATATGCTACCCTTTTGGAATTAATTTAAGTACATATTTTTCCTTTTCTTTAGTGTGTTTTCTCTCTCCTCGCTTACTTTATTTTCTTTTGGAATATGTGAAAAAATAACATCATTTCAAAAGACAGCACTGTAGAAAAAGGTATATTCATAGAAGTGTCATTCCCAACCACTAATCCTTCTATCATTTCCAACCTGTATGAAAGTAACCTAATGTAAATAATACCATTGTCTCTTTATCTCTTATGCAAATTGAGTAGATACATGTGTATTTTATTTCCCCTTCCTTTTTCACAAAATGTATTATTTCTTGTGCATGTATAGACACTTTTTTCCACTTTTGGGGAAATTATTATACATCAATTTTTAGAGATCTTTTTCATTCCACTTTACAACTGCATAACCATTTTGAGGATATATCAGTTTATTAACCACTTATATATATGGGCACATAGATTATTTCTAATATTTTACAATGACAAAAATGTTTCAATAAACAACTTTGTGCATAAGTGGTTTCCTATTAATGGAGGTGTATCTTCAGTGTAAACTCCTAGGAGAGGAACTTTTGGGTCATAAGATAAACACATGTGTTGCTTGCTTAGACTTTGTCAAACTCTGCTCCATAAGGACTGTGCTAATTTCCATTTCCACTAGAATGTATGAGAGAGTTCCTGTCCCCCACATCCATGCCGACAGAATCATAGCATTTTACAGCAGGCAAAAAATAAAAAAAAAAACCTTGAAGATTGTTTATTCCAACATCTTTATTTTGCAGATGAGAAAAGAATGCACTGCATAAAGTTGGGCTCCTCTTGCTTAATTATATAATGTCAAATCATATCCTAATACTTCTCATTGAAGGAAAATGAAGTATGGCACAGAAGAAAATTCATTGGGCATGGAGTAATAAAACCTAATTCTGTTTCTGCAGCATAGATGTAAAAAGTGAAATTCTAGTTTGCCAACATTCTTACTTCTATAACAATGAGTAAGACACTCCACTTTGTTAAGCCCCAATTTCCAAAATGGAGAAAGTTATGTCTACTTCCTTGTTAAAAAATAACCTAACACATTATGTGACATAATTTCTAAATATATAGGTGTTGTTTAAAATATAATTACAACTACATTTCCTAAAGGCATGCTGATTTAAAAATAAAAAACAAAAAGCCTATTTATACATCATTTAAAATGCTATTTTTAAAACAATACCCACAATATACTGAAAAAAAAAATAGAAGTGAACTATAACTTCCCTTTCGGGTGGGAAAAAAATAGATTTTTTTCTTCTCAAGAAGTGCAGATAGGCTATATATATTTTGCAACTCTATTAATTCCAATAATACCTTATCAAAACCTGGTCTTCGATTGTCCTACATAGATTTATAGGCTCAAACAGATGATACACAATCTCTGGGCATAGTAAGTATATCCTGCTCTGCAAAATAAACCTACATGTCTGACTTCCTTGCCTGAATGCTTCTGAAAACACATTACAACCTGTCTTGCACTATACATTACTATTAGCAAATGAAATACTGATGCTGTTTGGATATACTCATTACTATAGCCAACATTCCAGATTTACTCCATGATATGCATATAATTCAGCTTGGTAAACACACAATCTTGATCTATTTGGCTACTCAAAACCACAAAAGTCTTCAAAAGGATTCCCTTTTTTCTCCCTAATCGAATATCTACAGTATTATATTCACATCTCCATTGTAAATGCAATCTATATGTCACTTTTAATTTTAAATATCATTTTAGGCCAGAGTTTGACCTTTACGTGGTAAAAAGCACAGCTATAATCTGATTTGCAGAGTTGGTATTTGATAAAGAATGTATGGCAATTTCTAGTAAAAAAAAAATCTACTAACTAGAAACAAATGCTATATCTATACCTTTTTCCCCCAAATATTTTCTGATTTAATCAAAACTATGGATATATTGTTGAAAACATTAAACCAGTCATTTAAAATGTCATTGTCATCACTCATTCAAATACTGATTAAATTAGGACCATCTCCACATTTCAGTGAAAATCACTAATATTTAAGCTCTTTATTCCTTCTTGTTTATCCTGAGAGGTCTCTAAGAGAGGCATTTTTACGTGGTTTTTAAAGCTACTAATTTCATTTCAGTAGAATGAAATCTGTACATAACGTAACACACTGTTATGTAATTTGGATACATGAATACTCAATCAGTGTCATTTTTTTTAATCTGTCTTGTCTTTCTGCCTTATTTTGCTTCTTTTTCATTTTATTTTCTTATATTGATTGTCTTTCTACAAAGCTACTACTTTATTTAGACATAGATACAGATATGTATATTTTGTTTGTTTTGTTTTTGTTTTGCTCCTACCACCTGATCATTGACCCTCAACTTTTGGAAATACACACTCAATGCTTACACTATGTTGTATGGCTTAATTGACTGATAAATTAAACTGTATGTGTGTGTGTGTGTATGTATATATATATATTTTCCCGATAATTAATCTAATGCACATCTTCAGAGCATTTTATATTTTTTGTTCAACTTTTTTTTTATTACAGAATACTTGTGTGAGAAAATACCAGTTATTTTATTGTCAGCTCATTTAAAATAATTGTGTATTACTTCATAAAGTAAAAACTTTAGTGTTTGGTTTAAAATATTGGAGTGCAATGATTGTGATTCTATCAGAAATGTATTCCAAACGTAAAATAAATCATGTTATTATCTCCAAAGTGAAAAACCACGTCTCTGCAACATCATTATTTTTTTTAAATTCTGTTTCCTATGTCTATGATTTTATATAAACATTTCTATAGCAGCACAAGCTTGAATGTAATTTAACATGTCATAAATTAAAATGGCCTGAAAAAATATTGGTTTTAGAGTGGAAAGTATTCCTAAAATATGATTCAATTATCAATGTTCTTTATGTCATAATACTTTTTCCAACAAGACCCTTGAATGGCACAGATGGTTAAGTACTTGACTACTAACCTGAAGGTTGACAGTTTGAACCCAACAAGTAGGACAGTGAAAGAAAGACCTGAAGATCTATTTTTCATAAATTTTACAGCCAATAAAACCCTAAGGAGCAGTTCTACTGTAACACATGGGGCTGTCATGAGTCAGAGTCAATTCAATGGCCAAGAGTTTTTTTTCTTTTTTTTTCCCCCAACACTTACTAATTAAAGTGATTTTTTTTTTTTTTTTTTTTTTTGGTTTTAGGAAAATTGTTTTATCTTAAGACTCTCAAAAACTTGAAGAAACGTTCATGTTCCCAGGAGCCCAAATGTATATATACTTTTAAAATACAATAACTTTTGGGAGTAATACTAGGTTTTCTCTTTGAAGGGAGAAATTCTCTTTTGCCCTTTAATTTCATTGGGGTTGTTCTTAATCAAAAATGCCCACTTAAGAAGTTATTCATTGGTATTGAAATTTTTCAAAATTAGAAGTACATGTTTTTATAAATTAAGTTAAAATGAAGCAATTCACTTTATCTCAGAAATAAATGCAGACGATCAGCATTGCAACAAAGTTCATTTAGGTCAGAATCTTATTATAATAGGACTTTACAAAGAACTACATTATAGTACAACTACTCTATCACTTAGTAACACAGTTGGGAATATAAAACCTACTGCTTACGAAATTCTAATGTTAACTATTCCCCTTAAAGCTATGAGCATATATTTTATAACAATGTAGGATTCTATTATGTTAAATAAAAAAAAAACTCTTAAAATCTCAAAATTACAAAAATACATATTATTAACGTAAGTTAAGTAGATCATTTTAAATTTTATTTCAAATAAAAAATAAAATATTAGAGACATTGTTGACATCTGACACATGCATGTATATTTTTATGATAAATAATATTCTCAGATATACATATCAATCTGCATCCTTATGACATTTAACATTTGAACTGGTTTTTAAAATAATTGCTCACTTGCTCAATTTTAAGATGACTTCATGGGATTCTTCTGGTTTAAGGTTTAAAGATTATTGCAGGGCAATAGTTTCAGGGTTCATCCACCCGTCATGGTTCTACAAAGTCTAGAGTCCATGAGAATTTGAAATTCTGTTCTGCATTTCATTCCCTTTGATTAGGATTCTTCTATAGAATTTTTGATCAAAATGTTTAGTAATGGTAGCCAGGCACCATCCAGTTCTTCTGGTCTCATGGCAAAGAAGCCAGTTGTTCATGGAGGCAATCAGCCACACATTCTTCTTCTTCTGTTGCTCCAGATGAATAGAGACCAATTGCTGTGCCTTGGATGGCCGCCTGCAAGCTTTTAAGACCCTAGGCACTATGTAATGAACCAGGAGGTAGAACAGAATCACTAAACACATTAGGCCAATTAACTGGAATGTCCCATGAAACCATGACCCTAATCGTCCAATCTAAGGAACCAGATCCCATGGGGTGCTTGGTTGTACATAAGGACCCTCAGCAGCTATTCTTTCTTCTTGTTCTTGTAAATACATCTATCACACAACTTGCCAATTCAACTTTTTACAGGTGTACAACTTATTGAGTTACAATAATCAACTGTGCAACTCTACCCTTAATCAATGTATTTTTTCCATCACCAAAGAATACTTACTTTTTGATACCATTTATATGAAGTTTAAAAACAAGCAAAACTAATTTATGTTATTAGGAATTAGAAAAATGGTTGCCAATGAGGGGTGGGAATTAAAAGGAATGGGGCACAATGCAATTTTCTGAGTGATGGAAATGTTCTATACCTTGATTGGGTGCTGGTTACACAGTTTACATTTATCAAAATGCACCAAATTATAAACTGTTTTGTGAATTTTACTGTACATAAATTTTACTTCAATAAAAATCTTAAACATTTGTTACTCAAAAAAAATAAATAATTGCTCACTTTTTTTATTGTTGTAGTTTAAGTGAAATTTTACAATTCAAGTTAGTCTCTCATAGAAAAATGTATACATTGTTATGTGACCCTAACTGCTCTCCCTATACTGTGACAGCACACTCCTCCTTTCCAGCCCTGATTTCCTGTGTCAATTCAACCAGCTCCTAACACTCTCTGCCTTCTCATTTCACCTCCAGACAGAAGCTGCCCATTTAGTCTCATGTATCTACTTAAGCTAAGAAGTACACTCTTCACAAGTATTTTATGTCTTACAGTCCAGTCCAATTTTTGTCTGAAGAGTTGGCCTTGGGGATTGTTTTGGTTCTAGGTTGACAGAGAGTCCGGGGGCCATGCTTTCTGGGGTTCCTCCAGTCTCATTCAGACCATTAAGTCTGGTCTTTTTACTAGAATTTGAGTTCTGCACCCCACCTGTCTCCTGCTCTATCAGGGACTCTCTGTTGTGTTCCCTGTCAGGGCAGTCATTGGTGGTAGCTGGGCACCATCCAGTTCTTCTGGTCTCAGGCTGATGAAGTCTCTGGTTTATGTGCCCTTTTCTGTCTCTTGGGCTAATACCTTCCCTGTGTCTTTGGTGTTCTTCTTTCTCCTTTATTCCAGGTGGTTGGGACCAAATGATGCATCTTAGATGGCCACTTGCTAGCTTTTAAGACCCCAGATGACACTCACCAAAGTTGGATGCAGAACTAATTGCTCACTTTTAATATATGCAGTTATTGTATATCAATCATACCTAAATCAAAATGACTAAAAATAATCATGCC
Organism: Dugong dugon; assembly: GCA_030035585.1. Classification (NCBI taxonomy): domain Eukaryota; kingdom Metazoa; phylum Chordata; class Mammalia; order Sirenia; family Dugongidae; genus Dugong; species Dugong dugon. The sequence goes on along the minus strand of CM057473.1, from coordinate 26,990,658 downwards.
AATGTTTCCCACAAAGAGCTTTTTTGTAGATATCTTTATTTGGAAAAAAATAGATCATCGAACCTTCCTCTTTCTAAGAGAGAGTCATGATTTGGTCTGTTACGAAAAGTTGATGAACCCAGAAATAAAACTATTTGTATAATTAAATGATTTTGATTTGTCCTCTGAAGTAATCAAGAAGGCAGTGAATTTAGAGGATCCTGAGATCAACAGACATTAGCAACTTAGTAGCTAGCCAGATTATCAGTCAGAGGCGATGGCTAAATTTCTTATAAAACTGTGATGAGTGAATGAGTGACACTGTGTTTTACCATTTTCCTGTTCAGTGTTATAAATCTGGTAACTAGAAATAGGCTTTAAATAAGATTATGTTAGTTGATGAAACTAAGTGTTAGCATTGTTTAATACTGCTTTGAGATATGACCACAGGTATATCTCTATGCTTCATTTTTTAAGCGACTATGCCAGTGTTCGAAGAACAGGAAAGGAGATTATGAGATGGCCAGAGGTGATCTATGGAGATGCAGGGGGCAAGCTAGGGCTAGCAGCAACTAGCAAAGGAGTGATTATTTTACTTATCTTCAAAAATACAAGAAATTGCAAGTTTAGCAGTGAACTCCCTACCCAGCATGAGAGCTTGAATAATTTAATTTGGATATTTGTTGTTTTTAGATGCCGTCAAATTGGTTCCAATTCATAGAGACCCTACGTACAACAGAATGAAACACTGTGCACTCCTGTGCCATCCTTGCAATAATTTGGATACTAAACAAAAGCTAACACCAGAAATCTAGAAAATTTGAGGACTATTAGGTAGACAGGTAATGAACTGTATTAAATGGATAATCAATAGAAAGACAATGATAACTTTAAGAGCACAGATTACCTAGATTACTTTCCCAGAATTTCTTGGTTTCTTCTGGCTTTCTTACCCATTCTATCTAACATTTATTAAAATAAAGCATAAGAGGAAAAATACAAACTTTTATATACATTATGCTGTTCCAAAATTACAAGACTCCTCTATATTATTTAATAAGTTCTTTCAATGTGTATGGACAATATGATTGACAGACTGTTTACCAAACTAAACGTGGTAACAGTGAAAACTATTTTGCTCTTTTTATTGCTAGATATGGGACTTCTAGATATAGGAGCATAGTTGAAATGCTTTAGATAAAGAATCTGGTGGGACACGGAGCAGCACATTACAAAGTTAAAAGGTTGGCTCCTGGAGCTGAGTTGTCTGGCTTCGAATCCTGTCTTTATTATTTACCGTATTTGTGAAGTTTGACAAGTTACTTAAACTCTCTGGACCTTAGCTTCTTCACCTCTAAAAGGTGTCTAATAATATTAGCTAGCTCATAAAATTGTTGCAAAAAGTATATAAAGCAATACATGTAGAATATCAACAGCATTTTTAGGAATGAACAAACATTCAATACATCTTAGCTCTTACTAGCCTCAAAATATAATAATTTGAATAATTTCATTAAAAGTAAACTAGGTTGGAAAGCAAATACGTTTCAATGATCACATGTAGACGTGGGAGTTTGACCAGGCCACCTTTTCTTCCTCAGGTATCTAATAAAGATTATACAGCAAAGATTATATATCAAAGAATAGATTATAAACCTGCTGATAATATTTTACTTCACAACCCCAGAGGTAAGAACACTTCCAAGACAGTACGAAAAATAATTCTACTCTGGAATTATCTTTCTTTCTTGGTTCACAAGTTGGGAGAATGTGAGTCTGGGAGTGCTGATGATCAGCTTCTTTTGCTTGCATTTAGTAAGGAAATCTTTAGGATGAGAAGTTGATACAAACAGAGACAGAGGGAAGAAGAAAGTGATAAAGAGCACTACAATATCTTTTGAGCAGATGGATCTATTCATGCCTAAAATGCTTGGACTTCCATATAAGACGTGCAATAAATATTCCCTTTGATTAATGTAGGTTGAGTCTGAATTCTTGTTACTTGTAGCTCAACAATTACTTCTAATTTAGAATTAAATAAATAAAAACTAAAAAGGATCTACCTCCTCTTGCAAAAAATTTCAAAACCCCTTACTGAAGAAGAAAATAGAATAAAAGAATGTGCATGATGCATTAGCTCACAAGTACTTGAGGAGAGTATGTTGCTAATAATAAACTGCAGCTTACCTGAGTATTAAAAAATAATAATAATAAAACAATCAGTTGCCATAGAGCTGATTATGAGTCATTCTTCACGTTTGTTAGAGAAGAACTGTGCTTCATCAGATTTTCAATGGCTGATTTTTCGTAAGTAATGCGAAGCTTTTCCTCGGAGGTGCCTTTGGGTGGAATGAGCCTCCAACCTTTCAGAGAGCAGGTAGTGCATTAGTTATTTGCATCATCCAGGGACTCCACCTAAGTATTTAGATCTATATAAGCTTTCCAAAAAGTAATGGAAGGAATGGACATTTTTATAAAGCCATGCAGATAGAAGTGAGAACAATAACTAGTATATTTTAAGAAATACACAGACACACATTCTTAAGGTTATGAAGCCATCCAAGTAAGTCACTGAAGTGCACTATATGTGCAATTTGTTTAGGCAGATTTCATAATCGTACTAGGAACCATCCTTCTATTTATGGATGATAAACTGAATCAAAAATTGAGCATAAACTGTATGGGGTTGCCTTAATATAACAGAACAGCCTGATTATCAACAGACAATTGCTTCTAAAATATAAACGAAAAAGAAATTAACAAATAGAATGGCATGACTAATAGAGAATTTCAACAGAGACTTTCAAGCCAAAATTGTGTTTCCAGAAATAAATCTCTATGCATGATACCTAAGTCACATTCAGTTTCTCAAAATTCTTCACAGAATGTTTTATCTTTCAATTAAATTCCAGATGACTGCAGTCTCAAAGCTTGGCCTGTTCAAACTTCTATGCCTATGTTGGATCATAAAAACTTACTTGTTTTTAAACTTGGTTTGCTTTTAATGAAATTATTTTAAATTATTCAGATTATTAATATTACAATAATTTGGGGGACATGTTGTTTTTGTTAGGTGCTGTGGTTTCAGTTCTGACTCATAATGACTGTGTACAACAGAAAGAAACAGAAGGAAACGTTGCCTGGTCTTGCACCATCCTCACAATCATTGTTAAGTTTGAGCCCATTGTTGGCAACCATTGTGTCAATACATCTCAGTGAGGGTCTTCCTCTTTTTCACTGACCCTCTACTTTACCAAGCATGATGTCCTTCTTCAGGGACTGGTCTGTCCTGATAATGTGCCAAAGTAAGTGAGCAAAGAAGTCTTGCAATCCTTGCTTCTAAGGAATATTCTGGCTGTACGTCTTCCAAGACAGGTTTGTTCCTTCTTCCGGCAGTCCATGGTATGTTCAATATTCTTCACCAACACCATAATTCAAATGCATCCATCCCTTTTCAGTCTTCCTTATTTACTGTCCATCTTTCATGTGCATATGAGGTGACTGAAAATACCATGGCTTGGGTCAGGTGCACCTTTGTCCTCAAAGTGACATCTTTGATTTTTAGCACTTTAAAAAGTTCTTTTGCAACAGATTTACCCAATGCAATGCATCATTTGATTTCTTGACTGCTACTTCCATGGGCATTGACATGGCTACAAGTACAGTGAAATCCTTGACAAATTCAGTATTTTCTCCATTTATCATGATGTTGTTTATTGGTCCAGTTGTGAGGAATTTTGTTTTTATACTGAGGTGTAATCCATAGTGAAGTCTGTGGTCTTTGATATTAATCAGTAAGTCCTTCAAGTACTCTTCACTTTCAGCAAGCAATATTGTGTCATCTGCATGTTGCAGGTTGTTAATGAGTCTTCCTCCAATCCTGATGCTGTGTTCTTCATGTAGTCCAGTTTCTTAAATTATTTGCTCAGTATACAGATTGAATAAGTATGGTGAAAGGATACAACCCTGACAAACACGTTTTCTGATTTTAAACCACACAGTATCCCCTTGTTCTGTTGGAACGACTGCCTCTTGGTCTATGTACAGGTTCCGTATGAGCACAATTAAATGTTCTGGAATTCCCATTCTTTGTAATGTTATCCATAATTTGTTATGATCCGCACAGTAGAATGCCTTTGTGTAGTTAATAAAACACAGGTAAACATGTTTCTGGTATTCTCTGCTTTCAGTCAAGATTCATCTGACATCAGCAATGATATCCCTTGTTCCACATCCTCTTCTGAATCCAGCTTGAATTACTGGAAGTTCCCTGTCAAGGTACTAGTGTAACCATCTCTGAATTATCTTCAGCAAAATTTTACTTGCATGTGATATTAATGATGTTGTTCAATGATTTCCGCATTCGGTTACATCACCTTTCTTTGAAATGGACACGAATATGGATCTCTTCCAGTCGGTTGGCCAGTTGTCCTCCAAATTTCCTGCCATAAGATGAGTGAGCATTTCCAGAGTTGCATCTGTCTGCTGAAACATTTCAACTGTCCCCTAATTTTTGTGTGGGAACATATCATATGTTGATGGAGCCCTGGTTGGGGAGTGCTTAAACAGCTTGGCTGCTAACCAAAAGGTCAGCAGTTTGAATCCGCCAGCCACTCCTTGAAAACACTATGGGGCAGTTCCACTCTGTCTTATAGGGTTGCTATAAGTCAGAATCGACTTGATGCAAATAGGTTTTTTTAGGTTATAGCATATGTTTAATAGTTTGAATAAAGTTAGAAAAACCTCCTTCTTAACGGTATTTTTTCAAGATTTTGTATTGTCTTAAAATCCACAAGTTTCTAGCAATTTGAAAAAAAACAGAAAAATAAACAAAATTATATACCTAGTTTATTAGGCAGGAAAAAGAAGCAGTGGTAAATGGCCAGTGGTAAATGGTCAGATTATTATTTTATTTTTATTTTTGAAGTATTCTAATTTCAACCAAAGAGATAAATAGTAATGAGTTTCAAACGCACAATAGAAAATAGGTAATTTATGGGTACCTCACTTTGGAATGAGGAGCCCTGGTTGCTCAGTGGTTAAAGAGATCAACTGCTAGCCAAAAGGTCGGCCAGTGGTTTGAAACCACCAGTGGCTCCAGGGGAGAAAAATATGGCAGTCTGCTTCCATAAAGATTTACAGCCTTCAAAACCCCATGGGGTCGCTACGAGTCGATATCGACCTGATGGCACTGGTTTTTTGTTTATTTGGTCACTTTGGCTCTGTAGTCTATAGTTTCAATATGAGCTATTAATAATTATTTTTGAAAGTACACACACACACCAGACTGTGTCAACCTAACTCAATTACAAAATAATTGTCACATGAATTTGGGAGATAGAGGGATTAGATTTCACTTTGAGATTTCAGAGAACAACATGATGGTTTCCCCTTCAGTACATTTCATGAGAGTAAAAGCTCTTTAGTTTTAATTGATTTGATTTGTTCCAAGAGTTTCTTCTCCCATCCTACAGTGTCTCATCATCCTGCTATACTGTTTCAACTTCACTTCATTGTGACTAACCAAAAAGAATAAATTTCATGAAAAAACTGTTTTGTCTGAGGTCTGTAGCCAGAATCTCACAACACATGGCAGTACCAGCTGGTATTTTTGGAATCTGAAAAGTATGAATGTATATTTCTTAAACAATTCAAGCCCTAGAATGACTAGTTTTTTTAATTAAAAATATATTAGAAATTAAAAAACAACAACAACAACGCAGTGTGTTTAGTGTCTGATAATGATAAGAATCTAAATTTAAACTGGAACAATAAAACAAACACTAGAGTATTTGAATGCAAAAGATAGTATAATGCAAGCGATGGGCCATTACCCATATTTTGCTGCTCATTAAAATGAATGTAAACTAATTATAACTAAATTGGAACTAGAATTGGGACAAATCTTTGGTTCCACTTCTAAGAAATGTCTTTAGATCTCCTTTGGCCCTGAAGCACCCAGGATTAATGACTGAAGTTGGTTTATTACTTTACCTTCTCAGATAGCGTATTTGTGCTTATTAAGCCACCCCTACACATTTATCAGAAACAGTACTTCAGATAAATATTTTGAACATTATGTCAGGCCGACAGAAGATGGTTTTGAAATAGCAGCATTTTTCTACACCCCTCCAACTACACTGTGTAGGTGATGCTTATTCAATTTAAAATAGCAACCCCTAGGTAGGTGTTTTATGTATCAAAACAATATTAAATACTAAACAGACTTTCTAAATTCTGTGAGTATATATACATGATGATTCATAATTCTGGTGGATTTAAGTACAAAAGCTAAGACTCTGAAATATGTGACTGTTGAATAGGTGAAGGAAAAGGGAATCAAGTTGGGCACAGGAAATCAACGCTTACACATATTCAAAGACTTGGCAGAGGTAACCAGAAATTAACAGGCAAATTACTCAAAGGCATAGTCAACTCACTGAAGACTTGGTGGAGGCCTTGTTGGCCCAATTTAGGAGGACTATGCCAAATGAAAGGAGCCCAGGTGACACAGTGGTTAAAGCCTCTCCTGTTAACCAAAAGTTCAGCAGTTCAAATCCACCAACTGCTCTGCGAAAGAAGGATGTGCTTGTCTGCTTTTGTAAGGATTACAGCCCTGGAAACCCTATGGGGCAGTTCTGCTCTGCTCTATAGGGTTGCTATGAGTCAGAATCAATTCAACAGCCATGGGTTATGCCAAGTGTTTGATTTAGAATTTGAAGGTTATCAACAATGGAAGATTTATTTATGAGAAAGATGTCTATATTCTCTATATAAGAGAGATGGAGTGTGGATATAAGTAAACAGAACTAGAGAGGAGAACCCACCAAGAATTGGATAGGACAGCATAGCCATAACTGGGGTTCAAAGAAGAGACCCACTCAAATCTTAGATGGATCTAGGGAAGTATATGGAGAGTTTGTTTAGTGAAAAATCAAAGCAGAAGTGCAGACTTTTCTAGTAGGACCAGTAATATTAGAGGCATAGATCTACACAGATGTTTCAAACTATTCTAAACAAGGTATAACTTCAATCATTGAGACACTGTACCTGGTAATTTAGAAATAAATTGTCCTATTCAGTATTGATGCTTTATTATTTATTTATTTGACAAATATTAAATATTTGTCCACTGACCCTTTTCTAGGTTCTGGGAATAAATTGGTACACATGAGCAATATAACAAAGACCAAAAACTAAATAATATAAAATCAAATACAAACAGTGATATTTTTTGAAGGATTGGAGGTTTAATTGTTATTTGATAGGGTGGTAAAGGAAGCCTACTTGCAGTGTCTGATATTTTGCGGAGAGGTGAAAATCAAGAAAGGAATGATTTAGGCAGAAGGAAAGCAAGTGCAGAAACTCAGAAATGATGGAGAGTTGGAGTATGCTCCAAGCGCATCTGTGCTAAAATATTTATTATGGAGGGTAATGCAAGTCTTTCTGCTTATAAATTGGAAATTAGAAATAAGAAAACAAAGAACCTAACAAGTGAAACACTTGTCGTAGTTTAGATAACAAGGATTTATTTGGTGGCACGGTGTTAGGCAGAAGGAGGAAGGGAGAAATATAAATCGATGGGGAAATGACAATATTTGTTGAATAAATTAATGTGAGTAATAATGAGAAAGAATAATGCAGAGAAGTATATACATCTTTGTTTTGAACAGCTGGGTAGATAATGTAACAAATAAATTAAAACGAGAAAACTGGAGAAGACAGTCTTTAGGAAGTTTGAAAGAGAACAGTTTTTGAAAGAGTGTTTGAATTAAGAATTTTATTTTGGTCATATTAAGTATAGGATGCCGATTACACATCTAATCTTTTATCCTGTAGTTTATCATATGAGATGTATCTTCTGGAGAGATATTGAGACTGGAAAGGTAAATAGCAATAAGCTTAAAAGGGTATGTAGAATCATGTGATTTGGGAAATCAACAGAGAATAAAGGAATCTCTGGGGGCATATTTAATGTTATAGAACAGGAGGATAAACTAGAAAGGAAATTATAAGAAAAACTAGAAAAGGAAATACACGTTTCCCCTGCCATCTGAAAGTAGAGCGTTCCTAAGAAATGCTTCGTAAACTGAAATGGCGTAAGGTGACGAAGCAATTACCATTGATTTATATGGAAAAATTTTTGAAAGTTCCCGGATGCCAAAAATAACTATTAAATCATATCAAATAACACATAAAACCTAAAATAATACGAAAATATAGTAAAAGCAGGAATGATATGATACTTACGTCACCTATATAAGGTAGAAATCATGTATGTACAGTGTAGTTTCACTTACAGAATCGGGAAGACCGGGAGCACACTGGAAAGCTTAGAGGTGGTGGTGACGAAGGTGGTAGCATCGGTAGCCTCGCTGTCAATGGCACATGGGACTGAGATGCACACAGACAGTTCAAAGCTATACCAGCTTGATGCTGACATGCCAAGTGTAGTTCTCGGGAAGGAGCGTGGCGACGCTGTTTGGGGTGCACGCCGCCTCTTTAACGTCTCGCTGCAGAAGAAACGCTGAAGGCTGTTTCTGCACTTCGCCCTTTTTCGTAAAAGCGAAAGTCCTTTTCCGATGTCTGTCAGTTAGCAAAAAACAGGTGCTAAGGCAGGCGTAAAAGCAAAGTGGCATACAGAGGACTTTCAAAAAGTGGGGGATACCTGTAACAAAAAGGAGTAATTAGATTAAACAATAACGGAGAAATTATTCACTATGTGGAGATAATTTTTCACATTAGTCCCGTTGCCGTGGAGTCAATTCCGACTCATAGCGACTCTATAGGACAGAGTAGAACTGCCCCATAGGGTTTCCAAGGAGCAGCTGGTGAATTCAAACCACTAGCATTTTTTTGGTTAGCAACCGAAGCTATTAACCACTGTGCAACCAGGGCTTCTGTCACATTAATAGGAGGGGTTATATTAAAAACCCGAATCTTTAATTCAGTGGGCTGGAGCAGTCTGGAGCTAAAATTGTACATAATTATGGGTAGTTACTAGGGGGTAAACAGGTGATTGCACAGGGAGAGATTGTGGATGACCTAATCAGCATAATTTTGAAAGATAGTTGACATATATAAGTAAAAGAATAAAAAAAAGAAATTGTTGGGTAAGCAGAGATGAAAAACAGGAAGAACACCTATGATAATTCTCAGGTCTAAGTCAAGTAAGGATGATGAAGAAAAGGGAGGCTTGAACTTGAGGTGCTTACAAGTTAGGGAGCAATCTCACCGAATACCACGGGTCAGTTAATGCTAGGAAATGGAAGAAGTGTTCAGAGAAAAGAATGAGAATAATTGAAAATTTGATAAACGCACATTTATAGTTCTAGTGAAATGACTTAAGAGGATAGGCAAAAGTAAGATTGCGTTAGATTGATGGAATGCACAAACCAATATGGGGATAAAAGCCTTGGTGAAGATGCACGATCCGGCAATTTGTGGTGACAGATATAAACAAGGATGTCAGGCATGATATGATTACATCTGATAGTCTAATGAAGGAGTGTTAGCAAATGGGTTAAACAAACCTGAGTACTTAGTTTCATAATATGAGCATTATAGCCTTAGGTAGCTGTCTCCCGATGGGATTGGCACTTTAGTGAAAAAAACACTTTTATGAGGAGAGAAAATAATAAAAGCTTCAGAGTATCTTATCTGTAGTTCAGCTTGAGATGAGTCTAAGGTGGTAAGGTAGTTGTTATCAATCAGAGTCTTACTATGAAGAAACTAAATCACCGAGAGGTTAATACTATGAAGAAACTAAATCACCGACAGGTTAATGTACTTTATTTAATGGAAAACATCTAGCAGCACTTATGGTTCTGGACATATTAGAATAACTGGAACTGAAATTTCACTTATTTAACTTACAAACTTATTTTATGTTTTTAATTTCTTGCTGATGTCATTTTTCACTAATGGGATGCATGAGTGTTGGTAATCTTTTGTTATGTAGCATGATTTTTTATTAATATTATGTAGTATACACATATACCATTGCACTCTTGCAGTAAGATAGGTGGGATGAAGCAGGGAAAAAATTGCTTTTTCTTATCAATTTTTTTTGTTGAGTGGAACATCATAACAGAACTGCCAAACCACTGTGAATCATGGCCCTGCAAAGTGGACCCATAACCTGAACCATCACAGCAGGATAATACAAATTGGTGCTTTTTTTGTACCTGTGTACATGAAGTACATCAAGGACGAGTGTTTACGGTATATTTCACCTGAAAACAAATGCACTTGAATATTACCTAATACTGAAAACCGCACCCTCCCACAACACAAAAGAAAGAGTAAATGTGCTAACAAGCCGTATCTCACTGTATAGAGGGAAAAAGAGAAAAAAGTCATTCACAGTCACTTCCCGGCTGCAGCACCTCCTGCAACAAATTCTTAGCACAACAACATGACACTGATGAACTTCCTTCCAGTTTACACAGTTACAGAAGTCCCTTCTGAAATGCCAGCACATATTAAAAACGTAACAAAAACATACCTATAAAGCCCAGGGGTGGAAAATGTGAGTGGACTTACATATACCAGTATACATGAATGAGTTAAAAACAACTAGAAAGCTGAGTAAAATATACAAGACACTCTTTTTGGACATTAGACCATAGGTAGCACAGGACTGTGATCCCTGAGAAAACAAAAAAGGAAATGAACTCTACAATTGCTCTTGTTCTCTGCCTGAAAATGCTTTTTAGATTGTATTGGTGTGAGAGTGATCCCAAAAAGAGCCCAGCTTTCGTAATGAGTGGAGAAGATAGATACCAGAGTTCAAAAAGTTTGAGGTGACTGGGATTTGTGCAGAGTACTAGAGCAAAGAGAGCTACATCGAGGAAGAGCTCCAACAGCATGACAGGGTTTCCCTTAAGTTTGTGATTGAGAACTAATCTATACATATTTAACATGAAATTCCATGAGGTTGATTAAAGAATAACCATAAAGCTGTAAGGTGAAAAGTTCCCAGATCTCACACATGGCTAGGATATGTTTGAGTACTGAGCGGCAGAGTGACAAGTTCTCGTTGAACATGCCATGCTTCAGTGGAGACCCCAGAGGCATCATATTTTATCTTGGGCTATTCTAGCAGCAGAGTAATAGTTAACAGACTTTAAAAACTTAACTAACTTAAAAATAAGCGTCAGAATATCAAGATAATCCACACATAACTGATCTGCCTGCTCAAAGACCCACAGTTTTAAAAAAACAAATATAAAAATAAAACTACTCAATAACATAAAATTTACAGTAACCAATGAAAACTCACTAGATATGTAAAAAATCAATAAAATGTAATACATAAACCGTAGAACAATTAGTCAATAGCTAATGACTCAAAAAAAACAAACAAACAAAAAAAAAAACAGCAGTAATAGGAAGGCCAATAAGGATTTTTAACAGTTGTAAAGACAATAAATACTCCAAAGGATTTAAAGGAGAACAAGGGCATAAGAAAAAGAAAAATGGAGGATTAAAATTAGAATCAAATGGAACTTTTAGTGATGAAATAACTGTCTGAAATAAAAACTGCACTGGATTGGTTTAACAGCAAATAAGAGACTGCAGAATAGATCAACAAACTGGAACACATAGCAATAGAAATGATATATTACAAAAAATAAGCTCAGAGAAAAAAGAATGAAGAGGTATAAAATATGAATTAGAGGAGTGAAAGGGGAAGACAGAAAATCAGTCAGAAGCAATAATCATGCACATTTTCCAAATTATATGAAAACAATAAACGCATAGATATAAGAAGCTCAAGAAACCTCAAATAGAATGTAAACAAAAAAAACACATTAGGAAATATAATAATTAAGTTGTTAAAAACAAACAATAAATAGAAATCTTAACAGGAGCAAGAAGAAAAAAAAAACATATCACAAACAGAAGGGCAAGAATAACTGTAGACTTATCATCCAAGAAAATGCAAGCCAGAAGAAAGTTGAAACATCTTTAAAGTATTGCAGGGAGGAGCGGATGGTTAATCTAGAATTCTATTGGCATGTCTTCAAGATCACTGATTCTTTCCTAAGCCATGTCTAGTCTAATAAGCTCATCAAAGACATTCTTCATTTCTGTTAAAGTTTGTGATTTCTCACATTTCCTTTTGGTTATTTCTGAAAATTTCAATCTCTCTGCTGAGATTAACTATCTATCCACTTTTTCCATTGAAGCTTTAGCATATTAATCATTTATTTAAATTCTTGATCTGATAATTTCAAAATATCTGTCATATTTGAGTCTGGTTCTGATGCTTGCCCTGTCTCTTCAAACCAGTATTTTTTGCCTGCCTAGTATAACTCACAATTTTTTGTTGAAAGCCAGATATGATGTATTGGATAAAAGGAATTTAGGTTCTTTCAGTCATAATTCCCGATAAAGCTCTGTTGATGTTGATGTGGTGACAAGGTGTAGGGGGAGCAGAAGTGTTCTATTGCTTCCTGATTAGTTAGCCTGTGCTCCTGGGTTGGGATTGTCATAAGTGCTTCTCATCTTCTTCTCCTCACCACTTAGGTGAAACAGGAAAGCTAGAGGGAGCTGGAGTTGAGTATTTCCTTTCCCTCACATCCAACACTAGAAGCAGCTGCAGTAGTGTATCTCCCTTTCTCCATAACAAAGACTAGAAGGTGGCTGGAGTTGGATAATTCTCTTCCTCCACATGGAAGTCCAGAGAGGATGGTGCTGGGTATTTCCCTTCCTCCTAGTTGTTTAACCAAAACACTAAACCTGTTGCTGTCAAGTCGATTCCAACTCATAACAACCCTGTAAGACAGAGTAGAACTGCCCCATATGGTTTCCAAGAAGCGGCTGGTGGATTTGTACTGCCAACCCTTTCGTTAGCAGCCAAGCTCTTAACCACTGTACCACCAGGGCTCCCCAAGTTGGTTGGGCTCTGATAAAACCCACGTTGGTCAGGCTCTGGTATAAAGTAGTTTTCACTAGGGCAGCCTGTTCCAAGGAGAGAAGAACACTATTTCTAAATAGTTCTCTCTGCCCGCTCCAGAGGCATGGGGGAGGACTTTTTTCTCAGCACTTTACAGTGAAAACCTAGTGGAGCTCCTGGAGGTAAAGCTCCAAGAAAACGTGAGACCCTTTTTAAGGCTAGGCCTCAACTTTCTCTCTCAAGCTAATCCACATTCAGTCTCCAGCAATTAGTCAATTAGTCAATTACCCCTTAAGTATTCTTACCTGGCGCTGGGTCCAGTGGTAACAGCAGCAGCAGTGACGGTGGTGATTTCTCCTTCTGGTAAGTGGTAAATTTCTCTATCGGCCTCTCAGTCCCTCCAGTTTTGGGTCAGTGGTTTGCTCTGTGACCAAAAGTCTCTGATAGGTCTAAGAAAATTTATTAATTTTCCGTTTTTCAGCTTTTTTTTTCTTGTTGTGAGGGTGAGAAAGATGATTCCCAACGTTTTTACATGCTATACCAGAAACTGGTAGTCAATCTAGAATTCTGTATCCAGTAAAACTATATTTCTCAAACACTGGTAAGTTTTGTCCTTCTGCTCATGAAGGATTAACTTCTATGACAATTGTTTTCCTTCCATAAGCAACTAGAAACTTAAACAAAATATATAAAACACATATTTTCAAGCATTAGACAAACACAGCACAGGATTATAATCACTGTTAAAATGGAACCAAATGAAGTGAGCTCTATAATTGTTCCAGCTAATTACTCAGAAGTAGTTGTCAGTTCTCAGGACAAAAAGGGAGAATTCTGAAGAAGCCCAGAGATGCACTAAATTAGATAGACAGAGATAGGAGTTCAGGGAGAATGAAGATGTTAGAATCACCAAGGCATAGAACAAGAGACCACCATCCGTCAGTTTGTTGTGTTGTGGTGACTTGCATGATGCTATGATATTTGAAGCTATGCCATTAATATTTCAAATACCAGAAGGGTCACCCATGGTGGAGAGGTTACAGCAGAGTTCTAGACTAAGGCAGACTAGGAAGAAAGACCTGGCAATCAACTTCCAAAAATTAGTCAATGGAAACCTTATCAGTCTAAGGAATATAGTATCTTATATTGTGCTAGGTGATGATCACCCTATGTAGGAAGGCACTCAAAATACACAGTGGTGACAACAATGGATTCTAGCATACTAATGATCATAAAGATAGTTCAGGACCAGGTAAAACGTATTACCAATATCAGGATTTAAATAAAGGACATCGTTATGGATCCTAGAGATATGAAAAGAGTAATTTGAGAAGATAAGGAGGAATGGTATCTCAAAATTTTTTACAACTTACATGAAATTGAATTCTTTAAGTACATAAATACCAAAGCTTACTTATGAAAAATTAAATAATCTTAATAGTTCTTTTATCTCCTGAAGTTTGAAGTCTTATAGTTAGTAATTCTTAGACAAGAAAACTCATGGCTGGATGATTTCAAGAGCACATTCTCAAAACATTTAAAGAAGAAATAACATCAGTTATACATAAAATCTTCCACTAAATGGAGGAGGAGGAATCACTTCCCATCTCATTTTAAAGACCAGCATTAACCTACACCAAAATCAGGAAAGGACATCACAAGGGAATAAAGTAAAATAAAATAAAGACCAATATCATTCATGAACATAGATTCAAAGATTCAACACAATTTGGTAAATCAAATATAGCAATATATGTAACTGATAATGCATCAGGACCAAATTATGAGTCTTAGAGCAATGCAAGTCTGATTTAGTACTTGAAAAATTAATCAATGCAATTTATCATTTCATCAGACTAAAAATGAACAAAGCATATGATCATTTCATTTGATGAAGAAAGCATTTAACAAAATTCAACACCCATCATTGATAAATATTTTAAATTTACTAGGCATTAGGGAATTTCTCAACTTAATAAAGATAATCAACAGAAAGTCGAAATCTAGCATCATAATTAATGACAAAAGATTCAATGCTTTATCCCTAAGTTGGAAAACTAAGCCAGGTGTTCTTTCTCTTCATTATTACTCAGCATTTCACTGGAGGAGCTAGTCAAGGCAAGAAAAACAAATACAATGCATGAAGTTTGGACAGGAAGAAACAGGAATGTTTTCAATCACAGATGACACGATTAATACGCAGAAAATACTAAAAAAAAACCTTCAAAAAACTATTAGAATTTCTAAGTTAACATAGCAATTTATAAAAGTCAGCATACAAAAATAAATAAAATTTCCATTTAACTAGTAATGAAGAATTGGAAAATATAACTTAAAATATAAAATAACAACCCAAAATTAAATTCTTAAAGATAAATACGTGAAAGCCCTTACCTCTGAAAATTATAAATTATTGGTGAGAAAAGTAAAGAAATCTTAAATAAATGGAGATATATATCATATTAATCAATCAGAAGAATCAACATTTTTAAGATGCTGATTCTCAATTTGTTTAATAGATTATATGAAATCAAAATCAAAATCTCAGAAGTCTTTTTTTTTGGTAAAAATTTTTAAGCTTATTGTATACTGTATTCAGAAACACAAACAAAGTAAATAGCTAAACAATTGAATAAGAAGTGCACATTTACAGGATTTCAGTACATAATATCAAGACTTATTACAAACTACAGTAATAAAGGCAGTGTGGTATTAGCACATGGATAATCATATAACTCCACAGAATATAATAGTGAACAAGTATGTGACATAAATATAATTGATTATTCAATGGTGAAATAAATGTCCTTTAAATGAGTGAAATAAGATAATCACAAAAGGACACATATTGTATGACCTTACTAATATAAAAAAGAAAAATAGGCAAATATATAGGGAACAAAGGTTATTTTTGGTTGCCAGGGAGAAGAGGCGGGGGGGGGGGGGTCGTCACTGCTTATAGAGCAGGGAGTTTCTGAGGACATTGATGGAAAATTGGCACTGATTGCACAATTAATGTAATTGATATTACTAAGCTGTACACCTGTAAGAGTTGAATTGACAAATGTTATGTGATATTTTTACAACAACAAAAAGAGCAGATGTTGATGCTGCTTATGTACAACCAAACACCACGTTTGTTTTCTTGGTTTGGAGGTGTAGGGTCATGGTTTCATGGAACATCCCAGTTAATTGGCCTAATATTGTTTATAGTGCTTCTAGTCGACCTCCTAATTTGTTGTTTAGTGCTTGGGATCTTAAAAGCTTGCAAGCGCAAGTGGTCATCCAAGGTACAATTGATCTATGGAACTACAGAGGAAGAAGGTGAGTCAAAAAGAGGGCTAGGAAATGGAATATGTGGCTAATTGTCCCTATAAACAACTGCCTCCTCTACCTTTTAAACAGAAGAACTGGATAGTGCCTGGCTACCATTACTGAACGTTTTGCTTAAAGATTCTGTAGAAGAATCCTGTAAGAAGGGGTGGAGGGAGCGATATGGAATAGAACTTCAAATTCTGATGAGAAGCAGACTTCCCAGAGCCACTGAGTCTGAATGAACCCCAGAACTATTGCCCTGAGATAATCTTTAAAAGTTAAACCTTAAACCAAAAATCTCCCCCCACAAAGTATTTTTTAAACCAAACAATGGTTTAGCTTAATTAATTAGTAAAGAAGGTCTGTCTTAAGTACTGTACTCTTTTAAAGAACTAGCTATATGGGATCAAACTGACAACAGCAATTCAAAAAGAGAAAAAAACTTAGGGGCAGTGAGTTCATATTAATGCTGGAGGAATAATTTGGAAAAGGAAGATGAAAATGGTTGCACAACTTGAAGAATGTAATCAGTGTCAGTGAATTTTGCATGTGGTAATTGTCGAATTGGTGTATATTTTGCTATACATTTTCAAAAAACAACATCAAAAAGAAAATTTTAATCTAAAAAATGTCTAGAAAAGTTTCAGATAAATATGGAAATATAAACTTTGACCTTATTTCACATCTTTACATGAGTAAAATTTATCTAAAATCAATCACTTACCTAAATATAATAACTAAATTACAAAATTTGTAGAAGGAAACATGGAGAAAATCTTTGCAACCTTGGGATCTGCAATGGTTTCTTAGATAGTACAAAAAAAAAGCACTAACTATAGTCGAAAAAAATATCTTGGACTTTATCATAATAAAAAACTTCTACTCTTCAAAAAAACATCATTAAGAAAAACAGAAAATCTTATATTGGAATAAAATATTGACAATTCATATATCTAAAATACATTCTTTTGTCCAGACTTTATAAACAGCTATTGTAACTCAATTATAAAAGGCAATTAGTCAAGATAAAAAAAAAAAGGCAAAATATTTTAATAGACAACCTGCACAAGGAAAGGTCATGGAGGCCCTATAGACACATCCAAACCCCCCGAGGGACTGAGTTGTTGGACGGAGGGCTCTGGGGACCATGATCTCGGGGAACATCTAGCTCAATTGGCATGACACTACTTATAAAGATAATGCTCTACATTCTACCTTGGTGAGTAGTGTCTGGGGTCTTAAAAGCCTATGAGCGGCCATCTAAGATACTCCACTGATCTCATCCCTTCGGGAACAAGGGAGAACGAAGAGAACAGGATAAAAGGAAAAGATTAGTCCGAAGGACTAATGGTCCACAGCTACCAAGGCCTCCACGGGACTGAGCCCAGTACAGCTGGATGGTGCCCGGCTACCACCAATGACTCCTCTGACCAGGATCACAACAGAGGGTTCTGGGCAGAGCTGGAGTAGGATGTAGAGTATAATTTTAACTCCCAAAAAAAAAAAAAAAAAAGAAGACCAGATATACTGGCCTAAAGAATACTAGAGAAACCTCGAGAGTGTGGCCCCCAGACACCCTTTCAGCTCAGAGGGGAAGTTACCTTCAAGGTTCGATGTTAAGCCTGGGAATGGACACCCCAGTAAAACTAAATGGGACTAACGATGTACAGGAGTCCGGTGACAAGGGCCAGAAGGCAGAGGGAGAGTAGGAAACTGATGATAAGGAACACAAATTGAATAAGGACACTGTCGATGTATTGTGAGATTGTTGACCACTGCTATAGGGCAACATTTGTAGTAACTATTAAATGGGAGGCTGTTTTGTCCTGTAAGCCTTCATCTTGGGCGAGAATGGCAGCACAATTGGAAGAGCATAGTCAATATCACTTAAATGTGTAAGTAAAAAGTTTTGAAATGGTGTTTAAATAAAATAAAAATAAATAAATAAATAAATAAATAAATAAACAAATGAGACTAAAGAGGTACAATAGTCCACTGACAAGGTCCAGAAGACAGAAGGGGACAAGGAAGCCCCCTGGTGATAGGGAACACAAGGTGGAGTAAGGATATTCTTGATGTGCTGTGAGATTGTTAACCATTGTCATAGGGCAACATGTGTAGTAACTGTTAAATGAAAAAACTATTTTGTTCTGTAAGCCTTCATCTTAAGTGAGAATAACAGCACAGTTGGAAGAGCGTAGTCAATGTCACTGAACTGTGAATGTAGAAATTTTTGAAACGGTGTATCTTTGGCCATCTGTAATTTTCATCAAAAAAAAAGGTTGAGAATTTAGAGGCTTAATACGTTGTGGGGTTGTTAACCAATGTCAAAAAACAACATGTGTACTACTATTTCATGAGAAACTATTTGCTCTGTAAGCTTTCACCTGAAGTACAATAAAATATATATTAAAAAAAAAAAAATATTTTAATAGATACCTCACAAAATAAAATACAAAAATGCAATAAATACATCAACTGATGCTCAACATCAATATTCACAGTGACCTGTAAATAAAACCGTCATGGGATACACAACCATTAAAATTGTTACATGTTAAACACAAATTGATTGCCAAGGATGTGGAACAATTATAATTGTCATCGATTTCTTTGGAAATGTCAAATGATAGAAACTCTTCGGAAAATAACTTAGTAATATTAGAAAACAATTTGACCATTTCTTTTAAAGTTATGCATACCTTTTTCCTGTTACCCAGCAATTCAATCCCTAGGTATTTATTTATCCAAGAGACATAAAAACACTTGTCTGAAAAAATTTTTGTATGTGAACATTCATAGCAGCCTTATTTGAAACTGAAAACTATACAAAAAATGGGAAATAACCTCAAAACTGAAAAAGCCAAATTGTTCCTTAACGGGTAAATGAGAAAACATATTGTACTAGGAATACTGCTGTGTTGCTGTTAGGTGCTGTAGAGTTGATTCCGACTCATGGGGACCCTATGTACAACAGAAGGAAACACTGCCCTGTCCTGTGCCATCCTCACAATCCTTGCTCTGCTTGAGCCCCATGTTGCAGCCACTGTGTCAGTCCATCTCACTAAGGGTCTTCCTCTCCTTCACTGACCCTCTACCCTAGGAAGCATGATGTCCTTCTCCAGGAACTGATCCCTCCTGATAATGTGTCCAAAGTATGTGAAACATAGTCTCATCATCCTTGCTTCTAAGGAGCATGCTGGAGACAATGTTCCGCTGCTACTCATAAGGTTTTCACTGGCTAATCCTTTTCAGAAGTAGGCCACTGGGTCCTTCTTCCTAGTCTGTCTTAGTCTGCTGGTGTTTGAATACCAGTGGCATAGCTTCCAGCATCACACCAACACACAAGCCCCCGCAGTATGACAAACTGACAGACACGTGGAGGATTAGGAATATTACACAGCTATAAAAAGGTGCAAACTACTTATAATCCTAAAAAATAAGGATTAATCTTAAGAGCATTATCCTGAATAAAAAAAAAAATGTTAAACAAAAAAAATAGGGCACATATTTGGATAAGAGCTTGGCTGCTAACTGAAAAAAAAGGTTGGCAGTTCGAATCCACCAGCCGCTCCTCAGAAATTCTGTGGGGCAGCTCTGTTCTGTCCTGTACGGTTGCTATGAGTCAGACTTGACTTGCTGGCAACGGGATTTGGTTTGGATTGTATAATTTAATGCATATGAAATTCAAAGCAAATCTATCAGTTAGCGACATAAACAGATGTTACCTGGACCCAGGGGTAGGAGTAGGAAACGGGTAAAATGACAGCAATTGTGGTGGCTACAACAGGTACAAACAAAAAGTTAATTAAAAAAAAAACAAGTTAATAAGTGGCAAAGACTAATTTACAACCAAATTCTTCTGTCCAATTCAGGAGCTAAGCCTGTAGACTCAAAAAAACACACAGAAGCCCAGAATATTTACTCCTAAAACAGATAAGAAAGAAATAGATTTTCCTCTCTCCTTCCCCTTTCTCTTTCTGTATTTAACTGCCTCTCTTTCACACACAGATGACAATATGTATAATGCATGTATTATGTATGTGAAGTATGCTAAAATGAAGTGTTTAGGGGGAACATTTAAAAATTGTTTTGTTTTTTAATAGTAGAAATGCCTTGAAAACTTAAAAAAAAAAAAAAAAAAAATCCGAAGTCAAGGATACGTTGGTTTGGCTTTTTCTAAACTGGTAACGGAAAGATATTATTGAGATTGTTTATATTTTAATGAGGAGCCCTGGTGGTATGGTCTTTAAGAGCGCGACCGTGAACCAAAAGTCCCGTAGTTCAAATCCACAGCTCCTTGGAAATCCTATGGGGCAGTTCTACTCTGTTCTGAAGTTGACCAGTTGAAAAATGGTTGTATTTTTCCCATGAATGGATAGATAAAAAGACAATTTTTGTGTGTTAGTATATGTGTTGAATACGTAATTTATTTATATGTATATTACATCTGTATGCATTAGTACATATGACAAAATTTTATGCAAGCATATTGCATTTTTCTGAAAATAGGAGAAAAAATTACCTCAGTTCCATTATTCATATAATTATCATTTATTACTGAATATTACCAAAGATAATATACAATATTGTCTCTATCCAATTTTCATATGAGAAGCAAAGTTTTTTTTGGAAGCAATTGAACAGAAAATTGTATAGATGTAAGCAAGAAATATACATGTAAACATGCTCATTACATTTAATTAATAATAGGATAGTTACAATCAACCTAAAATTTCTATCAATTTTCATTGGTTACAGGAATGATAATATATTTAAACCACAATATATTTATATAGATATTAAAAATCAGATATGTTCATGTAAGAAATATATGTGTTTTCTTATATTAAGGTAGAGAAGGAATTAAGAAGGAGATAATAAGATTACTTGTGTTTTCTAGAAATATGTGGTATAGGTTTTGCTTCAACTAATTGACTTTGTTACATTTGATTTTTTTTATATACAGTGTGCATGATGGTTGCAATTCAACTGCTATAAGAAAAAGACATAAACATTTAAATATATTCAAAGGGCATATGCATCTAAAATTTTCAGTTTTTAATAATACTGTATTAATTTTAATACAATCCTTATGAGAATCCTAATTTCTGTAATAAGAAAATTAATTTATCT
Source organism: Dugong dugon (assembly GCA_030035585.1). Taxonomy (NCBI): domain Eukaryota; kingdom Metazoa; phylum Chordata; class Mammalia; order Sirenia; family Dugongidae; genus Dugong; species Dugong dugon. Next base: position 26,969,324 of record CM057473.1, on the reverse strand, counting down.
TAACAAAAAAACTAACAATTGAATTTAACTACAATAAATAGAGATAGGTAAGTAAAATAAATAAGTATTGGTACAAACAATTGTTTATTAAATTGTTGATTCAAAGGAGAACATTATTCATTAGTTTACATAATTTATATCTTTCTTTTTTTACTAGTTCATTTAAATGAATTTTAATAGCACAGAAATAAGTAAATTAAGTCAGAAACATGATCAAATAAATACTAAGCATTGAATTTATACATATTTTACTGATTTATTACATTTTCAAATTTAATAAAGTCCTTTGAAAATAAATGTATTTGACATGTAGAATACGTAACTTATGAACATAGATATTACTTACACTTCCATTGTCATTTTTGAAAGTATAACAACAAAGAAAAAGCAAACATATTTGCAGTTAGATATGGGTCTTCTCTCAAAGAATAAAATGATTTATATTTTTCATCTGACTTAATGGACACCTGTCCTTGTTACCATGGTGATATGAATATGAACATACAGTTTGCCTAGTTTGGAATCCAGGAAAGTGTCTATAGCTGCTCTCACAATCTAAATGGTTGATGATCATGTTTATAGATACTTTATTTTCCAAGACAACATGATATTCACCTATGCAACTCTATGAAACCAACAAACTTGTAATTGGTGTTCAACCCTTGTGTTAGCAAAACTCTGCTGGCTTCTCAATATAAATGCTAATGGAAGGAACATGGGAGCTCATCTCTCCCATGTTTCAAAGTTATACAGTCTAGCCTCAAATTGCTTTGGTATCCCTAAAAGAAATCTTTCTATGAAAAAGAATATCACATGTTTTTTTATACCATACACAATGTATGACTTGAATTTTAGTGCCAAAATTATTTCTAAAAATTTATTAGAAGAAGACATTTTTCTTTTCTTTCTCCCTAATCTGGTAGTGATTCCATGAGAGGTTTCTGAAGCAATTCTTTAAAAAAGATCTATACCAGGGGATTTTACAGATTTTAGTTATTCTGAATTGCCAGGCTGGATATTTTGAAACCAACTTTCCTGTCATTTCTATGTTTAGTGGTTCTGTTTAGTAAAATTTAGCCCACACACAAAGTAGATATTGAAAATCTTCTGAGAAAATGGGCTAAGTAAATGGCATGCTAATTATTTCTGATATACATCTCCTGGTTTGTCTCAAAATAGTCACAAAGGTATACACAGATTTGCCAGATATCTAATAATTTGAAATAATGAATATAAGAAAATATTCCAAAATTTGTGACGATTCTCTGCTGATTATATGAACGTTCTTGTTGTCAGTTGCCACCAAGTTGAGCCTGACTTCATGACGACCTTATGTGCAACAGAAAAGTTTGCCAAGTCCTGTTCCATCCTCAAAATTCCTGGCAAGATTGAGCCCATCATTGTGGCTATGGTGACAATCCATATCACCAAGGGTCTCCTTCGCTCTTGTTGGCCCTCTACTTCACCAAACATAATGTCCTCCTCTAGTGATTGGTCTTGCCAGATGACGTGTCTAATGTAAGCAAGTTAGACAATATTTTGTTGTGATTCATAAGCCTTTTGTGGACTTATTTTTTGAATTAAATCACCAGGCCTTTCTTTCTAGTCTTTCTTAGACCAGAGGCTCTGCTGAAAACTGTCCACCATGGGTGACCCTGCTGATGTTTGAAATACCAGTGGCATAGATTCCAGCATCATAGCAACATGCAAGCCACCACACTGTGACAAACAGACAGGTGGTGGCTTTACATGGATAATGACATGAAAACATGATCAGTAGGAAAGAAGCTATGTGGAGAATTCAGTCCTCGTATAATATTTTCACATAAATAGGATCAACAGGATTTGCGCAATTGAAAAAGAGGGAAACATTGGCTGTATTAAATGTGTTCAAATCAATGGGAGAGATTTTTCTCCTTTTCTTCTTCTTTAATCAATATTTAACGAATATGTTAGAGAGGAGTATGAATTTCATCCTAGGAGGAAACTACAGAATTTATAAAAGTAGGATTATAGAAAGTATGAATAAGCAGGCCCAAGATCTGTAAATATAAAGGATATTCACTCTTTCCCAAAGTAACTAGGAGAGTTGCACAATTCCAATTCAAATACAAATGGAAGTGGGCTATTTTGCTGGAGAGGGTGCTGAGGGCTTGTGGAAAAAGGCATATCAAAACATTGGTCTAATGAAAAAAAGGTTTTCAAGAAGCATCTCTCCAGAATTTCTAGAAGATAAAATCTCTCAAGAGTACTGAGATATAAATCATTGTCTAAATTCTAAAGAAATTTCTACTGACAATTCTGAAGATGGCACTGAACTGAGGAAAGCAATTATTAGCTTACCTATTGGTTTAGTTATACTTCTTTTGGACCCTGGGTGGTGTAAATGGTTTGCACTCAACTACTAATCTAGAGGTTGGTGGTTTGAACCCACCCATTGGCTCTGAGAAAGGCCTGGTGATCTGCTTCCACAAAAATTACAACCAAGAAAACCCTATGGAGTAATTCTACTCTGTAACACATGGGATAGCCAAAGTCAGAATCGACTTGATGGAAGTGGGTTTTATACTTCTTTTACAGTACAAGAGAAGATAGGAAGATGATACATCTCTTGCCCGTTAGCTAGATCCTCCCCAGTGGTGCAGTGGTTAAGAGCTTGGCTGCTAACTAAAAGGTCAGCAGTTTGAATCCACCAGTCACTCCTTGGAAACCTTATGGGGGCAGCTCTACTCTGTCCTACAGGATCACTATGAGTTGGAATCAGCTCGACAGAAATGAATAAATCAGAGATTGCTTGTCAATATCAACCCAAAACAGCATGATGCATAGGGAGATTTATCAGCTTCCTATGCCCATCTGGTAGGCACGAATGCAGCATGCTATAGGGGAAATATAGTTTTGTTGCCTTACTGGACTGGTAAGTTCTAATCCAAGAGGCCCCAGCAGGTTTTCCAATGTAGTGTTCTTGGAGTCATGATATGGCTGTAGATTTTTCGGTATCTACTTTTATTTCTTACTATTTTTGGCTTTTGTATTTTGAAGACATGCTGTTAAATGCTTAGAAGTTCATGACTTTCATATCTTCTGAAGGCATTGTGCCCTTGAAAAAATGCAAAATATCCATAAACCTAAAAACCAATCCCATTGCCATTGAGTGGATTCTAACTCAAAACAACCCTATAGGACAGAGTAGAACTGCTCCATGGGGTTTCCAAGGTGCAGCTTGTGGATTTGAACTACTGATCTTTTTGTTAGCAGTCAAGCTCTTAACCACTGTGCCACCAGCACTTTTAATTATCTATCACCTTCTAGAAATGCAGTTCTACCTTTCTATTTATCTACCTGCCCTTAAAAAGATACTGCTCTCTTCTTCAAAACATGAAAATAAAGATATTAGAATGAGGTGAAAGGAGATTGATTATCTCTTTGTGTTTTTATGATGTTTAATTCTGTGAATTTCCTACAACATAAAAAGAAAAATGAATATTATACTTTTTGAATAACACTACATGAAGAACCTCCAGGAATTGCTTTCAGGAAGTTATTGGCTGAAAATTTTGTGGCCTAGAATCAATTTTGGTACTAAAACTACCATAATGTGTTTTAGAATGTACATCTGAAATATATCAAATGCACCTCCAGTCTTAAAGGAAAGGAGTGACTACAAAGTCTTTGTATTAAGAAATCAGCAAAGGATGTTTTCTGATTGTGTTACTCATTTAGAATAAGTTTGAATACTTTTGTATGTATAAAGTTCTCTTGCAGCAATGACAGTTTTGAAAACATGGTGACTGAAGAACACTGTATCCATTTTTAATTCAGTAGAATTTAAGATATTTGTGGAAAAGATGCTCGCCTCATGGATTTAATATCTTTTAAAAAAATGGTGAAATGCTATAGTTAAGCATTCTATCACGATTTATGAGAAAAAACAATGTCCAAAGGAGGTTACTGACTGGCTCAGCCAGTTGATCTAAAAGGTAGACTGGCATAAAACTTAAAAAACTACTGCATGTTTTCCTTGCACAACCATACTCCAAATGTAACTAAAGAGATTATCATTTGTTTTGAAAATTAGAAACCAGTTGCCCTCAAGTTGATTCCAATTCCTGGCAAGTAGACCAGCAGACTTTCTCCTGGGGTACCTCTGGATCAATTCCAACCTTCAACCTATTGATTAGTAGTGGACTGCTTCACCCTTTCCGTCACCTAGGGACTTCTTTTGTTATGAAGGGAAACCTTAAAACACTGTCATAGAAAGTTCTAAGTATCTGCGGTAAGATAGTCATCTATATAAAATCCAGCAAAATAAAATTATTCTAGAGTGACAATATTATCTTCTCTGGAGACTCCAGTGTTAACTTATCTCTTTAAACCCAAAGATCCATAAAAAAGAGTGATCCTAATTTGACACGAAATAGTATGGTGCATGCACACACACACACACACACACACAAAAGAAAACCAAAAACCAAAACCCTTAGCAGTTAAAGCATGCCTTATGCAAGTGAAGAGAACTGTATATGCCAGACGTCAGTGTTGCTGAATTTTTTCTGTGTTTCCAGCTTTCTGTGTTATTATAACTTCATGTGTGGTTTAAGAATCATGAGGAGGAACTCATTTTGAGGAAGAATATAAATTAATGTCACACAATAAAACATATAATGTTTAAATTTTTTAACACTGGGATTTATTTCAGAAGCTTATATAAAATTGATTTTATCTTTCCCTCCTATTTTTAACCTGTGTTTTAATCCTGAGATAAATTAAGACTTTCTAAATAAGAAGCTATACTCCCCAGCCTTTGAGATTTTTCCAAACCTTGATTGAAATTTGAAGCTCCCGTGTTTGACTGACAATCAGAAGTTTGTGGCTGAGCAACAACGAAAGCCTATGACTGCTCCCAGGGTATTGCCATTGATTGGAATTGTTCTCAGTTGGGCATTTAATTCTGCGAGACATTCGGGGACATCTACTAGGTCAACTCATTTATCTGTTGTTATTGTAACACAAGTCCTGTTAAGAAATCATGTATTTGCCTGCGTTTCATCAGTCAAGACACAATGAAACTTGCCGGACCTTTCAGTGAGTAAGAGTTCCCTAAAGTTAGAAAAATAATAAATAAGTTAAAGCCTGTGAGTAAAGGAAAAATTGAAAAATTCCACATCCCCGGTGAGTTGTATAGTTTCTGAAAGTAAATTTAGTTTCCACTCTTGTTAAGGCTTTTGCATATTCACTATCAAAATACATAGTTCTAACTAGTAAAATTACTTAGGTGACTAGGTAGCAAAATATCTTTTGTCAAAATAACTTGAAATCTTTCGCAGATAGCACACCAAACGTCTATGAGCATAAGCTGAATATATTTTTTATATTACAGTAAATGAGAATTTATGTTGTAGCTGGGAGGCCCCTGTTTAAATCTGTTGAGTGTTAGCAAGGGAAAAGTTAAAGCATTCTCTAAACTAGGCTCCTATGTGGCAGGGAATGAATTACTCTGTCTTGATTTAACATCACAAGATGAGAATGCAACCAAATAGCCACCATATAGAACTAGGCCAGGTATTGATCTTAGGATTCCAAAAGGTTTTGTTCCTACCAGATACAGTCTCTGCTATGTTGCTGTGACTAAATTTGCCCCTCTTACCTAGCTCAAATAGAGCCTTTGTGGTGCAGTGGTTAAGTGGTCAGCTGCTAAGCAAAGTTTGGCAGTTCCAATCCACACTGAGAAATTAGAGGGGAGTAGAGAGAAGGGGGAGCCTTGGTGGGTTAAGAGGTGGGCTGCAAACCGAGAGGTCGGCAGTTTGAATCTACCAGCTCCTCCTTGGAAACCTATGGGGCAGTTTTTCTCTGTCCTATAGGGTCGCTATGAGTTGGAATCAACTCGGCGGCAGTAGGTTTGGATTTTTGGTAACTAGCGCAAACTTCCTAATTCTAGAAGGCTTTATTTATGTTGAGGAGCCTTGGTGGCACAATGATTAAGCACTGAGCTGCTAACTGAAGGGTCAGCGGTTTGAACCCAACAGCCACTATGTGAGAGAAAGATGTGACAGTCTGTGTGAGTAATGATTACAGCCTTGGAAACTCTATGGGGCAGTTCTATTCTGTCCTATAGGGTCGCCATGAGTTGGAATTGACTCAACAGCCATGGGTTTGGTTTTGGGTTTTCTTCACATAAAAAACTAAATGAGATCACCGCAATGAAAGACACTATTGAATAGGGAAGTTTCTCATTGTATAAGCATGTTAGAGAGTTAGAGGTAATAAATAGGCCTTTCATATTATAGCACTCATCTTGGGCTATTTTATTACATGAATTAGTTGATACTTTGGAATAAAATAAAAACAAAAACACCAATAGTATCTGAAAAGACTGGGAAATAGCAGTTACTCGGTTGGAGGACAAGAGGGGAAAAATTAGGTGAGTTATGATATTTGATTACAGAAAGCAAACACTGAGCACGTGTATAGTTTAGTACCAGAGAGATGAAGATAAAAGGGAAATGTATGGAAGCTAAGAGTAAAATGTTCCCTACATCTTTTAATTCTCTTAAGGATAGTTCTGAAGTCAGGAATTTGGAATTTACAAATATCCACAATTTCTGGTTCACCTTCTAAGTTATGCTCTTCAGTATTCTACCTAGGTTCTATCATTTAACAAACTACCAAAAATAGACACACTTTCATATAAAGTCTGTATCGCCAGTATTCCCTAGCTCGTATCCTTGGAGATAAGCAAACCTATATATTTTGGTTTACTTGTTTCAGAAAATAAAGGACACTGTTCTAGGGTTAGAATGTTTACAAATAATATGTTATTAACACTTATTTCTTTTACTGTTTTGCTTTTTTTTGAACTTTGGATGCCCTTAATACTACAACCTCGTTTATAAATCAGTCAAGCGGTATTTATGGACTGCTTACTCTTCAATTCCAAGCTTAATTATTCAGCTCCACATTCAATCATATCTAAAATTTATCATCACGTCTAGTCTAATATCTGATGTCTGTATGTGGACACGCTAGGCATATTTCTTGATGTATTTCCATTTTTTATCCCACAAGCAGTACCACTAAAATTCTGATGTACTTGGAATATATTAAAATGTGATTTCAGAGTTCTCTTTTGTATTTTTTCATTTCTGATTGAAAAGTTTCATGAAGTAACCTAGTTTTAGAATCATGTTTTGATAATATGAAAGCTAATGTCCACAGTAAGGACACATTTTGGGAAACTAATAAATTCCAAGTACCTATCTCAAGCTTGTGTTATGTTGAATCCCATCCAACTAGACAGTTTAACTTTTTTTAAATTTAAACATGTGTTGTTATTTTTTGATCACCAATGATATTTTGCAAAATTATAAAGATTAACAGACGTATGCCTCTATTTTTTTTTCATTATCACTATACCAAAAACAGATTAAGGAAACTTTCTTTTCTGACCACGGTGGTGTAATAAGCACTAGATTTAACGTTCCCTTGTGTGCTATTAGAAAACTAGACAAGTTACATGTAATGAGAGTTTTCAGACATTGGGCTACAGGCAGAGCATGATGTGCTCCTTGAGAAGAGAGACACAAACAAGGTGGGCCTGATGATCAGCCTGACTTTCTACCTCGAGAAAACCTTAAAGAGTCTGGAAGCCTTGCTGAGTTAAGGGGTCAGAGATTGTAGTTTGGGGAGGCTGATGCAGCTGGAAATTGTGGGACAGAGTTCATAAAAGAAGGAGATACTTAGAGAAAGAGCTTAAAAATTAAAGAGTTGAGTCTCATTTAGTTTTTGCTGAGTACTAGGCCTGTCATGTATAGATCGAAACTCAAAAAGACCAGGCATATAACTACAAGGAAGTTGTAAGGTGAACAGTTTCCAGAGTTGGCACAAGAGAGGGAGAAATCCAGTCTTAACTAGGTGAAGCCACAGCCCTTAGTGGCCAAGCAGACAGCCCTAGGGGCCATACATTAGAGATCACAAAGGGGCCAAATCTTAGCAATAAGATTGAGGTATCCATGAAATGTATTCTGTTCCAGACTCTGGACAGAAAAGCTCAAAAATAAGCCTCAGAGAGATCAAACTGATCCACAACTGGTCTTTGTTGCTAGGTGCCTTTGGGTCTATTCCGACTCATAACGACCCAATGTGACAGAGTAGAACTCCCCCATAGGGCTTCCTAGGCTATAATCTTTACAGGAGCAGATTGCCAGGCCTTTTCCCCCAGAGCTGCTAGATGGGTTTGAACTGCCAACCTACTGGTTAACAGCTGAGCACTTAACCACTGCCAGTGCTCCTTACAAAGAACAGTGATTTAAAACAAAGCCAAACACTCTTAAAGGAAGACAACTAAATCCAGATGATCAACCTGTAACATTTACAATATTCACTGTCCCTTAAAAAATTACTATATTCACAAAGCAGCAGGAAAACATGACCCATAAATCAAGTCACAATATATTTTTTAAAAAATTGAATTTACTGAATAAAACCATATAAAATTGGAAATCAATAAAAGAAATACTTCTATATAATCCATAAATATTTAAAAATTAAACAACATTCTCCTAAATAACTCATAAAATAGAAGAAATTACAGGGAAAATAAAAATATTTTTAACTGAAGAAAAATTATAACACAGTATGTCAAAATTTGTAGCGTCTAAAGCAGAGGTTATAGGTAAATTTAGTTCTAATCACTTATACATAAAAGAGTAAGTTCTGAAATCAATTATCTAAGTTATCACCTTAAGAAGCTAAAAATAGAGAAAATTAAACTCAAAGTAAATGGAAGAAAGGAAATAAATATGGTAACACAGATTTTTTTATAGGGATGGAAAATTTGGCAACAGTATTGGTGATAATTGCATAACATAATTATTATAACTGGTTTTATTTAATTGTTGTTGCTGTTAGCTGCTGTCATGGATTGAATTGTGTCCCCCAAAAATGTCTGTCAATTTGGCTGGGTCACGATTCCCAGTATTGTATAATTATGTACCATTTTGTAATCTGATGTGATTTCCTTATGTGTTGTAAATTCAATCACTATGGTATAATAAGATGGATTAGTGGCAGTTATACTGATGAGGTATACAAGATTGGATAGTGTCTTAAGCAAATCTCTTCTGAGATATAAAAGAGAGAAGCGAGCAAAGACATATGGGAACCTCACACCACCAAGAAAGCAGTACCGGAAGCAGAGTGTGTCCTTTGGACCTGGGGTTCCTGTGCTGAGATGCTCCCAGACCAAGGGAAGACTGATGCATCACAAAGACCTTCCTCCAGAGCCTACAGAGAGAGAAAGGCTTCTCCTGGAGCTGATGCCCAGAATTTGGACTTGTAGCCTACTGGACTGTGAGAAAAAAAACTTCTCTTTGTTAAAGCCATCCACTTGTGGTATTTCTGTTAGAGCAGCACTAGATGACTGAGACAGGTCCCTTTGAGTTGGTTCTGACTCATAGCATAGCGACAGAATGAAACACTGCCCAGTCCTGCACCATCCTCACAGTTGTTATTATGCTTGAGCTCGTTGTTGCAGGCACTATGTCAATCCGTCTTGTTGAGGGTCTTCCTCTGTTTTGCTGACCCTCTACTTTACCAAGCATGATGACTTTCTCCAGTGACTGATCCCTCCTGATAACATGTCCAAAGCATGCAAGACATAGTCTCATCATCCTTGCTTCTAAGGAGCATTCTGGCGGTACTTCTTCCAAGACAGATTTGTTCATTCTTCTGGCAGCCCATGGTATATTCAATATTCTTCATCAGCACCATAATTCAGAGGTATCAATTCTTCTTCGGTCTTCCTTATTCACTGTCTAGCTTTCACATACATACAAGGCGATTGAAAACACCATGGCTTAAGTCAGGCACACCTTAATCTTCGAGGTGATGTCTTTGCTTTCTAATACTTTAAAGAGGTCTTTTGCAGTAGGTTTGAAAATATTGAATTGGCAAATATTGTGTTCCCTATATTTTTAAAACATTTTTTTAAAAGAGAAAACATCAGTAAAGTAGCAAATAAACAAAAAAAATATAGAAAATAAACATGATTTTTATTTAATAAAAGTGATAAAACTCTGGCTAGCATGATCAAGATTAAAATATAGAAAAAGAGGTTACCAATAACTGAAATCAAAGAAGGGTCATAACTTCTCATGCTTGTTGTTGGGTGCCATCCAGTTAATTCCAACTCATAGCAACTCCATATGACAGATTAGAACTGCCCCAAATGGTTTTCTAGGCTGTAATCTTTAAGGGAATAGATTGCCAGGTCTTTCTCCTGCAGAGCCACTGGGTAGCCCTGAACTGCCAGTCTTTCAGTTAGAAGTCAAGTGCTTACGCATTGCCCCACGAGGGGTTATAAGACCATTTTGTAAGAAAGAAAAAGAAAAAAAGCCTTCATGACAATAAATTCGAAAACATTAATAACATTTCTTTTAATGACTCAAATTATCAAAGCAACGTAAGAACAATTTAAAAATAAGAATACACTAGTATCAAATAGATAAACTGAATGCGAAAATTAATCATCTTCTCTCAAATAAAACTCTAGGTCACAGTGGCTTTATAGTTTTATTCTATCAAACATTTAAGACAGAGCTAATACCAATCAAACAGAAACATATAAAAATTACAGACAAGATAGAATGCATCTCTACACATTTTATGAGGGTAGGCCTATATCAAAAACAGACACAGACGTTACAAGAAGAGATAATTACAACTATATCCCTCATAGATAAAGGTGTCAAAAACCTTAAGAAAATATTTGCAATTTGAATCTAGGAGTAAATAAATAGGGTAATCTATTATGACAAAGTTCAGTTTATTTCTGGAACGTACAATTTTTAACATTCAAAGATCAAGCAATTTAATGCACCATATCAACAGACTAGAACCAGATAATCTCTCTAGACTTACAAAAACATTTGACAAAATTTAATATCCATTTGTGTAAATATTTTCACCAAACTATGAATAGAACAAAATATTCTCAACTTGATTAAGGGCATCTATGAAAAATATATAGCAAGTAGCATATTTAATAGTTCATATTAAAGGTTCGGAATAAGGCAGGTTTATACACTCTCACCACTTTTTAACAACACTGTACTAGATATGGAAACCCTGGTGGTATAGTGGTTAAGTGCTATGGCGGCTAACCGAAAAAAAAGGTTGGCAGTTCGAATCCACCAGGCACTCCTTGGAAACTCTATGGGGCAGTTCTACTCTGTCCTATAGGGTCACTATGAGTCAGAATTGACTCGATGGCAGCAGGTTTGGTTGGTTTGGTACTAGATACGCTAGCTATTATAATAAGGTAAGACCAAATTCAAAAAAACTCTCTTTATTCACAGACAGTATGGATGTGTGTATACGAAATCATAAGGAAGCCACCAAAATGTTTCTAGAATAAGTAGGTTGAGTAAGATTGTAGAACATTAGTTAAATATATAAAAATTTACTGTATATATACATACCAACATAAACATTGAAAATCGAAATTTTAAAAACCACTTATAATAGATTATTAAAATGAAGTAATTAAATATAGCTTTGAAGAAATATATGTAAGATCTATACATAAGTCGCAGGTCTGACAAAGCAAAACAAATTCATTAACAGAAAGGAGAAGGCAGACAGAAAAAACTCATATGTTCATCATGACGTTAGTTATGTCAAGTTCTCAGTCGCTCATTTTAAAAAGGAGAAAATATGTTGTGAAGTATTAGGTTCACGATGGTATTTATATGAACTTCTAAAACAAAGAAACAAACTTTAAAAAACGTGTAGTGGAAGAAAGCTGGTCAATTATTTCCTGGGGCAGAACTTAGGCTAGTGACTTGAATAAGAAGAGGCCCGAGGGAATATATTGGAATGACGGAAATATTCTATATATTGATTCATGACTGTCATGGTGTGCGGTGCAATGAATCACTTTTAAGCCTAGCTATGATGGCCTAAAATGATTGGCTGGGCTATAATCTTGCAAGGGGTTGGGTGATTACTATGCAAATTGAATAAGTTGCTGTCCACGAGGGGATTGGTCAGGTCGTGGTCCTGGTGGGAGAGACATGATTAGAAAGTGACAAGGAGTAGACTTACATAAGGGCCGATCCCACAGAGGTTTGAAGGGACCTCACTACCTTCAAGAAGTCTGGAGTGGTGTGTCCTTGAACCCTGGATCCCTGTGCTGAGAACCTCCTAGACCCAGAAAAGAGAACTGTAACATTGATGATGATACAATATAGTGAGAGACAGCAGCAATGGGCTTGGCAGCCCATGGAGCAAGAGCTAAGTGCCTTCGAGAAGGAGGCCTGCTAGGGGAGCTAGAAGAGCTGTAACACTTGCCCATGCAGGATAGAGGCCTGAATGTGCCCCATGCAGTGGTTGCCTTGGAGGATCCTGTGCAGGGATTTTCCTACAGCAGTGCTGAGCTGGATGCTTTTGGGCCGGAGGCTTTCCAGCAGAGCTAAAAGAGCTGTAACACTTGTTTGTGCAGGTCAAGAGAGGCCTAGCCTAAGCGTGCCCCATGTAGGGGTTGCATGCGTCCTTCCAGGACAGCGTGGGCCCAGGTAGCATGGCCGCAAGAGAGCCTCACAGGCCGGGGTAGCATGGTGGGAGCCAAGAGAAGAGGCCAGTGAGGCCCAGTGGCAGAGCAGAAGCCTTGGGAGCTCTGCAGGCTCCTCGGAACAGCGTAGTGGTAGCCAGAGGCAGCACTGAGGTGAAAACACCACCTAGCCTGAAACACCACACACTTGCTCAGCACCATAGAATGGACATGAGTAATTTTGTAAAGGGTAAGCAGTTCTCCTTTGGGAATATGTTGTTATTACTTAATGTTTGCTTTCCATAAATAATAAGAATAATAGTTTTTACTTTGCCAGCACTGTGTAAATGTCTCATTTGTCTGGATTGATTGCAGATGAATGTAGCACACACAGAATGACTGATGCCAGTGGTCATATGTGCCTCATTCCTAGCAGTCTTATGGCTGCCTAGAAGTCTGAGACAAAACCTGTCTATGTGTGCAATGCACATAGACAGGGCATAGAGTTCTAATGGTTCAGCTAGCAGTGTGTGATCAAGGCTGAAATATGGCATTATGAAAGTGTAAGTGTAACCCCCTGTCCCTTAAGATACCTTGTTCTAGGAGGTGGTGAGTCATAACAACAAATTCTCAGGCCTAAGTGAATAGTGGGACAATCCTGTCTAAAGTAGCGGAAGCTGTGTGTACTTCCTAACTTGTAGCTAGAGTCGGGGGAGATGGTGCAGGCTCCCCAGGATGCAGCTGGAGTGGGAGGAGACCATGCAGACTCCTTAGCTTGCAGGTGTCAACCGCTGACCCACCCCAAGTTAAGAGAAACAGTTGTGTGTAGCAGCTGAGGTTGGAAAAAAGTAGGATCCACTGCAATGACTCTTGGTGATCAAGGGGTTTTAGAGGAAAAAAAAGATAAATAGGCAAGGGACTCTGAATGGTTAACTGTGCTAGGCCGGGTCAAACCAGAGCCTGAAGTCCAGGGAGCCCTAACAAAGAAGGAAATGTGTGGAAGAGGTACCCAAGGCAAGGCCACTAGATTCCAAGTCCTTTCCAAAGGGAAAGGTTATGCTGAGAAAAGAGTCAGGGGGTGAAGAGAAGTTTGGATAGAAACAGACATTTAATCTGACTTAGTATAAAAGTTTAAGAAAAACAGTTTTTGAATATATTTTAGGAAAAATACTGTGGAAAATATTTTGCTGGCTCATTTTTGTATGTAAATGCAATTCTGCCTTTAAAGCTACTTTTTGGTTGGATATACTAAATAGGACCATCGGAAAACCTACAAGTGGTTATTTGGATACAATAGCCCTGTGTGGCAAGTACTTTGAGGGCTTGGGTGGAAGTAAACTCCACGCAGTCAAGATTGTAAAGAAAATTTGTATTGAGAGACCTACAGAGTGTCTGGGAGAGCAGGAGACTTGAATTTTGAAGGACAGTTACCTGCAGAAAAGGAAAAAAAAATAAGACTGTTTTGCTTATTGAACTAAAGGCAAGCAGCTTGTTCTTTTAAATTTCTGCTGTGACCGCTATCCTGGCTATGGAGTCAGGTTAAAAGGGCACTGAAAAGGTACTTGTGGAGAACAGGCCTGTGGAAATTAGGGGTGCATTTGAGGCAGGAATGTTAGTGCCCCATGAGGAATGGAGCCTGACATAGTCCTCTTGCACCCTCTGAAGAATGAAAAGCCAGAAAAAAATGCTGAAAGTTAGCAAAAGAGAGAGACTGCAAAGACTACGTGGGCATATTCCTTGGGTGGGTGGTCCTGTGCACAGCTAACAAGTCAGACTGATGCTAGTAGCTTTGAACTTGACTTTGATTGTGGATGAAGATGAGCGGAGTTCTGTGAGAGAGAGCCAAAGATTAGACAGGCCCATAAAACAAATAATACCCATAGCTCACTCATGTATATGAAACTAAATGGGCAAACCAGCCCAGGGGCAAAGAAAAGAAAGCAGAAGGGGACAGGAAAGCTGCATGAATGGAAATGGGGAGCACAAGGTCGAGAAATGGGAGAGTGTTGACACGTCGCAGGGTTTGCAACCAATGTCACAAAACAATATGTGTATTAATTGTTTAATGAGGAACTAATTTGCTCTATAAACTTTCACTTAAAGCACACACACACACAAAGAAACAAATCAGTCCATCAGGACAAATAAATAAATGAAGAGATGCATGTGGAAACCAGGTTGATGAGGGATAGACCATGATGGCTGATTTTAGTCAACTTGGCCAGGCTATGGTGCTCAGGTATTTGGTGAAATATTAGTGTAGATGTTGTTTTGAAGTAATTGTTGTTGTTAGGAGCTGTCAAGCCAGTTATGGACTGATAGTGACCCCATGTGACACAGTAGAACTGCCCCATATGGTTTTCTGGGTTGTAATCTTTATAGAAGCAGATCACCAGGTCTTTCTTCCCCTGAGCACTTGGGTGGATTTGAACTGCCAACCTTTAAGTTAGCCACTGAGTGCTTAGTTGTTGCTCCACCAAGGTTCTCTATGAAGTATGTACATGTGGTTCCATCAGTTCACCTTAACTAAAGCAGATTATCCCTCTAGTGTGAGTGGGCTTTATTCAGTTAGTTGAAGGCCTTAAGAGCAAACAGAGAGGTTTCGCCGGGGAGGATTCTGCCTCCAGACTGTAAGTAAACATCTTGACAGGATTACCTATCTCTCATACTGCCTGACCTGTGAATTTTAGGACAGCAGACTACCTGAATTTCTAACCTGTTGCCTAATCTACAGATTTTGAACTTGCCAATCTCCCACAATTACATGAGCCAATTCTAAATAAATCTCTCCTCTCTCTCTCTCTTTACATACACACACACACACAATCTATATTGATTCTGCTGATTCTGATTTTATTTCTCTGGAAAACCCTGACTGAGATACATTTAAAGTCAAGATATTGTCAGACTCACCAGAGAAAGTAGGTGGTGATGCTTACTTCCTATATCAGTAGGGCATGAAATTATTTGTCCTGCATACTTTCTTCATAATTCGTATTGCTACCTCAAATGGGAGCATAAATAAATATGAGTGTAATAAAGTCTTCAAGCAGGACATTTAACTTTCCTTTAGGAGCACATATCAAGAGTATGAAGAGAAGCTCTTTTAGGAATTATCTACATTAAACAATGCAACACTATTTGTAAGGTTAATATGCAGATCATAAAACACAGCCACACTTATTAGCGGAGTTATGGATATCTTTCCAAAATCTTGAAATATAAATAGCATATGTCATACCATCCCTTTAAAAAAATCACTTTTATATGAGTCAAAGATTTTAAAATATTGAACTTAGTAATTACTCAAAACTGTATGGCATTTAAAAAATTATAAAACTCTTTCCTATCTCTGTAACGTTTATTACTCTGCTGTTTGAATAGGCTTTCTGGTTTGACCATCATTACACTTCAAGGAAGGAGAAAAAATAAAGGATCAGAACACGGATTTTGAAATCCCATGGTTCTTCTCTGAAGTGTCCATAAAGTGATGCACTGTCAAGACATGCAACGCTTATGGGCCTGATCCAAAGTAATCAGGCACGATACAGACTGCACACTGGCCTTCTTTGTGAAGCCAGTTGGACTGTTGTTAAAGAAAAAAGAATTCAAAACTGAACTTTAATGATATTTAGAATAGAAGAGTAAGGTCCAGCACAACATGCTCTGTCCCCAGCAAGCCTTGTGAACCCAGGTAGCTGCCTTAGGACCTATCTGAAGAGCAGGCTTTGTTCTACACATGTGTCCAAAACATTGGACAGATTTTCAGGAGATTTATGCACTCTACTATTTTTAAATATATGTCCCTGCCATCTTCCAAAAGAGTTTGTTTCTATCATTTCAAGAAGCAATGGTAAAAATGTTACTGTAATAACGCGGATTGGAGCCGCCTGCTGCAATAGCCAATTCTGAGACAGGGGTGAGGTGATCAGCAAGAGGTTTATTATATATCAATATATAGGAGACAGAGGGGAATAGATTCCTCCAAAAAACCCATCTCTTCCACTGGAGATCTACTGAAGGCTTTTATAGGGACAGGATTATGGGTGTTAGAAGTTTGTGTTAGTTTCCCCTCGAGGTGGTCATGCCTCAGGTGAGTTAATATTCTACTGGTATTCTTGGGGGTTATCTGGTGACATCCTTGGGGATTATCTGGCGACATCCTGGTTTTTCTTGTCACAAGATGGGTGCTTTGTTTGGTTTTCATCCTTAGATCATTATCACTTGTTTTCTACCCTCCAAGGAGGAGGATCAGTTAATCTTAAACCTTTTGTAGAAACTGGAGAAACAAGATCATGAGACAATGTGGCGGTTAGCAATGGGGAGTAAATAATAGTGAGCCAGGCCTATGTAGCCTCTTCCAAAAATCCCATCATATCTCATTAAACATTCAAGAGATTATAAATATTTTTCCCTTTTTGACAATTTCTTGGACAAGTTATTTTCTTTAACTTCCGTTTTTTGTGATAAGTCATACACCACATCTTCCTTACCAACCTTTCTGGAGTATAAAAAATGTATGTCAGCTAATATGAAATATATTGACATAACAACCAAATAAAAACTCCAAAACCTGCCTCATTATCCATTCCCTTCCCATCACAGATATAACTACGTGAGAAAATTGGTTCCTTTCTCAGTTCTACCCGGCTTTTAGCTACATACTAGCTAGAAATAGTTGTCTCATTTACTCTAGCCCCTAAGAAAAAAAATCTTGGGTATTTTGGCATCAAATTTGGAATAGAAATACATTTTTAACCAGCACATTATCTGAGACTGATGTCTTTTTCTTTATTCTTTATTAGCCCCAAGAAGACATTTACTTCCATTAGTCTCCAAACTGGTTGGCCAGACTTAACTCACATTCTGAAACTGTTCTAACTCCTACTTTGTTTTATTTTTCTTTCTTTCAGATAATTTTATTTCTTAAAAATTTTTGTAAATGTTTAAAATATATTTTATCTGTTATATCAGTTTCTTCATTTTTTCAATTTACTGAAGGGTGAACCTCAGGAGTGACTTCAGTACTGAGTTTAAAGGGTGTCAGTGGCTATGCTCTTGGGGTTTCTCTAGTCTCTGTCAAACCACTAAGTCTGGTCTTTTTTGTGAGTTTGAATTTTGTTCTACATTTTTCTCCAGCTCCATCTGGGACCCTCTGTTGTGATCCCTGTCAGAGCAGTCCGTGGTGGTAGCCCAGCTCTAGTTGTGCTGAACTCAGTCTGGTGGAGGCTGTAGTACTTGTGGTCCATTAGTCCTTTGGACAAATATTTCCCCTGTGCCTTTGGTTTTCTTCATTCTCGCATGCTCCAGAGGGGGTGGATCAATAGAGTATCTTGGATGGCCGCTCACAAGTTTTTAAGATCCCGGACGCTACTCAGCAAAGTAGGACATAGAACATTTTTTTAATAAACTCTGTTATGCCAGTTGAGCTAGATGTCCCCTGAGACCATGGTCCCCAGCCCTCAGCCCAGTAACTTGGTCCCTCAGGGAGTTTGGATGTGCCTATGAAGCTCCTGTGACTTTGCTCTGGTCAAGTTGTGCTGACTTCCCCAGTATTGTGTACTGTCTTACCCTTCACCAAAAATTACTACTTATCTATTGTATAGTTAGTGTTTTCTCCCTCCTCACCCCCTCCTCTCTGATAATCATCAAAGATTGTTTCTTTCTGTCCACATGCATCTCTTTAAAGCATACTTAATCTCTCAATAAAATAATAGCAAAATCATACAGCCACCTAACATGATACAACTATCCTGCCTATAACAGAAAACACACTAACCTTTTCTTTCCCCAGGGAGTATGCAAAGCTGTTGGATGATGTTCACTCTTCTTGATATCCTGTAACTTAAATAATTATGATATGGAGTTAATATCTTATGTGAGATTATAAGGAATGGGATAAAATAGGGAAGAAAATAAAGATATTTCCTATAGATATAGATATATACACACAAACACATTTGTAATAAAATAAGGAAGAAATACTCATAACAATTACAATCCCCTTTCTGCAACTGGTCACCAGTAGCTGATATTTATTACTACCTTACTCCACTACCTGTTCAATATTTCCTTTGCCTTCAGCAAGTACCTCATGTGATCATGACTGTTTGCCTGGCTTGGTGACCCAATCCTTCATTTCTGAATGGTTTGGGTCATTAGTAGCCCTGTCTGTGTTGGGTTGTTTTACATTTCCATTGACTTTAATCACGAGGCAAGGTAATACCAAGAGATACCCTAAGGGTATTACAGTATTACAGACATACTAGGTTTTACCTCCATTGTGTATTAAGAGTCTAATTTCACTTTGGTGATAACCAAGAACAATCATACCAGCAAGTATAGTCACGCCCTTCTTTGCCTGTGGATTCAGAGGCATGAGGAACCCAAAATGGTTGATGTCCACCTTAACTTCCAGTTCAGTGGAATTATTGTTGTTCTTGGACATACTCAAAATTAGCAGCTTCCACTTCATTTTTCTTACCGTAATAGCCCTCACTCCACAGGTCAGAGAACAATGAGGGAATTTTCCCAGTTGCTGGGTATGTTTGCATTCTGGAACTGGGGAAGTAGTCATGGAATGGGTCGGGGACTCACTAAACCCTCTGTGAGATGGACTTGAGCTTAAGCTCCATTGATCAACTAACCTCCCTACACCCCTACTTTTATTGGTGGACCACAATGATGTACTAGATCTCCTGGGTTTAGTGTCAGTTCAGAGCCAGTGTTCAGTAATACCCAAAAAGTATAATTATTTCCTTTACTCTAATGCACAGTCACCTTGGGAGAAGGCCATATGTCTCTTTGGGGAAGGCTGGGAGAAGATTAACAGTATAAACTTTGGTAGTGGACTGAAGTCCTTCCTCAAGAGAATCCAGCCTCCCCTTCATTCAAGGGGTTATGACTCTTTAAACTGGCTCAAGTCTGTGAATTGAATGAGTGGTTGTGACTCTATACTTTGGTGATTCACATTAGACTTATGTTCACTTGACCAAGAACTCTTCTACTTATATAGGTCAACTAAGAATGTCGTAGATTTCCCATCTATTTTATTCCTAGAGACACCATAATCAATTATACAACGCCATGGGTCCAGGCTAGTCAGATTATTTTGATTACTGCTTTGACTCTACTGTCCATTAGATAACCATGCCCACCTTGTCCTTGGCAATTAAGTGCTGCCACTTGGCTCCTGCCACCCTGGGATCCAGTCATTCTTATTTCATTTAGGTTTCCCAATTCAGTGGCAGCAGTTCCCATTTAATATCTGACCTAAAGAGGAGAGTGGTAATAGGGTTCTTCAAGGATTCTGGGACTCCTCTCACAAACTGATTCCTCACAATCATGGTTAAAGATGTATCCTTGGACACTCTCAAGTTGGATGGATAGATTTGCCATTAAAAATCCACTCTAACATTTTAATCTTCCTAAACCTTTGGATTATGTCATCACGTATGATGACATCAAGAACATCATACATGAAGAAAGCAAGAGATCATTAAAAAGACAGGAAAAAAAGGAAAGACCAAAATGGATGTCAGAAAAGACTCTGAAACTTGCTCTTGAATCTCGAGTAGCTAAAGCAAATGGAAGAAATGATGAAGTAAAAGAGCTGAACAGAAAATTTCAAAGAGCAGATTGAAAAAATAAAATATTATAAGACACGTGCAAAGACCTGGAGTTAGAAAACCAAAAGGAAAGAACACGCTCGTCATTTCTCAAGCTGAAAGAACTGAAGAAAAAATTCAAGCCTCGAGTTACAAGATGGAAGGATTCTATGGGCAAAATACTGAACAATGCAGGAAGAATCAAAAGATGATGGAAGGAATACACAGTCACTGTACCAAAAAGAATTTGTTTGACTTTCAGTCATTTCAGAGGTAGCATATTATCAAGAACCAATGATACTGAAGGAAGAAGTCCAAGCTGCACTGAAGGCATTGGTGAAAAACGAGGATCCAGGAATTGGTGGCATACCAATTGAGATGTTTCAACAAATGGATACAGTGCTAGAAGTACTCACTCATCTATCCCAAGAAATTTGGAAGACAGCTACCTGGACAATCAACTGGAAAAGATCCATATTTATGCCTATTCCCAGGAAAGGTGATCCAACTGAATACAGAAATTATCAAACAATATCATTATTATCACATGCAAGTAAAATTTTCCTGAAGATCATTCAAAAGCAGTTGCTGTAGTATGTCAACTGAGAACTGCCAGAAATTCCAGCCAGATTCAGAAGAGACTGGGAACTAGGGATACCATTGCTGATGTCAGATGGATTATGGTTCAAAGCAGGGAAAGATGTTTACCTGTGTTTTATTGACTATGCAAAGGCATTCAGCTGTGTGGATCATAACAAATTATGGATAACATTTCAAAGAATGGGAATTCCAGAACACTTAATTGTGCTCATGAGGAACCTGTACATAGATCAAAAGGCAGTCATTCGAACAGAACAAGGAGATACTGTGTGGTTTAATGTCCACAAAGGTTCTATCCTTTCACCGTATTTAATCTGTATGCTGAGCAAATAATCTGAGAAGATGGACTATATGAAGAAGAAAGTGGCATCAGGATTGGAGGAAGGCTTATTAACAACCTGCATTATGCACATGATACAACAGTGCTTGCTGAAAGTGAAGAGGACTTGGAGCACTTACTGGTGAAGATCAGAGACCACAGCCTTTGGTATTGATGACACCTCAACATAAAGAAAACAAAAAATCCTCACAACTGGACCAATAGGCAACATCATGATAAACGGAGAAAAGATTGAAGTGGTCAAGGATTTCATTTTACTTGGATCCACAATCGATACCCATGGAAGCAGCAGTCAAGAGATCAAAAGACACATTGCACTGGGCAAATCTGCTGCAAAAGACCTCTTTAAAATGTTAGAAAGCAAAGATGTCACTTTGAGGACTAAGGTGTGCCTGACCTAAGCCATGGTGTTTTCAATCACATCATATGCATGCGAAAGCTGGACAATGAATAAGAAAGACCAAAGGAGAATTGACGCCTTTGAATTACGGTGTTGGTGAAGAATATTGAATATACCATGAACAGCCAAAAGAACAAACAAATCTGTCTAGGAAGAAGTAAAGCCAGAATGCTCCTTAGACTTTGTCTCACATACTTTGAATATGTTATCAGGAGAGACCAATCTCTGTAAAAGGACATCATGCTTGGTAAAGTGGAGGGTAAGCGAAAAAGAGGAAGAAGATGCTCAATGAAATGGATTGAAACAGTGGCTCCAACAATGGGCTCAAGCATTACAACAATCATGACAATGGTGCAGGACTGGGCCTTGTTTTGTTCTGTTGTACATAAGGTCGCTGTAAGTCAGAAATGACTCAATGGCACCTAACAGCAACAACAAGCTTTTGGATCACTACTTCTGCAGAATCCCAAAGTAGTTTTGGCATTCAGCTTCACTTAGTGTGGGCCACCTTTTGGTCCATGTTTCAGCCAACTAACCAAAAATCTATTAGAACATTTGCTAATTCCTGGAGCTGAAATGATAAATGCCAAATTTCTCTTAGTGGGCTCATATCAATAAATTTGGCCAGGTCAAACTTTATATTTCTTCCACTGTTATCTCACACTATTAATATCTATTTCCACACATATTTCCCAGATTTCTGTCTATATATAAGAAAAATCATGTAGTTCTTTTGGAGTGTAGTGCATCTCCTCATGGGTCACATGTTGAACCTCACCTTTCATGGTCTGCTGGGATGTGAGTCCAGTTATAAATCTAGAAGCAGAGACAGGATGTGGAAGTGTGGGTTCTGAGAATATTCAGCAGTGTCTTTTAACGCAATTGCCTCAGGGGAGGTCATTACATGTTCCTCAGAAAAAGCTGGATTAATCTCATCAGACAAAATGGAAATAACCATCACAAGGCTCAACTGCCACAATGTAACTGTTTTCCAGTGATAAATATATACTTACTATTAGATATTTATTTTTTTAATCTATATTTCCTAAACAAATGCCATAATGTTGGATGACTATAAATTTAAATTTTACCATTATATAGATAAAAAGTTTAAAATAATTAAATTTGGTTTGATCATTCTACATATTGAATTACTATTTTTTGTGTTATGTTTTTCCTCTTTTTCTCTTCCCCTTTTCCCCTCCTTTCCATCAGCTACTTTTTCCTCCAGCACCTGGGCTCTTGTCATAGGAAGACAAAACATGTAAGTCAACTCACATCAGTCATTATTAATGACTGTATCACTGTATTGATTTTTCTGATGTCTGTTTCCTGTGTTGGCACTCTGTGTGTAGATGCTCGTGTATGTTTTACCAAAGTAATTTAAATTGAGAATTTCCCTGTTTTAGTCACTGTTCAACATTTGCTTTCTCTTAAGTCATATTCACCTCATCTTTATGGTTTAAAAGATTTCTATTTATTTACATTTGTGCATATTCTGATGGCTGTTGATTGATTATGTTTCAAAATAAATGAACTATTCTGTTATAGTCCACAGTTATTCTCATTCTAGAATGACTTCAGTTCAAATTCCTGATTTGGGCACTCTTTTACTTAAAGAATTGCAAGTTATATGTATATATATATATATATTATAATATAATATGTAATATAATTCCTGATTTGGGCACTCTTTTACTTAAAGAATTACAAGTTTTATATATATATATATATATAAAATATTATATACTATAATATATATTATAATATATTTATATTATACTTATAATATAATTATATATAATATATATTATATTATAATATAATATATAATATAATGTATATATTACCACCAACAAAAACATAATATATATATATGAGCATTAGTTGCTCAGTGGTTAAAGCGCTTAGCTGCTAACCAAAAGATTGGTGGTTCAAACCTACCAGCCTCTCCGCGGGAGAAAGTTGTGGCAGTCTGCTTCTGCAAAGGTTTACGGCCTTGAAAACCCTATGGAGCAGTTTTATTCTGTCTACAAGCTTGCTATGAGTCATAACTGACTCAATGTCAATGGGTTTGGTTTTTGTGGGTTTTATATATACACACACACATACACATACATGTATGTATGTATGTATATAGTCAAACGAATATATAATAAAAAGATATAAATGGATTACATAAAAAATATAGAGAGGACATCCATATATGTACTATTTAGCAAAGGAAATAAAGCATACCAGCAGCATTAGAGTATGTCATAGATTGAATTGTGTCCCTCAAAAGTATCTGTCAACTTGGCTAGGTCATGATTCCCAGTATTGTATGATTGTCCACCATTTTGTCATCTGATGTAATTTTCCTATGTGTTGTAAATCCTTTCTCTGTGATGTTAATGAGATTGATTAGCAGCAGTTATGCTGATGAGATCTATAAGATTAGATTGTGTCTTAAGCCAATCTCTTCTGAAATATAAGAGAGAGAAGCAAGCAGAGAGACAAGGGGACCTCATACTACCAAGAAAGCAGTGCAGGGATCAGAGCACATCCTTTGTACCCAGGGTGCCTGGGCTGAGAAGCTCCTAGTCCAGGGGAAGGTTGATAACAAGGAGTTTCCTCCAGAGCTGACAGAGACAGAAAGCCTTCCCCCAGAGTTGACACCCTGAATGGACTTCTAGCATCCTAGACTATGAGAGAATAAACTTCTATTTGTTGAAGCCTTCCACTTGTAGTATTTCTGTTATAGCAGCACCTGATAACTAAGACGCAGTACCTTGTTTTTCTCCACCATATAGGCCCATTCCTCATATCCTCATATTAGTTTTTTGCTTATTACCTGTAATTAACATACATTGTCTAGTTTTGAATGTTTTTGAAATTTAGATACAAAAAATTATAAAGTATATATTTTGCAGCTATCTCTTTTGCTCAAAATTATGCTCCTGAAAATCTGTCACATCAATGTGCACAGTTCTAGTCCACTTACTTTTTATAGCTATTTAATATTTCATTGTGTGAGTATTTCATTATTTATTTTTATATTCTTTGTTGATAGGCCTTTGAGTGGTTCCAGTATTTTTGTATAAAATATTTCTATGAACAGTTTTAGCCATTTCTCTCTCTTCGTCCTCCCCAAGTGGTGTGCAAGCAGTTAACATGAATGACTGCTAAACAAAATGTTAGAGGTTCCAGTCTACCAAGAGACACCTTGGCAGAAATATATAGCAATCTACTTCTGAAAAAACAGACACTGAAAATCCTATGGAGCACAGTTATACTATGACACACATGGTATCACCATGTGTCAATGTCGATGATGACTAGTTGGAGATACACATACACACACACACACACACACACACACAATTTCTCCAAAGGCACTGAGAGTGTGGCTTCAATTTTACCAGGTGACTTTAAATCATTTTTCAAATTGATTGAATCCACCACACTGCTACTATAAAGGTTAATGTATATCTTCACTAACAGTATTGTCAAACACTTTTATTTTCAACTGTCAAGTAGAATTAAGATCGTATATCTTTGCAGTTTCAATTTATATTTTCCTCTTAACAGTTGAGTAAAATTAATTTTACTTTTAGTGTTACCAAAAGCAACTGTTTTAGTAACTACTATATTAAGGAAACATTTTAGTTTAGTAACAAAATAGCCCATGATTCAAAATGAAGAACAAAAGAATATCATTTTTGGTTTATTTCTGTTAAAAAAATAAATTTACCATCTTCTTTGATAAATTTTAATTAAATACCTTAATGATAAATTAAACACAAGTTGAAAATTGTATTCATATTTTTATTATATTTTAAAGTGTAGACAGCAATAAAATAAACACTAATTTTAATTTAAGATGCAAAACCAAGTTTATACAGATATTTTTTTAATTTTACAAGTTAAGTTGCATCCAAAGAAAGTAAACAATATTTTTATGTATTCCCTCGAAAGATCCACTAGAAATTAATTAATAACATTGTAGGAAGAATCAAGTTACCATTATTTTCTATTAGAAAAACTGCATAGTCCCTTTTTTTTCTTTTAATATAAATTTTCTTCTTTCATTTACCTTTAAAAAAATAAAGATACTTTAAAACAAAGGCATTATAAAATTCATAGAACAAAAAATAGGACCAACACTTCAGACCTTAATACATGGCATTAACAGGATACAAACCATAAACATCAACACAAAAAACCCAACAGATAAACTAGATAATTGGGATCTTCTAAAAATCAAACATCTATGCTCTTCAAAAGATTTTACCAAAAGAGTTAAAAGAGAACCTACAGACTGGGAAAAAATTTTTGGACAGTACAAGTCAGACAAAGGTCTAATCTCCATAATCTACAAGAAAATCCAACACTTCTACAACAAAAAGACAACCAATCCTATCAAAAAATGGGCAAAGGAAATGAACAGACACTTCACCAAGGAAGACATTCAAATGGCCAACAGACACATGAGGAAATGCTCGCGATCACTAGCCATTAGAGAAATGCAAATTAAAACCACAATGAGATACCATCTCACCCCGGCATTACTGGCACGAATCAAAAACACTGCAAATAACAAATGTTGGAGGGGCTGCGGGGAGATGGGAACTCTTATACACTGCTGGTGGGAATGCAAAATGATACAGCCATTTTGGAAAATGATATGGCGTTTCCTCAGAAAGCTAGAAATAGACGTACCATTCGATCCAGCAATCCCACTCCTAGGAATATATCCTAGAGAAATAAGAGTCATCACTCGAATAGACATATGCACACCTATGTTCATGGCAGCATTATTCACAATAGCAAAACGATGGAAACAACCTCGATGTCCATCAACAGACGAATGGATACACAAACTATGGTACATACACACAATGGAGTACTATGCAATGAGAAAGAACAATGAATCGGTGAACCATCTCATAACATGGATGAAACTGGAGGACATCATGCTGAGTGAAATAAGTCAATCACAAAAGGACAAATATTGTATGAGACCTCTATTGTAAAAACCCATGAAAAAATTCACATGCAAAATGTAACAATCCTTGTTGGTTACCAGGGATGGGGGGGGGGGGGAATACAAAAAACAAACAAACAAAAAAAAAAAACAAAGGCATTAACAGAATTTCTATTAAGTTTTGCTTATTGTTTAATACGTAAAATTTTATACTGTGAAGAGTAATGAGATTACCCTTTGCATTATAAATCTATGGAATATATTGTATATTAAAATGTGCAAATGAAATAGGAGCATAACTGAAAATCCCACGACCTTGGAAACTTCGAAAAGGCTTAGTTTTTACAAATGAAATTGAAAAATTTTCAAATGTTAATAAATCCAGAAGTGTTACATCACGTTTGATAAGTCAAGAAAATTCTATATCCAGGTATAATATCAATAAGTAATCTCCAAGGTAATCTCAGTATGTAGAATCTTGCACTTTTATAAATTAATTATTTCATGAGACATGAACAATAATAATAATTTTAAATACTATTCTAAACTTCTGTTAGTTATCTGTACTGCATATCAAAATTACCTCAAAATTTAGTGACCTAAAAAAACCATTATCACTTATTTATTTGCGGTTCCTATTAGTTAAGAAGAGTCCTGGTAGCTCAGTGGTTAAGAGCTCAGGCTGCTAACCAAAAGGTTCGAATCCACCAGCCACTCCTTGGAAACCTTATGGGGCAGTTCTACTCTGTCCTATAGGGTCACTATGAGTTGAAATTGACTGGATGGCAACGGGTTTAGTTTTTTTTTTTTTTTTTTTTTTTAATTAGTTCAGTGTTCAGGTGCGGTTAAGCTCAGGGTCTCTCATGAGTTGTAGACAGATGTTGGTCAGTGGTTCAGTCATCTTACTATTGCTGGGACTGGAGGATTTGCTTCCAGCTTGGCTCACTCACACAGCCTGCAAATTTGTTCTGGCTGTTGGAAACTGTCAATTCCTCCAAGTGTAGACCTCTCCATAAGCTGCTTAAATGTCCTCACAGCCGGGCAGCTGACTTCCAGAACCGGTGATCAACAACAAAGGAGCTAGTAGCAGCGTCACCTTTTATGGTCTAACTTCAGAGATCACACATCTTTGTTTGTGCCATATTATGCTGGTCACACAGACCAACCCTGATACAACGTGGGAGGGACATTCCTAAAGTCTTGAATAACGGGATGCAAGAAGATCAGAAGCCATCTTGGAGGCTAGCACATTCCTTTTCAAAGCTGTACTTTTTCATTTGTCTCTCACCCTGTAGTGCCAACACTAAAAACAAAAACAAAAAACCTCTCATGAAATGATGGTGTTAATAAATACTGTAATGTGGTTAGGATAATTCCAACGGTTCAGGAAACTGATAAAATTTTGTTTCTGTGGAATGATAGACTGCATATTATCAGTTCTTCTGACACTAATATGAGTTAAGGATAAAGCCCAAATCTTTGGCAGTAAAAGAATAAATCATCAAAGAAAATGTTCCTATTTCATAAGTTGTTACATGGAAATTAATTAACAATGGAGGATAATAAAGAGGTAGAACTACAGGTATTCCCCGCTTTTCAAAAATTCGCTTTACCCCACTTCACCTTCATGACCAAAGGCGAACATCGAAACCAGCGCTCAGCATTTGCTTTGCAGGCGTACCCAGAGCAGCAGGCGTGATGCACCACTCTCCTCCAGGAACTACACTTAGCGTCTTAGCATCAAACCACCATATCTTTGAACTGTGCCTGTGAACACTGTATGTTAGTGTTATTTTACATTTTATGTGTTATTTGGTATGCTTTGGTAGCTTATTTTTTGGCTCTGAGCATGCTCAAATTTTTTCCCCATACAAATTATACTTCGCTTTATGCCATTTCAGCTTATGAAAGATTTCGTAGGAATGCTCTACTTTTGGATAACAGTGGAAACCTGTACATCTACTTTACAAATTCACTGAGATCTACTTAGACAATTATTAAATTTACTTAAGGGACTCACAGTGTGTAGAGATACTGAATGTCTCAAATATAATTTTATCATCACAAAAATGTGGTTAATGTACAAGTATCATTTGTGATTTAATGAAGACAATTCCACAACTACACCAAATATTTACAAAACACATTTATTTAGATGGACGTATCAGGAGTTTACTGATAAAAATAATAATCTCAAATAGAAATCACAATAGAAATTAACAATGGTGTCTAATATTAAGTACTACCTGTCTCTTCTTTTGACTCAATTACATTAGTTTTCTCAAATAAATTACACTTATTTTACATGATAGAGCATTGGTGTATGAGCATGCTACTAATATTCACTGTTGAATTGTGAATTAAAATCTAAAGGTCATGTTTACAGAAAATGTTTCAATGGATCCTCGCTACTACTTTTTGGGTAGAAATTGTTATTCTCACTTTATCAGTGAGGACATTAAGGCCCTGAAGAGTTATCTCTCTTGCTCAAAGTCTCAGAGATATAAGTGAAAGTGATTTGGATTTAACTTTTGTCTGTGATTCCAAGTCAAAGCCTCACCTACTAAACCAAATTACTTCTTATGTTAATCACATATTATACAACAGCATGTCCTAGATCTTATTCTTTTGAAATTAAAAAAAAAGAAAAAGAAAAACTTGGAATTATAAAGAAAAGGGCTAATTATTGACTATTAGGATATTAATGCCATCATTTTAGATGGAACAGGATTGCTGATTTATAGAACATTATTCAACAGCTAAAAATAATAGAATGTCCTGAGTTATTTGCCTATCAAATGAGGTCCTCAGTATTCATATTACCATAAATTACACAATAAGATACAAAAGCATAATCTATTATGTTCAAGTATGTTTTTATACCACTATTATTATTTTATAGACTACAGTCTAGGGTGTGGGGCATGAACATATGCACATTATAGCTGAAGGCTAATTTCTGTCCTCTGAGAGAATGTATTCATTTCACTATGACGTCATACAGAACGAGATATATTTTTATCATCTGCTTCGTTTCATATTCATATCTATGAAAATGTAAAATTGATTAATGTTTTCATAGTAAATAGAAGAGTTGTGAATTTCCTTGATGTTTTTGAAGTACTGAGGAGGTATTATGCAATTCACACCCACTTTATTCTCAATTATTCGGAGTAATAGAGAAAAAGTATGGAATGGCATTTCTCATATCACAGCTAGGTGACAGAACATACAATTAGGCTTGATTCATAGCATTTATTAAAATTTCCATTTAATTGCTAATTAGTCTGTATAGATTTGTAAATGTAGGCACTAGCACTTGCATAATTTTTTTCCTACTGCTCAGCACAACAAAGAGCATTGAAATTTCTGTAGCGCAGAATCACAGTGATTCTTCATTATGCCCTGTGGTAGTCAGGAAAATAATTATGGATTCACTAGTCCATTTCATTTCTTCACACGCTTTGTATCAATCTCTCACTTACTCTCCCCCTAAGTTAGACATGGTAAATGTAGAAAATCATAGAATTTTAGAGCTGGAAAGAAAGAGAAAGTCAACCTCTTCGTTTTACATAGGATAAGATCAATATTCAGAGAAACTAACAGTTATCTATTTGGCACATTCTCACATAGCAAGTCATCAACAGAATTCTAACTAAAATGAGTCCTGATTCCATTTGAAGGTCACTGTCATAGACTTGGTGGTAGAGTGGTTAAGAGATCGACTGCTAAGCAAAAGATGGACAGTTTGAATTCACCAGCCGCTCCTTGGAAACTCTATGGGGCAGTTCTATTCTGTCCTATAGGGTTGCTATGAGTCAGAATTGACTTAATGACAATAGGTTTGGTTTTTGGTTTATTGTTAATAAATTAAGTCAGATTTATTTTCTTTTTAATCCCAGTTAACCAGGAAAAGAGCAAAATTCAGATCATGTATAGGTAGCTCGGACAGGAATTGAGACATTTAAATTTTGTTATTTTTCTTTCCTTCCTTCCTTGTATTTTTAATGATTGATTGATTGGTTCGTTGGTTGGTTGAAATTTCAAAATTGTTTAAGAATTTAATTCTACCACCTGGCCCTTCCAGTTTAAGGTATTTGAATCATGAAAAAATTAAGGACACACCCCCCAAACCCAAACCAAAGCTGTTTCAGTTCTGACTCACAGGGACTCTATAGGACAGAATAGAACTGCCCCACGCAGGTTTCCAAAGAGTGGCTGGTGGATTCGAACTGGTGACTTCGGGGTTAGCAGCCAAGCTCTTAAACACTGCGCTACCAGGGCTCCAAGAGCACACCCCTAAAACACATAAATGTTATTGCTAAACCCTGAATGCGTAAGCATCGGCAAATTTTGGCTTTAACATTACATGGGAAATGTCTCAGATGATTTCATTCTTGTTAGTACAACTAAGGAATAAAGTATAGATTAAGACTGGGGGCTTTGGAGGCTGAAAACAC
This sequence comes from Dugong dugon, assembly GCA_030035585.1. Taxonomy (NCBI): domain Eukaryota; kingdom Metazoa; phylum Chordata; class Mammalia; order Sirenia; family Dugongidae; genus Dugong; species Dugong dugon. Next base: position 26,938,404 of record CM057473.1, on the reverse strand, counting down.
AGAATTGTGATACTGACTCTACCATTACTATTTATGGTGTTGAGTAATTAAAAAGAAATTCTGTAAGCCTCAGTTTCCCCGTCTGTAAAATAAGAGAAACCAATAGTATATTTCTTATGGAATTCTTATGATAATTAGATAATTTAGGTAAAATCTTAGCAAACTACATGGAATTTAGTAACTACTCTAAATTTTAGCTATTACAGTGTATGAGATTATTATTACAACAAGTTCTTCTCAGGAGTTTCTTTACTCCCCTAATCAATCTCTGTATATCTATCACCTGTTTATCTATCTATCTATTAATCAACATGTGAAACCATTTATACAAACACTCATGCATCAATATATGCACACAAGGAGAGTGAATCTTTTACTTTATCTTAAAGTGCTGCTATGCTTTATTTATGATGAAATATAATCCTTTCCTCAGAGACTTATTGTTCCCCAGGAGGGAGCTTTTTAAAACTAGGACATGAACTTTACTGATGTACAGACATCTTATATTAAATAATAATGACCAAGATGGCCATAGAGCTCCAATTTAAAGAGAACTCATAGGAGATTTACTCCACTATATTTCTCTTGAACAACAGCCACTACTGTTCAGGTCCTAGGAACTACCAGCTTCCATGACATCTCATCAGTTTTCTGTAAAGCTTACCATCATTTATTGTAAGGTTGACTTTGGTAATGTTATGGATAAAATTGTGCCCTCCCCATCAAAGTTTTTCATTGGAATCCTATCCCCTATACCTGTGGGAAGGAGCCCTGGAGGCACAGTGTAACACTATGTACAACAGAAGGAAGCATTGCCGGGTCCTTTGCCATTCCCACAATCCTTGCTATGTTTGACCCCCTTTATTCCAGCCACTATATCAGTCCATCTCATTTAGGGTAGCTGACTCGGTACTTTACCAAGCACGATGTACTTCTCCAGAGACTGAGCTCTTCTGATAACAAGCAGAAAGTAATTGAGATGAATTCTCGCCGTCCTCGCTTCTACGGAGCATTCTGGCTGTACTTCCCCCAAGGCAAATTTGTTCGTTCTTCTGGTGGTCCATGATATATTCAATATTCTTTGCTAACACCATAATTCAAATGTTTCAATTCTTCTTTTGTTTTCTTTTTGCATTCCAGCTTTCGAATACACATGAGGTGATTGAAAATACCATGGCCTGGGTAGGTGCACCTTAGTCATCAAAGTGACATCTTTGCTTTTTAGCACTCAAAGAGGTCTTTAACAACAGATTTTTCCAATGCAGTATGTTCCTTGATTTTTTGCCTGCTGCTCCCATGGGCACTGACTCTTGCTTTAAGAAGAAAGAAATTCTTGACAACTCCATTTCTTTGCCATTTATCGTGATGTTGCTTATTGGTCCAACCGTAGGTATTCTCGTTTCTTTATATTGAGGTGTAATTCATATTGAAGGCTGTGATCTTTGATCTTCGTCAGTAAGTGCTTCATGTCCTCTTCACTTTCAGCAAACAAGGTTGTGTCATCTGCCTATCGCAGGTTGTTAATGAGTCTTCCTCCAATTCTGATGTCACATTCTTCATTTAGTCCAGCTTCTCATGTTATTTACTCAGCATACAGATTGAATAAGTGTGGTGAAAGGATACAACCCTGATTCACACATTTTCCAGTTTTAAACCATGCAGTGTCCTCTTGTTCTATTCAAAAGACTGCTTCTTGTCTATGTACAAGTGCTGCATGAGCCCAATTAAATGCTCTGGAATTTTTATTCTTCGTAATGTTATTCCATAATTTGTTATGATCTACACAGTCGAATGTCTTTGCATAGTCAATAAAACACAGGTAAACATCTTTCTGGTATTCTCTGCTTTCAGCCAAGATCCATCTGACATCAGCAATGATATCTTTCAGTCCATGTCCTCTTTTGAATCCAGCTTGAATTTCTGGCTGTTCCTTGTCGATGTACAGCTACAGATATTTTTTAATTATCTTCAGCAAAATTTTGATTGCATTTGGTATTGTTCAGTAATTTCTATATTCTGTTGGATCACTTTTCTTTGGAACAGCACAAAAATGGATCCCTTCAAGTTAGCTGACCAGGTAGCTGTCTTCCAAATTTCTTGGCATAAATGAGTGAGCACTTCCAACATTGCATCTGTTTGTTGAAGCATGTCAATTGGTATTAGGTCAATTCCTGGAGCCTTGTTTTTTGCCAATGCCTGCAGTGCAGGATGGAATTTTTCCTTCAGTACCATCGGTTCTTGATCATATGCTGCATCTTGAAATGGTTGAACATTGACCAATTATTTTTGGTACAGTGACTCTGTGTATTCATTCCATCTTATTTTTACGTTTCCTGTGTCATTCAATTTTTTGCCCATATAACCCTTCTATTTTTTCTTCAGTACTTTCAGCTTAAGAAATGCAGAACATGTTCTTCCCTTTTGGCTTTTTAACTCCAGGTCTTTGTACATTTCACTATAATACTTTACCTTATCTTCTTCTGTTGCTCTTTGAAATCTTCTGTTCAGCTCTTTTATATCATCATTTCTTCTATTGATTTTAGCTACTCTGTACTCAAGAGTGGAAACCCTGGTGGCATAGTAGTTAAGAGCTATGGCTGCTAACCAAAAGATTGGCAGTTTGAATCCACCAGGTGCTGCTTGGAAACCCCATGAGGCAGTTCTACTCTGTCCTATAGAGTTGCTGTGAGTCAGAATCAACTCCACAGAAATGGGTTTGGGTTTTTATTTTTTTATTTTTTATTTTTTGTACTGGAGCAATTTTCAGAGTCTTTTCTGGCATCCATTTTGGTTATTTCTTTCTTTCCTTCTTTTTTTTATGACCTTTTGCTTTCTTTCTTTATGATGTCCTTGATGTCATCCCACAACTTTTCTGGTCTTTGATTATCAGTGTTTGGTACATCAAATCTATTCTTGATATGGTCTCTAAATTCAGGGGGAATATATTCAAGGTCATACTTTGGCTCTCATAAATTTGTTTTAATTTTTTCACCTTCAGATTGAACTTGCATATGAGCAATTGATGTCTGTACTACAGTTGGGCCTTGGCGTTACCCTGATAATTGATATTGAATTTCTAAGACATGCATGCATGAATACTTGGATTATAGTAATTCAATGGCAGTTCTACATGATACAATTGTAAAAGTAAATAAAGAAAAGGGAGCGACCTGGATTTTAATTTCTGTACTGTCACTGCATGCAATACGTAGGTCTGGCCATTGAAATTATCTTATATCTAAGTACATCTGCTTGTAAAAATGAGAACAATTTACTAAGTAATCCATAATATTTCTTCCCACTCTATATCCAATATACATATCTTCCTGAAGGAATCATAAGCTTAATTCTGAGAAATTAAGTAATATACTGTCCTCTAAATGAAAATAAAATAATTTGTATGGAGTAAAACTTTTAGCATGACTGTTTAAATTGTGGTGTGTGTGCATGTGTGCGTGTGTGTGTGTGCGTGCACATGCAGGTGTAGAGAAAGTGATTTTAGAATTGTTACCATGTACTCTTGTGGGGAAAAGAAGAACTAGAGCAGAACAAAAGAGAGAGAGAGAGAGGAAAGAAAGGAATCCATTAACTGGTTTAAAATTTATGAAGACAGGAATAGTATACAACAGTTCTACTTCTCAAATGCATTACCCCAGCCCCACAGATCCTATACTGGAGCCAAAAAATATTATCTAAGGGTATCAGTAAATGGAAGATTATAGGTTCACATACTAGCAAAGAATGTAGATCGATAGATAATTCATTCCCCTTTACATGCTAACGATTTCACTCTGTACCTTTGTTCATTTTTGTTACTTTTTTATTTCTAGCATATCCTTTTGATATTTTTTAGCTTTTTCACCTCTCTGCTTACATACCTATATGTTCTTGCATATTGTCTATCTTTTCCATTAGATCCCTTATGATATTAATCATAATTAATTTAAATTCCTGGAGTGATAGTTCCAAAAACCTATGTCATATCTGAGTGTGCTCCTGGTGATTGATTTGTCTCTTGCCATTTATAATATCTTGTACGTTTTGGTTGAAAGCAAAGGTACATGATGCCTCTGGTAATAGAAACTGAAGTGAGTAGGCCTTTATTGTGAGGTTTTTGTTCATATTTCTCAATCTTCACTGACAGCCTCGTGGGAATTCTGCAGGGAAGGGTCACAAAAGGGACAGGGAGAAGAATGTGGCCCCCAGGATTTTCCCCTTTTCAAGCAAATCCTCACTTAGCCTCCAGAATTTCATAAAATTAACCTTTAAGCGTTCCTATCAGTTTATTGGAAACCCTGGTGGCATAGTGATTAAGAGCTCGGCTGCTAACCAAAAGGTCAGCAGTTGGAACCCACCTGACGCTCCTTGGTTTATTGCTCTCCTGATTTCTGCTCCTGATAAGTAGATATCAGCTGAGACTCTCTGGATATACCTGTCTTTCCAGATTTGGGAGTGGCAGTTTGCCCTGTGACCACAGTACTCTGATGGGTCCATAGTTTTTTGATGGGGCCATAACTATAGTGCAGCTTTTTAAAAAAGAGTATTTATTGTCTGTATTCAATTACATATAATGTACATTTGCTAATTTTATAAGTAATTTTATTGACTATTTCAGGGAATGTAAAAATGGTTACATGATATTTAAACAATATTACAAATATTTCAGTTTAGAACCAAATGTAGATAGGACAATGTGACCTAATAGTTAATATCAGAGACTACGGAGTCAGAGAGACTTCAGTTTCAATCCTGAATCAAAACTTTAGGAATGTTTTTCATAGTGAAACAGAAATAATAATAGCTATCTTATAGCTTCTTTGTGAAGAATAAAAGAGATAATATGTATATTTACAACAGTGCCTAATCTTCTGGAAATGCTCAATAAATTATAGCTACATTAATTCTGTATTACAGATAAGAAACTGAGTATTGGTATGATTTAAGGCTTACTCATTATAACTTATCTAATCAGTTGGAGAGCTTGTATTCAAATGGCTGGTCATTTCATTTCAAGTAGAAAACTTATTTATGGAGATACGGTGTCTCTAAAAGAAGATTAATGTCTTCCTTTAAGAGATATAAAATCAAGTAGAGAAGAATAAAGAAACCAATAATAATAATAAAAAAAAAGCAAAACACTAGGTATTAAAAATTCAAAAATAATTATACAGAAAAGTGCTATAGGATGATAAGTGTAGAAATTTGTCACAATGTATGTGGTGAAGTAAGAAAAGTCTCTATGAATAAGTGTTATTCAGACAGGCATTAAGGGAATTGTAGAATTTTCATAGATGAACACAAAATAACTGTGTAAAGGAAGCTGTAAATAATAAATTTTATGCAGGAAAACAGTAAGAAATGCAGTGTGTCTAGATGATAGCATTCATGTAGATAACTGTGAAAAATATTAATGAAAAATGGGGCTTTCTGGGGCAGATAAAGTATTTGAACCTAACTCAGTAGACCATCTTTTTTCTTTTAATTGGAAAAGATAATAAAATGCACAAACATATGTTAAAATTCCCATTTTATTTTCCTCACACAGATTGAAATTGAGTATTCAAGAGTCCAAGGAAAAGAAAGAGCAAAGAATCTGAGAAAGAGACTTAAAAGTGGGGGTCACTGAAATCTGTGGGAGAAAAGTAAAACAGTTAAGGGAAGGAGATGAAAAACAGTTAAATAATTAAGGAGCTACAAGAAACCAGATTTAACATCAGCAAAGCAGATAAGTCGGTTATTGTTACTTGTGTTATTTATGTGTCTATGAAGTCACCATGAATACTAAATTACTAAATACTGAACCACTTCTCCTAAAACATACAGAGTCAGATTCCTGAAAGCCTCTGGTCACAATATTTTCTGTACAGTACAGTAGTGCAAATAAAGAAAGCCATGAAGAAAATTAAACAAAGATTAAGCATTTGAAGCTTTATAAAAGCATTAACTAAAATTTTACTTTTGCTGGAGCTGAAGGATGTGTAATGGGGCAACACACTGTATGATTAACCTCTGACCTTTACTTGCCCCCCACAAAACAAGGAAGACATTAGTAAAACATTGAAAACTTGCTTTGCTACATAACCCAGTTCCTGCATAACAATTAGCGGGTAATTTTAAAATTCTTTCACAGCCTCCTGATCTGCAGAGCCTACCTCACCAGCAAGTGTAACATTGTTTATGCCATAACACCTGTTGAAGCAATCAAACCAGCCAACACTAGCTAAAAAGAATTTAATTTTTTCTGAGCCTGGGTAATGTGATCGTAAATTTCTTTGGCTTTCAACTTCACAACTATGCTGTCCTCTGCCCTTTTTTTTTTTTTAATCAGTCGTCAACTCATGAATTGACAAACTTAGCCACTTTTCCATCTTTTATGTAGCTCCATCATGCACTGTAGATGTTATTTTAGCACTTTCCAGAGTAGGCTCATGTTCAGATTGCCAAGTTTCCTCTTCCTTTTTCTGGACTTAACCATATTCTTGATTCATTAATATTGAACTCATGGTCAAGAGCACTATAACTCATGCTAGAGCAAAGTTTACCTAACACTTGCGTCTTCTCCATAAGGCACATCAGAGTCTTCTTGTGTTTAGGAATGAACACTAGATAGCACTTCAGCCATACACTTGGCGGCCATTCTAAATAGCAAAATCAGCAACAAAAAGCACATAAATGCAAAAATCTGGGGAAAAATTATCAAAAAAAGGACACTTAATTACAGTATGATAGCAGAGATAAGGAGGCAGTGTGTGGCCTTGTTCAGTCTCAGCTGGGGACATGCTTGACAGGTGAATTTTAAGTTACTCTGACCATGTCCATGAATGTCCGTGAAAGCAGCACGAGTATTGATTTCAGGGCTAAAAGTAAATTGTAGTGAGTAGACTAATTTGCGTATATAGAATCCACGATGAATAAGTATTGAGCATATAAATGGATTTCATTTTCAACCCAGATTAATGAGTATTGAGCATATAAATGGACTTCCTTTTCAACCCAGATGATGAAGGATGCCAGGCTGTTGTATGTCCTACTTTATATTCTTTTGTAAAACAGTTCATGATAAGGTGTAGAACCAAACGTGAACAGAAGTTTCGATCAAAATAATAATACATGATTTTTACAATAATATATAATGAAATATTTCCCCCAAAAATTATGAATAGTGGTGTCTACTTCTTGAAAAAGGTCCCTAGTTGGCACAAAGAGTTTGCACTTGACTGCTAACTTAAAAGCTGGCTATTCAAACCCCCCAAAAAAGGCCTGGATATAAGTTCCTCTTAAGATTACAGCCAAGAAAACCCTATGAAGCAGTTCTACTCTGTAACACATGGGTTTGCCACAAGTCAAAATTCACCTAACGGTGCCCAACAACAACTTCTTGAGAAAATAAAAATGAAAAGTTATTTTCAGATAACAAAATTAAACTTTTTTTTAAATTTAATATCCCTAGTTTTCAATGTTTTATGATTCTTCAAAACAAATCTTTGGGGACAACATGGAGAAATACTAATGAGAAATAACCATAATAATCACCAGCTTTGAAAAGAATTCAAGAAAAATTTTAAAAGGAGATAGAATTTAAAGTATATATTTAACATAGCTCATGTACTCCGTCATATACATTGTTTCTTTTAGAAAATTGGCTTTACGGCGTTCCAGTAATGCTTCTCAGAAGCTTTATTTCTTATTTTTCATGATACATTAAATTACTATTTCAAGACTTAACTGCGAATAGATACAACTTATAAAAGCTTGGATTTCTTTTAAATAAAATTATTTACTATATGTAGAGAGGATGACAAAAGAATAAGCAAATGCAATATTATTTCATCCATACAAGGACTTTGTTAGCAGTATCTGTTCTAGGCCCCTATCTATATGTTATGTGAACAGACTTAATCTCCCCATTAACAGTGTGGGCTGCATGCCTTCTCTATGGATAATTTAAAACAATCTGCCAAATTATATTAACGTTTTTGATGGGATATATATCTGAGAAGTCTGAAGCCAGAAGAGAGAGCAAATAAACATGAGCTTCTTCTTAAACGCATGACTATTTCATCTTATTCAAATCTTACCCAGGGATACATATTTGATTACCAAAAGTTTGTTTTAAATATAATTTTAGTGTTTAACTGTGCTGCTGACCAAATTTTTTTGTAAAAAGGACACATACATATGTATTTTTTTCTTCTTAGTAGCAAACGTGGGGGCGAAAGGAGAATTACCAAATAGATTCATAAAAAGGCCACAGTCATCACAGCTCAGTAAGCATGATTGCTGTTGTCTGGACCAAAGATTCATTTTGTTTTCACTCTGGTTTTCTTTGCCAGTGGGGAAAGCTAAGTAATGCTGATGTCTTTTCAGTCATCCTTATATAAATGATCACTCTGTGTGGCATGTGTTAATTATTCCAGCCGTCTCTTTTTCTCTGTATTAGATTAATAGTTGCCAATTATATATCCTCTCTCCTGCACTGCTATTGTGTACACATTTTCTAATTCTCTTCATTATACCAGTGAGTATGTATAATTACGGTTATAAGTTCTCCATCTATCTTTTCAAGGACAGGGAGAAATGTAGTGCTGTGAAGGCCTGGAGAGAGATTGTGTGTGTGTGTGTGTGTGTGGATTTGTCAGAAAGAGAGAGAGAAAGTGTCTTGGATTAATATAAACCAGTGGAATTGTAAAGTCACAAGTCAAGTTTGCTACATGAATAGAATTCACTTTATTAAAAAGAGAGAGAATAAAACACATAGGCAAAAAGAAATAATGAAAGTTTGTTTTCAGTGTAATTCTAGTGGTGCTGCTGATCAAATTTTTTGTAAAAAGGTGTTACTGTAAGCAGTTAGTGTGACCACTGAGGACATATCACCCTGTTGCTCCATTATCTTCCCCAGCTTATTGGTGATATAAACTCTTACTGGGACTTCTGAAGAAACTATATTCCATAATCAGTGATAAGGCTAAAACTGAGAAGGTATCTAATACCATATCAACTAAAATTCACAACTTCATAGAGTTTTAAAGAATTTCATAAGTACACTTCAACAGGAGTTGAAGTGGGAATGATAGGATATGGACTCATTAATGCAAAAGATCTAGTCACCTTCAAGAGGAAGTGGCAGAAATCAGAAGTGATAAGTTCTGAAAATACCTACTTTCTGCCCCCAAAATGATTTTATAAAGCTTGTCCAAGAGTAATATAATTATTAGAACACAGAAAGAAGTCAAAGAAGCAGAATATAAAAGACATTCTTGAAATTTATATTATATTTATATTTATGTTGCTTTTCTAAAAAAAATTGGAAAACATGTTTGAAGCAAACTAGACTAAGTAAGTATGTATCATCAGGTCAAAAATCCTGTGTATCAGGCTGATATTTCTTCAATCTTTCCTTCTTCTCATATCTGAGAAAAGTACCAGTGGGCCACCAGACAAAACACTGATGGTGTGTGTGTAAGCAGATTTGTCAGACTCTTTGCCAGTGGTGGTTCTGACCTTTATCTTCTGGAGAAGAGAATAAATGAATGATTGTCACTCTCAATCTTTTCAACCTGTAAACTCTTCACTTTATTTAAATCCTCATTTCTACAAGGCTTACATGGCCCCATTAGCCAGAATATTTTCTCATCCATTCTTAACCTTTGTATACCTACCAGCACTTAGCTCGTTGTAAAGGCTTGTTTATGTGTATCTGATTCTATCCCTAGACATGAACGGCTACACATAAGAGTCCTATTGAAATTATTTATAGCCTCTGTTTGTAGCATAAGACCTGGATTGTAGTTGTTGTGCAATAAGTGCTTTCTGAATAAATTGTATAAATGTATATTTTAATAAAGTAAATCATTTAGAGAGCATTTTTAAGCAGCTACTACCTACCACATAGTGTGCTGAGAGCCACTGTTATGATTAGAATTTGGAGTTGTTAATATCAGGCAGCATAAAATCAAGCATCAAAGAAGAATTAAATAAATAAATAAACCAACTAATATACATACATGCATACATAATTAAGTGGATTAATGCTTTGATAACTCTGTATGTGTGTGTAAATGTGTGTGTGTGTGTGTGTGTTTACTTCTCAGTACTTGAAATCTACTTTTGAAATGAAATAAATGAAATCGTTATATAAGGCTTGAGGCTTCAGACCAGAAATGCTAGTGGTGTAACCTTCTCCTTGTAACAATTATGCAATGAAATATTTGCATTTGCATTCATTTTTTTAAATTAATTTCCAATCTGTGAATGGTGCTGTTGGCACTAGTTAAAGGAGACTTTATTTTATGTTTATAATAATTGCAGATATTTATTTACAGCATACTTTAATGCATTGAACAAAATAATATATATCCTCACAACACCCTGTAATGATTTATATTCTTGCATAATGCATCACAGCAAACTCTGTAGCTTAAAACAGCACACATTTATTATCTTACAATTATGATAGTTCAGGAATCTGGGTAGCACTTACTTGGATCCTCTACTTGCGGCTTCATAAGACTATTATCAAGATGTTAACAAGGTTGTGTTCTCAGCTGGAGGCTTAACGGGAAGAATCCTCTTCCAACTCACTCAGTTTGTTGGCAGAATTAATCTTCTTATTGGTTATTGCGTGGAAACCACTCTCAACTTCTAAGGGCTGCCCTCAGCTCCTAAAAGTTACCCTAAACTACTTGTCTGTGGATCTCCCAACATGGCCACTTGCTTCTTCAAATTTCTAAAGCTAGTAAGTCTCTGGAAACATAGACAAAGATGTGAAGATCAGGAGGTGGGTCATAGAAAGGGTAGAACAGAATTCCTCATTAGGATTGAGGGAATGCAATTCTAGGTTTGACCCCGGTATGCGTTCAGTTGATAATTGACTAGTAAATATCTAGAATACTGTGCAGACACAAGAACATTTATACTATTGGCTAGAATTATGCAGGGTCTTAAATTGAAGTAACAGAGTGTAATACAAACACACACACACAAATAACAAATGCTAACTCTGAATCTTGAAAGATTTTAGATCCTCTGAGTGAAGTCAGACTTTAAAATTGTTGTTCTCAATAGAGTGAGGAGACCGTATAATGGACTTACATAAATTATTCATTCTTTGTCCTCCCCAGTGGCAAATCAGACTTGGAGAGCCAGGTGATCTAGTTATGCCCACTTAATGAAAACCATTACCTTAAACAAAAATCATCACTTGTATTGAGGATTACTTAATAGCTATTTGAGAGCAAGCCAATTGCTTTCCCTTCTATAAATTTGGGAGAAAGCACTATATGTGGATCTGTGATATATATTCCCAGAGGAAAAGAAAAGAGATAGTAAAAAGACATACATGAATATCCGGAGTAAAGTTGACACTAGTTGATCAAGAATGGATTGATAATAATAATAAAAATAAAAAAGACAGTTATTAAATATGGAGATGTTTCCTGATTGGCTTGATTTAAAAAAAGAGAAAGAAAAAAGTCACCCTGAACTGGGGAAATCTAAGTTCTCATTTTAAAGATGGCACTTTTAATCGATTTGAGGAAAACCACTTACGTTCTCTCTGCCTCAGGTGTTCTTATCTGTAAAAATGATCTAATATTCACCCTTCCAGGGGTTTGCTGTGGGATTAAAAACATGTAATAAAAGTGAAAGAACTTAGTATGCAGTGGTAAAATGATTATTGATAGCAGATGATGCATATATTTATCCAACTTCTTCAACCATTAGTATAGCCAAAGTCAATCATTTAGAGGATTACATTACATTTTAAAAAGTACCTTAATTTACATATTTAATATAATCTAGATTTTCAACTATATATAGAGCATTGAAGATGAATAAGTGATTTAAAGTTCCAGGCAGCTAAAAACAAAATGGGTCATAGTGCTGAGGCCATGACAAGTCATTCTTAAAATGGGATTGTTCCTCATTTAACTTAATGGGAAAGACTACAAGCTTTCACTTTCTAGGTGTAATCTGATGCCTTTAGACATCTTCTCTCCATTTGCAATCCAATTAAATTATTCCTACAGATGCAATTAACTCATTTGGTTTATAGCAAGGAAGTCATTATTATAAAGACAGGCTAAGAATCCAGTTTCTTCTTCCTTTTCTGTTTTCTTTCTACTTTCCAAGTAAGTGTGAAAAGCCATTCATTTTCCAAATAAAAGTCTGTTCTTCAAGGCTATCAATTGCTTGAAGCAGACTATGAAGAATGAATGGTTAAAAGCCTTAGAACCTGCCCTTCTCCACATGCAAAAAGAAAGAGGAAAAGAATACAAAGCAAGGAAGAAAACAGAATAGAGGGACTCAGTCCAGGTAAACTGTATCAAGACAGACACCTGCGGAAACACTTAAATGGAGGGTTTAAGTGCTTTGTCCAAGATTACACACAAATACAAACAAGCAAGACTTGGTCCCAGGAGCTCTTATCCTTGTCTCTGATCTTCAAATTAAACAGTATTATTCTTTCAACGTCACACATGATCATCACTTATAACGTTGTGCAGAGCAAAAAAGGAAATTCTGTAGGTAAATAAGGAGAACTTTTTTTCTTCTTCCTAGCCCCCATGGAATGTATATGAATACAGACATGACTTCGTTCTCTGACAATTCAGTGAATGACACCTCACATAGAGAAGCTCCTAGAATTTAGTGGAATACAGTTGCTATCCAGAATGTTGAAACCTAGTTTTGCTAAAAGATAAACAATTTTATCTAGGATTCTTGAGCTGAGTCTAGAAAAAAATATTCTCTTATTGTTCAACTCATACTTTCTGTTTTGTTTTCATTTTCTAACTTTACCTGGAAGCCAGTATGATAGGTTAAAATGAGAAAAAGATAAGGAGGCAAGACATCTATTTTTGAATCCCAGGTATATGAGTAACATATATGTATATTATATATACTTTGTATTATTTTGTATAAATTAACCAATTTTTCTAAATGTCAGTATCCTCTGAAGTCAAATTATGATCCATAATCCATAATGTACTTAAAACACGGGAATATTAACCCTCCATCTGTTTTAACAACCCCTTTTTTTAAAATTAAGAGTTACTAATGTTCTTAAAAACAAACAAATTAAAAAAATAACAGTGCTATGATTTCTGATCAGGATGGTTTGCTTAAGGTTTTCGTACTTTGAGATATCACATTTTCCAGAAATATAACAACAGTGGATGATATAAAAATAGAAAATTAAAAATAAAAAAACATAGCTAGTTTAAAATCGAAATAAGCAGCTTTATGGACCAGAAACATAACAAAACAAACAAACAAAAAAAACCAAAGTGGGTCCGAAAACTTTGGCCTTCTAAGTGCTAGTCTGATAGCAGGCATTAGCGGCTGGTACCCTACCTCCTGCAGAGCCATGAGGAATAAAATGTTCCAAAAGAGGTAGGTAGCAGGAGGTAAACATAGTTCTGGAAACCACATACTTGGGTAGGACTCACATAGCTTCTAAAAAGAAAAAAAAAAAAAGTTACCATTGCTTTTGTGACTACAGTTTCTGTGAAGCTGAAGGCCTAAGGAGGTGAGACATGGACAAACCTGAGACCAGAAACTGAACAAAATATACTACTGCTTCCATCTCCGATGATTGTTTTTATCGTATATGCAATGTCACAGCTATACCTCAAGTTTTTCCTGGGGAGATATAGTTTACTCTTTTACTGTTTAACCAAAAAGCAAACCCATTGCCATCAAGTCCATTCCAGCTCATAGTGACCCTATAGGACAAAGTAGAAATGCTCCATAGAGTTTCCAAGTCTATAAATCTTTACCGAGGCAGACTGCCACATCTTTCTCCTGAAGAGCAGCTACTGGGCTTGAACCATTGACCTTTTGGTTAACAGTTGAGTGCTTAAACACTGCACCACCAGGGCTCCTCCTCTTAACATTTAGTATTTTCTAAATTCAGTCAGATGGATCTTGACTGAAAGCAGAGAATGCCAGAAAGATGTTTACTTGTGTTTATTGACTGTGTAAAGGATTCCACTGTGTGGATCATAACAAATTATGGATAATATTGGGAAGAATGGGAATTCCAGGACACTTGATTGTGCTCATGAGGAACCTGTACATAGACCAAGAGGCAGTTGTTTGAACAGAACAAGGGGATACCGCGAGGTTTAAAGCTGGACTACGTGCAGAAGAATGCAGCATGAGGGTTGGAGGAAGACTCGTTAACCTGCGATACTCAGATGACACAACCTTGCTTGCTGAAATCGAAAAGGACTTGAAGCACTTACTGACGAAGATCAAAGACTACAGCCTTCAGTATGGATTACACCTCAACATGAAGAAAACAAAAATCCTCACAACTGGACCAAAAGGCAACATCATGATAAACAGAGAAAAGATTGAAGTTGTCAAGGATTTCATCCTACTTAGATCCATAATCAACGCCCATGGAAGCAGAAGCGGAGAAATCAAACGACTTATTGCATTGGGCAGATCTGTTGCAAAAGACCTCTTTAAAGTGTTGGAAGGCTAAGATGTCTCTTTGAGGACTAAGGTGAACCTAATCTAAGTCATGATGTTTTCAATCTCCTCATGCCTATGAAAGCTAGGCAGTGAATAAAGAAGGCTGAAGAAGAATTGATGCATTCAAATTATGGTGTTGGCAAAGAATACTGAATATACTGTAGACTGCCAGAAAAACGAACAAATCTGTGTTGGAAGACATACAGCCAGAATGCTTCTTAGAAGCAAGGATGACAAGACTTTGTCTCCTGTACTTAGGCTATGTTGTCAAGAGGGACCAGTCTCTGGAGAAGGACATCGTGCTTGGTAAAGTACAGGGTCAGTGAAAAAGAGGAAGACACCAATGAAATGGATTGACTTAGGGGCTGCAATAATGGGCTCAAGCATAACTACAGTTGTGAGGATGGCACAGGACTAGGCAGTGTTTCCTTCTGTTGTACACAGGGTAGCTATGTGTTGGAACCGACTCAATGGCATCCAACAACAACAAATGCTAATAATTCCAAAAATATATTTCCAGATCCAAATTATTTCCTGAAATCCTCATTCATGTTTCCAAGTGTCTAGTACATTATCTATCTGAAGGCAGCCTCTCTCATCTCTCATTGCCATTGAGTCAATTCGGACTCACAGTGACCCTGTAAGACAGAGTACAACTGCCCCAGAGGGTTTCCAAGGAGCACCTGGTGGATTTGAACTGCCAGACTTTGGGCTAGCAGCCGAACACTTAACCGAAACAAGACTCACTATAGTTGAGACAATTCCAGCTCATGGCAACTTCGTGTGTTACAGCATAGAACTTCTCCACAGGGTTTCTTAGCTGTAATCTTTATAGAAGCAGATCACCAGGCCTCTCTTTCATGGTTCCGTTGGAGGTTTTGAACTGCCAACCTCTAGGTTAGTAGTGAGTGAAAACTGTTTGTACTATCCTGGGACCTTTTATATCCATAATAGAATGTTCATAAACCAAAAAACTAACAATGCAAAGTATTAACAAAGATGTGAAGAAACTGGAACCCTCATGTATAGTCACATTGGTTCAGCCACTTTGGAACATAGCATGGCAGTTTCTTAATAAATAAAGAAAGAAAGAAACAAGGATACTCACTATATAACTCAACAATTTTACTCCTATGTAGCCACTCAAAAGAATTGCAAACATATGTCAAAACAAAGACTTTGTATGCAAATTCTCATAGCAGCATTATTCCTAAAAAATCAAAAACTGGAAACAATCCAAATGTCCAGAGACATGCGGAGATCCCATTATTTTTCTACAATATTCTGCTGACATTTTAATCCTGACATAATATTTCAATTTTATTTGAAACAAAAATTTGTGTTTTCTGTACAAGGGGACCTGCATTGCATATCATTCACAGCCCTTTTCAGGAGGAATAATGGTATCTGGAAAATAATACCATTAAAAATAACAACCACCATCCATTTCAGCTAGAGAGTTGGCATGTGTGTTTCTGCATTCAGATATTCTTAACCTGGGCAGATTCCTGGATGAGCTTCCCTTGGCCCATGATGTTGCTGACATTTCTGCATATTTTATAAATACACACGTATCTTTTCCTGGAAGTACTCTGGTTCCTTGTCTTCCTTTTCAATAAATCATCCCTAACTCGACATACTTTTTTTGCTGTATTGCATGTTATTCACTAGTGCTTATCCACTAAAACAACTAGAATTTATATGCCAATTTTTTACACCAAAATTGTTTTCTACAATGCACAGTATCTCCTCATCATTAGATAGATAGATGCTACCGAGTCAACTCTGACTCATGGTGACTTTATGTACAAAATAAAGAAATGTTGCGCGGTCCTGTGTCCTCCTCCTGATCTCTGGCATGTCTGATTCCATCGTTGAAGCTGCTGTGTCAATCAACCTCACCAAGTGTTTCCTTCTCCCTCCTGGCCCTCCACCAAATATGATGTCCTCCTCTGGCAATTGAACCCTTCTGATGATGTGTCCAAAGCAAAAGACAGTATTTTGTTGTGATCCATAGATGTTTCTTATCTACTTTTTAGAAGTAGATCACCAGGTCTTTCTTCCTAGCCTGTCTTAGTCTAGAAGCTATCCTAAAACTTGTCCACCATGGGTGACCCTGCTGATCATTGAAGTACAACTGGCATAGGTTCCAGAATCACAACAACATGCAAACCATCAATTACAACAAACTGACAGATGGGTGGTGGTTTTCATAGTTAATAAATTATTTAATTGGCAAATGAGAGAGCATATTTACAGGTAGAACAAGAGGAAAACACCATAACCTAAAACACAGTAGGAAGATACGTGAGTCAGTTTGATCAGTTATGACATTGGACACTATATGGCCTCACACTGAAAATCATTTTAATAATAATACTATATTATTATATATAGTATACATAATATAATCATATATTATACATTAATTATATAATTATTACTATAATATAATAATAGTATATTATTATTATATTTTTATTAGTTTCAACTTTAAAAATTAACTAATAGATATGGCTGAAATTCGGCTATAATATACTGGTATGACCTTACCAACTGTTCACAGATGGTATCAGATCTAATTGGTAGGTGGGCCTTCTCATAGGCTAGATACAAAGGCATTAAAAAAATTTAAAGTCACATCTACCTAGAATCGAACATAGACATAGCTGTGATTGCAAGATGGAATATTAATATCAAAGCATTTTAAATACTGAAAAATAAAGTCATAGCTATTAGAGGGCAGGACCACAAGTAAGATGGAAGGTTAAAAATACAGCTATTTTCATCGTTTGAAAGAGTGAAGAGGCAAAAAAAGCAAAAAACAAAATCACTGCAGTTGATAGAACAATGGGAATCTAAGTATATTATTTAAAGCTACTGATAAAAGAATTAAATAAGTATCAAACATTTGGAGACATTCAGAGAAAAGCACTTTGCTTATATAAGCTAGAGTCTCCTTTTCCATAAGTACTTGGCTCGGTAGGATATGAATTATAAATAGAGGTGTTAACTTAAGTACCTTTTCTACAATTATGGAGATAACCAGTAAGAGAAACGAAAACTATGGGATGACACCTGAGGTAAATAAATAGGAGTGTAGCTTCATACTACTGCTTTTCATCCTAAGTCCTTTATAATACGTAATTCCTTGGCATACATTTGTACTACTTGAATTAAAAACATAAAGATAAAATAAGTCCATAATGAGCATCCATCCTTCTTGAATGGAATCTAGATTTCCCCCTAACAGCTGTGCAAGATGATCACAAACTTCTGGGCTTGACTGCTGGTTTTTTCCTCCATGAGATTTCGCACAAAACTTGACAGAGAAGAAACACTGAGCTTCAGCTAGCAGAGTGGTTCTTTACAAATGTCCCCTTTGTACATTTCTGGTTCAACGGAAGAATAAATTTAAAAATTATGAAAAAATTATTAGCATGAATATAACGTTGGTGTAAAACACACATCAATATTCTTTTTTCTCCCTTTTTATAACTGTTTTATCTTTAAGCACAATTCCAAATACAGATTTTGATCCCTTTGATACTAGACTCTCCCTTAAGCATTATTGCTCTAATTCTTTTGTGGAGCTTGCTGCTGTACTTAATACTCTTTGTTCCTGCAGTGCACATCAAAATTGGTTCATGTCTATTTTGTTTATTCTAATTAATGGAGAGATGAGCGGGAACGTCGTGACCCACACCACGGGGGTCGCAGGAGTATTACTAAGCTGGTATTCTCTCAGCAATTGTAATAGTCTTGTGATAATCCTAGCATACTGCTGCTTGTTTATATTCTGTAGCTCTCCGGTTCATTTGGTCTGCAAGGTCTATTATGATGTTTTTAAGCATTTTTTTTTTCTTATGGCACTATTCATTCTCACAAATAATATGTACTCAATTGTATAGAAAATCAAGAATGACAGTGGACATTTCAGAAATTGTATTTAATAAATTATTTAGGATAAGTACACTTAAGTTCACTGTATTAATCCAAGAAAACTGCCACAAACAATTATTGGTAACAATTCATGCTTATTAACTAGTGTTCCATCCTTACTATGGCTACAGTAGAAAAAAAAATCGTAAGGCCTCCTTTACTTCTTTCTAACCTAGTACAGAATCCTGGTTTGTGTTGTCCACATATATTTTAAAAAATAAATAAATAACAGGGGCCAGTGGCTGTCAGGATACCATGCTGCACAAATTTGGTTTAAAAAAAAAAACAAAAAACCACACCTCATTGTCAAGGAGTCAATTCTGACTCATAGCGATCCTACAGGACAGAGTAGAACCACTCCATTGGGTTTCCAAGCCTGTAATCTTTATGGAAGCAGACTGCCACTGCTTTCTCCCTTCAAGGTGCTGGTGGGTTCGAACCACCAACCTTTCAGTATTTTTCTCCATGAAATTATGTTTTGTAACATTGACAATTAATAGTGTCTATTACTTTAATGAAGGAGTCCTGGTGGTACATGGTTAAAGCACTCAGCTGCTAACTGAAAGGTCGGCTTCCCTAAAAATTTACAGCCTTGGAAACCCTAATATAAGTGAAAGAATTGATTACAGTTATCTGAGGTGTACACAGGCCTGGATCCTTTTTCAGGGCTGATGTGTTACCTATTGACGTAGTGATTCATATTTTTGTCTGTAATGCATAAGCATACTCATTTGTGTATAACAGCAAAAAAAAAAAAAAAACCGTAAGGACTTAACGTATTTGTGGAATGTCCCTTATTACACCGCATCTTGTAAACCACAGAGAATATGAACCGAGCCTAAAGTGCTATTATAGTGGGGACAAAACAGAGTAACCATTATTCATAAAAATACTTCAGCAAAAAATGACTTTTAAGGCATGAGATGAATCTGATTCCTCTATGTTTCCAGTATACACCTATAAATTCAGCCCATCCTACATCGGTCACTGAATAAATATTTGTCAGCTGCATGATAAATTATGCAAAGAAAAAAATAAGACACTACCATGTTAAACTTTAAAGATTTTTCTAATACTAATATAATTAACTTCAAAACTGCTACCATCATTATCCGAAGTAATGATGGTAACCTCAGAACAAGGAGTCCGTCATTTCGGAATTACCTCTCACAGCACTGCTTTCTGAGAAATTAATAAGAGTTTTCTGTGATCTGGTTTCTCTTTTTGAAAAGTACTATCAAAAAGGTCAGTCGATCCAGGTTCTGTCACATGGAGACCCTTAAGCCAGTCCCTGTGGCCAGAGAGGAAGACCATGTAAGAAGATAATATCTGGCATTTCTATTTCCTAATAGAGTTAAGGGCTGGGGAGAGAGGAGCAGCTTCCTAAGGGAAATGGGGTTAGCTCAGACATGGCCTCTGGGGAGATTGGTATGAGCAGACATCTCAGCCCCAGTTTTTTCTACTGTATAGATTAAAAGTTTTTGTATTGTAATCATGTTTGGAATTTGCTGATTTTTTTTTTTTTCCATTACCCATCATTTACGTAGAAACAGCCAAAATAATAATGATGCTAAAGAGACTACACAGGCAAGAAATTTATCTCTAGAATTAAAGAAAATTCTATTTTTATATTTCTATTTTTGCATAAGAGTGAAAGAATAATTTTCAGTTAAATACAACTATTTCTAAAATAAAGGACTTTTTTTTTTTTTCATTTTATCTCACTCAGCGATTCTCAGTGTTTTGGAGCAGGACCCCATGTTCTAACCTCAGAGTTATATCAGAATGTCTGGATGAGGTAGAAACATTTGCATTGCCAACACCTGCCTCAGTCCATTCTGGTATTTTTCCTTCTAATACATTGTTGTTCCTCTCCAAGCTTGGTTCCTAGATCTCCTTTTTGAAGAAGTCTTTTTGGCCACTATCATATGTCCCTCTTATGGGATCTCTATGATTTGCCATGCTCTATATAGCAGCTTGCTTCACCCTGTCTTAACAGGCCTGGCATTCTCAAGGCTTGACGCAGAGTTGTTGTTGCTGTTGTTAGGTGCCATGGAGTCAGTTCCAACACATAGTGACCCTATATACAACAGAAGGAAACACTGCCCAGTCCTGTGCCATCCTCACAACTGTTGCTATATTTGAGCCCATTGTTGCAGCCACTCTGTCAATCCATCTTGCTGAAGGTCTTCCTCTTTTTTGCTGACCCTGTACTTTATCAAGTGTGATGTCTTTCTCCAAGGACTGGTCCCTCCTGATAACATGTCCAAAGTACATGAGTCACCGTCACTTCTAAGGAGCATTCTGACTGTACTTCTTCCAAGATAGATTTGTTTGTTTTACCGTAATTGAAATGTATCCATTCTCTTCAGTCTTCCTTAGTCATTGTTCAGCTTATGAGATGATTGAACATACCATGGCTTGGGTCAGACCCACTTTAGTTCTCAAAGTGTCATTTTTGCTTTACAACATTTTAAACAGGTCTTTTGCCACAGATATGCTAAACGTAATACGTCCTTTGTTTTCTTGACTGCTGCTTTCATGGGCTTTGATTGTGTATCCAAGTAAAATGAAATCCTTGACCACTTCAATATTTTCTCCATTTATCATAATGTTGCTTATTGGTCCAGTTGTGAAGCAGAGTAATTATTCAATAAATACTTCAAAGTCCATTAATCAATCTGTAAAAATGAAACTCTTGATTATACCTGTTTCCTATTGTAATGAATTCACGACTGTTATGGGTTGAATTGTGTCCCCCAAAAATGTGTGTCATCTTAGTTAGGCCATGATTGACAGTATTGTGTGATTGACTACTGTTTTGTCATGTGATGTGATTTTCCTATGTGTTGTAAATCCTACCTCTATGATGTTAATTTTTCAGGATTAGAAGCAGTTAGGTTAATGAGGCAAGACTCAATTTCTAAGAGTAGACGGTGTCTTTAGTCAGTCTCTTTTGAGATATAAAACAGAGAAGCGAGCAGAGAGGTAGGGGGACCTCATACTATCAAGAAACAAGAGCAAGGAGAATAATGCATCCTTTGGAGCCGGGGTCCCTGCACTGAGAAGCTCCTCAACCAGGGAAGATTGATGACAAGGACTTTCATCCAGAACCAACAGAGAGAGAAAGCCTTCCCCTGGAGCTGATAACCCTGAATTCAGACTTCTAGGCTCCTCGACTGTGAGAGAATAAATTTCTCTTTGTTAAAGGCATCTGTTTGTGGTATTTCTGTTATAGCAGCACTGGACAACTAAGACAACAGCCATAGAATGAATGTTCTCCATCCTTTGAGATGAGTTAGTCTTTTCACAGAATTAGATTTAAGTTCTTCAAGGGTAGCAGTTAGCAAAATTAATTTATATTAGATACAAGTTAATTGAACCTAGTATCTAGGACACTGCTAAAAGCCATATATATTTTAAGAGTGAAAATCGGAAAACCGGAAAGACATTGTATACCACTGGAAAGACGTAGCATACCACCGGAAAGACATTTGATTTGGAAAGACATAGCATAGCATATCAACATGTGAAATAAAACTCCTCTGATCAAAAATCTTTGCATACATCATAAAATTTAAACATTTATGTGCAACATTTCAGCTCCTTTACACTCTGGCCTCAATATACTTTTCCAGAAATGTCTCCTATGTGAAATTTTTACTGCAGCTCAACTGGCAAAAACGAGCTAGAGATGTTTCACTTCTGAGACTTTGCTTCCACCACACTGTCTCTGCAATGTTTTCCCTGATCCCAGTGACTTTCTAAATTCCATCCATTCCTCAAGCTTTCTCCAGCAATCTGAAGACTTTCTCGGCCAGTCTAGACCACAAACATCTCTTTCTTTAGTGACATCTTAGCAGCATTACAGACTTCGCTCTCTCTGGTGGCATCATGGCAACATTATTGTTGAGGACTGCTCATTTGACATGTAACCAATTTTTCTCTTAGGTTTAAGTGTGATTTTATTGCCAAATAATGCTATTTTATTTTTTCATGTATATATATATATATATATATATATTGCTGAAGTATATTTCTTCACGACAAACATAACATCTTTGTGTCCCCTACTGGTTAACACCTGTGTACAGAGTAGGCACTCAGTGATTATTGACTACATAGTGCACGTGAAAGCATCTTAAACAATAGAGCACCTCACAAACATCTTAGAGCATAAAAATTCTACCATCATCTTCAAAAGGTGTACCTTCTTCTCCATAAGTTCAAGGGTGCATTTTCTCTTTATTTATAAATTGAACATCTTTATTATCATTATATTGAGTAAGAGTGACCTATTCATTATCAGATCATCTGCATTTATATATCTGAAGGTGTTAATGTATAAAAATAACACATTTCAATTTGTAAACAACCTTATAGTGACATCTTCTTACTTAATTTCAACCTTTGTATTCTGCACATTGAAATGCAGCCTCCCTACCACGCTTCTACCTAATTACAACTAAGCATACCAATTAAAAAGAAAGTTGATCATGCTGGAATATATGACAGGCTGTCACTAGTGTGGTACAGAATAGGAAGAGGGAGAAAATCTATACCAAAACACTACATAAAGTTTCACACAAACATGAAAATTTTGTGTAATTTTCCACAAATAAAGTCATAACCTCTGTAAAAATTGATCCAAGACTCACATATATGCTAACATTTTATAAGTTGTAACTCTCTGGCTGCATTAAACAAAATGTGAAAGAAAAAAAAAACCTCTTGAGTCTAAGAATTATCTGTTTGAGATGCACATATTGGTACAATTTTTTATTGGCACACAAGGAATCCAATTTCCAGGTTCATTACCCAAAACAACACAGAAATTTGAAACACGAAAATATCTTAGTGCTTGAACTATAGATCAAACTATAATTCATACACCTCATTCCCTTATGGACTCTTAGGATAAGAATAAAGAAAAAGAAAAAAAGCAATTTTTCTGCCCACTTGATCGATGTTCCATTTGACCTCTGTAATGCCCTCTTGCCATAACCTTTTAAATACCATCTGCTCTTATTGTGAAGAGTATGATGGGAAGGAGTCACTTCCAGACAGCAATTGATTATAAGAGCATTAATCAAGGGCATGGATTATCTGCAGCATGACACTGTGTGCTGTAGTTAAGCAATCTGGTCTTCAATGTGATTGAAAAGACTAATCCATATGTGGAAGCCTAAAATGGACTTAGCATCACATGCTTAAGGAGAGCAGAGCAAATAATGCATGAACATTTATTGGAATCTATGATAAATTTCAGCAATTTTGGGGCTAATTTATTTTACTCAGTCTAATGGGATTGGATTGATTATAATACGCTTTCATAAAATTCTAGACAAGCTTAGATGTTTATTCTAATCACACAGCACAAATAAAGGATTAAAAGTCTTTGCTTAGGACTTGACAAGAACTGGCATTATCTAGTATAATGTGAATAACACAAATATCTGATTTTTCCCCCCAGTAGTCAATAAATTCTGATACAGGCTCATAATAAAAAAAAAATCTAAAAACATGATATGAGTGTACAAGGAGAAGAAAGTTTTTTTAACACTCATTGCAGATATGAATATTAGAAAATTAGGATTCTAAACATCTAAATACCTTTCTAAGTTAGGGTTTCATAAATACAAATGAGCTTTCATTAAATAGAAATAAGAACGGATTACCAAGAAATGCTAAATGTGTGTGTGCGTGTGTCTGTGTGCGTGTGTGTGTGTGTGTTAGAGGAGTCAGAAAAAGAGAAGGAGAGAGGGCAGGGGAAAGGAAGGGAGAGAAGATAATGACAGAGAAAGAGAATGAGGGAGAGAGAGATGGTTTAAATCTAAGCACTTCCTTCTTGTCTTATCATGCCTGCCCTGAGCAGAGGAACTGGTTATTTACACAGAGAAATTCTAGGGGAAAAAAATCACATTATCAGTTAAAAAGGGGAGGCAAGTTGTCTCAACAGATGAAAAGAGGAAGAAATGAGAGTTACAACCAGGTGGTTTCTGAAAGAATAATGAGCATTTAAGTCCTGAACAAAAAGGACAAGAAGAAGAAAGAAAAGAATATCCTATAAAATCGTAAATAAAATGTTACTTATTTAAATAACTTATTAAAATTCATACCTGTTTTTAGGAGCCTTTGAGTTGGTTCGACTCAGCGACCCTATGTACAATAGAACGAACCATTGCCCAGCCCTGCCCCATCCTCACAATCACTGCTATGTTTGAACCGGTTGTTGCAGCCACTGTGCAATCCATCTCATGAAACATCAACATATGTTGTAGTACCTAAGGCTACCAACAGCAGGAAGATTGTTACTACAGAACTGTGGAAAGCAGAATAACGGATTGGATCCCCAAAGATGTCCACATCCTAATTCCCAGTACTTTTCGCCTTGCACAGTAAAAAGGACTTTGCAAATGTGATTAAGTTAATGACCTTGAGACAAGAAGATTGTTGTGAATTACCCAGGTGAGCCCAATCCAATCACATAGGCCCTTTACAGCCAAAAATCTTTCCTGGATATGGTAAAAAGGAGATGTGACTGCTGAAGAATGGTCAGAGAAATGAAAATTTGCCCACTTTAGAGATGGACAAAGGAGGCCAAGAGCCTCTAGAAGCTGGAAAAGGCAAGGGAATGGATTCTCCTCTAGAGCCTCCAGAAAGGAATGCAGCCCTGCTGACATCTTTATCTTAGCCCGGCAAGACAAATGTCACACTTCTAACCTACATGATTGCAAGAAGATAAATTTGTGTCATTTTAAGTAACTAAGTGTGTGGTAAAGGAACCCTGGTGCACAGTGGTTAAAGCGCTTGGCTGCCAACCAAAGGTCAGTGGTTCAAACCTACCAGCCACTCTGTGGGGAGATAGTGTTGGTGATTTTTTTACAACAACACCAGAAAACTAATACAAGAACTGAAGCGTCAAGTGAAAAGAGAAATTACCAGAATACAGAGAACATGAAATCAGTGTCAGACATTTGACCAAAAGAATTGTAAGATAATAAAGTTGTGTGATTTTAAGAAATAAAGTTATAGCAACAACAGGAGATTGTAGAAGATTAGTTAAACAATGAAAGGGAGAAAAAAGAGAAACTACCAGAAGACAGAGAAAGCATCTGTGACTCTAGTAGAGAACTTTGCAACAGGAGCTGGAGTCTTCAGTGAAGTTACTGATTTTTGGTGATATGGCATGAATGGGGTTGGGGAAATAAATAGCCAACCTCACTTTTCTCCCACTTTTTTTAAGTTCTTCCATTGGCAAGAACCTACTGGAAACCAAAGGGCAAAAAATGTGGCTCATAAAGGATCATGGAGAAGAGTGGGATATAAAAATGAAGGGACAAATGGGAAATAATCAGCATACATTTTGGAATTGTTTTCTTTATTATCATTTTTAATATCATCTTGTTACTGAACCCAGAAAGACGGGTTCTTGTCCAGTGTGCTCAAACTTGCCAATTACCTGGACACTGGTCTTGGAGAAAGGGAAAGTAACTTGACTACAACGCAAGGAGCCGGGAGGAAGTTTCTCAGATCCGGCTCCCCTAGCTATGGGGAAGCAGGCTTATATGTGATTTCGGCAGCAAGATGGTGGCCACACAGGCGTACTGGGGAGGAAAAATTCTAGAAGGCTGCCAGGATACAGGAGGTGATGTGATTCTTGTGGGACCGCTAGCTTTGGAAAAGGGTCCAGATGACGATTTTCCTTCTGATTTGTTCCTCCTGTTGCTGCATCCTCTGCTGAGGTCAATTAGTGGTCATAGCTGGCCTTTCTGTGCATGCCAGGTGGGCCAAATCTGGCCTGGGCTTTGTCAGAGTCATCTAGTGTTGCTGTAACAGAAACACCACAAGTGGATGGCTTTAACAAAGACAAGTTTATTCTCTCACAGTCCGGTAGGCTACAAGTACAAATTCTGGGCATCAGCTCCAGGAGAAGCCTTTCTCTCTCTGTCAGCTCTGGAGGAAGGTGCTTGTGATGCATCAATCTTCCCTTGGTCTAGGAGCTTTGCAGCACAGGAACCTCAGGGCTAAAGGGCACGCTGTGCTCCCAGCACTGCTTTCTTGGTGGTATGACGTTCCCAGGTGTCTCTGCTCACTTCTTTCTTTTATATGTCAAAAGAGATTTGGTTAAGACACTATCCAATCTTCTAAACCTCATCAGTATAATTGCCACTAACCCATTTTTTTAGATCATAGTGATTGAGCTTACAACACGTAAAGAAATCACATCAGATTACAGAATGGTACACAATCATACAATACCGGGAATCATGACCCAGTCAAATTGATACACACATTTTTGGGAGACATAATTCAATCCATGACATTCCACCCTTTGGCCCCTAAAAAAATCACATCCTTGCAACATGTAAAACATATTCAACCAATCATACCATAGCAGAAGTCTTAAATCAACTCCAAGTCCAAAATCCAAAAATTCTTCATCTGTGAAATCTAGAATACAAGTTATCTGCTTCCAAAGGTACAATGGCAGAATAGGCACAAGCTAGACATTTCCAGTACAAATGAGAGAAACTGGAGGAGAAGAAGGGATACTAGGCACCAAATCGGCAGAACATATTACATTAGCCCTGAAGGCTTTAAAAATAACCCTCTGTTCTCTGAGGCAATTTACACAATGGCCCTGCCCTCCAGACTCTAGGTATTGACCACACTCTCTGGATTCTGAGTGGAGGCCGCTTGGCCCTGGGCTTCAGCTCTGCCTTCCAGGCCCACTGAGACAACAACTCTGCGTCCTTGGCTTTAGGCGCACCATTCTCCTAGTCCATCGGGGGACAACTCCACCCTTTGAAATACCAGAGGCCATGGCCTCACCCTTTGAAACCCTGAGGTCATGGCCATACCTTTTGAGACTGAGGCAGCTCCACTTCTTGCGTTCCTTGTCTCTTTAGCTTCTGCTTCCTGTGACCTCTCGGCCCTGGGGCCTCACACCTGCATCTGCCCTGCTGGGGCAAGTGTTCCAAAGCTCTGTAGCTCCACCAATAAGTGCCCAGAAGCACCCCACTCTGCCAGGAAGCCTCCTCCTCACAGGAAGTCAGCTCTCTCACTCCGTGGGTCTACTTCAGCACTGTCTGGTACTGGTCTCCTGGTTCTGCTGCTGCAAGTTCTCTGCTGCTGCTGGTCATCTGCCACTGCCACACCTCTATTCATTCATAGTTTCAAAACCGCTACCACATTTTAGGTATCTGTTAGAGCAGCACCCCAGTCTCTAGTACCAAATTCTATCTTAGTCATCTAGTGCTGCTCTAACAGAAACACCACAAGTGGATGGCTTTAACAAAGAGAAGTCTATTCTCTCACAGTCCAGTAGGCTACAAGTCCAAATTCAGGGCATCGGCTCCAGGAAAAGGCCTTCTCTCTCTGTCGGCTCTGGAGGAAGGTCCTTGTGATACATCAGTCTTCCCTTGGTCTGGGAGCATCTCAGCACAGGAACCTCAGGTCCAAAGGACACGCTCGCTCTGCTCCCAGCACTGCTTTCTTGGTGGTATGACGTTCCCAGGGGTCTCTGCTCGCTTCTTTCTTTTATATGTCAAAAGAGATTGGCTTAAGACACTATCCAATCTTGCAAACCTCATCAGTATAACTGCCACTAATCCATCTTTTTAAATCATAGTGATTGAGTTTACAACACATAAGGAAATCACATCAGATTACAGAATGGTACACAATCATACGATACTGAGAATCATGACCCAGTCAAATTGATACACACACTTTTGGGGGACATAATTCAATCCATGACAGGCTTGTTTAAGGTATATGGTCAGATTATGATCTCATAAAGCAAAGAAGATAAACAAATGTTATCAGTATTACATTCAGTATTACAAACCATTTTCATATCTTGAAAACTGGAATGCAAATGTATTAATCTAAAATATTTATTGGGTGCCACAAGTTGATTTTGACTCATACTGACCCCATGTAGGTTTTCTGGGCTGTAGTTTTTACAGAAGCAGATTTCTGGGTCTTTCTTCAGTGGAGCCGCTAGGTGGATTTGAACTCCCAACCTTTCAGTTAGCAGCCAAGTGCTTCAATGTTGCACCACCAGGGCCCCTATATAAAATACATTGTTATAATAATCTGGTATCTAATACTCACTGAACATTTATGCTTGCCAGACATATTTACAGGTACTTTATATTTGCTAATTCATGTTATGTTCAACACAACTATTTGAGGTAATTACTATTATTATTATTCCTTTTTTTTCTTTAGAAAAGGAAATCAAATCAAAGAAATTTGTTAATACGTGGTAATGTTAGGATTTGAATCCAGTTTGTCAGTTTGTCATCCTCTGCTGGCTCACATGCTATTATGATGCTGGAAGCCATGCCACCAGTATTTCAAAACCAGCAGGGTCACCCCTTGTGGACAGGTTTCAGCAGAGCTTTCAGACTAAGACAGACTAGGAAGAAAGGCCTGGCGATCTATTACTGAAAACAAGCTAATGAAAACTGTACACAACACAGCAGGATATTGTCCAGCATAGCACTGGAAGATAAGCCCCTTAGGTTGGAAGGCACTAAAAATACATAGTAGCCACAACAATGGGCTCAAGCATGTCAACAACTGTGAAGACGGCGCAGGATGAGGCAACATTTTGTTGTGTTTTACATGGGGTTACCATGAGTCAGAGCTGACTTGATTACAAATAACAACAGACTGGTTCCACAGTGTTTGCATGTAACATTCATATGATATGTCTATATTAATACCCTGTATTAAATAAATCATGGTATTTGATGATTGGTAAAAAAATATTCAGAGTAGGAAAAAAAAGAAAATTAAAGATCTTTTCCAAAGACTTTAAGTAGATGTTAGAGAAAAGTTTTCCTTACCCTTCATTCTTTGCCTTGACTTTTTTTTTCTTTTTGTCTTTTAGCATTTGCTTTGTGTGGGTGTGTTTGTAATTACTGAAAGGTAATTATTTTACCTAATGTTCTTAGGCTGAGAAAATCAGTCAGGAATGCTTATTGACTTCCCCTGGGCGTAAAGCACTGTACCAGAAAGTATGAGATTAGCAACAGAGAAAAGTCCTCACAGATAAGTAAATAAATAATTACAAAGTATTGTGATAAGTATAATGAGCAGATGGAGTCGTAGAAAGAGGGTAAAATACTCTTTACTCACATGAATGCACAGAATGGCCAGGATAGACCTGCCGATGGCATCCACAAGAGTGAGGGACAGCACACTAAACCAGGAGAAATTGGTTCAAGCGAAGAGTTAGAGAGAAAAGTGTTCTAGAAAAGGAAACTATGGTGCAGAAAGAGGGGGATCACAGGGACCACTACATGGGTAAAGAGCTGCAGTAGTTCAATTTCACTGAAACATAGGATGAGACGTTAAAATGGTGAGGGTTTAGGCACTTGACACTAAGTGATTTTCATAATCTTTCAATGTCTAACAAACAACCTGATATTTCCAGTAATTGTCAACACAAAGTTAGATTCAATTTGTATATGCAGTATGCTGAGTATGATGGTTAAAGTTGTGTGTCAACTTGGTTGGGCCCTGATTCTCAGTGGTTTGGCAGTTATGATGCAGTTTGGTAGTTACATAATGATGTAATCACCTCCATGATGAGATATGATACAATGTAACCTCTTCCATGATGAGATCTGCTATATACACTTCACTGGCTTTTCTTCTCTAGAGAACCCAGCCTAAGACACTGAGTTTGGCATATATTCCATCTCTAGCTCTCTCCATTCCTTTGTCCTCAACTCATTCATTCTAACTCGGCATATGCTTTCCCTTTTCTTCTCACTAACTAGCATTTAACTATCTTTCAAAGAGCAGAAGGATAACAGTGATAGTTGCTCTTTTTTGAGGACTTTTATTCTGCAACTGAGTGAAGTCAGACTTTACATGTTACTTCCACCTCTTCCATCCTTTTGCATTAAGCCTTCTGTGACTATTAACCTTTCTCTTTCTGTGCTGTTGTACCATTACTGCATGTATCATGCAATTTAGTACTTGACACATAACGCAAGATTGTATTTAGATGTTCATTCATGTTAATTCTCTTAGATTATTTTTCCAGTTATTTACATGAATTCACACTTGTGAGCAGGAAGCTCAGTGGTCATCTCTTAAAGACCATGTTTAAATTATCTTAACATTTTAGGGGCTTCTTCAGTACTAAGATGTTTATTATAATGCTAAGTTAATAGGGAACTCAGTAAGAGCATCCCATTATTATTGTGCCCATTGCCAAATGGCATCACTCTTTTAAGTCTGGCCGTAAAAAGCCACTTGTCCAGAACTGCAGGGATGTCCTTGCTATTTGGCATTCTGCCAGCCAGCAGTGGAGTCCGAGAGTCAGGTTACAAACACCTCTTGGCTAATCATGAGATGCATATCCTTTGATTACCAGAGCATAACCATATCATTAGGATGACTACGTCTAGTACATTTCCTTTCCTAAAATTCCCCAGATTCTAGTACTGAGTATGGATTAGCAATACAAACAAGCCTTAAAAAAGAAAATGCAGGGGGGACCTCATACCATCAAGAAAGCAGTGCCAGGAGCAGAGAGCGTCCTTTGGACCGGGGTCCCTGCGCCGAGAAGCTCCTAGTCCCGGGGAACACTGATGAGAAGGCTGAGAGAGAGAGAAAGCCTTTCCCTGGAGCTGGCGCCCTGAATTTGGACTTTTTAGCTTCCTTTACTATAAGGAAATAAATGTCTCCTTGCTAAAGCCATCCACTTGTGGTATTTCTGTTGTAGCAGCACTAGATGACTAAGACAGTATTTGGTACCGAGAGATTGGGGTGCAGCTCTAACAGAGACCTAAAATGTGAAAGTGGTTTTAAAACTGTGAATGGATAGACGTGTGGCAGTGACAGAGGACCAGCAGCAGCAGAGAACCTATAGCAGCAGAATCAGGAGACCTGTGCGAGACAGCACTGGAGCCCACCCACGCAGCAAGAGAGCTGAGTGCCTGTGCGCCTGAGGCTTTCTGGCGGAGTGGGGTGCCTATGGGCACTTACCGGTGGAGCTACAGAGCTTTGGAACACTTGCCCCAGCAGGGCAGATTCCGGCATGAGGCCCTAGGGCCAAGAGGCCACAGGAAACAGAAGCTGAAGAGACAACGGACACAAGAAGCCCAGCCGCCTCAGTCTCAAAAGGGATGGCCATGACCTCAGGGGTTTCAAAGGGTGGAACAATGGCCTCTGGTGCTTCTAAGTGTGGAGTCGCCACTCAGATGGACTGGGAGAATGGTGTGCCTAAAGCCAAGGAAGCAGAGTTGCTGTCCCAGTGGGCCTGGAAGGCAGAGCTGAAGCCCAGGGCTGAGGGGCCTCCACTCAAAATCCAGAGACTGTGGCCAATACCTAGAGTCTGGAGGGCAGGGCCATTGAGTAAATTGTCTCAGAGAGAGAGAAGATTATTTTCAAAGCCTTGAGGGCTAATGTAATGTGTTCTACTGACTTGCTTGGTGCCTGTTATCACTTCTTTTCCTCTAGTTTCTCCCATTTGTAATGGAAATGTCTAGCATGTGCCTGTTCTGCCATTGTACCTTTGGAAGCAAATAACTTGTATTCTAAATTTCATGGATGAAGAGGAATTTTTGAATTTTGGACTTGGAGTTAAGACTTTTGCTATGATACGATGAGGTGAATATGTTTTCCAAGTTGCAAGGATGTGATTTTTTAGGGGCCAAAGGGTGGAAAAAAATGTGTGTATCGATTTGGCTGGGCCATGATTCCCAGAATTGTGTGGTTGGCCTCCATTTTGTTATTGTGATTTTATGTTAAAGAGGATTAGGCTGGGATCATGACACCACCTTCACCCAGGTCACGTCCAATGTAAAGTGAGTTTCCCTGGGGTGTGACCTGCACCACTTTTTATCTCTTAAGAGATAAAAGGAAAGGGAAGCAAGCAAGGAATTGGGGGACCTCGTACCATCAAGAAAGCAGTGCCGGGAGCAGAGTGCGTCCTTTGGACTGGCCTGTGCTGAGAAGCTCCTAGTCCAGGGGAACACTGATGAGAAGGCTGAAAGAGAGAGAAAGCCTTTCCCTGGAGCTAACGCCCTGAATTTGGACTTTTAGCCTACTTTACTGTAAGGAAACAAACTTCTGTTTGTCAAAGCCAAAAAAAAAAAAAAAAAGAGAAAATGCAAATCCAGGTTCAAACTGGCTTAAATACTTTTACTACAAGGAAGACCATCGTTGGCCACATGCATGTGGTCCATTCTGATAGCGATCTAGAGTAGGGTTTCTCAGCCATGGCACTGTTGACATTTGAGACTGATAATTACTTGTTGTGGAGATAGTTCCTGTGCACTGTAGGCTGTTTAGTAGTATTCCTGGCCTCTACCCACTGGGTGATAGTAGTATCCACCCCAAGTGGGTTAGCAATAAAAACTATTTCCAGACATTACTGTCACATGTACCCCGGGGGAGGCAAAATCACTTGACATTGAAAATCACCATTCTAGATCATGTTGCTACCCTCTAATTAACTTCACTTACCTAAAGTTAGGCTTTTTTTTTTTTTTTTTGGTCTATCATGAGCATAGACTCTCAAAGTTATAAAGAGACAAGAGGAAATGATTACTACCTATATGGGACTCCTACCCTCATTTTATAGGACATCTTTTGGAGTCACAGGCTTTTTCATTGTTTTAGGTGATTTTCTATTAGAAGTAATATTACTGGATATTATGTCATTCACTGTTTTGATGAATTCTACCTGTCTTCTCTTCTAATAACAGGAAAAACTAAAAGAGATTTTAAAGGAGGAAAGAAAACAAAAATCACTTCCAAATCATATTAATAAAAACTACTCCCTCTCCAAAGAGGCATTACATTTATGCCATTTGTATTTCTCTGGTGACATGTTTTAGGGCCTCTCAGGTGATGCAAATGAATGGAAAAAATTTGATACGACTATTAAAATGTTCACATTGCAATTTCTTATTTATTTATTTTAATGATCCATATGCATTATGGCTGTGTTCTAATGAGTTTTACTTTTTTTTTCTCTTTTCAGAGGACATTAAGAGTCATTAATTCTAATAGGCTAGGCACTGCTTGCTACAGCTTCTACAATTGCTATTTCTAGAAGAGATATTTTAACATATAATATATACTTCTATTAACATGCACTGTAATTAGATACTGAGTATACCAGAAGATATATATCATACAAACAGATTTCTAAACAGGATAATTAGAGAGTTAATTTAAAGCAGAAGCAGTGAGCAGGCACATAAAGAACTACAAACTCATCAATCTGTTCTTTCAGTCTTCACTTAACGTCTTCCATTCAGTAAAAAGCTTTGCAGCTCTCTTTGGTCTAAATGTCTGCTTTAGTTTATGTATCACTGATAATGTAAACTTAAGATATATTAATTTTGAGAGCGTGATTTATTCTGATTTATACCATGAATTGCAATTTCACAGGGTTCTATCTGATAGCAACCTATATTGCACATATTTCACACCCCAGTTAATTATCATATATTTAAATGGGAAAGAGTCACGGTAAACAGTAATTAAAATACTTGAGTTAAAATAAATCCTAGAAAAACAAAACTCGTGATTTGACTTTACAGAAGTCTTTCAAGAGAACGTTTTCAAGTAACAGGTAATTGTTTTTACTGCAGATGTGGGGCAAAAGTGATTCTAAAAGAATGATTCAGAAATGCAAAATGAATTTTTAAATGCTTATTTATGAGGAAATAATGTAACTTATTAAAATAAGGGTTTCATTAAGCAGGCAAAATTGTTCTCATTTTAAACTAATGATCAAGCATCATATTTTAGTAAAATTAATTTGATTTTTTGTATAGGTTTTTCCTAAAATTTAATTTAATTTTAATTTTAACCAAGGTAAAGACAATGAAGAGCGTGACCTTGTATCTCCCAAAAGGGAAATACTGTGCTCTGCTTCTGCCTAGGGTGGTTTCATGGCAGTTGAATAACTAGGACTATCATTGCTAGGGCTAATCAGAGGTAATGTTATAGTTATACTTCTGGTCAACAAAAGGAAAAAAAAAATTGTTTTCTGTCTATAAAAATTACTGAAGGAGTAATTTTATATTTTTCTACTCACTTCCGGTAATACAGAAATAGACTCGCAAAATATTACCACTTTCCTAGTTAAAATATGTGTTATTTTAGGAGGGAGATTGACTATATATGTCATGAAAAACGACAGCGCCATATTAATGTTTTTATTCCTTTAAAGTCTTGTAAATGCAGTCTGTAGTGACTTATGTGTGGCAAACTTAAAGTGATCTTTTCCTCAGTGAGGAACTTTGTGTAATTTTTGCATATTTCTGACTACCCTACCCCAAATTTATTCAAAAATTTTTCAGATGACATAGATAATCTAAGAAATCACCAATACAGCAATGATGACAGAGATGGAACAGTCTGCCACATCAACAGCAATGACTTTGACAGGTCCTCTAAAAATTTAACTCTTAAATGATGACTAAAGAGTCCCTGGGATGTGCAAATGGTTAAGCCCTCACTGGACTACTAGTTGAAAGGTTGATAGTTTGAACTCACCCAGAGGTGCCCCAGAAGACTGGCCTGGCAATCAGCTTCCAAAAAAGTCACAGCTTTGAAAACCCTATGGAGCAGTTCTATTCTGTACCCATGTGGTCGTGATGAATCAGAATCAACTTGATGGTAACTAACATCAACAATAATAGCGTTTCCAGTTTTAGTGTTTCAAGGGCTGGTGATATTAGTTTTCATAAGTCAGAGTCACATAGCTGGATAGGGTCACAGAACATTTATGTTTGCGGTGTTTTATTTCTCATATCATAGCCAATGCTACTGAAAATTGTGCTATGAATGACTTCTTTCTCTAAGCCAATATAACAAAAGCGTCTTAAGAAGGAATTAGTTTTGTGAGCCTAGGAATATTTGTTCAGAGAGTTCGCCTATTAAATTTATTGTTTCTTTTAAAAATTTATTTACTTTCTTTTTGAACATGAAATGCATTCCAGTGGTCTTGTTGTTAGGTGCCCTCTAGTTGCTTCTGACTCATAGCGATCCTATGTACAACAGAATGAAACACTGCCCAGTCCTCCACTGTCCTCACAATCGTTATTATACTTAAGCCCATTGTTGCAGCCACTGTGTCAATCCATCTTGCTAAAGATCTTCCTCTTTTTCTCTGACCTTCCACTTCTACCAAATATGATGTCCTTCTCCAGGGAATGGTCCCTACATATCCAAAGTACCTGTCTCACCATCCTGGCTTCTAAGGAGCATTTTGGTTGTAATTCTACCAAGACAGACCTATTAATTCCCCTGGCAGTTCATAGTATATTGGATATTCTTCATCAATACCACAGTTCAAAGGTGTCAATTCTTTTTAGGTCTTCCTTAGTCATCGGCCAGCTTTTGCATGCATATGAGACAATTGAAAATACTATGGTTTGGGTTAGGTGCACCTTAGTCATCAAGGTAATATTTTCCTTTTGGACACTTAAAAGAGGTGTTTTGCAGCAGATTTGCTCAATGCAATACTTCATTTGATTTCTTCACTTCTGCTTCCACGAGAGTTGATTATGGATACGAGTAAAATGAAATCCTTGACAACTTCAATATTATCTCCATTTATCATGATGTTGCTTATCAGTCCAGTTGTGAGGATTTTCGTTTTCTTTACTTTGAAGTGTAATCCATACTGAAGGCTATAGTCTTTGATGTTCATCAGTTAAGTGCTTCAAATCCTCTTTGCTTTCAGCAAGCAAAGTTGTGTCGTTTGCATATTGAAGGTTGTTGATGCAACTTCCCCCAATCCTGGTGCGGCATTCTTCTTCAAATAGTCCAGCTTCTTGGATTATTTGCTCAACATACAGATTGAATAAGTATGGTGAAAGGATACAACCCTGACATACACCTTTCCTGATTTTAAACCATGTAGTATTCCCTTGTTCTGTTCAAATAACTGTGTCTTGGTCTATGTACAGGTTTCACATAAGCACAACTAAGTGTTCTGAAATTCCTATTCTTTGCAATGTTATCCATAATTTATTATGAGCCACACAGTTGAATGCCTTTGCTTAGTCAATGAAACACAGGTAAACATCCTTCTGGTATTTTCTGCTTTCAACCAAGATCCATCTGACATTAGCAATAGTATCCTTCCTTCCACATCATCTTCTGAATTCAGTTAGAATTTCTGGCAGTTCCCTATCAATGTATTGCTTAAAATACTTTTGAATTATCTTCAGCACAATTTTACTCATGTGTGATATTAATGATATTGTTTGATAACTTCTGCATTCTGTTGGGTCACCTTTCTTTGGAATGGGCACAAATATGGATCTCTTCCAGTTGGTTGGCCAGGGAGCTGTCATCCAAATTTCTTGGCATAGACAAGTGAGCATTTACTGTGTTGTATCTGTTTGTTGAAACATCTCAGTTGGTATTCCTGCAATTCCTGGAGCCTTGTTTTTCACCAATGCCTTCAGTGCAACTTGAACTTCTACCTTCAATACCATCAGTTCTTTATCATATGCTGCCTCCTGAAATGGTTGAATATCTGCCAAATCTTTTTGGTACAGTGGCTCTGTATATTCCTTTCATCTTCTTTTGATGCTTCTTGTGTTGTTCAAAATTTTGCCCATTGAATCCTTCAATATTATAAATGTTGGGGTTAAACTGTCCTCACTTCTGGAATGTAACCAAGGGGTTAAACTATTCCCCCCTCCTCCTCCCATTCCAGCCAGGGTCTCTGAGTTCCTGATAAGACATTTCTGTGTTGTCTATGTAACAACACAGGGTCATCTTACTGCTTCTCTGCTCAAGGCCCCTTTGCTACTAATCAAAAGCCCTCCCCCGCCCCCCACCATTTGGACATGAGCAATAAGCCGCAAAGCTGGCCTTAGATAAACTTCATGTGTCATACTTCCCAGCCGCCATATTGTATCCCCACTGCACCCTCATACATGTTAGTTAGATCCTGAAATTGTCTGCCTATTCCCAGAAACTTCATGAATTATGCATAAGTTCCCCATCCCAAACCCCATAACTGCCCTAGAATCCCCAACCTCAGGGAGTTTGATTTGAGACTTAGTCTCTGAGCTCCTTGCTTATGTGCTTGCGATAAAGTTCACTTTCTTTTTCTCAAAGGCCTGGTATGTCTCAACTGACTCGAAGGATCGCGCCGGGCAAGACCCATTCCCATCTGGTTACAACATTGCAACTCAAGGCTTGAATTTTTTCTTCAGTTCTTTCAGCTTGAGAAATGCCAAGAGTCTTATTCCTTTTTGGTTTTCTAAATTCAGGTCTTTCCACATTCCATTGTAATACTTTACTTTGTCTTCTTGAACACCCCCCCCCCCCCTTTTTGAAGTCTTCTGTTCAGCTCTTTTGCTTCTTCATTTCTTCCTTTAGGACAGATTGATTCTTTCTTCTGGCAGTCCATGGTATATTCAATATTATTCGCCAACACGACAACTCAGATGCATCAATTCTTCTTCAGTCTTCTTTTTCATTGTCCACATTTTTGTATGCATATGAGGCGATTGAAAATACCATGACTTGATTCAAGCACACTTTAGCCATCAAAGTGATAGCTTTGCTTTTTAACACTTTAAAGAGGTCTTTTGCCGCAGATTTGCCCAGTGTAATACCGTTGTTTGATTTCTTGACTGCTGCTACCATGAATGTTGATTGTTGATCAAAGCAGAATTAAATCTTTAACAACATCAATTTCTTCACCATTGATCTAGATGTTGCTTATTGCTCCAGTTGTAAGGATTTTTGTTTTCTTTATCTTCAGTCATAATCCATAGTGATGTCTGTATTCTTTTACCTTCATCAGTATGTGCTTCCAGCTGTCTTCACTTTCAGCAAACAACATTGTGTCATCCGCAAATCTCAGTTTGTTAATGAATCTTCCTTCAATCCTGATGCTTTGTTCTTTTTCATATAGCCTAGCCTCTCGGATAATTTGTTCAGTATATGGATAGAATAAGTAAGGTGAAACAATACAATACTGCCGACTTTTCCAATTTCACACCGCAAAGTACCCCCTTGTTCTGCTAGAAGTAACATTTTGATCTATGTACAGGTTCTGCATGAGCACAATTAAGTGTTCTTGAATTCTCATTCTTCATAAGGCTATCTACAATTTGTTATGATCCACACAGTCGAATGAAAGAATAGAGAGGTCTAAATAATATTCAGTAACAGACTGAAGGTGGTGAATTTGACACTGCATATTTCGTTTTCAGAAATTAGAGTGTGGTTATTGAGCAATATCTTCTTGGAAGATGGTAACATGATGCATACGTTAAGGATTCCCTATATTCTTACAGTTACTACTTTGTATTTATGAAAATTATGAACTCACAAAATAATACTTTTTCCTTATTATAACTGATGAATCATTCTGATGCATACTTTTCCTTTTTCATCAATTCATGCTTGAAAATATTTGCCAAACAACTCCATAATAATTTGTTTCATGATTATTAAGTTTGGTAATGTTCTAACTGGACACACTTTTTACTGTTTAAAAACAGGGGAAGAAAGATGCCAGCATAGAGTGCATTTGTATTATTCTCAAATTTATTCATCATTTAATGAAACTGAATGTTCCCCTTCACAATGCCATTTCTTTTTTGAGGACACATCAAATTATATTCAAATAATTATATCTATTAAGTAAAAAAATGAATAGCAAGGAAATTGCACCATTAGTAAAAATTAAGCTCTTAACATCACATAATAAAACGTGGGATCTACTGTGGCATTGAAATTTAACCTTTATTAGAGATGTCACATTTATACTAAAATGGAGTTTAGTTATACTCTTTTATTACTGCTTCTGATAATCTTCAACTTTAGCTATGGTTCTAGGAAAATTAATAAATAATATTTAGGGAAATTTCAAGATAGCATTCCCAGAATAAATTTTAAAAAATTGCTTCTCATAACCAATCAATGTACCTAAATAATTTTTGCTCAAAAATGGGAAAAACAAAAGTATATACATATATTTTATAATGTATTAAAACATAATATTTTATTGTCTCATATCATTTTTTAATTTGTACCCAGCCAAAGCAGTCTTATCTAATCTAGCTGATTAGACCTTGGCTTTGTTGATCAGTTTGGCCTAAACTGAGTATTATGTTTAGCTCAAATTTCCTTCCCTCTCTACTTAGAAGATGCAGATGCAGGATAGTAGGTTTCTTTATATTGAGGATGAATACTAGTAAGATGACTTGTAATAAGCACTGATAGTAAACAAGAGCAAATTCTCTCATGCCAGTTTCAAAGATGTATCTTCAGTCCTTTTTAATCAGCAGTTTATCAATAACTAGGAAGAAGATATTCAGAGCATTTGAATTTCATTTGTGGGTATCAAGACTTTGAATGTCTGCTCTCCATAACCAACCCCACAATACCTCACAACCTTGTCCATTTCAGTCATCATCAAATCGTCCACCATGAAAAGATTCCTAGCTCTCTAGCTTTTTTTTACGTCTCTTACTCTGAACTCATGTTTCGTTGATCTCCCAGTCTCCCTCCCAAATCTTTGCCCTATGCCCCTGGAAACTCAGATCACATCATCATCAAGTCCCTCTACAGCCTCAAACTTTTTCTTAATATTTCCCTTACCTTTGTGCCCCAACTCCACTTGGCTTTTTCTGGAGGGTGATACACCACTCCCACACACACCTCAGATACTCAAGATGACAAAGAAGCACTCATTGCTCCCCATTTTTCAAAACTGAATTTCTCATGCCTTTTATCAATATATATATGCCATAAGGCTTTACCACCCATCTGGCTCTCACTCATTGATGATTCAGCAGTTGGCTCACTCTCTTCCTCTCTTTTACACTCTTGGCAAAATCCCAACAGTAGCTATAACTGTCTGTGTGTACTCCTTGGCTGCAGCTGCGAAGCTGAATTTTGCTAGAGAAAATTGCATAAAGGTACTAAATAGACTTTCCTAAATATTAAAACTACAAACCTCACTGCAATTCAATATTACAGTTCTCATGCTTCCTGCTATTTCTTCAGTTATATTAGTTCCTGGAACTATTTTAACACATGCTTATAGTAGAGGTCAGAGGAGCCCTGGTGGTGCATTGGCTAAATGCTTGGCAAAAGGTTGACAATTCAAACCCACCAGCTGCTCCATGGGAGAAAGATGTGGCAGTCTGCTTCCATAAAGATTACAGCATTGGAAACCCTATAAGGCAGTTCTCCTCTCTCCTACAGGGTCACTCTGAGATGGAATCAACTCGATGGCAGTGAGTTTAAACCTCAAAAAGCAATCAAAACTACTACACGTTCTCTTTATATTTCTTTAGTAAAATCACTTTTTATAAAATGATTTTATGCCCCCTCTTCTATCTCCAACATCCCCTATAAACTCCTCACCCTTAGAAGATTACTACATATTTCATATGTAAAATAACTTCAACTAGGGGAAAAAATTCATCTACCCATTACAAGTTTACCATTCTACTTATATCTGTACTTGAATATTCTGTACTCTCCACTGAATTAATAAAGGAATTTTACTTGCCAACTTCTCCATTGAAGTCCTGGATCCCAGCCAATTTTGCCTTCTCAAGGATTTAACTGTTACTCTTTATTTTTCTCTCCTGTCTCTTCAGTTTCTGCTATTTACTGAGTAATTCACATTGGAATACACACTGGTGTAATTTGTCTAATATTTTAAACAATCCTTTTCTTGTCCTTTTCCAACAGTTATGTTACCACTGCCGGACAATACTTCTTCAAATATACCTGGGTGTCCCATATCCTCATCTGCCATTATCATCTCAAAACACTCCAATCAGACTTTTATTTCTTCTACTATAGTTTTTGTCTACATTTATACAGTCATCTTACCAAATTATAAACAGAATTTTACCTTCTCTCTTACTTCAAACACTTTCTTCTTTAGTCTTATATGATGCCATAATTTTTCTATCAACTCACCGGTTGCTTCTTCTCAATCTCCTTTGCTGACTTCTTTTCCTATATCAAAATTCTAAATGTTGCAAAGTTTCAGAATTACCATTCTCACACTAGCTGTTACTAGTCAGCTTCATGAGTTCAAACATCATTTATATGTGAATGAATCTTAGATATATATTTTCCACCAAAATATTTCCTCTGAGCACCAAAGCTGCCATCTTGATACATCCTCTTTGATTTTAAATAGGCACAGCCAGCTCAACATGGCCAAAACACCTGAAATTTTTCCTTCACTTGAAATTTTATTCTACCCACTCCAACCCTTTCCTAATTATTAAATGACAATGCCATCCATTTCATGTCACCTTTTCTCCACAGCCCATATGGACTCCATCAGCAACATCTATTGTCTCAACATTTAAAACAAATCACTAATCCACCACTTCTTCCTATCTCTATTGTGATCATTATTACAAGCCACTTTATCTCTTCACGGGATACTGCAAAAGGTTCTAAATGGATTATTTTGCATCTACTCTCTCTCATTTCACAGTCCATCTACTCCAAACTAGCCAGATAGCTTTTCAGGGAGCAAATATAATCATATACATCCTCTAATTAAAATTTTCCAACAGCTTTCCATTGTACTTAAAGTAAAAACAAAAACAAGCAAAATATAAAACAGAAAACCTTATCACATCCTTCAAAATGGCCTTACTTGATCTGACCTGTCCTTTTGCTCTCCTCTTCACTAACCATGCTCTAATCACACTGCTCTTCATTCCTATCCCAGGGCCTTCACGTTTCTATTTCTTCTGTTTAGCTTGACATTTACCAAGATATTTCCATGGCTGTTTCCTTCTTGTCATGCAGGACTCAACTCAAATGTACCATCTTTAGAGAAACTATAAAAAAAATCAATCCAATAAAGTAGTACTCCCACATCCACCTACCCAACCACTTACTCAAGATCACCTTCACATTCACTACTGTAATTTTCATAGCACACTTCAGTATCTTAAATTCTCTTAATTATTTGGTTATGTATTTGTATTGTCATTAGGTATTGTCTGTCTTCCAGTACAGAATATATATATACATATATGTATGTATATATATATAATTTGTTTTTGTCGTGGACTTTTTCGAAGTCACTAGTTTATCCTTCATTCCCTGATCAGTACCTGGCATGTGGTCATTACTCAGTGAATGTTTCTGTAATGGCTGACTTATCCTTTTTATGAAATAACATATAATCTGTTTTGTCAGATTTTCCATCACCATTATCATCATCATAATCTTCATCATCATAATCACTATATTTAAACACTTTTCTGTAGGAAAAATGTGCATTTGTGTATTGATTTGACAAAGCATTGTGTTAAAACTTAGAATTACATAACTGAATATGGTCACCACCCTTATGGAATTTAAAGACTGGTGAACAACACAGGTAAATAAGGAAGAAATTACAATATAGTATTAAAAAATCATTTTATAAGCACATTCTTAAACAGTAAAACCTGCGAAAGCCAGAACCGGTGTAAGGCGGAAACCTGTCAGAGAAGGAAAACTCAAACATTTTTCTACTAATAAAGAGCAAAAAAGTGGTAAGACTGCCTCATGTCAAAGGTGGAAAACTTGCAAGACCCAGAAAAACAAGGCGGTGTAGTCAAGTTAAAGCTTTCACAGGTTTCACTGTACTAGATATTCATTTGGTGTCTGCAATGCGAAAGGTTTCTCTTATATATGGTTTTTCTGGTGCGACCTTTGTAATTCTACCAAAAATGATTGATTGGGCAGCAATCTGCCCTGTGATTGGTCTATTTAACTTACCTTGAAGGGATTGGTCAGTGTACTAGTCAGAAAGGTGGTGTGAAACCACCCAATAGGATCGAGCAACTTGAGGTACTGAGGTGATTGGTGGGTTTATGGTCCTGCTGTGAAGGCCACACCTTGAAAAATAAGTTTGTTTATACAAGTGGCCAACCCCACTTAGAAGAGAGGCGAGATCCTCAAGACCAAGAAGATCCTGGAGTGGAGTGGTTTGGACCCAGGTTTCCTGCGAGGGAAACCTCCTAAAAAAGCTGTAATATGGGTCAAGGGCTGATACATTGAAGATAGTGAGAAACCCAGAAGAGATCTGGAAGCACAGCTAGAGAGCTGAGAGGGCCTGCATGGCTGAGTAGGCCACTACACTGACCGTTAGCTAGACCAGTTAGCAGTGGAGAGGCCTGAAGGCGGGGGGGGGCCTACACGGCTGAGAGAGGGTCTACACGGCTGAGAGAGATCCTGCATGGCTGAGAGGGATGTTACATTGGCTATGAGCTGGGCCAGTTAGCAGCAGAGAGGCCAACAGCTGGAAGTGCTAACGGCAAAGATCAGCTGAGAGAGTTGTCCTGGTTGGAAGCTGTCCTTGCACTGAAGAAGGGAGGGATATGCTCTCCACCTCAAGGAAGCTTCCAGACCTTGCCTTTGTGCTTCCTGATCCTGATCCCGAGTTTTTTGTATTACTTCCAAGTTGATCCTAATCCTGAGTTGTAGCCTGTTGCTTTCCTAATAAAGCACATAACTGTGAGTATGGTCTATGAGTTCTGTGTAGCCATTGCAATGAATTACCAAACCCTCCAGAGAAGTAGAGAATAATGAGGGGACAGCTGGTGTTAGAAATGGTGAAGAAATTGGAAAGTGCATGCATATCTGACTTCTGCCTCATAGAAACCATCTTTATGCTGATCCTGATTCTTATCCCGCATGATTTTAGACAGTTCTTTTTGCTTCATTACAGTATCCAATATGTGTCAGGCATTAGTCTAGGTACTAAGGATACAATGGTCAATAAACATACAGCTTCTCTTCTTATGCAACTTAAATTCTAACAGAGAAAGTATATAATAAGTATATAATACACAATGATGCATACATGCATATATATGTATACGTATATATACATATATTTACATAATAATAGATACTATGAAAAGTCATAAAAGAAGTAAGAAGAAAAAGTGACTGGGGTGCTATTTTAAGTAGAACTATCAAGGATGATTTTTCTGGGGGGCAGTATTTGAGGAGATAAGTTGATGAAGTGATATAATGCAAACAGAATGCTTTGCATGAATATACTAAGACCCTCAAAGATTATTCTATATCCTGATTTATAATCAATCTTTTCTGAATTGTTACATAGTGAGTCACTTCAGTAAACTTGTTCATCTCTGGATGACCTAATAACATCAAGTTTTCAGACCTACAAGATTGAGGAATAAATCTTGCTATGCTGCTGACATAGGCCTGAGCTTCTAGCTATTTTCTTTCATATTCTACCTAACAGGTGCAAGCACTTTTATGGAGTCATTCAATTATATGCCCAAGAACATTTTGTATAATAAGTTATTATTTCCCATTAACAATTTGTGAAGTATTTGGCCTAAGTAGACATCTATCAGACCACCAAGAAAATACACAGTAGTAGAAGTATGGTTGGTGGTGACCAACGTTTTCT
Source organism: Dugong dugon (assembly GCA_030035585.1). Classification (NCBI taxonomy): domain Eukaryota; kingdom Metazoa; phylum Chordata; class Mammalia; order Sirenia; family Dugongidae; genus Dugong; species Dugong dugon. Next base: position 26,893,532 of record CM057473.1, on the reverse strand, counting down.
TAGAGCCCAGCACGGCCTGCATGATGATGTACAGCCTGAGCAAGGTCTGGACCACACGATCTCCCTATTTTAAAGTCATCTGATTAGTAACCTTCATTTCATTTGCAACTTTAATTTTCTTTGGCATGTAAAGTGACATATTCGTAAACATAACACCAATGGGTGAAGATCATGGGATCAAAATCTTTTCTGCCAGAGATTATAAATATCTATTCCAGATACACTCTACTACCCTCTCTTCTATGAACACTTCTTGCATTTAAGGTCGTCCACACATGTAATATTAACTTTCCTTGCGTCTATATTGTGTTCCCCCAATATATCCATACCTAAAAGTACTTTTATATACTTATTTGTCAGCGCCTAACTCAAAGCCATCTTTTTCATAAAAACTTCTTGACCTTTAATTGGAAAGAATCCCTCTATCTTTAGAGTCCTTATTGGAGTGTCAGATGGTGAGGACAATTAGGAAAGGGGACTACAATTTATTCAGTGCCTATGATATGCCGGGTACTTTAACTATATTTGTTGTACACATCTATCCTATTAAGTTGGCGCTATTAATCTTACTTAATAGGTGGGAAACATGTCCCAGAGAGGGTCATTCACTTCCCAGATGCCACATGGCTTACAAATAGAGATGAGATATAGCCACTTATCTAGTTGCCTCTGAAGCATCTTTGTTTTTCCTTTCTGCTGCCCAGGTGTACTTTGTACCTCTGTTACAGCTTTTACCAGACAATATGTATTTTAATATTCCGGATATCAATAATTTCTCCAATTAAAAGAATTCAGGTACTCATTCCACAGATTGTGAGAACTCCAGTGCCGTCCCCAGCATTTCTAGAACGGTGCCTGGCTAGCGTCTTTCCATGTAAGAGCTTGCTTTTGTGCCAAGCCTCTCCCATCCCTCATTCAAGTGTAAAGCGCTATCAGTGTATTTGGGGACTATGTCGTATCTGCTCCAGCCTCTGTATGTACAGCAGCTTTCTTCTCCACTGTTGCCTGCATTATTTCTGTTGTTCTCAAATCCTTCAGCTGTGGTTCTCTCTTTTCACTACTTCAACCCACATAAGAAAGGATGCTTCTTCCTGAATTGTGCAAAAACAAAAACAAAGCGCAGATGCATGACTGTAGTGTTTAATATACTTTGCCTGAAAGTTAGGGAGAAATAAAAAAGTATTCCAGAAAGGCATAGAAGATACTTGAAAAATAAATACAAGACATTGTTGTTTTCAAAATTCCCTCAGCTGTCTCTACCATTAGGCTTTTCTCACTTGCTGTGTCTGTCCTTCCCTGAGCCCAATATACTGTCCAGCTGCTAAGAATTCTTCTCTTTCCCTAGATTCTTCCCCCCAGTTCTAATTCTATCTCCATTGCAGATCATGCCTAAAGTCTTGTAGCATATACCAGTCATAGAAAAAATGAAATATCTAGTTAATTTATTATTCCATCAGTGTAATTTGGGTGTGTGTGGAAACGCTCCAATCCTATCCACTGTGGGGAGATTGTCGAATGGGGAAAACATGTTATCCAAGTAAAAAGGTCCATTATGGTATTCTCCAAAATAAAAGAGCCAGCTACCTATAACGTGAATTGGCTCCCCCTCTCCCCTAGAATTTGGATAATGATTTAATTTTTTTTTCATGTTCTCATCGTGTATGTATGGCATGTATGTGTGTGTGTGTGTGTGTACATTTCACCACTAGACTATGAGCAGTTAACATTTGGGGACACAATCTTACTCTTATTTATCTTCATATATCCTAGTTGCCTAGCCAATGCTTTACACGTTATAATTTTGAATTAATCAGCATGTGAAATGTTCCTTTAATAGTTAACATCCTAAGCCACCTGGGAAAACAGAGCTGGGTGCTTTGTGGTTTTCCTCAATGAGTCTAGAATTTGTGACCTATTTAACTATGCTTCTTTTATCCAACTTCTTACTTTACCTGCAATGTTTTTTTAATTCCTGTTCGTTACATTTTTTTTGACTATTTAATTTAGATGTCATGACATTATGAAAAAAAGATTTTCTTGAAAAATAAATTAGTTACAGTAGTCATTTTACTTTAAAAATGGATTTTACGTACTGTACAAGGGCTTGATTTTTTTCTATATATAAGTATATGGTCTAAGATATATTTTGTTGAAAAGAAAATACAGGTTTCATTAAGAAACTCTGGGCATATTTAGTCACATGCTCTGCAGTTAAAAAGGAGGTTAATTATTTAAAGGGTACTATTTCTTCACTCTTCTGGTGTTTCTAAAAGGTATTGGGGGGGGTTCTCAAAAAAGAATAGAATTAACAACCCATGCAAAGCTTTTCCTTTATGTTCTCTGTATTTCTTGATTCCTAGAATTGAGAAAAAAGAACAACATATCAGTAAAATATCCAATTTCTTTGTGCTTTTTGAATATGCAGTTGATATGAATTATTTGTAAAAATCATACGTAATTCCAATGATAATCCTTGGATTAATAGGTTTTAGGTAGAATTTTTTTGGCCTATGCAATTTGCCTTGGTTTATAATGTTTCCTTCATGCCTGTAGAGACAGCAAGTAACGTAAACAAAATTGGAGAGTGTTGCAAATAGAAATTGTAAAGAGCAATGTATTACTCTGCTTTGGAGAACTGCCAAAGCAGTGGGCAAGTGAACTGCCAAATACGAGCACAGGGCATCCGTGAACGACAGACTAAAGTGTTTATGAGGATGTGAAAACAGGTGGTCTGGGATGCCTGGTATCAGCAAAGCATCTGGGCCCTGAAGTCTGACTGCATTATATTCTCTCTTCCTAAAGGAGAACAGTGCAAATCATAAATGCAGAGGCTGGCATTGTTTCGAGCCCTGTTGTTTTGTAACCTTTGCAGGGTGTTAGAATAGGAGTGGAACCATGCTTTTGATATTTGAAAACCCTAAATCTCATCTATAATATCTTTGGATCATATCTATTGTTATAGTGCTGTTAGTAATACCTATGGCACATATGTTAGTAAAACTGCTCAATTACTTTTGAGTATTCACATATGTTAAATGGATGGATAGCTTTCTGTCTCCATTGTTCAGTGACAGATTTGACCCCAAATAAATGTTACAAAACAAATATTAATTATTGTCATAATGCTTCTTTGATTTCTCTGTTTTAAACTCTTCATTTAACGAGTTATGGCTCAAAAGCACCTTCGTGTACAATATTATCTAAAAAAATCCAAACTCGTAGCCCTCCAGTGGATTTCGACCCATAGCGACCCTGCAGGACAGAAGAACTACCCCATAGGGTTTCCAAGGAGCGGCTGGTGGATTTCAACTGCCAACCTTTTGGTTAGCAGCTGTAGCTCTTAACCAGTGTGGTAAATTAAGTTGCTATGCATTTTCTAAGAACGATAAACACTATTTCAATACTTGCTGGAATAATCTTCCAGTGTAAATTTGGGCTTCACTAGAACAAAGTTTAATTATATTCTAAATAAAGAATGAGCAGAAATAAAAGCAACTGGATATGGACATTTTTATTTGCTTGATGTATAGGGCAAAGTACTTTTTGCTATATTATATTCTCAGCACTGGGTAAACTTTAGTGTTACTTGCAGGAATAACTTAAAGTTACTGATGCTTTATATTCATACATCCATTAATAGTTTTGATTCATTGTTCTAGGGACTGGCCCAAGCGTCAGTATTTCTAAAAGCTCCCCACTTGATTCTAACGTGCAGCCAGCGGTGAAAACCACTGCTGTATCTGCAGTTCTAATTCAAACTACTTTAATATTCACCTCTCCCACACACGCATACACACACATTGTGTTTGTGTATCTCTGTTGTTGTTTCAAGGATCCCTGGTGGTGCAGTGGTTAAGCACTTCGCTGATAACCAAAAGGTTGGTGGTTCGAAACCACCAGCTGCTCTTTGGGAGAAAGATGTGGCAGTCTGCTTCTGTAAAGATTTACAGTCTTGGAAACCCTATGGGACAGTTCTACTCTGTCCTACAGGGTCACTGTGAGTCAGAATCGACTGGACAGCAATGGGCTCAATGGGCTGTTGTTAGTTGGTTTGTTGTTAGTTGCCATTGAGTTAATTTTGACTCATGAAATGTATTACCATACTATGTGAAAATGTCTTTTGCTTACCTCCTTTCTTATTTAATATTCTACTGAGTAAAATAAAGATTCTATTTTTTAAAGGGTACCGTGTTTTGAAACACCATGATCATTAATTTCTTGTTTTGGTGCCCCATTTGGTGCGAAAGGAGGGGGAGGGGGAGGGGGAGGGGGAGGGTGATCGCTTAGCCTACCTCTCACTCACACTATTTCAGTTATTTGAAAAGTTATTTGAAATAAAAGTCCATACTCATTTGTCCTTTAAGTTCTAATTGTAAGTTGATTACAAATTTGTCACTTAAAAATCATGGCATTTTGCAATGAGAAAACTGGTTGAAAATTCACAGAAAGAACTTTTAGTTTAAGAATCCTCTAAGCCCCTTCTGTAAACAAAACAACACGAGGAAATGTCAACGTTATTCCCTGGTTGGTATTGCTGCTAAATATTTAGCTTGCCTTATTATAATTCATAGTGTGCAATATATTGATAGGTAGATTTATGGAGTAGAGCCAAGGGAACATAAAGTCAACAAAAATTAAGATAGAGATATAGCAATATTAGCCATATGTTTTGCTAACTGCTTGTCCTGGCTTGAAGGCCTTCTCCTTCTTCTTTAATTTTATCTTAATATGAACAAATACTCACGTACTTGGTAGATATTTTCATGCTATCAAAATGACCGGTAACATTAAAGGAGTTACTTAAAATTTAAAATACCTACAATTACTCTTTTTGGAGTACTAAGAAATTGCAAGCAAAGAAAAACTTATCATATTTAATGTGATTTTAGAAATTTTCCTGACGATTGTTTTCTTCATCTTCTCCCTTACTTCTGTCTTCCTGGCTTTTTTCTTTCCTCCTTCCTTTGCTTCTTTTTCCCTTCTTTCTTCCCTAGCTCTCTCTTTCCTTTCTTCCTCCCTCTCTGCCTTCCTTCCTCCTTCCTTCTTCTTCCTTAATTAAATATTTCGTCTTCAAAGCAGAGACTTGCAGTAAGGAAGCAGGGTATTTTTACATTTTGGAAAAACTTTTCTTGTTTTCTGAAGTCACCATGAAATCTCTTTCCTACTTTGTCTCATTGCATCTCATTTCTAACGTGGTGTGATCCCATGGTCAAAGAAAGGCAAGAGAGTCCATGAGAGAAATGCCATGTGAGAAGGACTCAACCCCTCTTGCTAGCTTTGAAGATGGAGGAAGGTGGCCATAACCCAAGGAATACAGGTAGTAGCTACAAACGGGCAATGTTCCTCAACGTACAACCAGTAAGAAAATGAGGAGCTCAGATCTCCAACCACAAGAGCTGAATTCTTTCCTAGAGCCTCTAGAAATGAGCACAGTCTGCTGACACCTAGATTTTAGCCCAGAGAGATCAGTACAGGACTTCTGACCTACAGAACTGTAATAGACTGATGTTTTTAAGCCACTAGTGTGTGATGATTTGTTACGGCATCAATAGAAGATTAATATATGATGTTAGTAAAAGAATAATAACATTAGAAATATGATGTTCTATTCAAATTATTTATTGGAGGATTTAAACTTTCTTCTGTAGATGGATTATATTAGAAAGAATATTTTTAGCTCTAGAAGTAAAATTAAATTCACACTGCTATAAACAGAAAAAGGACATTTGCTAGTTCAAATGACAAAGTCCAGTGTTAGGGCAGGTTCCAACTGTGGTATGTCAGGATTCCAGCTCTAACTCTTTTTTTTTTTTTTTTTTATATATATATTTTATTGTACTTCAGGTGAAAGCTTACAGAGCAAATAGTTTCTCATGAAATAGTAGTACACATGTTGTTTTTTTTGACATTGGTTAACAACCCCACAACGTATTAAGCCTCTAAATTCTCAACCTTTTTTTTTGATGAAAATTACAGATGGCCAAAGATACACCGTTTCAAAATTTTCTACATTCACAGTTCAGTGACATTGACTACGCTCTTCCAACTGTGCTGTTATTCTCACTTAAGATGAAGGCTTACAGAACAAAATAGTTTTTCATTTAACAGTTACTACACATGTTGCCCTATGACAATGGTTAAGAATCTCACAGCACATCAAGAATATCCTTACTCCACCTTGTGTTCCCTATCACCAGGGGGCTTCCTTGTCCCCTTCTGTCTTCTGGACCTTGTCAGTGGACTATTGTACCTCTTTAGTCTCCTTTGTTTGTTTATTTATTTATTTATTTTTATTTTATTTAAACACCATTTCAAAACTTTTTACTTACACATTTAAGTGATATTGACTATGCTCTTCCAATTGTCCAGCTCTAACTCTTGATGACCCTTTGGGCTCCATTCTTCTCCCTGAATTGCTTAATATCTGGCTGATAACAAGATCATTTCCAGGCATCCCATCCAGACGCAGGTAAAATTGAGAGACAAAAGAAGACTTATGCTCTTCCTTTGACTCTTTCTTAGAAACTAGGAAACATTTCCAGAGATGTTTTGCCCAGTTCTTTGGAGCCAGAGTACATGGGTTTAGAGAATGACTCTAAATACACTTGCCCTGTTGATCTCCTTAAGTGACAAACTCTATGTGCTTCAGATGGTTCATCTGTAAAGTGGGAAGAATAAAAGTATCTACTTCAGTGTGTTAATGGCATAATTAAATACATTACTAAATGAAAAGTACTTAAAACAGTGACTGGTAAAGATGAGTTAATGTTAGACATTAGAACACTGAAGAAGATAATGACAATGATCATTGTAAACATAATGATAATAATGATGATGATGCTGTCTCATTGGACAAAACTGGTTACCTGATCATTCCTAAACCAAGGACTGGAACAGGGTATAGGATTACCTTAACTTGCTTACTCTTCTCAAGATCCCCCATATCTCAGATGAGATGATCGTGCCTGAATCACATCAGATAGTAGTGGAGAAGAGTAGACGTTGGATAGGAAACCTTTGATTAGTTTTAGAACAGAGGTAAAATGGATTTTGATTTTTATGAATGTAACCACAGAGGAAGTTTAAAATGCACTTTATTGTAAAAAGACAGGGTGAAGGATCAACTACTTTATTTAAAGAGTTGATAATAAGAGAATTAGAAAAGAAGATTGAGCAGAGTAAATGAGAGCCATAGAAGGATCTTCAGAAGAGGTTGGAGTCACAGAAATCAAGAAACAAACAATTACAAGGAATATCTGGGTGGGAAAAGGGGGTCAATTGATTCAAATGATGAAGAGAGGTTGAACGCAAATTGTTTCCCAGTTTTAGTGAAAGTGAGAGAATCATTACTTTGTACTGCAATGCCCTTTTTCTTTTCCAACAAATATTTACTTAGAAATAGCTACGTAATAATTTTTGGGAGTAGCTGGAGGGGAATAAAATAAATTCCAGTGACAGGTTCTGGTTAATGGTTTGGTTGGGGTCACAACATGATATTCATAAAAAGGCATAAGAGTAAGACAACAGAATATCTCAGGTATAACAAAATGTAATGTAAACAAAGGTCAAGAAGCTATTACTGTACAGAAATATTAAGGATCTAGTGGGATTCATTAATGAAAGCTTCCTCCAAAATGACATGTATGCATTTAATTTTTTCCGAGTAGAAAATGGCTTTTCTATTTTTAATTAAGAGGCAATTGTTTAGTTCTGTATTAAAATTCTCACAATGCTTGCTCTACCATTGATGTATCTTACTGTATTCATACTGCCTAGTGTTGTGGGTGATACAGATATTTTTATCTGAGTAAAGAGACAAATTTAAATTTTGAAAGCTAAATACTTTTAATTCTTAAAAACACCTGTGATACGTTGGAGAATATTTCCATATCATTTAAGTGTTTAGTGGTTTTCCAGAAATATATGTTTCCTAGCCAGCTCTCTGTTCTTCTGCTATTAATGTGCTCTTCTATACTAAGGTAATTTGAGGATGAGTTAAGTCTCAGTGGTACAGAAAACCAAGTCTGTTTAAGATAAAATCACCGACGTTTTATTCCAAGCGAAGATTACAGTTTGAACTGGGAACAACACAGCTTATTGAGATGAAACAGCAGTGTCCAAAGAGGGGCTCTGAATCAGGGATAATTATACTGCTACAGCAGGTGTCAGCTGTAGGTTATTCCTGACTGGTGCATTTCCGATTAGGGGCGTGGGAGACAGGATCTTGTGACAGGGGGGAGTTACCTTATTGGTTCAGAGGGTATAGCTGCAAAACACTGACTGGTTACCAGTTATTAATAGCTATAATTAGAGATTACAGATAGTTTCACAGGTAGCTTAGACCATGGTCCCAAGATGGTGACATGTATTTTCTTTGTCTATCTTGCAAAAATACCTTGTTGGCAACAGCATCCAGACAACACTCTTCCTGAGTATGTGTGTTTTTTGAAGGGTGCAGATCGTCACTTGTTCAAGACTCCTCAGGACACATGGTTTCATATCCTGGTTTTGACTATCAAGGAAAAAGTTGTTTTTTTCTTTAAAACAGAGCTGTTGGACTAGGAACTCAGATTAAAATTAGATAGCATGGTCGGCATATGATGCTGCTGCCTCACTGACTACACTGCAAGTATTTCTTCCCTCCTAGAGAGAGTTACAAGATATGATCTTAAAAGTCATAAATGTAGGCTAAGAAATGAAAACCTTAGCCATTTCTAGGGATCACTGTGATGCAATCATGTTTCTCCCCTTTAGTATAATTAATTTGTGACACAAAAAAATTGGATGAGTTTAGTTTGGATCGGTGAATCAGAGATGTCCAAAACCTCAAATAAATATGTTTGTCCCCAGTTTACATATTTTCAGATTAACTAGATTTTTTCTTATTTTTCTTTATTTTTTTCTTTTAAACATTGGGTAATAGGCAGCTAAACTTACCTTTACCTTCCTGAACCTTTTTCAGATTCTAACATTATGGGGAGTGATCCTAGGGGTATGAACGGATGTAAATTGCAGTAGGAACCCAAGTGGGTATCTATGGAATTTTAATGACTAAAGGGTTTCATCCTTATCTAGTTACCTTTCTAGTTACCACAGAGATTTATTCCACTCTGACTTCACTAACATCTTTCTGTCTTATTCTGATCTCCATTCATTTAAGCGTATTCTTTTAAATATCTGTTTTAAGTAGGACTGCTTATAAATGTGCTCCTCTACTTGCCAACCTTCCTTCTAGCCCAGTTAAAGTTCTATCCTTTCCATTCTATTACTATTTTAGTAGTTCATTGTTTCTCTTCTATATCACCTAAATTGTTTCTTTCTGGTTTCATTCAACCACATGATGCCAGAAATCTGTCTCTCATCCTGTATCCATAGTGATTTTTCTAAAACCCACATCTACAGTGGTATTCTTGAATTAAACCGACTAAATTAAACCCCTATTAAGTGCAAAATTGAATCCCAACTCCTTATCACAGCGTAAAAACATACTTGTAATCTGAGTCTTTTCTCCCTCTTTGGCCTGATCTTCCAATAAACCCCTAAATCCATGAACCCTGAGATCTTGTCATATCAAACTGCTTAAATGTCTGCGAAGGAACAGAGTCTTCTGTCCTACTCTGCATTTACAGAGCTCTGTTTCTTCTGCCCTAAAAACAAATAAACAAAAAATAGCATTTGCCTTTTCTCAACTTAAATACGTTTCATTTCTTTTTTTATTAAAAAAAAAAAAAAAAGAAAAGAAAGAAAGAAACATCTAAGTGTCACCACTTCTGGAAAAACATTTCTGAATTTCCTGTGTTCTCTAGGTCCCCTGTGTTTTATTGCTTTTAACACAATTATAATAGAAAAAATGTTCCCCACTTGACTATGTTTGAAACCAGAGACTCTTTTTCCATCATCTTTTTCTAACTCTGAATATAGGCTCTCAAAGATGGTGTCTTAGGCTGGGTTCTCTAGACAAGCAAAACCAATAAAGTGTATAAATATATATCAAAAAAAAAAAAAAAACACGTTGCTACCGAGTCTATTCTGACTCATAGAGACCCTACAGAGTAGAACTGCCCCATAGGGTTTCCAAGGAGCAACTGGTGGATTTGAACTGCCGACCTTTTGTATAGCAGCCTGAGCTCTTAACCACTACATCACCAGGGCTCCATACATACAGAGAGTGATTTATATCAAGGAAATGACTCATGCAGTCATAGAGGCTGTAACGTCCCAAGGTTGTGGGTCAGGGTAGGGGCTTCTCCTTATTCATGTAGCCACAGAGGGTGGTGAACCCAAGATTTGCAGGTCAGGCAGCAGGGCTCTTGCTCACAGACTGCAAAGATCCACAAATCCCAAGATCGGCAAGCAAGATGGCAGGTAATATGCTAGCTCAAGTCCCAAGAACAAGAGGTTAGACAAACAGGAGTCAGCTGCAGGATCCAGAGTGAGCAAAAGCCTACAAATCTTGCTAGAAGTCCACTTATATATTCAGTGCAGGCCACATCCCCAAGGAAACTCCTTTCCAACTGATTGGCTGTTCACATCAGATCCCATCATGGAGGTTATCGCATTATATTAAATCTCATCATGGAAGTGGTCACGTCATCATACTACTGCCAAACTACATCATAACTGCCAAACCACCGAGAATCATGGCCTAGCCAAATTGGCACACGTTTTTGGGGGACACAATTCAATCCATAAAAGATGGGGAGTTGAATAAATGAATTAGTCAATGAATTAACAAAATTAATTAAAATTACGATCTCATTTTGCCAAAAATAGATATGAGACGTGACCTTCTGTAGACAATATTTAAAATACTTGTAAAATGTATATGTTTTCCAACATATTAAGCACCATTTCATACTAGTTTTGGTTAGGAGGAAAATATATCCCAATAAACTGTATAAGAAAAGAGGAAAAGAGGGGAGAGAGGTATGAAACCCACAATATTCTTTCTTAAATCTGGACCTTAGGAAATTAAGAGATAATCTTGGGGTGATTTATACTTTTAATTATCTTTTTTGCTGGAAGTTTGGGGTGTAAAATCAAATAAAAGACAAGTCGTTGATAATGATGAAGATGGGCTTTTTCTTAGGAAAGTCATTCTAGTAGCCTGGTCCAACATTAAGAGCCTGAAAACACTTTGAAAACATCCAAACATCCTTATCTGTAAAATGGCGTGATAACACCTAACTTGAGGATTGTTTTGAAGTAAAATAAAATAATATTTATAAGAGATATTGTAGTGCCTGGCTCAAAGTGTATTCTTCATAAATGTTGTGTCCCTAGGTGACACAAATAGTTAAGCACTTGACTACTAGCCAAAAGATTGGCAGTTTAAACCCACCCAGAGGTTTGAAGACAGTTCTACTCTACACACATGGGGTCGCTATGAGTCAGAATCGACTTGATGGCAACCAACAACAACAAAACGTATATATACATCCGCAAACACACACACATAGGTTCTTTTTTTTTTTTAATTGTATATTAGTTTTATTTTTGTGCTAGAATGCAAGCTTCATATTATCTATGATTTTCAATGTAAACAACCACAAATATTTTTTAATAAGCAAAATATAAGTGGAGTCCTGGTAGCACGGTGGTTAAGAGCTCAGCTGCTAACCAAAAGATCGGCAGTTGGAATCTACCAGCCCCTCCTTGGAAACGCTATGGGGCGGTTCTTCTCTGTCCTATAGGGTCGCTGTGAGTTGGAATCCACTCCACAATGGAAAAGAGTAAATCAATAAATACTCGAATAGCAGAGTTAATCATAACAATTGGAACAATCACAAGATGAAAGAAAAATAAGTCAGTCACAATTCCAAATTGATCACAACTGAGTTTCTTATTTAAGTGGGTCATGTTAAAATTGTCCAAATGCATACATACAGAGTTAATGATAAATTTACATGACGATTCTAGAAAGAAGTTTTACACATTTATGAGAGGCTGATTATGTGAAAAAGTGTTTTCCAGGTAGAATGAAAAAAAAAAAAGCGAAAATTTCAACTTCTGCTCTAACAAGCTCAGCTCAGCTCAACTCAGCAGTTTATTGTTTTTCCTTGGCTTATTAAATCAACTAGCAGTTGGTCTCCTGCCTCACACCCTTCCTGTCCATCCTCTATTTTGCCATCAGATTAATCTTTCTGAAGTGTGAATATGATTTTGACACTTCTGTTTTTAAAATCGTGCAATGATTCCCCGTCACATGCAAAATAAACCCCCAATTTATAAGCAATGACACTGTTGTTGTTAGGTGCCCTCGAGTGATTCCAACTCAGAGCGACCCTATGTACAACAAAAACACTGCCCGGTAGTGCCCCATCCTCACAATCATTGCTATGTTTGAGCCCATTGTTGCAGCCATCTCGCTGAGGGTCATTCCATCTCGCTGAGGGTCATTCCATCTCGCTGAGGGTCTTCCTCTTTTTTGCTGACCCTCTACTTTACCAAGCATGATGTCCTTCTCCAGGGACTAGTACCTCCTGATAACATTTTCAAAGTATGTGAGACGAAGTCTTGCCATCCTTGCTTCTAATGTGCACTCTGGCTATACTTCTTCCAAGACAGATTTGTTCGTTCTTCTGGCGTTAGCACTGCTTAATCATCTAACCTCTGCCTACAAGTTAGGCTCACCCCCGCCAGTCCCTCCAAGCCCGCAGTGATTTTAAACTATTTGCAGTCCCAAAACTTAGCAGGGAAGCTCAGCCTCTGTGCTTGTATAGTGAGGATTCCTCTTTCTGAAGATCCCCCTCTTTATCCTACCTACATCCCTTGTGTACTTGCGAGTCTACTTCTCCTTCAAGTCATGTCTCAAGAAAGATCACTCACTACCTTCTTCCCTAAGCTACAGAAAAGTTAGCTGTTCACTTCTCTTGGCAGTAATGACACTTACCCACTACCTTATTATATTGTTTTGTTTCTACAGTGTCAGGTTTTTATTTTTTTGTGTTTGTGGGGTTTTTTTTGTTTGTTTTTGTTTTTGTTTTTTTTGTGGCAGGAGGATTTTCTTTTTAATCTACTTTGATGCTAGGCTCTGAGCTGTATCAAGAGCAGGCACATTCTTCCAGATTCATCTTAATATAAACAACAGTAACACAGGGCTTGGCATTGTGCACACCAGGTTATTGCATAAAAGAGTAAATTGATAAATACTCGAATAGCAGAGTTAATCATAACAATTGGAACAATCACAAGATGAAAGAAAAATAAGTCAGTCACAATTCCAGCTGAGTTTCTTATTTAAGTAAGTCGAGTTAAAATTGTCCAAATCCTGTATATTAGGTTCCTTCAAAGTAATTCCTTAAAAAAAAGTACAGATACAATGATGAAATATTCTAATATTCTTTTTTATGAGATAATATAATAATGTCTATCTGTTATAAAATGTATATAAGAATTTGAGGTGAAAATTATCCTCTTAGGGAAATTCCGCAGTATCTAATTCCAATCAAACATACATTAAAATTGGAAGATTTAGGTCCAGTTGAAAAAATGAGCTTCCCTTGTTGAGTCAATTCTGAATCGTGGCAACCCTTTGTTTGTCAGAGTAGAACTGTGCTCCATAAGGTTTTCAATGACTGATTTATTTGGAAGTAGATCACCAGGCCTTTCTTCCAAGGTGCCTCTGGGTGGACTCAAACCTCAAAACTTTAGGTTAGCAGCCCAATGTATTAATTGCTTGCACCACACTGGAACTCCAGATTTAGGTCAAGAAACACAAAATGTTTCAAATCCACAAATCATGAAAACTTATTATTGATTAAAACATGGGTGATTAGAGAAGAGCTAGACATCAAATGTATTTTAAAAAAATGTTTAGAAAAAATATAAATCAAGGTATGTTTTTAAATATTTTTATAGAATAGCCTTTTCACTTCATACCTCTATGAGAAAACTATGCAACAATTCCCAGAAACATACACATATGCAAGACTTTTTAAAATAAATGTTATATAATATTGACTAGGAAAAAAGGCACACAGGATTCACACAGAGTTGTTTTCTCTGTGGTTGTGGATCTGAGGACATAACTTTTGGTTATTCCCCAGAGTATACAGAAAAATAGACCTCTTTAACAAGAGTCTCATAGGTCATAAGTTATTAAATAACAATAAAATATAAGAAGTCATCCACTATTGAGTCTCTAAAATCTATTCTATACCAATAGTGTTTGTTTTTATAGGGAAGATAAAATTTAAAACCATAAAAGGAAAAAATAAGATTTAAGAAAATAAACATTAAAAAAAGTAATTTCTATAATTAAATATTATTAGCTCTAATTTATTGAAAATATTCTGCTTTTGTTGTTTTTTAAGATAATTTCAACATTTGAATATTGTGAATTTTCAAAATCTCCATATATCCAGTGTTTAGCAGAATACCTACTACATAAGTGTCGATAAATATTTGCTGAGAAAAAACATAGACTTATTCCCTTACCATTTATGCCCTCATCAACTCCAAGAAAACTACCCAATACAAAGTAAAACATAAAGGAAATAATGGGTATATTGGTAACAAAATTTTGACCTTACTTTGCCTAAAATGTAGTATTTATTTCAAATATAATTAGAAAAAGTGTATGGTGAATTTAATTTTTCATTTTACTTACTTTCTTTAGTTACTTTTTAAATTAAAGACTTTATCACCTAAGTTTTACTTATCTTTTTTCCAATTTCTACCTTTAAAGTTTCAATCATGTCGTATCATGCTCAAGGCAAGCTTGTATTTCTTTAAGGTTAGATGACATCTTCTTTTCTCCATAATTTCAGTCCTGTTGAGTTATAAGAAGCAAAGAATCACCAAAAACAGAAATGTGGCAAATGTTACATTTCCCTCCAATGTTTACATGAATATCACCCATGTACCTTACTATTCTGAAATTTAGGATGTCCCAGATCTTTTCTAAATGTATATGCTTTTGAATGTTGTTCTTTCAGAGTTAGATAAATAATTTTATTTTCCAGAATCGAATCCGAAATATCTATATTCATATAATTTTAGTGTAAGTTAAAAACCCCGTTGCTATTGAGTCTATTCAGTCTCATAGTGACCCTATAGGATAGAGTAGAACTGCCCCATAGAGTTTCCAAAACTGTAAACACATACGGAAGCAGATTGCCACGTCTTTCTCCTGTAGAGCGGCTGGCGGGTTCAAACAACTGACCTTTCAGTTAGCAGCCAAGTGCTTTAACGACTGCACCGCCAAGGCTGCATTTCAACTGCAGTCCCATTAATGTTCAATGACTGCATTTTTAGAGCAGCTTGTAATTTAAAAGTGGCTTCATATCCTTTGTGTATGAACATATTTAATATGGGAACGTTACAGTGCACCATGTCAGATCTATATATGCATAAGTATGCCTGAGCCAATCATTTAAAAATACAGCAAATAAAAATTTCAGATACATAAAATTGTATTAAATAGGCCTAGACTGTTGGAAAAACAACATAAAATCAAAATGAAAATAAACATAATTTTAATGGTATTTAAAACTCCAATTATAATGGAAAAAGGATGTCAAAGTTAAATGAATAGTATTTATTTTTTAAAAAGTGAGGTTTTAACTAAACAATACAAGTATGTGAAATAATTTGGATGAACAATTATGGAATTATTTTGAAATATATATGTATATAAACTATCTATAAGTAACATATATATTATATATATATAATATATATTATAAAAAACTCAAACCTGTTGCCCTTGAGTCAGTTAAATGCAAATTTACAAATATAGTGAACATTGTTAAGGGAAATGTGGATTTCTTTCAATAATGTAGATTCAGCCTTTTGTTCGTAAACTCCATGTTCTCAGAAGTCATATTTTAAACAAGAACATAAAACCTAACCATATGAAAAATATTGTTTGCCAGGCATGTCATTATAACATTTTTAAAATAAAAATTTGAGACTAGATTTAAAAGGATGACTAATATAAGGCTTGGAGTCAAAGAGAATGAAAATGTACAGGAATCTCAAAGTGAATAACAGCTTGAACCAAAATGAGGAGTATCAAAAGGAATGATAAATTGAAGGTGAAGATTTCAAAGTGAATGCTGAAACCAAGGCAAATCTGTTGAAGACTGGATTTTGTGGCTGACAAAGAATTAAATTGGGCTGCTTGCCTCATATAGTGTTCCCAATATTAATAACTATATTTCCTTAAATGTTATCTAATTCTCCTTTGGTATGTGTGGGACAAAAATAAATTTCCTTCATCCTTCATGTTTTTATATCCAGATTAGATAATTTCTTACTTTACAAGGATTTTAGAGTTAGTTTATATTTTATTTGAGTGGTCTTGGAATTTTGCTTCTGATCATGCTGGAGAGATGGGAACCTAAATTAGTCTCATATTGTAAATAACTGTAAAACTAGACAAACTATCTCAAACAACTGCTTTCAGCCACGGACACAGTTCAGGTCTGTGATTTTTGTGAGAAAAGAAACAAAGTGTGCTCTAAAAGTACTGCAGTTTTCTACGTGGAGGACCATTTCGAGCCACAGTGAACAGGACCCACAAGATCTTTCTGAATGGTGAAGACAGAGATTGGAGTCCAAGGAAGGTAGGCAGGTGGAAATTAGATGGCACAATTTCAGAGAGAAGAGATCTATGCTGAATGAGAACCCTGGAAATCTGCATTAGGGTCATGTACAGTCTTTGCGGAATATAGTCGGCTGAAGCTGCCTTTGTGTAGAGAAAAACTACCCAGGGGGCCACACAAGGAATGACCAACATTACTTCTATACTAAACAATTCCCAGAACCCAAATAAAATGGGAGGAATTTGAACTCTGACTAGCAAGATTAGAGAGTCCTCTGTGATAACGTGGATTATTCAGTAGAGATCTCAAAAAGGCCACGCCTTAGTATCAGATCTAAACTGTCCCTAGATTTAAGGCTTGTTGTTGTTAACTGCTGTCAAGACAGGCTCTGCCTCATGGCAACCCCATGTGTGTCAGAGTAGAACTTTGCTCCACAATGTTTTCAAAGGCTGATCTTTCAGAAGTAAATCGCCAGTCTTCTCCTCTGAGGCGCCTCTGGGGGAACTTGAATCTTCAAACTTTCAGTTACCAATTGTTATGGATTGAATTACGTCTTCCCAAAATATGTGCTGCAAATCCTAACCTCTGGGCCTGTGATTATAATCCCATTTGAGAATGGGTTGCCTTTGTTATGTTAACGGGACAGGGTTAGTGTAGGGTATACCTTGAGTCCATCTCTTACAAAATCTAAAAAGAGCAGATTAAACAAGCAGAGATGGAGGAAGAGAGATGCTAAGCCATATTAAGATTGTCCAGGATCAGAAGCTCAGAGAGACAAGGACTTTCCTCCAGAGCCAGCAGAGACAGAAAGTCTTCGCCTAGAGCCTGCATCCTGAATTTGGACTTTCAGCTTCCTAAACTGTGAGAAAATTATTTCTGCTTGTTAAAGCCACCCATTTGTGGTATTTCTGTTATAGCAGCACTAGATAAGTAGGACAGCAACTGAGAAAGTTAAGTGTTTGCACCACCCAGGGACTCCAGATCTGATTACATCACTAGATAATAGAATAAAAAATAAGTGTTTAAAGGATAATGTTTTTATTATTAACTATTTACTAGAACAAGCACAGTACTTTTCTAAAAGTAGACCAAAAAAATCTAGATTCTCAATGTTTAATCTCCAATCAAAAATTACTTGGTATGCCAAGTAGCAAAAAAGTGTGACCCACAGTACAGAGGAAGATCATCCAATAGAAATAGGACAAGAGATGGAAAAGATGAACTCATTAGGAGGCATAGGCTTTAAACTAACTACTAATATGTTCAAATACTCAAGATTAAAAGAAAAATGGGTTGTTTAGAAATATGTTCATTGATTCCAAAATATGTGAGAATTTTCCAGATATCTATGTCCTGCTCACTTCTAATTCAATTCTCATGAGGTCAAACAAGAGGCTTTACAAATGTAGTCCTTCTAAATATATTGAGGTTTTTATTTATTTATTTCTTTATATTAAATAGTCCAGCATATAATGTCTTTTGATGAGTATTACACTAACATTTCAAAGAATGCATGTTTTGGTGTTGTTAGATAGAGTTTACAGTAACTCATTAATTTGGCCAAATTGGTTGATAGTGTTGCTGAAATGTTCTATATCTTTTCCGATTTTCAATCCACTTGTTTGACAAAATAATGTGATAGATTTATTGGAATATCCAAATATAATTGCAGAATCATCTATTTCCTTTTAGTCTCTTACTTTTGCATCATTTTTTTGCAGCTATCTTAATGAATGCTTACGCAAATAGGTTGTATAAAGAATAGCAAATTAAACCCAAAGTAAATAGAAGTTAGGAAGTGTTAACGACAGCAACACAAATCAGTCATACAGAAAACAGAAAAAAACAACAGAAAACAATGAAACAAACTGCTGATTCTTCAAAAGAAGAAAAAAGACAAATTGTATCAATGACAAACCAATATTCTCTAAGAGCATAGGTGACATTAGGTGGCTTTAACAAATATACAAATTGTCTTAGTTATCTAGTGCTGCCATAATAGAAACACCACAAGTGGGTGGCTTTAACAAACAGAAATTTATTTTCTCACAATTAGGAGACTAGAAGTCCTAATTCAGTGTGCTGACTCTAGGGGAAAGCTTTCTATCTCTGTTGGCTCTAGAGGAAGGTCTCTGTCTCTTCAGCTTCTGTTTCCTGGTTGCTTGTATATCTCCATGTGGCTTGGCATCTATTTCCCCCCATCTCTCCTTGCTACCTCACTTGTTTAATCTCTTTCGTATCTGAAAGGACATTGACTCAAGATATACCCTACACTAATCCTGCCTCATTAACATAACAAGGACAACCCCTTTCCAAGTGGGATTATAATCACAAACACAGAGGTTAGGATTTACAACGCATATTTTTGGGGGACACGATTCAATGCTTAACACAGTATCAATATCAGGAATAATACTAAATATTTTAAGAGTTTAACAGCAAAAGGCAAAGGTTAGCAACTTTATTTCAGTAAATACAAAGACTAAGTTAAAATGGATACATTGTATAAAAGCCAGCAAATACAAAAATTTAAGAATTAGAAATTCTCAATAGCCCTATATCTATTAAATATATAGAATTTATAATTAAAATTACTTCAAAAAGGAAATTCCAGACATTAATAGATGTTTCATGAATTTTTTCCAGACATTTAGAGGAGAATACCAACTCCTACAAGAAACTGTTTTAGAAAGAAAAGCACGAGGAAACACATACCATCTCATTTTATGAAGCTAGCATTACACTATTGTGAGAACCAAGCAAAGATAATATAAGAAAAGAAAATGGGAAACCAATATCCCTTATGAACATAGGTGAAAAAAATCCTTTAAAAAATTAATTAATCAAAACCTACAAGATACAAAAGGGTATTATAATACGACTAAGTGGAGTTTATCCAAAGAATGCCACATTGATTTAATATTCAAAAATCAAACATTGTAATTAATGTAATATTTTTATATTGCATTGTATCCCCCCAAAAGATATGTTGAAATCCTAACCTCTGGTACCTGTGAAAGTGACTTTATTTGGAAATAAGGTCATTGCAGATATAGTTACATTGAGTTCATACTAGATTAGGGTGAGTGCTAATCCTATATGACTAAAACCCTTTGCCATTGATTCGATTCCAACTCATAGCAACACTATAGCACAGAGTAGAACTGCCCCATAGGCTTTCTTAAAGTGACTAGTGTCCTTATAAAAGAGAAACCAAAAAAAACCTATTGCCATCAAATCAATTCTAACTCATAGTGACCCTACGGGACAGAGTAAAATTGTTCCGTAGAGTTTCCAAGGAGCCACCAGGGCACCTATAAAAGAGAAGATACCTAGATATAGGGAGACAGAGGAAGAATGCGTTGTGACGTTGCAGCCTGGAGCTACCAGAAGCTAGAGAAAGAATAGAATAGTTTCCCTCTCAGTGCCCTTAGAAGGAATTAACAACACTGATACCCTGATTTGGACTTCTAGCCTCCATTACTGTGAAACAATAAATTTCTGTTCTTATAAACCATCCAATTTGTGACAATAAATTTCTGTTCTTATGAGCCATCAAATTTGTAATATTTCATTATCATACTAATTTTTTCTGACTTCCAAATATGTATACTCTAAATGTACAAGCATTAACTAATCCTAAAATACATGTAGAAGAAAGGGAAAAGAAATCTCTATATAAACCAATAATAGGTTTTGATCTAGAGCACACAGACACACAAAATCATTTTAATTTTAAAGGATGAGACACTATTCACTTGGGTAAAGAGGAACTTAATTATATTACCTATTTTTCTTCAGCTCTAAAGCCTTATGAACTAAAGGTTCTGGGCAGAGATAAATTTTTTTTTTTTAATATAATTTTGGAATGGGACGACCTGAACTCTCTTTGTTGGTAGGTGATTTGATTGTTTATCTAGAAGTACTAAAATGATCTACAAATGTCACTTCAGAAAAAAGAAAGTTTATTATCACTATTGCTTAATAAGAAGTGAATATGCAGGAATAAATTATACCTCTATATTTACACCAGTAATAAGCAGTTAAAATGTAATTCAAAATGTTCTATTTGCAATAGCAACAACACTATAAACATATAAAAATATATCTAACAAAATACATTTGACTTGTGTATGGAAGAAATTGGAGCCCTGGTTGCTCAGTGGTTAAGATCTCGGCTGCTAACCAAAAGGTCTGCAGTTTGAACCCACCAGTTGCTCCTTGGAAACCCTATGAGGCAGTTCTACTCTGTCCTATAGGGTTGATATGAATGGGAATCGACTCAACAACAATGGGTTTGGTTTGGGTTTTTATGGAGGAAATTATTTTAAAAGTTATTGAATGAAATGAAAGTAGTCTTAAATAAATAAAGACAGAAACTATGTCCATTATTAAAAAAACTAAGTACTGTATGGTAAAATGCCAATTATTCTCATGTTAATCTATAGTATAAAAGTAATTATACACATTAACCTACCCTTAAAAATATATTCTAAAGAAATTCTTGTATATTTGAACCAGGACATACACCAGAATACACATAGGTTTACTGTTTGTTGTAGCAAAATAGATATTTTGAAAACAATACAAATCGCTGTTCATTCATAAAATATGATAGTACGAAGCATGAAGATAATTAACTTGTAACTACCCAAAGCAAGCTAGATTAATTTACAAACATATGAGTGGAATAAAAGTAAGTTACAGAAGATTATGAAATACTTTTTATAAGTATGATACTGTTTTTTATAAAATTGTTACGGTATTTTTAAATGTTATTTTCTAAAGATATTTTTAAATATTATATATATATAATTTTAAAACTAACATCAACAAAATGATAACACCACAGTACAGGATAGTGTTTATTTTGGGGTGAGGGGCACAAGGGGATAAAATAGTGAAGGAGTACATAAGAGTACAGGTAAGGAAACAGCTTGCTAATGATATAGTTCATAAGTTGAATGGTGGGTCCTAGATGTCGTTTCAAGTATTATGCTTCATAAGTTACATATGTATTAAACCCATTGCCATCGAGTCAATCCTATCACCTAGCAACCCTATAGGACAGAGTAGAACTTCCCTATAGGGTTTCCAAGGCTGTAAATCTTTATGGAAGCTGACTGTCATATCTTTCTCTTGCAGAGAGGCTGGTAGGTTCGAACAACAGACCTTCCGGTTAGCAGCCGAAAGCTTTAACCACTGTGCCGGCAGGGCTCCTTACATATGTATTATGTACATTATTTTCTAGTATGAAACTTTAAGTCATTATTGATTCTTAACATAGACATGGGTTCAACGCCAGTAGTTGCACAAGTAACTTAGCTTCTCTGTGCTTCTGTTTTCTCAGATATTGGGGTTAATGCTAGTGACATCTTAATTTGTGTTAATAGTCCTGTCACATAGTAAGCTCTCAAAAATGTTAACTTTTATTATTGTTAGCTACCTTTGCCTGACACTTCATTCCCATTCCAGCCTTGTCTCACTTTGCATTCTCATAATTATGTGTGCATAGCGTTGAAAGTCTCTCTCCATGAGACTCCATGGGTCTCTCATATCTTCTGAGAAAAGGCAGTAACAGCTTTTGTTTGGACTGTCTTTTCAAGGATACGTGTATGTTTTTGTAAGATAGAAATAGCAATTCTCTCTGGAGCAGATGACAAATTTGTTTGTTGTCCAAGAAAATACATAGACTGTTTCCTTCTTGAAAAATATTAGGCAGGTGTGCTAGATGACACCTTATAGAAAACTGGGGTTTTTCTAAACTTAATTGCCTCTCCTGCATAACACCCCACTGTGTGTTCAGCCATTACCTGCCCTTTATGATATCACACTGTAGGGATTGTGGCTTGGTGAGTCAGTTCAAGTGATTTTACTCTGGCAACTTTTATTGCTGTGAGCAAGAAATGTGTATCCTTTGTTTCTGACCCAAAAGGTTTATTTCTTCTACCAATACTCATAGAAATATGGCAGGTTTACTTGTTGGTTTGCAAGCAGGGTAAAATCTTAAATGTTCCACAGTTCTTGAAATGTTAATTGCAAAGATGGGATAGCGACAGAGACAGGGTATTTTAGAAAATGAAAGATAAGGGCCTTCCAATAGTCTGATCAATAGAATTTGAGGGAAATCCTTGGAAATGGTTAGTGCATACATTGACTTAACTGTGTGGTCAAATAGGCAATAAATTCTCATCCGTTATTTTTCCTGTAATTGAGAGGAAATTGAGGAGATGCTTGAAGACAAAGTACCAGAAAGTAGGCTCAAAGAGAGCTGCCTGATGATGGCCTGGTTGTTTCTCTTCTGAGAAAATACTTCAACAGTTTTTTGTTTGGAATGTCTTTTTCCAGGATACTTATACATCAAATAACTTTGGAAGATAGAAATAGCAGTTGTTTCTGGAACTAACTCTCTTCTGTTTATGTACGGGCTGAAGATAGGTAACTTCCTCTACAATCTGGCAGTCAGCCTCTGGTCCACCTCATCCTAAAAATTAGTACTAATATATGATCCGTGTGGGCAGAAATTTCTGCTCTCTTTCAATCAACAGCTACAAAACATACACACATGCTAGTTATGAAAGGAGGGAAATTCATTGCTACTGCTGTGTGGTGGAAACAATGAAAGTGCTGGCTGCTAATTAAAAGGTTGGTGGTTGGAGTCCACATAGAAGCACTAGAAATACTTCAGAAGAAAGGTCTGGTGATCTACTTCCAAAAAAAAAAAACCAGCTACTGAAAACCCTATGGAGCACAGTTCTAGTCTGACATACATGAAGTCACTGCCATGAGCCAAAATCGACTTGGGTGAAACATTAGAACTTTGACTGGTTTACTTGGGAAATAAACGGGTGAGATGTTTAATGCTTGTTGAGCAGTAATGCCTTCCTGCTGTTGTTGGTGTTAGGTGTCGTTAAGTCAATTCCAACTCATGGTGATCCTATGCACAACAGAATGAAACACTGCAAGGTCCTGCACCATCCTTGCAATCATTATTATGCTTGAGTGCATTGTTGTGGCCACCGAATATGACAATCCATCTGGTTGAGGGTCTTGCTCTTTTTCAATGACCCTGTATGCCTTCCCACACTTAAAAAAATGTAATTAGTTGTATCACATGCTATTATAAGGGTATTATAGCTGAAAATCAATCAGAACATCGCACAGAGACACACAACTGTTATAAATCTCATAAATGACTTTATATTGCTTCTTTTTCATTATGAATTGAAATTGTAGACACAGTAAGAAGTGAAAGTTATTAAAAGTATAAAAACTATGAACATGGTGAATGATTACATAATGCAGTGAGGTAAAGATTCTAAACTCTATGTTTCATACTTTACTCATTAACTGCTAAAGGGAATAGTCAGTCCAAAAAAAATGGAATAGCAAAAATCTCTTTGAAGGATGACTTAGGCCATGATTCTAAAGAAATATTAAAAAGTCCCCTAAGTCCTGCATTTCACTAGCTTTAATGTCAGTCAATGAGGCTCTTAAGTATTAAAAATGGAAATAGTTGATCATGCAGTATTCTGTATTAATCTGAATTTCTTCTTTTTTAACATTTGGGAATAATATGGGAAATAATGGTTAAAGGAAGCTTAAGTATTATTGTAATCTAGTATATGTTTTACAGGAAAAGTATATGTATTATTTGTGAAATTTAAATAAATGTATTTTTAAAAAACACAAACTGTTGCCAAAATAGTTTTTCTCTCCCTCTTTCTTGAAAGTAGATTTTCCTTTGGATTCTTTCCTTTGTGTGCTCTCTTCCTCCTCCTTATAGTAACAGTCCCTGGTCATATAATACTTTGCTGTAATCTCATGATTTTAATTATTATCTAAACTTCGGTGACTTCAAATTTTATGTCTTTATCCTAGGTATAAATCTTTCATAGGAGATTTTCAATCACCTATTCCACATGTATCTCAAAATCAAACCTCATACATCCACCCCTGGAAAAACAAACAAGCAGAAAAACAACTTCCATTTGTTCTTATTTCAATGTCAAACACAGTCCTTTCAATAATTCAAACCAGAAATACCAGAAATATTTGTAAAATTTACGCTCTGCCTCATCCACAAAATATTCAATGTTGTGGGATCAGTTGTATCTTCTGAATGTACTTTGTATGTGTCTACCTCACTGGGATCCCGTTGCTAGTACCTGAGTTGATGACATTATCAATTCCCCCTAGACTATTCTAATTGCTTCCTACGTGGTCTCCGAGAGTCTCTGAGTGGTGAAAGTGATTATTGTGCTAGGTTGCTAATCCAAAAGTTAGAAGTTCAAGTCCACCCAGAGACATCTCAGAAGAAAAGTCTGGTGATCTACTCCCAAAATATCAGTTCACTGAAAACCCTATGGATCATAGTTCTACCCTGACACACATGGGGTCTCCATGAGTTGGAGTCAGCTTGATAGCAGCTGTTAAGTGGTTTGGAGGCCAACTTTTTCTTCTATTCTACCCCCTCAGCCACCAGCACACCCCTTTTCCACACTGTAAAGTGATTATTCTAAAGCTGTTTATAAAAGAATGAGTCTGCTTGCTAATTCTTCAATGGCTTCTCATTCCCTGCAAATATAACCTACTTGAATTTTAACATCTGTTCCCAACTTGATTACTTAATCTGTCCTTTTTGCTATATTAACTCCAAAGTGTAGGGAAATTGGCAGTTTCTAGAATGATGATTGTTTTCTCTCTCATTCAGAGTTTTTGAAAGTTTCTCGTATTTCTCTCAAAGCTCTCTTCCCTCCGACGCCACCTATCTTCGTCACCACACCAAGTATTATTCATTTTTCAGGTCTTTCATTGTATCAGTCACTTGCACTGTGAAGCATATTTTGGGCACAGTGGGTAATTTAGGCATTCCTGCCTGAGTTCAAGCAACCGTCTGTATTCACATCTATTATAGCACTTGATTGAGGTGGTCTAGACTAAGCTCCTCCTGTGTAGAACTGTGCCATTTATTTAAAGGGACTAGCACGGGATTTAGCACTTATTACATGCTCAGTTAATAATTATTTGAAGAATTAATTTAAAAAGGAAGTCCCTTAGCACCATTTAGCGCTATTGTTAAATGAATGCAGCTGAAGAGATTCAGTTTTTAAATTCATATCTTCTTGACCTGCTAACCTGAATAGAGCATCTGGGTTCATCCATTATCAAGGAAACCACCCATTTAGTTTCCAATAGTTCTGGCTTTTCTGTCTATATGCTTTTCTGTGTAGACATCTAAATCTAATATCAGAGCTTTTTCCATCCATTATGGTTGTGCCTATATGACTTCACATGCACTGGATTGACCTGGAAATGGCTGCTTCAAATGGTTCTTTCATTTGGTTTTCAGATTAATTTGAACAGAAATGTCTCATTTTTTGTCATATTGACCCTATTTTGAAATACAATTAGATTGTTTTCTTGTCCGTTGTTCTCTTACATTTATTTTTCATTCAACACACATTTATCGAGTGCTTATTGAGTTTAAGTTACTGTTCTAGGCATCCTGTACAAGCAGTTGACAAAAAAGACAAGGTATCTTTTCTTACAGAGTTTGTATTCTAGACTGGGAAGCAAACAAGCAAAAAAAAAAAAAAAACTGAGCCAAATATCAACTGTATGACAAAAATATTACAGGATGTTGTAATTAAGAGACACTGGAAAGGAGAATTGGACATTTGCACGAATTTCTAAGGATTTAGACATTGCATTTTGCACAACATACAAAGAAGTTTAAGCACAGGGATGATCAATTTTTTAAAAAAAAATGTAAGTCTGTTGGTCATTGTGGGAGGAAACCTGCAGAAGGAAAATCATTTAGTAGAATATTGCTATAAAAAAAGAATAGAATAGAATATATGGGGTTGAATTAGATAAATGGAATGGAACTCTCTAGCCTTAATAAAAAACTTTAGGTAAAGTAACAAAATATCTTGATAAGGATAAGGGTGGGTGATATTTTCAGCTGTGCACTCCACTGTCATGGATAATATAAACATATCCTTCAATATGAGGATAATGCTTTTATATTACCATAAACTAGGGGTGACATTAACAGACAATTGATCTTGCAGTGTAACCATTGTTAGAAACATGGGTCCATATCACCTAATCTAAAAATTAAATAATAATTAATTTTGGCATATTATCCAAAATTGATTATCTTTGTTAATTATATGGCATAATTAATTTACTTAATGATTGATCTATTTTTGGCCCAGAGACTTAGAATCAAATTCAGGTCTCAACTGTATCAACTATGTAGTCTTATGATGTTAGATGTTTACTATATACGTTTTTCCTAATATTTCATTCTATCCTGATTTATTTTCCTCCTGCCCTGAGTTTATATTTTTCACTGGTATTTTATCTTTACATTAGATGCTTTTTTGTAAGGGCATTCCACTGTTCAGTTGAGCAGGATCTCATGAAAGGTTTAGCCATTAAATGTTGTTGTTGTTAGGGTACCATCGAGTTGGTTCCAACTCAGAGTGACCCTATGTACAACAGAACTAAACACAGCGAGGTCCTGCACCATCTTCATAATTGTTGTTATGCTTGAGTCCATTGCTGCCAATAAATAGGAATATGTAAATAGGAATTTTGTCCCTATATTTTCTAAAGAATCTTATTTGACTAGAGTAGACATGAAGAGATAACAGAGAGGGGCCTATGGAACTCCCAAGAAAGGGAGATGTTGAATAACAGGAGAAAATTGCTGTTTGACTGAGGTCAATAAGACTTCAGTAAACATAGCTGAAACGAGTAGAGGGAAAGAAAGGGATTATTGTTAAATGAGTAAGGTACTGTGTGGTGTGAGGTACTTTGCATAAGCCATAGAATTTATCCTCTGTAGTGATCCTGTGCGGTCTGCATTATGACACTTCGATTACGTTTGAGGAAGTAGATTTTCACTGTTGAAATCTAATAATTTTTGAAGCCAAAAATTAATACTCATCTGATGTGTCTCCTCATCTCCATTGCAAAAAACACTGCAATGATGAGGATTTGGATTGTATGTAGACGTCAACTCCATTTGGAAGTAATAGACACATTTATCATTCTACCAAGTGTCTGTTGAAGCTGAGGACAGAGATAGAGCCACGTACCTCGGAGAAACAATAACATGCCAATGAAATGCTGAGAAAGAGCCAGACATATAGTCTGTTTTATTCTTTGTTTGTTTGCTTCTTGCTGTTTTGCACTGACTTTCTCTGACATCGGCTTCATTTTTCTCTCTTTGAAGTCTAGTTTACTCTGCTTCATTGTCCACAGGCAGAAGACTCCTGCTTCATAGATGCTGAGATATCGTATCTCCTGCTTTCAGGAGACTGTTCTGTTTTTAAGAAAGAAAATTTGACAAGCCCATCTTGGATCAATTTATTTGCCTACTCCAATTAATGTGTCACGAAATGTGTGGGTCTCTGAATATAAATATAGCTGCCAGGGCCCATTCCAGGAACCTGAGTGATACCTTGAAAAGATTTTTTTGTTCTTTTTTGTTGCTGTTGTTGTTATATTTGTTTTGTTTGTTTATAAAGGGAAGGGCAGGAAGAAGGTTAAAGGTAGAGAAACAAATGCAAAACAGAATAGAGAGAAATAACATTTTTTTCCCTAAGATTGCAAAATATTACCCCAAGGATAGTTGGATAATAGGAAGTGTTTCTTTAGTGTCTGGTAAGTTCTTTATGGAAAAAGCTTTCCCTGTAAGAATTCACATACATGGCAGAAAAATTTGAGAGCAATTTACAATAATATTTACACTATCACTTCAATTTAATCAGTTTTGTGTGCCAAATAATTTCTCGGAATTGCCAGACTATTTTCTAGCCAAACATCAATGCATAGTTACTAAAATTAGGAGGTTTCATAAATGCATCCTCCTCTTTGATTCTCAAGAAAAATTTTCTTATAAAAGATGAATACTGCGTAAAACGGAAATCAAAACGTAGCTGGAAAATGGGAAAAAAATAACCTATATTGGAAAACGCATGCACGTAAATATCTTAGGGGAGTAATACCATTAAGTGAGACACCATCATATTTTTCAGTATTTTGTGACTTGAAATTCAGTAAGCATAAGTAGAGGTTAATATATAGATTGACTCTCTAGTCTAAAAAAGACAATATCATCATGATGCAGTGTTTTATTTCTAAAATCTCATTTTCAGTCTAAGTATTGCAGGGCAATTACTTTTTCGGATATCTCAGTTTCAGAAGTGGAGAGGTTTCCTGCTGGTAAAGGTGAAAAACCCCACTGATGCAAGTTATTTCTTTATTTCTGATCAGAAATATCTTCGGCAGATAATCCCAGTAGGGTTCCAGGGTTGTGAATTGGTATTGTCATTTCTTTTCTAACCACTTCACACTATTGGGGAGAGTGGAGCAATATAGAGAAAAGGTCAGTGCTTAGATAGAGAGAAATTCACTTTGAGTAAGGGAAGAGTTTAAATTAGGAATACTGGATTCTGGGCCTACAATCTCAAAATAACAAATGCCTACTCTTGGAAATAGTTACATCATTTTTTAGAAATTGTTTAGTGCATAATTATGCGTTCATTTATTTCGTATTAAGTAGAGCTACATTTTTTTGAAAAACACATTGTATTTTAAAGTAATGAGCCAAATAATCTATTTCTGTATATAACTTCAAATAAAATATATTTCATGCAATTATATAATATTCAATAAAGGAAGTACTTTATATAGTTTATGAGAATGTATTTTCAATAAAGTTTTGAAATATTCATTTGTTGTAAATATATATATAAATGAGATGTTAATGATCTCTTGGCCAAAATTATGATTTAGTATTTAGAATGTAAATATGTTACCTATTTTGTTATATTTAAATATATATTTATATTTTTTTAAATATATTTATGTTATATTAAATATATATATATATATTTGTGGAGAATATCTGCCTCAAAAGGTATTGAACTGCATTTTTCATAATTAAAGTTTCATTTGTCTGTAAAAAGCTTGCAACTAGAAGTTCAAGAGGTTTAACAATAAGAGAAATGAAAGAAAATACTTCAAGTTAACATCACCCCATGCTTTTGTTCTTAAAAACTGAAATCTACAAACCAAATTAGCTCAATAATGCATATCATGGGGCTTTCTTTCTCCATATGAAGCATTTATTACTTGTGGAACTTTTTTAAAATAATATTTCCTGTATTCTTCCCTCCTGTTGTTATTGATTTTAGTCCCAAGATGGATTTAGAATATACACGCTTTTTATGATTAACAGTCTTGATTTGGAAATGGTGTAGTAGATTACTAGGCCTTTCCAATTATACCTCATGTAGCAAGACCTCCAGAGATTTCCAACAGAATATTATTTTTCCATTATCACTCCAATTACATCTTGAGGTTTACAAACAATAATCCTGCAGCCACTCAGTATTACATAAGAAGCCCTTCCTGCACACTGACTAAGCATACAAACAAAAGGCAAAAAATAAAATATTATCTCAGTAATATGGAAGATAGGATGTATCTGTCTTTGATATACTATGTAGAAATGGCTCTTTGATAGTTTATATTTAAGTGAGGAGCAAAATTACCCTGCAGTGAATATCTTTTCTGTGAGACACGGGCATTTGGTTCGTTCACATTTTTTTCCAGGGATGCCAGCAATAGCTTAGCAGACACAACTGTTAAAATTGCAATGAATCCAACACAATTCTCACATTTTAAATGGGCTGAATTTTATGAGCTTTTCTAATTTACTCAGTCACCATATTTTTATACATGGATATATTTCACACTAGTCAGTATACATTTCCTCAAAAGAGCCACCTTGCCATAACTCAATTTTCACCTGTTTAATTATCACCATAAACTGATTTTATCAGTTGGCCTTCATCTGGCCTCAATCATCAGTGTTTTCCTTTCATTGTACAAGACCAATTTAAAGCCTGAGAGTTTGCTGCAGAGTGGTACCTATTACTACAGATGGAGAAGAAGAAGATGCATGTTGCATGTGTTGTATATATTATTTACACAACTGTGATTTATTTGTCCATTCACTCACTTACAAAACATTTATTAAATATTGCCTCTATTCCTCGTATTTGCATGCACTTTCATTTTTGACATTAAAAGAGAAAACAATCTTATAATTGTCACAAGAGTATTGCAGAAATTCAATTTTAGCAGATGCCCATGCTAGCTAAAAACGAAGCTTTGCAGCAGGTAAATTTTAAAAATCTAGACTATAGTTAAGATTCTCCTGTAATTAGTTACATTTTTATAAATCCAGTTATTCACCTAAGAACACTGTACGTCATCTTCACTTCTTTTTTTTTTTGATTTAGTAAAGCCGACACGTTTCACAGTAGATGTTGTTGGCATCGAGTCAGCTTCGACTCATGGTGACCTTATGTATAGCAGAAAAGCACTCATGACTGGTACTGGGAGAGAGAAAGCGCTTACTATGTTTTAATATCTTATAGGTAACTGATTTGGCTATGGAATTATTTTCCATAATTTATCCTGTGTATGAGGTTTTGTGGAAGGGGGGATCTAATAAGAATAATCAAGTTATTATTAATTCCCTAGCATATAAATTACCTCCCTTCCTTTCTTGGTAATGTCTTGTTATAGATATACACTCTAACACTTTGAACAAGTGGTGTGGATTACAATTAGAACATGGTCAGAAAAAGGAATTCCTATAGAAGATATTTTCCTGTTGCATTTTGTAAAAAATGATAGATTGGATTAAAGAGTTTATTCATTTCTGTATATTGAGTTATTATGATTTATTAAGTACCACTAACATAAAAGATAAGAGTTTTTATTTGGTTTTCCCAGAAGTATAGCCAGTGCCAAGAATTCAGGTGCAAGTGATTTATTTAGAAAATGTTCCAGGAGAAGCTATTAAGGAAGAAGGGGAGGTAGGGTAAAGAAGGAGAAGAAGCCACGGAAGTGCCAGACTCAATCAAGTGCACTATGGAGAATAAATGATCCCGCAGAATTTGTTCTGCATCAAGTCGAAAGAGTTGGGCTCTTGTACTCCCACACTCATCAGTCATTGGGCTACAAGACCACCACAGGACTGGAGTAGTGAATATATAAAACTCTTGGTCAGTTCATGCCAGGCAGTTCCATCATCCATGGGCAACTTTGAAGGTCATAGATATAAATCAAAACACAGAGAAGGTGGAAGAGAATGGGCTTACAAAGCTGGTCAAAGGAATCAGAGGCGATCTGGTTGGGACAACTTCAATGTTCCATACAGTTTGAGCACTGGCTCAAACCCACTTGCTTTTCACATTCAGTTTATTTGATCCTGCAACAGCTTCTTCAAGATTATAATTGGTTACAATTTTGGGGAAATACAAAGAGAGGAGGATTATTGGGCTGATACCCTAGCCCCTGTTGCTGCAGTTGT
Source organism: Dugong dugon (assembly GCA_030035585.1). Taxonomy (NCBI): domain Eukaryota; kingdom Metazoa; phylum Chordata; class Mammalia; order Sirenia; family Dugongidae; genus Dugong; species Dugong dugon. The sequence goes on along the minus strand of CM057473.1, from coordinate 26,861,576 downwards.
TCCTGAGATCATTACTTATACTTATTATTTTCCTCTTCTATCATCCACTCCAGATTCCTCACTTTTAGCTGGTACTTTTGCTTGTCTAGATGGCTTGCCTGATGAGATGACCAGAACTTCATCCCTAAGGTATAGGAGTCTCTGGGTACCATGACTTTATAGGTCCATGGTTGATGCAAGTTCTGATTCACAGTTAAAACTGGGCATGGGAGCGCCACATGATGCCACAGATAGTCATATGAATGTTGACTTAGTTTCCTAGAACTGCCTTAAAAAAAACACTAAAAAGTGAATGGCTTTAAAGAACAGAAATTTATCATCTCACAGCTCTGGAGACTAGAAGTCCAAATGCAGAAGCCTGAAAGGATTGTGCTCTCTCTCTGCCTGCTCTAGGGGAAGATCCTTCCTTGTCTCTTCCTGTTTATGGTTGCCCCTGGTGTCCCTTAGCATTCCTTGGCTCGTAGATGTATTTTTCACATAGTGTCTTCCTCTTGTGTGTGACTCTGTGTCTATTCTCCTTTCTTGCAAGACACTACTCAGAAGGGATTATGACCAACCATACTCCAGTATGACCTTACAAACGTAGCTGCCTTATGTTGCTTCCAAAACCTAAAGAAGGTTAACAAATGCTGTGCCTCTTTCTTAGTAATAGGAGACAAGGTTATTATACAAAGGACTTGAGTGGGGAAAGTTCTTTTTTTTCTTCAAATATAGAAATGAGTAGGAAGACAATATAGTAATGGTTTAGGTACAAAATAATTCGATATTTTATGAATGATTTACCAATTTCATATTTTAAATTTTTATTTTGTTATTTATTCATTTATTTATTCAATCATTCAAAGAATAAACACCAACTGGTAGAATTTCTTCCCTGTCGTCGTCTGCCTTTTCCTTTATATACAGTGTCCTGAAGATTTAGTAAATGATCATGGAACTTTCATTAAACCTTGACTTAAGTGGAATAATTATTCAATTTTGCACTCAAGCCTCCCATAATTCCCAAGACATCATGAGTACCAGCGTTTCAACCAAGCCTCACATACCTTTGTACTACTAAACACTGTAAAAAACTGTACGTACGGCAGTGTGTAATAAAAATACTTATGATCTTTCTTCTAACTTATAACTGTGTTTTGAGATATTATTAATGAATACTGATATTGATAAAAATAGTTATGAGAGTAAAATATGTTTATGTTTATTAATTTGGTTAACATATATTAAGCACCTACTCTGCAAAGCACTATGTTAGTGGAATTGCAGTATATACATATTTTTTTTATTTTAAAGGTTAATGTTTTGAGGGAAAAAATAAAATTATTAGACAAACCTAAAATTTTGCAGTGATATAGACAGTTTTTGATGGAAGAAGAAAACTTATTTACACAAGAATCAAGGACATATGGTTTTAATTTGATGATTTTAAAACAAACAAACAAACAAAAACTATTGCCGTCGAGTCAATTTTGACTCATAGTGACCCTATAGGACAGAGTAGAACTGCCCCATAGGGTTTCTAAAGAGCAGCTGGTGGTTTCAAACTGCCAACCTTTTGGTTAGCAGCCGAACAATTAACCACTGTGCCACCAGGGCCCCAAATTTTGATGACAGTAAGTTAATATATAATCAAATACGTTTTTTATTCTTCATGCAGTAAAAAAAGATAAAATTCACTTTTCACATATATTTTATTTCTATAATGAATTGAAGTCTAGTGCACTGTGTTATTGAGTACTGCCATTTTCTGACTAAACCAGGATAGGCTCACAATGACTTGAAACTTGCCCATTATTCTTAATAATATTGTTATTTACAGAATCCCTGGGTGATGCAAATGGTTAATCCACTTGGCTGTTAATAGAAAGCGTAGAGGTATGAGTCCACCTACAGGCACCTCAGAAGAAAGGCTTGGTGATCTAGTTCTGAAAAATCAGCCACAGAAAACCCTATGGAGCACAGTTCTACTCAGACAAACATGGTGTCTCAAAGCTTTGGAGTCAACCCAACAGCAACTGGTTTGGATTATAATAATTTAAATCTTGTAAAAGCATCTTCCTTCACTTACCTTTTACCTCTTGCTAAGATTTTAAATATGGACCAGTTAGCAGAGGAATAAATAGACATCTTGTGTTATCAGATACTTTTAATATGAATCATTATAGTAAACCCTTTGTGGATTATCATAGTCTTTATGTAAGTATCAGGAAATATAAACACCTGGCATACTTTCAGTAATGCTAAAATACATAATTGGAAATTTCATAAATCTCCTTACATTGACTTTTTTAGGATTAAGAAAACAGATAAAATTAAAGATAATCTAGAATCCATTTTATCCATATATAGACCTATGTGAAATGATTTCTTTTATCTGAGTGCTGGAAAAGTATAAATCAACTTTTTATTAGTGTTGCTATGTGTTTGATCCTACCCAACCACTATTTTTGACAATTTTTCTCATATTTGAAATGGATTTTTATAGCTATCATGTTATTTCATACTATCAGTTTTGTCTCAAATGTCATATTTCTAAAAGATTGATCAATAAAAATATTAATATATTATCAATAAATGAAAACACACTCTGAAAGCTATGAAGAAAATTATCTAATAAAAATTAATAAAAGACAGAAAATGGAATTGTATCTCAATTACTCGATTTTAACCCACAAATAATCATAGCCTACACCACTGATTAGAAGTAATTTTCTTGAGCATTATTTTTCAGTAATAGGATTTGACATCTTTGTAGTCATAAAACTTAATCAAGATACAGATATAGAAATGGATACAGCAGTAGAATTCACTAATTCATTTAACAAACTTTTTTCTGTTATCTAGACACTTTACCAGATTCAAAATACATACTCCCTGCCCTCCAGAAGGTTGTAATAATGGAGGAGGTATAAAGGTATAATTAAAATGTTGCATAAAATATGAAACAGCATAATTATCTATAAATAATGGTGTGAGAAAGTAGTAGGTATTTAAGTCTACCAGGAAAGTTCAAGAAGTGTTTACAAAGAAATTAAATTTAAAGCTCTAAAATTACAGAAGAATAAATTTACCAAGAAAGATTGTGGGTATAGGGAAAGTATGTTAGCCATGGAGGAGAAATACACACAGCATCCAGCAAAGGACTGATAGACTGAAAGTAGCTCAATAGTGTTGAAATACAAAATGTAGTGTGTGCAGCTACAAGATTTGAGGCTGGAGATGTAGACAGGAGTGTGCCAGAAGGAAGCATCCGCATTATGGAATACCAGGAGGAGACCTTTAAAAATAAGTTTAAGTGTAAATGAAGAGAAAATTGATGGCCATGTATAATATTTTCCATCTTTAATAATCCTGTCTTACCATCTCAAAATACAACCCATGGGTAATTAATCTACCCTTCTTTGGGTATCTATGGACCTGTGATGGTTAATATTCCATGTCAACTTGGCTAGGCTATGATTCTCACTGTTTTGACAGACATTACATAATCATATCTCATTTTGTGATCTGATGTGAGCAGCCAATCAGTTAGAAAAAGCATTTCAGTGGGGTGTGGCCTGTACCCATGCTATAACCTGACATTCTGACAAAGTTTTCTATCTCTAGACCCTGAATCTGACCTCTGATTCTTCGGATGTAAGCCAGTAGAAGTCTCTATCCTGTCACCTAATCTGCAGATTTTGGGTTCACCAATCCCTGCAGTCCCGTAAGCCAGCAGAGGCCTCCAGCCTGTCTCCTGAATTGCAGGTTTCAAGTTCATCAGGCCCTGCAACCATGTGAGGCAGCAGAATTTGTCAGCTTGTCGTCTGACCCACAGATTTGGGACTTGCCAGCCACCACATTGCCTAAGCTATTTCTTCACAATTTTGTGAGCTATTTTCTTTAAGTAAATGTCTCTCTATGTATCTATATATGCTTCGCTGGTTTTGCTCCTCTACAGAACCCAGACTAAAACAAGACACTTCTCTTTAATTTAGGTAGATTTTGTAACTGCTTTGACTGGTTGAATATCACAGAAGTGACACTGCACCACTTTCAGGGCTCAGGTCATAAGGGACTGGAAACTTCCATTTCGTGTCTCTTGAAATACACACTTTTGGATCCCTGGGCTCCCACATAAGAAGACTGATTATCCTACTGACGAGACCATATGGAAAGACTCTAAGACAGCACAGAGAGGAAGAGGGATTCAGCTGAGCCCAGTCTACCCAAAGTCCCTGCTAAGGTTCCAGAAATGTGATTGAAGCTCTCTTGGACCTGCCAGACTAACCCATCTGCCAGCAGTGAACCTAGAGGTAGAATTCAACAGTTGATTTAAGTCACTGAGTATTGAAATGGTTTTATAGGACAATAAATAACCAGCATACAGCTCTCTGTCTCCTTTCTCTTAATTTTGTTAATGCGTTCTAATTAGACATGAAACCCTGCCACTCCACAGAGATCCCTCTTATCAAAATTGACAGACACCAATATCTTATTTAATTCAAAGGTCAGCTCCAAAATCAACTTATTCAGCTTTCACCAGGGGTCAGTACAGTTACTCCTTCCTTTCTCAAAGCACTTGCTTTATGTTGCTGCCAGAATGGCGTACTCTCTGCTGTTTTCTTCGACCTCTCTGGATGCTGTTCTTCCTCAGTCTCCTCACTCTTCTTTTTCCCAAAACTCTAAATGATGGAATACCAGAGACTCAGGCTTTTCCAGCTTCACTTGTTTCCTAAATGATCTTTGATAGTCCCTTGCCTTACGGTGATATCTATAAATTCTATATTACTGAAATTATGAATATTAATTAATTGATAAATCCCACATTACTATATCCTGCACTGGTTTTCTCCTGAAATCTAGCTACATTTTTTTTCCAAATTCTCCTTAAGACTTGTCTATTGGTGTCCAGTAAGCATATCAAACTTATAACCAGAGCAGAATCAATATGAGTACCCCTCATCTTTAAGCTATTTGCTTAGGCCAAAATAAGAGAGGCATTCATGATACTTATCTTTCCCTCATACTCTACATGCAATTTGTTAGGCAATATTCACCCTAGTTTTGATACATTATTCTGAATTCAACCAATTTTCACCATCGCTAACATCACCATTCATTCAGACCAAGTCATTATCTTTTTTTTTTCTGAGAATTACAGTAATGTCCTAACAAGGTTTTGTGACTTTTCTTTTTTAAAGTCTGTTCTCCATACAACTAGAGTGGTATTTTAAAAATATAGACTAGATTATACTCTTCTACTTCTTGCCTGACATAGTTTCCTACCACATTTAGAATACAATGCAAACTCCTTACCTTGAGAAATCCAGACTCATCTGACCCTTCTTTTCTCAGTAACCTCATCTACCTCTTTCTTCATTCACTCCTCACCAGCCACACTGTCCTTCTAAAAGCTATGAACATCTTTCCCACCTAAGGGTTTTCTTGGTTTTATTTTTCGTCATGGTAACATTTTTTCCAGAAGATCATCACAATGATCACTCTTTCATTTCTCACGTCTCTACCCAAACATGTCCTCCACAGAGAACTCCTCCATATCCATATTATTTAAAATAACGTCACTGCACATCGCTCACTTGTTATGCTAAGTATATTGTTATTGCACTGAGGAAAATTTAAAGTTTTTAATATATTTTGGGCATTGCCTTAGCACTTAATATTTTTTGAGTATATGTACATATATAGTTTATTATCTATGTCTTTGATTGTATGTGAACTGTCAATGACAGAGCCACACTACTCTTATTCTCTGCTGATTTTATCCTGTACCTGCAGCAGTACCTGGCTCTCAGTAAGTTCTTTATAAATACATGCTGAATAAACGTATAATTGAGTCAATAGACAAGTCAAAGAATAAAATGATCATCAAAGCTTAATAGTTAAGATCTATTATAATGGGTGTTCACAAACATTAATTCAACTTTTGGGGCACACACAAAACAAGCAAACACACCAAAAAAAAAAAAAAAAGCCCTAAAAAAAAAAGAAACAACAACAACAAAAATAGAGACCTGCACAAAATAAGAGAGAATGAGTAAGTTAAATAGTTGATGGTTTGTAACTAAGCTGGCATTAAATAAGTTCATGCCCAGAAGTTAGCTGAAAAAGAAGAGGTTATTGTTCCCTTGTATCTCCCAGCCTCAGCTCCAATGAATCATAGGGAGACCTTCTCATTTTGCTAAGTTTATAATTCCAATGTCTTTTCACACTTTTTGTTGTTCTCTATAAATGGTAGCCAAGCACTTCCTCTGGAGCTCAGTCAGAGCACAATGATTTGTTCCAATGGGGAGGGAATCCTGACTGTTTAGAGTTAATGACAGACATTGTTGGATTCTCCTCCATGGGAACTTTCTCAAAGTTTTGTTTATAACATATTCTTTAAACCACGTATTAAGAAATAATTCAGCAAGTGTGTATAGAGTGCCTACCATATGCTAGACCTCTTTAAAATGTTGAAAAGCAAGGATGTCACTTTAAGGACTAAGGTGCACCTAACCCAAGCCATGGTATTTTCAACCCCCTCATATGCATGTGAAAACTGGAAAATGAATAAGGAAACTGAAGAAGAATTGACGCCTTTGCATTATGGTGTTGGCAAATAATATTGAATATACCATGATGGTCATAAGAATGAACAAATCTGTCTTGGAAGAAGTATGGCCAGAATGCTCCTTAGAAACAAGGATGGCAAGTCTTCGTCTCACATACTTTGGATGTGTTCTCAGGTGGGACCAGTCCCTGGAGAAGAACATCATGCTTGGTAAAGTGGAAGGTCAGAGAAAAATAGGAAGACCCTCAAAAAGATGGATTGACACAGTGGCTGCAACAATGGGTTCAAGCATAATAATGATGGTGAGGATGGCGCAGGACCGTGCAGTGTTTCATTCTGTTGTACACAGGCTTGCTATGAGTAGGAACTAACTCAATGGCACCTAACAGCATCAACAACCATATGCTAGAGACATCAGATGCTGAGTACAGAGCAAACAAAACCCATTGCTGTCGAGTCGATTCCAACTCCTAACAACCCTATAGGACAGAGTAGAGCTGCCCCATACAGTTTCCAAGGAGCAGCTGGTGGATTTGAACTGCTGACCTTTTGCTTAGCAACTGACTTAAAAAAAAAAAAAAAAAGTCCTCGTCTTCCAGAAGCTTACTTTCTAAAGGAAGGAGTCAAACAAAATACAGTGGTATGCCAAGTGATGGTGAATTTCTTGGAGAAAATGCGTAAGATGAAGAAGGGCAGGGTGTTCACGTGGATGCTCTTTTGTACGGGCTGATAGAGCAATAAAGCATAATTCAAGTCAATCTGCCTATAGAAATGTCTTTATATGTGACTTAATATTATGCGCATAGAAACGTACCTTCTACTAGTAGCTAGTTTTGTATATATTTATATATAATATGTGTGTGTGTGTAATAATTAATATGTTTACAATGTTCAAACAGAGTGGAAATCTTGCTCCTCATTCTGTCCTTCATTTCTTTGTTCCCACTCAACCACCATCACACTTTTTTTTTTCCTGTTATGTGTGTGTCTTCATAATTATTTTATGCCAACACAGGCAAATACAAACACATATTTTTACTTTCATCCTTTTATATAAAAGTTATCATACTACATATAGGGGTCTCAAGGTGGCACAGATGGTTTGCACTTAACCACTAACCTAAATGTTGGTCGTTCAAAACCACCCAGTGGCACAGTAGAAAGACCTGGAGATTTACTTACATAAAGATCACAGCCAAAAAACCCTATGGAGCAATTTTACTCTGTAATATATGGGGTTCCCATGAGTCAGAGTTGACTTGAAAGCAATGGGCTTTTTGTTTGTTTGTAGTTTTTTTTACATATTACATTACATATGGTTTTTTTCTGTGCTTTATTTTTTCATTTTATGTAAATTATCATTATTCTCCTATAAATAAATAGAATCTTTCCTCATTCTTCTTTAGCACTACTCAATATTATTCCATATGAATGTGCCGTAATTTAATTAACTAGTCTTCTGTTGATAGACATTTGGGTTGCTTCCAATTTTCTGCTATTACAAACAATGCTGCAGTAACTGACCTTGAGCATTTGTCTTCTGCATGTGTGCTAAGAGTATCTGAAGGATTAATTCCCAAAAGCAGCACTTCTCCAGGTCACAGGGTATATGAATTTATTATATTTATAGATATTACCAAATATTTCCCCACAGGTAGGATGCCAGTTGATAGCTCCACCAGTAATATATGAGTGTTCTTTCTCCCCAGCCTTGCCAACAGAATGTATTACCAAACTTTGTGATTTTTTTTAAATCTTTTTTTAATTGTACTTTAGGTGAAGGTTTACAGAACAAACTAGTTTCTCATTAAACAGTTAGTACACATATTGTTTTATGATATTGGTTACCAACTCCACGACCTGTCAACACTCTCCGTTCTCAACCTTGGGTTCCCTATTACCAGCTTTCGTCTCCTTTGTTGCCTTCTAGTCCTTGACCCTGGGATGGTGTGCCTTTTTAGTCTCGTTTTGTCCTATGGACCTGTCTAATCTTTGGCGAAAAGGTGAATCTCAGGAGTGACTTTATTACTGAGCTAAAAGTGCGTCCTTGTGACCCAGTCTCAGGGTTTCTCCAGTCTCTGTCAAGCCAGTAAGTCTGGTCTTTCTTGTGAGTTAGAATTTTGTTGTACATTTTTCTCCAGCTCTGTCTGGGACTGTCTATTGTGATCCTTCTCGGAGCAGTCAGTGGTGGTAGCTGGATACCATCTAGTTGTGCTGGACTCAGTCTGTTGTAGGTTCTGGTGGTTGTGATCCATTAGTCCTTTGGACTCATCTACCCCTTGTGTCTTTGGTATTCTTCATTCTCCCTTGCTCCTGTCAGGGAGAGATCAGTGGAGTATCTTAGATGGCCACTCACAGTCTGTTAAGACTCCAGATGCTACTCACCAAAGTATAATGTAGAACATTTTCTTTATAAACTATGTTATGCCAGTTGAGCTAGATGTTCCCCAAGACCATGGTTCCCACAGCCTACAGCCCAGTAATTCGGTCCCTCAGGGAGTTTGGATGTTTCTCTGCAGTTTGCATGATCTTGCTTGTACAGGTTGTGCTGGCTTTCACTGTTTTACCCTTCACCAAAGTTACTACTTACTTACTGTCTATTTAGTGTTTTTCCATACTCACCCCTCCTCTCCCTCGTAAACATCAAAGATTATTTCTTTTTGTGTGTAAACCTCTTCATGAGTTTTTATAGTAGTGGTCTCATACAATATTTGTCCTTTTGTGATTGACTTATTTCATTCAGTATAATGTCCTCCAGATTCATCCATATCGTGAGATGCTTCGCAGATTCATCATTGTACTTTATCATTGCATAGTACTCCATTGTGTGTATGTACCATAGTTTGTTTATCCATTCATCTGTTGATGGGCATCTAGGTTGTTTCCATCTTTTACTATTGTGAACAATGCTGCAATGAACATGGGTGTGCATATGTCTATTTGTGTGACAGATCTTATTTCTCTAGGATATATTCCTAGGAGTAGGATTGCTGGATCATGCAGTATTTCTATTTCTAGATTTCTAAGGAAGCACCATATAGTTTTCCAAAATCGTTGTACCATTTAGCATTTCCACCAGCAGTGCATAAGAGTTTTGATCTCCCTGCAGCCTCTCCAACTTTTGTTATTTTCTGTTATTTTTTTTTTAATTCGTGCCAGTAATGCCGGGATGAGATGGTATCTCACTGCGGTTTTGATTTGCATTTCTCTAACGGCTAGTGATTGCGAGCATTTCCTCATGTGTCTGTTGGCCACTTGAATGTCTTCTTTGATGAAGTGTCTGTTCATTTCCTTTGTGCATTTTTTAACTGGATTATTTTTCTTTTTGTTGTAGATGTGTTGGATGTTGTTGCAGATTTTAGAGACTAGAGCTTTGTCTGACTTGTAATGTCCAAAAATTTTTTCCAGTCAGTAGGTTCTCTTTTTACTCTTTTGGTGAAGTCTTTTGATGAGCATAAGTGTTAAATTTTTATAAGATCCTAGTTATCTAGCTTATCTTCTGGAGTTTTTGTGTTGCTTCTTATGGTTTGTATCCTGTTAATGCCATGTATTCGGGCCTCTAACATTGATCCTATTTTTTCTTCTATGAACTTTATAGTTTTTGGCTTTATACTCAGGTCTTCAATCAATTTTTAATTAGTTTTTGTGTATGGTGTGAGGTATGGATTCTGTTTCATTTGTTTGCAGATGGATATCCAGTTTTGCCAGCACCATTTGTTAAAAAGACTGTCTTTTCCCCATTTGATGGAATTTGGACCCTTGTAGAAGATCAGGTGACCATAGAAGGAGGGATTTACATCTAGGTTATCAATTCTCTTCCACTGGTCAATGAATCTGTCCTTGTACCAGTACCAGGCTGTTTTGACTACTGTAGCTGTATAGTAGGTTCTGAGGTCAGGTACTGTGAGTCTTCCTACTTTATTCTTCTTCTTCAACAGTGCTTTACTTATCTGGGGCTTATTCCCTTTCCATATAAAGTTAATGATTAGTTTTTCCATTTCTTTAAAGAATGTTGTTGGTATTTGGATCAGGATTGCATTGTGTTTGTAAATTGCTTTGGGTAGAATTGTCATTTCACAATGTTGAGTTTACCTATCCATGAGCACAGTATGTTTTTCCATTTGTGTAGATCTCTTTTGGTTCCTCATAGTGTTTTGTATTTTTCTTTGTATAGGTCTTTACATTCCTAGTTAGATTTATTCATAAGTATTTAATTTTTGTAGTGGCTATTATAAATAGTATTGTTTTCCTGATTTCCTTCTCATCGCTCTCTTTACTGGTGTATAGGAACCTAACTGATTTTTGTATGTTTATCTTGTGTCCTGCTACTCTGCTGAATCTATTAGTTCTAGTATTTTTCTCATGGAGTCTTTTGGGTTTTCTATGTATACTATCATATCATCCACAAATAAGGACAGTTTTACTTCTTCATTACCAATTTGTATGCCCTTTATTTCTTTTTCTTGCCTTATTGCTCTAGCTAGGGCTTCCAGCACAATGTTAAATAGGAGTGGTGATAAAGCTCATCCTTTTCTTGTTCCTGTTCTCAAGGGGAATGTTTTCAGCCTCTCTCCATTAAGAATGACGTTGGCTGTTGGTTTTGTATAGACGCCCTTTATTATGTTGAGAAATATCCCTTCTATATATATTTTATTGAGAATTTTTATCAGGAATGGGTGTTGGACTTTGTTGAATGCCTTTTCTGCATTGATTGAGATGATCATGTGATTCTTTTCTTTCCTTTTATTTACGTGGTGGATTACGTTGATTGATTTTCTAATGTTGAACTATCCTTGCATATGTGGTATGAATCCTACTTGGTCATGGTGTATTATTTTTTTGATATGATGCTGAATTCTGTTGGTTAGAATTTTGTTGGGAGTTTTTGCATCTATATGCATGAAAGATATTGGTCTGTAATTTTATTTTTTTGTGTGTGATGTCTTTGTCTGGTTTTGGTATCAGGGTTATGTTGGCTTCATAGAATGAATTCAGAAGTATTGCTTCCTTTTCTATGTTCTGAAATAGTTTAGTAGTACTGGTGTAAGCTCTTCTCTGAATGTTTGGTAGAATTCTCCAATGAAGCCATCGGGGCCTAGGGTTTTTTTGGGGGGAATTTTTTAATTACCTTTCCAATCTCTTCTCTTGTTATGGGTCTGTTCAGATTTTCAACATTCATTTTGTGTTAGAGTAGGTAGTGTGTGTCTAGAAATTTGTCCATTTCCTCTATGTTTTCAAATTTATTGGAGTATAGTTTTTCATAATATTCTGTTATGATTCTTTTTATTTCATATGGGTCTGTTATAACATCCCCCATTTCATTTCTTATCTGGGTTACTTGTGTCCTCTCTTGTTTTACTTTTGTCAGTTTGGCCAGTGGTTTGCTGGTTTTGTTGATTCTCTCAAAGAACCAACTTTTGGTTTTGTTGATTCTTTCCATTGTTTTTCTATTCTCTATTTCATTTATTTCTGTTCTGATCTTTATTATTTCCTTTCTTCTGGTGGCCGTGGGCTCCTTTTGTTGTTCTCTATTTGTTGGAGTTCTGTAGCTAATGTTTGGATTTTGTCCCTGTCTTCTTTTTTGATGTTTGCATCTATTGCTATAATTTGATCTCTGAACTCTGCTTTTGCTGTGTCCCAAAGGTTTTGTTATGATGTGTTTTCATTCTTGTTTGATTTTAGGAATTTTTTGATTCCATCTCCGATTTCTTCTATTACTCAGTGGTTTTTAAGCAGGATGTTACTCAGTTTTTATGTAATTGATTCTTGTTCCTTACTCTTCCTGCTGTTAATGTCTACTTTCATAGTGTTGTGGTCAGAGAAGATACTTTGTATTATCCCAATGTTTTTGATTTTGTAGAGGGTCACTCTCTGGACTAAGATGTGGTCTATTCTGGAGAATGTTCCATGTGCATTGAAAAAGAATGTGTACGTTGCATCTTTTGGGTGGAGTGTTCTATATATATCTATGAGGTCAAGTCTGCTGATTGTGCTCTTTAGGTCTTCTGTATCTTCACTGATTTTCTTTCTAGATGTTCTGTCCTTTACCAAGAGTGGTGTGCTGAAGTCTCCTACTATTATAGTGGAACTGTCAATTTCTCTTTTCTGTGCTGTTAGAGTTTGTTTTATGCATTTTGGAGCCCTGTCATTGGGTGCATAGATATTTATTATGGTTATGTCTTCATGGTGGATCATTTCTTTAATCACTGTATAGTGCCCTTCTTTCTCTTTTATGGTGGATTTTGTTTTAAAGTCTAGTTTGTCTGAGATTAGTATTGCCACTCCTGCTCTTTTTTGGTAGCTGTTTGCTTGAGATATTTTTTTCCATCCTTTGATTCTTAATAAATTTCCATCTTTGTTTCTAAGGTGTGTCGCTTGTAGACAGCATATTGATGGTTTCTGTTTTTTAATCCATTCTGTCCCTCTCAATCTCTTTATGGGTGCATTTAGGTCATTTACATTCAGTGTAAATGTAAATTCTGTGTTTTCTGTTTTCTCCTGTTCTGGAACTCCAATCACTCACAAATTTTTGCTTTTGATTGTATCCCACATAATTGTCAGGGTTTGTTCATTTTTCTTCTTTCTTCTTTCTGACCTTTCCTCAGAGTTGTAGCCAAGTGTTTGTCCTCAATTTCACTGATCCTGTCTTCCATCATTTCAAACCTGCTGCTCAGCCCTTCTACAACACTGTCCATTTCTGATATCTTGTTGTTTATCTTTTGGATCTCTAATTGTTATTTTTGTATGATTTCTAGTTGTGAATTCATTTTGGCATTTTGTTCTTGCATCATTTTCCTGAACTTTTCCATTTTTTTGTCTGTATTTTCTATAAATTTGCATGCCTTTTCCATGAATTTGTCTATTTTTTCCACATTTTTGTCTGATTTTTGCTTCAACTGTTGGATAGTTCTAAGAATTAGAGACTTGAATTCCCTATTAGGTAGTTCTAGCATCTTTTCTTCTATTAGAAAGTCATCTGATGTTTTATTTTGGATGCTTACTGCAACAATCCATCCTGTTTTTTTATGTCTGGATATTGTCTGCTGTCTTTAGGACCTTCAGTACTTATTTTCTTTGTTTATTGATCATAAGTTTGTTTGTTTCATCCTGCTTTTTTGTTTTATTTGGTTATGTGTCAGCAGGTGAGCTGTGAGTTCTTTGTTATTTACTCATCTGTGGTCATGATTCTTTTCACCTCCTTGTCCAATAGGCAGTGCCAGTCACTCAGCTATGGCTCAGCAGAGCAGGTCCAGCTGATGGGGAGGTGCTAGGATGGTTTGTTTGTGGAACATACTGGGGCCGACAGGGCTGGCCTGGGATCATGCAGGGCAGGTTCTGGTAGGCTGTACCTTTGCTGCTTAGGGGTGTGATATTCAGTGCACAGTGCAGATAGGCAGGAGGGAGGGAGGAGGTTGTGATGTGTGGAGCTAAGCTGAGTATGGGAAAGAAAAGAGAAACAGGAGCCAAAAAAAAAAAAGTTCTAAGGGAGCCTGCCTTGGAGTGGAGAGGTGAGAAACCAAGAAATTAAGAAAAATAAAAAGGAAAAAAGAAATAAATATTAAAAAAAAAAAAAAAGAGAGAGAGAGAAGAAATGCCTCCAGGGATCCCACCAGTGACGGGGAAGTGGTTCCCAGGCCTCGGGGCACAGCTCATCTAGTAGAGGCAGAGATGGCACACAGCACCAGGTATTCAGGGACAGAAAAAGAAGATAAGTAGTCACTAGAAACTGAGAAATGAAGAAAAACAAAAAGGAAAATAGGAAAAAGAAAGAAATGTCCCTAGGGATCCCACTGGTGTGGCTACACAGACCAAAGAAGTGGCTCCCAAGTAGCACAGCACAACACGGCTAGAAGGGGTGGAGATGGCACACAGGGCCAGGTATTCAGGAAACAGGATAAAACAGTAAGTAGAGAGAGACAAGAAACCAAAAAATAAAGGAAAAAAAAAAAAAAAGAGTCCCCAGGAATCCTAGCAGTGTGGTAGCACAGATCAGAAAGCAGTTCCCCAGCTGAGCGGTGCTTCACAGCCTGTCAAGAAGAAGCAAAGATGACACACAGAGCTAGGTGTTGAAGAGAAAGGAAGGGGAGGAGGTGAGAGGCAGGGAAGAAACCAAGAAGCCGCAAAAAGCGATACTAGCATCAACTAAATGGCACTGAAGGAGCCAGCCAGTGTGGGCAGGATGAATCCAACTTGCACCAAGCCAGAGCCTTCTGGCCAAGTGACTGTGGTCACTGGGAAGCAGCAGGGGGTGAGCAGGGGGAGGAAAGGTAGGGAGTGGGAAAGCGAGTTACCAGGTGCTCTGTCTCCTGCTAGGAGATCCGAGAATCTGCTTTCTCATACTCCCTGTCCACTGATCTCTGACAGGAGTCCTAGATGGTGAATCCATGCTGCATTAGCTGATAAGGAACCTCTGCTCATATCTCTCCTTGCTCTCTGTTCTCTGTCAGTTTCTTATTCCATTTGGTGCTTGATTGAGTTCTTTTTCTCTTCATTTGACACTTAGGGTTCCAGGATTGGCGTTTGTCTCTGTTTTACTTAGTGTTTTGGGTCTTTGCTGTGGTGCTTCTGTCTATAGTGCCATTTTGGCTCCACATCCCCAAACTTTGGGATTTTTGCTTAATAAATAGGAATAGCATAGTATCTCAGCGAAACTGTTATTTGTATTGTTCTTTTATGAATGAGGTTAGGGATACCCTTAATAACAATTTAGAAACTAGGAGAACCCTGCTTTCCTTAATGGATTAGTTCCGAGTGAATCTCCATTTGCACATGCTGCTTGTACCTGATCAAGGCAGTCTATGTTTGATGCAATACGCTTAAGTCATTAAACCTCGATTAATATTTTTTCAAAAAGATAATAACTTTTTATTCAAGAAAGTTTGCTTATTTATATTATGCATAAAAACATCAGAAACAAACTTTAAAATTAAATTAAAAATAAGTGCTATTAACATATAATAGAGACTAACAAATGACGAGAGAAAAATCTCTAAAGAAAATGGAGTTGAAGATTGAAACTAGATATAGAAATAAATATGTTAAGCAATAGGTAATAAACTAGTCAAAAGAGCTATCAGGAATGCAAATACATATTTTCATTTTCTACCTGATCAAATGCAGAAATATTACAGAGGAAAAGAAAAAAAAATTAAGGAGATGCATTTCAAGAACATGTAGTGACATTCAAAATGTTATCTTAATGTGATAAAATTTCTTATCAGAACAGATTAAAATGTGATATGCACCAATCACACAGTTAATAAATAAAGATCATAATTTCTCCCTGCCCTATGATTTCAGGTTTTATACAGTCAATTGAATTTAGGAAGCTTTCTTCATCTATGCATCTCTACTTTCTCAAAAATACCATCTATTGTTTCCTGCAATGATAAGTATGTGGATATCATTTAGAACACAGATCTTCCAAATGTATTTGCTGATATTAAATAATTAGTCAAGCCGAAAGTCTTCTGCAGACAATTAAAATTCCCTATCCTGGGAGAAAGTAGAAGCTTAGAATACAGACATAATCAAAGTAGTTATATGCTATTGAACCCGTACAACAACAAATACAACAGATGGGACACATCAGTCTACTTGACCACATGGGCACAAGCTGGCAGGTCTGACTTATGGAGGAGCACAGGTGAACATAGCCATCTACTCTCAAAAGGCAACAGAATCGTAAGTCTATCTTCAAGGAAATGTTGAAATTATATTGTGATTCTTACAGAACTTAGAGTACTGTCGAGTCGATTCCAACTTATAGCAACCCTATAGGACAGAATGAAAATGCCCTATGGAGTTTCCAAGGAGCTGCTGATGGATTCAAACTGCTGACGTTATGGTTAGCAACCAATCTCTTAACTACTACACCACCAGGGCTCCTTAGTTCTCATCTATAATAGATATATATATCTATTAAACTCTGGAGGCAGGTAAAAAGCAAGTATGATTGTAAAGCCAAACCTGAAGTGTGTGTGTGTGTGTGTGTGTGTGTGTGTGTGTGTGTGTGTGTGTTTTCTAATCTTTGCTTTTATAAGCTTCTAAAACCTCAATAATGTAAGTATATTTTAAAAAAATACTAATTATAACTGAGACACATAAATTTTTTTAGGATAAAACCAAGATACATATTAAGTATGAATTCTGTTGCTAACCCCTTGGATCAGACCACATGGCATGCAGAAAGAGAAACTTCCATCAGAAGAGATTCCACAGAGCCTCGTCGGTCTGATGATGTAAGCTGATCAACTGGTGGACGGTTGCGAGTTGTGGGAGCTTTGGGTGCTGACTCAAACCTACAAATTGTTTCATGTTTTTTGAGAGTTATTAAGAGAGTAAATTCTCCAATCTGAATAATTAAGGAGCTGTAACACTAGTAGAAATCCCCTTCTCTTCCCATCTCAGAAAAAGTAGCCAGCACTGGTGGTTGCAGAGGGGGGGGAATGAAATCTAGATTGGCAGAGACCAAAAGGTGAAACTTCAGAGGCAACTAGGGTCAAAGGGGAAAAGCAGCTGCTAATGAAGAGTTCCAGGGGGCTGAATAAAGAGCAGTCCCTGAAGGTCACAGCAGAAAATTATAAATAGCTTTCAAGGAAACTAGGCCTGCCATCCCCAGCATTCCCAGGAAAATGGTGTGCAGTTATGGGGCTTGAGTGTCAATTGACATTTGATAGTGCTCAGGGCCAAAGGTTATTTTCTTTACCAGTAAGATTTTTACTCATCCTTTTCTTAGTACTCTGCTAATCTGCTGTGCCCTGGAGAAAGAAAATTTATACTAAATGAAATAGATATGCCCAGAATCATAGTTCACACTTTACCAAATAAGGTAATTTGCATTTCTTTGCAGCTACTGGAGACAAACACGCAGAGTATTTTTAATGTAAGGCTTTCTGCTGCCCATTATTAAGAGAAGCATGACAGGACATTAAAAGAAGGAAATTACAGAAAGGGGAAGCTACACAATTTACTAATTCTTAGAGTTATGTGCACAGTTTCTCAGTTTCTGAATTTATCAGATGGTAAATGGATCTCATCGTATTATCACACCATACCTGAGTGTCCAGGACAACTCCCTTTGCACCCATCCCTCTTGACCTCTGAAGTGCTTGTATTTCAAGCACAGTGAAAGGAACAAAGATTTTTCCTCAGATTAAACTGGCAATTTTCACTTCTAAAGAGTCACAGGTAGATTATAAACTCTTTACCAAGTTCTAGGATACTATAGATACACGTACATACATACATACACACATACATAAACAAACTTTCTCTTAATTCTATACAACCATTGAATCATTGAAACAGAGCTCTTTTTTTTTTATTTTTGGAAACATTCCTTTCATTAATGAGATGGAATTCTATTTCCTGGTAGCTGAGCAAGTACAAGGAAAAACTATTTATTATTTGACTTTCCAAATATACCATTTATGTCATCAGCATTCTGAAGACATAATTTTAGAAAACTTACAGCTATTTCCTGGTTTTCCAATCATTGACATATTTGTACTCATTACATATTTGTACTATTGACAGCTATCTTTCCATTAAAATCTTCAACCATTTGGGTCTCTACATTTCCTAAGCATTCTTTAGTGTTTTACCTTATCGGAAGAGGTCATAAACGCAGACAACTTCATATTTACAACATTAATAAATGGATACCATTTAATATGTGCTGCTTTTAAATGAGCGTTTATGATTACTTTTCCTTCTCAATTTAAGCAGGATTGGCTGACAGATTATAATGATTACCAAACAGCCATTTTTCTAAACAAATCTAAAATGCAGACTCTGGTAAAAATAGTGTTCTGGAAAAGTTTTATGTTTCATCTTCCTAACTTAATGAACAAAAATGTGATGCAGCGAAGCATGATTATTATTAAATATGTTTATTCATTAAATAAACACTCTTCAAGGAAGATGAGACGCATCCCTGAAACACAAAGATCTTTGCCGTCCGGGGGTTTACAGGGAGGGAGACATATAACTAAAAAATACACATTCTAGATGAGTAAGTTATATAGTATGTTTCAATTTGATAAATATTATGAAAAGAAAAAAGTTAAAGCCAGGGTAAGAGGAATTGAAATATTTCTGGTAGGCCCTGGGTGCCACCTTGCAGTATTCAATATGTTGGTCATGGTAGGCCACATTGGAAAGGTGAGAATTGAGCAAAGACATAAAGGAGGTGAGGAAGTTAGACAAACAGATAATGGGTTTATTCTTCACCCTTTAAAAATTCTGTTTTAAACATATAATTAGCAGAAATAATAGAAAAGTTCATCTACTCGTTTCACAAGTTGTATTTAAAATGAAAGGTAACATATGAAAGTAATACAAATTAAGCGCATTTTGAGACATCATTCTAAATCAGTAGGGAGAGAAAATATAAGACTCTTTTTTCTGTTACTCCTTCTGCTCCCCCCCAAAAAAAAATTATAATGTGATGGGAAATGTAATCAAATTATTCCCTTTAATTTCATGGTTGCCTAATTACCCTGAGCAGAAACCATGCAACTGTTTACAGTGCATTAAATATATTTAAATATATTTAAATTAGTTCTTATTTATGAAGTGACAAAATGCCGTGTCTTCTATTATTAATTGGGATATTTACATTTCTAATTATAATTTGTTGGGAAATAAATTTACTGTATTGCATTAATAATTTGTGATAGTATTATGCAATACACATATATGAGTATATAAACCACATTCTATTGAGTAACATGTATTGATTTTCCACTATTTGATGATTTGTTAAATAGGAATATGAATCAATTTTATTTTTAATCAAATTTAATATTTATTTTAAGCCTCAATAAAATATTAATAGAAAATTAGAGTATCTTCACTTCTCAGTATAAAGCATAAATATCATTTACAGCAGTACAAACTTTCCTTTATATAATTCTAAGAGATAGTCCACCACCTGTCAGTCAGTTTGTTTTATTTTGGCGGCTTCCATGTTGCTCTGATGCTGGAAGCTTTGCCACAGGTATTTCAAATAGCAGCAAGGTCACTCATAGTGGACAGGTTTCAATGGAGCTTCTAGACTAAGATGGACTCGGAAGAAAGGCCTGAAAATCTGCTTCCAAAAATTAGCCAATGAAAACTTTATGGATCACAACAGAACATTGTCTGACTCACTTCCTTTGTACATATCATCAAGAGGTATCAATCACTAGAGGAAGATATCATGTTTGATGAAGTAGAGGGCTAATAAAGGCAAGAGAGCTCCTCCCTGAGATGGATTGGCACAGTGTCCACAATGATGCACTCAGCATACTGTTGATTATGAGGATGACTCAGTACCCTGGAGCTGTTCATTGTGTTGTACATGGGGTTGTCAAGAGTCAGAGTGACTCAATCGCCGCTTAAAACAACAAGAGGTATTAGACTTTCATTTTAGAATATCTGAATCTAACTTAATAATCTAATATTTTACCCTCTGCTCTTTGAATGTAATTTTTTGCTACACCAAGATGGGACAAGGGGGCAAAAAGGAAAACCCATCAAGAACCTACCGTGTATCACTTGATGTGTGTTACCTCATCTAATTCTCTAAATAGCTTGGGGAAATAGTTTTTCTGTATTTCATTTTGTAAACAAAGGGACTACAATAAATACTGATTACATGCAGATTAATATGAGTTTTAAATGGGAACACAGAGGTCATCTGTATTAGTTACAATTTTGACCCACTATTGTGTTTTGCTAATTTAAAAGTCCTAATCTTAAAACGCCTTATTTTTCCTCAGTTGCTTAATATACTTTCCATTTGTAAACAAATTATTTAAGTCATATTTTTTCTCATTTTCTCATGAAAATGTGAAACATTTTAATTCTATCATTATCTTGAATTTTCTCTAATGATTTCTTTTTAATTTTGCCATGAGAGATAATAATAATAATAAAGTATTGATATTTTCCAAGCAGTTAATGCTTTGCATTTTTCTGTAAGAAAACTCTGCCAACTGACTTCATTCTCTCACAAATCATGTATGACTGTCCACATATAAGCTGTAAAAATCAGAGATATGATCAGGTTATCTCATGTAATAGAGAATTTATGGATGGATTGCTAACATTAATAAAAAAACTCTAAAAACAAAAACTATTCGGGCCATGTAACGAGGAATTCCAAAGACGTGGCCTTCTAGTCATCTGTTACCTTCCTTTCTCCCCCAGACTCAACCACAAGGCTATATTCAGTGTTTCCTTCCTAGCTCTCTGTGATTTTGGTGATTGAGTTCCTCTAAGTCACTGCTTCTACTTCTTTTTTACTTTAGCAACAGACTCACAGCACCACCCAAAGTCAGCTTAGACTCCACCATATTTCATGTTCATATTTTCAGAGGACGCTCTATCTTAGCCAGCAAATCATGATCCAGAATGCACCATCCCTGTTAGTCAGTCTGTTGGAGACAGACTCACAGTCCTGTGCTCAGACACTGATAGCTGGTCTTATCATTTTGATCAGCCTGGTGGGGGCACAGAGCACAGTGTGTGGTGACCTATGCTTGAGGAACTTCTGAATAGCTTTACTAGGAAAGAGGTTGTGGCGAGGGGGGTCACTGGCTACTCAACAGTTCCTCTCCAAGGCACACTTGAATCTGAATCCCTGGTCTGGGTCATTTTTCAAGCTCCAGACACTAATTTCCAACTACTGTCTGGGTATTGCCAATAGCATGAGGAAATGACAAATTTTTAAAATATTATCCATTTATTTACTTACATACTAACTTATTTGTTGATTTTACTAAGGAGAGATATTGTGCCTTTGATTATGTCCCTAAAAGAATGATTTGGTTTTTTCAGGCAACAAAATAGAGAGAGAGAATTCCAACATGTGTGCCTTTGGAGGAAGGTTGAGAATTTCTTCTTGGCTCAAGTGTGTGATGTGCATATGACAGAGCGTGTATGAGTTTCCCTAGGGGAAGTCTATATAGAATGACAGGAAAAGATTAGTTTAACCTCTGGGACTTCAATTCCTTTGAATAAAATGAGATGCTTGGATGAGTTTTTTTTTTTTTTTGAGACTCACTCTATGCGAGGCTTCTCATTTCAAGTCGTCCTTGAAAGGATGCCTCCTTCACTGTCGAAATCCAACTTCTAGTCATCCCAAACAGATTAGAATATGACAAGTTATTTTAAATTATTCTTCAAGGACTCAACTTTACAGGCACAATCATCCATCTGAGACTCACCCCACCCTTGCAGACATCGGTTTACAAATAACAATTTTTCCAAAGCTCTGTGTTCCACGTTTATACCTGATCTTTGCATCTCACAGAAGACTCTGACCCTATGAGTCTTCAGGCCAAGAACTTCTTGGCCCCTTCCTTGCCACAGGTATTTTAAATACCAACAGATTCACCCATAGTGGACAGGTTTCAGTGGAGCCTCCAGACTAAGACAGACTAGGAAGAAAGGCCTGGCAATCTGCTTCCAAAAATTAGCCAATGCAATTGTGTTCTCTTATTCACATATACTATTCTAATTCAAAAGTTTCTGATTCTATCAGCCTTGGTTTGGCCAAGCATTTAATATTAGAGTTGGACAGATGTATACTAGAAGCCCAACTTCTCCACTTACAAGTTTTGTGATTCAAGGCAAATATTGAACATCTCTAGGCACCATCCATGAAACAGAACTAGTAATATGTGTGCAAGGCTGTATAAGGATTGAAGATGACACCTGTAAATTGTCTAACAAAAATCACAGATCTTCTTTGTAGTACCATTACATGATCTTGAAAGGCCTTCATGAAATTCTAGCCCTATATTCCAGTACCCTAAACAAACCCCTTATTGTCCAAACTTTAGGATAATTTATAACCCCAAAATGTCTATGAGTAAAATATTTGCCTGTTATATTAATTGCTACAGGACTATTTTCTACATTTTCTTTAAAAATCTCAAGTTGTTATTAAATGCATTTATCATTCATTTGAAGTCACATTTTACTGGGAACACTTTGGAGAGGAAAAGAACAGTTATATACATTTTTGGAAATAGGCTCTCTCGCAAATGGAAAAGAATACATTTTTGGATATTAAAATATCCTGGGGTAAAACCTAAACAGCAAACTTCGAAAACATTTGAAATAGTCTTTATGTTGAATTCTTGCCAGGCACAATCTAGCAGTGTGAGGGTGTGTACGTAGACGTATAATGTTAACATTAGATGTCAAACTGGAAAAGGTGAAATCAAGGTAGGGTTTGGATTACTGTAGAGGTTCCCCTTGTTCGGCAGCTTGTATTTGTTTTCTTTTGGACCATACAGTTCTTTTTTTAGGGTATTCAACTCATGTTCCTCATTTCCTCTTTCCTGTAAAGAATTACTGCACTGTGACATAGTGAAGAAATTTCCTAGGACACAGCTCTCACTTTGAGGACCTAGTCTGTGAGATTAAGGTACTAGAGATGAAAGGAAACAGCCTTGACATGAAAAGAACATGAGATACCTCTGGTTAAAAAGCCAGGTAAGGGTATGAGCAAAAAGGGAGATGGTTTACTGGCAAAATGGCCAGCATCTTTCCTAACAGCAGGTCAAAGCATTGGAAGAATATACTCACCCAGAATATTGCAATTTCTTGATTAAAAATAATAATTATAATTTAAGGAAAAAAACAAAATGTTTCTTAATATTAGGAATAGTTGACAAACTGAAGTGGGACTAATGAGACTGTTTGGATTGCCCTATTATTATTATTATTACTTTTATCTCAGTTATTACTGTTTTCTTTCAAGCTGAAAATATTGCAAGCAAATATTACATTGAGGTTTATGAATTCATTAATAAGTAATTCAACTCCAACTGTCAATATGATTTTTAATTTCTAGCAGCTTTTATGAAACATCTCATAATTTCAATTTTTTTCTTTTTTCTTTTACCCTAGATTTCAAAGTAGCATTTCCAGGAGCTGGCCATAATTACTTCTGCTTACATTTTCCAGTTTAGGAGCTCACAGTATAAATTCTGTAGAGCAACTGAAAATCTGCACAACTACGAAAAGCATATGCTTTCCTGCTGCAGTGACTTTAAATTTAAAAATCACTCAGTAAATTTATATCTGGAAGTATTTCACCTGTTTGTTTGAGTAATGATGTTGCCGGCATACAAATGTTCCCTCAATATTAGTTTGTTTTCTTTATATTTTATGCTACAGAAAGATCTCTTGCTGGTGTTTGTTAGTAAGTCAATCTTTCTTCCAGACATCAAGAGATGACCTTTCATGACCCAAAGATTTATCAAGTCAGCAGTATCTCTCCTGAGGCCAACATCTTCAGCCTCTTTCTCTGCCAGTCACGTCTGTTGAAGGACTTTGCCGGACCCCATGAGAAAATGGACTAATCTACTTGTTTCAAAGAACAAGAACGACACCTTTACTGGCTGTATTTTGTCTATAGGGGAAAGAAGCTAATAAAGGATGAAATACTTTATCCAGTTGTGAAGGATCCAATGCAATGTTTTTATAATAAAGTGTGTAGAGAATAGCAGTTAGTAAGCAGCTACTCGGAAAATAGAAGGCTTTATTACTGGGAATAGAGAGGAAAAACTTATTACCATGAACTCAATGAGACAAACGTATTTTAAAAGGCACATTCCCTTTTGTATGTTCATTTATTATTTTTCTGATACAATAACATGGCTATGATATTGTGTAAGAATCGTGCCAAAACTGGTTTCTGGCCACTTGTTTTTATATTGCAAAGGTCCAAGTGCACCTGCAATTTAGTCCAATTATTTGTGACCTGGGAGGTTGTCCCTTTAAACGATGCCTGGTGAAAACAATAGAGAGGCGGCATGTCGAAGACTCCTTGAGAATCTAAGCAGTG
This sequence comes from Dugong dugon, assembly GCA_030035585.1. NCBI lineage: Eukaryota > Metazoa > Chordata > Mammalia > Sirenia > Dugongidae > Dugong > Dugong dugon. The sequence goes on along the minus strand of CM057473.1, from coordinate 26,837,175 downwards.
TAAAGACTAGGAAATTATCATCAGTGCTAGTTTTTAGATGGAGCAAGACAGTTACGGCCACTGCAATAGCATTAAAATGAGTTCCTATGTTAAGAGGAGTAAAAGTAATCCTGGGGGTTAACTAGATTTACAGAGGATGCTGCTAGGTTACCTAATGAGAAGCAGCCAAGATAAGGCACTTTTACCATGGAGCTTAAGTAAACTACTTTTTTTTTTTTTTTTTTTTTCAGGTCAGTAAAATGAATAGAATTTCTAGACAGTTGCATGTCTATATATTAACCAGTGTTCATGCTTTTGAATACTAGTGCTTAGTTGCATGGAGAATCTTGGAATGGATGGGCAATCTTGTGGTATGGTTCAGAGCTGAGAAAATATATATATGTATATATGTATTCACTGTTTTTAATTGCTATTCTTTTTTTTTTTCTCTCCCTAATTTCTCCCTGTGTCTTTGGGAGGTGTCTTAGTTATCTAGTGCTACTATAACAGAAACACCAAAAGTGGACGGCTTTAACAAAGAGAAATTTATTCTCTTGCAGTCTAGGAGGCTAGAAGTCTGAATTCAGGGTGCCAGCTCCGGGAGAAGCCTTTCTCTCTCCTTTGGCTCTGGGGGAAGTTCCTTGTCATGAATCTTCCCCAGTCAAGGAGCTTCTCAGGCCCAGACACCCTGAGTCCAAAGGATGTGCTATCCTCGAGGCTTTTGTTTCTTGGTGGTTATGAGGCCCCCATGTCTCTCTGCTTACTTCTCTCTTTTATATCCCAAAAGAGATTGGTTTATATCTCAAAAGAGAGAGAGTCACTATGAGTCAGAATTGACTGGACTTCAACGGGTTTTTTGTTTTAATCTTGTAGATTGACATTAATTGACAAAATGGTGGACAATCACACAATACTGGGAATCATGGATTAGCCAAATTGATACACATTTTTGGGTGACACAATTCAATCCATAAAGAAAGTTTATATGTACATACTTGTAAATAGTCACTGGAGAAAGCTAAGCTTTTTATTATACAAACATTGAAAATCAAACGTAATGTTCTAATAAATGTAATTGTTAAATCTGATAAAGCACCATCATGTTACATTTAAATTGCAACATTTAATAAATACCTCTTATGCTACTTGTATTTTGCTAGATATTTTCTAATATTTTATTTTAAATTAAAGTATGGAATTTAAAGAAAAGAAAAAAAACTGTAATATTTATTTTAAAAATCATATGCTTTCATTACTCAGAAATAAAGAGAAATGAAGTATTGATATAAGCTATAATATGGATGAACCTTGAAAAGAGTATATTGAGTGAAATAACTCTGTTGCAAAAGGACAAATACTGTGTGATCCCATTTATATGAAATAGGCAAATATATAGAGGCCAAAGCTTATTAGTGGTTACCAGGAGTGGGAGGGAAGGGAAATGGGGAAGTCATTGCTTAGGGTGCCTAAGTTTTTGTTAATGGTAGTAGACTAATTTGTAAAACAAAGAAGTGAAAGTGAAAATGGTTGCACAACTTGAAGAATGTTATCAATGTAAATGTAATCTCTGGAAGAATTGCTGAATTGTCAAATGTTTTGTTTTATACATATATATTTTTTCCCCACAGTAAAAAAAAAAAAATCAATCTATGCTGTATTAAGTATTTCAAAAAAGAAAATATTATACTCTGTTAGAAGTAAAAGAAAAGGAGTTTTATTGAGGAACAATACAGCTCGAGCTGGGCAGTGTTAAGTAAAATACAAAGTACTCCACAGTTTAAGCAGAGTTGTCATTGTTTTTAGGTGCTGTCGAGTGAGTTCTGACTCATAGTGACCCTATGTACAACAGAATGAAAGACTGCCCAGTCCTGCTCCATCCTCACAATTGTTGCTATGTTTGAGCCCATTGTTACGGCCACTGTGTCAATCCATCTTATTGAGGGTTGCCTTAATTATCTAATGCTGCTATAACAGAAATACGAAAAGTGGATGGCTTTAACAAAGACAAATTTATTTTCTCACAGTCTAGTATGCTAGAAGTCCAAATTCTGGGCGCCAGCTCCAGGGGAAGGCTTTCTCTCTCTGTCGACTCTGGAGGAAGGTTGTTGTCATCAATCTTCTTTGGCTGAGGAGCTTCTCAGCATAGGGACTCCAGGTCCAAAGGAGGCTCTATTCTCCTGGCTCTTGTTTCCTGGTGGTATGAGGTCCCCTACTCTCTGCCCACTTCCTTTTCCTTTTATCTCTTGAGAGATAAAAGGTGGTGTGGGCCACACCCCAGGGAAACTCCCTTTACTTTAAATCAAGGATGTGACCTGGGTAAGGGTGTTACATCCCACCCTAATCCTCTTTAACATAATCTAATCTAACCTCATTAACCACAGGCAGAGATAATGATTTATAACACATAGGAAAATTATATCAATCACAAAATGGAGAACAACCATACAATACTGAGAATCACGGCCTAACCAAGTTGACGCATATTTTTAGGGGACAAAATTCAATCCATGACAAGGGTCTTCCTCTTTTTCTCTGGCCTTCTACTTTAGCAAGCATGATGTCCTTCTCTGGAACTGGTCCCTCGTAATAACACGTCCAAAGTATGTAAGACAAAGTCTCACCATCCTGCTTCTAAGCAGAATTCTGGCTGTACCTCCTCCAAGACAGACTTATTCACTCTTCTGGTAGTCCGTGGTATATTCAATATTCTTCTCCAACACCATAATTCAAATGCATCAATTCTTCTTTGGTCTTCCTTATCCACTGTTCAGCTTTTGCATGCATATGAGGCAATTGAAAATACCACGGCCTGGGTCAGGCACACCTTAATCCTTAAAGTGACATCTTCATTTTTTAACATTTTAAAGAGGTCTTTTGCTGAAGATTTGTCCAATGCAATGTGTCATTTGATTTCTTGACTGCTACTTCCATAGGGATTGTTTGTAGATCCAAGTAAAATGAAACCTTGACAACTTCAATCTTTTCTCTGTTTATCATGAGGTTCCTTATTGGTTCATTGAGAGGATTTTTATTTTCTTATGTTGAGATGTAATCCATATTGAAGGCTGTAGTATTTGGTCTTCATCAGTAAGTGCTTCAAGTCTTCTTAGCTTTCAGCAAGCGAAGTTGTGTCATTTGCATATCGAAGGACATTATGTATATACATAGAGAACAAAGAAAAGATAGGGGTTTAATGAATGATTATAGATAAGATTGGCTTCAGCTCATATTAGCTCATATAAGGGCTTTTTCCATGTTAAATATAGAAAATCAGTAATGGTAAACAATATTCTCACAACACAATTCATTATGTAGCATTGTTGTCTTTAGGAATGATACTACTCCCTTTGAATAAGGGAGACTAACAGAAATACTTTTCTGAATGCAGAGCAATTAAAGTCCTATGTAAGATATAAATCCTGTTTATTTTCTGCCTCAGATGCCAGTTATAATATATATTTTAGTTCCACCATCTGACTGGAACATCTGTTACCTGTTTTGTTCTGGATCTTGAAAGCATCCTTTTTTGCATGACTGATCCCCACTATGTGTTTTATGATGCACAAGTGGCATAACAGCATATAGCAGATGTTCCTTAGCATTGGGCTTCATGCCCTTTCATTGACCAAGGCTGCAAATCTTCCTTTAATTCATCAAGTATCATAAGGATTCTTCAATAATCTAGCTTTCAGCATCTCTAAGACATTCACAGAAAGACTTCCTTTGGTTACAAATACATAAAGAAGAGCACATTTGCAACACCTCTTTTAAGATAGAAACGAACTCATGCTTCTAACTAGTTCTCCACAGTATTACTACTTGGGCCTGAAGAAGAGCAGAAAGACAAAATAATATCATGTGAGAAAGGCAACAGAGTTCATCTTAATTCCATTTTTGTGAAAAGAAAAGGGCAACATTAAACCAAAAAAATAAATAATATTAGTTTCAGTTTAATGAATGTCAACCAGGTCCCATGTGGTTTATATTTGCTAGTAAGGAAGTGAGGGTCAAAGAGATTATGCGAGTTATATCAAGTCACTCAGCTAACAAATGCAGTCTATGCCTCCCTGCTGCAAAATCCCATGTTCCTTCCCCTCCTTCATATTGTTGGATTTGTATTACAGTTACTAAAGAAATGGCAAAGGTAAAAATGAAAGCAAACTTTCAATGCATCCCATCATCTACTATTCTGTTTCATATTGTAACATCAAGAATACCAAAAAAACCCTGTTGCCATTGAATCAATTCCAACTCGTAGCGACCCTATAGGACAAAGTAGAACTGCTCCATATGGTTAGTTTTGGTAAATAGTCTTCTAAATGGCCACTATGAACCATTGTCAATTCCTTTCACACGTGTGTTCTTATAGTGCCATTAAATCCCCTCCCTGGAATCTAGGCTGGCCTTAGCACATTGTTTAAACAATAAATGTAGTAAAAGTGACCTTCTGGGACTTCCAAGGCTAGGGTAATATTGGCCTTGCAGTATCTACCTAGGCCTCTTGGAAGACTCAGGAAGAAACTGTCATGAAAAAATTCTGGCTATTTTAGGAGTGCTGTGCTATGAGTCGGAATCGACTTGAGGGCAATGGGTTTGGTTTGGGTTGTTTGGCGCTGTGAGGGGAGCCCTGGTGGCACAGTGGTTAAGAGCTCAGTTGTTAACCAAAAGATTGGCAGTTCGAATCCACCAGCCATTACTTTGTCTTGTAGGGTTGCTAGGAGTCGGAATCAACTCGTTAACAATGGGTTTGGTTTTGGATGCTGTGTAGAAGGAGCCCTGGTGTTGCAGTGGTTAAGAGCACAGTTGTTAACCAAAAGATTGGCAGTTCGAATCCACCAGCCATTACTTTGTCTTGTAGGGTTGCTAGGAGTCGGAATCAACTCGTTAACAATGGGTTTGGTTTTGGATGCTGTGTAGAAGGAGCCCTGGTGGTGCAGTGGTTAAAGTACTCAACTGCTAACTGTAAAGTTGGGCAGTTCGAACCCACCAGCCACTATACTAGTGAGGGATGTGGCAAGACTGCTTCTGTAAAGATTTACAGTCTTGGAAACCCAGTGGGGCAGTTCTATTAAGTCCTATAGCGTCGCTGTGAGTTGGATCTGACTTGAGGGCAATGGGTTTGGGGTTTCAGGTTTATGCTATGAGGAAGTCCAAACTAGCCATGTGAAAAGGCCACAGATAGTGAGAGAGATGCCTAACCAGCCACCAGCTGTTCCAGCTATTTCAGCCTAGGAATCAGAATGTGAGTGAAGAAGCCATCTTGGACATTACCACCTCAGCAGACAGCGTGTGGAGAGAAAACAAGGATCACGGATGACAAGTAGATCTGAAGCCCAGACTTAGGGCTTCAGTCAAGTTGTTTTCGGCCATACGATCTATCCCAGTTGAAGAACCACACATCATGTACCTTGCCAAAATTCCTGACCCAGAACATTGTGGTTTTACATCATTAAGTTTTGAATTTTTGTGGCACAGCAATAGATAACTGAAACAGTAGTGTTTTGAGAAAGAATGATTCCTCTACATGGCATCATATTTATCATTGACAAAGTGATGAAGTGAACTCTAGAGCAATGGTTTTGTAAATGTTTTTATAAAATTCAGTTTGTCCTCTTGTCATTTCCATCTCTCAGGCTATCGTTTGAAAGGAATTACAAAACATACACACTGAGACATGGACATGGTATGTAGAAGCCATAGCTGATTTAGTGGAAATTAAAATGAGCTATAGCCCCTTTTCATTATTGTCAGTATCTGAAAAAAGCATTGACACGAAAGTTATCCAGAGACTCTTTTTAAATCCTATTTGTTCCCTAGACTGTCAAAAAGGCTCAGGAATCCTAATGCATACATTTTTGATTAGGCTGCAAACCATATGACTTCAGGCAGTAAGATATTTCAACCCAATTGGAGGCCCTCGGGGAGAGCATGACTGCTCAGCTTGATTTATTCCACGTGCGTAGCCACAGGAGCTAATATCTCAATGAATAAATGTATTTAATGATTCTTAGACTTGGTTTACCAGTCACAAAAGGTGCTATATTTACAAGAAAAAGAACTGCACTTTTTTTTTTTCTTTTCAGAACTAAGTACATTTTAAGTGCAAGAAACATAAAAATCTTAAGGAACTGGGCTATTACTTAAGATTTCTCCAAGTGGGAATTCAGGTCTCTGAGAAATTGGGATCAAGGTAGACATCAACTGGGAATGATTTTAGAAGGAGACAAAATTCTTCATTGGGGATTAAAACATGTTCTAATCCCTGATCTATATATTCTTGTTATAATAGTCACCACTGGGAAACTATTAAAGGGTGAGGAAGGAACAGATAAGTTTGATGTCAGAAAAGTCTGGAAAAAGTGTGTTTAATTTGATTAAATGAAAGTTTTAGTTTTTTTTAATCTTCTTTTCTGTCTTATGTTTAGTTAATAATTTTTAGTGACTGTTATGAAACTGGAGCCCTGGTGGCACAGTGGTTAAGAGCTCGGCTGCTAACCAGAAGGTTGGCAGTTCAAATCCACCAGCCACTCCTTGAAAACCCTATTGAGCAGTTCTGCTCTGTCCTATAAGGTCACTATGAGTCGGAATCAACTCAACAGCAGTGGGGATTGGGTTATGAAACCAGAAGCACTGTAGTTACAGGATGTAATGGGGTGTTTAATTCCTTCTTCTTTATTCCAGGAAGATAATTTCTACTGGAAATAACATATGATAAAACCTGACTATCACCCCAGTGCTTGGAGCTGGGGTCCACAACCTTGTTCTACAAAGGGCCAGATAGTAACTATTTTCAGGTTTGCAGGCCATAAACTCTCTGTCACAACTACTCGGTTCTGCTTTTGTGGTGTGAAAGTAGTCATAGGCAAGACATAAAATAATGGGTGTGTCTGTGTTCCAATACAGGCAGCAGTTTGCTGAGCCCTGGTCTGAAGATTTTATGAAGTTACTAGATTTTATTGTGTAACACATCTCATGTCAAGGAGATCAACTCAGGAGGATCCAGTTGCAAAGTCTAATGACTAGAAATTAGTAGCCAGAAGGAGAGAGAAGAAAAATAAGTCTCAAAGGGAGGAACAAGAAATTAAAATGTGATGGAGGACAACATGCTTCTTAGCATAGTGGGTAAAGGGAGACTCAACAAAGACACTATTTTTCTTGTTGCAAGCAGAGTGCATGAAGGCTCTAAGGCAGAAATATCCCTCAGAAATGTTTTTAAAGTCCAGGGACCTGAGGACAGAGAGCTGAAGTAAACTTTATAAGGTCACAGAACTAGTCAGTTACAGAAACTATGTTGAAACCTAGATATACTTTTCTCTCAAAGTCACATTTTTTATATAGTTAGATATTCTTTTCATTTTTCAACTCTTAAAATAAAAATGGCTTCCGGGATTTGGGCAGACATGGCTGAGGCAGCATGCTTGTCCGTTTTCCCATTCTTGCCTATTCTGTAATATTCTTTGGACTTGGGCAGACATGGCTCTGGCAGCAAGGTTGCCCCCTTCCCACTTCTGTCCTTTTGAATATATGCCAATTAAAACTTTCTTTTTGCTTTACTGAACTTTATGATGTTTTTCCCCTACAACAGTTAATGGCATATTCGTCAAGGATCTGAAGCTATGAATCCAGTCAACCTCGAGGAGACCTGGACTGCAGAGCAGAAGCCGGTAAAGAAAGGTCGTATCTTCTGGACCCACGTGTTCCCACTCCATGTCCCTTCGACATTGATGGGGTGAGTGCTCTCAGAAAACGAACCTTTGCTTATCCTTTTGTTGTTCTCTTTCTCATGTTTTCTTAAGTTTGTTCGGCATATTTGTTTGTAAAACCAGTTGATTGATTAAGGAGAATCTTTCTTTGATTTTTGCTTGATCGTTTGGTTAAGAGTGGCATTTAGTAACTCTTTAGGTGAACTGCAGTTTAGGCCTGGATTCGGGCGTTTGAAGAGGTAATTCTATTTTCAAAGAGCTCTGAGCCACTATAAGCCGAAAAAAAGAAAATTCGGGCACAAGCCAACCAGTAAAAGTTGTTAGGGAGGTCGCCTGTGCTCATCAGGAGAGTTAGTCTCCTGTGACAGGATAAGGTGGTCATGAGACAGGCTAGAGCACTAGGCTGCCTGCCACACGCAAGAAAAATCTCGTGCAATGAAGGTACACATTGGTCTAAGCAAAACACTGTCCAAACCCCGCGGCGTTCCTCGTTAGGGCTCAGAGAAAACCTGGAAAACAGTGCTCTGCTTTGCCAAATTTGCAGGGAGTGGTGGCATCTCCTGACCTGTTATGATATTTAAAGGAGAAGTGGTAGTTCTGTACCTATTTTTTCCATTGAATTGAGTTGATCTTACCAAAAATTGCTATATACGCTTTAAGAAACTAGGATCCCCATATCCTTGTTTTGTATGGTATTTTCTGGTGAGTTTATGTGGTCTTTCTGTCTCCTTTTGTCCTAAGAGCTAGCTTCTTGTCTAGAGAGCTGTGTCTGTTTGTCTTGTATTAGATTGGTGGCTATGGCTAAGAATTGCTGTTTTTTACAAGGCTAGTCATGGAACCTCAGTTCTTTCTTCGTCCAGAAAAAACTGTGTCTTGTGTCTGTCTTATGATTTAGATTTTTAAAATCTACTTGGACAAACTTTGATACAAATTGGTCTATTTGAAAACTACACTAAGATCTGTATGGTTTATACTATGTCAGTCTTAAAAGTGAAACCTTTCTAAGTAACTTAAGCTAGATATGATATGGAACTTGTTTTATTTAAGGAAAAAGGATAGTTTTGTCTTAAAGTAAAAGTAGCAGATCCAGAACAGTAAAAAAGAAATTAGGTATCTTTTGTCCTTCAAAATGCTTCCATCAACTTAAGCATATGTAAATATCTTCCATGAGTCAAGACAGTAAGGTTATGTAGCTCCAGGGAAGCAAGTAGGTGGAGAACTTTCTTTTAAGACAAAAGAAAATAAAAATTGCTGCTTTGCTATAGTTATCAGAAATTGGGTAGATCCTAATCACAGAACTGTAAACAAGTTCTCTCTATTATAGGGGAACTTTAAGAAGTAAAAAAAAGGAGAAATCACAATGAGACACACCTGAAGTCGCCTGGAAAAATGTTTCCAGCAGTAGCCAGACCCTTAAGGTTATATCCGTATCAGTGAATTGGTCAGTTGAGCAGAGAACTTTGTGATTTCCACAGCCAGTTAATACAACCTTTAAGGGCTAAAATTAATGGGAAAAATATGAGAAGTAGTAAAAGTTGAATGATATTTTAGAATGTTTAAACAGACTTTCAATAACAGTTATCTTTTATGACATACAGGCTTAAAATAATTCCCAAGACATTTTAGGTAACTTACAGACGTTAAATTGGGTTAATAGATATTTGTCATAATTTAAGCTTACATACTTTGGTTTTTTATGCCACAAGAGAAAGGATAGACAGATATATATATATTTAAGTTTGCTAATGAATTTTTGTCATTTAAAGGGATGCACTATAAGATATGCAACAAAGGTAATGTTTAAGAAGTTAATTGAAAAAGAAATTTATTTGATATGGTCAAGTTTTATCTGTCTGACTAAAGTTTAATGGTTTAATTTATGAGATTTTTAAGAGTTTTAATGTTAAGTAGCATATAAAACAAAGAATTGGGTTTCTTGCAGTTAAAATAACAAAATTTTCTTTGATTTCTGAGTTGAAGGGTTAATTTATTCTTTGTGTAATCTGCCTAGAAGACAAAGGTCTGGCCTCTCATTAGAGTAAGTTTCCAGAGCCAAAAACCAAACCACATGGCTTTTAGAAAAGAAAGCTAAGGTTTTTACTTCAAGATCTTTGGTTAAACAACTTAAGTATTGTTTCACAGTGACCTATAAAATTATTATTTCTTTATTGTTAACTTGGTCGCAACTTTATCTTTTTGAATCTAGCATCATCAAAGGCAATGGTTTGATTGGGGAATTCACATCATTTACCTATGAAGTTTTTTTATTACTATTCAGGTATTTAGAGATTTGATAATCTTGGTATATTCTTGGTATATCCTGACTATATAGTATTTTGTCTCAAAATTATTATGTATTATATCTGAAGCTCTTTTGAGTATGGTTATTTAGAAATTTTTTTTATCTGAAGTTTTTTTTAACTTATTTTATTTGGCCTTTACATTATGCTTATAATTAATTTCTATCAGGTCTTTTACTCCTAAGAATATTATGCTTATGAATTAATCATGGCCATATTAAGTTTTGTCATCTGCAGATGTTTTTACTTTACTGATTTGCTGAAAACGTTTGACCAAAATATCTTAACAAAAAGATGGACTATGTTGACTTGCTAAAGGACTCTAACTAAACTGAATACAATTTCCAGAACTCCTATGCAGACTGCGGCTGATCCAGAATCACGTGGAACAGAAATTAACTACATAAGACTGAGTAAATGAAAGGAAACCATGGTTTTTTTATGTGGGAATATTGCTGATGCTTTAAGGTCCTAATTTCTGAATATAAGAAACTATTTTCCTTTCTCCTAAATTATCTAACTAATGGGTTTAGATATTGTGATTCTTGAATTAGAAGTTCCTGTTGGTAAACTTAGCAAAGTTGTAAATATCATAACCAGAGAAGTATCTGGAATTTGAGCTATGATTTTACAAAATAGAACAACTTTAGATTTCCTATTAGTTCTCCCAAGAAACTGTTTTATGACTTAGTAGATAAATGTTGCTGTATTTATGTTAATACTGAATCTGAGGTTTTGCAGAATGTAGTTGCCGTTGAGGCACATAAAAAAGTCATTAATGTTGCTTACCTACAGACAAATGCCTCATGAGATTTGTTTCCTTGGTTCAAAGATCTTAGGGTCATGGTTTCATTGGTTATTTCAGGCAATTGGCCTAATATTATTGTTAGTGTTTCTATTCCACTTCTTAGTTTGTTGTATAGTGCCTGGGATCTTAAAAACCAGATAATGCCCAACTACCATTTATTGAGCATTTTTGATAAAAGATTATATAACAAGATCATGATTCAAAGGAAAGAATGATGAGAGAGTTGTATATAATTCTCCTGGAATCCACATTTCTGGTTTTCATGGAGGTTGGGGTAACCCACACAGGCTATTGCCTTTGGGTGTACTTTTGAACCTCAAGCTTTGAGAAAAAAGCTGGTTCCTGAAGCCGCTTTAAGTCAAACAGTGGTCCAGATAAACTAGTAAGACCATTTTGTTCTGGGCATTGTGCTCTTTTTTTTTTTTTTTTTTGAAGAATTCAGTCTGTTTTAAGAAATTAACTTCAAAGATCAGACTGAGAGTTATGTTTTAGGGTAAATCAGTAATTCGTTTAATCAGTCTTTAAGACAATGTCATATGAAATACCTGTCTAATGTTTGTAATCAAACTGTCACCCTCTTACAATGCAGAAACTTATGTATCTTAAAGAAACCAGAATCTCAGAGGAGATCGACCTCATGGCTCAGACTCTGTTTTGTCTTAGTTTCCACTTCTGCTTCTGAGAAAGTGACTCACGACTGTTAATAGGTAAACCAGGGAGGGGCAGCTTGACCTTGGGAAGAACACTTAGTATATTTTAAACATACTGACTGAAGACCTCCTACAGGAAAGGTCCATCATGTATTATCTTGCCAATTATGAATTCTCTAATGGAAACTTTGTTATCACATGTAAATTTTTCTATATTTTCTGTTTTCTTTAGAAAAACTTTGTGTGCTCTTTGTAGATATATGTTTCTGTGTGATAGATCCAACTATACTAATTTAGATGATCCTTTCCAACTGATAGCGAATTTACGTGGGCAATCTCTTGTTTAGATTCCCAATGAAGGCGTGGACAATGCACTTAGAGAACTTTAGGATTATCTTTACATATTCATAGTAATTATGCTAGTAAATATTGGAAAGGTAATGTTAACTTGTTACACATTATAAAATGAAAGTCAGAAGAAAACCCATTGGTTCAACACTCGGGATATGGTTGGCAGCTTTAATTTCTACTTATGGTTAATTCCTATTTATGGTAGAGTTGAATTGGAGAAATCTTTAAGAAAATTTGTCAGTAGCTATGGGACAAATAACAGATGAGACAGAGCACAACAGTGATCTCTGATCTCATAAGCCAAGGTGACATGAGATAACAAAATAGCCTTAGACGTTTTTTATTAGTGTAGTCTGTGCTGTAGACAAGATATCCATAGAATTGGGCAGCAAGCTACTTGGTTACACACTATAACACTTACAAACACTGGATTTGTTTGGTTGGTTATCATCAGGAGTAAGTACATGGGCTAGATCACTATTGCAAGGAATAGTAATGTTCTTAGTCTACATCCTGATCGTATTAGGTATAATAAAATTTATCCTCTATTGTCTCACACACCTAAAAGGCAAAAGAAGGCCTCGGGCTAAAATGTTGATGTACATTGAGTCTGCTCACTCCGGCAATGCGATTAATGAGAACATCGCTCTTACTTAATAACCTGGTAAAGAACTAGATGGTATCCGGTGGAAAACTAGCACCGTGAGTTTAAAGAGCCTGCCGTGGCCGCCATCTAGGAGCTCGACTAAGTCCAGGTATTGATCATTGATGTGTTATCTCCAATCTCTGTTCAAAAGGAAGGAGTGATTTAGGAAATAATATTGGAGTTATTATTCCCTGTCCTTGCGCATAGAGAATGTGACCCAGCTACAGCTGGGCTCACAAGGACTCACAAGGACACATCAACTGGGCCCTGAGGTTTAAAGACAATAGCTAAAATAATCTTGGAAAATATCTTTTAGGGAAACTTTCACATAAAGCTGATCAAACAACACAAAAGACTTTCCACTCTTATCTTTTTCTATTAGCATTGAGTGAATAGAAATTTGTTGGACCAATGAAGACCCTCCTGACTCTTGTTATTGAAATCTGTACCAACGATTGTTAAGAAAGACAATTGCAAATGTAGGATCACAGTTTATAGCCAATCTGAAAAGGCTAAGCTTTCAATGGTTTTGCCCATTCATAATGTTAATATATACTGATGACTCTCTAATGGTTCTTTGGACTCGGACAGACATGGCTGTGGCGGCATGCTTGTCCATTTTCCCATTCTTGCCTATTCTGTAATACTCTTTGGACTTGGGCAGACATGGCTCTGGCAGCATGGTTGTCCACTTCCCACTTTTGTCCTTTTGAATCTATGCCAAATAAAACTTTTTTTGTTTTTGTTTTTTTTTAAAAATGGCTTCCAAAGCTGTGATAAGCTAACAGCCCAGGTAGGGACAGATCTTATAAAATTAACCATGTGCTCTTTGGTATTTACACTTGTGTTCACTAGTGCGGAACATGATACCACTGATGGCTCTTAAACCCCATGTCTGGATAAGTCCACTCTGATATTACTAATAATCTAAACCATCCCACTACTCCTTTTTGTATCATCTGACATCCCAATGAATGCTATTCATGGCAGCACTTTGGGCATTTTTGCTTGGGGCTATGAATTGCAAATAGGCTAAATAAGTAAAACTTAAAATTGTTTGCAAAATAATTCTCAGGCTCTACCTCATCAGTTTTAACTCTGGGATTTCTTATGGGGTAGCAGCATCCATTAAGTCAACTGGGAAAAATCTTTCTCCAATAATACTAGTGGTTATCAGAACATCAATTTGTTTAGGCTGGCACTGACTTAGTTCTCACCCTTTCAAAGCATATATAACACATATAATATGATATATGATACAGTAAGACATATGATATGACATGACCACAAAACAATAACAATATATTATACATACATTATGTATGTACATACATTGTTATTATTATTAGTTAAGCTGAGTCAATTCCGACCTTATGTGTGCAAAGTAGAACTGGGCTTCATAAGATACTCAAGGCTGTGAAATTTCAAAACAGATCTCCAGGCCTGTCTTCCAAGACACCTCTGGGTGGATTTGAACCACCAGCCTTTCTGCTAGTAGTCAAGCACTGAACTGTTTTCGTCATGCAGGGACTCCTTGTACATACATATGTACATGGTATTCGTATATTGTGTATATATGCATTCCTAATGATTATCAAATCAATATAAGTTTATACCACACAATATAATTATATAATATATGTAATATTTATACCAAAGTTAATATTAGCATTAAATATTTTACATATATTAATATTACCTGTTAATATTAATGGCGCTCTGGTGGCTGGAGCCCTGGTGGATAGTGCATAAGAGTTATGCCTGCTAACCAGAAGATTGGCAGTTTGAATCCACAAGCTGCTCCTTGGAAACCCAATGGGGCAGTTCTGCTCTGTGCTATAGGGCTGCTGTGAGTTGAAATCGACTCCACAGCAATAAGTTTGGTTTTTTTTTTGGTTGGTGGTGCAGTGGTAAAAGCACTCGACTGCTAACCGAAAGGTTGGCAGTTCAAAACCACCAGCTGTTCCTCGGGAGAAAGATGTGGCAGTCTGCTTCTGCAGAGATTTACAGCTTTGGAAACCCTATGGGGTGTCTATGAGTTGGAATCAACTCTACAGCAGTGGGTTTGGTTTTGGTTATTAATATTAACATAATACATAAAATCAGACAGACCGTAGTAATCAATAGAAATTGTAGTAAATAGAGATATATACCGTATTTTTACAAAACCACCACGCGCCTTCTACGTTTGTTTGCCAACTGCTACTTCCCCAGGGAGGTATTTTTGTAAGCGCCGCTATGCCAATTTTTTTTTTTTTTTTAGCTGTAAAAAAAAATTAGCGTAGCGTGTTTACAAAAATACTTCCCTGGGGAGAGGGACCGGTTAGCAAACAAAAATAGAAGGTGAGTGTTATTTGGGTAAAAATATGGTAGATGCATTAATAAGAGGTGTTATTTGATATTAGAAAGACAACTATCTACAGAAGATACAAAGAAAAGAAAAGGAAGACCGGCAAGCAAATCATGCATGACTTTGTTTGCCAAAGGGGAAGAAGTGCTAAAATAATGGATTTCAGTAAAAGTTACATTTCCAAAATCAGACTGTTATTTTATTTTGAAAAGACACATGTCTACACAATTAAATGGTTGCCTTTCATAAAATTAAATTGACATAAATATCATGGAAAATGCATGTGCATTCTCTATCCAAATAATTGAAAGTGCCAGAAGAAGCCTGTACCAAAATAAACAAGCCTCAATGAGTTTACTTATGCAAACTGACATTACAGTACTGCCAAGATGACTAAATTCTAGTGTTATCAGAATTCATGAGATGCAGCTTGTCTAAAGTGCCTGAGAACTCCTTCTGCGGTTCCAAATTAGATTCTACTATTTTATGTAGTTGCTTTGTTGGGTGAAATCAAAATTTAAACGGTATCCAGTTTATAACCTTTTCCTTCTTAAAAAAAATGAAATTATCCTCAGGTCTCAATGAAAATATTCTATTATCCTTTTTATTAGTTTAAGTCAATGCAATGGACTAGTCTAAAAATGTTGCAGAACTCAATTGGTCTTATGCTTCTTTAATCTAATTCTCCTCAGCAATATAATATGCATTAAACTGTGGATTTTTGATAGAAACCATGAATCTAAATTTAAGTTCTGAGGTTGTTATCCTCATTTGCAATACTCTGTACACAAAACGTTTAAGCATTTTTGTTCTTTTTAGGCATCCGGAATATCAATAAAGATGTCATACACGCAAAGAACACTTCAGAAACAGAATACAGCTGACATTTCAGCCAGAAAGACAATTTTCCTTGGGGGCTCTTTCATTGCTTTAACACTAATCTGTGACAAAAAGGTCTTGTCAGATTCTTATTGTATTTAAGAAGCTTTTGGTGAGATTTGTATTGATCTGTAATAAGGCCACTGACAACATTGCAATAAATTTTTACTACTTAATACTGATCAATATGTTTCTCCCCTCCAACTTCTTTACGGAAAATTGCCTCGGATTGTTTCGTATAAGGCTAAGTTTTTCTAACTTAGTTCTATTGTTTTCAGAAGGTTAC
The DNA here is from genome assembly GCA_030035585.1 of Dugong dugon. Lineage (NCBI taxonomy): Eukaryota > Metazoa > Chordata > Mammalia > Sirenia > Dugongidae > Dugong > Dugong dugon. The sequence continues at coordinate 26,821,223 of CM057473.1, read as the reverse complement.
ACACACTTAATGAAGAGGAAAGCATCTATTTTACTAAGATCTGCATTTCCCTGGGATCAATTATATCAAATATCACCTATGTAAAATAGACTCATACAGACACACATACACATACACACACACACAGATACATGTATATATTTGGCAGATAACACAAAGGCCTGCATATAGCATTTTTTCAAATTGGTCACCATGTGTATGTACAAATTTTCTGCTTATAATAGTAAGTTCATAGAGATTATCAATGAATGAGACAATTATTATCCCTAAGAATATAATGTAGAATTAAAATAAATTAATAAATATACCATTATATTCTACCCACAAATAGATTTTAAGGCTATCTACTTTCTTTCATGTGTTTTAAATATTTGGAGTTTTAATAACAAGCATGATGTGTTTTCATTATTGATTTTCTTTTCAGATGCATTTTCCATCTTTCTTTCTTTCCCATGCTATCTTGATGTTAATATAAACTTTAAAACTCAATTCTTGATCAACCATACACCAGGCTGTGAAGATATTAAGTCTAAGTTAGAAGCAGATGGAATAAGAAAATGATTTTCATCAATAATGTTGTGCAAAACTGCCAGCGAAAGAGTAGGTATGATAAGGAATTACATATTTTAATTTGAGTGTAATTTTTTAAATAGGGATTTCTATTGAATCTTCCTGTGACTAATGCCTAAAAATAATTGTTTGCTTTTAGATAAATTACCTAAATGTAAACCATCAGAACAATAGTCTTCATTAAATAGTTTTGGGGAACTGAAATCTCAATGGAACGAAGAGTTGCTAATACACTTTTTATTTGAGAACATTGAAATATTTAAGCTCTACAGCTCAATAAAACATATTCTCATTCCACTTATGTCCTAAAATGAGATTTTTATCCACCAAACCTAATATAAATCTGAAATATTTAACTGACCATTTTAATTGCATTCTATTTTTAAAATACAGTGTATACACACACATATATAGTATGTACATGTACATACATATAGATTATCTGTAAATTGTTTCAGAAAGTTTATAGAAAAAAATCTGTGTGAAGCTCCCCATTTTTTCAATGTTTCTGTCTCTGAATTATTCAGTTATCTGTATAGCAGCAATGGTTTTCATTTTGAATTGACATCATGTATATGAAACACTATAGCCTTCACTCAGCACCAAATTTACTTAGCTGTAAGGAATATCACAGGCCAGGAAACACTACAGCAAGTGTAGCAACAACATAGCAGTAATCTCCTGACTCTCATACACAACTGCTCATGTCCATGTCTCTCCGCATTTGGGCTACGCACAGTCAAAACAGATGAGGCTGCATTTGCGCAGCCCGTTATAGTTCAGAGACGCCATCAGCTCTTGGGACCTTTCAGCTTTTATACATAGCTAGCCATGTACCCACCTAATCCCCCGGGGGTACATGACTCCTTTTCGTTCTCAGATGATGCAGCTGCTTCTCATCAATATTAGTGACATGTTACCTGACGTGCAAACTCAATAATTAGACACAGGTGATTGATCAGTCATAGTCCCGAATGGATTCTGTTTTATTTGGATCTGCCATATACATCACCTTAGCAATTGCTTGAATTAACATTGCAAGAAAAATTCAACCAAAGTTCAAAGCCTCAGAGCTATCTGAGGTTACAGGAAAGGCCACAGAATCAGCTTATTTTTCCATTTACAAATTCAGTTTAATATCTTCAGTGCTAAAATGGGGATTTGGTTGACTGTCTAAAATATTATAACACTTATGTGGTGATAATTATGCTATAATAATAAATTATTTTTTGTAATTTTATTTGAAATTTTTTTGAATATTTTTGTTTTAGAACTAAAAAGGAAGCTATAAGAACCCTACACTAATACTACCTTACTAACGTAAAAAAGAAAACCCATTCCAAAATGGGACTATAACCACAGATATAGGGGTTATTTTTTATAACACATAATTTTGGGGAACACAATTCAGTCCATAACATCTATTAAAGAAAGTTCATTTAATTAAGTGTTTAAGAATAATTGACACATTACTTTTCAGATGGAGGTGTATTCGACTAAGGCAAGATGGATAGCCTTGTAACTGTTTCTGAATATTCAGAAAAAAATGAATCTCAGTGTATAGTACATATCTTTGAAAATATATTAAAAACACAGTCTAGCTGACAACAAAAATCTCTGAAAATTTAATAGAGAAGAGAGAGAGAGGAAAAATAAATAAATAACATCAGAGTGTGAATCTCCAGAATTAAGGAAAGGCTGATATTGGAATTTGCTCTGGGTTAACGGATAGTCTTGCTGGCTTATTGCCTGAGTTTTAATGGGCCACATGTCAGGAACAGGATGCAATTCTTGATGCCCTTGAAAGGCAAGAAATAGCATTTGAGAATTCTGAAGAACCAACAATAATGACATATTAAGTATATGAATCAGGGGAGAAAAATAAATAATTCTAACTCGATAGAGAAAAAGTGAGAAAACTTGTGCTAGTCTTGGCCTTAGCTCTCCCTAGTAGAGTATGAGTGGAAAGAAAAAAAAAAAAAAGCATTTTATGATACCACTTACCTTCAGGCAAATAATCGTTTATGTTTGAGTTCAGAATTTACAAGAATTTTATGGTCTGAAAACAACCCAAGCAAAAAATGTAAAGTGGTTCTTCATTGATAGTGCCTTCAGGTAAACTCCAAAAGTAAACAAAAAATCCTCACTGAAGGGAAGCATTTAAAATTCAAGCCACCAAGAATATCTACAGATCTATTTCCAGGAACATGAACTTACAATAAAAATTCTGAACTCATGGGAAAACAAGTTAGAATGAGTGAAAGCAGAGAAAAACTATAGTATCGTGGCTATAAATAATGCAGAACTATAACACGGAATATAAAATAAAAAGTTACAATGTTAAAAATAATTAAGGATAGACATTTTAAAAGACATAAGTAAAACAAGGTATAAAATGAATAAGGAAAATTTGAAAAAGATAAAATTAATTAAGAAAATGAAAACAAGTGTAATGAAAAAAGAAAATCAATGGACAAGTTGGTTCTTTCTCTGGTAATGGAGGACTGATTTGTTTTGTGTTGTTCCTCTTGCTGAGAACAAATACAAAAGATGAACAAGAAAAGAAATGATTAACAACTGATCTTAAGTATTAGAGTTACCAAGGCAACAGGTATTTGAGCACCCAGGCCCTGGAGAAAAAGAAATCCAAGAGAAGTGAGCCAAGCATTTATTACTGCTTTACTGCCTGATGACATTTGCCTTTTCGAAAAACAATGACAATCATTACACAGAATTACGTTGTCAACAGAAATTGGAATTCAGTGACCAACAGTGAGAAGGGGCCTTATAACCCGAAAATGTTTCTGTTTTATCACAGTGTGGCATTAGCACCAAACCTGTAGCTGTAGAGTTGATTCCGACTCATAGCGACTGTATTGGACAGAGTAGAACTGTCCCATAGGGTTTCCAAGAAGAGGCTGGTGGATTTAAACTGCTGAACTTTTGATTATCAATCAGCTCTTAACCACTGCACCACCTGGGATCCTGATGCATTAGACAAATATATCAATCTGAATAGAGAGCCCAAAAAGGGACTCTCGACTGTCTGGAATCCTGACACCTGTCATAGCTGGCATTGATAATCAATGGCAAAAGCATAATAAATTCAGTAAAGCGTACTGGGAAAAAATTGTTTATCCAAATGGAGATACAGAAAATAAGTTTCTATGTTTCCTCCCTCCTGGGCTTTGTAGCATCAGGTTGATAGCTAGCAAAAATACTTTCCTAAGAATGTCATCTCGGGTCTTATTGCAATAAACTGTAGCTTCCTCTGGATCACTTTCTAGATTCCTTAAGCACTACTATCAGACTATGTCCAAAAAAAAAAAAAAAGTCTATTATATATGGGTCAAGGACACAGATGTGTAAGGCAAAATTTTAAATAGTTCTGAAGAAAATACAGAAGTTAATCTTAAGATCTTGGTTAAGAAACAATTCTTTTTTTCTTTTTCAAATTTTTCTTTATTGTACTTTAGCTGAAGGTTTATAAGCAAATTAATTTCTCATTAAACAATTAATACATATTTTTTTTGTGACATAGTTTGCCATCCCCACGACATGTCAACACTTTCTCTTTCTCGAACTTAGGTTCCCCATTACCCGCTTTCCTGACCCTCCTGCCTTCTCATCCTTGTCCTTGGGCTGGTGTGCCACTTTAGTCTTGTTTTGTTTGATGACCCTATCTAATCTTTGGCTGGAAGATGAACCTAAGGAGTGACTTCAGTAATGAGTTAAAAGGGTGCCCGGGGCCATACTCTTGAGGTTTCTCCAGTCTCTGTCAGGCCAGTAAGTCTGGTCATTTTTTGTGAGTTAGAATTTTGTTCTACACTTTTCTCCACCTTTGTCCAGGAATCCTTATTGTGATCCCTGTCAGAGCAGTTAGTGGTGGTAGCCGGGTAGCATCTAGTAGTGCTGGACTCAGTCTGGTGGAGGCTGTGGTACTGGTGGTCCATTAGTCTTTTGGACTAATCTTTCCCTTGTGTCTTCTATTTTCATCATTCTCCCTTGCTCCAGATAGGATGGGACCAGTGGAGTATCTTAGATGGCCTCTCACAAGTTTTTGAGACCGCAGACACTACTCACCAAAGTAGGATACAGAACATTTTGTTTATGAACTGTTAGGCCAATTGAGTTAGATGTCTGCTGAGACCAGTCCCTAGCCCTCAGCCCAGCTGGATAAGAAAGAATACATAAAAGGAGATGCAAAAAATAAAAATCTGAAGCAAATCTAATAAATTTTAAAGCTTTCAAATAAAATAAAATATTCTCAATTTTAAAAGACGTCATAAAAGGAATGGACAGATAAACCACATGTTGGGAGAAAATATTTACAATTTTTGTATCCAGACTATACAAGGAATTCTTATAAATTTAAAATAAAAAGACTGAAAATAGAAAAGTGAACACAAGACAAGACCAAACATTTCACAGTGTCAATTTCATTATGGTCAGGAAATGCAAAGTAAAAGCACAATAAGAAGCCCTGGTGGAGCAGTGGTTTAAAGCAATTGACTGCTAACCGAAAGGTGGGCCATTCAAACCATCAGTGGCTCCCCTGGAGAAAGATGTGGCAGTCAGCTTCTGGAGAGATTTACAGTCTTGGAAACCCTATGGGGTTGCTAGGTTGCTATGAGTCAGAATTGACTCCATGGCTTTGTGGATTTTTTTGTTGTTTGTTTGTTAAGGTACATGTACTATATTGCATTCATTAGATTGGAAAAATTAAAAAGTCTGAAAATCCCGGTTTTATCAAGGATGTGGAATAATGTTTCTCTCATAAACTGTTTCTAAGAATGTAAATTAATGCAAATCCTCTGGGGGAAGAAAATTGGGTAGTAGCTACTAAAGTTGAAACCACACATATCCTATGACCCAGCAATTCTGCTCATAGTTATATACCCAATAGAGAAGTAGCTTGGAGTCTGCATAGTCAGGAACAATAAAACATGTAGAAAGATTCCCAAGACCATGAGGCTCTTCTAACAGAAACACAGTTCTGGGACTGCCTGCCTAGCAGCAGATGTGATGCTAGAGACTGGAAAAAAAGAAATGGCACAACTGCTTCAGAGTATGCAAATTCCTCTGCCATCATACCTGCAGGAAAGACACTCTCCTTTGCTTGATTGACACATTACTCTTCTAATTTCAGTTTGAGCAATTGAATTCATTTGTTATTATTACCCAGTAAAGTTAAATACGCACATGACAAAAATCAACTCCAGTGTGATGCCCTGGAGAAACATTTGCAGGGGTGATTCTGAGCAAGATTATTTATAATAGCAAAGAGTATAAACAACGCAAGTGTCATAAGCAGTAAAGTGGGTATATTAATTGTTGTATATTCATGCAGATGCAAAAATATTGTGCAGAAGCCAAAGATGAACAAACTTCAGATGATGAATCTGCTTGAATGAAAATCATGAGTATAATCTGCAAACAAATTAAAAAATAATGATGATAATAATCAAGTCACAGAAGAATACATGCAGTATGAGTCCTCATCATGCTATTCAAAAACTGGCAAAATTGAGCTATACAGTGTTTAGCAATGTAAAGATAGATGGCAAATATATAAGTAAAATTAAAGAAACTAAAACAACTTAAAGGGGAAAAAAGAGGGGTGAGAATGGTGGGAGTCACATTGTGTGCCTTAAAATTGAAACAGTATTTACAGTCTATTTATTAAACTGATGGCCTGCCAGAAATGGCAATTGTTAATTGTTCTTTAAACTATATACTCTTTCAAATGTGTGGTATACTGCACTATAAAACCAAAACCAAACCCATTGTTGTGGAATCAATTCTAACTCATAGCGACCCTGTAGGACAGACCAGAACTGCCCCACAGGGTTTCCAAAGAAGGACTGGTGGATTCCAACTGCTGACCTTTTGGTTAGCAGCCGAGTTCTTAACCACCACGCCTCAGAACTCCATACTGCACTATGGGGAGGTTTAAAAACTATGTTAATGTTAAATTATGTGATCTCTCTTGAAATTATTGCTGGTGTCAAAGTATGTTCTTTTTATGTATAAATCATACATGACTAAGTGGCATTGTGATAGGATTTTGCTGCATTTGAAAATGTAAATGACCAGTTTTTATCAATATGCATTCATCTAAAAATAAGGCAAATTGCGTGCAAATATTATATGGCTTGTTTATGCTTTAAAGTACGTCTTCTAAACCCCCTCTCTCCTACGGTGGAAGGGAAGTGAGTCTGAACACATACACAAAGGAGTACAGCTATCATAACTAAGAAGACATTTTATTTCCTAAAAGAACATACTTGTATCTTCAGTTAAGTAGAACTTCTAAAAATTTTTTTTTTGTAATCCAGGAGAAAAGAAATTTTAAGCTTTAGAAGGGTGGGTAATGTTAATAACAAGATTTGAATTTCATATTAATATTTCAAGTTTCATATTCACGGTTTAATGATTTTGTTTGTTTGTTTTTGTCTTCACCAAGGAGAAAGGAAGTAAGCATAGAATAGCTACACATACTACTGTCCGAAAATTAGAGGTGAGGAGGAATCTTTCACAGAAAAATTGAACACAGTCAATAATTGAAAAATTTGTATTAGATTTGTAAATGTAATTGGAAGCAAAATAACTATATACTTATTTTGCAACTAATTTATCCTTAAAGAGCTTGCATGTACATATATGTGTGTGTGTGTATAAATTTTTGCCAAATAAATATACTGGAAGGGATATTGCCACTTAAATAAATCACAAAATAAACTGTGAGCTCTTTGAGGGCAGGAGCCCAAATGAATGTATTTTAAATCCTACAAAGTGTTTGGAACTGTTTCCTTCACAGTAGTTACATTATAACTTCTTGTTGATTGATGTGTGATTCAATAATAACTAAAATCCTGCTAACAGATACATTTTTAAACTATAGACCACCTTTAAAATCACATTTAAATAAAAATGAGTGGTAGTGGTGGATGCAAGATAATTTGTTGTATTTAATTTCAGAATGTCATCATACTGAAACAAGAGTATCAAAGAAAGTAGGCATATTTTTCACTACTTCTTCAAATTCTATGGAGTTTTCCCTCCAAATAACGTGACATGATTTGATAGTTAGCATTTACACTGATACATAAATCTATAAATGAATTACAATAAAATATTGCAGGTAAGGGTTGAAGTGTGACGCAAAGTGTTATAGAGATGCTTTTGATGACAGCAAAGTGGTAATAGTAAAGAAATACAGACTGTAGTTAGCCAAAGATGTAAGAGAGGAAAACTATGACTGTAAGTAAGGCACAAGATCAACTTTGTATAATTTTGCCAGGGCGAAAATAAAATATTTCAGTGAGTACATATTTTATTGTTCAAATTTGCAAAATAGATGTAGCTGATGATATTTCAAACTTGTTTGTTGGTAAATAATAAAATATTACTAATTATTAATAATTATTACTAGTAATTCGATAGCCAGTAATGGAGGGTTATTGTAAGACAATAGGTATAGGAGATTTATTGCTGAAATAGCCCTTCTTACCTGCGGTATTATTAAGTCTCCCTAGGGTTCTTGTGTAAACTGGTAATCACTTAAAATAGTTTTGTTTACAGAGTGCTAGGTGTTATTGATCTCATGCTATAAATTAGCAAATGGAAGCTTAAGTTATGTCTCAAAAGTAAGGCAAAGCTTCAATGTTTGCACAGGATCAGTGAATATTTATATTATACCAGGTATAGAAACCCCGTTCTAATACACTATCACTAAAGCAACCCATGTTTTATAGTAGTTGGGAGACATTACTACAGAAGCAGAAAGGGCAAATTTTTATACATCTCTTTGGGGTTTCAGAAAAGAATCTTTTCTTCTGTCCTTTGGAACATCCTGGAATAAACATGACCCCCACCTTTATTTGGATGCTCTTGACAAGGTGGCCTCAAGAGTCAGAAGAATACATTTCTTTTACAATATTTAGGACCCATACAACAAAGATCAGACTCTCCCTTACACATTACTCATTCTGATTTTAAGTAATTCCTGATTATACTCACCCATGAATCAGTACTTCTTAGTTGGTTATAGATATGAATATAAAGCCTGCAGTATGATATGATAATCACACCAAAGCAGAAAATGAACACCCTTTCTGCATTCAACTTGTCTTCCTGAGCCAAGAGAATGGTGACATATACGAAAAATTAAAGACTAAGCACTTGGAAATTCTTATATGCCTCATTGTAAAATTTCTGGTTCTCAAGAGTGAAAGGAAAAGGGTATAATTCAGACAAATATTTTGTCTCTAAATTCATGGACCTGTTATACTTTAGTCGCTATTTTAAAGTTGGAGGTTTTGTGAGTGACATTCTGAGATATTTGAACAATATACAGAAGCAGCAAAGATGGAAACGATTAGGTATTTGAGTAACAGCATTTTTTTTTCTATTCAAATTAACTAAATTGTGCAGATGTTCTATGATATACAATATTCTTAGACATTTTAACAGGTGTCTTTTTTTTAATGATGAAATATTTTGGGAAATAAACTATACATCCCTTCACAAAAATTCATAAAGATGAAAATAATCTCAGGAATTTTGCTGATACTGATTCAATTGTATTTGTTTAAGAAGGTATTTCAATTGTCTCTCTCTCTATATATATACATATATTGTCGTGGTGGTGTGTTTCATAGTCTATTACAACTCATAGTGAACATATAGGACAGAGGAGAACTGTCTCATATTGTCTCCTAGGCTGTAATCTTTATGGGAGTAGATCACTAGGTCTTTTCTCCCATGGAGCTGCGGGTGAATTTGAAACACTGACTTTTCCACAAATCTTCCCATTAGCAGCGGCAAGCTTAACAACTGTGCCACCAGAGTTCCTTCCCTAGAGAAAGACATCATGCTTGGTAAAGTAGAAAAATCAGGGAAAAAGAGGGAGACACTCAATGAGAAGAATTGACACAGTGACTGCAATAATGGGTTCAAACATAGCAGTGATTGTAAAGATGGAGTAGGACCAGGCAACATTTCACTTCTGTTATACATAAGGTCACTATGAGATGACACCTAACAACAACTATAGATATATATAGAGATAGATATAGTTCCTACAGAATACCAATTAGTGTCTCAAAAAACAGAAAGGTTTGATGAACACAGAAAGGAGTATATAGGTATAGACATTTTTTCTGGGACAAAAAGAGAGTATTGTAGACTGACTTGAAGCATAGTATTAGAAAAAGCAAGAGAAGTGTGTCCTTCCTTTCCTTAATTCATCCTGATTTTCAAGTTTCTCCCCTTGATTGTTTTGCTTTTAGTTAAACTTTATGTGGGAAGACAACAAAATAGTCCTAGTGTTAATATTAGAGCTGATCAACATTTGATTTATTTCATTTTTGGAATAAAAGCAGTCAAGTTTAATAAAAAAAAAAAGTAATTATTTCCAAATACATATATACATATTCAAACCTTTATCAACCAATTTTTTCAAACTTGCCACTTATAATTTTGGAAATAAGAAACAGAAAATGTGCCATTTGACTTGTCATTTTACTAGTGGCAAATTATCATGATAACCCCTAATTATGCCAAGACGTCATTAAAGTGCTCTGTCATGACCATTTATTATATTTTATGATAATTTTATGTCATTTATAGAGGGAATTAAATTAATGTTTTTAATAACACCTCTAACCTTCCTTGAGTTAGTTCTGCATGATAAACAGTATAATAACTATATTTAAATGCATCCTTTAATTGGCCGTCATGCTAATTCTTTCGTAGAGTAATAAATTGGTCAAGCCATTCCTATTTTGTCTTGTGTACACTCCAGCTACATTTTCAGCATGTTTGTAAAGGAATATTAATGCAGACTTAAATTAGCATTGTTACACTAAATCAGTTGTAAAATACCTAACTACAAATGCCTCACTTGGGCGTAGCACCTTTAATTCAACTCTGGATCTCACATGGGCACACTACATGGAACTTGTAAGTGGGCATGTTCTTTCGCTGAATATTAGGTAATGAAATGTGTGAGATGTAAAACTAAAATAAAATCCAGAAATCCATAATGCATGAATGCTAGATAATGGTATGTTTACTTGGAAATTTGACTACATTTCCTACTGAAAAGATTTTAACAGAGTTGGGGTTAGAGACAGAACACCTAAATTTCCTACATTTCAGTAGCTTTCCAAGAGTTACATTTTTAACTGACAGTACAAGGATTAAAGTTAATCAACAAAATAAGCATAAGATTTTCTGCAATCAGCTGTAGAGCCTGACACAGACAAGTAACCCAGCTTCTAATTACAAACATGAGAAGGACATCACTCTACATCCTCGCGGAATTTAGAAAGCCAGGGAGTGGCGGGTAGGAGTGATCAATGAAAATGACAATCATCCAATCACCCATTAACAACAGGAAAAATAAAATTCACATTTGATCTTAGATTTCTAAGGAATATTAAAATGTTCTTCATGAAAAAGTACAGGATAGGCAACACAGAATAAAATACATGCAGTCCCCGCGTTACGGAAGTCCGACTTACATACAACCCGTTGTTTGGAACCAATCTCTGTAAAGCCTATTATAATATTAAAAACTTGAGGTGTATACAATTGTTCATAATAACAAACAAGCATTACTTTGTGAGGCTCATCAAAATATTATTATTATTATTATTATTACTGTATTGTTACATTAAAGATGTTTTAGTGTATCTGGAAGTATTTCTTTGATTTTTTTGTGCATAGAAATGTACACTATATACTAAGACAAACACTTGACTGACGTTAGGTATAAACCATGCCCAACTGTTTCAACTTACACACAAATTCAACTTAAAGACAAATTTAGGAACGGAACTCATTCGTAATCCAGGGACTGCCTGTAATGTAAAATTACAATAACATTTTTTTTTTTCCATTGTGTTTAGGTTGAAGTAAAATAGAAAAACAAAATTGGGCTTCGAGGAAAAACACACTCTATTGTTTTGAACAATAAAAGATCTATCACTTATTTTTAATTAGAATAAGTCAATTCAAAATATGCATTAATACTACTGAATAATTTTGATAAAGGTTTTATATTTTTAATAATAAAATACATCATTAGAATAAAAGAATATACTATAATTCATCAATAATAAACTGCATATTTTTTCAACGTTAGCAATGTTGAATTAAGGATATGTCTTACAATAGATGGCATACTAGAATAAAAATATGGAATTTGAAATACAAGTCACAAGGAATAATAAAGTAAGTAGTTATATATCTACCACCCAGGTTAAGCAATAGATCATCATACTGTGAATTCTACTTGTGTGTTCAACTGTAGTTGCCTCCCACTTCCTCACTACAACAAAGGTTAACACATATCTAAATATGGAGTTTATCATTATCCTTCTTTTCATTATAGTTTTAATATATGTATATATCCCAAAAATATGTAGTTTATTACATTGTATATTTTTTAACTTCTAAAATGTTTTAATAATTTCTGTGACATTTTACTTCATATTCTGTTTTTGAAATTAATTCATGTAGATGTGTATAACAGAACTTCAATAATTTTAATTGCTGTATTATTATATTCCAGTTTATGAACACACTACATTTATCCATTTGCCTGCACATGGGCACTTGTTTGACTTCATGTTCTTTTATATTGTTAAAAAAAAAGCAGTTATAAATACTTTTTACATTTCTCCTGATACACATGTTCATGACCTTCTCTGAAAGCATACGTGGAAATTTCTTTGTAGTAGGTCAATAGCTCTTCAACTTTTGAAATAGTGCCAAATTATTTTTAAAATGGATTTTTAAATTTATACACGTCTTTAGAGTATAAAAATATTTGTTATTCATTATCCTTAAAAATACTTGATGTGATCTGATAATTTTTTCAATTTTTCATATTTTCAAATCTCTCTTCTTTTAAATACTTGATGTGCTTACATGAGTTTTTTTTTTTTAATCTTTTTTCCTAATTGAAGCAAGCCTTTGTGTGCTTTGAATAATAATCTTTTGTTTGTTATATAAGTTGCAAATATATTCTCCCCATGTTTGATTTGTCTTTTACTTACTTTATGTTGTATTTTAATGATGAGTCTGTTAAGACATTTTAATGGAGTCAAATTCATCAATGTTTTCAATTATAGTTTGGAATGTGTATAAATACTATATACTTATTTATTCTTTTAAAATATTTAAAGTTTTGCTTTTTTAAATTTCAGTTCCTTGGTTTTGTGAGCCAAGAGATTAGGTATGGACTAAGGGAACACTTACTACAAAAGATTGGATGAAAGATTCACTCATTTGCATTGTGGTCTATCAAAAGTCAATTTTTTTTTTTTTTAATAGGAGGGAAATTTTTCTTCAAATAAATTCTACAGGGGAAAAAAAACAGAAAATACAGTTCTGAAGAATCAAAAAAACCGTTATGTCCTAAATCCTTATTACTCTTTAAGAAAGTGAATCTTCTAATAAGTGTTGTGTTTACTCATGAAGGAGTTGGATAAATGTTTAGAGAGGATTTAATTCAGCAACTTTTCTGTATCTGTGGTTTTTGTTTGTTTGTTTTTAAATAACTAGAGAAAGAATCACTGTTTCATGAGTCTTCTTTATAAACTGAGGTAAAGATTTTCAGAACTAAATTTCTTAAGGAATGGATAATGAATTTGAAATTATTCCAGATATCACTATTGCTGGAATTTTCTGTTGGTATTATTGAAAAAAAACATTGAATTGACTGAATATATGGCACATAAAATATGGGAAAAATGAATAGACCATTGATATCAAATTATAAGATGCTTAAGAGCACATTAGATAAGAATATACATAAATTAGGGATAAGAAGTTAAAATAGATAATTTCAAAACTACTAAGGTAGGTAAATATTAATTTTAGAAAATCTGAAGAAAATTTTAAAAAGAATGGAAATATAGCTAAAATAAAGTAGATATACGTCAATTGTAAAGAGCTAAAGTATTGTGAGGATGGTGCAAGTCTGGACAATGTTTCGTTCTGTTGTTCATAGGGTTGCTATGAGCTGGAACCAACTTGATGGTACCTGACAACAACAACAGAAATAACAGTTACATAAAATGATGAATTAAAATAAAATAAGATAACTATTTTAAAACAAAATATCTTAGAGGTAAGAAATTAAGTCTAAAATCAAATAAATATAAGGGCTGAAAAATAAAAGAATCATGAATTCAGAAGTAATAGTTAACATGAACAAGATATTAAAAGAAAGAGTGAAAGTTAAGATCACCGAAAGAAAATTAGCTTAATAGGAAGGGATTGATGGGAAATACATTCTCAAAATAAGGGTAATATAAAAGAAAAAAGATGCATCCAGAAGCTGGCAAAAGAAATTATTTCTAACAAGAAATACTAGATTAGAAACACATTTCACATAGTGTCAGTTGATTGTTTCATAGGTAAGAGTTCATAAAAAACAGCAAGAAAAGCATGTGATCTCATTCTTCCATTGGACAAAACATCCAGTGAAAATTAATAGATATGCAGAGAAGCAGGGGAATAAGTCAATACCGTAGAAACCATCTATAAATGACAGATGTGATAAAATTAGCAGACAAAAACTTTCAAACAATTACTATAAATATGTTAAAGGAGTTAAAAGAAAATGAAATACCAATAAAATCTGAACTGGCTATAAAAATTAAGATTGGTTCTAAAATTTAAATGAAAAACTAAAATTACCTAGAGGAGCCAAAACAATTTTGAAAAAGAAAAATGAAGTTGGAGAACTTACACTATGTAATTTCAAGAGATGCTAAAAAATACATTAGTCAAGGTAAAATGGTACTAAAAAAAAAAAAAAAAAGATTCATAGATAGACATATAGATCAATGGAACAGAATACAGAGTATAGAAATTGACCCAAACATATAAAGGGTCAATTGAATCTGGACAGAGATGCCAAAGTGATTCAATGGGGAAAGAATAGTCTTTTTAACGAATAATGCTCAATCAACTGAATGTTTATATGGAAAAAGAGAAACGTCAGAACTTCCCTCACATCATACACAAAAATAACTTCAAATGTATCATAACCTACACGTAAATGCTAAATGCTAAAACTATAAAATTTTTAAATAGAGGAGTTCCTGGGTGATGCAAACAGTTAAGCACTTGACTATTAGCTGAAAGTTTGGAAGTTCAAACTCACCCAGAGGTCCCTTGGAAGACAGGCTTGGAGATTTGTTTCCTAAAGGTCACAGCCTTGAAAATTCTATAGAGTAGTTCTAGTCTGCAAACGTGCGGGCTCCAAGAGTCAGAATTAACTCCATGGCAATTAATAATAACAACTTTAAAAACAAAAGCAACAACAACAAAAACAACTAATTATAAAAAATTAAAAAGATAATATAGGAGAAAATCTTCACAATCTTAGGTTAACAACAATATCTTAGCAATCAAAATAACTAACTGTAAAAGAAAAATATTAAAAATTGCACTTCATCATAATTAAAATTTTCTGCCCTTTGAAAGACACTATTTCACCAGGTGTTGTCAAATGGATTTCAACTCATGGTGACCCCAGGTGTTTTTTTAATATATGTCAAATAATCTAAAATCATAAATGAAAGTGGGGACATTGCAACTGACCCTACAGAAATAAAAAGGATCATAAAAGACTACTGTGAACAATTATACACCAACAAATTTGAAAACCTACATGAAATGGACAAATTGCTAGAACACATATACTTCCATAAATGACTCAAGAAGAAATAGAAGATCTCAACAAACCCACAGCTAGACAAAAGATTCAATACCTAATCAAAAACCTCTCAAAAATGAAAAGTCCTTGATCAGATGGTTTCCCTGGTGGGAATTCTATCAAACATTTATAGAAGTGACCCCAACCCTCCTTAAACTTTTCCAAAATAAAGAAGAGGAGGGAACACTTCCCTCAAGTAATGAGACAAGAATTATTCTGATACCAAAGCCAGACAAAGAAACTACAAGAAAAAGAAACTACAAACAAATATACCTTATGAACATAGGTGAAAAAGCCTCTGTACATCTGTCACAGGTATACCTTGGCCATGACAATCTAGGGCTTTGTTATAGTATATTAAATACAATCTAATTTTTGTGTGAATTTCACTTAATTATCCCAGAGAGTTCACTCTTCTTGAAGGAATCAGCATAACAATATACATTTTTTTAATGGTGATGTTAGATTTGGACAATTGATGACCTCTTAGATAACTATCATGTAAAGATGACAATGCAAAACATAAATAATAAGAAAATAAGTTTTGATGGCAAAAATTAAAATTGCTTTTTCATTTATCACAAAAAGACAGCCAATATCTTAGTCAGATGACACAATATAATATTAGCAGTTATCATTGATGAAGTACTTGCTATAAACTAGGCATTATGCTGACACTTTATGTTACCATATCAATATTAATAATACAATTAATATAAATATTAGTATTTAACAATAATATGAACAGTAATACTAGCAAGAATCATATGTTACTACTATGTGCTAAGCATAGTTCCAAGCACTTTACATATAATAGCTCATTTAATTTTACAATAAGCTTATGAGTTAGATAGTGTTATTATCGACATTTTGCATATTAGGAAACGAAAAGACAGAAAGTTTAACTAAATTGCTCGAAATCAGATAGAAAATAAGTGGCAGAGTCAGGATGCATATTCTCCTGCTCACCTCCAGAATGTGTTCTTACCCACTGCACTATAAGCCAGAGTTATTGAGAAGTACTTATAGTTTGTGCATAGTTGCAGAATCTGTATTCCGAGAGGTTATTTGCACATGGTCAAAAGTGGTTGAATTAGAACTTGAACCCAGGCTTCTCTAACTCAGGTTGTACTCTGTCTGCTATGTTACTTTATGAGACACATATAACATTGAATCAAATGCTGACCATCTAGTGTTTCAGTATATCAATATGTGTTGAGTTCTTACAATGTGCTTAGAACTCTGCTAGATATTGTGAAGAACACATATGAATTAAAAAGTAATAAATAAAACAAACTCATGCCAGGAAAGTTCATGGAAGCAAGCCAAGAAACAGTAAACAGTATGAGACAGTAAACAGCATGAGTCAGTACATGATTAAATACAAAATAGTATTATATCAACTTTACCGCCTTGAGAAGTATAGAGGAAAAAGAAATACATGAGTGGCATGGTTTTACAGAGGGGATTGCTTTACAGAGGGGATCAGGCAAGGCTGGACCCTGAAGGATGGTGTGGCTATGGACAAGTAAATACGTACTCCAAATCCAAATTCAAATCCAAATGAGGGCTGAAAGTAGCAAGCAATTCAGAATGAGAAAGCTTTCAGAAACATTGAGGAGTCTGGATTACCTGGAGCAGAATAAAATGAGTTATAGAGAGAAGAGTAAGAAATTTGAGTAAGTTGCTCAAAGGCAAAGTAGCAGAAACAAACTTGCAATCCAGAATAGGAATTCAGCAAGAAGGATAGGAAGTTACAAAGATTTATTGTGCAGAAGATTTGCATATGGTAGACGTGATAGACACTCAATAAATTAAAGTTATTGTTATTGTTAATTATATGCTAGTTTCATAAAAATCTCACTGAGCTATTTCTGTGGTCTCTGCTGCTAGTGACTATACACAGATGAAACAGACTAAGGAGGAGGTCAGTGAGCTTAGTTTGTACCAAACTGAAGCATAGTCACTGTGTTAAAAAAATTATCTTTTGCTGGACCAGATTAAAGGTTTCTAAATTGTCATAGACCTGCATATATATTTTATTCTCTTCTAGAAAAACATGTTGTTGTTAGGTGACTTCAAGTTGGTTCCAACTCATAGGGACCCCGTGTACAACAGAACAAAACAAAGCCTGGTCCTGCACCATCCTCACAATCACTGCTAAGTTTGAGTCCATTGTTGCAGCCACTGTGTCACTCCATCTTATTGAGGGTCTTCCTCTTTTTCGCTGGCCCTCTACTTTACCAAGCGTGATGTGCTTCTCCAGGGACTGGTCCCTCCTGATCACATTTCCAAAGTACATGAGAAGAAGTCTCAGTATTCTTGCTTCTAAGGAGCATTCTGCCTGTACTTCTTCCAAGAAAGATTTGTTCATTCTTCTGGCAGTCTTTGGTATATTCAGTACTCTTTGCCAACACCATAATTCAAAAGCATCAATTCTTCTTTGGGCTTCCTTATTCAGTTTCCAGATCTTGCATGGATATGAGGCAATTGAAAATACCCTGGCTTGGGTCAGGTGCACGTTACATCTCAAAGTGACATCTTTGCTTTTTAACACTCTAAAGAGATCTTTTGCAGATTTGTGCCATACACTATGTCGTTTGATTTCTTGTCTGCTGTTTCCACAGGTATCGACTGTGGATCCAAGTAAAATAATATCCTTGACAATTTCAATCTTTTCTCCATTTATCATGATGTTGCTTTTTGGTCCAGTTGTGAGGATTTTTTGTTTTCTTTATGCTGAGGTGTAATTGCTACTAAAGGCTGTAGTCTTTAATCTTCATCAGGAAGTGCTTCAAGTCCTCTTAGCTTTCAGCAAGCAAGGTTGTGTCATGTGCATATTGTGGGTTGTTAATGAATCTTTCTCCAATCCTGACGCTGCATTCTTTTTCATATAGTTCTCCTAGAATCATTTGCTCAACATACAGATTGAATAAGTATGGTGAAAGGATACAACTCTGATGCACATCCTTCCTGACTTTAAACCATGCAGTATCCCCTTGTTCTGTCTGAACAACTGCCTCTTGATATGTACAGGTTCCTCATGAACACCATTAAGTGTTCTGGAATTCCCATTCTTCACAATGTTATCCACAGTTTGTTATGATCCACACAGTTGAATGCCTTTTCGTAATGAATAAAACACAGGTAAACATCTTTCTCATACTCTCTGCTTTCAGCCAAGATCCATCTGACATCAGCAATGATATCCCTTGTTCCTCATGCTATTCTGAATCCAGCTAGAATTTCTAGTCAAATTATATTCAGCAGAATTTTACTTGTATGTGATATTAATGATATTGTTTGATAATTTCTGTATTTGGTTGGATCACCTTTCTTTGGAATGGGCACAAGTATGAATCTTTTCCAGTTGGTTGGCCAGGTAGCTGTCTTCCAAATTTCTTGGTATAGACAAGTGAGCACCTTCAGCACTGCATCGGTTTGTTGAAACATCTCAATTGGTATTCCATCAATTCCTGGAGCCTTGTTTTTTGCCAGTGCCTTCAGGGCAGCTTGGAAATCTTTCTTCAAAACCATCAGTTCTTGATTATATGCTATCTCCTGAAATGGTTGAATGTCTACCAGTTCTTTTTGGTACAGTGACTGTTTATTCCTTCCATCTTCTTTTAATGTTTCTTGAGTCAAGAAAAATATTAAGATATGCTAAAAGTTTAGAGATTTTACTTTAAAAAACATGGATTTTCTTCTTTTTTTGATTTTGTATTACTTGCAGTTTTCCCCATAAATGCCCATCTTTTGGGGGGATCTCTTTTAGTATAAAAATAGTTCATCATACATAGAATGCTACAAAATTTAAATTTCCTTTGACATTACTTATAAACCAAAGCGTAATAACAAAATGACAAGTTCAATTTTCTACCTAGTATTATTTCTTTGGTACTATAGAGACTGTCACTGAAATCATAATTATTTTCTTCTCTGAGGACATAAAATATTTACGAGGAAGTTCTCAAACCTCACTCAGTTACAAGAAACTCATAATCAGTTATAAAGAAAATCGGTATTGTTTTAAGTATTGTTGGCTTACTTTGACATTGTTATTTTCATTCATTGGAAAACGTTCCAAAAATAGATAAAGTCAAGGGGTTTGTTTCCAGATTGTGCAGTTTTGCTCTATTTCAGAGCCTCAGCTCTTAAAGCTAAGCAGCTGTTTTATAAATGCTGCCCCTAGTCACAAGAGGATGTTGTGACCATATGAACAAATGAGCAAGAATCTTCACTATTGAGAAAACAACCAGTTGCACAGGGCCTATAGATAGTAATGTCTTGTTTGGGCAGGGTATCGTGAGAATATTTATGAATAGCAAATGATCTGTGATGTGTGTTTGTATGTGGGGTTGAATAGGAGGAGATGGAGGGAAGGATTTTTCTGTAT
Source organism: Dugong dugon (assembly GCA_030035585.1). Lineage (NCBI taxonomy): Eukaryota > Metazoa > Chordata > Mammalia > Sirenia > Dugongidae > Dugong > Dugong dugon. The sequence continues at coordinate 26,801,517 of CM057473.1, read as the reverse complement.
GAGTAATACGTACATCACAGTACCAATTGATATCTTCCCAGTTCTAATTCTTGGAGCTAATACACACATGAGGATACTGGAGAGAGATATCTTAATTCTACAAAAACAAGAGATTTATTTACACAAGGTATCTGGAGTGATATAGCCACAGAGGTTTTCCTGGTTCCTTGATGAAGAAGAACAAGTTCACATCAAGAACACAGAAAACAGGGTTAATTTCAAGGGAAGAATTGTGGCCCACAATTAAATCATATGTCTTGAAAATCAAAATAAAAGGAGAAATGGAGTGCAGAAAGATGTTTAGAAAGTGACTTAGAACTAAGATAATAATAGGGAATGTATAGTAGTTTCCACCTTTCATGTAAAACGTTGCAGAGTTTTCAAAGGATGATGTGGTTTCTGAAAAAAGTTATAGTAGTCTGGAAAATGTTTATGCAATCCTACGAATCTAACAGGAGGAAGGTAGGATAAGCCCTACAGCTGTGATTATACAGTAAGAGAGGGAAAGAGGTTACTCTTTCACGGTATGGACTAGTGCATTGGATGGAAAAAAGACTTATCCTGAAAGACAAGAGGCAGTGCATCCAGCTCAGTCCAGCAGCATTAGCTGGTTATCTACAGGCATTCTGAGTATGTCATTGTGTGTGCTGTCAACGCTAGTCCTGCAAAGCATCCTTACTGAGTATCCATGGAAATGCTACACTCAAAGGCCCATCAAATGAAATTGATGGTCAACTGAAATAGCTATTTGATTAGCAGTATTACGATAATTGAGAGCTCAAGATTATCTGAAATTAAAAAAAAAAAAATAAGTTGAATCTTTGTGGGAGTAGGCTCTTGCCCTTACTTCAACATAGTACATTATTGTGAAGAAGAATACCTCGGCATTGCTCGTATGCATGCGAAAACTGGACAATGAGTAAGGAAGATCAAAAAAGAACTGATGCTTTTGAATTTCAGTATTGATGAAGAATATTGAATATACCATGGGCTGCCAGAAAAACAAACAAGTTTGCCTTGGAAGAAATACAGATAGAGTGCTCCTTGGAAGTGAGGACGGTGAGACTTCGTCTCACATGCTTTGGACATGTTATCAGCAGGGACCAGTATCTGGAGAAGAACATCATGCTTGGTAAAGTAGAGAGTCAGTGAAAAAGAGGAGGATCCTTGATGAGATGGATTGAACAGTAGCTGCAACAACGGGTTCAAACATAACAAAGACTGTGAAGATGGCTCAGGACTGGGCAGTATTTTTTTCTGTTGTACATAGGGTAGTTATGCAAATAGCATGTGCCTTCTGTGTTTGTTTGCCAGCTGCACCCTCTCCCTGGGAGGCACCCTCACAAGCACCAACATATCAATCCTCTTCCACATGTTGCTGTAAAAAAAAGTTAGCATAGTGCACTTATGAAAATACCTTAAGGGGGAAGGGCGAGGCCAGCAAACAAATGCAGAAGCTGCATGTTATTTACATAAAATACGGTATCCCTTCAAGACTGAATTTTTTGTGTTGTGAATTTTTTTGTTGATGGCATGTGTTTTCAGTAGTGGAATGTATGCAGATTAAAGGACTGTGTTTAAATTTTGGGTTGGTAATATGAATTTTGGAAATATCTGGGAATACATGTTCCCATCTGTCACTGGCAGCACTCTGGTGCCATGATTTCTGGGATGACAATGTCCCAATGATCATGGGGGGCAAGATTTATTGAGGGCACCTTCTATTTGGTTACATTGGGCACCTCTGTTTTTCCAAATATCACACACACACACACACACACACACACACACACACACACACACATGCAAACTAAACCCCCTGGGGCTCCCTAACTATCCACCAGGAAACCATAAATATGCTTATCATTCTTATCTAGCTATCAAAAAGCCAAAAGAGACAAAAGTATGACTCAATCACACTTCTTGGATGCACTGCCTCATACATAAGCCTTCTACCTTAGTGAATTTTAGCCGAAGAACATTTCTTTTGCTTTTCACCATTACACAAGACACCACTGGAGGGCAACATATACTTTTAGTGGGACAAGTAGCCTCCTGAGAAACCTGAGAACCCGAAAATGTTTGTGGGAGTATTCTGTCCCAAGAATCTTGAAAAGAATATTTTATATGGTGTGAGCTAGGTGTCCAAATTATTCTTTTGCTCCAGTTTTTGAAAATACTCTCTAGATTTTCAACAACCTTTAAAATGTTAAAGAGTGATAATATTGTCACATAAAATAGGCACTGAAACAATTGTTCCTTTTTTCAGAAAACATCAATTGAACTTGTGTCAATTTGCTCCCATCCATAGTAAACATTCACAAGTAAATTAGAAAAGGGCAGAATTCTAAATAAAGGAGTCAGATGACTAAGCTTTATAGTAAGTCTTTAAAAGTATTTGTATTATTAATGACTTTCATATCATTAAATATATTTTTATGAAGATGGCAATAGTAAATATTAACAGTGGTTTTATATATATAATCACTATAAATTGATAACCGTAAGCAATAATTCTGTGATAGCACACATGGGGCAGAGATTATTTATTTTACTTATTCACTCGTAAATGTATGTACCACCTGGAATGTGCCAGGTGCTATGAGGTCTCTGGGGAGACAACAATAAACAAAATAGACAAAAATTCCTGAGTAAGAGGAAGACAATAAATAAAATAAATAAGGTAGGAATCAAACTATGTGGATATTTGAGGGTAAAGAGCTCAGCAAATGCAACAGCACTGGTGTAGTCCTATTCCTAGCTTGTTTGAAGAAAAACAAAGAGATCAGTCTGGCAAAGTGGAATGAATGAGGGAGAATGTTATTAGGAGGTGAGGTCACAGAGGTGATGAGGAGCTAGGTCATATTGAATCTTGTAGGTAAATTTTGACTCCAAATGTAAAGGAAAGTCCTTGAAGGGTTTTGAGAGGCCTCATAATATGATGTGATATCTTTCAGAGAGTTGATTTAGCTGCTGTGTTGAAAACAGATAAATTTTAAAAATCAATGTGAAAATTGAAAATAATATAATTTTCATGACTGAAGTTATAGATGGAAGCATAGGTAAGTTATAGGTACATAATTATTGAATTGTAGATAAAAAGCATGGTTATGATGCCTCATTAAAAGTTTTATGAATAAATTTAGTTATGAAAAATAAATACCACAGCTTAAAAGCTAAAAGAATAACTACAAATAATATCCATTTTCTTAAACTGAAAAATCAATTGCATCATATTATTTTGCAAGTTATTATTTAAAACAATCTAAATATAACTCAGGCTTGCTAAATCAGAATGTCCAGGGTAGCCTGTATCTAAGTACACTTTTTTTGAGAAAGCTTCAGAGGTATTTTTGATATCACTTATTGAGAGCTATCACCACAAATTTATACCAAGAATTAGCTAGAGTTATTCAACCAAAAAATAAATAAAATTAACAACATTTTTATCCCAGTCCATTTTAGAAAATCACACATAAAATTTTGATATAAGACTCTGCAAAATTTTTTGCTGAAGTCAAGACTTTATATTCTCCACGTCTTCTCAGTCTACTGGCCTAATACTAACAATGAATCTGGAAGTGCAATTACTTTGGGGTGATTTGCACCATGTGATTTCATGTTGGTGCCTAGTGATGGATGTATGTGAGAAACGTTCACAAACCATCTGCTTCATAATCTGGTTTTGAATTTTGCCAAAGATGGATGTCAAGCTTATTGGCTAATTGATACGTAGTTTTAGAAGCCCCTCAATTCCCGTTTTGGAAATTTGCAATAATATTTGTCTTCATTCTTTTGGCTTTTCCACTCTTCTCTATGGTTTTCTTAATTGACTGTTATTCCGACAGTACATGTGCGTAAGTCTTCTGTACTCCTGGATTTGTAGATATGAACTGCTTTGTTATTGTTATTTGTTACTAAACTTTATTTTTGACACATTGTTCCCCCCCCACCCACCCCCACACACAGTATTTTTGTACTCAGTTCTTTAAACAGTTTTTCCCATTGTTTCCAATTTGATTATGATTCTTCTTTCTGAAGATGACAAAAACAGAGAGGAGCAAGTGTGCACTCTTGGTCATCTACAAATACTTCATTATTTCTTTCAATCAACTGGCCAATTTGCTTGCTGTAAGAAATATTTATTATTGTTTCTACCCTTTATTTTGCCTCAGAATTCCAGCTGTTTTCTTCCATGATCTAATTAGAAGTTTTACCCTTTCCAATTTTGCACAAGTTATTTAAATTGTAATCTTAGAGAATTCACATTTCCATTGCTGGTTTTTCTGATAACAACACAGACAGAAGTACAATCACCAACAAAAACCACAACAAACTTTTATTGAGTGGTTATTAGATGCCAGGTATATATTTAGTATTTTAAATGCATTACCTCATATAATTTTCATGGAGCTTTCACTACTTCATTGCGCTAAATGAATTTCTCTGAGCTGTGCAGTTAAAAGGTGTAGAATTAAAATCCAGATCCGGGTCATTCCCACCCTATTGTCACACCTTTATTCTGAAAATATATGTCACGGGAGATTCTCTAGCCAGGAGAACATCTACTCCTTGCAAGAACTTCTTCCGCTTCACAGTCTCCATCTTATCTTGCCCTGGTGACCAGCAAAGTAAGCTTTAAAACAATATTGTGCTCTCCACTCTTAAAACCTTTAACAGAGCTAGGTTTTATTGCTTCATTTTTCTTCAACTTAACTCCTCCTCCAAGAAGTTCATCTGATAGTAGAAGAGGTTATAGAAAGAATTGGTAACTTATGAATCCATAGTGAAATAAAATAATCTTAATGTTTTCTACTCTATCTTAATCAGATATTTTATAGGATGTATATCCACATATACTTAATTAAATGATCATTAAACACCAGACCATTCTTGTTTCACATAGAATAGATTGCAGGATCAGAACATACATGTTCAATGACACCAGGTTAAATAAGTCACACACTGTCACCATGAAATCTAGCCTGAAACTTTTTTTTTTTAATGTGCTTTTATAGCTTTGTTACAATTTTCTAGTATGTTTATTAATACTGGGTCATAATATTAGTCGTATATCTGGTCAACTATGCTTTCAAAGCATATGTGTGTATATATGTGTGTATGTATGTGTTTCCTATAGATTTTATGGTTTGGATCCTACAGATAATAGAAAAAAAAAGTTTGGCCTCCTTTTTTTTTTTGCTATCACGTTCTTATTTTTCACTAGTATTAAGAAAATTATTCTTATGACACACAAGATATGCCTCCTTCACTTGGATAGCCTGGAAAGTTTGTATCAATCCTGTTGATTCAGAGAGTTACCAAGGATGAATAAAAGTTCAAAAAGCTAAGGTTTTGTTTTGTGAATTTTTTTTTTTTTTTGGAATTTGGTTTGTTTGATTGTTTTCACTTTGTGAACTTGTAATATGTCCAAGAATCTAATATCCCTCCCTGTTATCTTTCTTAGTAATAGGTCTGCCTCTCGTTAATAGGTTTAATTCAAAACTTCCCAAAGGATGCTACAGTGAACATTGCTGTACCTCAAATGGTTTGTAAGTGCACTGATATATGAGTAACTTGAGACTCCTTGTCACAAGATAGGTCTTGGGTAAATAAGCCCACATCAGGGTCATCTCTGGTCATATGACCTTGTTGTTTACCCCAATATGTCTTATATGTATCACTTTCTATATGAGTCAGAACATGAATGACGAGAGTACTAGTCTAATTGTCCAGCATGATTGGAAGTATCCATGCAGAAAATTCTTACAATCATTCTTGCAGTGACCACATTTTCTGTAACTTCATGTTTTATTCTTAGATTCTTCTGGTGATTCACAGAGCAGGCGTACTTACATGCATCTTTTCTGTTGATGGCTCCTAATATTCTCTTTTTGGCCTTACATTTTGTTTGGAACATCCTGATCACTTTATGAATATAATTTAGGCTAATCTGCTTCTCTTTCATATATTCACAAGTACTTATTTTACCAGTTTCAACTATATCTCTAAAAAATCCCATCTGAGAAATGGATATTTATAATAGAACTTTTCCTGTACTGAAATAAAATAATTCATACTTTTTGCTTTGAAATTTGCTTCACATTGTTAAAATGAATCTTCTTGTCACCAATAATAACAATAATATTTTTCCTTTCTGCTGCTCTAACACTGCTGGATACTTTAATACATTTTGTAAAGAAGCAGTAACATATAGTGTAGTTTCTAAAACTAAGTCTTTCATTTTCAAAGTTTCATATGCACTCTAAAATAACTGATTGTTTTGCGATCCTCATTTCAAAGATAATCTAAAAAAAATCAATAAAAGTACCCTCTACATCACATGGCCTTCCTGTAACCAAGTGCTACCACATGTTCATGTTTATGATCAAGATGACAGTAATAAAATGAGAATTTCCAAAGTTTAATGCACTAGAAAGCATGGTGTCCTAAAGTCCTACTGTCCTAATAACAAAATGATAGCAATCACTTCTTTGTTCTACTACATATGTCATAATAGTAATAAATCATCTCCTGAAGTGATAATTACAAATTGAAAGAGATGCTTACAGAATATACTTTTGTATTTTCAATGTGTCTATTAAATTCATACTTGGATTTGATGTTATTTGATGTCAGTTTAGCATGGTATGACCAGGTGCTATCTTTCACTAATAGGAGCAATACTGAGAAAATATCTGAAGTGAATTTAGTAAGTAAAATATGATGCATATTTTAAGATAATGAAGTCATAACATTTCTTCTATACTCTCCACTAAAATTCTACCCCATGAAGAAGAGGAATAAGAAATGCCAGTGCAAACAATATCCTCAACTCAATGAAGGTAAAATCCAGAGTGACACATATGAGGCAAGATGTCCAAATGCAGTAGAAGGAGACAAGAGAGTAGTCCCTCCGCTGCAGATCTTTAATGCCAGAAGAACAGAGTTTTCCAAACAGTTGTTTAGCAAAAAAGAAAAAAAAAGAAACAGATGACCCCTTACAGGAACAGTGGGATGATGGCTTAGTAAAGAAGGGAGAGAGCTGGAAGAAAGGACGTATGACAATCTCATTAAAGTGAGGTAAGTGAGGCATTAAACTCGAACACAAAATTTAAGGAGGTGCAAAAGCATCAATAATCAATATAAATAATACTTTAATGCAGTGTTTTAAAAATCAAAATTAACGAAAAATTTCCATGATGAACAATACCAGATTTTAAATAGACAGGAGCTATAGGTATGGCATTTTTGTAGAAAGCTACTTGTCAGAGAATGCAGAAGAAAGTAAATTAATCATGAGAAGGCATGAAGCTAGTGTTCTCTGTTTACTAAGCAGAATTACAAGCTAAAGCATAGGTATACTTATGCAAACCATTGTCTTTTTAGGAGCAATGCCATGAACCAAGGAGAATGCCTCTGAACCTGGATCTCTGACCTGGTTCCTCCTAAACGTGAGCCAACTGCAAATAGCTGTCCTGGAAAAATTAGTATCATTAGAAGTTAATAACAACAACTAGTAAAAGATTTATATAAATATATTATTATTATTATAAATATATAAATGTATTATTATAAATATATTATCATAAATGTATAAATACACTATTATTATAAATATATGAATATATTATTATAAATGTATTATTATTAAATATATATATAATGAGGACTTACATATAAAATGGAAGTAAATATTACTGTAGGGATAGGTAAATATTGTGGCCAAATGCATTACCAAAAACTTAAATAAATGAAAAGTACTGAAATGCTTACAGCAGAAATACAAAAACTCAGGTAATATGTGACAATGTAACAGAAGGAGCTAAGACATGATGTGACAAAATTTATAATGTAGAAGGAAAAATAAAGGCCACAAAGTAAAATAAAACAGCACAAGTAAGATCTATACTGCTAAAATACACTAAGGTCCATGAAACAAAGTTAAAAAAAAAAAAAAGAAAACAAAAACCAAACCCATTGCCGTCAAATCGATCCCAGCTCATAGTCACCCAACAAAGTAAGGTGAACTTAAGATTAAAACAAAATTGGGGAGGAAAGTCTAGGTACAGCAGGTAGAAATAGGAGACCTAGCACGTGTTTCTTGGCATCCCTATCGAATAGAAGAGGACAAAACAGAACAGAAAATTCAAAAACTGTATTTCAAATTATTTTCTAAAAATGTAATCAAAATATTGCAAAGGGCACACCATTTCCAAAGAAAATTATATTGAATAATAAACACTGAGACATCATAGTAAATATAACGGACTTTGAAAATGAACTAAAAATTTAAATAAGCATCTTTTCAAATGACTGATGCATATAGGCCATCAATACATATTGTTGCATGGATGAGCATAGTTTCTTCATTTAGATGGGCATATTGATTTAATTTTGTCTCTGTTAAGCTAAATATGCACAATTAAAATTTAATTCCACTCAAGTTATAGAAATAAATTATACAGTTCAACTGAGTGAGAATGGTGGCAAGTGAAGAGATACTACCAATCTAACAGAAATAGAGAAGGAGTAACGAAGGGTGTGGGAAATAAAAAAAATAGGGGAACAATTGGCAAACAAACATAGACGGTGCGATTATTTGTGAAAAATATGGTGTTTGCTGTATGTCTGTGTGTGTCTTTGTGTAATTATGCATTGGAAATTGCAACAAAATGATTCTTTTAAAGTAAAATGGAATATTTAGTGAATTTGGTAATTAGTAAAGCCACAAAAAATGTTTAAACAATTACCAAATAACTGCTATTATGCAGCATATATTGCCTAACAAGAATGCAGCAATCAAATAAATAAATAACAACCAATTGACTAGATAGGTGGGAACTAAGAATTACAATTAAAAACCAGATTAACCAAAGCAAAACTTTATTTTTTTTTTGAGACTAATAAAAACAATCAGGAAAATTAATTAATAAACAAGAAAACAACAAACACAAGAGCAACAACTATTTGGAATGGAAAAGGGACATAAATATAATTACATTAGGGACTGTAAATATGGTGAGTGAGTACCATGAGCAATATTTTGTCTGACACTTCCCACAACTGAGAAAATTTGAGTAATTCTGAAGAAAGATATTAATACCAAAATTTGACTTAATAATATATAGAAAACCTTAGTAGATTTGTATTATTAAATAAATTTACTTGGTAGCAAACAATCTACCCACTTCCACTTTTTATCACATATGCGTAAACACCAGGATAAGGTTGTTAAGATTTTTTTTGTTTGTTTGTTTGCTTGCTTACATTTTGGTTTTTTGTTTTTTCCAATGTGTTCTGTGAAATATTAAGAAGAATATAAGAGAATCCATAGAAAGGGTAATTTTAGTGTACACATGACTAGGCTAGCCTTCCTATTAATATTATCTATGTGATATTGTACCAGGGAAGTTGGCCAAAAATTTATTTAAGAAATATTAAAATCTACATCAGAGCATTGCAAGGTTCGTTTGTATTGCTGGCCTCTAAGTACAGTTGAATGCCTGTTTCAATCTTTAGACATTCTCTCTATATTTTATCTAAAAATTTATTGGGATGTCATCTTTGCATTATGAAAGAAAAATCAAGCACACATTGATTTTCCATTTTAATTAGTGATTCATATAACCATGTGTTTATTAAGTTCTATAGAGATAACAAATTTTACTGTACAAATTTGATATTGTTTTAAAACTTTGTATCCAGGTTTTATCCAACTACACAAGCAAAGTTTTACACATAGAGGAAAAATATATAAATATATATTCAATAGTTTTCTATTGTTTCATATAAAGGTTAAAAGAAAAGTTCAGATCAGCCATTTCTTTGGTCTCAGGGCATAAAGTGAAAAGGGCAACTAAATAGCAGGAAACGTGTTGTATAGTAAGGAGGATAATGACTTGACAGCAGCCTCGTCTGTGATGTGCTTTCTCTGTGGGCTCCATAGCTTTAAACAGATTCCTTCCAAAAAGGAGATATTAGTTGGTGCTCTAGTTGTTGAGTAGATAAAACAAATTCAGAAATGTGCAACTGTAATGTAATTGTGTGTGTATTTGTAATTAGACAATTTATAGCACTTATATTTCATCAGGATGATGCTGTGAACAATCATTAATATTTTTGGAACAATAAACTTTTGCCAAAATCAAATTTAAATATTTTCTGAGTATTTGCTATGAAGTTGCTCTTTGGTCAAGGGCAGTAGGAAATGTTCATATGAATAAGATATGGTTCTTACCCAGTGGGCCACCCATAGAAAGAAATGGATTTTCTGGTATCTGAAATCCACAACTTTTTATGTGCAAATTGTATTGTTTATACTATACATTCTCAATTCTATTGCATTTATTCTTCTACAAGAAAAAGTACCAGTAAGTAGCAATCTCTATCTTCTGCAAATTCCTGAGAGACGTATTCTGGAGTATGGTTGCTTAATCCCTGGTCTGCGAGATTCTATTAAACATAAATATTGAGAAGTTTTTTCAATGCTGATTACAGATTTCTGGCTTTTAGTTACAGAGTAATGATGCTACTTTTTATCTCTGAAACCAAACGAAGAAACATAGATGTGCAAGAGAGTTTAGAAACATAATTATCATTTCTGACAAATATGGAAACTGCCCATTACTGAAATCCTCAATGGACCTCAGAAGTTTAATAATTAGAGTAGGTTGGGGCAGACACCAGGAGAAGACGCTGTGACCGCAAGCATTTGGTACAAGTGATAAATCAGTAATTCTAGGAAGTAGATGTCACACCCTGAGGGAGAAAGCAAATGACTCAAAAACCAAAACAACCTGCTGCCATTGAGGCCATCCCAATTCATAGTGTCCCTACAGGACAGGGTAGAACTGCCCCATAGGGTTTCCAAGGCTGTAAATCTTTATGGACGCAAACTACCACATCTTTCTCCTACGGAGCAGCTGGTGGATTGGAACTGCTCACCTTTCAGTTAGCAGCAAAGAGCTTAACCACTGCGCCACCAGGGCTCCTGCAAATGACCACTTGTTTAAAACAAAGGTGGGGTATAGTGCTTACTGCACAGTCCTCTCTAAACCCTATTTGACACTATGGAGGAAAGGAGCAAATATTAAATATTTTAGAAAAACAATCTATCAGATTATGAGATTATAAAGAAAACCATGACTTTCCCCCCAAAACAAAACAAAACACACAAGGGCTGACACAGTGTCCTGTGGCTACCAAGTTATTCAATTATTTAACAAATATTTGTTGAGTATAATTTTGTGCCCAGCAGTACAATGCAAAGCACTGATGCTTGACATTTGAAAGGTGAACCCTCAGGTATTTGTGTGCAAAATTCTACATCATATAATACTTCATGGTAAACCAACAAGAGTTCTGTAATTTTGCTAATTATGCTAATTTTTCTTCCCTATTCTTCACGAAGTATTTCTGCAAATAGTTGGCCCAGGAAGAACTGCACCACTTAAACATAAACTATAACGAAAAAGACCCTAAATATCTAACTGATGAAAAAAAGAATCTAGGAGGGGAAAAGTGAATAAGAAACAAACAAATGCAAAGTGGTGACCAGATGGCCGAGAGATGTTTTGCCACAGAAGAAATGAAAATCATGGTCATGTTTCCCATAGATTCAAATAACTTATGAAAAATTACCTTTGTCTCAAGAACTCAGGGTTGAAATATGATGAAACAAGTGAGAAATGATATTAGCAGATGCAAAACAAGCTACAAGGTTTGGAAAGAAATGAAAAATAAAGGAATTACAAAATTAATGACCGCATTTATAATACCGAGAACGAAACATAGTCAAATATTAAGAAGCATCAGAAGGGAAGTGATAGCTTTGTAAGATAGAAAAGAGAAACATTGTATTCATAATTAGATGTTCTAAATAAGAGAATAGAATAAATGAAAAAGCAATGACTTAACAAATTGAATTTGGGTTCCAGTACCAGTATTGGCAAAATAGCTTGTACCAGACTAAACCTCTTGCTGTTAACTGATAAAAGCTGGACAAATGTAAGCACGACTCTTCGAAAACAGATTGGAGAACAGCCAGAATCACGCAGATAATGCAGGGTAGGAAACGCCTGAAGAAAGGAACCAGGCTGCCTGAGGAACACGTGTATTCATTTTTTTCTTCTCCATGCAGCAGAGAGGCTATTATTCAAAAAGAAATACCCAATAAAGCGACCAGTTTGAAGACAAAGTTTGGTACTTATACACTCTCCTCAAATCCTTGGCTGATCCAAGAACTGCATGTGGTTGTTAGTTGCCTTAGAGTGGGCTCTGACTCATCGTGACTTTAGGTATAACAGAACAAAATGCTGCCTGGTCCTGCATCATCTTAATAACCCTTCCAACCTAAAAAAAAAAAAAAATTGCTTTCAAGTTGATTCCGACTCATAGTGACCCTATAGGACAGAGTAGAAATGTCCATTGGAAATAGGGTTTCCAAGGAGAGCCTGGGGGATTCAAACTTCCTACCTTTTGGTTAGCAACCTGAGCTCTTAGCCACTGCACCACCAGAGCTCCCGTTCCAACCTAGTGGGCTATTATTCTTCAGGCAGTTTATCAGACAATGTTGTATTACGATCCATAAGGTTTTCACTGGCTTTTTTTGTTTTATTTTTGGAAGTAGATTGCTGGTCTTTTATTCTTAATTTGTTTTAGTCTGGAAACTATGTTGAAATCTGTCCACCATGGATGATCTTGCTGGTATTTGAAATATCAGTGACGTAGCTTTCAGTATCATAGCAACACACAAGCCACTGCAGTATGATAAACTGACAGACGACAGGTAGAAGCATCAACAGAACGTGCATGAATACAATTCCTGAGAGTCTAGTACCCCAGGACTAGGGTAAGAGTGGGGTGGTGAAGAACCTGATGGCAGGCTGAAATGATCATATTTTATTCTGTGTGTAAACAACACATGCGTGTGGATATATATGTCTATGTGTGTGTGTGCCTGTACACAATCCATCAAACACATGAATCACTGATAAAATATATTTATTTTGGCTATAATTACAGCATGGTTGCTCTAGGGCAGTGTTTCCCAAATGTTAGTAAATCCTGGAGGTGATAATGTTCTTTGATGTCTAAGCTTTAATATATCAAATAACAGACACTTGAATATGTTGTTCCTTAAGGTAAAATGGTTTGGGATTTTCTAAGTGCGTATTATGTCAACTTTCAAGCACTCAGCGAAGAGTAGGTATACATGCTCAGGACCAGTCACTCATTTGGTCTACAATGCTCAGTTGATAATTGATAACTACTATAGTACTTTTAATAGTCATACAATTGTAAATTGTTTTTATCCTTAGCCATATTGTTTAGCAAATACTCATAAAAACACAGGTTTAAAAACAGGGAGACTGAGGAGCACGGACATGTGATAATACTAATTCTGTAAAATGGCTTTATGCTGATCTCTACCAGATCTATAGGTTGCATGAATAAGATCAAATTTTTTTTAATGTATTTTAAATTCTTATATAGTTAAAAGTAGAAAAAAATAAAGTTATGATTAAATTCAGTCTGACATTTAGGATTATGCCTACATCCATTGAGTATGTTTAAAATATATTTATCTGCATAGAATGTTTTTTCCTCATATTTTAATTAAATCAGTTAAAAAGGTTTTTTTTAATGTTTAATCAGAAAACTACATTTTCTTTATATACTAAGTGTCATAACATTTTATTACCTTACTTCATAAAGTGATGTTAAGTTATAATTTGCTATCATTATTTTATTTACAATGGGTTTCATTTGTCATTAGATGTAACATAATATTTTTTAAAACTCCAAATTGAGTTTTTCATAAAATAAAATTTTCTTTCATACGTTCCTTCTGTGTAACAATTATCTAATTTTTTCCATGTAGTAGGCATTGTTCCAGGTGGTGAGGTTACAGTAGTTGTCTTCCTTTGGGTTATACTGGTACAGAGCATGAGACAAAATCTTGAGTGCAGGTACTTTGTTTGGGAGGTAATCCTGGGAAGCAAGTGTAAGTGAGTAGGAGACCGAGAGAGGGAAGGAAGAAAAGTCAATATGGGGGTACATTATGAGGGTCACATCTGAGAAGCTCTAACACGGTTTTCCATCTGACAGATGGGAGGTGGGCCTTATATCCACTGGCTTCAATCTCTTTTCACTTGCAGATTATCCTGCCAGTGTTCATTTCCTTGCACTTACTGAAGGAAAGCACAATGACATAATGCGCCTCCATAAACTGTCACCATGAATCCAATCCCCAAGTAAGTATCCAAGGGTACTGTGAGGGAAATTAGAGGTCAATGTAGTAAAGAGAGAGAAGGGGGGAAAAAGTCGTTACCTTCATAGAGGTTACAGTGACTTAAAAAAAAAAAGGGAGCTCTCAATGGGATCTCAAGTCTAAAAAGAAAAATGCTTTAAAAATATAAACAATACTTTTTATTTGTTAGAGAAAGTTCCTCCTTTTTATGAAAATATCTTAAAATATATTTTAACTTACACTACCCTGCTTGCGTGTGCAGGCATGTAACTTGTGTCTCTTTCTGGGGTGAATTTTATAACTTCTTGAACTATTTCACATTGGTGAAAAGTGAGACAAAATATTATTAATTAGCTTCTGCCCATTCAACTCATCACACCATTCTATGACAATATTCCTGCAAACACACCACAATGGTTAGAGGGAATTCCTTGATAATGTATATTCAGAGAGAAAGTGATCTTGAGAATGTAAGCACCGTCAGCATGCTTGAAAATGTCAAGCAGGACGATGGGTTATTCACATTTAAAAGGATGATGTTTCAGGCATTCTATTTATATAGTAAAGAATTGTGACCCTGGAAGCCTGAAACACTTAGCAACTTCTGGGTTATGTCGAGCAAAACAAACTATAGCAATATCCTTCTTTATTTCTACCCACAAAACATCTTGAGTAACATTAAGATAACTGCATGTTGCAACAAATTCTTTCAAGACAAAACTCTGAGATTTATGCAACCTCATTTTTCTTAAAATCCAGAAATTTGAAAATAAAATTATTTACTCCATGTTCTGCACAACCCTAACCCATTGTTGACTTCAATGTTAATTAACCAAAAGAGTATCATCATAGCACCAGTGTTTTTCCCTTAACTTACTCAGTTAATGGAGATAATTTTGGCTCCTTTTTCCTGTATATTAACTCTCAAGATTAAGAATGAGAGCAAAAGCAAGAGTGAAAATGAGGGAGAGAGAATTATTTTTATTGATTATGTTTTCCTGAGTAAAGTTTACAAGAAGTCCTTTCCTCTGTGGATAGATAACACAGTTTGAGTAAGCACATTAGCGTTAGTTGTTTAAGGACTTGATGCTTTCTTGGAAACAACGTAATTATTTTGTCACCTGAAACAAAAATTTTTCACCTACAAAATAAAAACTAGAGGGAAAAAGAGACTTTTATAAGTCTAATGTATTGGGACTCAATGAATTCTAAAAGAAGGTAGTAATTTTACTAAATAAAATTTACACAGTTTTGCTCCTTTCTTAATAAATGAATTTTCCAAATATGTAATATAAAGCTGAATAGAATATGTCAAAGTAATATTTCATAATAGAAGGATGAGACTATATGTTCACAGCATACAACTTTTATATCATTCATGTTTAACAAACCCAAATAGTATTTACTTGAATGAAATTTCAAGAAAATTCATACTGTTTAAAAGATGAAAATATATATTGAATATGCAGAAATGAATTTAGGAAGATAAACTGGAGTAGCTGTTGAGAGCACTATGAGTATTTTACTTTTATTGTCAAATGGAAGGATATTTCATTTGTTGTCATTTAAAGATTCTTTTCTCAGAAATAAACTAGGCTTTACTGTTTTGTCCTCCAGTATCAGCTCAGTGATTAGATTTTTTTTTTTTTTTAGGTAATTGATCATACTAAATCAGCTGGGACAGCAATACATAAATTTAACAAAATGATGAAACTGGACAATTTTAAAGAATAAAAACAAGATCGCGTCTATAAACTTTTCAAATTCTGCTATTCTTTTTTTTTTTTCCCTTTTTTATTTTTTATTGTACTTCAGGTGAAGGCTTACAGAACAAATAGTTTCTCATGAAAGAGTAGTACACATATTGTTTTATGACATTGGTTAACAACCCCACAACATGGCTACCCTCTCCCTTCTCAACCTTTTTTTTTTTTTTTTGGTGAAAATATACATAGCCAAAGATACACCATTTCAAAAATTTCTACATGCACATTTCAGTGACATCGACTATGCTCTTCCAATTGTGCTGCTATTCTCACTTTAGATGAAGGCTTACAGAACAAAATAGTTTCTCATTTAACAGTTAGTACACATGTTGACCTATGACAATGGTTAACAACCTCATAATACATCAACACTATCCTTACTCAACTTGGGTTCCCTATCACCAGCTTTCCTGTCCCCTTCTGCCTTCTGGCCCTTGTCCCTGGACTGCTGTACCTCATTAGTCCCATTTGGTTTTATGGGGCTCTCCACTCCCCGGCTGAATGGTGAACCTCAGAAATGACTTCACCACTGAGCTAAAAGGGTGTCTGGGGGCCATACTCTCGGGGTTTCTCCAGTCTCCTTTAGGCCAGTAAATCTGGTCTTTTTTGTGTGTGTGTGAGTTAAAGTTATGCTCTACATCCTTCTCCAGCTCTGTCCAGAACCCTCTGTTGTGATCCTGGTCAGAGCAGTCAGTGGTGGTAGCCGGGCACCATCTAGCTGTACCGGACTCAGTCTGGTGGAAGCCTTGGTAGCTGTGGTCCATTAGTCCTTTGGACTAATCTTTTCCTTGTATCCCGTTCTCTTCCTTCTCCCTTGCTCCCGAAGGGATGAGACCAGTGGCGTATCTTAGATGGCTACTCACAAGCTTTTAAGACCCCAGACGCCACTCACCAAGGTAGAATGTAGAACATTGTCTTTATAAGCTGTGTCATGCCAATTGAGCTAGATGTTCCCCGAGACCATGGTCCCCACAGCCCTCCACCCAGCAATTCAGTCTCTCAGGCAGTTTGGACATGTTTATGGAGCTTCCGTGACCTTTCCTTGTACAAGTTGTGCTGGTTTCCCCTGTATTGTGTACTGTCTCACCCTTCACCCAACATACCACTTATATATTGCCTATTTAGTATTTCCTCCCCACCCCTCCCATCCCTGGTAACCAAAAAAGATTCTTACATTTTGTGTGTGAACTTTTTCATGGATTTTTACAATAGAGGCCTCATGCAATATTTATCCTATTGTGATTTACTTATTTCACTCAACATAATATCCTCCAGTCTCTCCTGTGCTGAGTTACTTTTGTCTGTGGATTTTTTTTTCATAACTTTTGTTTTTGTAGGTTTTGTTTTTGCTGAGACTTTATGTTTTTCCTCTTTATTTCTATGAGTATGTTTGTTAACTTTCTTTGTGGTTACCATGAATTTTACCCTTATCTTTCTAAGTTTGAAGCAGTCTACCATTACTTGGTATCACCTTGCCTACCTCTCCATTAGAAAGTTCTAAACCTATGCTGTTTATTCCCTCTTTTATTGTTTTAATGTTGTTGTCATTTACTGATTAACTGCTCTGACTCCCTGTTGTATTTCTTTTGGTTTTGGATAATCCTTGAGAGTTCATTTCCTAGATTGGTATCTGGCTGGTATGATCCTGCATCCTAGATGCTGCCTGTGAGCTGAAGTTGTTTGTTCTCAGATCGAAGAACTCCCTTTAATAATTCTTGTATGTTTGGTTTGGCTTTTACATACATATTCCCTTAATTTCTGTTTAACTGGAAATGACCTAATTTCAGCATCATATTTGAACAAGAGTTTTGCGGGATATATTATTCTTGGCTGGCAATTTTTTTCTTTCAAGATTTTATATAGATATCATCCCATTGCCTTCTTGCCTGTATAGTTTCTGCCAAATAATCTGAGCTTAGTCTTATTGTTTCTCCTCTGTACGTGACTTCTTGTTTTTCATGAGCTGCTCTCAGGATTCTTTGTTTGTCTTTGGTTTTGGCAAGTGTGATTATGATATGCCTTGGTGATTTTCTTTTGGGGTCTATCCTATATGGGGTTTGTTGAGCTTCTTGGATGGCCAGCTTTTCATCTTTCATGATATCGGGGAAGTTTTCTGTCAGCAGTTCTTCAATGATCCTGTGTTTTCTGTTTTCTCCCCCTGTTCTGGAACTCCAATCACTCGAAAATTTTTGCTTTTGATTGTATCCCACATAATTCTCAGGGTCTCTTCATTTTTCTTTGTTCTTTTTTCTGATTTTTCCTCAAACAGAGTTGTATCCAAGCGTTTGTCTTCAATTCCACTGATCCTGTCTTCCACCATTTCAAATCTGCTTCTCAGCCTTTCCATGACACTGTCCATTTCTGAAATCTTGTTGTTTACCTTTTGGATTTCTAAGTGTTGTTTTTGTATAATTTCTAGTTGTAAATTTATTTTGGCATTTTGTTTCTGCATTATTTTCCTGAATTCTTCCAATTTTTTTGTCTGTATTTTCCATGAATTTGTCTATTTTTTCCTTATTTTTGTCTGCTTTTTGCTTCATTTCTTGGAGTATTCTGAGTGTTAGAGATTTAAATTCCCTATCAGATAGTTCTAGTGCCTTTTCTTCCACTAGAAAGTCATCTGGTGTTTTATTTTGGTTGCCTACTGGAACCATCCTGTCCTGTTTTTGTAAATGTTTTGATATTGTCTGATGTTTTGGGGGCATTCAGTAGTTATTTTTCTCATTTACTGATTGTAGATTTGTTTGTTTCATCCTTTTTTTTTTTTTTTTAATTTGGGTATGTCTGAGCAGGCAGCTGTGTGTTCTTTGTTGTTTGCTCATCTGTTGGCACAATATTTTTGCCTCCTTCTCCAGCTGGCAGGGTCAGTCATTTAGATATGGTACAGCAGGGCAGGTCTAGCTGAAGAAGATTTACTGGGAAGGGTTGTTTGTGGCACTTACTACAGCCACCAGAGCAGGTCAATAATCAGTGCAGGGCAGGTTCCAGTAGGCCGTGCCTGTGCTGTTTGGTGGTGTGATGTTAAGCGCAGGATGCAGGTAGGCAGGATGTAGCAGGGAGATTGTTATGTGTTGAGCTAAGATGGATATGGGAGAGAAGAGAAAGAAACAGGAGCCAAAAACATACAAACAAACAAAAAAGAATGCTAGGGGAGCTTGCCGTTGGAGTGGAGAGATGAGAGACTATGAAATGGAGAAAAACAAAAAGGGGAAGAGGAAGAAAAAAAAGAAAACAAAAGAATGAATAAATAAAAATCAGAAAGGGAAAAGAACATCAAAGTTCCCAGGGATCCCACCGGTGCAGCTATGAGGTCTAGGGAAGTTGTTCTCAGGTGTTGCAGTATAGCCTGGCTAGAAGGTGTAGAGGTGTACAACACCAGGTATTCAGGGAACAGAAAGAGAAGGAAGATAAAAAGAGATGAGATACTGAGTAATGAAGAAAGACAAAAAGGGAAAAAGAGGGAAAAGAAAATACAACAAATTAAAAAAAAAAAAAGAACAAGAAAAGCCCCCCAAAAAAACTGAAAAAAAAAAAAATAAAACAACAAAAAAAGAAATGCACTCAGGGATCCCTCTGCACATCTGTGCAAGCCGAGGGAGTAGGCTCCAAGCCACGCAGCACTGCCTGGCCAGAACCTCTCCCAACTCAAGAAAAGGAAAAGAAAACAAACCAACAATTCAAAACAAACATACAAACAAAAGCCCCAGCATCCCACCAGCACAGCAGCCCAGAGTGGGAAGCAGCTCCACACTCAAATGGAGCTCCGCAGCCCCTCAGGAAGAAGCAAAGATGGCTCATGGAGCCAGGTATTTGAGCAAAAGGAGGGGAAGGTGGTGAGAGGTAAGGAAAAAATCAAAAGAAGCGGAAAAACGTAACACCAGCAGCCAACAAATGGCACCCAAAGAGCTGGCCCATTCAGGTGGGTGGAATCCAAGCAGCCAGTGCTTCCTGGACAAGAGATTGTGGCCACGGGAAGCAGAGGAGGCCGAGTGGGGATGAAGAATGGTGGGGGGTGAGAAAGCATATATCACAAATTACCGGTTGTTTTGTCTCCTGCTGGAAGCTCCGTGAAAATGCTTTCCCCCTGTTCGCTGGTCTCCGAGAGGAGTCCAAGATGGCAGTTCCACGCTGCATTAGGTGATAGGTGACTGCTGCATGAATCTGTCCTTGCTCTCCATTCTCTGTCAGTTTTCTCATTCCATTTGGTGCTTGGCTGAGTTCTTTATCTCTTCATTTGATGTTTTAGGGTTTCAGGATTGTTGTTTTCTCTGTTTGGCTTAGTTTTTCAGATCTTTGCTGTGGAGGGATACCGTGGTGCTTCTGCCTAGAGTGCCATTTTGCTGGAAGTCAATTCTGCTATTCTTAAGAGAATGAAATGTGAGAAATATAGCACAATACCATTATCAACACACAATAGAAATAAAAAAATATATTAATAATAAATATTCTACCATATATTTACTTTGTTCTAGGTACTGGTCTACACACTTTTATATGTACTTTCTCTGTTACCTGAAGTTTTAAAATGTTTTTTTTCTTACCAACATATTTACCGATTTGAACTTAGTATCATATAAATAAGTAGGCTGTGTTTGGTCTTAGCAAGGCCTTCAGTTAATTATTGGAGATAATTTTATTGCCTTTTCACAGATTTTTTTTCTTTCACAATTAAGACTATTATAAAGTCTTCTTTGAATCAAAGTCCTTGGAAAAGTATCACCAAAGGAAATTTCTTATTTACAGAATATTCTTAACAAAATATACTCGTCTATTCATTCAAATTAGGATAACTTATTAGCAAGTAGCAATCATTGTTAAATCAACAAATATTATTGAACATCTATTTGTGAGACACTATATTTTAAACTTATATATAAATATTCTTTCTTTTAGAAAGCTTTGATTGTTGGGCATGAAAAATACAACTACCATTTATTTTTTTCCTTTAAGAAGGATTTTATGTTGGAAAAACTGTGAAACATTTTCTTTCTGAGATTAAATTACTTTTTTTTATAAATGGTTCCTTTTTTCTACATTAAGCTCAAAGATATATTTCAGCATGAAGCCATCCAGAATTCTCATAAATTCTGGACTTCAGGAATATAAAATAAAGTTTCTTTAATATAATGCTTTCCGTGGAAGAAAACAGTCTATGAAAAGAGGCTGTTGCACATACACACACCCACATATCTTTAAATCTTGGTTTTATTTTTTGACTAATTGCTAGAAATGAAATACAAGGCACATGAAATAAAATCAATAGAAACAATAGTAAACAATTAAGTACTCTTAATTGTTTAATTTACTTGTAAACACAAGTAAAATGTTTCGGAAGATTGTCCAAAAGCTGTTGCAGCAGTACATCCACAGAGAACTGCCAGAAATTCAAGCGGGATTCAGAAGAGGACGTGGAACAAAGGATATCATTGCTGATGGCAGATGGATCCTGGTTGAAAGCAGAGAATACCAGAAAGATGTTTACCTGTGTTTTGTTGACTGTGAAAAGGCATTTGACTGTGTGGATCATAACAAGTTATGGATAACATTTGAAAAATGGGAATTCCAGAATACTTAATTGTGCTCATGAAGAACCTGTACATAGATCAAGAGGCAGTTGTTCGAACAGAACAAGGGGATACTGCGTGGTTTAAAATCAGTAAAGGTGTGCATCCGGGTTGTATCCTTTCACCATAACTATTCAATTAGTATGCAGAGCAATTAATCCAAGAAGCTGGACTATAGGAAGAAGAATGGGACATCAGGATTGGAGGAAGACTCATTAACAACCTGCGTTATGCAGATGGCACAACCTCGCTCTCTGAAAGTGAAGAGGACTTGAAGCACTTACTGATGAAGATCAAAGACCACAGCCTTCAGTATGGATTATGCCTCAACATAAAGAAAACAAAATCCTCACTACTGGACCAGTAAGCAACATCATGATAAATGGAGAAAAGATTGAAGTTGTCAAGAATTTCATTTTACTTGGATCCACAACCAACACCCATGGAAACAGCAGTCAAGAAATGAAAAGAAGCATTTCATTGGGCAAATCTGCTGCAAAAGATCTCTTTAAAGTGTTAAAAAGCAAAGGTGCCACTTTAAGTACTAAAACACACCTGACCCAAGCCGTGATGTTTTCAATCATCTCAGATACATACAAAAGCTGGACAATGAATAAGGAAGACTTAAGAAGAGTTGACACCTTTGAATTATTTTGTTGGTGAAGAATATTGAATATACCATGGACTGTCAAAAGACAGAATAAATCTATCTTGGAAGAGGTACAGCCAGAATGAGCCTTAGAAGTGAGGATGGCAAGACTTCATCTCACATACTTTAGACACGTTATCAGGAGGGATCAGTCCCTAGGGAAGGACATCATGCTTGATAAAGTAGAGGGTCAGCGAAGAAGAGGAAGACCCTCAATGAGATGGATTGCCACAGTGGCTGTAACAATGGGCTCAGACATAACAACATTCATGAGGATGCTGCAGGACCAGGCAATATTTTGTTCTGTTGTGTATAGGGTTGCTATGAGTTGAAGCCAAATCAAGGGCAGCTAACAACAACACAATAACTGTAAAATATGTGTTGCATAACATTTGTTTTTCTCTTAACAACTTTCTCATATGTAGTAAATAATATTTTCTAAAATTATTAAGGAACAATTTTATTTGATTGAAATAATTTCCATAAATATTTTAGCTATGGTGAAGTATGTTAATTGAATGGTAAGGTAAAAGTTGTACAAAAGTACTCAACTAAATAAAATATGTTCTTACCACCTCCTCCACTTCTCACTATAGGCAACTAAACAAACAAACAAAAAAAAAGATTTAGCCCAAACTAATTGAGAAATACTTTTCAAATATAGAGTTAATATTGGTTTCCATAATATACTCTGAGTATTCATTAGTAACCATATCCCTGATTTCCTCCCTGTCCTTTGCTTTAAATGCTATTTCCATGCTGACAATTCTTGAATTTAATTCCTAACCTGGAGCACATACTCTAAACATCAGACTCAAACATTCAGCCGCCCTGAAATCTCTTGTTGAACGTCACATCGGTAAATAAAACTGAAGCTTTACTTCCCTGCTTCTACCTACGTACAACCTGTTTCTGTTCCTGTCGTCTTCATTTCAACCACCCACTTTCTTGGTCACTCTCTATAGTCAGTCTATCAGAATGTTGCTGTTTTTTCTGTGTTCAACATATATCTTCAATCTGTCCAATTATTGCCTTCCCTTGGAGATTTCTCTGCTTCCAGTTTTGCCTCCTAACAATCTGTTTTCCAGAGAGTTCCCAGGGTGACATATTTGATATTAAAACGTTTTATCATGATCCTACTTAAAATCTTCTAATAGGCATCCATAACAAATCAAATAAAAATCCACCAACTTTACCATGGTTTACAGATTCTTGTAGGATCTATCCTTGCATTCTCAGTCTTTTACCAGTCTTCCCCTTAACTCAGTGAATTTTGTACAAGTTCTTATTAAAGTGCCATTCCTGCATCAAGGCTTATTCATATGCTTCAATCATCAAAGCACTTGTACCCTTCCCTATGTTTGACAGTAATCCTACAAATAATGAAAGCTGCTACCTAATGGGAATGTGAAGGCAGGGTTTAAAAATGAGGATAACCTTTACAAAAAAAAAAAAGCACTATAAAAATATACAAATATTAAAATAGTCATCTAATTTTACTTATCATGAGACTATATTTGTGCATTTGGGTAATATTCCTAGAAATCCAAAAGTTGCTTTATTTTTCAAACTTGAGAAATTATTTTTGTGCCAATTGCTTGTAAAAAAATCACCTAATTATGCTTTTTCAGATTACTTTAGTTGTAATTTTGATTATATCTGTTTAACTCTTTTACATTCGGAAAATAGTACGTACTTTCATTTTATAATCCACGATTATAAGCAGCAGTAATAATGGTATTTTTCTATTATTAGTTTAAGAGACCCAATTTACTTAATCCATTATTTCTGATAGCCGTACCTTTGACTGGCATTTCTGACTGATCATGTATTAGGTAGAGTCAATGCTACTTGGTGAATTAGTCTTCTTTTTCTTCTTTTTTAATGTATATTCCTCTAATAACAAATAAGTGAAGAAAATGATGATTAAATGCTTATCTAAGACATCTGAAGACCTCATCATCTCCACCATCATCTCTGAATAAGTAAATTTAACACATTTAGGTCACAAGAGTTAGGTTGTCATCATCCTTAATGTATTCTGAGTATCGACTAAAGGACGAGATTTTCCAAGGCTGCCTGCTTTAAGGCACTTTCCCATCATGCTTAAATGTAATCCTCTGGAGTGATTATGTGTGAATAATTCAGAAAATTGCATCATGCCTGGGGTTTTAAAACACACGTTGAAATCCAATATGAGTTTCATAGTATTGGGTGTTGATTTACCTTAATATTATTCCTAAAAATTATAGATGTAGTGAAGAGTTCACATTTCTTGTTTATACTTTCGGTGCCAGGCAAATAGAAATCCACCCTAGAAACTTACGTATCATACATGAATTATGCCCAGACATTAATCAGAAGCAGAATTAAATTTTGAATAATGTACAAGCATATATAGGTATCAATATACCTCTGGCATCAAATTTAACTAGCACTGATATATGAATATAGATACTTATATATGTGTATGTAAGTACCTATGTATAATATTGTATGTATATACATTACAGTTCAAAGTCTTTTTATCAATTGATGTTTTATGAATGTGATATAAGGCATATTAGAATGAACTTTGGACATCTAAGGAAAGATTAATTTGAATATATTTATTAATCATAGTGATCTGACATTTCCATATCCTTTCCCCTCCCTAGTAATTCTCCTCTTAAAAAAAAAAAAAAGTTTTCTCAATTCTTACAAACCCCATTAGTAAAAAGAGCTTATGATTGTCCTCCTTAATCTTATTACAATTTGGTATGACCTGTCTCATCACACAGCTGGTCTAAATATGGATAAATTCTAATGAAGTTTCCCGTTCATAAAACTTTTAGCTAGAAAAATATTTCAGTTACAATTTGTGACCTTAGAATTGCTACACAGTGTTGGGAGAGGCAATACACCATGGGCACTTATATGTAAGTGAAGTTTTATTGGAACACAGTCTCTCTCATTCATTTAAGTATTATTGTCTATGGCTGCTTTTGCACTGTAACAAAAGACTTGAGTAGTTGCACAGAGGCCTTATGGCCTTACAAGCTGACTCCTTATAGAAAAATGTTTGCCAGCCCTTGGTTTAGATGCATATATCATACCTTAAGAATTCCTGAATTATGTTTCTTTTATGAACCCCATATATATCATTAACTGTTTTAATTATTTTGTTGAAGTGATTTTAATTATCTATACAGCCTTGGAAACTCTATGGGGCAGTTCTGCTCTGTCTTACAAGGTCACTATGAGTCGGAATTGACGTGGAGGCAACGGGTTTTGGTTTGGTTTACATGTATCTTGACAGATTATTTTTAGTAAATATCATTTTGTGGTTCAAAATGGATTTAAATTATTTTGAAAAGTTGAGTTAATGACAACCTTAAAGCTCTACAAACAGTCCTATAAATGTGTAAAACCAAAACCAAATTTGATGCCCTCGATTCCAACCCATAGCAACCCTACAGGACCAAATAGAACAGCCTCAAGGGGTTTTCAAGGAGTGGCTGGTGGATTTGAACTGCCAGCTTTTGGAATTGCAGCCAAGCTCTTAACCACTAGCCAGGAGGGCTCCTAAGAGGTACTAATTGGAAAACCAAACCCATTGCCATCGAGTCAATTCCGAGAGGGTTTTAATTTAGTGACAAACCTGACTGGATCTCCCTCAGAGAAGAACGCTTAGAAACCAGGACAAATGTTAAATATTGTATCCCTTTCATTATTATTGGTGTAATGGTATACAAAACAAAACACCAAAACCATTGCAGTAGAGTCGATTCCGACTCATAGCGACCCTATAGCAACTCAGCTACTTTTTATACCTACAGAGCTCATAGGTAAGGTGTTATATCAGTTCTAATGTATTCAGCATCAAGGTAGGTCCCTTTTGAAATGCATGAAGTTCAGCAGACCAGAGTTGGAGCCTCATAATTGTGTAGGTTGAGAATTCTATTAGGTGATGCTTCTTGGATGTGTCAGTTTTGTAAACTTTTGCCTTTCTTCCCCTTTATTTCTGAGAGATAAGACTTGCAAACATAATTATGGCTTTCCTGTGTGATAGTTAGGGAGCACTTATGGGTTTGTTTTGGTTTTTCTATGGCATATTTGAAAGATCAGAAGTTCCCCCATGTAACCTAATGGAAAGGCGCTCACCATAAATTAACCATTTAGTTCTCATTGGTATATTGTACCTACCACAGATTGGTGGCACTATTGATGGCTTGTATTACCAGATCATATTTCTCTAAATCCATATTACCAAACAAAAATTTAAACACACTCGATTAGTAAGCATGCATTCCAATACTGAAAACACATAGTATTAAAAACATTAGAAAAAAAAAATTTCTAATGGAAGAGTTAGGGGATGATTCAAAATCCTTTCAAGTATATTAACAGCACCTAAATTACAGTGAAAAATCAGAAAATTAATAATTATTGAAGGGGTCTGGATCTATGCATTCCTAATCACTCAAGAAATGTGTTAACTCTGTGGACCTTTTATTTAAGAGAAATAAAGGAATACAGCTTTATTTGCTGCTCCACAAATACCTATTCTCTTCTTCTAATTCTTGAGGAAAGTATGGTTTGGTAAGAGGAAATAATACATATTTCTACTGACTTTGAAATTATGCCTAGCTAAGTAAAGAAAGGAGTCCTGATGGAGTAGTGGTTAAGACATTGATTGCTAATCGAAATTCGTCAGTTTGAATCCGCCAGCTGCTCCTTGGAAACCCCATGGGGCAGTTCTACTCTGTCCTGTAGGGTCGCTATGAGTAATGGGTTTGGTTTTCTGTTTGGTTTGAAGCTAAGAAAATGGTGCAGAAATTAGTCATAACCTGATACTGAAATAAACATATTTGACACTAAATAACCATTGAGAAAATGAGTTTTTCTCCTGTTGTTTTAGATAAAAGCATAATTTTCCATGAAAAAATATATTGTGTAAAAAGTAAGAGTCACATTCTAACACTTTACCCAACCCACCCCTCAAAGCATAGATACACAGTTAATTCCTAATTGATGTATGAATTAGCTGCTAGGGAATTGAAACATATTTTCAGTTTCATGAAAGTAATTACTAAGCTCATCAAGAAAATAAAAAATATTAGTCTACCATTACAACTATAAGCACCTGCAGAAAAATCAAAACAAAAACATTTTTTGAATGTGTTGACACTGTTTATTATTATATCAGAAAAAGTCATCAAGTTGTGTCACAGCTATAGAATTAGGAAATCAACACTACTGGGAACCTAGTGAGAAAGGAAACTAGCATTTGTACTTCAGTTACCTTACATCCATGCACCTTATGAATTCTTAAAATTCTGAGGTTATTAAGGCATGAACATTCACATTTCATTTGAGAAAACCGAGATTGACATGGAAGTTCAATAATTTGCCACCTGAAAACAAGTGTTTGTGCTTGATTCAATGTTGTTTGCATTTTTGCTCAAGAAAGTTTCCCCTTCATCAGTTGATCTAGCTAACCCATACAGAGTATGGACTTTCATGGATTTTCTTGATTACCTACTTATAAAATATTTAGATAGTAGAAATTTTATGAATATCACAGACACGGTACTAACACTGTCAGAAGTGAGTTACATTCTCAGAGCTCTCAAAGTATTGGATTACAACACCATAAATCCACGAAAAGTGAAATCTTTTGGTATTTTCTCAAGGGTGAAGGGATGAATGGCCTGATTTGCATCTCAAGGCCAAATAGAGTCTCAATCTGTTTATAGCAGTCATTGATATGGCAAGTGACTCCATAGCTTTCAGGGGAAGACAAAACCTTTCCTTAACTTTTCTTTCCGTTTCAAATACTACAACACACCCACAAACACACACACTCCTACATACACACAGAACAAACATTGGTAAAGCATATATCACATTTTTCCTAGTTATCTGAGTAAAATTGGTTAGCTGTAAATCATGCTGAACAAACTGGAAAAACTCCAAAAGGAAAATATTTGCAAAAATCACAATGATAAAGACTCACATGTTAGTAAAGTCAACTGTTAGTTAATTTTCAGCTAGATTAATTGTTAGCAGTGTCATTTGTACGAGTTAGATAAATAACATGGAAGATTTTTTAAAGTTATTTGCCTAGATTTGAAAAAAAATTATACATGTAATCAGTCAAATAAAGGTTATAAATATATTGCAATCATTAGGAATAAAGGTGTTTGTTTTTCACAAGTCATAGTTTCTACACAATAGGCTAGATAAAAGAGACCTGGTAGCACAACGGTTAAGTACTCTGCTTCTAACGAAAATGTTGGCAGTTCAAACTCACTCAGACGCTCCGAGGGCAGAAACACTGGGAAAATTCCTTTTGTAAAGATTACAGCACAAGAAACTCAATGGGTAAGAGGGGCTAGGGGTAGAAGAAAACTCATCTACAAAGGAGAGTCAATTAGAATAAGCTCAGACGACTCAGCAGAAACCATGCAGGCAAGAAGGCAGTGGGATGACATATATAAAGCCTTGAAGGAAAACAACTGCCAGCCAAGAATTATATATCCAGCAAAACTACCTCTCAAATACGATGGCGAAATTAGGGCATTTCCAGATAAAGAGAAGTTTAGGGAATTTGCAAAAACCAAATCAAAATTTCAGGAAATACTAAAGGGAGTCCTATGGTTAGATAATCAATAACATCAGATAACATCACAAGATTAGAACACAACACAGAGCAACCAGATATTGATTCAGATAGGGAAGTCAAAAATACATCAAAGCTAAAACGTTGGAAATAGGGAAACAGAGATATCAATATGTAAAAAAGGGCAACGTTAAAACAAAAAAGAGGGACTTAAAAAATGCAGACACTGATTTTTCATATGGGGGAAGTCAAGGCGATATAAAGAAATAAAAGACTGGTATAAACATAGAAAAATAAGGGTAAATATTAAGGTAACCACAAAGGAATCTAACAACCCAACAAATCAAAATAAAAAAAGTAGAAAAATATAAAGACTCGGCAAACACAAAATCTACAAGAATGAAAAGATATGAAAAAAAATACATAAAAAAAAACTACTCAGCACAGAAAATTAAGGGGAACAAGAAACTGTGAACAACACACAAAAAGAGACATCAGGATGACAGCACTAAACTCATACCTATCAATAATTACGCTGAATGTAAACGGACTTAATGCACCAATAAAGAGACAGAGAGTGGCAGGTTGGATAAAAAGCATAATCCGTCTATATGCTGCCTACAAGTGACGTACATTAGCCTTCAAGACACAAACAGGCTAAAACTCAAAGGATGGAAAAAAATATATATCAAGCAAACAACACTCAAAAAAGAGCAGGAGTGGCAATATTAATCTCTGACAAAATAGACTTTAAAGTAAAATCCACCCCAAACATAAGGAAGGGCACTATATAATGATTAAAGGGTCAATACACCAGGAAGACATAACTATAATAAATATTTATGCACCCAACAACAGGGCTCCAAAATACATAAAACAAACTCTAACAGCACTGAAAAGAGAGATAGACTGCTCCACAACAGTAGTAGGAGACTTCAACATGCCACTTTCCATGAAGGACAGAATATCCAGAAAGAAGCTCAACAAAGACATGGAAGAGCTAAAGGCTCCAACTTGATCTCATAGACATATACAGAACACTGAACCCAACAGCAGCCAAGTATACTTCTTTTCCAACACACATGGAACATCCTCCAGAATAGACCACATATTAGGCCATAAAGCAAGCCTTAACAAAATCCAAAATATCAAACTATTCCTTTCTGACCATAAAGCCATAAAAGTTAAAAATCAACAACACGAAAAGCAAGGAAGAAAAATCAAACACATGGAAACTGAACAACACCTTCCTCAAAAACTCCTGGGTTATAGAAAGAATTAAGGATGGATTAAAGAAATTCATAGAATCAAACGAGAATGAAAACACATCCTACCAGAATCTTTGGGACACAGCAAAAGCAGTGCTCCAAGGTCAATTTATAGCAATAAATGCACACATCCAAAAAGAAGAATGGGCCATAATCAAAATATTAACCCTACAACTGGAACAAGTAGAAAGAGAGCAGCAAAAGAAGCCTCCAGGCACCAGAAGTAAGGAAATAATAAGAATTAGAGCAGAATTAAATGAAATAGAGAATAGAAAAACAATTGAAAGAGTTAACAAGTCCAAAAGCTGTTTTTTTGAAAAGATCAACAAAATTGATAAACCATTGGTCAAACTGACAAAAGAAAAACAGGAGAGGAAGCAGATAACCCATATAAGAAATGAGATGGGTGATATCACAACAGACCCAACTGAAATTAAAAGAATCATAACAGATTACTATGAAAAATTGTACTCTAACAAATTTGAAAACCTAGAGGAAATGGACAAATTTCTAGAAACTCACTACCTACCTAAATTAACAGAAACAGAGGTAGAAAAACTAAATAAACCCATAACAAAAAAAGAGATTGACAATGTGATTAAAAAACTCCAAACAAAAAAAAAAGTCCTGGCCCAGACGTCTTCACTGGAGAATTCTACAAAACATTCAGAGAAGAGATAACACCACTTCTACTAAAGGTACTTCAGAGCATAGAGAAGGATGGAATACTCCTAAACTCATTCTATGAAGCCAGCATAACCCTGATACTAAACTAGGTAAAGACACCACAAAAAAAGAAAATTACAGACCAATATCCCTCATGAACATTGATACAAAAATCCTCAACAAAATTCTAGCCAATAGAATTCAGTAACATATCAAAAAAATAATTCACCATGACCAAGTGGGATTTTTACCAGGTATATCAACATTAGAAAAGCAATCAATGTAATCCATCACATAAGTAAAACAAAAGACAAGAACCACATGATCTTATCAATCGATGCAGAAAAGGCATTTGACAATGTCCAACACCCATTCATGATAAAAACTCTCAATAAAATAGGAATAGAAGGGAAATTCCTCAGTATAATTAAGGGCATTTATACAAAGCCAACAGCCAAGATCATCCTAAATGGGGAGACTTTGAAAACATTCCCCTTGAGAACGGGAACTAGACAAGGATGCCCTCTATCACCACTATTATTCAACATTGTGCTGGAGGTCCTAGCCAGAGCAATTAGGCTAGAGAAAGAAATAAAGGACATCCAAATTAGCAAGAAAGGAGTCAAAGTATCCCCACTTGCAGATGATATAATCTTATACACAGAAAACCCCAAATAATCCACAATAAAACTACTGGAACTAATAGAAGATTTCAGCAAAGTTTCAGGATACAAGATAAACATACAAAAATCAATTAGATTCCTTTATACCAACAAAGAGAACCTTGAAGAGGAAATCACCAAATCAATACCATTTACAATAGTCCACAAGAAGATAAAATACTTAGGGATAAATCTAACCAAAGATGTAAAAGATCTATACAGAGAAAACTACAAGACACTATTGCAAGAAACTAAAAGAGACCTGCATAAGGGGAAAAATATACCTTGCTCATGGATAGGTAGACTCAACATAGTGAAAATGTCAATTCTACTCAAAGCAGTCTACAGATATAATGCAATCCCGATCCAAATTCCACCAGCATTTTTTAATGAGATGGAGAAACAAATCACCAACTTCATATGGAAAGGGAAGAGGCCCCAAATAAATAAAGCATTACTCAAGAAGAAGAACAAAGTGGGAGGCCTTCGACTACCTGATTTTAGGACTGTTATACTGCCACGGTAGTCAAAACAGCCTGGTACTGGTACAACAACAGATACATAGACCAATGGAACAGAGTTAAGAATCCAGATATAAGCTCATCCACCTATGAGAAGCTAATATTTAACAAAGGCCTAAAGTCTATTAATTGGGGAAAAGACAGTCTCTTTAACAAATGATGCTGGCATAACTGGATATCCATCTGCAAAAAACTGAAACAAGACCCATACCTCACACCATGTACAAAAACTAACTCAAAATGGATCAAAGATTTAAATATAAAATCGAAAATGATAAAGATCATGAAAGAAAAAACAGGGACAACACCAGAAGCCCTAATACATGGCATAAACACAATACGAACCATAAATAACAACACAGAAGCACCAGAAGAGAGACTAAATAAATGGGAGCTCCTAAAAATCAAACACTTAATGCTCATCAAAAGTCTTCACCAAAAGAGAAAAAAGACAACCTACAGACTGGGAAAAAAATTTTGGCTATGACAAATCCAATCAGCGTCTAATCTCTAAAATCTACAACATACTGCAAAACCTCAACAACAAAAAGACAAATAACCCAATTAAAAAATGGGCAAAGAATTTGAACAAGCACTTCACCAAAGAAGATATTCAGGCGGCTAACAGACACATGAAAAAATACTCACAATCATTAGCCATTAGAGAAATGCAGATCAAAACTACAATGAGATATCATCTCACCCTAGCAAGGCTAGCCTTAATCCAAAAAAAAACACAAAATTATAAATGCTGGAGAGGTTGTGGAGAGACTAGAACACTTATACACTGTTGGTGGGAAAGTAAAATGGTATAACCACTTTGGAAATAGATTTGTCACTTCCTTAAAAAGCTTGAAATAGAAGTACCATACAATCCAGCTATCCCGCTTCTTGGAATATATCCTAGAAAAATAAGAGCCGTCACACGAATAGATATATGCAAACCCATGTTCATCGCAGCACTGTTCACAATAGCAAAAAGATGGAAATAACCTAGATGTCCATCAACTGACAAATGGATAAACAAATTATGGTATATCCACACAATGGAATATTACACAACAATAAGGAACAATGATGAAACCGTGAAACATTGTACAACATGGTGGAAGCTGGAACTTAACATGCTGAGTGAATTTAGTCAGGCACAGAAGTACAAATACTGTATAAGACCACTATTATAAGAACTCAAGAAAAGGTTTAAACACAGAAGAAAAAATTCTTTGATGGTTACGCGGGTGGGGAGGGAGAGTGAGTGTTATTTACTAACTAGATAGTAGATAAGAATCATCTTAGATAAAGGGAAGGACAGCACACACTACAGGGGAAGTCAGCACAACAGGACTAAACCAAAGCTAAGAAGCTTCCTGAATATAATCAAATACTTTGAGAGACAGAGTAGCAGGGGTAGGGGTCTGGGGACCATGCTTTCAGGGGACATCTAGGTCAAATGGCATAACAAAGCTTATTAAAAAAATGTTCTGCATTCTACTTTGGTGAGTGGCGTCTGGGGTCTTAAAAGCTTGCAAGCAGCCATCTAAGATGCATCAATTGGTCCCAACCAGCTGGAATAAAGGAGAAGGAAGAACACCAAAGACACGAGGAAAGTAGTAGCCCAAGAGACAGAAAGGGCCACAAAAACCAGAGACTTCATCAGCCTGAGACCAGAAGAACTAGATGGTGCCTGGCTACCACTAATGACCTCCCTCACAGGGAACACAACAAAGAGTCCTGATGGAGCAGCAGAAAGATGGGGTGCAGAACTCAAATTCTAGTAAAAAGACCAGACTTAATGGTCTGACTGAGACTGGAGGTACCCTGGAAAGCATGGTCCCTGGACTCTCTGTCAGCCTAGAACTAAAACAATTTCTGAGGCCAGCTCTTCAAAGAGGGATTGGACTGGACTGTGGGACATATAGTGATACTCGTGAAGAGTGTGCCTCTTAGTCAAGTAGATACAAGAGACCAAAGGGGCAGCTTCTGTCCAGAGGTGAGATGGGAAGGCAGAAGAGGGTTAGGAGCTGGTTGAATGGACGTGAGGAATCAGAGGTGGAAAGGAGGAGTGTGCTGTCGCAGTATGGGGTGAGCAATTAAGGTCATATAACATTGTATGTATAAAATTTTATATGGGAGACTAATTTGAAGTGTAAACTTCATTTAACCACAACAATTAAAAAAAAAAAAAACGCAATGGGGCAGTTTTACTTTGTCACATGGAGTCTCCATGAGTGGAAAATTAACTGGATGGTACCTAATAATGTAATAATTACAGCCTGCTCAGGCATAGCATAAGGCAGAGAAAGGAGAGATAAAGTAAACTAAGAAAAAAAATAATTTACAAATAATCATAACTCAACAATTAGAAAAATAACCAAATGGGAGAATATAAACAAAATAAGGTATAATTTTAAGCTTAAACACAATTGTTATTATTTATTTATTTATTGCGCTTTTGGTGAAAGTTTACTGCTCTTGTTAGTTTCTCATACAAAAATTTATACGTATATTGTTATGTGACACTAGTTGCAATCCCTATAATGTAACTGCACACTCCCCATTTCCACCCTTGGTTTCCCATGTCCATCCAACCAGTTCCTGTCCCTTTCTGCCTTCTCATCCTGCCTCCTCACAGGAGCCACTCATTTGGTCTCTTGTATCTGCTTGAACTAAGAAGCACACTCTTCACGAGTATTGTTTTATGTTTTATAGTCCACTCTAATCTTTGTCTGAAGAATGGGCTTTGGCAATGGTTTATTTCTAGGTTAACAGAGAGTCCAGGGGCCATGGCTTCAAGGGTTCCTCCAGTCTCAGTCAGACCATTAAGTCTGGTCTTTTTACATGAATTTGAGTTATGCACTACACTCTTTTGCTTCCTTCAGGGACTCTCTGTTGTGTTCCCTGTCAGGGAGTTCATTAAACTCAATTATCATTAAAAAGATAAGAATTAAAGCCAACTTTTAGAAGACAATAAATGTCCACAGGTTTTGATACATTGAAGGGGCGTCACCCTTTCTGGCACCCCAGTTTGGCTACTGCTGAATCATACATTTTTCTAGACTATAAACAGCAAAAATCTGACTATTGGCATCATTGCTTTTGGGGAAACGAAACACATGAATTTACCTATGATATTTTTGAGATTGGTTTTCTTTTCTTTTTTTTAGTAATTATTTGGAAATACTAAGCCTAAAGGAGATTCCTAATGCCGGTGCATTATTGATATGATGATGTAAAACACATTCGGCAATTACATTAAAGACCAGAGAGCTATGCTGTGTAAATTTCAGAAAGGTTTTCATGCATATTTCTTGGATTCCAGCAGGTTTTCCTTTTTCATTCATTGTTTTTGCAATCATCTCACATCTTGTGAGATGTGAGTCCTCCAGCAGTGGATTACCTGATCAGTATTTCTGTGCCGCTGTACTTGCCAAAAAGCCCTTGAGCTCAGGTCTCATATGCAGATTTAATATCCTCATGCTAACGTTCCTTGAATGGTTCTGATAAATCCTGCCTGTAGTAATTTTTGTTTCCTCTCACATTCACTTTCCCCTAACTACAGCTTATCTGTATTTTACCTTTTTTCCAAATTGTGTGTGTGTTTTGTTTGCCCACTGATTTTCAATCCCTTGTTGTATTCTATATCTTACAGCCTGCTGACGATCTTAATAAACTTTATTTCCCTGCTGCCTGTTTCTCTATGAATTGAGAGTGGAACAGAATGACTTTGAAACCTGGCAGCACAAGTGATTTGGGGCTAAACTGTCAAAGTTAAAATATTTCAGGAACGGCAGCTTATAAAATCTGGCATTTACAAATAGTAAATTTGCATATATATATATATAGATGACTATATATACATACATATAAGTATGTACACACGCACACACATATGTATCTTCTGTACACACACACACATATACACAGCTATAAACAGAGATCCAGAAACGACCTTCACATGTCCCAAATGGCAGGAGAACTCTAAAGGGCAATCTGACTGTCTGAGAGTTGTTATGAAAATATAGTTTTCCAATACTGAGGAAATGAAGTGTTCCAGTATTGATTTAGAGATTGATTCTAAATTATCTTAGATAATATTATACTAAGAAAGTTATTCATTGTGGTGAATATAGTATAGAATATAGAGAATGTTTTCATTTTTATAATAGCTAAATTTTGGCCTAGAAGGAAAAATGATTCTAACAACACATTACAACTAATCGGGTATAACAAACAAAATATGTAGATAGTTAATAGATATCTGCTGAATTAAATTCAAACTTTAGCTTAACTGAATTAAGAAAAAACAAGCATTATTCACTGTAAAGAAATTCTCTTATTATTTAGTAGATTTATTTTTTTATTATTTATTATTATCTCTTAGTAGAATATTATGTTTTATCAAAACTTATCTAAATTTTTTATTTTTTTATTGTACTTCAGGTGAAGGCTTACAGAACAAATAGTTTCTCATGAAACAGTAGTACACATGTTGTTTTATGACATTGGTTAACAACCCCACAACATATTAACCCTCTAACTTCTCAACCTTTTTTTTTTTTTTTGGTGAAAATACACATAGCCAAAGATACACCATTTCAAAAATATCTACATGCAGAGTTCGGTGACATTGACTATGCTCTTCCAATTGTGCTGTTATTCTCACTTAAGATGAAGGCTTACAGAACAAAATAGTTTCTCATTTAACAGTTACTACAAATGTTGCCCTATGACAATGGTTAACAATCTCACAACACATCAACAATATCCTTACTCAACCTTGGGTTCCCTATCACCAGCTTCCTTGTCCCCTTCTGCTTTCTGGCCCTTGTCACTGGACTCCTGTACATCGTTAGTCTCATTTGGTTTTACGGGGCTGTCCACTCCCAGGCTGAACAGTGAACCTCGGAGGTAACTTCACCACTGAGCTAAAAGGGTATCTGGGAGCCATACTCTCAGGGTTTCTCCAGTCTCCTTTAGGCCAGTAAATTTGGTCTTTTTTTTTTTTTTTTGTGGCTTAGAATTATGTTCTACATCCTTCTCCAGCTCTGTCCAGAACCCTCTGTTGTGATCCTGGTCAGAGCAGTCAGTGGTGGTAGCCAGGCACCTTCTAGCTGTCCTGGACTCAGTCCGGTGGAGGCCTTGGTACCTGTGGACAATTAGTCCTTTGGACTAAACTTTTCCTTGTATCCTGTTCTCTTCATTCTCCCTTGCTCCCAAAGGGATGAGATCAATGGAGTATCTTAGATGGCCGCTCACAGGCTTTTAAGACCCCAGACACTACTCACCAAGGTACTGTAGAGCACTGTCTTTATAAGCTGTGTCATGCCAATTGAGCTAGATGTTCCCCGAGACCATGGTCCCCAGAGCCCTTTGCCTGGCAATTCAGTCACTTTGGGAGTTTGGATGTGTCTATGGGTCTTCCATGACCTTTCCTTGTACAAGTTGTGCTAGTTTCTCCTGTATTGTGTACTGTCTCACCCTTCACCCAAGATACCACTTATCTATTGTCTATTTAATAGTCCCCCCCAACCCCTCCCATCCCTGGTAACCAACAAAGATTGTTACATTTTGTGTGTGAACTTTTTCATGGGTTTTTACAATAGAGGTCTCATACAATATTTGTCCTTTTGTGACTGACTTATTTCACTCAGCGTAATGTCATCCAGTTTCATCCATGTTATGAGATGCTTCACATATTCATTGTTGTTCTTTCTCGTTGCATAGTACTCCATTGTGTGTAGGTACCATAGTTTGTTTATCCATTCATCTGTTGATGGGCATCTAGGTTGTTTCCATTGTTTTTCTATTGTGAACAATGCTGCCATGAACATAGGTGTGCATATGTCTATTCAAGTGACGACTCTTATTTCTCTACTACATATTCCTAGGAGTGGGATGGCTGGATTGAATGGTATGTCTATTTCTAGCTTTCTGAGGAAACGCCATATCATTTTCCAAAATAGTTATATCATTTTGCATTCCCACCAGCAGTGCATAAGAGTTCCCATCTCCCCACAGCCCCTCCAACATTTGTTATTTCCAGTATTTTTGATTCGTGCCAGTAATGCCAGGGTGAGATGGTATCTCATTGAGGTTTTAATTTGCATTTCTCTAATGGCTAGTGATCATGAGCATTTCCTCATGTGTCTGTTGGCCATTTGAATGTCTTCTTTGGTAAAGTGTCTGTTCATTTTCTTTGTCCATTTTTTAATAGGATTATTTGTCTTTTTGTTGTAGAAGTGTTGGAAATCAATCAACGTAATCCACCACATAAATAAAAGGAAAGAAAAGAATCCCATGATCATCTCAATTGGTGCAGAAAATGCATTTGACAAAGTCCAACACCCATTCCTGAGAAAAACTCTCAATAGAATTAGTATAGAAGGGAAATTTCTCAACATAATAAAGGGCATCTATGCAAAACCAACAGCCAACATCATTCTTAATGGAGAGAGGCTGAAAACATTCCCCTTGAAAACAGGTACAAGACAAGGATGCCCTTTATCACCACTCCTATTTAACACTACGCTGGAAGTTCTAGCTAGAGCAATAAGGCAAGAAAAAGAAATCAAGGGCGTCCAAATTGGCAATGAAGAAGTTAAACTGTCCCTGTTTGCAGATGATATGATACTATACACAGAAAACCCTAAAGACTCCATGAGAAATCTACTGGAACTAATAGAAAGATTCAGCAGAGTAGCAGGATACAAAATAAACATTCAAAAATCGGTTGGATTCCTATACACCAATAAGGAGAACGATGAAAAGGAAATCAGGAAAACAATACCATTTTCAATAGCCCCTAAAAAGATAAAATACTTAGGAATAAATCTGACCAGGGATGTAAAAGACCTATACAAAGAAAACTACAAAACACTACTGCAAGAAACCCAAAGGGATCTACATAAATGGAAAAACATACCATGCTCATGGATAGGTAGACTCAACATTGTGAAAATGTCAATTCTACCCAAAGCAATTTACAAATACAACGCAATCCCGATCCAAATACCAGCAACATTCTTCAAAGAGATGGAAAAACTAATCATTAACTTTATATGGAAAGGGACGAAACCCCATATAAGTAAAGCACTACTGAAGAAGAAGAATAAAGTTGGAGGACTCACACTACCTGATTTCAGAACCTACTATACAGCTACAGTAGTCAAAACTGCCTGGTACTGGTACAATGACAGATACATTGACCAATGGAACAGAATTGAGAACCCAGATGCAAATCCATCCACCTACGGTCACCTGATCTTCGACAAGTGCCCAAAGTCCATCAAATGGGGAAAAGACAGTCTTTTTAACAAATGGTGCTGGCAAAACTGCATAGCCACGTGCAAAAAAGTGAAACAGGACCCATACCTCACACCATATACAAAAACTACTTCAAAATGGATCAAAGACCTGAATATAAAGCCTAAAACTATAAAGTTCATAGAAGAAAAAATAGGACCGACACTTCAGGCCTTAATACACGGCATTAACAGCATACAAACCATAGCCAGCAACGCACAAACCCCAACAGATAAGCTAGATAAATGGGATCTTCTAAAAATCAAACATCTATGCTCTTCAAAAGACTTCACCAAAGAGTAAAAAGAGAACCTACAGACTGGGAAATAATTTTGGGACAGTACAAGTCAGACAAAGATCTAATCTCCATAATCTACAAAACTTATCAAAATTTTTGATTAGTCATTTCTGTGTTCAGAATATAAACTTCTATGGTCACTAGACTGTTATTCTGGCAAGAACAAACAAGGTCACATTACTAACAGAACTTGAGGAATTCTATGAGACTATTTGAAATATCAAAAGTATGATTAAAATATTGTATATTTTAAAAATTGTTTATATAATTTTTATGTGAAGTATAACCCAAATATAATTACTTCAGTTTTCACCAAGATACTTATTAAACCAAGTCAACCAACAAAGGAAAGAAGGATTTTGAGTTTAGAAACCTTAGTGATTTAATCACATACAACAAACTACCAACATTAAAGTGAGTAGCTGGTTATTTGACTATGTTTATATTTTATGAGGGTGTGAATTGAGAATGAAAAATTGAGATCATGCCAAATATTTAGAAAT
This sequence comes from Dugong dugon, assembly GCA_030035585.1. NCBI lineage: Eukaryota > Metazoa > Chordata > Mammalia > Sirenia > Dugongidae > Dugong > Dugong dugon. Next base: position 26,761,460 of record CM057473.1, on the reverse strand, counting down.
ACAAAGCAATGTTCTTAGTTTGCTTTTATGTCTTCTAGTCTTAAATGGAATATAAAAGGAGGAAGATCACCAAACCTTAGATATTTTTCATAATATGTACACAATATCATATACCCATTACCATCAAGTTGATTGCGACTCATAGAGACCCTATAGGACTGAGTAGAACTGCCCCACAGGGTTTCCAAGGCTGTAATCTTTACGGAAGCAAACTGTCACATCTTTCTCCCACAGAGCTTGTTTGAACCACTGACCTTTCATTTAGCAGCCTAGCACTTAACCACTGTGCCACCAGGGCTCCTTTTACAATATCATATAGTGGTTAGAGAACCTAGCTTTGAGTACAGGTTACTTCTATTCAACTCCATCTTGGCTTCTTATAGGTCATATGTTTTTAACAAAGCTACATAATCTCTCTGTTGATTTTTCTTATTTGTGAAATGGAAATAGGGATGGCAATCACTGAATAAAGATGATTGTTGTTCTCGTAGTTGCCATCATGTCAATGTCTGACTCACTGTGACCCCACGTGTGCAGAGTAGAACTGCTATATAGGGTTTTCAAGGCTGTGACCTTTCTGAAGCAGATTGCCAGGTCTGTCTTCCGAGCCATCACTGGTTGGGTTCAAACTGCAAATGTTTCAGCTAGTAGTCCAGTGCTTAGGTGTTTGTGCCACCCAGGAGCTTCGAATAAAGATTAGAAAGGATAAAATACATTAATTCATATAAGGTGAATAGGACCGAATCCATAAGAAGAATTTTTATGCTATGAGTTTTAAAATTGACACACAACTACCTAGTTCAATTCTATCATGATGCAGACGAGGCTCTGAATCCCAGAATGTGTAATATTTGCCTAATATCAGAACATGAATTTAAAAATAGATCCACTGTTTTATGATTCAACTTAGCATACTTTCCACTTTTCTCTTAAAAAAAAAACATGCCTTCTTTCACAAGCTATACACACACACACAAACCAGTACGGTTGCTATCAAGTCGATTCTGACTCATAGTGACCTCTTGTGTGTCAGAGTAGAGGTGTGTGCTACAGGGTTTTCAATGACTAATTTTTCAGAAGTACATCACCAGGTTTTTCTTCTGAGGCACCACTGGGTGGATTTGAATTTGTAACTTTTCAGTTAGCCACCAAGAATATTAACCTTCTGCACCAAACAAGCACACACATTCACATACACCTATGTGTCAAGTATATACAAAATAGCTAATATATAGAAATGAAAAAGGATAATATATAAAGATACTTATGTGAGTATACTCACATATACATATATATACTTTACATATGAATTAAATATTGAGTTATATTTGTTTATAAATATGTACATATGTGCAATATTAAATGATGCAAGAAGCATCAAAAGAAATGGAAGGAATACACAGTCACTATACCAAACAGAATTAGTCGATGTTCGACCATTTCTGGAGGTAGCATATGATTAGGAACCAATGGTGCTAAAAGAAGAGGTCCAAGCTGCACTGAAGGCATTGGCAATAAACAAGGCTCTAGGAATTGACAGAATGTCAACTGAGATGTTTCAACAAATGAATGCAGTGCTGGAAGTGCTCACTCATCTATGGCAAGAAATTTAGAAGACAGCTACCTGGCCAACTGACTGGAAGAGATCCATGTTTATGCCTATTCCAAGGAAAGGTGATCCAACTGAACAAGGAAATTATCGAGCATGTCATTAATATTACATGCAAGTAAAATTTTGCTGAAGATCATTCAAAAGCAGCTGCAGCAGTACATCAATAAGAAACTTACAGAAATTGAAGATGGATTCAGAATAGGACATAGAACCAGGAATATCATTGCTGATTTCAGATGGATCTTGGCTGAAAGCAGAGAATACTAGAGAGATGTTTACTTGTGTTTTACTGACTATGCAAAGGCATTTGACTGTGTGAATCATAACAAATTATGGATAACAATGAGAAGGCTGGGTATTCCAGAACACTTAGTTGTGCTCATGAGGAACCTGCACATAGATCAAGAAGCAGACATTCCAACAGAACAAGGGGATACTGTGTGGTTTAAAGTCAGGAAAGGTGTGCATCAGAGTTGTATCCTTTTACCATACTTATTCAGTCTGTATGCTGAGCAAATAATCGGAGAAGTTGGGCTATATGAAGAAGAAAGAGGCATCAGGAGTTGAGAAAGACTCATTAACAACCTGCATTATGCAGATGACACAATCTTGCTTGCCGAAAATGACGAGAACTCGAAGCACTTACTGATGAAGATCAAAGAGTACAGCCTTCAGTATGAATTGCACCTCAGCATAAAGAAAACAAAAATCCTCACAACTGGACCAATAAGCAACATCATGATAAACAGAGAAAATTTTGAAGTTGTCAAGGATTTCATTTTACTTGGATCCTCAATCAACACCCATGGAAGCAGCAGTCAAGAAGTCAAAAGACACATTTCATTGGGCAAATCTGCTGTAAAAGACCTCTTTAAAGTGTTCAAAAGCAAAGATGTCACTTAGAAGGCTAAGGTGCGCCTGACCCAGGCCATGGTATTTTCAGTAACCATTACCATATATACATATGAAAGCTGGATAATGAATAAGGAAGACTGAAGAAGAACTGATGCCTTTGAATTATGGTGTTGGCAAAGAATATTGAATACACGAAGGACTGCCAAAAGAACAAACAAATCTGTCTTGGAAAAAGTACAGCCAGAATGCTCCTTAGAAGCAAGGATGGTGAGACTTTGTCTCATATACTTTGGACATGTTATCAGGAGAGACCAGTACCTGGAGAAGGACATCATGCTTCATGAAATAGAAAGTCAGCAAAAAAGAGGAATACCTTCAACGAGATGGAATGACACAGTGGCTGCAACAATGAGCTCAAGCATAACAACCATTGTGAGGATGGTGCAGGACTGGGCAGTGTTTCGTTCTGTTGTACGTTTGGTCTCCATGTGTCAGAACCAACTCGATGCCTGCTAACAACAACAAAAACATATATGCAATACATACAATAGGGACGGCTTAATCAAAGGAATGAATAAAGTTACTGATCTCAGAAAACTGTGGTTTTACTTTTAAATTATCTTTTTGATTTTGGGAAAAACATTTAAGCTCTCCAAATTCAAGCCTCATCTGTAACATGTAGAATTGAGTAGGTGATGTTTGTGGTCACTTGCAATACTGACAAGATTGATAACTTTCTGAAACACTGGTGAGTATATAGATATATATATACATACTTATTTATATCTACTAGTCATATATATGTATATATATATGAGACTAATATATGTAAATAATTATACAAGTATAGGTATATAAATATGTATATGTATATACATACATATTTACAGGTATATATATATATATATATAGTTACATGTGTTTGGATACCTGAGGTCACCATGAATCAAAATCAACTAGACACCAACTAAAACCATATATACAAACACACACACACACACAAACTAACATACGTGTGTTTTTGTGTATGTTGTTATTGTTAGGTGCCATTCGGTCAATTCTAACTCACAGCAAGTCCATGGGACAGAGTAGAATTACCCCATAGATTTCTCTCGGCTGTAATGTTTATGACAGCAGATCACCAGGTCTGTCTCCTGTGATGTTGCTGGGTGAATTTGAACCACCAATCTTTCAGTTAGCAGCTGCATGCTTAACAATTGTACCACCAAGTCTCGTTTTTCATGTACATATGTTTATTTATAAATCACAAAATATTTATATACACAAAAACACAGACCTATACATATATGCTACATTTTTTGAAATTCATAAAAATCTTCATGTTTAAAAAATATGTATTATGATACTGAAGAGTTTAACACTCTCCCTCAATAGGTAATACAAGAAGCAGGCAAATAAAATCCATTAGACTAATTGATTAACTGATATTAGCAGAACTCTATAACCAAGTATTTGCAACATTCATCTAGATAGAAAATATAGAATATATGCTATGCCATAAAATAAGTCTAAATACCTTTTATAAGATTGAAAATTAATATAATACAAACTATAAGATAAATATTATACATCTCTTTTAAAAAATTATGATGTATTCCTACGGATTCATCATTTTTAGCTATGGGCATAATTTAGAGTGGTAAATTAAAACAAATAAAACTATCAAAATATTAACTATTAAATAACCCACATTATACATGTGGACAGTTTTATTTTTTCCTTTTATTTAATGACTATAGACCTAAACATATTGAAATATTTTGAAGAACAATGTAAATATATTTATTCATGTTAATATGAGGAAAGAATGCAACTATTTTTAAGAGAGAAAAAATACATATATAGATAGTTCTGAGATAAATAAAAAGGGTTCACATAATTGTCTTTAGTGACTAAAATAGCAGGAATTATGTTTGTATACACAATTTCTATACAGAAATGCACTTATGAACATAAATATGATTTAATAAAAATTAAAATCCTAAAATAGTGTTCATATGTGGTTACAAAAAAAGATAAAGAAGACCAAATGATATTGCAGTTTATTCATATCTATCTTGTGGCGTATCCCATTTTCTATGAGTTATCTCTGTGCTATAGCTGTGGATATACATTCCTGCATAGTATTCAGACATTGAGCCCACAAATGCTTGTTTTATCAGTTTTTTATTGAGCACCACCCCATTTTCCAGTTCTTGCTCAATGAGTAATTATTTACCTAAATCTCTTAAGTATAAAAAACTCCAGAGACTAGTGAATGAAGAATTTTTTTAAATCTGGTTGCTACAATAGTTTTATAATTTTCTTGCATGTGTGATTAAGAAATAGAAAGAAAAAAAATCAATAAATAAAGGACAGCTGAAGAATAGAGGATAGAGTATACACAAAATACTCAGCTCACATTTTATCTTGTCCTGAAGCACTGAGTGTTATCAAATCCACTGTGTTTTACTAGCAAGTTGTAGTTTTATGAGAAGTATGTTCCAGAGGCATTAGCAGAATTCATTTACTTGGAACTATTTTGTGTAAGTCACTAATACAAAAAAAGAAAATAATAGTAAAATAAAACAACAACATGCCATTAACAAATACTGGCAATGAAAAAAAGAAAAGAAAAATATACAACTCAGAAAGTTGAAGGATTGAAAACTAATATTCTGATACAAAATATTAGCCACAACAGTAGATACCAGTCTGGGACAATGAAAATAATAATAAAACTTAGCAGAACCTAACAGAGGATTGGAAGATGAATCTGAACAAAAATATTCCTTTAGCAACTCTTGGCCATTGGTTTCACCAATATTACAGTGACTTTTTAGGATTTCATATAGTTGATTACTACGGAAGGAAGTCATGTCATCTCTGTCTTTTAATACCTAGAGATGTTTTGTTTTGTTTTAGTTAAGACATAATCTACATACAGTAAAATTGGTTCTTTTGCTATACAGTTCTGTGATGTTTGATAAATGTATAATCATATAACGATCAAAATAATCAAACTGGGATTCCCACCACCCTGCAAAAATTTGCTTCTGTCTGCTTGCAATCAAATATATGACAGACTTCACATTAACCCAGAAAATTGCAGTTATCATAGCAGTATAATTTGTCTCAATTACAAATTTGGTGTATTAAAACTAATGGATGGATAATAAAATTGTCTCAAAACTACTTCTTTTGACTTATTTTTTTTCTTATCTTAATTGTCCTAATTTTTGCTGATGTATTTATAAGCTTGGGAGAGTAACATGTTCCTTTTGTGATGTATTTGTTAAAAGATTTGTGAAGAAACAACTTTAAAATAATTCAAAATACGATTCTATGGATGTTTCCAACCCTGCAAGAACTGTGAAAAGGCAAGCAAAGGACAATAGCAAGAAGCCACAAACTGAACCAAGATAAGAACAAATATCACACAGTAGGAAAAGTTCTTCCAATATTCTCATCCATCACCCTCCTGGCACAGCAGATAGATGACTTATAGCAGATCACAGCTGCAGCCCCAGTCGATCCATGGCTCTTCTGTGCACTGAGGGCCCTGAACTCTAGCTACATGGTAAATTGTGCAGATCTTCCTGGATGAAATGAAGACATTTCCAGCTAAACAAAAATTGAGAGAGTTCATAACCGCTAGAGTGTGTCTACAAGAAATGCTAATGAGAATCCTTCAGACTGAAATAAAAGGAAACTAGACAGTGGCTCAATGCCATACATAAAAAATTTTAAAAAAGATTTCCATTAAAAGTAATTTGATGAGCAATATAAGGGCAATTTTTAAAGTTAATTTTGGTTGGTAATTCTAGTTGTTATGTGCTTCATCCTTAAAAGTGATAAATGCATAAAAATAAATGTAAATTTATGTTATAGGACACATTATGTATAAAGATGTAATAGGTGATAACAACAACATAAATGGGAGGAGTCATACAGTAGAATTTTTGTATGTTACTGAAGTTAAGTTGGTATCAATTTAAACCTAGTTGTTATAAATGTAAGACATTAAATGAAAGCATCATGGAAACCACAAAAAACACCTGAAAAATATATGTACACAAAAGGAAAGGAGACTGGAATCAAAGTGGTTCACTACAAAAAATAAACATAACACCGATGCTGGCAGCATTGAAGGAAATGAGGGACAAAGGAAAGTATAAGATACACACACACACACACACACACACACACACACACACACACACACACACAAATAACAAAATGGGAAAAGTAAGGCCTTTTTACCAGTAATTACCAGCAATGCAAATGGATTAATTGCTCCAATCAAAAGGCAGAGAATGGTGGAATGCATAAATAAAGTATGATCCATTTGTATGCTGTCTATAAGAGACATTCTTAGGTCTAAGGGCATAAATAGGTTGAAAGTGAAGGCATGAAAAAAATATTCCATGCAAATAATAACCAAAAGAGAGCTGGAGTGGTGATTTTAATAATAGACAAAACAGATGTTACATGACAATCAGTTATAAGAGACAAAGAATAAAATTAAATAATTATAAAAGGATCAATTCATCAAAAAGCTATAACAATTATAAATTTATGCACCTAACAGAGCCCAAAATACATAAAGCAAACACTGACAGAATAAAGATGTAGACAGTTCTACAATAATAGTTGGAGACTTCAATACACCACTTTAAATAATGTACACAACATGTAGAAATATGATCAGTAAAGAGAGGATTTGAACAAGCTATAAACCAACTAGACCTAACAGACATATATATAGAACACTTTACCCAACAACAACACAGTCTATATTCTCCACTGCACAGGGATCATTCTCCAGAATAGATCACATGTTAGGTCACAAATCAAGCCTCAATAAATTTTAAAAGACCGAAATTATGCAAATGTTTTCTCCAACCACAATGGAATAGAACTAGAAATTAATAACTGAAGGAAAACTGGAAAATACACAAAAATGTAGAAATTAAACACACAGTATGAAAACAACCAGTGCGTCAAGGAGGAAATCAAAAGATAAATCAGAAAATACTTAGAGTTTAATGAAAATGATAGAACAACACACCAAAAATGTATGGGATGCCTCAAAGGTAGTGCTCAGAGGGAAATTTACAGCAGTAAACACATTAAAAAAGAAGGAAGATCTCAGCTCAATACATAATTTTACAAATTAAGAAACTGGAAAAAGATGAGCAAACCACATACAAAGTTACCAGAAAAAAGGGTATAACAAAGATCCGAGCAGAGATAAATGAAATAGAAAAACAATAGGAAAAAACAACAAAACCAGAAGTTGTTTTTTTAAAAAAGATTTGTAAAATAAATAAACCTTTAGCTAGACTGACAAAGAGAGTGAAAATGCAAGCTTCTAAAATCAGAAAAGAAAGTGGGGATATTACAACCTATCCTAGAGATTTTAAAACAATCTTAGAGAATACTATGAACAATTGTACGCCAACAAATGACATAACTTAGAAAAAATGGAAAAATTCCTATAAACATGTAAACTTCCTACACTGACTAAAGAAAAAATAAAATATCATGACAGACTCATAACAAGTGAAGGCATTGAGCTAGTAGTCAAGAGCCTCCCAACAAACAAAAGTCCCAGAATCAGAGGGCTTCATTGAGGATTTGACCAAAACATTATAAAAGAAGTAAATCCAATCCTTCTAAACTTTTCCAAAAAATAGAAGAGGAGGGAACACTTCCTAATGCATTCTATGAGGCTAGTATTACTCTGATAACAAAAGCCAGACAGACACCACATGAAAACAAAACTATGGACCAATAGCCTTTACGAACATAGATGCAAAAAATTCTCAACAAAATGTTAGCAAACCAAATCCAAAAGTATATTAAAAGAATTGTACACCATAATAAAATGGGATTTATCACAGAAATGTATGGGAAGTCCAACATTAGAAATTCAGTCAATGTAATACACCACATTAATAGAACAAAGGAAAAGAAACACATGATCATCTCAATCAACACAGAAAAGGCATTTGACAAAACCCAACAACCTTTCATGATGAAAGCACTCAACAAACTAGGGATAGAAGGAAAATTATTCCAGATGATAAAGGGCCTTTAGAAAAAACATACAATTATCATGATGCCGAATGGAGAAAGACTGAGAGCTTTCCTCTTAAAATCAGGAGAAGTAAAGGATGCCTGCTCTCACCACTGCTATTCAGTAATGTACTGGAAGTCCTAGCCAGTGAGATTGGGCAAGAAAAAGAAATATAAAGTATCCAAATCAGGAAGAAAGAAGTATAACTATCTCTTTTTATGGATAACATGAATCTTTATACAGAAAATAATAAAACAACCACTAGAAAGCTCCTAGAGGGAAGAACAAAGTAGGAGGACTCACACTTCCCAATTTCCAAATTTACTATAAAGCTACTGTAATAAAAAAACAGTCTGGCACTACTATGATAGACATATAAACCAATAAGATAGAATTGGAAGTCCAGGAATGAATCCATACATCTATGGTTAATTGATTTTTGACATGAATGCTAAGTCAATTTAATGGAAAAATAATAGTCTCTTAAGCAAATGGTGCTTTGTCAACTGGATTTCCACATGGAGAATAATGAAGCTGGACCCATACATCACACGATATACAAAAATTAATTCAAAATGGATGAAGACCTAAAAAGAAGAACTAAAAGCATAAAACTCTTAGAAGAAAATATAGAGGTAATGCTTCAGGATCTAATTTTCAACAGTGCAATTCTTAGCTATGACACCAAAAGCCTGAGGGTCAAAAGACAAAATAGGCAAATTGGACTTCATCAAAATAAAAAAATGTGTGCATCAAAAGAGTTTATTAACAAAGTGAAGAGACAGCCTACAGATAGGATGAAATTTTGGGGGAATCGTATGTTGGATAAGGGTTTAATATCCAGAATACATGAAGAACTCCTACAACTTAACAACAAAGAGACAATCTAATCAAGTGGGCCAAGAACTTGAATAGATCTGTCACCAAGGAAGATACACAAGCAGCCAACAAGCACATGCAAAGATCTTCAACATCATTAGTCATTAGAGAATTGCAAATTAAAACTACAATGAGATCAGACTTTACTCTGGCTAGGATGGCTAAGACAAAAAGAAACAGAAAATAAAGTGCTTGCTTCGGCAGCATATATACTAAAATTGGAACGATACAGAGAAGATTAGCACGGCCACTGCGCAAGGATGACATACAAATTCGTGAAGCGTTCCATATTCTTTTGCAAGCTTTAAAGACACCAGTCACTGCTCAGCAAAGTAGGATGTAGAACATTGTCTTTATGGACTATGTTATGCCAATTGACCTAGATGTCCCCCGAGACTATGGTCCTAAGCCCTCAAGCTCTGTGACTCAGTCCCTGAAGGTGTTTGATTATAGCTAAGGAGTTTTCCTAACTTTACCCACTGTGTGCTCTACAATATACATGGATATCTTTGCAGCACATACAAATACGTATGTAGAAATATCCTCTGCCACACTATATATACTTGTGGGTGTACTCCTATATGTCATCCCGCACTTGTTCAGCTTATATATCTACCTCTGTTTCCACTTGTATGTTATTGTTTGTTATTGTTTCAGGATTGTATATTGTTACGGATTGAATTATGTCCCCCCAAAATGTGTGTCAACTTGGCTAGGCCATGATTCCCAGTATTGTGTGGTTGTCCTCCATTTTTTGATCTGATGTAATTACCTATGTGTTGTAAATCCTAACCCCTATGATATTAATGAGGCAGGATTAGAGGCAGTTATGCTAATGAGGCAGGACACAATCTACAGGATTAGGTTGCATCTTGAGTCAATCTCTTTTGAGATATAAAAGACAGAAGTGAGCAGAGAGAAGAGGGACCTCCCACCACCAAGAAAGAAGAGCCAGGAGCATAGCATGTCCTTTGGACCCAGGGTCCCTGCACTGAGAAACATCTAGACCCAGGGGAAGATTGATGACAAGGACCTTCCCCTAAAGCCAAAGAAGAGAGAAGGCCTTCCCCTGGAGTTGATGCCCTGAATTTGGACTTCTAGCTTCCTCCTAAACTGTAAGATAATAAATTTCTGTTTGTTAAAGCCAAAAAAAAAAAAAAAAGAGAGAGAGAGAGAGAGAAATGGAAAATAACAAATGTTGGTGAGGATGTGGAGAAACTGGGTCCCTTCTCCATCTCTGCTAGAAATGAAGAATAGTGCAGCTACTATGGAAAACATTTTGTCAGTTCCTCAAAATTTAAACATAGAACAACCATGTGAGTCAGCAAATTCCACCCTTAGGTATATACAGAAAACAACTGAAAAAAGATACTTGTATGCCAATGTTCTTTACAGCACTATACAAAACAGCTAAAAGGTGAGAATAACCTAAATGTCCATCAACTGATGAACAGATAAATAAAATGTCATATATTTAGTGAATGAGGTTCTAAGGACTCAAACATTATTCAACACTGCATTTAAGAATATTCTAAAGTCAAAACATTATAAACAGTGATTATTGATTTTAAAGTTTGAAATAACCTTAAGATCAACACAATAAAGATTTAATTTACACATAAGAAAATATTATTGCTCTAAGCTGTGTGTCTTAGTTTCCTAGGATGGCCCTAATGAAATACCACAGAGCGGGTGGCTTCTACAAAGAGCAATTTATTGTTTCACAGTTCTGGAGTCTAGAATTCCAAATCAGAGTATCAGCTACGTTGATGCCTTGTAAAGAATAGGCTCTGAGGGAAAAACTCTTCCATGCCTCTCTCCTAGCTTCTGATGGCTCCTGGAAATCCTTGGCATTCCTTGGATTGCATCTTCTCTGTAGTCACGCTTTGTGTCTGTTCTCCTCTTTTATAAAATAACCCTCAGATGGGATTAGGACCCACCCTACTACAGTATCAACTCCTGTTAACCTAAGTGATGATATCTCAAAGACCCTATTTCCAAGCAGAGTCTACATTCACAGGTACTGAGATTAAGACATCAACATACGTTTTGGGGGATGCAATTCAATCCATTACAGTGTGACTGTAAAAATAAGGATATGGTAAACAGAGAAATATTAAAAGTAATTATAATCCGAGTGGCATATATCTTGGTTTTCCTGGGATAGTATTGGTTTATACTTCTAATGCCTCCTGCAGTTGAGCATTTTCCTGGGATTTTTCTATTTTTGATAAGGAATTACTATTTATAGTTTTATTACAATAAGTCTGAATGGGTTTAGAAGACTTTCCCCATATGGTAAGCTTACTGATGAAATGAAGTACATTCAGACACTAGTGCTTGGGCCAGCTAACACTTGTGAATCTTGGGTGTTAATGAGAAGAGTATTCAATGTCCAGTTGAGCATTTGGTGTACCAGCCAGCTGTGCTATAACCATGACATGGCCTGCAGAATGCCTGAATCCACTAGGCATTTAACCCATCGACGTCAAGTCAATTCCGATGCAAAGCAGTAGTTAGTGAAAATGAGAAATTATGTTAGGTCTATGTAAAATACGTTTCTGGAAAGGAGGCTGAACATTCCCACCTGACAGCATATAGGAAATAGTATAAACTCTTCTATTATAGTAGTTTGTTTACTAGTAGTTAATCACTTTGTAGGTTGATTCTACAACTATTAATTTAATTTTTTGGTGACAAGTTATAATTTTTCATTTAAGCCTTTAGAAACAATGAGGCTAACCTACTAAAGTAACACATAACAAAAAATAAAGAACTGCATAGCTTTTTCTGAAAACATTGAAAATAAACATGTAATTTGCACAAAATGCTTGTTGACATTGACCTTCAACTAGTGGGGCTTTGTTGGTATAAAAAATCACATGAAAACTAGATGACACAAATCTGCTGAAGAAACCAGTATTGATTCAAAGTTAGTAGCTATTAAGAAAAAGCTGCCTAAAGATAAAAATTTGACACATATATCTGAAGAAATGTATTTATATATCACTCTGTGAAATCTGACTTTTTATTTTGATCATTCACTGTATTTCTAAAATAATTTGGCTCAATTTTTTTTACTTTCTTTAAATTAATTCGGCACATACAGAAAGTGAGTCAATAATTGTTAATTTTACAGCTCAATAAGAAGTTAGCAAATGGCTGTATTGTGCCAACCTTATATTATGTGCTTCAAAATGATAACCAGTTAAATTAATTCCAATAATAGATTTTTTTCATTCAGTTCATATAACCAAAGTTAAGATTTTGGAAGCTCATTTTTTTTAGATAGTGAAACAGCAGGTATTAATATAAACGATGTACTTTATTCTGAAAGTCCAGATGTTGAGGATAAAATTGTTTGTATGGTCATAATGTGACTACAAAATTTGATGGAGCACAGCATTGTGGTAAACACAATGTCCTTACTATATTAAGGAAACGATGAAGCAGAAGTGTATTTAGACTTACTTGTGGTACATATATAATTCATAATTGCATCTGAACAAGCTGAGCTATTCTTCCAATCCAAAAAGAAGCAATCATCAAAATTTATAAAATTATGATTTATATCTAAATATGTATACATGTATGGATATATATTCAAAGGAATTGAACCACAAAATGATTGTGGAAACATTTATTTTGAATTTAAACAAAAAAGCATTTTACAAAACACTTTGTGGCCCAATAATGATCACATTTTAAGAATGCTTAAAACTTAAAAAATAACTTGTTATTCAAATTAAGGTTCCAATAATGCATTTTTGGAACCGCGTTCCCTAAATTTTGGTGCATCCCTCACAGTGGTTCAGCATTTGGCTGCTAACCAAAAGGTCGGCACTTTGAATCCACAACCACTCCTTGGAAACACTATGAAGCAGTTCTACTCTGTCCTATACGGTCTCTATGAGTCAGAATAGACTCGATGACATCGGGTGTTTTGGTTTTTCAAAATTATTTGTTAGACTTCCCTCAAAGTATCCAATAAATATTGAACCAAGTATCTTCAGTTTTTAAAGTTTGCAATGATTTGTAGTTATTTAAAACATATTGCAAAAAAGGACAATAAATTTCAACCACACAGCATTAAAAAAAAGATAAAATTTCAAATACTGCCCAATATTCAGTTTGAACATCCTATAATAATACTTAAAAAAATTTAGATTGGGGAGAATAAACAGTTTAAGGTACTTCCATCTTTGATTGGATAAATGTTTAAAATTAGAATAAAGTTAACTTGAGAAAATTAACACTTCTTCAGAATCTTAATATGGAAAAATATTTTCATATCTAATATTTTTCAAAGGAGAGTCTGAATGGACTAAAATGTACTGTGAAAATATATGGACTGCAATATTTATAAACTTTAATATAGAAATATTTGATTGAGAATGTCCTTTATGTTTACCATGTCGCAAAAATTTCCTCTGAGCTTATCAAGTGCCTCATTTCTCAGTTAAAATATCATGGTTTACAGAGCAGAGTCATTTGAAGTTGTCAACAATTTAACATTTATTAACTGTAAAATATAACCAGGGTTTATGGTTACTAAGTAAGTTTTTTCTTTTACAATATATTACCATAATTTATATAGTTCAACTTGTTTTTGCCCTTAGTAACATATTTTAGGATTATTTCTGGTCCATACATGTAGATTCATCCCATAAATTACATGTTGTGATGATATGTTGTAGGTCCTACCTTAGTGGTATAAATGATTAAGCACTTGAGTACTAAGCAAAAGGTTGGTGTTCAACCCCATTCAGGGGCAACTCAGAAGAAAGTCCTGATAATCTGCTTCTGAAGGTCATAGCCTTGAATATCCTATGCAGCGTTAGTTCTATTCAACTTGACATGTTGTGTCTTCAAAAATGGCTGCAGGGGGAGACTCTGGCAAAATGGCACTCTAGGCAGAAGCAACACGCTGTCCCTCCACAGCAAAGATCTGAAAAACTAAGCTGAACAGAGAATACAACAATCCTGAAACCCTAAATCATCAAATGAGGAGATAAAGAACTCAGCCAAGCACCAAATGGAGTGAGAAAACTGACAGAGAATGGAGAGCGAGGAGAGATTCGTGCAGAGGTCCCCTACCCGCTAATGCAGCGCAGATCCTCCATCTTGGACTTCTACTGGAGACCAGCAAACAGGGGGTATGAGAAAGCAGCCTCACGGAGCATCAAGCAGGAGACAAAACAACCGGTAATTGGCGATATACGCTTTCCCACCCCCCACCCTTCTTCACCCCAACTCGGCCTCCTCTGCTTCCCACGGCCTCAATCTCTTGACCGGGAAGCACCTGCTGCTTGGATTCCACACAACCGAATGGGTGGCTCTCTGAGTGCCATTTGCTGGCTGCTGGTGTTGCTTTTTTCTGCTTCTTTTGATTTTTTTCCTTGCCTCTTTCCACCTTCCCTTCCTTTTGCTCGAGTACCTGGCTCCGTGTGCCATCTTTGCTTCTTCCTGAGGGGCTGCAGAACTCCGTTAATTTGTGATATATGTTTTCCCACTCCCTACCCTTCTTCACCCACACTCGGTCCCCTCTGTTTCCCGCGGACACAGTCTCTTCAGTCTCTTGTCCAGAAACACCAGCCCGCACTAGCTGGCTCTCTGAGTGCCATTTGTTGACTGCTAGTGTTGCTTTTTTTTCTGCTTCTTTTGTTTCTTCTTTGCCTCTCACCACCTCCCCCTCCTTTTGCTCGAGTACCTGGCTCCATTTGCCATCTTTACTTCTTCCTGAGGGGCTGCAGAGCTCTGTTTGAGTATGGAGCTGCTTCCAGGTCTGGACTGCCATGCTGGTGGGATCCGGGGTTTTGTTTATTTGTTTGTTTTGAATTATTCGTTTGTTTTCTTTTCCTTTTCTTGAGTTGGGAGCCCTTTCTGGCCAGGTTGAACTGGGTGGCAAGGGGACTCCCCCTCATCTTGCACAGATGTGCAGAGGGATCCCTGAGAGCATTTCTTTTCTCTTCAGTTATTTTTTTTCTGTTTTTTGGGGGCCTTTCTTGTTCTTTTTTTTTTTTTTTTTAATTTATTTTGTTTTCTTTTCCCTCTTCTTCCCTTTTTGTCTTTCTTCATTGCTCAGTTTCTCATCTCTCTATATCTTCCTTCTCTTTCTGTTCCCTGATTACCTGGTGTTGTATACCTCTAAGACTTCTAGCCAGGCTGTACTGCAACACCTGAGAGAGACTTCTCCAGACCTCATAGCTGCGCTGGTGGGATCCCTGGGAACTTTGAGGTTCTTTAACGCTTCTGATTTTATTTATTCATTCTTTTCATTTCTTCCTCTTCCCCTTTCTGTTTTTCTCCATTTCTTAGTCTCTCATCTTTCCACTACAATGGCAAGCTCCCCTAGCATTCTTTTCTGTTTTTTTGTATGTTTTTGGCTCCTGTTCCTCTCTCCTCTCTCCCATAGCCATCTTAGCTCCACACATAACAATCTCCCCACTGCAACCTGCCTACCTGCACCATGCGCTTGGCATCACACCACCAAGCAGCACAGGCACGGCCTCCTGGAACCTGCCCTGCACTGATTACCGACCCACTCTGTTGGCGGTAGTAGGTGTCATAAATAACCCATCCCAATAAATCCTCTTCAGCTAGAGCTGCCAGTCATACCATATCTGAGTGACTGACCCTACAAATTGGAGAAGGAAGTGAAAAGTACTGTGCCCACAGATGAGCAAACAACAAAGAACACACAGTCCACCTGCTCATACATAGTCAAATTTAAAAAAAAAAAAAAGGGATGAAACAAATCTACAATCAATCAATGAGAAAAATAACTACTGAATGCCCCGAAGACAGCAGACAATATCAAAACATTTACAAAAATAGGACAGGATGGTTCCAGTAGGCATCCAAAATAAAACACCAGATGACTCTCCAGTGGAAGAAAATACACTAGAACTACCTGATAGGGAATTCAAAATTCTAATACTCTGAATTCTCCAAGAACTGAGGCAAAAAGCTGACAAACATGAGGAAAAAATAGACAAATTCATGGAAACTACAGGCAAAAAATTGGAAGAATTCAGGAAAATAATGCAGGAACAAAATGCCAAAATAAATTCACAACTAGAAATTATACAAAGACAACAATTAGAAATCCAAAAGATAAACAACAAGATTTCAGAAATGGACAGTGTCATGGAAGGGCTAAGATGCAGATTTGAAACGGTGGAAGACAGGATAAGTGGAATTGAAGACAAACACTTGGATACAAATATGTTTGAGAAAAACTCAGAAAAAAGAACAAAGAAAAATGAAGAGACCCTGACAGTTATGTGGGACACAATCAAAAGCAAACATCTGCGAGTGATTGGAATTCCAGAACAGGCGGAGAAAACAGCAAACACAGAGAGGATCATTGAAGAACTGCCGACAGAAAACTTCCCCAATATCATGAAAGATGAATAGCTGGTCATCCAGGAAGCTCAACGACCCCCATATAGATGAGACCCCAAAAGAAAATCACAGAGGCATATCATATTCACACTTGCCAAAACCAAAGACAAACAAAGAATCCTGAGAGCAGCTCGTGAAAAACAAGAAGTCACATACAGAGGAGAAACAATAAGACTAAGCTCAGATTATTGAGCAGAAACAATGCAGGCAAGAAGGAAATGGGATGACATATATAAAATCCTGAAAGAAAAATATTGCCAGCCAAGAATAATATATCCTGCAAAACTCTCATTCAAATTTGATGGTGAAATTAGGTCATTTCTAGATAAACAGAAATTAAGGGAATATGTAAAAGTCAAACCAAACTTACAAGAATTATTAAAGGGAGTTCTTCAATCTGAGGACAAACAGCTTCAGCTCACAGGCAGAACCTAGGACGCTGGGTCGTAGCAGCCAGATATCAATCTAGGAAATGAACTCTCAAGGACTATCCAAAAACAAAAGAAATACAACAGGGAGTCAGAGCAGTTCATCAGTAAATGACAACAACATCAAAACAATAAAAGACGGAATAAACAGCATAGGTATAGAGCCTTCTAATGGAGAGGAAGGCAAGGCGATACCAAGTAATGGTAGACTGCTTCAAACTTAGGAAAATAAGAGTAAAATTCATGGTAACCACAAACAAAGTTAACAGATATAAAAAAAAAGAGGAAAAATAAAACCTACAAAAACAAAAGAAATGAAAAAAAATCCACAAACAAAAGTAATTCAGCACAAGACAGTAAGCAGAACAAAGAAAACTTCATCACCGCAAAGAAAAGCACTACAAACTGACAGCAACAATCTCACATCTATCAATAATTACACTGAACGTAAATGGACTCAATGCGCCCATAAAGAGACGGAGAGTGACAGAATGGATAAGAAAACAGTATCCATCAGTATGCTGTCTACAAGAGACACACCTTAGAAACAAAGATGTGAATTTATTAAAAGTAAAAAAAAAATACCAAGCTAAAAACTACCAAAAAAGAGCAGGAGTGGCAATTCTAATCTCAGATAAAATAGACTTTAAAACAAAATCTACCGTAAAAGACAAAGAAGGACACTATATAATGATTAAGGGGGTGATCAATCATGAAGACATAACCATAATAAACATCTACGCACCCAATGACAGGGCTCCAAAATACATAAAACAAACTCTAACAACACTGAAAAGAGAAATTGACAGTTCCACAATAATAGTAGGAGACTTCAACACACCACTCTCAGTAAAGGACAGAACAACTAAGAAGAAACTCAGCAAAGATACAGAAGATCTAAAGGGCACAATCAGCCAACTGTACCTCAGAGACACATATAGAACACTTCATCCAACCACTGCAAAGTACACATTATTTTCCAATGCACATGGAATGTTCTCCAGAATAGACCAATCTTAGGCCACAGAGCAATCCTCAACAAGATCCAAAACATTGAGATAATTCAAAGTATCTTCTCTGACCACAAGCCATCAAGGTAGAAATTAACACTAGAAAGAGCAAGGAAAAAAAATCAACTACATGGAAACTGAATAATACCCTGCTTACACATCACTGGGTAATAGAAGAAATCAGAGATGGAATCAAAAAATTCCTAGAATCAAATGAGAATGAAAACATATCATACCAAAATCTTTGGGACACAGCAAAGGCAGTCCTCAGAGGACAACTTATAGCAATAGATGCACATATCAAAAAAGAAGAAAGGGACTAAATTAAACATTAACTACAGAGCTCAAACAAATAGAAAGAGAACAGCAAAAAAAGCCCACAACCACAGGGAGAAAGGAAATACTAAAGATCAGAGCAGAAATAAATGAAATAGAGAACAGAAAAACAATAGAAAAAATCATCAAAACCAAAAGTTGCTTCTTTGAAAGAATCAACAAAATCAACAAACCACTGGCCAGACTGACAAAAGAAAAACAGGAGAGAACACAAATAACCCAAATAAGAAAAGAAATGAGGGACATTACAACAGACCCAACTGAAATAAAAGGATTATAACAGAATATTATGAAAAACTATACTCCAACAAATTTGAAAACCTAGAGGAAATAGATAAATTTCTAGAAGCACACAGCCTACCCAAACTACAACAAAGTGATGTTGAAAATCTGAACAGACCCATAACAAGAGAAGAGATTGAAAAGGTAATAAAAAAACTTCCAACCAAAAAAAGCCTTGGCCCAGATGGCTTCAGTGAAGAATTCTAAAAAACATTTACAGAAGAGCTTGTACCAGTACTACTCAAGCTATTTCAGAACATAGAAGAGGAAGCAACATTTCCAAATTCGTTCTATGTACCACCATAACACTGATACCAAAACCAGGCAAAGACATCACAAAAAAGAAAATTACAGACCAATATCTCTCATGAATATAGATGCAAAAATTCTCAACAAAATTCTAGCCAATAGAATTCAGCATCATATCAAAAAAATAATACACCACGACCAAGTAGGATTCAGAACAGGTATGCAAGGATGGTTCAACATTAGAAAATCAATCAATGTAATCCACCACATAAATAAAAGGAAAGAAAAGAATCCCAGATCATCTCAATTGATGCAGAAAAGTCATTTGACAAAGTCCAACACCCATTCCTGAGAAACACTCTCAATAAAATAGGTATAGAAGGGAAATTTCTCAACATAATAAAGGGCATCTATGCAAAATCAACGGCCAACATCATTCTTAATGAAGAGAGGCTGTAAACAGGAACAAGACAAGGATGCCCTTTATCATCACTCCTATTTAACATTGTGCTGGAAGTTCTAGCAGGAACAATAAGGCAAGAAAAAGAAATCAAGGGCATCCAAATTAGTAATGAAGAAGTTAAACTCTCCCTGTTTGAAGATGATATGATACTATACATAGAAAACCCTAAAGAATCCATGAGAAATCTACTGGAACTAATAGAAAGATTCAGCAGAGTAGCAGGATACAAGATAAACATTCAAAAATCAGTTGGATTCCTATACACCAGTAAGGAGAACAATGAAAAGGAAATCAGGAAATCAATACCATTTTCAATAGCCCCTAAAAAGATAAAATACTTAGCAATAAATCTGACCGGGGATGTAAAAGACCTATACAAAGAAAACTATAAAATACTACTGCATGAAACCCAAGGGATCTACATAAATGGAAAAACATACCATGCTCATGGATAGGCATACTCAACATTGTGAAAATGACAATTCTACCCAAAACAATTTACAAATACAATGCAATCCCAATCCAAATACCAACAACATTCTTCAAAGAGATGGAAAAACTAATCATTAACTTTATATGGAAAGGGAAGGAACCCTGAATAAGTAAAGCACTACTGAAGAAGAAGGATAAATTTGGAGGACTCACACTACCTGACTTCAGAACCTACTATACAGCTACAGTAGTCAAAACAGCCTGGTACTGATACAATGACAGATACATTGACCAATGGAACAGAATTGAGAACTGAGATGTAAATCCATCCACCTACGGTCACCTGATCTTTGACAAGGGCCCAAAGTCCATCAAATGGGGAAAAGACAGTCTTTTTAACAAATGGTGCTGGCAAAACTGGATATCCATCTGCAAAAAAATGAAACAGGACCTATACCTCACACCGTATACAAAATCTACTTCAAAATGGATCAAAGACCTGAATATAAAGCCTAAAACTATAAAGTTCATAGAAGAAAAAATAGGAGCAACAATTCAGGCCTTAATACATGGCATTAACAGGATACAAACCATAACCATCAAGGCACAAACCCCTATAGATAAGCTAGATAACTGGGATCTTCTAAAATTCAAACACCTATGCTCTTCAAAAGACTTCACCAAAAGAGTCAAAAGAGAACCTACAGACTGGGAAAAAATTTTTGGACAGTACAAGTCAGACAAAGATCTAACCTCCATAATCTACAAGAAAATCCTACACCTCTACAACAAAAAGACAAATAATCCTATTAAAAAATGGGCAAAGGAAATGAACAGACACTTCACCAAAGAAGACATTCAAATGGCCAACAGACACATGAGGAAATGCTCATGATCACTAGCCATTAGAGAAATGCAAATTAAAACCACAATGAGTTACCATTTCACCCCAGCAATACTGGCACGAATCAAAAACACCGAAAGTAACAAATGTTGGAGGGGCTGCGGGGAGATCGGAACACTTATGCACTGCTGGTGGGAATGCAAAATGATACAACCATTTTGGAAAATGATATGGCGCTTCCTCAGAAAGCTAGAAATAGATATACCATTCAATCAAGCGATCCCACTCCTAGGACTATAACCTAGAGAAATAAGAGTCGTCACTCAAACAGACATATGCACACCTATGTTCATGGCAGCATTGTTCACAATAGCAAAAGGATGGAAACAACCTAGATGCCCATCAACAGATGAGTGGATAAACAGACTATGGTAGATACACACAATGTAGTATTATGCAACGAGAAAGAACAATGAATCTGTGAAGCATCTCATAACATGGATGAAGCTGGAGGACATGATGCTGAGTGAAATAAGTCAATCACAAAAAGACAAATATTGTATGAGACCTCTATTGTAAAAACCCATGAAAAAGTTCACACACAAAATGTAACGATCTTTGCTGGTTACCAGGGATGGGAGGGGTGGGGGGCAAATACTAAAAAGGCAATAGATAATTGGTATCTTGGGTGAAGGGTGAGACAGTACACAATGCAGGGGAAACTAGCACAACTTGTACAAGGAAAGGTCATGGAAGCTCCATAGATACATCCAAACTCCCTGAGGGACTGAATTGCTGGGCGGAGAGGTGTGGGGACCATGGTCTCTGGAAACATCTAGGTCAATTGGCATGACACAGCTTATAGAGACAATGTTCTACATTCTACCTTGGTGAGTAGTGTCTGGGGTCTTAAAAGCCTCTGAGCAGCCATCTAAGATACTCCACTGGTGTCCTCCCTTCAGGAGCAAGGGAGAAGTAAGAGAACAGGATACAAGGAAAAGATTAGTCCAGAGGACTAATGCACCATAGCTACCAAGGCTTCCACCGGACTGAGTCCAGTACAGCTAGATGGTGCCCGGCTACCACCACTGACTGCTCTGACCAGGATCACAAGAGAGGGTTCTGGACAGAGCTGGAGAAGGATATAGAGCATAACTTTAACTCACAAAAAAAAAATAGACCAGATTTACTGGCCTAAAGGAGACTGGAGAAACCTGGAGAGTATGGTCCCCAGACACCCCTTTAGCTCAGTGGTGAAGTTACCTGCGAGGTTCACTGCTCAGCCAGGGAGTGGACAGCCCCGTAAAACCAAATGAGGCTAACGAGGTACAGGAGTCCAGTGACAAGGGCCAGAAGGCAGAAGGGGACAAGGAAGCTGGTGATAGGGAACCCAAAGTTGAGTAAGGATATTGCTGATGTGTTGTGAGATTGCTAACCATTGTCATATGGCAACATTTGTAGTAACTGTTAAATGAGAAACTATTTTGTTCTGTAAGCCTTCATCTTAAGTGAGAATAACAGTGCAATTGGAAGAGCATAGTCAATGTCACTGAACTGTGCATGTAGAAACTTTTGAAATGGTGTATCTTTGGCTACGTGTATTTTCACCAAAAAAAAAGGTTGAGAAGTTAGAAGGTTGATATTTTGAGGGGTTGTTAACCAACATCATAAACCAACACGTGTACTACTGTTTCATGAGAAACTATTTGTTCTGTAAGCCTTCACCTGAAGTATAATAAATAAATAAATAAATAAAAATTTTTTTAAAAATGGCTGCAAATATACCTCTTATCCAACTTGGATTTATTACAAAGTGACATTGACACTTCTCTCATCCATAGGTGGATTCTAGATTCTCTCATCATTGTACTCATGCATGATTAACTAGAAGTGGTTATATAAAGTAATACAACTTCCACCTGGTTCTCTTTGGATGTTTATGCTCTGGGACACTCACCCTTGGAATGCAGCCACTGAACTATCAGGAAGACTAAGTAGTTACATGGTATTTAAGCCAATACCTTAGCTGAGATTCCAATGTATAGCCAACATCAACTGCCAGACATGGAAGTGAAAAAGCTTTCAGATGATTCTACCATCCCCTCTGTTTGCTTTCCTATTGTGTGACCCACAGAATCTCTGCATATAATAAAATAGTTATTAATTTATGTCATTAAGTTTGGAGAAGTTTATTTTGCAACAATAAGATAACAAATACACTTGCATAATATTGAAATGCATTAACATACTCTGATTTAATCAAGTTTTATTTCAATTATGGGCATTCAAGTTAGTTGCTAGTGCTAAATAATCTTGTAATGGACATTCTTGTTCTTGTATACTGTGTAACTGTACCATTTATATCAATAGATAATATTCCTTCAAGTGGCATTCCTTAGTAAAATGTGGTTTATAAATTTAAGAGACTTATTATTTTCCATTTTGCAATACTTGTATTTTTTTATTTTTTGTCAATTCTAGGTTAGAATATTAAAAATATTGCCCATTTAAGGTGTCATGGTATATTATTCAGTGTTTGTTTGTAAATGGGAGGAACAGAACTCAAATGGATGAACAAAAGAAAAAATATTTTAGCTAAAAATATCAGGGATAGTTCATCAAGGATATCTCTATACAGGGGCTTAATTCAAATTACAAAATACACATTTTTCCCTACCTTCAGGTGTGTTTTCCCCAGTTTTATTTATAACTTTTTTTCATAAGCTATACATTTTACATTTAGTTTTCCTACGTAAATCCAGTGTTGCCATGTTAGCCAGGAGGAGATTACATTGTAGTAAACAATCAAATAAAAAGAACTTAGTGACTTAAAACATCACCATTTAATGATTTCTTTCCCTATCCTGCCACACGTTCACTGGTTAGCTGGAGGCTTTGCTTCATGTCGTGTTTACTCCATATCACAGTGGCTTATGATTTCTTTCAGCATGACATGAAATGTCAATTTGGAAATGGATCAGCCCCCTGGCTTAACCAGTCTGTACTCCACAGGGTCTTGACTGGACTAACTTATGTTTTTGCAGTCAAATGGTGGATTGGCTGTGACCTAGTTAGTCCTAACAGGTTTCACACATATGTCTGCCGTCTCAGGTTCTCAGGTAAGATAGCTTGAATGATTGTGATGGCTGGTCTATCCTCCACGTAATCTCTCTCTCTCTCCACAGTATCTCTCATCTGAGGAGGTAGCCCGAGCCTGTTCACAAGGATGCAGTGTTCTAAGTGAGCTGAAGTGGAAGCTGAATGGCTCTAGGAGGCCAAGTCACACAAAGGCACCACTGCAGATTCTGTGGGTCCAAGTCAGCCACAAGGCCAACCCAAATTTAACAGGTGGGAAAATAAAATCTACTTCTTGAAAAGAGGAGCTTCAAAGGATTTGTGGTCAAATTAGATTTAATTAATTAATTAATTATTAATCTATTGTAAAACTTATTATATTTTCTGACTGAATTAATTCCTGTCATATGATATTAAAAATTATTTTCCATGCCAGATAGAAATGGTTTTGACTTTCAAGGGATTTGGACTTCATTTATGGTGGGCTTTGAAATTAAACATAAAAACTTTTCATTTGTATTACTACAGAGGTTAAAATAACTGATAAAATATATACTATTAAGTGAAAGAAGCCAGAAATGAAATAGTATGAATTATATTATTCCATGTCTATAAATTTCAAATAACAAGTAAGACAAATCTAGGAAATTAGCAGTCAGATTAATATACAGCTTTGGAGGGGGGTAGTGAATGGAAGGAATAACAAGGATGGATATAGATTCTGGAATGTTGGTGATTATATATATATATACATATATATGTACACATATATAATTATTTAGGTTTTAGTTACAGTTTAAAAATTTTTATTTGTCTGTACATGTACAATGTGTGTATGTTATGTTTAAATATATCATTTTAAAATCCTGTTTAAAAATATAACTAAATTTTCAGGATTTCAAAAATCTCTAGAAATTACTATTAAAAACATTGTTAAAATCTGATTAGATTCTGTTGTACAGTTGCAGTTAAGATGAATAAATCATACTCTGTCTCTTGCAATAAATGCAAATTTTAAAAAGCTACTTAAAGAATGAAAGTAAATAGTAGCAAGCAAATTTTGGAAGAAAACTAGAACTCCAAGTATTACAAATACAACCATAAGTCTCCTTTTTTTTTTTTCTCCTCGGATAACTTCTGGGGTATATAACACCATCAAGCAGACCAACATATACATCTGAGAGTCCTAGAAGAGGAAGAGAGAGAGAGAAAGGGGAAGAAAAAATATTTGAAGAAATAATGATCAGAAACTTCCCAAATTTTAGGAGAGAGATGAATTTAATCATACAAAAGCTCATCAGATTCTAAGTAGGATAATCTCAAAGAGATCAATATGAAGATACATTATAATCAAACTGAGGAAAGCCAAAGAGAAAGTTGAAAGACGTAAGAGTGAAGGAATTTCTCACATTCAAGTGATCATTAGTATGATTAACAGACAATTTCACATCAGAAACCATGGAAGCCAAAAGACAGTGGGGGAAAAAAAAAAAAAACCCTCTCAGCCAAGACTTCCAAATCTGACCAATCTATCCTTCAAAATAAAGAAGAAATTAAGACATTCCCAGATAAACAAAAGCTAAGGTAGTTTGTTACAAGTAGAACTGTCCTACAAGAAATGCTAAAGGGAAGAAAGGGAACACTTCAGGCTGAAATGAACGAAAACTAAACAGTAACTCAAAGCTGCTCAATGAAATAAAAATCTCTGGTATAGGTAACTATACACATAAATATAAAAGCCAGTAACTGTAAGAATCTAGGAAGAAAGGAAGAATTCTTCCCTAGAGCCTTCAGAGACAGCATGGCCCTGCTGACATTGATTTCAGACTTTTATCTTCCAGAACTGTGAAATAATTAATTTCTGTGTTTTAAGCCACCTGATTTGTAGCAATTAGTTACAATAGCCCATCTTTAAAAATATGTTATTTTCCATATAATTTTATTAAGATTTTTATTTCTTTAAGTGTTCTACTTCCTGACACAATTTTTGGAAATGAAATACTCTGTAAGTGAGAAACTACAAACTTTTTTTAAAAAAACATTTTCAAAACAACAGAAATTCTAGGAAAGTGGAAAGATACTTTATACAGACATAAGAAGGATGCACCATTAAATTTATCTAGGTGAAATGTATTAGATACATGTCAAACATCAGAACATTCAATTATCCTGCTTTTAACTTAAAACCATTAAGGTATTGATGAAGTTACGTGTAAATGTCCCTATTGTATTCTGAGACATTTTGAATTTCTTAAGTATAATGTTTTCTTCTGAAATGTAATTTTGAACTTTAAAAGGCTAATCTTCTAATTACTTATCATTTTAGTATGGAATATAAAATACATGTGTCTTTGTTTTATAGAACTCATTGTTGTAGCTTTCAACCATTGCACCTCCAGGGCTCCGTGTTTTATAGAAGAAAGTGAAGTAATGTAACAATCTCTAATTCTTGTAGACAAAGGATAAATTAGTGTATCAATGACCATAAGAGCTCAGGCTGCTAACCAAAGTGTCAGCAGTTCGAATCCACCAGCTGCTCCCTAGAAACACTATGGGACAGCTCTAATCTGTCCTGTAAGGTCACTATGAGTCAGAATCAACTCAAAGGCACACAACAGCAACAGTAAATTATTTATCTTAAAAGGATATGTCTGGAAGATTGTGTTTATACCATATCTTAGAAAGTGCATTGTGCCATCACTCTTTGCTCTATGTTCTATCAAGACACCCACGCACCAGGAATTTCAAATATACAAAATGAGACATTGATAGAGGGGCATATATTTGGGAAATAGCACTTTACCTGTCTTACATTATTGAATCTTGTTTAAGTGGCAGATTGGGTGGTAGAAATGAAAGACTTTTATAACATATTTTAGCATTTCAGTTCTGTTTATTTTTCTGTTTCCATCCTCATAGCAGTGAAGGGTTACTATTTATTTTTAATTTCAGTTTTGGGGTACTTTTTCTTACCACAAATTTCTATTTTCTATAAGATAGTGGCTATTAAATATCTACAGAAATATAAAAAATAGCAAAATTATTCTGTTTTATTACTTCATGTCAGAATGACTACATTTACTGAAAGGAAACTACTGCCTCTCACGTTTAATTTATTTATTTGGAAACTGGTTTATTCTAAAAGGGTTTGAAGCTAACAGCCCGAATTCCTGTCATCTTTAAAAAGATAATAATTCCATTAAAGATATAGTAAAGTAAACTGATATATTTTTAAAATGTTATGCAAAAATGGATTCTAAAATTTTGAACAAGATTATATTAAAATTCTAATTTTTCTTAATTGAAACATTTTTCTACTCTAAAATACCAATTGGATTATATATTTGGTTTGATATATTAGTATTGAAAACTATTTAATTATGAAAGCCTATCAATAGCATTACTGTTTGAAATAAAGAATATGATCATTTGAATTAACTCTTTTGTGTTCAGTCATAAGGATCTAGAGAAGCATTAAATCATAGTACAGATTCTAAAGGCATAGTGTAGCATTTAAAACATGTCATCCCTTAATTATACAGTCTTAGAACTATCATGTAATTTAAATACAAAGAAAGATATTGAATATTGTATTGTAACTTCCTGATCATTTACTTTCCCCAATACACCCCCACCCACCCACACACACACACATACGCTATTTCATTGATACATATATTGGTAGACTGTCACATATGGTGTGTTAATTTAATAATTTGGAAAATCACCACAAATATCATATATCCATGTTTAAAAATTTTTAAATGTATTTTATAAACCAGATTAAAAGTTATAATTTCCTCAAAATATTTATAGAACATGGAAATGCTAGGTTTATGCACATAAAGTAAAATAGAAATGAAATATTATCCACAAGATGACTGTTAATGTTTTACCAGACATTCGACCAATAATAAGTGTCTGATTGAGCAGCATTTAACCAAAAGAAGATAAATTGTCATAAAGTAAAATATTGTGAATAAATGGCCTGAGGTGGATTATGCCAGTGGTTTAAATTTGACAACAGGATATTTATTTCTGTCAATTTTTCTGCTTCAGTTATTCAAGCCATATTTCTAATGTGAGTGAACTAATTTGCCAGCAGTGATGATATTTATATTAAATAACAAGTGGATAGAGTGTTTAATGATTGATAAAACATAATAGTATATTTCTACTGAGAAGGATCACACGTTTCTCATCATTTCTTCCCAAATATACAGAAATTATTTACAGACAGCATTGATTTAATTACATGTATAACAGAAATGATGCATAAAATAATTTATTACTCTATAACCATGCCCTTAAGCATTCTGGATAAGTATATTACTATTGCCCAAATCACAAATCCCATAACATAAGAATATTATTTTATGCAGAATTCTTTCCTGCCAAAACAAACCCCACGCATTCTAGTTCAGGAAGAAGGATTTTGTTTTTGGAAAGTATTAGATAATTCAGTGACTCTCCATGTGGGCAGAGAGTCTGGTTGGAAAGATATGGTCAGAAGCAATGATGTAAAAATGATGGTGATTAGGCAGTTAGTAATTCTACAGCTAGTCTTACTGGAAAGATATCCACTGAAGGAAGTCAAATAAAACCCAGAATGTAATTTTAATGCCATAAAATTGCTGACCATCAATGATTGAAGGACTATTACAATGTGTTCAGTCTGCCACTAGGTGTCTGGCTGGTTTCCCAAGTGTATGGTAACATACATGCTATCAGGACATGTTATCAGGAGGGACTATTCCCTGGAGAAGGACATCATGCTTGGTAAAGTAGAGGGTCAGCAAAAAACAGGAAGACACTCAGCACGGAGAACTGACATAGTGGCTGCAACAATGGGCTCAAGCACAGCAATGATTGTTAGGATGTTGCAGGACCGGGCAGCATTTCATTCTGTTGTACATAGGGTCACTATGAATCAGAGCCAACTCAACAGCAGCTAATGGTAACATTGCAACTCTATTTTGTTCTTTTGGCAGACTGGACACTTAGCAGTGACAGTTGAAAGCTCAACTTCAGTGAAGGGAACTCTATTATTGATCCCGTCTGTGATCCTAAAATCTATAACCATGAGTGAGGGAAATGGGAAAATCTGACCAGAATGATTATTAAAATATATAGTTATTACCTTTTCCCCAATGAAAAAACCAGAGAACATATTACTATAGTATTCTGATGGTGCAGTGGTTAAGGGCTAAGGCAAGCTACCGCTGCTAACCAAAAGACTGGCAGCTGGATCCACCAGCCACTCCTTGGAAACCCCATGGGGTAGTTCTACTCTGTCCTATAGGGTCTCTATGAGTCGAAATTGACTCAGTGGCAATAGGTTTGTTTTTCTTTTTTTTTTTCCTTAGGGTTTTATCACATGGTCATTTCTCAAAGTTTTCTATCCTCCTCTTTAATCAAGGGGTCCCGGCTCTGTGATATGACATCGGTTTAAGAATTATATGAGGATCCTTAATTTATAATTTGAGGCTCAGGTCAAGACTTATTTTCTGCAGATACATTATCTTTTAATTACACAGATTAAGTAATATGCTAGTCAGATCAAATATCTGAGTTCTAAGGACCTGGTATTTTCTTAGCTACCATCAAAAGTCTGGGAAGATCAGGACACTCAGATTGTACTCTGCCCCTGCTGAATATTACACTTAAGCATTCCACTTGTCTCTTATAGGTAAGGGAAGCTAACTGGCACCATCTTTAAAGGATGCTTGGAAAATATAAGACTACTTTTGATCAGCATAGGGAGGTGCTTCAAATTGAAGCGTGTTCAAGACATGCCAGAAGACTCCAGTAATAACAAATATTCACTTGAATCTATGTTTTACCATTCTATTTCAAATCTGGTAACTCATTCCAATGACATAATACCCAGTATCAATCATCTTGGTAACAAAACACAAGCAACGCTTTTCAGTGTTGCTGGTACTCCCGCCAATAATACATGATCTATGCCAGGATGAAGTGAGTGATTTCTGTGACTCCTGGAGGGGCACTGTTGAGAGCTGAGTGAGCAGACAGCTTATTGTAATTTCCGCTCATAACTTTTCTACCACTCTAAATCCTTGTTTACTTGATACTCAAGTATGAAATTTTGGTCAACTTACAATTTAATTTATTGTAAACTGCTGTTAAATCCAAATTCTAGACAACCAACCAGAAAAATAATTTGCACTATCACAGCACATTGCATCCAGAATTTCTAACAAGTTCATGCACACCAATAAATTCAATCTCATCTAAAATTATGTTCCTCCCTTTTTGTTCTAACTCCATAAGCATCCACACATATTTTCAGGTTTTTGTAAAAAAGGCAAAATCTTTCAATTCTTTGGTGCACAGACCTTCTCCTCTCAGAATTTAACCGTGTATTTCATAAGGAGCAAATGCTGTAATCCAACACTTGTTATATTTAGGAGTAGTGACTGACATTGGGTTTGGGGTATAAGAAAAATTTAATTCTTTTTTGGCAAGATCATCTCATGTTTTTCAACGACAACAAGAATAAAAAAACTTGTGAGACAGAGCAGGAAGGGCTGCCTATGATAAAAATGAAGCACATGGGACTTGATGTTTAAAGTACTTACCAATTAAGTCGTATGAATTCTGACATATGTTTCTTTTCCAATTCTCAAAGTCCTAATCTTTGCCTGATAATGTCTGTCACATCAGAGACCCACCAAGGCTGCAAATTAAACTTATTTTTAATTAGATGTTTGATATTTACTTGCAATTTGTTGTTATTTTAGCCCTATAGTTAGAAGAAATGATTGAGTTTTTTAGAACAATCATAGAAAGTACCTATTTCTCATATAATTCTTTGTGTTAAATAGTTGAGACTGATAAAAGATCATTCTCATTCTTTAAGTTCTCTAATACATTTAGAAGAGCCGGTTACCCAGTTCTTGTATTCCACTTGACCTTTATGGTGTTTTTTGGCAATAGCCATATTGATCCCCCAAAGACTTGTTTTCAATTACACTTCATTACACATGACCAAAGTAAATTATCTATTAATCATTTAGACAGTTTTTGTCATATGTTGCTACAGCCCTATTCTCTGATACTAGCTGGGTACTTGATGCAGTTCAAATTAATTGAAGCCAGCTGACCTCCCCTTGACTCTCATTCTTTTATGGGGTCTGAAAGCTGAAACCATATGGAATATAATTTTCTGTAATAAGTGATGTTCTTAGAAGTTAATGTTTAAGCCTACTTTTGTGAGTTTAACTGTAAATTTTAATTTATTAAATGATATTTGCTGCTATTCAAAGCAGGTTGAATTGTTGATTCTGTGCACCAGGTTCCAGAAAGGCACCGATTGCTGTCTCCAAAAGTCAGAAGAATCCACCATCCCCTCATCAGAAAATGAAATCTGCATGGTGCTTTCTTCATTACATTCCTCTCATCTAAATGGAAGACCTGCATGAGTACATCTGCTTGGCAGAATCTGTGTTATAATAGTTTATCCTTGATCAGTGGCAATGCCATTTTTGGCTTCTATCCTGAGGAAGTATGTAAGAAATATGGAAAACTCCCCAAATTTCCAAGTGGTATGCAAAATATGCTGGAAATACCTAAACTTGTCCAACCATAGGATCCAGGGACAAATTTGATAACGTTATTGTATGTACAGAAGCAGACCGGTTACCACATCTCACAGTGTTAGAGTCAAGACATGGAGGAATAATCAGAACAGCTTCAACATAAATTTGGTTAAAATACGCCAATACTTTCAAGAGGCCCATAATTAAAAAAAAAAAAAAAAGTTAAATTGACCTAATAATTCTGCCACCAGAATCTATTTCAAATTCACAAGATTATTGACCAGATGTAAATCTACATAAAAAATATTTAGCTCTCCTGTCAGCTTCTAAATAAGAAACAGCTCTCATTTGCTATTCTTAAATCTATGAAATGGTGCCTTTCCGGAAAATTTAAGACTGCTAAAAAAAAGCCATTCTCATTCTCTCTTTTAAAATTACCTATGCCCTATGCTTTTTCTTCTTTGCTCTTTGGACTTAGTGTAATACATACTAGAACATCTAACTATAGTTTCCATATCTGTTAATTATTTTCCATTTTTTTCCTCACTTACTGGTTCTCCGTGATGTATTTTATAATTTCTTGTAAGACATTTCTCATATGAACATTTTTCTATTCAGGTGGTATATAATCTGCTGTTAAACTCCACCAGCAAACTTTTAATATGTGCTTATAATTTGTATTTCCAGATGTTCTTTTGGTATATTTTCAGAAATAGCATTTATTAAATAACATAGTCTATCTGGTGCAGTGAGTTGCTTAATATGGCTCTTCTAGCTATAGTCTTTGTAACTCCCACCAAATGACTGGGTGGGACTGTGCAATGAGGTGTTTGTGGTCCACCAAGAGGATGGATAACTTGCTAATAATGTAAATAAAGTGCATAGCACCGTTTTGTGGTTGGGACCATGTAAATAAGGTGTATGGAATGCTAATGAGGGGATTGGTCAGTTTTGCCATCCTACTAGCCTTAAAATGAGCCTTTCCAGAGGTGGAAAGGGAAGATCTCACCACCATCAAGAAAGAAGACCAAAGAGTGGAGCTCATCCTTTGGACCCGGGATCCCTGTGCTGAGATGCTCCTGGAACCAGGAAACCAAGAGAGAGAGAGCTGTAAAGATGAAGACAATGAGAAGCAGCAGAGAAATGGCAGCAGCAGAGGCAGGAGAATGGCAGGAGACAGTGCAGTGGGTTTCCCAGCCCACAGAGCAAGAAAGTTGAGCATCTTCAGGTAGGATGTTTTCTGGTGGAGTGGGTTGCCTCTGGGTACTTATCGACATAGCTAGAAGAGCTTTGTAACACTTGCCCGAGCAGGGCAAAGGCCAGGCTGAGGGGCCGAGGCCCAGAGAAAGACCTACCTGTGAGCACTGCTGAGAAGAGGCTATCCTGATTGAAGAACTGTATTCTGAGTGTTCCTGAACCTGAATTGTAACCTGTTACTTCCCTAATAAACCCCAAAACTGTGAGCATGTTCTGTGAGTTCTGTGTCGCCATCGCAACAAATTATCAAACCCAGCACAGAAGTAGAGAGTGCCATGGGAGGTGTCAGAATTGGTAAAAATGTTGGAGGGTAGGCGTATATCTGGCTTCCGCCTCACAGGAACCTGCCTTGGGCTGTTGATCTTGATTCTCCTTCCCTCTTGTGAAGTTCAGAGAGGCCAGATGCCTCCGCCACACCATTTTTGCAGTCTATGATGAACCAGAAATGGAAGACTCTGAGTTTGTTTCTGCTTTATTGATTTTGAGAAATGCAGGTAAAAATCTCCTAACCAAGTAGTTAATGTGCCTATTTATCCGTTAAAAAAAAAACCGAACCCGCTGCTGTCGAGTCGATTCTGACTCATGGCAACCCTATAGGACAGAGTAGAAATGCCCCATAGGGTTTCGAAGGAGTGCCTGGTGGATATGAGCTGCCGACTTTTTGGTTAGCAGCCATAGCTCTTACCCACTATACCACCAGGGTTTCCTTAGGGATATGAGATTTTCCCTTATATGTTTTTTATTGTGGTAGTATACATATAACGTACAGTTTGCCATTTAAACACTTTAAGTGTATGATGTGCAACTCTCACAACTGTAATGCACTGAATTGTGTCCAAAAAAGAGATATGTTGAAGTCCTAATCCCTGATACCTGTGAATGTGACCTTGATTGAAAATAGGGTTTTTAAAGATATTATGATTTAAATTAACATAAATTCAAACTGGATTTAATTGTGTCCTCCCAAAAAATATGTGCCCTTGAACTGTAGATGTGATTCAGTTTGAAAGTAGGGCTATTTTTTTTTTATGTATGTTATATTTTTATTTTGCCTTAACATAATGTTTTAAAAAGTATAGTTGTAATTTTGGGCAATAATTATTCAAAGGCAAATGCAAAAATGAAATGATGTAGTACAAAATTTATTATAGGAAAGAAAGATTATTAATTTTTCTCTAGTTTAAATATCCTCTATTTAGTGTATTATTCTATTATGTTTACAAAACTAAAATGTCATAACTCTGAGAAAGTAAACGTTTACAAATCAAGGACTTTTTCCATTTTCTTTTTTTTTTTTTAGTTAAATATTTTATTGTACTTCAGGTGAAAGTTTACAGAACAAACAGTTTCTCATGTAACAGTAGTACACATGGTGTTTTATGACTTTGGTTAACAACCCCACAACATTTTAACCCTCTGAATTCTCAGCTTTTTTTTTTTTTTTGGTGAAAATACACATAGCCAAAGATACACCATTTCAAAACTTTTTACTTACACATTTAAGTGACATTGACTATGCTCTTCTAATTGTGCTGCCATTCTCGCCCAAGATGAAGGCTTACAGGACAAAATAGCCTCCCATTTAACAGTTACTACAAATGTTGCCCTATAACAGTGGTTAACAATCTCACAACACATCAACAGTAACCTTACTCAACTTGTGTTCCTTATAATCAGCTTCCTACTCCCCCTCTGCCTTCTGGCCCTTGTCACTGGACTCCTGTACCTCGTGAGTCTCATTTAGTTTTACTGGGCTGTCCACTCCCAGGCTGAACAGTGAACCTCGAAGGGAACTTCACCTCTGAGCTGAAAGGGTGTCTGGGGGCCACACTCTTGAGGTTTCTCCAGTCTCCTTTAGGCCAGTAAATCTGGGTTTTTTTTGGTGGGGGGAGTTAAAATTATGCTCTACATCCTTCTCCAGCTCTGTCCAGAACCCTCTGTTGTGATCCTGGTCAGAGCAGTCAGCGGTGGTAGCCGGGCACCATCTAGCTGTACTGGACTCAGTCTGGTGGAGGTCTTGGTGGCTGTGGTCAATTAGTCCTTTGGACTAATCTTTTCGTTGTATCCTCTTCTCTTCATTCTCCCTTGCTCCCGAAGGGATGAGACCAGTGTAGAATCTTAGATGGCCGCTCACAGGCTTTTAAGACCCCAGACACTACTCACCAAGGTAGAATGTAGAGCATTATCTTTATAAGTAGTGTCATGCCAATTGAGCTAGATGTTCCCCGAGACCATGGTCCCCAGAGCCCTCCGTCCAACAACTCAGTCCCTCGGGGAGTTTGGATGTGTTTATAGGGCCTCCATGACCTTTCCTTGTGCAGGTTGTGTTAGTTTCCCCTGTACTGTGTACTGTCTCACCCTTCACCCAAGATACCACTTATCTATTGTCTATTTAGTATTCCCCCCTCTCCCCTCCCATCCCTGGTAACCAACAAGGATTGGTACATTTTGCATGTGAATTTTTTCATGGGTTTTTAAAATAGAGGTCTCATATAATATTTGTTCTTTTGTGATTGACTTATTTCACTCAGTATAATGTCCTCCAGTTTCATACATGTTATGAGATGGTTCACAGATTCATTGTTCTTTCTCGTTGCATAGTACTCCATTGTGTGCATGTACCATAATTTGTTTATCCATTCATCTGTTGATGGGCACCTACATTGTTTCCATCGTTTTGCTATTGTGAAAAATGCTGCCATGAACATAGGTGTGCATATGTCTATTCGAGTGATGACTCTTATTTCTCTAGGATATATTCCTAGGAGTGGGATTGCTGGATCGAATGGTATGTCTATTTCTAGCTTTCTGAAGAAACGCCATATCATTTTCCAAAATGGTTGTACCATTTTGCATTCCCACCAGCAGTGCATAAGAGTTCCCATCTCCCCGCAGCCCCTCCAACATTTGTTATTTCCAGTATTTTTGATTCGTGCCATTAATGCTGGGGTGAGATGGTATCTCATTGTGGTTTTAATTTGCATTTCTCTAATGGCTAGTGATCGCGAGCATTTCTTCATGTGTCTGTTGGCCATTTGAATGTCTTCTTTGGTGAAGTGTCTGTTCATTTCCTTTGCCCATTTTTTGATAGGATTGTTTGTCTTTTTGTTGTAGAGGTGTTGGATTTTCTTGTAGATTATGGAGATTAGACCTTTGTCTGACTTGTACTGTCCAAAAATTTTTTCCCAGTCTGTAGGTTCTCTTTTGACTCTTTTGGTGAAGTCTTTTGAAGAGCACATGTGTTTGATTTTTAGAAGATCCCAGTTATCTAGCTAATCTGTTGGGTTTTGTGTGTTGATGTTAATGGTTTGTATCCTGTTAATGCCATGTATTAAGGCCTGAAGTGTTGGTCCTATTTTTTCTTCTATGAATTTTACAGTTTTAGGCTTTATATTCAGGTCTTTGATCCATTTTGAAGTAGTTTTTGTATATGGTGTGAGGTATGGGTCCTGTTTCATTTTTCTGCAAATGGACATCCAGTTCTGCCAGCACCATTTGTTAAAAAGACTGTCTTTTCCCCATTTGATGGACTTTGGGCCCTTGTCAAAAATCGGGTGACTGTAGGTGGATGGATTTACATCTGGGTTCTCAATTCTGTTCCATTGGTCAATGTATGTGTCGTTGTACCTGTACCAGGCTGTTTTGACTACTGTAGCTGTATAGTAGGTTCTCAACTCAGGTAGTGTGAGTCCTCCAACTTTATTTTTCTTCTTCAGCAGTGCTTTACTTATTTGGGGCTTCTTCCCTTTCCATATAAAGTGAATGATTAGTTTTTCCATCTCTTTGAAGAATGTTGTTGGTATTTGGATTGGGATTGCATTGTATTTGTAAATTGCTTTGGGTAGAATTGTCATTTTCACAATGTTGAGTCTGCCTATCCATGAGCAGGGTATGTCTTTCCGATTATGTAGATCCCTTTGGGTTTCATGCAGCAGTGTTTTGTAGTTTTCCTTGTATAGGTCTTTTACATTACTGGTCAGATTTATTCCTAAGTATTTTAACTTTTTAGGGGCTATTGAAAATGGTATTGATTTCCTGATCTCCTTTTCATCGTTCTCTTTACTGGTGTATAGGAATCCAACTGATTTTTGAATGTTTATCTTGTATCCTGCTACTCTGCTGAATCTTTCTATTAGTTCCAGTAGATTTCTCATGAAGTATTTAGGGTTTTCTATGTCTAGTATCATATCATCTGCAAACAGGGAGAGTTTAACTTCTTTATTACCAATTTGGATGCCCTTTATTTCTTTCTCTTGCCTTATTGCTCTAGCTAGAACTTCCAGCACAATGTTAAATATGAGTGGTGATACAGGGCATCCTTGTCTTGTTCCTGTTTTCAAGGGGAATGTTTTCAGCCTCTCTCCATTGAGAATGATGTTGGCTGTTGGTTTTGCATAGATGCCCTTTATTATGTTGAGAAATTTCCCTTCTATACCTATTTTATTGAGATCTTTTATCAGGAATGGGTGTTGGACTTTGTCAAATGCCTTTTCTGCGTCAATTGAGATGATCATGTGATTTTTTTCTTTCCTTTTATTTATGTGGTGAATTACGTTGATGGATTTTCTAATGTTAAACCATCCTTGCATACCTGGTATGAATCCTGCTTGGTCGTGGTGTATTATTTTTTTGATAATGATACTGAATTCTATTGGCTAGAATTTTGTTCAGAATTTTTGCATCTGTATTCATGAGAGATATTGGTCTGTAATTTTCTTTTTTTGTGATGTCTTTGCCTGGTTTTGGTATCAGTGTTATGCTGGCTTCCTAGAATGAATTTGGAAGTGTTGCTTCCTCTTCTATGCTCTGAAATAGCTTGAGTAGAACTGGTACAAGCTCTTCTGTAAATGTTTTGTAGAATTCTCCAGTGAAGCCATCTGGGCCAGGGCTTTTTTTGGTTGGGAGTTTTTTTTATTACCTTTTCAATCTCTTCTCCTGTTATGGGTCTGTTCAGATTTTCAGTATCACTTTGTTGTAGTTTGGGTAGGCCGTGTGTTTCTAGAAATTTATCCATTTCCTCTAGGTTTTCAAATTTGTTGGAATATAGTTTTTCATAATATTCTGTTATAATCCTTTTTATTTCAGTTGGGTCTGTTGTAATGTCCCCCATTTCATTTCTTATTTGGGTTATTTGTGTCCTCTGCTGTTTTTCTTTTGTCAGTCTGGCCAGTGGTTTGTCGATTTTGTTGATTCTTTCAAAGAACCAACTTTTGGTTTTGTTGATTCTTTCTATTGTTTTTCTGTTCTCTATTTCATTTATTTCTGCTCTGATCTTTACTATCTCCTTTCTTCTGGTGGTTGTAGGCTTTTTTTGCTGTTCTCTTTCTATTTGTTTGAGTTCTGTAGTTAATGTTTTGATTTTGTCCCTTTCTTCTTTTTTGATATGTGCATCTATTGCTATAAATTGTCCTCTGAGGACTGCCTTTGCTGTGTCCCAAATGTTTTAATATGATGTGTTTTCATTTTCATTTGATTCTAGGAATTTTTTAATTCCATCTCTGATTTCTTCTATTACCCATTGATGTTTAAGCAGAGTATTATTCAGTTTCCATGTGTTTGATTTTTTTTCCTTGCTCTTTCTAGTGTTAATTTCTACCTTGATGGTATTGTGGTCAGAGAAGATACTGTGAATTATCTCAGCGTTTTGGATCTTGTTGAGGATTGCTCTGTGGCCTAAGATGTGGTCTATTCTGGAGAACGTTCCATGTGCATTGGAAAAGAATGTGTACTTTGCAGCGGTTGGATGGATTGTTCTAAATATGTCTATGAGGTCCAGCTGGCTGATTGTGTCCTTTAGGTGTTCTGTATCTTTGCTGAGTTTCTTCTTAGTTGTTCTGTCCTTTACTGAGAGTGGTGTGTTGAAGTCTCCTACTATTATTGTGGAACTGTCAATTTCTCTTTTCAGTGTTGTTAGAGTTTGTTTTATGTATTTTGGAGCCCTGTCATTGGGTGCGTAGATGTTTATTATGGTTATGTCTTCATGATTGATCACCCCCTTAATCATTATATAGTGTCCTTCTTTGTCTTTTATGGTAGATTTCGTTTTAAAGTCTATTTTATCTGAGATTAGAATTGCCACTCCTGCTCTTTTTTGGTAGTTGTTAGCTTGATATATTTTTTTCCAACCTTTGATTTTTAATAAATTCACATCTTTGTTTCTAAGGTGTGTCTCTTGTAGACAGCATATTGATGGATCCTGTTTTCTTATCCATTCTGCCACTCTCCGTCTCTTTATGGGTGCATTGAGTCCATTTACATTCAGTGTAATTATTGATAGTTGGAAGTTTGTTGCTGTCATTTTGTAGTGCTTTTTTTTGTGGTGCTGAAGTTTTCTTTGTTCTTCTTACTCTCTTGTGCTGAGTTACTTTTGTTTGTGGATTTTGTGTTCATTTCTTTTGTTTTTGTAGTTTTGTTTTTGCTGAGACTTTATGTTTTTCGTCTTTATTTTTATGAGTTGGTTTGTTAACTTTCTTTGTGGTTACCATGAATTTTACCCGTATCTTTATAAGTTTGAAGCAGTCTACCCTTACTTGGTATCACCTTGCCTTCCTCTCCATTAGAAGGTTCTATAGCTATGCCGTTTGTTCCCTCTTTCATTGTTTTAATGTTGTTGTCATCCTTTGATTGATTGCTCTGATTCCCTGTTGTATTTCTTTTGTTTTTGGATAGTCCTCAGTAGTTCATTTCCTACAATGGTATCTGGTTCGTATGAACCTGCTTCCTAGGTCCTAGGTCATTCCTGAGGGCTGAAGCTGTTTGTCCTCAGATCGAAGAACTCCCTTTAATAATTTTTGTAAGTTTGGTTTGACTTTTGCATATTCCCTTAGTTTCTGTTTATCTGGAAATGACCTAATTTCACCATCAAATTTGAACGAGAGTTTTGCAGGATGTATTATTCTTGGCTGACAATTTTTTTCTTTCAAGATTTTATACACATCATCCATGGCTTCTGCTGAATAATCTGAGCTTAGTCTTATTGTTTCTCCTCTGTATGTGACTTCTTGTTTTTCACGAGCTGCTCTCAGGATTCTTTGTTTGTCTTTAGTTTTGACGAGTGTGAATATGATATGTCTTGGTGATTTTCTTTTGGGGTCTCTTCTATATGGGGTTTGTTGAGCTTCTTGGATGGCCATCTTTTCATCTTTCATGATATTGGGAAAGTTTTCTGTCAGCAGTTCGTCAATGATCCTCTCTGTGTTTTCTGTTTTCTCCCCCTCTTCTGGGATGCCAATCACTAGCAAGTTTTTGCTTTTAATTGTGTCCCACATAACTCTCAGGGTCTCTTCATTTTTCTTTGTTCTTTTTTCTGAGTTTTCCTGAAACAGATTTGTATCCAAGTGTTTGTCTTCAGTTCCACTGATCCTGTCTTCCACGGTTTCAGATCTACTTCTCAGCCCTTCTATGACACCGTCCATTTCTGAAATCTTGTTGTTTATCTTTTGGATTTCTAGTTGTTGTTTTTGTATAATTTTGAGTTGTGAATTTATTTTGGCATTTTGTTCCTGCATCATCCTCCTGAATTCTTCCAATTTTTTGTCTGTATTTTCCATAAATTTGTCTATTTTTTCCTCATGTTTGTCAGGTTTTTGCCTCAGTTCTTGGAAAATTCTGAGTATTAGTGATTTGAGTTCCCTGTCAGGTACTTCTAGTGCATTTTCTTCCACAGGAGAGTTATCTGGTGTTTTAATTTGGACGACTATTGGAGCCATCTTGTCTTGTGTTTGTAAATGTTTTGATATTGTTTGCTGTTTTCTGGGCATTCAGTAGACATTTCTCTCGTTTATTGATTGTAGATTTTTTTTTTGTTTCGTCCTTGTGGTACAGCTGGGCTGATCTAGCTGAAGAGGAGCCACTGGGATGGGTTGTTTGTGGCACTCATACAGCCACCAGGATGGTCGGTAGTCAGTGCTGGGCAGGTTCCAATAGGTCGTGCCTGCACAGCTTGGTGGTGTGATGTCAAGTGCATGGTGCAGGTAGGCAGGATGCAGTGGTGAAATGGTTATGTGTGAAGCTAAGCTTGATATGGGAGAGAGGAGAGAGGAGCAGGAGTGAAAAGCATACAAACATAAAAGAATGCTAGGGGAGCTTGTCGTTGGAATGTACAGATGAGAGACTATGGGATGGAGGAAACCAGAAGGGGAAAGAGAAAGAAAAGGAAAGAATGAACAAATAAAAATCAGAAAAGTTAAAGAACTGCAAAGTTCCCAGGGATCCCACCGATGCAGCTATGATGTCTGGGGGAGTTGGTCTCAGGTTTCACAGCACAGCCTGACCAGAAGGTGCAGAGGCATACATCGCTGGTCGTTCCGTCTCCCACTGGACGCTCCGCGAGGCTGCTCTCCCGTTCTCCCGTTTGCTGGTCTCCGATAGGAGTCCAAGATGGTGGATCCGCGCTGCATTAGCTGGTAAGGGATCTCCGCATGAGTCTCTCCTTGCTCTCCGTTCTCCTTCGGTATTCTCACCCCGTTTGGTGTTTGGCTGAGTTCTTTATCTCTTCATTTGATGTTCTAGGGTTTCCGGATTGTTGATTCTCTGTTAGGCTTAGTTTTTCGGATCTTTGCTGTGGAGGGACAGCGTGGTGCTTCTGCCTAGAGTGCCATCTTTCCCCCAGGGCTATTTTTTATTATGTTAATGAAGTCATATCAGTATAGGATTGATCCTAAATCTAACCACTTATGAGTTATAAAAAAAGAGAAAAGAAAAATAGGATAGATGCAGAGACACACACACACGGGAAGACAGACAACATGTGAAGATTGTCTACAAGCAAAGAGGCTACTAAAA
The DNA here is from genome assembly GCA_030035585.1 of Dugong dugon. NCBI lineage: Eukaryota > Metazoa > Chordata > Mammalia > Sirenia > Dugongidae > Dugong > Dugong dugon. The sequence continues at coordinate 26,719,903 of CM057473.1, read as the reverse complement.
TTGCTTGAAGACACCAGAAACTAGAAGACAGACTCACAGAAGGACTTAACCACTCCTGAGACCCTGATTTAGACTTCCAGCCTCCAGTACTGTGAGAAAATAAAATACCCTTCTTTAAAGCCACCCACTACTGGCTTTTGTGTTATAGCTGCACTAGGTATTTAAGACGCTGGAATAGAGTGAGTTCTAATCCAATCTCAGTGGTGTTGTTATAAAAGATAATAAGAGACAGAGAGTGTCAAGATAGGAAGGACAACCATGCGAAGATGCAGCTGCCAGCTCAGGAATGCCTGGGACTACCAGAAGCTGGAAGAGATAAGAAAGGATCTAGTAGTTAAGAGCTCAGATGAAGCATGACCAGGTTGATTGTTGGTTTTGTCTTCTAGTTTCTAGAACTGTGAGACAATAACTTTATGTTCTTGTAAGTCACTTGGTTTGTGGTATTTTGTTACAGCAGTCCTAGGATGCTAATAAAAACACTATTTCTGAAGTGTTTTCGTAACCCCAAACAAAAACTCTGTAGCTAATAAGCAATAACTTCCCATTCCCCCTTCCCAGATCCTGGTAACCATAAGGCTACTTTCTTTCTGTATGAATTTGCCTACTTCAGATAGTTCGTATAAGTGGACTCATACAATATGTGTCCTCTGTGTCTGGCTTATTTCGCTTAGCATAATGTTTCCAAGGTTCTTCAACGTTGTAGCATGAACCCGAACTTCATCCCTTTATATGGCTGAAAAATATTTCACTGTTTGTATAGATCTCATTTTGTCTATCTATTCATCTGTTGATGAACACTTGCATTGTTTCCACATTTTAGCTCTGGTGAAGAATGTTGCTGTGAATAAGGGTGCAAGTACCTGTCTGAGTCTCTGCTTTAATTATTTTGGATATATACCTAGGAGTTAAACTGTTAGATCATATGGTAATTCTATAATTAACTTTTGAGAAACTACCAAACTGTTTTCTACAGTGGCTGGACCATTTTACACTCCTATCAGCAATGGGCAAATTTTCAATTTCTCCACAAAGTCACCCATGCTTGTTATTTTCCTTTTTTTTTTTTTTAAATTAATAGTCATACTAGTGGCTGGAAATGAAGCAGAAAAAGGACAAAAAGTACCTAAATCTAGTTATGTACTCTTTACAGGATACTTGTTTAAAATATAAAGAAAAAGATGTGCAACAACAGGTTGAAAATAAATATGCTGTGAAATTGCAAACCAAGAGCAATCTAAAGTACCTCTGTCAATATCAGTGGGTGTGAAGTGGTATCTCATTGTGGTTTTGATTTGCATTTCCCTAGTGACTAATAAGAGACCTGAGAAGGGTGAACCTCAGGAATGATTCATTACTGATGAGATCAGTTAATGTCATATATCACATTAATAAAACAAAGAAAAAATATGATAATCTCAATTGATGCAGGAAAAGCATTTGTCAAAACCCAGCATCCTTTCATGATAAAAACACTGAGAAAACTAGAAATAGACAGAAACTCTGCCAGCATTATGAAAAACCCATAGCTAACGTTGTTAGATTCCACTGAGTTGTATCTTCTTATGTCAACCATCCTTACATTCCTGTGATAAATCCCACTTGGCCATGGTGTATAATCATTTTAGTATGCAATATGCTGTTTGATTATGTTTGCTAGTATTTTGTAGAGGATTTTTGCATATATATTCATAAACCCTTAGCCGTTGAGTCTATTCCGACTCATAGTGGCCCTACAGGACAGAACAGAATTGCTCCATAGGGTTTCCAAGGAGTGGCTGGTCGATTCAAACTGCTGACCTTTTGGTTAGCAGTCGATATTTTATCAGGTGATATGAGATTTAAGGTTATTATAATAGTGTTGCATTATATATTTTATATTATGTATTGTCTGTCTTTATCTTTAGTAATTCATGTATTTGGTCTGACATTGATACAGGTACATTAGATTGCTGTTGGTTTGCAATTTCATATCATATTTATTTTCAACCTGTTACTGCACATCTTTTTGTCTATATTTTAAACAAGCATCCTGTAAAGAGTATATAGCTAGATTTAGGTGATTTTTACCTTTTTCTGATTCATTTAATTCCTTCCTTATTAACTGCCTGTGACTTGATTTTTTATCTTTTATTTATTTTCCCTTCCACTAATTTAAATTAACATTCCCTGTAAATGTTTAAGGGTTGTCATAATATCTGCTCACATATTATCTCCTAACATTAATTAACATTTTATCATTCTCCTGAATATCTCTGGTAATTCCCTCCAACTCACACGACTGTAACCTAGTATTATAGATTTACTTTCTTTTATTTAACTCCATCAAATTTTATTTATATGAAGCACATTGGCCTTTTTACAGATTTACATATTTTCTAATATTGATATCTCTCCTGAAGATTTCTCATATTTTCAATTGTTTTCTTTTCTTTCTAGAATTTTTTAAAAAAAAACCTAACTAATATTATGTCTCTTATATTATCAATAAGTGAAGTTCAAGTCTTCACATCTCTGTAACATCTGTTCCTTCAGTGAACTCACTTTCATTGTTCCTTGTTTGAGTGCTGTATGGATTTGGGCTGTTAGGTCCCCTCGAACGTTATCTGTAAAAACATTTAAGGTCAATGTCAGGTTGTTTTTCTCCTGCAATTATTTGCATATTCTAGTGGTTGTATGATAGCAATGTCACCTGGGGATTACGTTAAATGAAATTATCCATGTGTTTTAGAACCATATAAGTATTGTAAATTTATGCTATGAATACATAGAATAGATGGCTTGTAGATCTATATTTTCAATGAAGATTTCTTTTTTTTTTTTTCTTTTCTTTTTTTCATCTACCTAGTGTCTAGGACAAAACAAAACAAAAATAATCACTGCTTTGTTCTGTTTTGCAAGCTTAATTTTCGTTCAGTCTTGCACTGAGCTATAATTATTTGGGATCTGAACTTTATATAAGTTTCAATATAATATTTTCTATCTTGAGTGAACACTAGGCTTTATTTCCTTTCTCTCTCCTTCTGTGCTACCATTCAAAGTGAAGATCAAATTCGTCAAGTTTTGAAATATAATTTCAAGCTGAAAGCTGACTTTGGACAAACTCATACAAGGTTTTTCATTTTTATTTTGTTCTTGCCTTCTGGATTCTTTGATTTGTTGTAACTCAAGAACACACTTTAAAATATTTAAAAAATTATCAGCTTTTTAAGGTATTTTTATCAGAAGGCTCATTCATGGCATTTAGCCCATTGTTTAATATTGTAAAGGAAGAAAACCTCTGGGAAATGTATTTTCTTATTGGTAAAAGGTAATGAGAAGTACGTTTGTATCTGATTGACAAGTTCTTTAGTGAAGGTTTAATATTGGATTCTTATTTTAAAGCCTATGCGTTATTCTTTGGCTACTAAAGAGTTAATTCTATTTGCACGTGTCATGAATCTTAGGCTTTAGGGTATATGAAACTAGATGACTGAACTCTTACAAGGTTTGAGAGATATATAAACCTCCCACTTCCCATTATTTCATTATAGGTAATAAGCCAATATGAATTATTAATTATATCTTCTTTATTTTTTTTTCCAAAGACCTTTCTAATATCGATAGCATGTATTCTTGCACTTCTACACATCAGGATAGATGATGTGTAATGACACATTATTCATTATATACCTATGGCTTTTCTGGTAGAAAAATTATGCTTTTAAGCAAAGAAAATATTGACTGTGATAGCACACTCAGTTAAAAGTTTCCAATACAGTAAAAAAAATTAGTTGTGATATTGAATACGTTAAGTTCAATATTACTGTCAGGTATTGAATTGTATCCCCCCAAAATATGTGTCAACTTGTCTAGGCCATGATTTCCAGTATTTTGTGGTTGTCCTCCATTTTGTGATCTGATGTAATTGTCCTATGTGCTGTAAATCCTAATCGCTGCCTATGGTTAAAGAGGCAAGATTAGGTTATGTTAAAGAAGATTAGAGTGAGATGCAACACATTTACTCAGGTCACAGCCCTGATCCAATGTACGAGGAATTTTCGTAGAGTGTGACCTGCATTACCTTTTATCTTACAAGAGATAAAAGGAGAGAAAAGTGAGCAGAGAGAGAGGGACCTCCTATTAACAAAAAAGAAGAGCCTGGAGCATAGTGTGTCCTTTGGACCTGGGGTCCCTGTGCTGAAAATCTCCTAGACCCCAGGGGAGACTGATGCCAAGACACATGAAGATCTCCCAGGAATGCCAGGCCCATATATGTTGAAAGGAAATAAGGACCTTCCCCTAGAGCTGACAGAGAGAAAGCCTTCCTCTAGGGCTGGCATCCTGATTTTGGACTTCCAGCCTACTAAACTGTGAGAGAATAAATTTCCATTTAATAAAACCATCCACTTGTGGTATTTCTGTTCTAGAAGCCCTAGATAATTAAGACACTATCTAAACTTAGAATCCATTTGCAAAGGGTAAATACAACAAATTTTATCACACTCAGTTCATTGACTAACTTCTCTTTCATCAGACTAAGAAAAAATAATGACAATTAAATTAACAAAAATCTGCTTTTTAAGGCTGTATTAGATATGGTGAATTATTTTATAGTCTCTAGAGTATAGAAATATGTTGTATTAAAGAGAAGTGCAGAGATAAGTTTTGTTTATTCAATAGTTTTCAGGTGAGTTTTTTATGTAAGGGGGTTTTACATAGTGAAAACTGACTTGATAAACTTACCTGAAATAGACAACATCAGCTGTAAGAGACACAGAAATGTTCATTTTATTTAAATTAGTCATAAAATGCATGTTGAAATGGTTCAGTGTATTTTAGAAAATATCACTTAGGAAGAAACCTTAATTAATATCCATTTCAGTGGTTATTAAAACCTAAAATTCCCAATTCTTTAATACAGTGAAAAGTTCTTATTAATTAAGGATAATATTTTTTTCAAATATTTCCATTCTGGTAATGAGTTAAGGTTCTTAAGTACTTCATTTTATTTTTTATAAAACATTATTATGGAATCTGTATAAACTTTCGGGTAAGCCAAGAAAATATTTTAGAGGCACTTGTCAAGTTCTCATGTTATCAGTTATGAATTTATTTGGTCTGTGAATAATAGTTACAATTGGGAAAATACACAGTAGTTTATTCTCACATACAATGTAAATCTTTGGTAAATAGTCCAGGGTTGGCTTGTTAGTTTATGAAGTTGTTAGGGACCTGGGCTGAGTTTATCTTTCTGTTCTGCTATACCTAACTTCCATTCTTGAGCTGACTTCTTTAAGAGAACCCCAATTTTATTCTTTATATTTGCACTCTGCAGTGCAGCCATGACTTGCAGGAATAGGGGTCCAATCCCAAATCACAGGAGTACGTCAAGATGTCTTGAACCAATTTTCCTCACCTGTTATGAGTTTAGGCACGATTATGTGAGGCAATTCTGGCCTGTGATATCTGAGGAAAGTCTGGTGAAGGGTATTCTGGGAAACAGATTCTTCAATTTTAAAAAGCTAGAAACATTTTATTTTGCCTCTGAACCATCCGATGAGGATTTGTGCCCTGGAGCAACAGTAGTCATTTTGCAATCATAAGGGGAACTAGCCTGAGGAAAAGGCTAATAAGCTGCAGATAGCAGAAAACAGTGACGGAAAAAATATCAGTCTTGACGAAATCTTGGACCACTGAATAAGACCATGGAATCTCCTCTAGATTTCTATTCCACATAGTGGAGAACATTCTGATGATTTCAATGAGTATGTTTAAATACTTTGATTTCATATCTGTAACGAAGTATCTTGGTTTTATTAGGGCATCAGTAGAGGGTAGTATAGTTTATGCAGTCAAACAGCTGAGCTCAAATTCTGTCTCCTCTCAGGCACATTAACAGAAGATAAGTATCTTAGCCTGCAGAAAGAATCAGAGGACTGATGCTTTGTTAGGGAGTTTACACCCAGGGCAGAGAGCTTGAGGAAAAGGGAAAAGAACAAGGAAAGAGAAAACAAAGCAGAACACAATGTAGCTGTATTGCTTTATTGGTTCACAAAAAGCCAGGAAGGAACAGCTGGTCCTTCAGCAGATGATTGCTCTTCACAGTGAGATTTCTTCAGACAGACTGTATCTTGAAGTAGTCCATGGGAGAGAAGGAGAAAAGAAAACTTAAATGCCTGATTCTCTCTTACCTCCCTTTTCTTCCATTGGTCAAAGTTTACCACTGGAGTTCAGCTCCCCCATACTTCTAAGTTGCATCATTTGGTTCTTTTCTCACACTCTCAGAATACCATGGCGCTTCATTTGAACCCAGCAATGGTGGGGGTGGCCATCAACCCAGGGCTTGTGCTGTTGCCCAACTGTACTGCAATGGCCAATGGAGAGAGCATGGCACTCTCAGGGTAAATGGTAACACAACTCCCAGTAGTGGAAGTGCAGTCAGAGAGAAGACTTGCTGAGGGGCTCTGAGGAGACACACTATATGTGTTCATATAGCAAGTTACCTTCTCATGTTCTGCCTCAGTTTCCTTATTTGTAAAGTGTGTAAAATAATAATACTTACATCATAGGATTGTTATGAACATTCAGTGTATTGAAATTTCAAAATTTCTCAAATGATTCATATCACCTAGAGTGCAAATATTTTTACATAATATTATTATATGAATAGAAACGAAAGATGAAATACATATGGTCAGTGTTCTTAGAGATAAGTATACCTATTATGAGGTTGAAAAACAACAAGCATTTGTTTTCATTCTTTACTCCTATGATCATTCTACATATCATGATGTTTGCTTTCTTTCTGACATTTCTATACAGCCTCAGAAACCTTCTTAACACAGATCTCCAAACCTTGTTGTTGTTAGGTGCCATTGAGTAGGTTCTGACTCATAGTGACCCTATATACAACACAATGAAACACCACCCAGTCCTGTATCATCTTCACAATCATTGTTATGCTTAATCCCATTGTTGCATCCACTGTGTCAATCCATCTCATTGAGGGTCTTCCTCATTTTTGCTGACCCTCTACTTTACCAAGCATAACATCTTTCTCCAGGGACTGGTCCCTCCTGATAACATGTCTAAAATATGTGAGGCGAAGTCTCGCCATACTTGCTTCTAAGGAAAATTCTAGCTGTACTTCTTCCAAGACAGATTTGGTCATTCTTTTGGCAGTCCATGGTATATTCAATATTCTTCACCAACACCGTAACTCAAAGGCGTCAATTCTTCTTTGGTCTTCCTTATTCATTGTTCAGCCTTCGCCTACATGTGAGGTGATTAAAAACACCATGGCTTGGATCAGGAACACCTTAGTCCTTAAAGTGACATTTTTTCTTTTTAACACTTTAAAGAGATCTTTTGCAGAAGATTTGACCAATGCAATGCATCATTGGATTCCTTGACTGCTACGACCATAAGTGTTGATTGTGGAACCAAGTAAAATGAAATCCTTGACAACTTCAATCTTTTCTCAGTTTATCATGACGTTACTTATTGGTCCAGTTGTGAGGATTTTCATTTTCTTTATGTTGAGATGTAATCCATACTGAAGGCTGTAGTCTTTAATCTTCATCAGTAAGTGCTTCAAGGCCTCTTCACTTTCGGCAAGCAAGGTTGTGTCAGCTCCATAACACAGGTTGTTAATGAGTCTTCCTCCAATCCTGATGCCCCGTTCTTCTTCATGTAGTCCAGCTTCTTGGATTATTTGCTCAGCATACAGATTGAATAAATACGGTGAATGGATACAACCCTGACACACACATTTCCTGACTTTAAATCACACAGTATCCCCTTGTTTTGTTGGAACGACTGCCTCTTGATCTATGTACAGGTTCCTCATGAGCACAATTAAGTGTTCTGGAATTCCCATTCTTCGCAATGGTATCCATAATTTGTTATGATCCATACAGTCGAATTCTTTATCATAGTCAATAAAGCACAGGTAAACATTTTTCTGGTATTTTCTGCTTTCAGCCAGGATCCATCTGATGTTAGCAGTGATATCACTGGTTCCACATCCTGTTCTGAATCCGACTTGAATTTCTGGCAGTTCCCTGTCAACTTACTGCTGCAGCCACTTTTGAATGATCTTCAGCAAAATTTTACTTGTGTGTGATGTTAATGATATAGTTCGATAATTTCCACATTCAGTTGGATCACCTTTCTTTGGAATAGGCATAAAAATGGTTTACTTCCAGTGTTGGAGTAGATGAGTGAGCACTTCCAGTGCTGTGTCTGTTTGTTGAAACATCTCAGTTGGTATTCTGTCAATTCCTGGAGCCTTGCTTTTCGCCAATGTTTTCAGTAAAGCTTGGATTTCTTTCAGCACTATCGCTTCTTGATCTTATGCTACCTCCTGAAATGATTGAACGTTGAACAGTTCTTTTTGGTACAGTGACTCTGTGTATCCCTTCCATCTTCTTTTAATACTTCCTGTGTCGTTCAATATTTCATCCATAGAATCCTTCCGTATTGCAACTGAAGGCTTGAATTTTTTCTTCAGTTCTTTCAGCTTATGAAATGCTGAGCATGTTCTTCTCTTTTGGTTTTCTAACTCCAGGTCTTTGCACATGGCATTATAATACTTTACTTTGTCTTCTTGAGCCACCCTTTGAAATCTTCTGTTCAGCCCTTTTACTTCGTCATTTCTTTCTGTCACTTTAGCTTGCTCCAGAAAAAGTTTCAGAGTCTCTTCTGACATCCATTTTGGTCTTTTCTTTCTTTCCTGTCTTTTTAATGACCTCTTACTTTCTTCATATATGATGTCCTTGATGTCATTTCACAACTCATTTGGTCTTTGGTCATTAGTGTTCAATGCATCAAATCTATTCCTCAGATGGTCCCCAAATTCAGGTGGGATATACTTAAGGTTGTACTTTGGGTCTTGTGGATTTGTTCTAATTTTCTTCAGCTTCAACTTGAACCTGCATATAAGCAATTGATGGTCTGTTCCTCAGTCGGCCCTTGACCTTGTTCTGACTGATGATATTGAGGTTTTCCATGATCTCTTTTCACAGATGTAGTGGATTTGATTCCTGTGTATTCCATCTGGTGAGATCCATGTGTAGAGTCGTCGTTTATGTTGTTGAAAAAGGTATTTGCAATAAATAAGTCATTGGTCATGTAAAATTCTTTCATGTGGCCTCTGGCATCGTTTCTATCACCATGGCCATATTTTCCAACTCCAAATCCTTCTTCTTTGTTCCCTACCTTTGCATTCCAATCACCAGTAATTATCAATGCATTCTGATTGCATGTTCGATTGCTTTCAGACTGCTGAAGTTGGTGAAATCTTCAATTTCTTCATCTTTGGCCTTATAGGTTGGTGCATAAATTTGAATAATAGTCATATTAACCGGTCTTCCTTGTAGGCATATAGATATTATCCTATCACTGACAGTGTTGAACCTCAGGATAGATCTTGAAATGTTCTTTTTGACAGTGAATGTGACCCCATTCCTCTTCAATTTGTCATTCCCAGCATAGTAGGCCATGATTGTTCTATTCAAAATGGCCAATACCACTCCATTTCAGCTCACTAATGCCTAGGGTATCAATGTTTATGCTTTCTATTTCATTTTTGAAGATTTCCAATTTTCCTAGATTCATACTTCCTACATTCCATGTTCTGGTTATTAATGGTTGTTTACATCTGTTTCTTCTCATTTTGAATCATGCCACATCATTTGATGAAGGTCCTGAAAGCTTGACTCCATCCATATCATTAAGGTGGACTCTACTTTGAGGAGGCAGATCTTCCCCAGTCATATTTTGAGTACTTATCATTCGGCACTATATTAGATAATGTTCTCCTGCTATTCATAAGGTTTTCATTGGCCAGTTTTTTCAGAAGTAGACTGCCAGGTCCTTCTTACTAATCTATCTTAGTCTGGAAGCTCTGCTGAAACCTGTCTGCCATGCGTAACCCTGCTGGTATTTGAATACTGGTGGCATACCTTCCAGCATTAAGCAAATCTCAAGCCCCCACAGTAGGAGAAACTGACAGACCTTATTATATAAAAATTGGAATTAGAAAAGAGGACAATCTATTTTTACTCTTCATCTATGAAAAATAAATGCTATCAAAAATGGAGAATTTTCTAATTAATGTTTTATTACAGAAGTAAAAAAAAATTTCAAAACATTAGAAGTAAAACATGATCGGAGTAAAAATATTAAGTTTTTGTTAGAAGCTTGTTATTTTAACTCTATAGTAAAACCTAACAAAATATTTTATCTTAGCCAATATGTGATTAATCTTGGGTATACATTTTACAATACGATCAGTTTTAAATATTTAAAAAGAGAAATGAAAAGGAACTTGAAATTTCTTCCAATCAAATAAAAATAGAGAAATTACATGTGTATTAGCATCATTTTGAAGTGACATAAGTTGAAATAAATAATGTACTTTCTGTTCATTGGTTTCAAAAATGTTATAAAGAGTACAACTCTTTGTAATATGAAAAAAAGTTTCTGCATGTCCCATTTTTAGGTTTGTACCTTGAAACATTAGATACATTTATGCCCTACTATCAAGAGTTGGAATCGACTTGAAGGCAACAGGTTATCGTGGTGGTTGTTGTTGTTAGGTGCCATGGAGTCAGTTCCAACTCGTAGCAACCCTATTTACAACAGAACGAAACACTGGCCGATCCTGTACCATCCTTACAATTATTGCTATGTTTGAGCCCTTTGTTGCAGCCACTGTGTCAACCCATGTGGTTGAGGGTGTTCCTCTCTTTCAATGACCCTCTGCTTTACCAAGCATGACATCCTTCTTCCGGATCTAATCCCTCCTGATAACATGTTCAGATTATGTGAGAGAAAGTCTAGCCACCCTCCCTTCTAAGGAGCATTCAGGATGTACGTCTTCCAAGACAGATTTGTTTGTTCTTCTGGCAGTCCATGGTATATTCAATGTTCTTCGTCAACACTATAACTCAAAGGCATCAAATCTTTTTCAGTCCTCCTTATTCACTGTCCAGCTTTCGCATGCATATGAGGTGATTGAAAATACCATGGTTAGATCATAATTTCAGAGGGGTCTGACGAACATTCTGTGCCTTTCAGGAGATCTGAGGTTTACAAGGACTGTAGAAATCCATCATTTCCTGCTAATTCACTCCACAAGGTCACTGAGCAAACATTGTACGTGTCTTTTTAACAGTCTAATTATAAGTGCTATCAAATGCCCTGTAAAACTCTTGGAGACAAATCCCAGTGCAAGGGTAAAAATCTTTATTTTCTCACAAATGTGAGAAATTGAGAGAAAATCTTGCACAATTCATATTCTCAGTTACTCTTGGTATATACAGGGACCCCACGCTTTTGTCTTATAAATCATGATGATTCTTTGTTTTTGTACGTTTGAATACTTTTTTCATTTTCTATAATGAAGTATTTCTATATTAATTTGTACCTTTCATCATAGCACTGATAGAAGAAGTTAGGGATAGAATTACAAAAAAGAAATGGGAATGTCAAAAGGGGTAAGAATCTCCTGTCAGTATTTTCAGGGTATTTTTTTTCCCCATGTTTAAGGATATACGAGGGATCACTGATGAGAGATCATTGGCAAGAATCTCTTCTACTTAGTAGAATCTATTTTAAGGTAAGAATTTTTCTACATAGTTAAACTTACTTTCTGGGAGAAAACACAGATCAGTAAAGAATGGAACCAGGAACATTTAGGAAATGATTACTTAAAAATAAGCAATGAACATTCATTATCAAGAAATAGAATTTATCTTCTGTCCCTAACTCTGAAAATCAGCCTCTTGAGCTCTAATGGATGGCAGCGCTATTTTACGAAAATAAATGTAAAAGTACTATGACTTCAATGAGTCTTATATCACAGAAGCCTGAACAAATTATGAATTATGGGTTAAAGATAAACTAGTTGATGGAGAGCAATGCACATATGTGTTTATGCATCATTATTGGGTGATTAATTACACAAAGCCAAAAATCAAATTCCTCTGCACAGAAAAAGCAGTGTCACACTACCTCTGCAGGTGATCTTGAACTAAAATATGTGGAATAAAAATTAGAATAATCCTAAAATAAAGGGTAAGGAGCTACCTTACTTTAAAATGTTCATATATACTAAGTAAATTTTCAGTGGTAGTGTCAAGTGGCCCTGGGTCGTGGTAATCCTCAAGCCGACAATCCAGATTTCATTCCCAGTACCTGGTTATAATCCTAGCTCTTCCACTTACTAGTATGCAATTTGGAATAAATTACTTAACTTCCACTTTCCTCAATGTCTTCATCTGTAAAATGTAGACGATGTATAATATCTCTAGGGTTATTTTCATGTTTAAATGAGTTAATATGCAAAGTGCTTGGAACTGCCTGGACTGTGGTAAATATACATTATTTAGAACTTCTCATTTTCATGATAGCATTTTGCGTAAGATAAAGCCAAGATTCTTTAATGAGAATTAGCAGATTCATTGGTAGTATTTACCGTAAAAAGTTCAATATATTTAATTTCATTGGATCATGTTTGAAGAAGAAATAAAGGATAACAAGATTTGTGATATAAATTACAATATCTGTCTACCCATCCTTATTTAAACAACTGCAAAATTAGCAAAAGTAGTTTTCATGATTGCAAACTCTAGCATCCTTGTTTCCATGTTGACAAAATACACACATTATGAATTACTTTTGGAATACTATACAGGCTCTGTTGATGCACAATGTATCATAAGAACATTGATAACATTGAATCTATAAATTTTGGAGGCTCTAACAATTGCAAACAATGCAATACATTTGGAAAATCTGCTGCAAAAGATCTCTTTAATGTTTTGAAAAGCAAAGATGTCACTGTAATGATCAAGGCGCTCCTCACCCAGGCCATAGCCTTTTCAATCATCTCATATACATGCAAAAGCTTGACAATGAAAAAGGAAGACAGAAGAAGGATGGAGGTACTCGAATTGTGGTGTTGGCAAAGAACGCTGATTATACCATGGGCTGTCAGAAAAGCAAACAAATCAATCTTAGGAGAAATACATCCAAATTGCTCCATAGAAGCGAGGATGGCCAGACTTGCTTACCTTGGACATACCATCTGGAAAGACGCACTGCTAGGAATATAAATCATGATTGGTAGAGTAAAGGGCCAGTTAAAATGAGGGAAACCCTCAGTAAGATGGATTGACACAGTAACCAAAAGAATGGACTCAAACATACCAATGATCATGAAGCTGGCACAGGGCCAGGCAAAATGTCATTCTAATGTTCTAATAAGAAGGCAAAGGTCACTTACAATAACCACCACAACAAAATGTTATTGCTTCTTTTGTACATTTGAAGGCTTATTCTGAATCCTATCACCTATACAACATACATACCCATACTTGTTGCTGTTCAGTCACTTCAGACTCATAGCGACCTACAGGACAGAGTAGAACTGCCCCGTAAGATTTACAAGGAGCGGCTGGTGGATTCTAATTGTCGACCTGTTAGCAGCCATAGCTCTTAACCACTGAGCCATATGAGTCAGAATCGACTGGACAGCAATGGGTTTATGCAACGTAATGACTACATATTATTTGATGAGGACGTGAAAAACAACATTTCAAAAGTGTCTCCTAAACTTTAAAATACTGAAAGACAAAACATAAAGCATAATGTTTTAAACTTCAGAGTACATTGAACATTTTTTTTTTTAAATAGGAGTAACTAACTTTCTGATAAAGAAGCCCTGGTGGCTCTGTGGTTAAGCACTCCGCTACTAACCGAAAGGTTGGCAGTTGGAACCCAACAGCCACTCCGTGGGAGAAAGATGTGGCAGTCTGCTTCCATAAAGATTACACACTTGGAAACCCTGTGTGACAGTTCTACTCTGTCCTACTGAGTTGCTATGAGTCAGAATCGGCCCGATGACAACGGTTTAACTTTCTGTTTAGATGTAGGACTCTGACACCGCACACATATTCTTCTCAGCCTTCTGCAGATCATTTAGGAATCACAATATTAAATAGAAGCAAGATTGACAACATAAGACCGAACAAGCTAGGTAGAAGCAGTTCCGTACAGTATGATTCCATGAAGTTATACACATAAAAAAGTATACCTATGTTTCTAAGGAGTTGCAAAGAGAAACTGGCTAACTGTAAGGAAGGAAAGACAGCAGGAAGGCTTGAAGGCCCTATGTTAAAGGTGAATCTACCAAAATAATTATTGTAATTTCGGAAGGCTTATCTAAATCAGTCTTTCTGATATCAACTAAGTAACAAGTCCTGGTGAGATATAGGAAATTTCTTACCTTTCTGTTAGAGAACAATTATTCTACATGCCTTAGATTTTTACCTGCCTAGATGCATAGTTATTTAATCAAATATTTGGACTTATTTTGTCCATTCTTTTCATTTATAACTCTTATAAATAGCCACAAAAATTAACTTAGTTATTCTAACCAAACAAATCGTTAATCAAAGAGCATCAAATTACAAAGCATACTATAAGCAGCTATATATTCCCTTGAAATAAGACTCACTTTTGTATTTAATTTCCCATTTTCATCTTACAATAATATGGCAAAAAAAATTTTTTATTATTACATGGATGTTTCCTGTAACTATATAATTATATGCATTTATATTAATTATGTATCCTAATTAAAACAGGTAATTACTATGTTAACGTATTTAATTACATAGCGGAACACTTCATGCATGCAAATGTACTTAACACTCAGAGTAAGATATGCTGCACAATGACTACTTTTTCTTAACCTCTTATCAAATCAACCTCTGCAAAATCAATGAAGTAAAAATAAATTCAGATTTTCATAAGCCTGACATGAAATTAAACTTAGGAAAGTGTCTTTTAAAGGAATGAAGTGTATTCACTGAAACGTAGAATTTTCAATCTATAAAGCCATGATTCATGTGCAGAATGTAAAACTTGAAAGTTTTAAGTTGTTTCTCAGTAGTCTGGGCATTTGCTATTGTTGGTATTAAAATAAATACTTTAGTGTATCTATTTTATAAGTGGACATAATGCATATTAAAGTATTCATATGTAGGTTTGTTGTGTGAAATTAAGCTTAATGGATAAAGAACCATTGGAAAACTTTATTAATAAATAACACAGACAATTTCATATATTTTTCCTGTGTATGCCTAAATCTTCTATCCAGCCTAATTGCTCCTTTTTGTGTTCTTTTTTTTTTTTTTATTGTACTTTAGGTGAAGGTCTATGGAACAATTAGTTTCTCATTGAACAGTTACTACACATATTGTTTTATGACAATGGCTAACAACGCCATGACATGTCAACACTGTCCGTTCTCAACCTCAGGTTCCCTATTACCAGCTCTCCTGCCCCCTCCTGCCTTCCAGTCCTTGTCCCTGGACTGTTGTGCCCCATTAGTCTCATTTCGTTTTATGGGGCTGTCTAATTTTTGGCTGAACTGTGAACCTTGGGAGTGACTTCATTATCGAGCTAAAAGGGTGTCCAGGGGCCATACTCTCAGGGTTTCTCCAGTCTGTCAGGCCAGTAAATCTGGTCTTTTTTTGTGAGTTAGGATTTTATTCTACATCCTTTTCTAGCTCTGTCCAGAACCCTCTGTTGTGATCCTGGTCTGAGCAGTCAGTGGTGGTAGCCAGGCACCATCTACCTGTACTGGACTCAGTCTGGTGGAGGCCTTGGTAGCTGTGGTCCGTTAGTCCTTTGGACTAATCTTTTCCTCGTATCCTGTTCTTTTCATTCTCCCTTGCTCCCGAAGGGGTAAGACCAGTGGAGTATCTTAGATGGCCACTCACAGGCTTTTAAGATTCCAGACGCTACTCACCAAGGTAGAAGGTAAAACATTTCTTTATAAACTGTGTTATGCCAGTTGAGCTAGATGTTCCCGAGACCATGGTCCCCACAGCCCTCTGCCAGCAATTCAGTCCCTTAGGGAGTTTGATGTGTCTATGGAACTTCCCTGACCTTTGTGTTCTTGATAAACGTCTCAAACTTGTTCCTAATACACAGTAAACATTTTGTAAAGGTTGAGATTAATAAAGTAATAGTGCACACCTATTACTTTCACTCTCTTGACATATAATTTTCCCCTGATATTCTTAAATCTGGCTTCTGTTTAAGTATACTAGTAATAATTTACAATAAAAATTACGAACTGTTTACTTGACAATTCCAGTGAACTTTTCTCATTCTTTATATTACATAATCTTTCCAAGATTTTATGTTCAGTGAAAGTCTATTTTCTTTGAACTTCCTGGGTTATCCTTGTATAGGACATTAAAAAATTATAGACAATTTGAAATTTAGAACACAGTGATTTTTTGGTACTAGGAGATTAGTAACATAATGTATTATGAATGCAAAATACAATTAAAAATAATACAGGTTAAAAAAATAAATGTTCAACCCCACAGAATGGGCTTTTTAATGGAATTACACTAACAACATATCATCACAAAAATGGAAGGTTTTTTTTTTTTTTTTGGCACGGACAGATTATTTACAATATTACCAATATTGCATCATCCCTGCAACTAGCTTTTATAATTATGTGTAAGGCTGATTGTAGCCACTGCTTCAAACAACTAAGAGATAACCATTCAAATTTATAGAAAATATTTTTAAAGTTTTAAATGAAAATGGCAAGCAGAACTCTAGAAAGAGACAGACATAAAAGAAAGCATTTGTGAAAAAAAAATTGCCTTTAATTATTGTTCCGCATGCATTTCTGTTTCTATTCCTATTGTAAATTGTCATCTGTTATTTCACCCTTGTGGGAAGCATCTTACTATGTTATATGTCGTTGATTTTCCTGCAGGACTCAGGCATCCTAGACAATAACCTATTCCATTTCAGGAATTCTATGCTGTAAAACAGGCCATTTCATTTGCTGTTACATATTTCACAAGTTAAAATACACTACATAAAAGTTGTAAAGAATAAAAGCAGTAAGAGACCATTACATACCTATCACAATTACACTGGCAACATCAGATGCTGTGAGGATGTGGAGAAACAGAAACTCTCATGCATTATTGGTGAGAATGCAAAATGGTACAGCTACTTTAGAAGGCAATTCTGGATGTTTCTTACGAAGCTAAACCCTAGGCTTACCATTTGATGCACCAATCGTGCTCTGGGATATCTACCCAAATGAGTTGAAAATGCTTGTTGACATGAAAGTATACACAAGAATGTTTATAGCTCTACTCATAATTACCAAAAATTAGAAGCAATCAAGATGTTCTTCAATAAGAGAATGGATAAACAAACTATGGTCATTCATACAATGGCGTATTATTCCATGACAAAAAAAAAACTATCAAGCCATGAAAAAAATTGGAAAAAACTTCAATGTATCTTGCTAAGTAAAAAAAGTCCTTCTGCAAAAAATCTACTTACTGTATAATTCCAAATATATGATATTCTGAAAAAGGCAAAATCATAGAGACTGTAAAAAGATCCGTGGTTTCCTGGAGGTAGGGGAGCACTGGGCATTTTTAGGACAACGAAACTATTATGTATGATACTGTAATGGTGGACACATGACATTGTGCATTTGTCAAATCTCACAGGACTGGACAACACAGAGTCAACCCTAATGTAAACTATGGACTTCACTTAATAATAATACATCAATATTTGTTCATTAATTGTAACAAATGTACCATATCAGTGCAAGATATTAATAATAGGAGAAACTGTGTGCAGGGGAGATGGGGCTTATGAGGACTCTGTATTTTCTGAAAAATGTATCTGTAAACCTACCACTATACTAAAAAATAAAAGTCCATTAAAAGAAAAAAAATGTAGAGACAGGAAATTACATGGCTGGCAGGTAGTGTTCTGAGCATAAATGGTAGAATGTTCTTACAGGTGAGATAAGGGCCTTGTAAATGATCACATTATTCATGCATTTGTTTGTCTGTTCTGTAGCTAGGGAGGTTGCAAAGAAAAAATAAAAGGAGACCTGCTCTCTAGTGTATTTCATTAAATGTAAATTGTTCTATTTTAATAAAGATACCCATGTTGTTATATAAGGCCCTTTTGAAATTGCTTACTTTGAGAGTTGTCTTAGTCATCTAGTGCTGCTGTAACAGAAATACCACAAGTGGATGTCTTTAACAAAGAGAAGTTTATTCTCTCACAGTGTAGTAGACTACAAGTCCAAACTCAGGGCGTCAGCTACAGGGGAAGGCTTTGTCTGTTGGCTCTGAAGGAAGGTCCATGTCATCAATCTTCCCTGGGTCTGGGAGCCTCTCTGCGCAGGAACCTCAGGTCCAAAGGATGTGCTCTGCTCCTGGCGCTGCTTTCTCGGTGATATGAGGTTCCCATGTGTCTCTGCTCCCTTCTCTCTTTTGTATCGCCAAAGAGATTGGCTTAAAACACTATCCAATCTTGTAGAGCTTATCAGTATAACTGCCGCTAATCCATCTTATTACATTCTAGTGATAGAATTTACAACACATAAAGAAATCACATCAGATGATAAAATGGTAGACAATCAAACAATACTGGGAATCATGAGCTAGCCAAGTTGGCAGATATTTTGGGGGGACTCAATTCAATCCATGAAAGTAGTAATGATTAGGAAGTGAAAAGACCATCATAATAAGTTTATATTTGATGCTCTTACTTCCGCCAAAACTAGAACTAAGACTTTAAAAATTGGTATACCTAAAGGAAGAACGTTCTGAATTCCTTCAGAATTCAGACATGGAGAGGACAATAAAAGAATAGAAACGTAAATTTTCATATAGCCCTAAGAATATTCAACATCAACTTCTCTCCAACATTTGTTTTCCTATTCTGTATTAGATCATAATCAGATTATGCTTTTACTACCACCTTCTTAAAACTTCTAGTGTTAAGACTGCCAATGATTGTATGGTGACAAATCCAAAGGTAAGTACTCAACTCTTATGTTAGCAACATGTGACATAGATGACCCTATCCTCATTTTTAGTAGACTTTCTTTAGTTGGCTAAAAAGACACAACACTCTTGATTTTTCTCATACCACTTTGGTTATTCGTTCACAACTTTCTTTGCTTTTTTCATTCTGTCTCCTAGAAGATGGTACTCAACAATTGCAGAATATTCTTTTCAAGTGCACACAGAACATTTATCAAACTAATAATATACTAGTTCTCAAAGCCAGTCACCTTAAATTTTGAAGGACTGAATTATATGAAAGAAGTTCTCTACTCACAGTGAAATAAAATTAAAAATTAATTACAAAAAAGATTAGCAGATAATCCACATAGGTTTCTAATCTAAGTAAAACCAAAACAAACCAAACCTGTTGCCATCGAGTTGCCTTCTAAATAAACTATAGATCATGTTTCATGGTAAAACATCTTTTGATGAATTTGATAAAATATGAACCACATAAAAACACAAGTGTCAGCATACTAAAATTCTTATTAAAATATTATAAGGAAGAGGATACATAAAGAATAACTATTTGTTCATGTGTTATATTAGAAGATCTTCAATATATTTTTTTACAAATAATCTGAAAGAAAAATGTTGAAATAATGAATAGAATATTCGTTATAGAATAATGAAACAGCCAATGAATATATCCATGAAAATATATCAAAAATTAGATTTTCTTTATTTGCCTATCAGATTGAGAGAATTTAAAAAATATTGACAATGCTTTGTGTCAGTGACAACAGTCTGATTGTTTCTTGGATGGTGATTTGTCAATATATGTCAAAATCTGGATACCACATGTCCTTTGAACTAATAATTCATATTCTAGGGAATTATTTTAAATAGACCAATGCATAATATAAGTGCACAAAATCAATCAAACTTTTTTTTGTAATGGTGATACATTGTATACACACCAAATTTTTTGAGTAGCGGATAGACTAAATAGCCTTAGTACTTTAATTATATGTCAAGAGCATCTGATTACATCAGACAAGGATCAGTAATAACTATATGACCTTGATAAAGCTTCTTAAGCTAAGATAGGTGTTCTTTTCTATAAAATGGATTTAATGATTACAAATGTACAAGATATTTGTAAAGATTAAGTGATATATGTTAATAATAATAATAATAATGAACATTTAGCATCCATTATTTGCTGTTTACGTTGCTGTGTCCAGCAAGTAGTGCATACTCACTGAATGGTAACTCTTGATATAACCAAGACAGATGTTTATTGATGAGAAATAAGTCTATAGAACATTGTTTAGTTACAGAAGATTTGTAAAGCAGCATATATGTTGTTCTATTTTTGTAAAATCATCTGTGTGTATATGTGTATAATATAGACAGATGTCTAGAAGATTTCTCAACAATGTTAAAAATGTTTATATGCAAAGGTGGGTTTTGGAATTATTTTTACTTTATTGTTTGAACATTTCAATACTGTTTGATAATTTATAATGAGGAGTTTTTTTAAATAAAAAAATTTAATTTTGGGAAAATAGTAATGCATTGCATCAAGAGTTTAACTTGTGGAAAGAATATACATGTCTAAAAGTAAAATAGAATTTTGTAGGAAATTTTTAATGCCACATTCACACAATTTATGTAGAAAATATGTTTGGGAAGTAGGGATGAAGATTACATGATTAGATAAAAATGTTAACAAAATGTAGTTTATATCTAAATGTACTGTATGCTTTCAAAAATCATGTTCTGGAGTTTCTTAGATTAAAAAAAAAAGAAAAACCATTCCCGTCGAGTCAATTCTGACTCATAGTGACCTTATAGGACAGAGTAGAATTGCCTCAAGGTTTTCCGAGGAATGGCTGGTAGTTTTGAACTGCTGACTTTTTAGTTCTTAAGCATTACACCGTAAGGGCTCCGTTCTTATATTAGAATCAATAAAAAGTAAATGTTGATCAAAATTTCCAGTTAATATTTTTTTAGAGGTATATCGAATGAAGCATTCAAATGCTTAAGAATTACCTAATATTCTTACCATTTAAGCTTTGAACCTTTATTCTCTTTTCTTCCTTTGGTTTTGCTATGATCTAATACTCTTTATAACTTTTTCAGCTATGAATATGTATTTTCCTATCTTTCTTTTTCTATGAGAGCACTCTACATTCTATTTATCATTCTAAAGGACCTGAACTTTTCCTCCCTCTCAGCAGGATTCCCCCCCTTTTTTTTTAATTTGATGATACCATCTGCCTAATAGGCTTTGCTGTTTGAGATTACCATTTTAGATTCTTCTGTATATCCCTAGAGACCGTGGCCCATGACTTCTCATCATTAATGAAAATCCTTTGCATTTGAAGCAGATTTTAGCAACAAATTTTTCCACATGCCTGATAAAATTTACACACAGAACAGTATGGTTCTCTTCTATCCTTCTAGCTTAACATACACTGAGCCCAGAGGATTTTCTTCCCCCACCCAATTCACACTTGTAGCTCTCTATAGGATTAAAAGGGGATTTGTGTGTATTAGCACAAACTCTGAGAAAACAAAGTGTTGAGGCTTGAGTGAATATTAATTAAATAAAAAGTTGTTATTCTCATGCTTTTATTAATAATTTTTAAATAAATTATGTATTCAAAAAAATAAAATTTTTAATGATATATAACTACTGAATTATTTAATGATACTGTGATCTTAAATAAGAATGGAAGAAAATTGCATTCTCTCACTTCAATCAAATTTAATGGCAATTAGCACTGGTGTAAGAATATGTGATGGATTTTTCTTTGATTGTGGGAGCAGAGCATTTTACACCCATTAATAATGCCTCATTGCATTTAGGATTGAGATCTGAATTCTGCAATAACTAGTAAATCTTTCATAATTCCCAGTTTCCTTTATCTGAAACTCTAATACATGTGGATTGGCTTTATATAAATTTTTAGCCTTTTGAGCCTCCGGAGGCTTGATAGAGAAATGACTGAAGCAGGAAGAAAAACTTCACATATAACCCCCTAAACTAGTGTTCTGATTAAAAGCAGTATT
This sequence comes from Dugong dugon, assembly GCA_030035585.1. Lineage (NCBI taxonomy): Eukaryota > Metazoa > Chordata > Mammalia > Sirenia > Dugongidae > Dugong > Dugong dugon. The sequence continues at coordinate 26,697,968 of CM057473.1, read as the reverse complement.
AAAAGGACTATACCTTTTTGATGAAAAGAAATTATTAAGAGATAGAAATTTTAATTCTGGTTTTGGCATTAATGGTGACCTTAATTTCTCAGAACTTAATTTGCTTTTATGTAAAATGAGGAGAATATACAGGACAATTTTGAAGGTCTCATTTAGCTTTTTAAAAAAAAATCAGTCTTTCTATGTCATATAAAATTATATGTTGATAGGGTCGCTATAGGGTAGCTATGAGTCAGAATTGATTCGACGGCAATGGGTTTGATTTTTTGTTTTTATACACTATATTGTCAAAAAAGTGTTCTAAACAAGAACAGATAGATTTAATACATTCATGATTTTATAAAATTTATTTCTAAAATTATTTCAGTTGTCTTCGTGGATTCTGATAACTAAATTTCTCAAATAATCAATATTTTTTTTTACATCTTTATAAAGGGTATGACCATTTAAAATAATACTATAGGCAATATTCTTTATGTACATATTTTTATTTCACTATAGCTATGAGTCAAATTGACTCGATGGCAGTGGGTTTTGGCATTATTAAGGGAGGTAACATTTTTTAATAGAAATCGTATATGTATATATCAAGTCAGAGGTGGGTCAGTTCGGGTCCTCTGGGAAACAGATGCCAAGATGGAATTAGAAGTACAAAAATGCATTGAGTAAAAGGCCTGTGGATAAAGGGGTCAAGGAGCAGGAATAGGCAAAGAGAGCCTTAGACTGCTATGCATGTCTTTTCACACCTGTGAAAAGAATGAAGTAATGAAGGATTGCGTAGGCGGAACCTCACACTGCAGAGCAGCTCTGAGAAAGTCTCTGCCAAGCCGTAGAGAACTCCATAGCAACGATCACCTGTTAGAGGTGTCCAACAGGGGGGCAGAAATGGCCCAGCTCTAGTGCCGCCACCATGCTTACTCATTGACTAGAAGCGGCCAGAAGAGTGTGTGGCTTACAGGTGAGCACCTTAGCAAATCCCCAGAATGCAGCTAGTGTAAACTGTCAGCTAATTGTACTTCTCTAAACTGTTTCCCCCTTGATAGAAGATGAGTGGTTGCACCTTCATAGCTGCCACAATTAGTGCCATTTACATCTTTATAATTTTATGTGTTCTACTAATTGTACTCAGTGCATATGAAATATTTGACTCAGGAAACACAATGGAAACACTTAAAATGGAACAAAAATAGATTTCTTGTTAAATTCTAAGTAGATGATTCTTTATAGAATGACTTCTCTTTTCGTATAATGTTTCCTATAGAGTAAATAACTATTAAAACTGAGTGAGACTGACTGACTGCTTTCTCTATGAATTAAGGAAATTGATTTCGAGGTGTAAACATTTGAGTATGAACTATGCAAACCTATTTTACATTTTGCATGAAGTATTCCACTTAATTCTCATAATAGCCTTGTGACATTTCAGTTCGACAAATGCAAAAGTGTAATCTGTGATCTGATGTTCAACATGGGCTAATTGAACTAACAGCCCATTGATACGCACCTGTGGAGAGCCTCCAAGGAAACTGTGTGTTTGATTGGATGGCTTGAATTAGCTAAAGATTGTATTTCATCAGATTAAATGGTATCAAGGCAGTCCTATCATAGAAATTGCCAGGTTTTGACAAACAGTCCTACAATCAAGTACAAGCCTTGGATCATGCCATATATAAATATGCATGAGAAATTAACTTCGCAGAAATTTCTTCTAAAATTAATCTTCATAATGTCTGTTAGGCTCATTATCATTACTATCTATCAGAACATGAGTAAATATATATTACTGATAGAATTTAGAATGCAGATGGGAACGGATCCAGGGAAAGTTATCAGCAATAGCAAGTGAAGACACAAAATAACAATATGTGAAAAAGAAAAGAGACTCAAGATATGACACAATACAAAATACAGAATGATTGAAAAATGCAGAAGCACCATAAAAGAAACATAATTAAAATAGAAATTTAAAACATTGAAGCTAAAAAAAGAAAATATTTAATGATTCTAAAATTTAAAAAATCATTCTACTCATTTACAAATTTGAAATCTTCAGACTATGACACTGAAGAAAAAAATATCAAAATCCCCCCAAAAAATTTTCTTCTCAGAAAAACCATGGAAAATATCTTGACATTCCAGTTTGCTACAGTGTATTCAAATATTAAATAATGCCAAAGAGTATAATGCTATGCACTGTACAATAGATTTTAGGAATATTCAAGTAGCTTCTTGTGTCCTGTACTGGAGAGACATAAAAAAGTTTATACTAATGTTTCTTCTGACTTTCATTACCGTATCAAATACCGTAAAAGCTAACTCAAAGACTGTGTTTTTTGTTTGCTTTTGGTATTTATAGTTGTGTCTCCAAAAATATATGCATTTATTTATAATTTTACAGTACTGTACATTGTAAAGCTGAAATCATTAGTAAAGTATATCTTTTCCATAAAGATTGGAAATATTTCCTAAATTCCACTTGTGGTTCATTTCAAAACTTCAGTCATTAATCAAATCATAATTTACTTGTGATAAATGTAGACTGTCTATTGAGTTATAATTTAAAATATATTAATAGATGGAAACAATAATAATTTATGTATATATGCACCATGATAAATTGCATATTGAAATGAAGTACCTATAATATCTATGTGTGACAATGTATGATATCAAATATTCCAAAATATTATGGTCAGGTAAAACCACTTGCATCACATCTTAACCAAAACTATTTAGAGTAACTGAATCAAGAAGTATGTTATCCTGGAGAATCAATTTCATAAAATATGCAAGTGAAAATTAATCAAAACAATTGTTAAAATAATCCTTGTGATTATAATTTAAATAAATATAAATTATGAAAACTATTAAATTTAATACATTTGTGCTCATTATACAGTTATTGCTATTTAGTGTAAAATATTACTGAACTTGTATAATAATATAATTCAAATGAAAATCTTTAATTTTTTAGAATTTTATTAACACAATTCTAATTTATCACCACATGCATAATTAAACTATGTGTCAACAAAAAAAGATTAATACTTGACATTCATTAAGGAGGTACATGTGCTTTTTCCCATTCTGATTCAATTATACAGCACTTATTCAAATTGATAGGTTTTTCTAAAAATTACCAGTTTTATATAAAGTTTTAATTGGAAATGCCCAAAATAATGTAGATATTAATTACAACTTAATATATATTTCCTCATATGATTTCAGTACTTCATTGCTTATTTATTTTAGTGGGCTTATATCCAGTCTTTCTCTCTTGGATTCTAAGTACATTGAAGCTAAAAACAGTCTTGTAAATACTCATTTTCTTACTTTCAAATAGAGTTACTTGAAGATAATAGAGTGCGCTTACAAAAAGATATTACTCTTCACTAGAACTACCTGTGCTCAAATCTGTCTAGGCCACTTATTCACTTTTGGGAAAGTCACTTAACCTGGCTAGGTTCCAATTTATTTACCTACAAAAGTAAGGATAATTATGGTACCTATCTCATTGGGCTGATATGATGACAAAATTACATAATATACAAAAGTAATTATCAAAGGGTTTTATATATAGTAAGTGTATGATAAAATCTGATTATTATTTTATTTTTTTTAGGCAAGTACTCAAAAGACTGATGAAGCAGAAATCATAAACTGGAGTATTACAGGATGGAAAATTACACTTTCTACCACTGATTATTTTTAAATCATATCATGCTTTGAAAACTCATTTCAAATCTAGAAGAAAATAAATATTTTATCGAATCACTACTCTTTGCCACAGAGTAGAAACTCTTTCTTTCTGTTCTAGATGAAGCATCATTATTTATATAACATAAAAAAGTGTCAAAATATTTTTCTCTCATAATGTGACTGATTTTTGTTTTCAGAAAGAATTGTCTGCTGTAAATTAATACTTCTGAGAAAATAATCATCACAATTACTGTAGTTTTTAATCCTCTTTAATAGGCTTTCTAATATTTTATTGTCCTTCATTTTCATCATCAGATTTATAAATTTACTGTATTAAGAATTTTATTGTTATCTGTCTTCATCGCTCCCCAAAATCTTTTGCAGCTCCTTATCCACATTCTTAACCCTTTCATGGACCAAAGCATATATATGTCTGTGTTACATTTTTCTGCCCCTGGAGGTTTATTGGCAGACATTTCAGCCACTTTAGTACGGTATTGCTTCATGGCAGATACCGGTGCAACTGCCTAAACAACAAGGTATTTGTTCTGCGCCACATTTGAGTGTTGAGAGTCATTCGTATGAGGGGATGCTTCCCAGAGGTGTGATTGTGGGTAATTTTCATGTCTTTTGACTTCTGTATTGTGAGATAAGACTTACAAGTATGTTTACTATTTCCTTTGTGTTACTGGGGAGGTACAGTTACCAGCATTCAGAAATATTCAAGTAAATGAGTTATTTTTAGATGAAAAGAGTTTATGATGCGCTTTCTGGGCCATGGGACCAATATGTGCTTCATGGAACATGGTGCCAATACGGCCCACTCTAAATCAAACTGATAACAATTATGGGCAGCAAGTGCAATGTTTATTTTAGTATTTCATTTTTTGTGTGTGTGTATTTTTGGAAAATTGAGTAAGAAATTTATAGCTCAAGTGTAACCAGGAAGTGTGATGTGCTATGGGACCAATATATCCAATGTGTGTGATGTGCTTCATTAAACAAGGGACTGATATGTCCTGCTTGCAATTAGCACTCCATTTTTTCAAATAATAAAATACTACCAACAAACAGTGATTCAGCATCCATTCTATTAGTGAAAAAACATGGCATCACCAAAAGATTCCTCCTCAAAAAATTTTATCCATGAAAAGTTTACGTTTAAAAAATGGGAATTTAAAATATTAGTCCCCTTGCCCCAAAGTCACAGTAAAAATGTTGAGCAAGGATTACAATATGAAGATTTTATCTGATGTATAATTTTATACTAGATCTTTGCTGAATTGCAGAAGTCTGTTTTTTGATGCTCATTTTAAGATGTTGTTCATAGAACAAGATTTTTTATCATGTAAACCAGTTCATTCATCTAAAAATCATTTTTCAGAGATCTAGTTCCTGATAATCTTTCCCTACTATAGTGCTTACCTACTTTCTTGAAGAAATTGAAAAAAAAAAAAAGGAAAGAAGGCATAATGTTCATCTGAATAAGGTTTTGTTTGAATTCATTTATATGGTAATTCAATGCCATGAGATGTATTTCTAACATCTTTTATAAAAGTAGTAGAAAGATCTTTTGGAAATAGTAAAAACAATACAGGAGCATATAATCTGAGAAGAAAAGTTCCCTTCCTCCAATGCTACTGAATAACACCAATTCATAAAGGCTATCGCTGTAGAAATTTAAAATATAAGCCCAAATGTATTTAAATAAGCTTTTACGAAAAGTAAACTGACACCACCAAAAGAAAACCCATTGCCATCGAGTTGATTCCGACTCACAGCAACCCTATCGGGGAGAGTAGAACTTCCCCAAAGGGTTTCCGAGGCTGTAATCATTCTGAAAGCTGACTGCCACATCATTCTCCCAAGGAGTGGCTGGTGAGTTCCAACTTCTAACCTTTCCATTAGCAGCCAAGCACTTAATCACTGTGCCACCAGGACCAGTGGTGATAAATTTCTATGTCATAAAACTAAAGAAAATGGGAAACTAAGTTATGTGGAAAGATCCTTTGAGACTGCAAAGAACTGACTTACCTAGAGTTGGGCAACTTCTTGTAAGACGATGATAGACGGCAGCAGGATATTTATATATCAGGTACATAAAATACACTACATATATAATCATTTGGACCAATTAGCAACATCATGATAAACGGAGAAAAGACTGAAGCTGTCAAGGATTTCATTTTACTTGGAACCACAATCAACAGCCATGGAAGTAGCAGTCAAGATATCAAACTATATGTTGTTTGGGCAAATCTGCTGCAAAAAGTCTCTTTAAAGGTTTCAAAAGCAAAGATGTGACTTTGAGGAGTAAGGTGCACTTGACACAAGCCATTATATTTTCAATCGCCTCATATGCATGTGAAAGCTAGACAATGAATAAGGAAGGCTGAAGAAGAATTGATACCTTTGAATTATGGTGTTGGCAAGGAATATTGAATATAACATGGGCTGCCAGAAGAATGAACAAATCTGTCTTGGATAAAGTACAGCCAGAATGCTCCTCAGAAACAAAGATGACGAGACTTCGTCTCTCTTACTTGGGACATGTGATCAGGAGGGACTAGTCCCTGAGACAGACATCATGCTTGATAGACTAGGGGGTCAGTGAGAAAAAGGAAGACCTTCAATGAGATGGATTGCTGCAGTGGCTGCAACAATGGGCTGAAGCATAACAACGATTGTGAGAATGACACAGAACCAGGCAGTATTTCGTTCTGTTATACATAGGGTCGCTATGAGTCAGAACCGACTCCACAGCACCTAACAACAACATATATTCGTTGCTAGATTTGATCAAAAGGTTTTTCATGCCGTATTTATACTTCATCTTACTTTGTCATGATTAGCTTGTTCTGATAAAATTCTAATTTATGAGTTTCTACTTTAACTAATACATTTATTCTAATGAAATCCTTAGTCTTGATGCAATCATATTTATGACTTTGTTGAGTATGCTTAGACTTGGAAATTGAATTTTAATTTCCTTACTTACCTTGTAATATTTAACTCAAAGATTATGCTTTTACAGATCTGTGTTTATTTCCTTTCATCAATTTTAGTGCAAGTCAAAATTAATATTGAATATGAAAAAATTATTTAAAAACACAACTCATAATTTGTCTCAACTATTAATAATTTATTCATCCAGAAATGAATTCCACCTATCTATGTAAGAGGAAAAAGATATATTTTATTTTATAGAGATAATCTATTCTCTAATTTCCTTTAAATATACAAATATATTTTGGATGCAAAGCTGTCACTGAAGGCTGAACTGTCCAACAGACACATGATTTATAGATCTTACTCACCATGACCTTTACTAATAATTAGCTGAGAGTACAAGAACAAAGCAACACTACCAAAAATATCGCGTCCACACTGGGAAACATTTTGATTCTAGAATGACAATCGAGCTCTGTGCAGTATAAGTTAGCCCTGTGAAGTGGCTGATTCTCAGTATATCTATTTTATACCCATTTGTCCCATAGTGAGCTAGACTATGCACCTAACTTCATCCTCCAGCTCAGCTCTTACTTAAAAATCTATAAATTCAGGTTTATTTACAATAAGAAAACTAGACATATCACATATATCCTGTTAAAAGAAGTCTTGGATAAAAAACTGAGAGCACCCTAACAGCCTTGAACTTATCATCTAGCTGTAAAATTCTAACAGTATGTACAGGAAGAGGGCTGGTGAGGTCAAAACTGCCTAGACATTTGAAGGAAAGAAGAACTGAATTACAGACCTGCTGTTAACCCACTTTCCCTCCAGATATTTCCACAGCAAAATGCAGCAATCTTCCTTATCCCTTGGAATGCTGAGATGCCTACTAATAAATAAATGTTCAATTTCTGTCTTTTCTTTTTTACCAGAGCCCTATTGATGAACGGTATACTTATTTCAAATTCTCTTGTAAAATAAACAATGCCACAATTGCAACTCAGTATTTCTATAGCTATGTGTGGCCGATTGACTAAAGGTCTGGAAAATGATATATAAACAGAAGTGTTGGGGAGACATCCAAGATGTCTTCTTAGAGGTGACCTCTAAATTTCTAGAAGTCTATCTGCTGAAACAAGGGATACATTTATTTTAAATTTTGGTAAGAACCATCAAATGGCTGTCAAATAATTTTCACCAATTTATGTCCATCACACCCTTGACAAAGCATCAGTGCCTCTTTTTTTTTCACATCAACAGAAATAAATATTCTCAACCATTTTCGTCTTTGCTAAGTTGATAACTAACAGCAGTATTTTTATTTTATTTTATTTTATTTATGAATGAATTTGTGTTATATAGGCTAAGGTATGTGTCCATAAGAGAAGAAAGCATAAAGTAACAGTGAATTAAGCCACATAATGACGTATTTCTCACCTATTAAAAAAAAAAAAAGAAGAAGAAATTGAGAAGTAAGGAGCTCAAGGCTGACATGATGGCACCACAAAGCCACATGTGATCCTGGCTCCTGGATCTAACCTCATGCTCCTGTTCTGAACAGCTGCTGGACCCTCATCTATCAGAAATGTGTTTTAAAAAGGAATGAAGACAAACAGAAAGGGACGGTGAAAGATGTGCTCCTTTTCCTTTAAGGAGATTTCTTGAATGTCTCTGGCAAATACTTCCTCTTACATATCATTTTCCAGACCTCTAGCCGAATGGCCACACACAGCTGACACAGAAGAAAGGGTGGCAGCTATAAAACAGAGTTTTGTTGTTGTTATTGTTGCAGTCTGTTTTCCTCAGGAAAATGGGGAGAATAGCCTTGGGAAACAATTAAATTAGAAGTCTCTGAGTTTAAACATCTTTTCACAGATTTAAATAAAAATTTTTGATTCATTTTTTTCTATGTAATGCACGTTCATATTAATGACAAATTTTCTATTATATTAACTTTTAAGAGATCTCTTTCTATATTCAGATATTTTGTCAGATATTTAGGTTGCAATTATAATTTTTTCCTAGCTTTTCAGTTTACTTTTGATGGAGTTTATAGCTAAGCATACTTCTAGACCCTGTATGGTTGAACTTTCCATGATGGTCGCTTACTCTGGAAAATATGTATATTACTTAGATTTACAGAGGGGTGTGTAAGCTCCTGGCTATTTTTTTCATGAATTGATCCAAATTTAAATGTATTTAGCATCTGTTCTTCATAGTTTCTGGTTTGGAGTTATAATAGATATGTTGCCTCCTTATATTCAAATTTAGCTATAAAAATTGTTTTTTCCTAGACTACTCTGCCCAAATTTGTCTACTAATACCAAACCCAGTGCCATCGATTCAATTCCAGCTCACAGTGACCCTATATGACAGAACAGAACTGGCTCATAGAGTTTTCAAGGCTGTAATCTTTAGGGTGCAGACTGCCACATCTTTCTCCTGCGCCATCAGGGCTCCTGTAAATTTCTCTATTGCCTAAGATAAAACATCAATATGGGTAAGTTTTAATTTTTTCTTACATTTATCATGATTCCAGTGAGATAAAGAGGTATCTATAAATATCTTTTACTATCTTTTATATTTAATTATTAAGAAAAGCTTTGAACTTTGCCAGTGAAAGAAAATAACCAGCCTGTTACAGCCATAAAATTATAAAATAGATTTCTAGATGCTATGATTTTCAAAAAAACTTTCCAATGATTAATAACCACTTCAGATGAGGTTTAACTGAATCCATATATCTGTAGTTACTGAAGTTATTTCTGAAAGGTAGTTATTAATTTGAAGTTTTAAAGGGTGAAAAGTGTTAAAATTTTTCTAATAAAGAAATACAGATAAACACAGGCCGATATACATGAGACTGAATAATTTCAAGGTCAAAGTAACCAAGCAGTAAGTTTAACTTATTTGTAAATAGCCCTTTTTTTTAAGTTTCTAACAGGAGTCAAATTATAATTAAAAAAAAAAAAAAAACTCGTCACCTTTCAGTAGATTCTGGCTCATAGCAACCCTGTAGGACAGAGTAGAACTGCCTCATAGGGTTTCCAAGGAGCGCCTGCTGGATTCTATCTGCCAACCTTTTGTTTAGCAGCCAAACTCTTAACCACTACACCACCAGGGTTTCCAAAGTATAATGGGCTATCGACTATTCCTTGATAATAAAAGAAATCAATATGTAAGCATTAGAAAGACATGTTGGAAGAGAGAGAATGGGATAAGAAGAGAAAGAAAACAATCTAAACTACTGTCATTGGGGAATATATATTATCCACACCAATTAGAAAGCTTGCACTTGGTCTCATTATTTGGAAAAAAAAAAAAATCAGTGACAGATTTTAAATGTAAGATAAGATAAATTTAATTTATAAACAATGACCTATAATTTTGAAGGTACACATAATCTATAACCAAACTAACATATTTTTAACAGTAGATTTTTAAAAATTCATTGTGTATTTTGTGAAACTTTCAAAATTTAAAAAAATGCATGTAATTGAAACCAAAGGGATTTAATTTTACCATTAGTTTAAGCTAGTGGTTTATGACTTAGAATAAAAAAAAATAAGAGAGAGAATGCATTATGAAGAAAAAAGGCACAAAAATACTTGTTCTTATACATTAGCTGATATAGCAGAAGAAAATCACAAACAAATCATGATCTCCTTGTACGAGATAAATACATGTAATATATTAAATTGTAAGAGAAATTGGTCTAGTTTGCTAGGGTCGCTTTAACAGAAATACCACAAGTGGTTGGCTTTAACAAACAGAAATGTATTTCCTCACTGTTTAGGAGGCTTGAAGTCCAAACTCAGGGCATTACATAGGCTGTTGACTCTCTGAAGGCTCTGAGGGAAGATCTTTGTCTCTTTTAGCTTCTGTTCCTAGGTTCCTTGGCTATCTCCACGTGGCATCCACTCCCCCCCACCCCATGTGTTCTTGTTTGCCCCATCCCTAATATGCTCTTTTCATACCTCAAAAGTGATTAAGCTACACCTCATTAACTCAACAAAGAAAACTCTATTACCAAATGGAATCACATCCACAGGTATAGGGGTTAGAAAGAGAGGGTTTGACTCACAAAGTCAAAATATTCGTATTTTTAGGGGGCGGTGGTTGTCTTACTTGTGTTATGTAGTGCTGCCATAACAAAAAATTACCAAAAGCAAGTGACTTTAAAAATCAGGAATTGATTTATTGTCTCATAGTTTTGGAGCCAGAAGTCCAAATCAGGGCATTGGCTCTAGGGGAGGGTCCTTCCTTACTGGTAGCTTCAAGTGTTCCTTGGTGTTCCCTGACATTGCCTGGTGTCTGTCTTCCCCTTGTGTGTATGTCTCTGTGTCTATTCTTTTATTTTTATGAGACCTAATTTTGTTTGAGCTAACTAACTTGAAAGAAAACCTCTATGCTCAAACAGGCTCATAGTCACAGGTGCAGAGTTTAGGACTTCAGCGTAACTTTTTGAGGGAAATAATTTAACCCAGAACTGGTTAATGTAGTAGAGAAAATATGCATATAAAATAAATACATATTCCAGATAATAAAATTGATCTATTTTACCTGAAAAAAGTATCTAATCACAGGTAACCTAAAAGGTGAATAAAATAATGTAAGCCATGATATTTTGTGGTTTTTTTTTTATGACAACGATTTTTTCCTAGCTCTGTTATTCTTAATGAAAATATGAAGGCACCATACCTAGAAACCAATTTTGCTGTCATTAGGGATAGAAGAATAAAAGGATGATTGTAAAAACACCAAGCTGTAACGTGGACATCATTTTAATTCCTTGTGGGCAAAATGAAACACTCATTACATTGCATAAATTAATTGGTAGCTATCATAATCCACAAAATTCCAATGAAATCACAAATGAACTTTGTGGAATTAACAGCTCCAGAACATCCTGTAATTATGCTAGCTACACTGTTTCTCATTTTAAAATGTCATAGAAAATAAATAATGTTAATATTTATCCTCTGAACAACAGTTTCATAGTCCACATGGTAAATCACCAATGACTAATCAGAAATTGCATAACAATAACGCCAATGAAATGTAACTCACTATGAAAAAAAATGCATGGGATAATAAAGTACAATCCAACATAAAAGATAAGTAACAGATCTCAAAGAAATTGTTTAAATGAACAGGTGCTGCTGTTTTCATATGGCATTATATACAATAAAATATATAGAATTACATAGAAAACCATCATATCCTCCTATCACTGTGCAGAGTTCCATTGTATTTATAACAGATTGCATGTATCTCTACCTTTTATGCTAATTTTAGCTTCATTATGAGTGTTTTGTTTTTCAAATATATGTTAATATAAATTCTTTATTATTTATAAAAGTTTGGTAAGATTAAGTTTTTTTAAAATATGTCCATGATTTTAGAAGTTGGTGTTAGTTTTATATGATGTTCTTTATAACTAATCAGTAAATATTTATTATAATCATTTTGTGTCTAATAATTCAAAATATTTAGGAAATAAAAGTTCATTTTCCAGCTATTAAAACCTCTTTATCAAATCTATTCTTACAATGGCAACAAATATTTGAGACATCCTAAAGTAACATATATATATTTATTCATCTGTGTGTATATGTGTTATACACACACACACACACACACACACACACACACACACGTATGTATAATGGTATCCTTTAGGTATGTTGATATGCTTGAATGGAAGTCATATTGAAAAGTAAATCTGGCATACTCACTAGATATTCTTCTCAAGGTTGCTACACTGAATATTCCTGGCGGATTATTCTTTAGGAGGACTCTAACAAGTTTCATCAGAGTGCTCTACAACAACAAATATGATAAAGAGATATTATCTAGTGGCCAGCCAACTCTGATTAATTGGTAATATCTTCCTGGATTACTACACTGAAAAGGATACTGATCATGTTCGGGTTTAGCAGAAAAGACCATTAAAAATGGGAATGAGTAGCCTTTACAACATTCCTTACCCAGTCTCTGCTAAGTGCAACTGAAGACGCAGAATTGAAGGGTCATCTCAGGAAATCAACTAGGTTATTATGCTAGATACCAGGAAACAATTATTCTCCCCACCTTCTGCGCTTCCATAGCATTTTGTAGACTCATTATATAGAAAATCTCACTTCTTTCAATTTTTAAAATCACCTTTCTCTAGTAAAGAATGAGGTTTTTTTTTTTTAATTTTTTTTTATTGTACTTTGGGTGAAGGCTTACAGAACAAACTAGTTTCTCATTAAACAATTAATACACACATTGTTTTGTGGCATTGGTTGCCAACCCCACGACATGTCAACACTCTCCCCTTCTCAACTTTGGGTTCCCCATTACTAGCTTTCCTGTCCCCTCCTGCCTTCTCGTCCTTGCTCTTGGGCTGGTGTGCCCATTTAGTCTCATTTTGTTTTATAGGACTGTCTAATCTTTGCCTCAAGGGTGAACCTCAGGAGTGACTTCATTACTGAGCTACAAGGGTGTCCAGGGGCCATACTCTAGGGGTTTCTCCAGTCTCTGTCAGAACAGTAAGCTTGTTTTTTTTTTTCTTGAGAGTTAGAATATTGTTTTATATTTTTCTCCAGCTCTGTCCGGGACCCTCTATTGTGATTCTTGTCAGAGCAGTCTATGGTGGTTGCCGAGCACCATCTAGTAGTGCTGGACTAGGTCTGGTGGTAGTTGTGGTCCATCAGTCCTTTGGACGAATTTTTCCCTTGTGTCTTTGGTTTTCATCATTCTTCCTTGCTTCAGATGGCATGAGACCAGTAGAGTATCTTAGATGGCCATTCACAAGCTTTTAAGATCCCAGGATTCAATGATTTTCAAAGCCAATTTGCAAGTGGAAGCCCCACATTATTTAGAATTGTGGCATTACTTATGTCAGTCATGGGGAATAAGTCTTCAACTCTTCGGTGAAGAAAGCTAAATGTTGACAATTCTGGCTACCTAGACCTGGGTATGAAGTGTTTGTATGGGTGGACAAATTGACACATTTAGAAAAGTGGTCTACCCAGGGCTGGCCTCAGGAGGCTGTGTAAAATGCAATGAGAGTCTCCTTCTGTCTGTTCCTCTTACACTGTGGCCAAGACTGTTAAGGAAACACACCGTATCTGTTGTTGTTAGCTGCTGTCATCATGGTGGCCCCATGCACAAAGGAACAAAAAACTGCTGGGTCCTGCACCATGCCCCTAATTGTTTTTAGATCAGATCATTGTGATCCATCGGGTTTTCACTGGCTGACTTTCAGAAGTAGATCACCAGGCCTTTCTTCCTAGTCCATCTTAGTCTGGAAGTTCCACTGAAACTTACTTGGCGTCACAGCAACAGGCAAGCCTCCACTGACAGATGGGTGGTGACTGTGCATGAGGTGCCTTGTCTGGGAATCGAACCCAGGTCTCCCACACAGAAGGTGGGAATTCCACCAGTGAACCACCCATGCCCCATAATGTACCACATAGACCATCTATATGCAGAATTAGCGGAAAACAGATTCATCCTCGAGAATGAGCTTCTTTAGGGCATTATTTCCTTATAGTACATACTCAAGAAGTGTCCATTTCATGAATAAATAGATGAAAAGGTGGTGTTATTCTGATGTTTGGACTTTAATATTTCCTCAATGGAAGCAACTCAAAAGCAACTATTGGAAGTATAATTCAGTCCTCAGGCCAAATACATTTGGGTGAGATCCATGCCTTAAATCAAGTTGGAATGATATATATTTTCTGTTCTAATGGACTACATAATTTAATTCATCAGAAAAGATCTCTGCTCTGCCAAAGGCAGCTCTTTCATTTAACCTTATCACATGATTTGGAAAGAGCTTTCTTTATTTCCTAAATGATTTCTCCTGAATGCAGCCAAATATAAGGGAATGACAAAGATGTAAATGGCAAGAGAGAAGAAGGCAATCATGAGCTTCTGCAAAATAATTATTAATTCAGAGGAGGAATACCAAGATATTCCCTGAATTTTAGAAGTATCTACACTAATACAGGATGTATCAAGAGTACATTTCTTTGGTGGCTCTTGACTATAAAATTTTATAAAGATATTTTTACTCCGTCATTACTCATTTATTCATACAACGTATTGGAGCTTTTTCTGTATTCCTGGAACTCTTCAAGACACTTAAGATTTAAAAAAAAAAAAAAAAAGTATAGAAAATCTTCCATGAAGGGAACTTGTTCCACTTTGCCAGTTCCTTATGGAGAGTGGTTTAACTATGGGTTTATATTACAGGAGTGTAGTATTGGAATCAAAGAATAAAATACTGCTGTACCACTGACTATCTGCTATTTAGAAGGTAGCTGCCAATATAGAATCCCGTTGCTGTCAAGTTGATTCCGACTCATAGTGACTCTGTAGGACAGAGTAGAACTTCCCCATAGGGTTCCCAAGAAGTGGCTGGTGAATTAAAACTGCCAGCCTTTTGGTTAGCAATCAAACACTTAACCACTGAGCCACTATGGCTCATACTGAAATTACCACAAACTATTTTTATTGACAAGCATTGTACTCTGTAATTACAAAAGAAATAAATTCTACCAAAGTTCATGGAATTGTTTGAGGTTTTTCTTAGTAATTTTTAATTAAATTTAATATTTATAAAAAATGACACATCAGAAATAAACCGTCCCTCATTTTGTCATTAAAAAAAAGTATTCAGTGTATATTATGTACCAAGTACGATCTTATAAAAATTGAAAAGATTACTCTGTGACCCTGACAAACTCATATTTTAATGATTTTCTGATATATAAAAATTAAAAAGGAGAGAGTAAAATGTTTATTTTTACCCTGAGGAATTCTGGGAAGGCTTAGCTGAAAAGTAGAAGGACAGAACAAAGAATGTGAAAAGGATCCCAATAGAAAGGATAGCATGTGTAAAGGTATTAAGCCAAAAGAACATCATGGCATATTGGTAAACAGTACTCTTCTATGAAGGGAAAATATATTATTTATAGGGGAGGGGTTAATGATGAGAGCCTTCTGATTCTAACACCATGGACTGAGCCAATGTGGACCCTACTTGTCTCAAGCATAGAAACGTAATGTTGAAAGAGAGAGAGAAATTAATTTGAAGGAAACAGTGTACATATAATCTAAATGAATCATGAACTTTAAGCCAGAGTGGGGAGATAGTAAACTGCCATTCTAGTCTTTATAGGCAGGATGAAGGTGGTTGATGGGAAAAGCCCATCAAATTTATCTTTATGTTCTAATGACTAAGGGATAAGGTTTTAATACTCAGATAATGATAAAGAATGCATTGGAAATTATGAGTTTGGAGTTAGGGAATCCAGTTGTCAGACTCTTTTAATAATCCAGGAATTAAAAAAAAAAAAGTTTAAATTAATGTGATTCCAGGGGAAAAGGGTCTTTACTTAAAAAAAAAAAAAAAAAAAAAAGCTATACAACTTGTCCAAGGCAAAGTCATGGAAGCTCCATAGACACATCCAAACTCCCTGAGGGACTGAATTACTGGGCAGAGGGCTGCGGGGACCATGGTCTCTGGGAACAACTAGCTCAATTAGCATAACATAGTTTATGAAGACAATGTTCTACATTCTACCTTGATGAGTAGCATTTGGGGTCTTAAAAGCCTGTGAGCAGCCATCTAAGATACTCCACTGGTCTCACCCCTTCGGGAGCAAGGGAGAATGAAGAGAACAGGATACAAGGAAAAGATTATTCCAAAGGACTAATGGACCACAGCTACCAAGGCCTCCCCCAGACTGAGTCCAGTACAGCTAGATGGTGCCTGGCTACCACCACAGACTGCTCTGACCGGGATCACAACAAAGGGTCCTGGACAGAGCTGGAGAAGGATGTAGAACAAAATTCTAACTCACGGAAAAAAACAGATTTACTGGTCTGACAGACTGGAGAAACCCCGAGAGTATGGCCCCTGGACACCCTTCTAGCTCAGAGGTGAAGTCACTCCCAAGGTTCACTGTTCAGCCGGGGATTGGACAGTCCCATAAAACAAAATGGGACTAATGAGGCACAGCAGTCCAGGGACAAGGACTAGAAGGCAGGAGGGGACAGGAAAGCTGGTGATAGGGAACCTAATGTTGAGAAGGGACAGTGTTGACATGTCGTGGGGTTGTTAACCATTGTCACAGGGCAATATGTGTACTAACTGTTTAATGAGGAACTATTTGTTCTATAAACCTTCATCTAAAGTAAAAAAAAAAAAAAAAAGAATTATCTATGTGAGATCAAATTGACAACAGCAACTCAAAAGGTTTGATGGGAAGCCTAGGGGGGCAGTGAGTTGAAGATAATGGTGATGGAATAATTTGGAAAACGATAGTGAGAATAGCAGCACAACTGGAAGAATGTAATTGATGTCACTGAATTGTACATGTACAAACTTTTTGGTGTATCCTTGGCTATGTATATTTTCACCAAAAAAAAAAGGTCTTCCAAGGTCAAGAAGGGAGAGTGTTGACATGTCACGGGGTTGTTAATCAATGTCATAAAACAATATGTGTACTGACTGTTTAATGAGAAACTATTTGTTCTGTAAACCTTCATCTAAAGTACAATAAAAAAAATTCTTAGAAAGTTATGTTAGCATTTGATTGAATATGGCAAGTAAAATAAGGATAATGGTATAATTAACTGGATTCTGCCCTTAATAACTGGTAAATCTTCATATAATTGATTACTTTAGAAACAAATAAAATTAACGTGGAATTCCTGTAATTCCTGTGTAAAAGTTAGATTAGTGATTAGGAGAAATTCTTCCCCTCCATATCCCTTCATACATAACACACACACACAAGAATTAGTATAGCATTGAGCCATTTTTACTAAGGCAGGTAGCTCATATCTATCAAGAGTGTGTACAGGGAAAAGATAGAGAACTCCTGACCTAGAGAGATATTTTCTTATACACAGATCTAGAGAGTAAAGGAGTTATTCATGCTATTCATTTTTTAACTGCTGACTTATGTTTCAAAAAAAGAACTACTACAATGAGAGAAGGAAACATATTCCGGGAACCCTTAGTTATAACTCAATTAACTTAACAGGCTTTTTGTCCATAGATGACCTGAGATATATGTTGATTAGGGCCAGTAAAAATTCCTCTATAATACATAGTGTAGCACAACATTCAGGCATTTTGTAAGTTAATACATTTTGAGTGTAGATGTATGTAACGTATGTGGATAGAGAAGAAAGTCATCATATATAATACATTTTTGGCCATTTCAAATAACCAGCTTTCAATTTTGGAAAACAATTTTTATATTTGTGCTCTTAGCCTGACATTCCTCCTCCCTCTGAAAAAAGGTTCCCTGAATTTCATTTGGGGACATATTACCACAGCTTTTCTAGTGACTCCACCACCATCTGCTCAAAAGTGTAATGTGTGACCTGGTCAAGAAGCAAAATGACTCACCTGAAAAACTCTGACTGATTCAAGAAAAGGCATATAACCAGGTACTATCAATCAGCATGTGTGAATCTACTTACCCATAGGTAGTAATTGGTCTATCTACCTGTCTGACTACCCATTTATCTATCTATCCATCTATCCATCCATCCATCCATCCATTCTTCCATCCATCCATCTACCTACCTACCTACCTATCTACCTACCTACTTACCTATCTATTGAATAGAGTAGATGTATCTGAGGTAAGAGAAAAGCATGCCAACTAAAATCCCAGTCTTGCCTGAGAAAAAATATATAAATCAAAATGTTTCGCTTGCTATTTTGTTCCTATACATTACCCAGGACAATTTCTTATGTCACATTTACTTTATTCCTTTAAATATCACCTAATTCCTTTTAAGTTTTGAAACTCTAATGCCATGGTTACACATGGTTACATATATTTTATATAATAATGTCACTTCATGGAAAGTCTTCAAAACTCAGCAGATTAAATCTCTCAGGCAAATCTTTGGAACTATCGGAATTCTAACATGAAAATATTTGTACGTAAGTATATCTTTATGAGACCAGGGTTCGAAATTTTCATTCAGTCTTGTGAGAGGCCTATAACTCCAAATCTCGTTAAAACTTGCTGCTCTAATATCAGGAAGTAACTCTTTCTGGCATGCTGCTCAAGACAATTGCATGGACCACTCACCCTATCCCTAACAGGACACCAAAGAGTAAGTGTACCTGTCTGCTCCTCTTAAAGATGACCCTTCTTCTGTTTTATATGAAGTAATTCTAAATTACAGAATAGCTTTGAACAAGGTAAGCAAATCCCTCATAAACATAGCATCTCAGTCATTAAAGAGTTAATTGTTTAAAGCAGCCTTGAAATGTGGTTCAAAGAGTCCCGAAGGAATTTAAATTATATTTCTCTTTAAGCAGCTGTCACAGTTTTGGCAAAATGTGCATATGACCTCCCCTTAGACTGCATCTGTTTCTTTTGAAAGGTCCGCAGAGCATTTCATGTAATACTGAGAAGTGGGATGATCCTGTTAAACGTACTTGCCTTTTCAAGTCTGTTCAGGGCAAAAGGCAATGTAAATAGATCAAGTGAGGTCATCTACCAACTCTGGGCTCTGCCTTAATTACAGAAATTTTTCCTTGAACTATTTTATTGAACAATATTTCTCTATTTAAAAGTAAAATGAGAAAAGGTAAAATTTTAGGGCCCAACCCCCTCTCTTCTCCTAGTGCCTATCTTAGTGCAAATCTGATAAGTCAGCAAGGTTCTGGGAATTCATTATGTACAGAGAGAAGGGAATTATTAAATCCTACAAACACCATGATCATTGCTTCTGACAGACCTGGTGTAATTCTTTTTTGAACACTGAAAATAAACAGCTGTGATTAATCTTTCTCTTTCTCTCTTTGTGGTCGTTGTTAGGTGCCATTGAGTCGGTTCCAACTCACAGCGACCCTATGTACAACAGAACAAAATACTGCCCAATCCTGCGCCAAGCTCTCAATCGTTGTTATGCTTAAGCCCATTGTTGCAGCCACTCTGTCAATCCATCTCTTTGAGGGTCTTCTTCTTTTTCACTGACCCTGTTCTTTACCAAGCATGATGTCCTTCTTCAAGGACTGATCCTCCCTGACAACATGTCCAAAGTATGGAAGACATAGTCTCGCCATCCTTGCTTCTAAGGAGCATCCCAGTTGTACTACTTCCAAGACAAATTTTTTTCATTCTTTTGACAATCCATAGTATATTCAATATTCTTCGCCAACACCGCGATTCAAATTCTTCTTCGGTCTTCCTTATTCATCGTCCAGCTTTCTCATGCATATGAGGTGATTGAATACCCTGTGGCTTGGGTCAGGCACGCCTTAGTCTTCAAGGTGACGTCTTTGCTTTTCAACACTTTAAAGAGGTCTTTTGCAGCAGATTTCCCCAATGCAATATGTTTTTTGATTTCTCGACTGCTGCTTCCATAGGCGTTGATTGTGGACCCAAGTAAAATGAAATCCTTGACAACTTCCATCTTTTCTCCTTTTATCATGATGTTTCTTATTGGTCCAGTTGAGAGGATTTTTGTTTTCTTTGTGTTGAGGTTCAATTCATACTGAAGGCTACAGTCTTTGATCTTCATCAGTAAAAGCTTCATGTCCTCCTAGCTTTTCAGCAAGCAAGGTTGTTTCATCTGCATATCACAGATTGTTAATGAGTCTTCCACTAATCCTGATGTCATGTTCTTCTTCATAAGTCCAGCTTCTCAGATTTGCTCAGAATACATATATATATGTATCTATGCATATATATATAGAGATAAATATGTACATATATACCCCAAATCCAAATCTGTTCCCATCGAGTCAATTCTGACTCATAGTGCAGAACTACTCTACAGGGTTTCCAAGGCTATAATCTTTATGGAAACTGACTGTCACATCTTTCTCCAGCAGAGGGGCTTATGGGTTCATATTGCCAAACTTCTGGTTAGCTGCTAAGCACTTAACCCCTGAGACACCAGGGCTTTATATATTTATTTATTTATTTATGCTGTATTTTTACACAAATAATGCATGCCTTCTGCATTTGCTTGCTGGTCTTTCCATGTGACGTATTTTGTAAGTGTGCTATGCTGATTTTTTTTATAGCAACTTATGCAAGAAGATCGGTATGGTGGCACTTGTAAGAGTGTCTCACAGTAGGAGGGCGCAGCTGGCAAACAAACGCAGAGGGTACACTTTATTTGAGTAAAATATAGTCTGTCTATCTATCTATCTATACAGACAGAGACAGAGTAATAAGTAGAATGAACATATAACTTATTGTCAAAACAGATATTTTTGTGAGTGAAAGGGATAACTATTAATAATTACATCAAAACAATATAAATTAAACAGAACCATTCTAGGCATAGAGTCTGGTCAGTCTTTTATTTATAAACTCTTTTTGCAATATCTTCATGGTATGGGAAAGTAAGTTTGTAAGTAAAATGGTGACTTGGGTTCAGCCTAATATATTTTCACTTTAGTTTACAACTGAAGCATCAAATAAATAAAAGAGCAAAGGATCTGTACAAATCACGAGTTCAAGTTATTGCATTTCCTTCTGCTTCTGCTGGAACTCAAGAAGTTCACTGGTCTAAGTAGTCCTCAGGTAATGAGGAATCCACTCTGGCAGAGATGCCCAGAACAGATGTTATTGTCATTTCTATTATTTCAGGCTGGGAGGGAGAAGCACATCAGTTCTCATGGATTGATTGTAAGGCATTTCTTGCTCTTTTTTGTTACATACTGAAATGTCCAGTGTTTCTTACTGTATCATTGGTCCTACTGGAGGTATTAGGACAGTAAGTTTCACCAAGGCTTATTATAGTCACATTGTCAAGCTTCTTAATTTTTTCTAAACAGCTTTGTTCTATCGAATGTTTTTAAAGAAAAAGATTTCAATTTAATACCTCCTTTATTAAGCTAATAGTGGTTGAGATAGGTTCCAAAATGTATTACTTTTCAGATTTTAGAAATATAAATGTGTTCTTATAGTTTATAACCTGTAAAAAAAAAAAAAAAACTCGTTGCCACTGAGTCGATTCCGACTCATAGTGATCCTATAGGACAGAGCAGAATGCCTCATAGGGTTTCCAAGGAGTGGCTGGTGGATTAGAACTGCTGATCTTTTGGTTAGCAGCCAAGCTCTTAACCACCACACCACCAGGCTCCTTAAAGCTTACAGCATATACTATATACCACCACCAGTCAGGTCTTAATGGCATCATTTAATAAAAATATACTAAGATTTAAGTAGGAAAAGATTAAAGATTTATGTAGGAAAATCCATAACTTTCACTCTTCAACATGAAATATGAATTAGTTTTCTCAAAAGTAATTGTATTATCCTCTCTTTTTCCCTTGTTCACCAAATTCTCTAAGAACGTTTTCTATAGTAGATGCCTCCACTTCTTTATTTTTCATTCATTCACTTTTGAAACCACTCAATTTTGTCTTCTTCTCCTAAACTTCTCCTTCACCCAACCCCTAGTGTAACAGGCAGTGCAGTGAGTATCATATAGATGATGGTCAGCAGGGAAGCTGTTCCTCGTGTTCAAAGTATCAGGACTGATTTATTTATGTAATTATTGGTTGAATCCCCCTAGAGACTGAACATTCTATGAGGTCAGAGATCATGTTTGCTTCTACGAGTACTGTGCCCCCATCATCTATTACAATGATTGGCACATAATAAAAAGTAAAAAAAAAAAAAAAAAAATACTTGTAAAATGAAGCAATAACTATTGACAGAAGATAAAATTATGTGATACAGTAATGAAGGATCAAAAATATCTCTAGAGTTTTAAGTCTTTTGGTCAAGATTTAAACAGTGTGTTGATATCATTAACAGATAGAAAAGTAAAGAAGAATGATGTGTCAAAGCCAGAACTGATAAATGATATTCAAATATGTTACATTTGGAATTATGGCAGAAAATGTAGGAAAGGATATGTCTGATAGGTATTTGGATCTATAATTCAGGGGAGATTTTTGACCTGGGATGTTAATTTAGGAGTCATGTGCATATAATTATATATTTTTCATCCTCTAAGTATTAAATTACAGTAAAATAGAATCTTGACATTTATTTCTGAAAACTTTTGTAATTAAATTAGGTGCTGATCTAAGGTAAGTAGTGGTAATAGGTGTCCAGATTTAATCCATGCATTTATTCTATGCCTTACTTTTTGGCTGGATTCATTTTAGTGTATTATCATGAATGATGTTTATATGCCTAAACCAGTACCCTGATGAATTGGATCTTTTAGGCAGTCTTTTGGCACCACAGATTCTTGAGATATTTGGGAATTTATCACTAGTAGATTTGGAAGAATCCTTTAGTAACCAAATGAAAATAAAAACATGATATATGCCATTGCAACAGTGTATACAGTGAAAAAAAAAAAGGGGGGATTTTGAGGCAGGCAAACTGGGGTTTGAATCTGGGCCCTAGTGTTTATCATCTCGGTTCCTTGGTAAGTTACTGATGTCCCTTATTTTCAATAATATAATACCCATATCTCATAAAATTGTTAAAAAGTTTAAATGAATAAGATATATTAGCACATTACTGCATCCTGCATATAATAGTTTTCAATAAAAGTGAGCTCGCAAGGCTTTATAAAACAGATCCCAAAACAGTTAGTAAAATAGGTGAGTGCAGACTACAATAGAAATATGTATGATAAATGGGAGTGATTAAGACAAACCTTAGACAGAGTTGTAAGGGAAGTGCAATGTGTTTTCAGTGTGCTAATTCAGTACTTCCACCTTCCATTCTGTTCCCTCTGCTCTCTTGGCCTCTCTAGCCTTGTCTATCAAACCAAATCAGGACCAGCTGTAATAAATCCATAGTAAGGTATAGCAATGGAGTCCTTGTGTGATGCAAATGTTAATGCGGTCGCTGTTAACCAAAAGATTGCCAGTTCAGGTAAACTCAGAGGTGTCTTGGAAGAAAGGCTTGGCAATCTACTTCCAAAAAAATCAGCCAATGGAAACCCTATGGAGCGCAGCTGTACTCTGACACACATAGAGTCACCATGAGCCAGAATTGACTTGATAGCAACTGGTTAGTTAGTTCTTCAACATGTAGTAATACAATTTGTAACAATCTTGCCTAAGATGCTTTATAATTAGACAATTCTGAAACTTCGAAGAATGCAGATATAATAAGAAAAGAATGCAGATATAATGAGAGAACTTATCAACCAGGGGTATACGGCATAATCCTTTCAGTGATGGTTATATTCTACATAAACTCTAAGATGCACCATATAGTTAACTACACTCTTTTAGATATAATTTCAATTTCCTTACAAACTATGTTTTTGGTTACCAACAACACCTAATCTTGCCAGTTTAAGACAATAAATTAACTTGTTAAAGAATATGTAGTAGCTTCCTAAATCTCTGGGCAATGCAGAGTCAATTATGACACTTACTCAGCCAGGATCAATGTCCAAACCACATCCAAAGTACTATAGCTAAGTTGGTACTAATCATGTTCCTTAGCACAATCACCATGTGTCTCCCTGGGCACCTGGACCCGTGCCACTATTGTCTCTGAAAGTCGATGTCTCCCCCAACATTTCCAGGATAATATTATTCTAAATACCATTTGCTTCTTCCATTGTTCTTCTGGAAAAATAAAAAAAGTCTAGTGTGGATAATCAGAGCCTGAGTTACATGACTGTGCTACAAAAAAGATTGAGGCAGAACAGAAATGCTTAAATAAAAATGTATTTCAAAATGGGGGATTGTTCTAGCTTTACCGTCTCTAAATATAGGCAGATATTTTGCCCAGTTAGCTTAAGGGAGCCTGAAATTGCAGAAAAAAATAAAAATAAATAACTCTGCTATCATTAATACTAACTGGATAGGAAATGGAAAATATTTCACAGTATGATTAAGGATGAGGAACAGAAAGACTGTCACCACGAACAATCTGACCTATCTTACGTTGAATCCCTTTTATAAAAAGGGACTATTTTTAAATTTTGTATGTTAGCGTCAGTAAGAAGCTGAATAAAAAAATAAAATTCAGGTAGGGATATATTTTTATTCTTGCACTAATGCGTAAATGATAATCTGCCAATAGAAGCTTTCAATGGTAAGAAGCTAAAAAAAAAAAAAAAAAAATTCACATCACATAATGACTTCACAGTGGCGCATAGTTACTTATTACAATTTTGATTATTTACTTTTTAGTGGAGGAGTTGTAATCTATTGAGATCACTCCACACAGCTTCAGGGCTTCTGATAAGAGCACTTAAATGGATTATCCATTATCCATTAGTTCAAATAGGTTATCTAACAGAAATAATCGAAGAGCCCTTCAGGGTAAATTTCTTCTGGATTAATTTAAGCAGATTTTATAACCTCATTTTTTTCCCCGAACCATGTTAGAATCTTATTTTTATCATGTCCACCCCCCAAAACATTTAATAATTGACAATACCCCGTGTCAGAATGGAAACATATGCTCCCATTGCATTTCTTGAAGTCTCTGAAAATTGATCAACAATCCCCTAGCAGCATAATTCCCCAACATTTATTTATTTAAAAAAAAATAATCAGAACCAGCAAGACAGCAGTTGATAGAGTATCTTGGTTGGAAAATGCAAATGGTTTAATAATATTTAGTTTTAAAGTTTAATGTGGTAAAATAAAGTCATAAACACTTGTGATGAAGGTTTCAAAGGTTTTTTAATTAAATTATATGCCTCTCTCCACAAATAATTAAAAGAAAAATATATGTGTGGAGTTGATATTCTTTGAACATTTTCCAGGCACAGTTTTCCATTTGTACGATAATATGCCTGACATTACAATACACTTTGAGCAGCAAATTTTTACAAGCCATTGGTAATTAACAGGAATTATTCCTTGTGATATGGGACTCCGCATGTATTTAAGATGCAAGGGAAAGCCTTTAATTAACTCCTTATAAATTTATGATGTGACAAGATATTGTCTGTTTCTTTTTCACAGGGGACCTCCCAGAGCCCTGAGAGGCCCAGCTCAAGCTATTAGTTACCTTTCACTGGCAGCAGAGCTACTGGAGAGGTGAATGGAATCCACAGGATCGTGCTGCACATAAGAACAACTGTGTAAAATATTAATCACTTTAGCTCCACATGTGAAATATTAGAAAAGAGAAAGTCAAAGACCAAAGGGAAAAGAAAATCAGCACAGGATGCCATACATTAGCATCAACAAACCATTCTTAATGGCTAAAGCAAAATGTAGTGGCACAAGTCCCACATGCTAATAATTTTCACACTTTTATCATGGTTGAATAATGACCCAGCCACAGTGGGATGCCCTGATATAAAAGGAAGAGGCTCTGTCCAAATGCAGAAAGGAAAACAGTCCTAGAGCAATATGACAATTGAAGCAATTAATCAAAAACAAACCAAAATGCCAGATTGATCCTGTTGCATTTCTAAGACTGGTTATGCTTGACATCAGTCTGCTTCAAATATAATGATAATTTTAGCTATCATTTTCAACCATTATCTCATGTACATAGATGTGATCTATGTAACAAAACAAAGAAGTTGGTGTTATTATCACCAATTTTCAGTTGAGTAAACTTACAGAACAGGTTTCAACAGACCTTCCAGACAAAGACAGAGTAGGAACAAAGGCCATGCAATCTACTTTGGAAAATTAGCCAATAAAAACCCTATGGATCACAACAGTCCACTCAGCTGGTTATGGGTATGGCTCAGAATCTGGTAGTGTTTTGTTCCTTTGTGCATGGGGTTTCCATGAGTTGGGGATCGGCTCCATTGCTGCTAACAACAACAACTGCAGATGACTTATAAGCGGGAATTCTGGGATTCAAATCCAGGTTTTTTCAAATCTAAATCATAAGCTTTTAGCCAAATAAGGAAAGACTTAACTGTACCTCCTTTTTTTCTTCAGAAATTTTTAATATCATCTTGTCTTTTTGAAGATTCTTCTTGCTTTAAAAGCAAAATTCTTCTATGGATATTACTAAAAGAGGCTAGAAGAACTTCTTTGATGAAAGAGTTCTTAAATTATATTTAATCACTTACACACTAATAACATAAAGAAGAAAAGGAAAGAATGCAGATTTAAGATACAAATTGAAACTAGATTTTAAAAAAATTTGTTAGCGTTAAATAATCCTGTGCCTTTTTTTATAGTATTTTTTTTTTTAGGTTCCATAATGTTTTCACATAAATCTTTCAAATGTTAACAATAATTATTGTTTTTTAAAAAAAGGACAACTTTAAGTCAATGATCAGTCTACAATATATATTAAGGGTATACCTGTTCAGATTTGCCATCCTAAACTCTAGGTGAAGTTACCAAGGCTATTGAAGAGTAAATAGTTTGGTAAATAAAAGGAGCACCATATATATAAAGATGTATTCATAGGCACATTTGCTTAAACAAAAATGAATTTAGGCTGGAATAATAAGAGAGGATGAGGAGATATTCAGGATGTTGGAGAATCTGTTGTTAGTGGCTAGCAGCTGATGTGCTTGCTTTAGCAAGACTTAATGGAATAAGGAAGCAGAGTTCATTTAGGTCATTAAGCTATCAAACCTAACAGTCCCCTGCTGGATCATTTTCCCTTCTGAGAATATAGGACTTGCCAGATTGTTGACTCAATCTACTCAGATCATAAAAAAGATCCTTAACTAAAGGCTTCTTTTTATTTAAGTTAAAGGTTATGTTTCGATGAATTGAAACAAATATTTTTTTTTACTTAATGGGAATTAAGAAAAGACACAAATAGTTCTACAACTCAATCAGAAAGTATTTAACTGCCCACGGCATATGTATTGATACCATAACAAGAAAATAACTTCCCGTTATTATTTACCATTTGGAAAAAAAACTATTCTAAGTGCTTTACACAAATTAACTCATTTAAATACTGTTATTATTTGTATTTGATTGATAAGGTTAAATGACCGGTCCAAAGTCATGCATCTAGAAAGTAGATACGACCAGAATTCAAACACCAGTAGAGTCTGCCTGTAGGCTGCACTTTTAGCCACTGTCTTCCTGGCAATGCCTTTTATACTTAGGTGTGTGCTTCCTTCTCTCAAGCTACTTAACCACCTATCAGAAAGCAGAGTGATCATCAATAAATATATCCAGGTATTTAAAAATAAAATAACTATAAACACTATGTAGGAAAAAGAAAGGGTGGGTTAGTAGTCGTATTTCCAAATAAGAGGAAAAAAAAAACCCAAAAAAACCTAGAGTAAATAAAATTGGAGGTCGTCGTCCTGAATTCATGACTGAGTCAAGCAAAGAGCGACTTCAATCTATATGAAAGGATAATAGAGTTAATTAATTATTATTTGTATATCAATTTGTGATGATTTATGAGGTGGTAGAATGCTATTTTTCAAGGATAAAGACTGGTTCCGTAAACAATTTTTTGTACAGTTATACAGTGATTTTCTAACTGGAAACGATAGCAAACGGTTTTAAGAAAAGGAATCCAATTTTAGGGGTTCAGGAAATAAAACTGATGAAAGCTGTATTAATATTGTTTCTATTCTAAAATTCAGAAAGTTTAAGTTGAAATTGGATCATTGCCTTTCATACTGGTATCAAAATGTACTTTATATGACATTAAATAAAAGATTAACCAAAAAACCAAACCCATGCTGTCAAGTCAATTAAGACTCACAGAAATCCTACAGGACAGAGCAGGACAGCCCATCAGGGTTTCCATGGCTGTAAATCTTTACGGCAGCAGACTGCCACATCTTTCTCCCGTGGAGTGGTTGGTGGGTTCAAACAACTGAACTTTCTGTTAGCAGCCCAGAGTTTAACAACAGCACAACCAAAGATCCTTACATATAAGATTGGACCATATCAAATTGCCAATATTTCACCTACAAAAAGTGGCAACTGCATATATTTCAACTGAAGATACATCACAATGTGATAGCTAGGCCATGTAGTGCAGAGACACTAAAACATATGAATTAGATTAAAGTTAGAATATGTTGTTTTGGTTTTTCTGGTTCCTTGACTTGTTGTTGTTGTTAGGTGCCATCGAGTCTGTTCCAATTCATGCAATCCTATGTGCAACAGAACGAAACACTGCCAGTCCTGTGCCAAGCTCGCAGTCGTTGTTATGCTTAAGCCCATTGTTGCAGCCACTGTGTCAATCCATCTCATTGAGGGTCTTCCTCTTTTTCGCTGACCCTGTACTTTACCAAGCATGATGTCCTTCTCCAGGGACTGATTCCTCCTGACAACATGTCCAAAGTATGTAAGACATAGTCTTACCATCCTTGCTTCTAAGGAGCATTCTGGTTGTACTTCTTCCAAGATAGATTTATTCCTTCTTTTGGCAATCCATAGTATATTCAATATTCTTTGCCAACACCACAATTCAAAAGCATAAATTCTTCTTTGGCCTTCCTTATTCATCATCCAGCTTTCTCATGCATATAAGGCAACTGAATACACAATGGCTTGGGTCAGGCACACCTTAGTCTTCAAGGTGACATCTTTGCTTTTCAGCACTTTAAAGAGGTCTTTTGCAGCAGATTTGCCCAATGAAATGTGTCTTTTCATTTCTTGACTGCTGCTTCCATGGGTGTTGGTTGTGGATCCAAGTAAAATGAAATTCTTGACAACTTCAATCTTTTCTCCATTTATCATGATATTGCTTACTGGTCCAGTTGTGAGGATTTCTGTTTCTTTATGTTGAGGCGTAATCCATACTGAAGGCTTTGGTCTTTGATCTTCATCAGTAAGTGCTTCAAGTCCTCTTCACTTTCAGCAAGTAAGGTTGTTAATGAGTCTTCCTCCAATCCTGATGCTATGTTCTTCTTCATATAGACCAGCTTCTCAGATTATTTGTGCAGCATACAGATTGAATAGGTATGGTGAAAGGATACAAGCACACCTTTCCTGACTTTAAACCATGCAGTATACCCTTGTTCTGTTTGAACAACTGCCTCTTGATCTATGTACAGGTTCCTCATGAGCACAATTAAGTGTTATGGAATTCCCATCCTTCGCAATGTTATCCGTAGTTTGTTATGATCCACACAGTCGAATGCTTTATCATAGTCAATAAAGCACAGGTAAATGTCTTTCTGGTATTCTCTACTTACAGCCAAGATCCATCTGACATGAGCAATAATATCCCTGATTCCATGTTCTCTTCTCAATCCAGCCTGAATTTCTGGCAGGTCCTTGTCAATATACTGCTACAGCAGCTTTTGAATGATCTTCAGCAAAATTTTACTTGCATGTGATATTAATGATACTGTTCGATAATTTCCACATTCAGTTGGATCACCTTTCTTGGGAATAGGCATTAATATGGATCTCTTCCAGTCGGTTGGCCAGGTAGCTGCCTTCCAAATTTCTTGACATAGAGGAGTGAGCACTTCCAACACTGCATCTGTTTGTCAAAACATCTCAATTGATATTCCGTCAGTCCCTGGAGCCTCACTTTTGAGTGATGCTTTCAGTGCATCTTGGACTCCCTCCTTCAGTACCATCAGTTCCTTATCATTTGCTACCTCTTGAAATGGTTTCTTGATAGCAAACTGCTTTTCAAAAAGACTAATAGTTAAACCATCAAGTTGTAGACTTATCATGCTAGAATTTTTCTAGCTGTTGCCACCAATAAACCCCATATTTACAATGACTCAAATGCAATTGGAAGTATTTTTTCTCGCTAATAGTACAAAAGGGTAGGTGTTCTTCTTTATTGAGCAATTTACCACCACTTAAACATTGGTGGATCCAGGTAACTTTTATCTTTGATTCTGCTAACAACTAGGTCTCATCATCATCAGGCCACCCCTTGCCAGAAGAATGGGGTAAGGGTCATAGCATAACACACCCACTTTTTAAAAGCACTGGCTTGGAAGCAATCTACATTACCATTGCTTACTTCCTATAGTGGGAACTAGGCACAAAGCCATATCTAAATGCAAAGGTAGTTGGAATATACAATCTTGCTGAGTGCTTGGGAAGAAGAGAAAGCAGACCTTGGAGGGCAGTTAGCAGGATCTACCACATCACAATGTAGGAAAATTAGATGATATTTTCTCAATAATGTGGCACAGCTATTTTAAAACATTGTAATACAAGTAAATTTGAAGACATGAAACTAAGCAAACACCCTTGAAATAAGCATTTTTACCCATTTGTAAGCATTATGTCATAATAAATAAAACATATTCTTAATGGAAAATATAATATGTAACAACAGTTGTCAATATAGAAGGTAACTTAAGAATTGCAGATGATAAAAACTGAGTTATAAAATGCAAATATGAATTAACAGAAAAAAATGTTTAGCCAAAAGTTTAAATCAAAAACTCTTTTTTAGTCTTCTCTTTGCTTCCTATTTCTACTACTATACACTGTAATGATTGCATACTCATGCTATGTATAAGCATAAGAGTACACCAACATTTCTGAAATCATTTTAATATCCTCATTTCCCTTTCCCAAATGTTTCAAATTAGTCTAAATAATTTCAATCTTATACAACACGCAATCTATAAAAACAAGTGGCTTCAGGATATATATTCTTTTGTATGGCCAATTCCTCCCCTTCTCTCCTAGCACTTTTATTTTGCTTTTGTAGCTAAGTGATTATCGTTGGTTATATAAATAATCAGGAAATGAACTAGAACCAACTGTATTTACTTACTGTGGTCAGGTTCTTTGTGTTCTATCCGCCCAGACACTTTTTCAACATTTAATAGAGACGAGCAGCTAAACAGAAGATACTACTTCCACATACACATGATCATCTCATAGGAGGTGACACAGTAAGTACGTATCAGATATAGCTTAGGTGTTTCATATTCTTATATTTCAACACTTATCTTCCCCTCCATCTTCCTCTGGGAAAGAACTGGTAATCAGAAGAGTGAGTGACTAAAGGCAGAGAACATAAAGATACAGAACTCCCAAAACGGCATGAGGAATTCAAAAATTATATTCTAAGCAATGATTGGCTTTAAGGCAGAAGCCAGGATTTAGTCAACTTTTTACCCCAGGACCCAGCATACCGACTAGTACTTAGTAAGCAACATAATAAATGTTTACTGAATAAATGAGTGGTCTTACCCTGGATAATTGATACTTGAGTGATAATAGAATATTTGAAAGGAATTATATCCTATAGAAGTGTTTTACCTGACTTAATGCTCTTTTATCCGATAATCCCCATTGTCATTTATATCAGTACAAAATATGATACATGAAAAAAAAATATATTATTCCTTTTTTTCTTTGAGGTTATTATGGTAATGATTTTAGATCTAAATAAATTTTGCAATAAATGCTTCTTACCTTGCTGGAAAATACAAAAAATGATGTTACTAGGACATTCTAAGTATGTATATTTTTTGAAAAAAAAATTAATCCAATAGAGTTTTTTTACAAATGAGTAAATTCAGCCTGCCTTTGCTCATTTTTTTTTTTTTTTTTTTTTTTGGAGAAAGAATATTGTTATACGTATTGAAAGAAAAATTTGATTAATCAGTCCATTAGAATTAAAATGGTTTATTAAGCAAGAAAACTGTTCAAGAACTAGAAGCACCTAAACTGAAGGATTCTGGTTTACACAGTTACAATGCCTTTTTAAAACTTAGATGAATAAGTCTTTGATTGGTTAATCACTTTTAATCATTCTTTCTTCTGGGAAGGTTGTTCACTGAATGCCAGGCTGGCTTATTTTGACTGGATGAGTCATGCTAACTCATGCTGATAAGTAAAACTTGCTTAAATTTTGATTCTACATAAAATTGTTGTTTCTTGTAAATGGCCTGATGACTAATTTTTGTTTGACCCTCAGTCCAGGGAAGTCATTTTAACTCTTGCCTCTAATTTTTTTTTTTTTTAACATGCACACACACACACACACACACACACACACACACACATTCATACTAGGAATCAAAGTAATTATGTTTAAAGTCCATTGCAGATTAGAATTTAAGCATAAATAAACACTTGAGAAATGATCAGGACATTGAATTTCATAAAAAGAAATCAAACTGCCTCATACTTAAGGATGTGCGCTTATTTATGTATGTGTGTGTTTGTCTTAACCTGGTTAGTATCTTAAAAATGTTTTAATCTGCTCGTTCTTCCATTATGGTAGGGATCCTACCATATCCCAGTTCTGACTCTAATCTTCAGATATGTTTAACACTTTTTGTCCTACTGCAGAATTCTCTACTGATGAATCAAAATAAAAGAAAGATCTTCTTAAATAATATTGCGTGAATCAAACATTTTTATTAAGAATTGTGATTAGCAAGAAACTTCCTCCTGCTTCCTATTGTTTGAAAAAAAATTCCATTCTCATTTTCACAGTCTTTACTATCTCTAATCAATGATGGAATTAAACATTACTTTCTCCAGAAACTGTAATCATAATATGGTGAAATAATCAGAATTTTGTCAAAAGGCATAATAAATTAAGGAGTCCCAAGGTAAGCACTCGACTA
This sequence comes from Dugong dugon, assembly GCA_030035585.1. NCBI lineage: Eukaryota > Metazoa > Chordata > Mammalia > Sirenia > Dugongidae > Dugong > Dugong dugon. Next base: position 26,664,857 of record CM057473.1, on the reverse strand, counting down.
CTAGTGAAAAGTTGGCAGTTTGAACCCACCCAGAGGTTCCTCTGGAGACAGGCCTGGCGATCTGCTTCCGAAAGGTCACAGCCTTAAAAACCCTATGGAGCAGTTCTGCTCTGCACACATGGGGTCGCCATGAGTTGGAATAAAATCCATGGCAACTAACAACAACATATATATGAAAGAGTATACACTTTAGATATATTATCAACACTTACTTCTTACTCTCTTTTTCACCTCTAAATTCACCTTTCTGAAATGTTTTAAATATTTTAGTTTCCCCTTTCTCAAGCTCTTCAAATTAGTCTAAATTATCTTGTCCATAGACAACATTCACCTTATGAAAACAAGTTGCTGCTGGATATATATTATTTTGTTAAGATCAATTCCTTTCCTTCTCTCCTAGAACTTTTGTTTGTCTTTTCTATTCATCTTAACAAAAGACAGTGTGCTAGTGGAAAGGGCTTTGCCATTGTCATAGAATTTAATTTTAGCAATGAAAAGAAATCTTTTTCCACTGCAAACTGGTGAAAAGCTAGAATGTTTTTCAGGGGAATGAAAGAACTATATCAGATGCACAATGCCTTTTTTCCTGCCTCAACAGCCTGGGATTCTGTTTTCTTTTCTATTTCTCCATATGAACCACAGATAAGGACAACTGTAATAAGGCCTGGGAAAAAATCCAAGGTGGTTGCCAAAAACACGTCTGTCCAATGCACGAGGGAGATGATAGCCTTTATCTTTAAACTCCAAAAATTACCAATGTTTTATTGCAATCGTCTTTCATCCTTATTCAATTATAGCTGCATATTTTTAAAAAATAATTAACTACATACCCACTGCCCAACAATTACTCTTATTTCACATGATTTTTCAGCCCTAATTTGATGTATCTAAAGAATGTTTGTTTGGTTTTATTTGATTTGGCTTTGTCTAGTTTTCTTTTGTAAAATAGATTAAACAATACACCTCTGAAGCTTGAGTTAATTATTTGCCAAAAGCCATCTCTCCAGCCAGTGATAGTCTTGGAAGCAGATTTATAATTTTTGGCTGGGTTAAATATATTTTTTTTCCTCTACAATTCTTTGAAAAAAAAATTTGTTTAATTCTGTACCATGGATTCTGAAACTGCAGTGGAAAAACTTCTGCCATAGGCTTTGCAGCCAATGGCAAAGAAACATAGAAGCTAAAGTAGAAAGAATATAACACATAGCTTGCATATTGTAGGTAGGTAATTAATATGTGCTAACGGGTTAACATGGAGTCCTGTTGGCTCATTGGTTAAGAGCTTGGCTGCTAATCAAAAGGTCAGCACTTTGATTCCACCAGCCATTCACTCCTTGGAAACTCTATGGGCAGATCTACTCTGTCCTTTAGGGTCCCTATGAGTCAGAATCGACTCGATAGTAATGGGCTTGGGCAATGAGTTAACAAGCAGCCCTGGTGGCACAGTGGTTAAGTGCCAGCTGCTAACTGAAAGGTCAAGGTTTGAACCCACCAGTTGCTCCACAGACGAAAGATGTGGCAGTCCGCTTCATAAAGATGATAGTCTTGGAAGCCCTATGGGGCAGTTCTACCCTGTCCTATAGAGTCACAATGAGTCTGAATCAACTCCAAGGCAATGGGTTTCTTTCTAGTTTGGAATGGGTTAACAAGCAAAATTAAAATGTAACTATAGGCATGCTACATATAAATTTACAAAATTAACAGTTTAAAAGAAAGTTAAATGTATAAGCTCCAGTTTAGACAATAATAAATAAAAGGAAGTAACTTGAAGTTGTTAGTTGCGTTTGAGTCAATTCCAACTCACGGTGACTCCAAGTGTAGACATAAAGTAGATAAAATTATCATATCCACAATGAAAACAGAGACAGAGAGTTTAAGTAACATGGCTGAGGTCGTGACTTTTGGTGGATATGAACTAAGCAGTTTGATTTCATTTCAGCCACATTTCAAAAGCTTCCACACTGAACTTAATGCAAATAAACTGCGTTTAAGTTGTGATTTATTTAAAAAAATAACACAGGCAATGATAAAAGACGTTAAGTTTAGCTACATAAGTTATATAGATGGTAGAATTGTCTTTTTATCCTTTGTAGAGCCCTGTGTCTCAAGTTCTCTTCTGGATAACTCTTTTAGTTAAGCATACAGCCGTGGAAAGAAGGGGAATATTAATTAATAATTATAATAATTATTAATGCCTCACATATCTGGCTACTGTGGTGGCTTGCATGTTGCTGTACTGCTGGAAGTTATGCCACCAGTATTTCAAATACCAGAAGGGTCACCCGTGGTGGATAGGTTTCAGCTGAGCTTCCAGACTAAGATAGAGTAGGAAGAAGGAACTGGCGGTCTACTTCTGAAAATTAGCCAGTGAAAATCTTATAAATGTCAGTTGAACGTTTTCTGATATAGTGCCAGAAGATGAGCCCCACAGATTGGCTCAAAATACAGCTGAGGAAGAACGGCCTCCTTTAAGTAGTGTTGACCTTAATGACATCAATGGAGTCAAGCATTCAAGACCTTCATTTGCTGATGTGGCATGACTCAAAATGAGAAGAAACAGCTGTAAACATCCATTAATAATGAGAATGTGGAATGTATGAAGTATGAATCTAGGAAAATTGAAAACCTGGAAACTGTCAAAAATGAAATGGAATGCATAAACATCAATATTCTAGGCATTAGTGAGCTGAAATGTACTGGTCTTGGCCATTTTGAATCAGACAATCATATCATCTACTATGCAGGAATGGCAAATTGAAGAGGAACAGCACTGAATTCATTGCCAGGGAGAACATTTCAAGATCTATCCTGAAGAACAACGCTGTCAGTAATAGAACAATATCCATAAGCCTGCAAGCAAGACCAGTCAATCTGTCTATTATTCAAATTTACACACCTACCACTAAAGCCAAAGATGAAGAAACTGAAGATTTTTTTACCAACTTATGCAGTCTGAAATTGATCAAACTTGAAATCAAGATGCGTTGATAATTACTGGCAATTAGAATGCGAAAGTTGGAAACGAAGAAAGATTGGTAGTTGGAAAATATGGTGATAGGAAAGACGTCAGAGATCGTTTGATAGAATTTTGCAAGACCAACGAATTCTTCATTGCAAGTAACTTTTTCAACAACACAAACAGCTGATACAGACAGGGACCTCTCCAGACGGAATACACAAGTATCAAATCAACTACATCTATGAAAAGAGACTATATCTGGAAAAGCTCAATATCTTCAGTCAGAACAAGGCCAGGGGCTGACTACAGAACAGACCATCAAATGCTCATATGCAAGTTCAAGTTGAAGCTGAAGAAAATTAGAGCAAGTCCATGAGAGCCAAGTATGACCTTGAGTATATCTCACCTGTATTTAGAGACCATCTCAAGAATAGATTTGACACTTTAAACACTAATGACCAAAGACCAGAAGAGTTGTGGAATGACATCAAGGACATCATAAATGAAGAAAGCAACAGGTTATTAAAAAGACAGGAAGGAAAGGAAAGACCAAAATGATATTAAAAGAAACTCTGAAAGTTGCTCTTGAACATAGAGGAACTATAGGGAAAGGAAGAAATGATGAAGAGAGCTGAACAGAAGGTTTCAAAGGAGGCTGAAGAAGACAAACTATTATAATGAAATGTTCAAAGACCTGGAGGTAGAAAACCAAAAGGGAAGAGCACATGGCATTTCTCAAGCTGAAAGAACTAAAGAAAAAATTCAAGCCTTCAGTTGCAATGTTGAAGGAGTCTATGGGGAAAGTATTAAACGACACAGGAAGCATCAAAAGAGGATGGAAGAAATTTACAGAGCCCATATACCAAAAATAATTGGTCAACATCCAAACATTTCAGGAGGCAGCACATGATCAGGAACCCATGGTACTGAAGGAAGAAGTTCAAGCTGCACTGAAGTCACTGGCGAAAAACAAGGTTCTAGGAATTGACAGAATAGCAATTGAAAAAAGACCTCTATAAAGTGTTAAAAAGCAAAGATACCACTTTAAGGGCTAAGGTGTGCCTGACCCAAGCCATGGTGTTTTCAATCCCCTCATATGCATGAGAAAGCTGGACAATGTATAAGGAAGACCGAAGAATTGACGCCTTTGAATTATCGTGTTGGTCAAGAATATTGAATATACCATGGACTGCCAGAAGAACGAACAAGTCTGTCTTGGAAGAAGTGCAGCCAGAATTCTCCTTAGAAGCCAGGATGGCAAGACTTTGTCTTACATGGTTTGGACATGTTATCAGGAGGGACCAGTCCCTGGAGAAGAACATCATACTTTGTAAAGTAGAGGGTCAACAAAACAGAGGAAGACCCTCAACAAGATGGATTGACACAATGGCTCCCAAAATGGGCTCAAACGTAATGACTGTAAGGATGGTGCAGGACTGGGCAATGTTTCAATCTGTTGTACATAGGGTTGCTATGTGTCGGAACTGACTGGACTGCACCTAACAACAACAACAACATAATTATTAATAATTATTAATTATGATATTAATAATAGAGTTAGTCCATTCAGATATGTTTTGTGGTACACCTGTCACTTTTCAGTTTTGTTTTCTGTCTGCCAGTAACCTAGATACTTATGTGTATGGAAATAATGTGCAGTTATTGATAGCTACATAAGAGGAGAGGCATTTGCTAGTAACTGCAGATAGCATTTCATTTCAGCAATAGGAAATTTTCCAGAGATTGCTTTATAGGGAAATTGTGAAAACAATATAAACTGACAATTTATAGTATATGCTGGAATGCATTAGTAGCTATATATTGATTCTGACCTTAACCTGAAAATATAAAGGCCACTTCAAAGACTCCTAAATCTCCCAAGAGAAGAACCTAATTTCTCTCCACTCATGCCCTTAAAAGTGGTGAAGGAACATGAAGAATGCGAAGACCAGAGGGCAACTATTAAAATGATCTCTTTGTGTCTGTTGGATCTCTAAATGTAAAGCTAAACTTTCTAGAGTTTTTGCAAAATAAACTGACAGGAATGTGAGTCTTTCATTCATATGTATTATAAATGTATTATAACAATTCTCACTCAGTATCCTGCATTGTATATGGCCATGTGCACGTACGTGAGAAACAGATATTAGCTGAATAGCTGTCGTATTCAGAGTTTTTAGGGCACTAACCCTGAAATGAAACTTTATATAAGATAAATCTATAGCTATGTATAAAACCTTTCATAATCTCTTCTCCACTTTTCCATCTTCATTTAAGAATGTCCCTTCTTTCTTTAAAATATAATATTAAATCTTGATATTGATGAGGAGAAGGTTATATCAACTCAGCCCCTATGCATGATCCAACGTAGAATGTGAGTCATTGGTTCTCAGAGTACTGTGTAAATCCTTGGGCATTCCTAAGACACTTTCAGGAGATGTGTGAGGTCAAAACAATTTTCATAACAATAATGAGATGCCATTTGCCTTTTTTAACATGTTGATATTTGTACTGATGGTGCAACAGCAATGTGGGTAAAAGTGTGCACTCCTTAGCAGGAATAAAAGAAGCAGTACAAATTGTACTTGTAGTCATTGAATTTTTTGCCAACACACAGAGAGAAAGAGAGATTTTAACCAAAAAAATGCCTATTTCATTTAAGAATGTCTTTGATAAAGTAGTGAACATTATTAAATCTTGACCCTTGTGTAAACATCATTTTAATATTTTCTGCAATGAAATGGGAAGCACACATAAAGCATTTCTGTTGCATACTGCTATACAATGATTTTCTCAAGAACTTGGGCAATTGTTTGAGTTGTGAGCTATTATATCTTTTGACCAAAAATGACCTTAAGTCATCTAGAAGAACACACGAGCTATCTAAGCTAGATACCTCCTCATAACAAGTCCACATTCCATTGTATCTGCTCTCACACTCTGACTTGAACTCAGAAACTCCTAGCTGCTACCACCACCGTTCAAGCACCATTTAGAACTTATGGTTTTCTAAGAGGCTCACTGTCTCCTGGATTCTGTGCTGAGAAATCAGATAGTGGACACATATACTCTGGATTCCCTACCAGTGGATTTTCTCTCTTAACTTGCCATTCTTATATCCCCAGAGAGATTAGATTTTTGGACAAATTTTTAGATATTTCATCTAAGCTCTAGAAATGTTTCCATTAGAAAACTCCATTTGTCCTTTTGCTTGTGCCTCTTACAGCTTTGGGGAGAGAAAACTCCTCATGCATCCATCTGCTGTGTTGTCACTGTTAGGTGCCATCAAGTCAGTCTGATTCATAGCAACTATATTTATTACAAAAGGAAACATTGCCCAGTCTTGCACTATCCTCACAATTGCTATTATGTTAGAGCCCACTGTTACAGTCACTGTATCAGTCCATCTCAGTAAGGGTCTCCTTCTTTTTCAAGGACCAAGAATGATGTCCTTCTCCAGAGATGGGCCCCTCCTGATGTCGTGTCCAAAGTAAGTGAGACAAAGTCTTGCCATCTTCACTTCTAAGGAGCATTCTGGCTGCGTACGTTGTGTAAATCTGTACAGGTATGGGTTGCTTAACGGCCATTGGGGCAACCACATACATGTCCGTAGTTCCATAAGGTTATGCAGTAATAGAGTTCAAAAATCCCCATTGGAAAACTGGAGGAAGCAGGTATACTTTGCTAAGTACAGAGAAACCATCTGTCTCTCACTAGCTCTCCTGCATGTGACACCCTCAGCTACCCAGGGGTCCGCGCTGCACCAGTAGCAAGAGGAGGAACAGGAAAGGCAGCTGGGGGAAGAAGCGGAGGTGAGGAGGAAACAGGAACGGGGGTTCCTGGAAGATTTTAAAGCCCATTGTGGGTGTAGGGAAAGCAGGCAGGGAGGAAGGAAGGGAAAGGAGAGGCGGCAGCTGGAGGCTGACAGCTGGTAGGTGAGCGAGTGCTGCATTGGGTGGGCAGGCTGGCGGCTCTCGGAGACCAGGAGGCGACCTCACAAGACTGGTGGCCGCAGAGCCAAAGTTCTCCTGAAGTCCTTTGCTTGGTGGCAGCGGCAGTGTGGGTACCTACCCGACCAACCGCTGGCCATCCTGAACGCCTCTCTTCTGTATATAATACAGTGTTTGCACAACGCCCGAGTCACATAAAGTCCTATTTCACAGAATGCATCATGGAAATTAAGTGACTTATTGATTCAGCCCAGCTCTAGCCTTTGATATTAAAGCCAATTTTCAGACTCTTCTTCAAATATTTCGTCTCTCAAGAATCTGGAAACAAAAATTTTAAAAGTCTCCATTGTGAAACAGTGACTTTTTAAACTTGTTTTAGATCAACGTTTTTGTGAAAGTCAATGACTCAACGGGTGGAGTGCCTTAGGAGACTAGGAATAACTAGTAAATATTGAGAAAAAATATTTATTAATACATAAAAATAAAAGTATAAATTTACATGCAAACTCTTTAAATCTAAAATTAGAAGTAGAATGTTTATAAATACAATGTCATTCCTACAGGATCCATCTATTGATAATTGAAAGTAATTTGGAAATGTAATAAAGAAAAAAATCTGAATGTAATGATGTAGTATAAATTTCCACCAAATTAACAGCTTCTCATTCAAATAAAATAATAAAATATTTTAAAAATGTATACTCTTAGGAGATTTTTTCAAACTTCAGACATTTTATGTTAGAAAGTTTAATGACTATCATAAATTTTGAGTGAAAAATATAAGAAGCCATGTTTTGAGTTTTGCTTTCTTTCCAAAGAAGAAGAATTTCAAGAGTAACAATTGAATACATGTTTAAAATATACATGATTATTTTATATTAGACTAAAATACATAGAAGGGAAATATATGAATAAAAATAATGAGCATGTGAGCTTTCCAGAAAGCAATAAATTGTGATGAATCTTTTTATCATCAAATTTTAATACATTGGTAACTGCTTTATAGCTAGTAAGAGATCACCATTATGAACAGTTATAAAACTTGTCACTTTTAACTGCAGAGAATTCATTTTTACAGAAGCATCCATCAAATTTCTTGGTCTTCATAAAACTTTTCCTTAGCCTTATGAATATTTAAGTTTCCATGAACACTTATATGCCAATTATAGATGTAAATGCTTTAGACAGGGACTATTATGTAAAATGGCACCCCTTTAAAAACAGGTATTTCTCTTTAAGTGATATTGACACAAAATACCAATGGCACAAATTGTTTAAATTTTCAATGTCACTAATATGTCATGTCTCATTTAGACACTGCATATTTATTTGTATCCTTTGAGTATCAGTTCTGTATATTTTCTTAGCAGTATATTACAGAATTATTTCTATATTTGGAAAGCCTATTTTACTGGGTAAAAATTAGTGTAAGAACTTCTACATGCACGTGTGCTAAGACATTCTCTTATATTGCCCACAGCATTAACAGCCAAGAGATAAACCTATTGACTTATCCGCCAATTTTTTAGATTTCCATTAGCTCCCTGTGGCCTGGAGTAGAGTTTCTCAAAGTGAATGTTATCAACAGAATCACCTGGAATACTTGTTAAAAAACTATTGATTCCTGGCCCTTATCCTTAGCCTTAGGATGCCCTGGTGGCACAGTGGTTAAGCTCTTGACTGCTAACTGAAACGTCTACAGTTTGAACCCACCAGCCACTCCACAGGAGAAAGATGTGACAGTCTGCTTCCATAAAGATGTACAGCCTTGGAAACTCTATGGGGCAGATCTACTCTGTCCTACAGAGTCACTATGAGTCGAAATTGACTAAATGGCAATGGTTTGGGACCCTGAGCCTTGCTGATTATGAATCTTTAAGGGAAGAATTACAATCTAAGAATGTGCTTTAAAAAAGACTTGTTTTTCTTTATTTTTCTTACATAGAGCAAGGTTTGAAGACTACTAATCCAGAGAATAAAATCCATACTCCTTGGTTTAGTATACAAATATTTTTACTCAGCCTCTGGCCTAGTTTTTCAACGAGTTAAATTCATACTCCCTATGTGTCAACCACCATACCATATTAGTGGCCCTAGAGTCATTGTTATGACTCAAGGCAACTCCATGTATGCAGAGTACAACTGCTCTATAGGGTTTTCAAGGCTGTGACCTTTCAGAAGCAAATCACTAGGCCTTTCTTCCAAGGCGCCTCTGAGCAAGTGTGAACTGCCAACCTTTCTATTAGCAGTCTATTAGCTTAATAGTTTTCACCACCCAGGGACTACCCAACCCTAAACAAGACATAGCATTTCATAACTCTCAGGGGATTTACCTGTGTGGAATGCTCTTCCCAATTTCAACTCCCATTTGTTTCTTTAATGAGGTTAAGCCACTAAAAGATTCTTAATAGCAAGGCAAAGACAAAAATTATGGTCTTCTAACTTCAGGCTTTAATATATTATAGTAAATAAAAGTAAGTATTAAATAAGTATAAGTATTAAAGTAAAAATTAATTTTAAAAAATTGAAGGCAAATGATGTGCACAGCATTGGGGGGATGTCATGGTTTGAATTATGTCCCCCCAAAAATGTGTGTATCAATTTGGCTGGGCCATGATTCTCAGAACTGTGTGGTTGGCCTGCATTCTGTGACTGTAATTTTCTATTAAAGAGGAGTAGGGTGGGATTGTAATACCACCTTTACCCAGGTCACATCCCTGATCAATGTAAAGGGAGTTTCCCTGGGGGGTGGGCTGCACCACCTTTTATCTCTTAAGAGATAAAAGGAAAGGGAAGCAAGCAGAGAGTGGGGGACCTCATACCATCAAGAAAGCAGTGCCAGGAGCAGAGCACACCCTTTGGACCAGGGTCCCTGCATGGAGAAGCTCCTAGTCCAGGGGAACACCAAAGAGAAGAAGGCCGACAGAGAGAAAAAGCCTTCCCCTGGAGCTGAAGCCCTGAATTTGGACTTTTAGCCTACTTTGACCATGAGGAAATAAACCTCTCTTTGTTAAAACCATCCACTTGTGGTATTTCTATTATAGCAGCACTAGATAACTGAGATAAGGGAATTGAGAGAAATCATCCTTTTGTTGCACCGTCCTGAAAATTTTGCTTCTCTCTTGATTACAAACTGGAAAGCCTTCATTCTTCTTCATTATGAGATGGTTGCTAAACCTCATTTCTGCCCTCACAATAGGGGCAGGCTATATGGAGGCTTCAGATCAGAACTGTTCGGCTAGGATTAACCACTTCTTTTCTCCTTACATTGTTTTAAGTTCAGGAAATTCTGCAGATAAGGGTCACAAACAAATCCCAGGAAAACCACTGCCAGACTACCAGACATGTTCAGGAACCAAAAGACTCATGTCAAGGAATGTAAAGTCACAGGACTTACAACATCTGCGATAGTGGAGCTCATTTCAGAAGCGAAGGGTGGGTCAGTCACTTCCTGTCACTTCCTAGCCCTGCCCCAGGTTGAATAATCAGCAAACAATCGTGAATATGTATAACTTCCTGATTCTGTGGACTGTGATGATCCCATAAAAGCTGATCCCCGCCCAGCTTCAGGGAGCTGCCTTGGCAGCAAGAGTCCCAGAACGCTCCTTTACTTGGCCAACTAAATAAACGCTTTCACCTAGCTTTACAGCCGTGACCACTTCTAGGTTTAGACAGGCTACGCCGAGCAAGGCCAGGACCTGACCTGGTCCTATTCCAGTTCTGGCTATTACAATTATGATTTCATTCTTGAAAATTGATCAATAGGCATTATCTTTGGAATAAATCATCTAATTTTCAAACACATTAGAGACTATTGGTCAGATAAACTCAATTAAATGTTTAAAAGTTAATATTATAAACGGTAAGTTCATGAAATAAAAGATATTTATTAATTACCTAAATAGAAAAATAACTAAAATCTCATTTACTTTTCAGTGGAGTTATTTTCCATATTTACTTTTAAGATGTTTCTTGACATTAAGGGTATGTGACTTTTTTTATAAGAATTTTGGTCTATAATCTTTCACTGTTAATTAGTATGTTCATTTCAAGGAATATTTTACAAACATTTTCTGCACATATTTCAAGGTAAGAAATTTTATATGACAGTAGGTGATTGCATGCATAGCCAGGATTAAAATCTGCAAAGAAAATCCCATGAATCCAAACTAGCTCCCTCGCTGGAATGTCCCAAAGTGTGAAATTTCACAATAAGAATCTGTCAGTCCCCTAAGGAAGTGTTTGAAAATATACTTGACATGTGAGAATAAAAACATTATTAATATTAATTTTTACAGCAAAATATGGACCAAAGAGTTGCAAGGGAGCCTCAGGGACATAGTGAGGAATCGGTAAGCTGGCAAATAATGAAAGGGATTGTGGGATGAAAAACAATAACACTTCAAGAGGTTCCACCTGGAGAGACAAGAAATACCAAGAAAGGAAAATCAAAATATTCCCTAACATTAGCCTGGATTGTGAAGGAAGCTGTGATTGTATTCATTTATCCATCCATTTCATATTTATGAAAGTGCAGTATTTGCAAGGCACTCTAAATTTGGAGAGGTGAGCAAAAACAGACACAGATGTTTCTCATCTCATAAAAGTTAAGCCTTGGAGGGAGGAGACAGAGTGACAGTCTTTAATAAAATGATCATACAGATAAATGCAAAATTGCGTTTACTCCAAATGCCTCAAGAGAGTGAAAGATGGGGATTTGAGGACTCCAAAGAGGGAGAATGTTTCAGGAAAGCATTCTTTAGTCAGGAAAATTAGCCATGAAGGATTTACAAGAGTTACTAAGTCAAGAACAGAGGGAAGAAGCGTCCTGGCAGAGGAAGATTCCTGTAACAATAGGGGACTTGAGAGTGGACATGGTCAGTAAGAGCCTCTGAAAGAAAACAGAGAAGTTGGAGCTGAAAGAGTGAGTGGGAGCAAAATAAATCTAGAGAGTTAAATGGATACTGTCAATGTGAGTCCTTGTCCACCGTGTTATGTAGCCTATTTTTATATTCTGAGCAATGGAAAGAGATTGTTGATTTTTATGCAGATGCATAATACTTCCAGATATGCATTTTGAAATAATCTGTCTGGTTTCAATGAGAAAAACTTTTTGAATTTGATCCAGAGTGTTTGTGACAATCTATTTAGGGAAATATGGAAGTGGTTCTCATTAGAAATGACTCAGTTATGACCTGGTATAGTGGATAAGGAGTCCTTGTGTGGTGCAAACGGTTAACAACACACTCAGCTGTTAACCGAAAGACTGGAGTTTCAAGTCCACCCAGAGGCACCGCAGATGAAAAGCTTGGAGATCTACTTCCAAAAGGTCACAGTCATTGAAAATCCTATGGAGCACAGTTCTATTCTGAAACACAAGGGGTCTCCATGAGTCAGAGTCCACCGGACTCTTTTTTTAAATATGGATAATAGTAAAGAACATTGAACAGAGAAAAGCCATAAAATCAAAGGACTCAATGATTCCTGAAATGAAACAAGAACAATTCAATATGCTCAATAGGTTAGTTTCCTAGGGCTACTTTAACAAAATACAACAAAGAGGATAGCTTTAAAGAACAGAAATTTATCATCTCAGTATTGTGGAGACAAGGAGTCTGCTTTCAGGGTGACTACAGGCCATGCTCTCTTTGCTCCAGGGGAAGATCCTTCCTTGTCTCTTTCAGCTTTTGGTAACCCTGGAGATTTTTTGAAGTTTCTTGACTTTTAGATGCATCTTGACATAGTATCTCCTCTTGTGGAACTTTGTCTCCCTGTCCTCCTCTTTCATAAAACACCTTTCAGAAGGGATTATCCACCTGACTTCAGTATGATGTTGTTAACTGATAACATCTTTAAAGAAAGAACCTATTTCCAAACAAGATCACATTCACAGGTTATAGGGTTTATAACTTCAACATATCTTTTTGGGGGGGACACAATTCAATTCATAGCACTGAATAAGTATCTGTTCAGAGTGTCCATTTTTACCAGAAAATTGAAAGTATTACCTTAACAATTCATATAAAAGCTATGTTTCTTCTCATAGTATATTAGGCATTTAAGAAAAAGTTATTTCCTGAAATGAAATAACCACATTGATTTTCCTTCTGGGTATCTTAAGCCTGTTCAGTGGCTAAACCATTCTAAAGTAACTTGATTGTCAAAGTATCTCAAACTATCTGGAAAAAAGACACATAGAACTAACAGTACTGCCAAGTTAGGGCTATTTACTTCCTGAAAATTCTTTAACTATTTATTAAAAAAGAGTTTTGACCACATTTTTTGATATGTCACTTTCCCCAAGTGATTTTAACATTCAGCCAAGGCTGTGAATAACTGCTTTATAAAGAACATTCGTATTTAATAAAAATCATATTCTACAAAAATATATGTCTATGAATATTATAGAGGGTTAAAAACAGAGTCTGGTAGAATAGTATATAACAAAGTAATTAAGAAAAACCATGAATTCCAAGAGGACATATATCTTTGTTTCTTTACAAAGCCAAAGTTATTGGGGTGATATGCTCTTTAAAATTGATATGGATGTAGAAGGGGGTAATGAAAGACACATGGATTTAAAAATTATTTGAGTTTTAATACATAAATGGAAATAGAAAAATTTCAAAAATAGAGGCATTTATATATATCACTATCTATGTCTAGGAGCCCTGGTGGCGCAGTGGTTAAGAGCTTGGCTGCTAACCAAATGTCGGCAGTTTGAATCCAACAGCCGCTCCTTGGAAACCCTATTCGGCAGTTCTACTGTGTCCAGTAGGGTCTCTATGAGTCGGAATCTGTATGCTGTAGGGTCGCTATGAGTCAGAATCGACTCCACAGTGATAGGTTTATATTTATATTTCTACCTTTATCTCTCTATGTAATGTAGTTCAACCTTTCTTTCTCTTTTTGAATTGTATAAGAAAGAGAAACATAAAACAGATCTAGGAAGCAACTTCTTTCATTACTATAGGTCTAGTCCTGGAAAACATGTATACAGATGTGTACTTTGTGGCAAAATCTGATGCTTTCCTCCTATTTGGAAATATTTTAGTCAGAACATCTGGGCAAGGGAAAGATTTTCATAGTGAATACTTTGTATTTTTGTTAGTTTATATTTGGATCACAAATTTTATTTCCTTTAAAATATATTCTTAAATGAAAAAGATATCCATCAGTAATGAATAAGCAAACATAAAATTTGTAAATGATGTACTATAAGAGAAGAAAGAAGCAAGATTCTCAGAGTAGTATAGATATTTTTAGATTATTGTTAGTGAAGATGTCATTTCGAACAGTATAATTAACTTTAAAGTTAAATTTAACTTAAATATTCAGAAAATTTGCTATTTTCTTTTGCAGGAATACTCTAAATTGAGGCTCCTGGCTGGAACTGAATATCTAACCCCGCTTTGAGTTGAACTCCATATTGTTAACTAGACTCCTTGGTGAATCAGACTTTAGCTTGACCAAAGCCTCTGCCTCTGCATTCCTGAGAAGGTAGCCTGAGACTTCCCTAAACTTCAACTGCTCTCAGCAAATAAGGGTGGAGGTGAGAATGTGGCTGTTCCTGGAAGGGTTTGTTGATTATGATTTTGTAGTCTCTCGCTGCTCCTCCCTAGTTTGTTGATGTTAAGAGAAGATTATGGTGTTCATGGTCTCTTGTTACTCTGCTGCATTGTACTATTTAGTCATGCATTTACCCTCCCCATTTTACCATGTAAAAGACTCACCTCTCCCTCAGAAGGCAGGGAGCAATTGGTAGATTCCTCTCTGCCCTGTGTTGCCCCAATTTGTAAATTGTATTACCCTCATTAAGTCTCTTTGCTTTTACTTTAACAGAAATGAGCATTCTTACTTCAAGACACTACCTTCAAAACAATAAGAAAATATTTTCTCAAGCAAACCATACGCAGTGAGCAGGTTTCAAAGTACTTTCAGACTTTAACTGAAATTTCATTTTAGTAAGAGACAGTCACTATCCATGTCTTTTATTTATCCCCCACGTAAAAAAAAAAAAACCTGTGACCTAAAATTACTATTTGATCTAAATATAATATATATCTGAAAATTAAATTCTGATTTACCTTTAATTTAATTAATATCAGTCTTGCCAAATTGTCCAGTTTTCAGTCTTTGCCAAATATAGGCAAAATAAAAACTCACATAAATTCCTGGACACTAAATTTTCTGATGTGATAAATACTAACATAACACTAACTCTTAATAAACACTAGTATGGCGTGATAAGGAAAAAGTCTTTCCCTAATTTTAATTGCTTTCCACTCCGTTCCACTTTGTTTATACATGAAGGATATCAAAACACTATTAAGGAATGTCTTTTCCTCCAGTAATTTTTCTTCAGGCATTTATTATAATAACATTGGCCAGGCTAAGAGAACAACCCTTTATTTTGTGTTTGTGAGTGTGTTTTTCAAGTGCATTTTTTAAAATTGAAGATTCCAATATCCATTATAAAGTGATAAAAGAAAACAACGTAACCATAATCAGGAATAACTACAGTGATGCATATGCAATTATAGAGGAATTAAAGAAACAAGGGAGTGTTCGCTATTCTCTTTTTTAGTTTTACTGATTTTTAAATATTACAGCTCCATAGTGGCAATGTCCCTTTAAATGTGTTGAAAATGCTGTCCTCCACAACACCTGAAGGAAACAGCAGTGTAGATTTGATAACATTTTCAGACCCGTGGTATCAAGAAACTCTTACATTATAGATACTGTCAGAATTATTCCTTAATTAAATTTGTTTTCTAACTTTTTACTATGGAGCTATGCTCAGAAAAAGCCTTGTTACGGATTGAATTGTCTCTCTCAAAAAAAGTTGTGATGAAGTCCTAACTCTTGGTATCTGTACATACATCCTTGTTTGGAAACAGGATCTTTGAAAATGTTACCAGCTAGGTTAACATGAGGTCATAGGGTGGGTCCCAACCCTTTAAGATTGGTGTTAATGTAAAGAGGAGTAGATACACAGAGACAGGAAGACAGAGGAAGAATACCATGTGATGCTGCAGCCGCATGCCAAGAAATGTCTGGAGCAGTGGCATACAAGGGGGATTCAGGGGTGTGGACCACACCAGGTGACAGTCAGAGGGGGTAACACCAAAAATGACTATCTATAAAATTTTTGTGCAGTGTTTCTGCAGAAATTTATTATTATTTTTAGACAAAAATAGTCCCTGTAGTTAGTTATAACAACAAAAAAATTTTTCATTGGCCCAGCTTACATGTGTCAGTTTACCTACAAGGCTAAAACTCTGTGCTAATTTCAATCCCCAGCACCTCCGTGTATCATTTGGAAACCCTTAGTGGTTAAGAGTTCGGCTGCTAACCAAAAGGTTGGCAGTTTGAATCCACCAAGCACTCCTTGGAAACCCTATGGGGCAGTTCTATTCTGTCCTATAGGGTCGCTATGAGTTGGAATCGACTTGATAGCAATGAGGTTTTTCTTTTTCAATGCACTCCAGTCAGAGCTGTCGTTATTACCCAATTACAATGATGCATTAAATCACGTGGTTTTGTCTGCACTCCTTACGAGCATACACTGTTGTTTTCCTTGCTGCTGATGTATTCATAGTCGCTGATCTTGTCCAATTTTCTGGTGAGTGAGCTACAGTATTGTGGTAATTTGCATGGGAGGGGGGTAAGAACATGAGTTACTGCACTGGGTGACTCCAATTCTAGTGGCACTACTGGTCCGGAGCTGCTAGAAGCTAGAAGAGAAGCATGGAAACTATTGTCCCTCTAAACTCCAGGAGGAATCAATATAGCCAACACCTGATCTCACACTCTCAGCCTTCAGGACTATGAGACAATACATTTGTGTTCTCTAAAACCAGCTGCTTTATGGTATTTTGTTGTGGTAGCCCTCATAATCCAATACAAGCATCCTTAGGGTTTCCTCAGAGGGATCCTAAAGAAACAAGGTTTAAGAAATGCAACTAACCCAAAGAGGTTCGGAAAACATCAAGTGTTTGAAGTACAAAAAATAAAAAAAGACATGAAGCCCAATTTTATCACTGCTCTATCAAGAATATCAAATATTTTCCTTTTCAAAACATTATTGAATTCAGTATTTATTAGACGTATTCTAAACTTCTTTTATTGGAAACTTCAGATTACAAATCAGCCATTTTCTCAAAATCAGCCAGAGAATCTCAGAGACACTGTGCTTCAACAGCAAGTTCTTTGACTGATAAGTAAAATTGTCTGTGGTTATAAATATACTCAAGGTACATTCATATTGATTTTGGATTTAGTACTAAAGATTTAAAGGTAGAATTGAAACATTTTAAGAATTTGATTGTATTATTAAATAGCATAGGCATTGTTCATTTATTGCATAAAATGTACCCTATAAGATCTGAGGAAATAGGGAAGGAGAGAAGTTACTGGGTCCTTCTTGGAGTATTGACGTACTCTAATTCTAATCACTAAAAACAAAAACAGAAACACAAAAATAATACTACTCCAGGGATGATAAAATTTCTAATGTTAATTCTAAGCAAAAAATTAAGTGACAAAGAGAGCACAAAGATCTTTTTTTATGCTAAAAATCAGCTAGCCTCTTGGCCTTGGCCTTGACTTAGGTTTAAATGTCCCACACGTTTTCAGCCTTACCATAGACCAACAGTCCCCTGAAGGCAATGTAAAGAAAGATCAAACAATGAGCAATTTCTTCCCTAGGGTATTATCTTCCTCAATATATCTCCTCTGAGAGCACTTGAGCCTTTAGAAAATTAGTGGTCCTAAAATATTTTGAATGTCTAAGTTAAAAAAAAAAAAAAAAAGACAAAAGTCAAAGAGCTCATTGGTTTCTACTTTACAAAGGAAAAAGAATTCAGTGAAAATGAAGTCCCTGAGAAAGCAAAGGCTAGGTGATAAGTATACGCACTTTAGCAATAGTTGATTCATACTTGATTTGCAATGTAAGCATATTTTACATTACAACAAGTTTAGGACTGAAGAAAGTATAAGCCAAATAAACCTATAAAGGAAATACGCATTACCATGAGCTGTTGTTAGGTACCCTCGAGTCAGCTCTGACTCACAGCGACCTTGTGTGTAATACAAGGAAACACTGGCCTGGTTGTGTGCCATCCCCACAATCATTATTATGCTTAAGTCCATCGTTGCAGCCACTGCGTCAGTCCATCTCCTTGAGGGTCTCCCTCTTTTTTTGCTAACACTGTAATTTACCAAGCATGATGTCCTTTTCAGGGACTGGTTCCTCCCTGATAACATGTCCAAAGTACTTGAGACAAAGTCTCACCATCCTTGCTTCCAAGGAGCACTCTGGCTGTACTTCTTAAGAAATATTTGTTCGTTCTTCTGGCAGTCCACAGTATATTCCATATTCTTTGCCAACACCGTAATACAAAGGCGTCAATTCTTCAGTCTTCCTTATTCATTGTTCAGCTCTCGCATGCATATGAGGCAATTGAAAATATCATGGCTTGGGTCAGACCCAACTTAGTCGTCAAAGTGACATCTTTGCTTTTTAAAACTTTAAAGTGGTGTTTTGCAGCAGATTTGCCCAATACAATACGCTGTTTGATTTCTTGACTGCTGCTTCGTTGGACATTGATTGCGGATCCAAGCAAAATGAAGTTCTTGACAACTTCAATATTTTCTCCTTTTATCATGATGTTATTTATTGGTCCAGTTGTGAGGATCTTTGTTTCCTTTATGTCGAGGTATAATCCATACTGAAGGCTGTGGTCTTTGATCTTCACCAGTAAGTGCTTCAAGTCCTCTTCACTTTCAGCAAGCAAGGTTGTGTCATCTGCATTTCACAGATTGTTAATGAGTCTTCCTCCAATCTTGATGCCATGTTCTTCATATAATCCAGGTTCTTGGATTATTTGCTGAGCATGCAGATTGAATAAGTAAAGATACAACACTGGCCTTGTTCTGACTGATGATATTGAGCTTCTCCAACATCTCTTTACACAAATGTGTTTGATTTGATTCCTGTGTATTCCATCTTGGGAGGTCCACGTGTATAGTCACCATTTATGTTGTTGAAAAACAGTATTTGCAATGAAGAAGTCATTGGTCTTGCAAAACTCTATAATGCCATCTCTAGTGTCCTTTCTATCACCAAGGCCATATTTTCCAACTTCCAATCCTTCTTTGTTTCATGGTTTCTCATTCCAATCACCAGTACTTATCAATGCATCTTGATTGCATGTTTGATCAATTTCAGACTGCAGAAGTAGGTAAAAATCTTCAATTTCTTCATCTTTGGCCTTAGTGATTGGTATGTAAATTTAAATAATAGTGCTATTAACTGGTCTTCCTTGTAGGCATATGGATATTATCCTGTCACTGACAGTGTTGCATTTGAGGATATATCTTGAAATGTTCTTTTTGACAATGAGTGCGAAGCCATTCCTCTTTAATATGTCATCCCCATCATAGGAGACCATATGATTGTTTGATTCAAAATGGACAATACCAGTCCATTTCAGCTCACTAATGCCTAACATATAGATCTTCATGTTTTCCTTTTCATTTTTTATTACTTTCAATGAACTGTAGGAGTAACCATATAGTCCATTCCAAACAATTACTAAAGGTAACTAGTAATGGGATAACTAACACTTGCATCAATTTAAAACCAAGTCCAACTCAACATCATTCTGAACTTACTTTAATAAACTGAGAATATGAGAATTGTTACTGAAAGCATGGTGAGACTTCAGTGTGGTAGAATTTTGAATTAGGGATCTTGGTTGTGGTAGACTCTGTGATATGCTGTGCAGATCACCCCTTAGGGATGTACTTGCTGTCCCAGCTGCTAGAAGTGTCAGCTTCTTCAGGGATTGCTTCAGAGGCAAGAGCTACCTTGTCCACGACCATCTGGTTCCCAGGACAGCTCACATCCAAAATCTGATCAGTTCAGATATTTAATACCCTGGTCATGTTGGTCCAATGGCAAACAACTTTGAAAGGCCATTCTTGCTATAGAGAACGCTGTGTGATTGGCAACTTTGTCATTGGGCCTTCAATGCAAGATTTCGTCCTCTGCCCAGTTGTGCTTCCTTCCCATCTTGATTATAGATGTTGTTCACAAAGACATTCTAGTAGACATCCTACATGCTGAACTTCACCTCAGAATCTGCTTTCCAGAGAATGGGACCTACAACAATTGGTACCAGGGTTTGTACTCAGATAGGTTCTGGAACTGAAAATCTGACAGCTGGCTGGCAATGAGGACCCATCACTGGTGGTAGGCAGACAATAAACAGTTCCTGATATAAATATCAGATCAATTGTTAAATTTTACCAGGGATGATTTGGGATGATGTTATGGGTTGAACTGTGTTCCCCCAAAAAGTGTTGTAAATCCTAACCTTTATGCCTTCTGTTATAATCCCATTTGGGAATGGGTTTTCTTTGTTATGTTAATGCGGTAGGATTAACGTAGGGTATAACCCAAAATAAAACCAAACCGATTGCTGTACAGTCAATTCCAACTCATAGCAAGCCTATAGGACAGAGTAGAACTGCCCCATATGGTTTCCAAGGAGCGTCTAGTAGATATGAACTGCTGACCTTTGGTTAGCATTCAAGCTCTTAACAACTGCCACCAGGGCTCTAGCATAGAGTGTATCTTGAGTCAATCTCTTTTAAGATATACAAGATACTAAATAAGCAAGGGAAAGAAGCAGAAACAGGGAAGAGAGACTCCAAGCCATATGAAGATTGCCCAGGAGGAGAAGCTCAGAAGAAAACAAGGACTTTCCTCCAGAGCCAACGGAGTGAGAGAAAGCCTTCTCCTAGAGCCAACACCCTGAGTTTGTACTTCTAGCCTCCTAAACTGTGAGAAAATAAATTTCAGTTTGTTGAAGCCACCCATTTGTGGTGCTTTGTCACAGCAGCACTAGATAACTGCTGCTAATCAAAAGAATGAAATTGGAACAGGATCTTGGAAAAGAGATTGAGAATAAATATATATATTGGTAAATTATACACTTTGTTTTAGACAGTTAATAACGTTACAAACCCTGGTGGCTTGGTGGTTAAGAGCAATGGCTGCTAACCAAAAGGTCAGCAGTTCAAAGCCACGAAGCTCTCCTTGGAAACCCTATGGGGGGGTGTCTACGCTGTCCTACAGGTTCACTATAAGTCAGAATCGACTCGATGACAACGGGCTTGGTTTTTTTTTTTTTTGCTCTTGTATAGAATGAGTGACCAAATGTGACTGTGTAACATAGAGAAGAGGATGGATATTAGGTTTGGGGAATATACTTACATTTATAAGGTGAGCAGAGTAGAAAGAGCCAAAAATTCATCACCAAAGATGTAGAAAAAGAAACACAATTATTTTTTCTAGAGAAGAAAGTACCAAGGATGAGTTGAACAGCAGGAATAAGTATGACAAAGACTGGTGAAGGTGAATACAAAGAAAAAAACCACTGGATCTACCAACATGGCAGTCAATAGTTAACCCCTTAAAGCATAATCAATGAAGTAGTAAGAGAAAAAGCCACATTCCAGGGATTCAAAAGTGCCTTGTGGAAGAACAAGAAATAGAGTCAAACAGTGTACACTCATTTGAAAAGTTTATTCCCAAAATTAGGTAGTGGAACAATGTTAGCTCAGGGATGTAGCAAGGATTATGGTACTATACAGGAAGGACAAGAGAATGGTTACTGGCAAAGAAGTGGTCACTGTAGAATGAGAATTGAAAATGTGATTTAAAATTGCAAAAGTTAGCTTATGTGGCATATACAGCAAAACCTGCAGAAGCTGGAACCTGTGTAAGGCAGAAGCCTCTCAGAGAAGGGAAACTGTATTTTCCACTAATAGAGATCTATCAAAAAGTGGTAAGACTGCACCTTGTCAAAGGTGGAAAACTTGTGAGACATGGAAAAAACATGGCAGTCCCATCAAGTTCCAGCTCTCACAGGTTTCACTGTATACTTCATGAAATATGATTTGGCCAAATTAACTGAATCAGGTAGCAATCACTAATATAACAACTAGCATTAGACTTTATAAATGCTTTAAAAGTCTTTAGATGGTTACTTCACTTAGACAAGCTGACAACATGGGTTTAATTTGCTTAAAAATCAAGATTGCAATGCAAACTATCGTCAATGAAGTGCATTTGGTGATAGTGTAACTGTTAGCTGCCTTCAAGTTGATTCGTAGTCATGGTGACCCTCTGTGATAAGAACCATAGAATGCTGGTGGTCTTCATAGCATGAGGATTCCTTCATATATAAGACCTTTTGCACAAAGAGCAGTAATGAGCTCTACTTGCATCAAAAGTCTTGGCATTCTCTTTGGCCATGCAGCATCTGAATCTCCCTACTGTGTTTGCAGAATCCCTCCACTGGTGAAGCAGACCTAGTCTTCTGTTTACAAGCCAGATATACCAGATCTTTACTTTCCCAGTTCCTCAGGTTAAAGTGTGAACACATGACCAAGGTTTGACATTGAACCAGAAGCTAGTGACTGGAAGAAGACTGAACACAGAAAATACTTTCTCGCAGGTTGCTGCAGCAACTTTGTGTAGATCCAGAGGCTAATCACAATTGCCTTACCCTCTCTCATCCATGTCTGTGGAGCTTACAGGAATCATCTGCCATTTTCAGTCACAGGCTGAGGCAGTTGTGTCTTGTGTTGACGAGATGTGCGGCATGATTTGGGGCATTTTTTCTGGCTGTGTGATTCTAAACTTGGTTTTGTGGAACTTTTGGTATCCTATGAGTTATACAATATCTTTCCAGTTAATTCTCTTTTTGCTTAAATAATCTGGAATCCTTTCTCATTTTTTGCAACTAAGAACCCTTGTAATCAACTCTATACGAGTTATCCATTGTGGACCCAATATTTTATACTATTTTTGCCTTATTTTGCATTATTCACTTATAAAGTATATGCACACCATCTAGATTCCTATCTAAACTGAACCACACCATTGATTTTGCTTATTTTATGTGACTTCCTTTCCACTCATCAGTTTTTATTCCATAAGACTCCTTAGTTGGGGGGAGAAGCAGCTATAATTACACGGTGTCTTTTCTTTCACCCTTACAGTATCCTCTCCACAGGCATGGTTTGCTACTGTAATAATTCTCATCCCATCTTGGTTAGTCATCATTATTGACTCAAAGCAGTGCTGTGCTGTGTAATGTATCTCTGCCGCAAAAATCATTCTTCTTCTTTAAACCCTCTTCACTCTCAGCTGCCTGCTGCACTTCACTCTCTGCCAAGCTGCAGACGCTGCATATTCTCTGATTGTATTTGTGACATGTTCATGAAAGCTTCTTGGGTATAAAATCCAAGCTAATTCCAAACTAATGAATCAAATCAATAAATAAGTCAATAAATCTCTTTTGCCTTACAAACATCAGTCTTTAGCAGAATGAATCACTAGTCCTTGTTCCTACGTTTTGGATCTTTGAAACGATTTCATCTACTGTTAGAGGCTCTTTTGGTCTCATGTTAATGCTTACATTAGAGAACGCACTTGACCTTATACAAGGTCCAAAGACATTTGGCCCTAGGAGTCAGTTTCAGCGAACTCTGTTTTTTTGTTTTTTTCTAAAAGAGACTTCCATCAGACTTAGAAAATGTTGAATAAATTAGTTCAGCATACACAAAAACTAATTCAAAATGGACCAAAGACCTAAATATAAAACCCAAAACTATAAAAACCATAGAAGAAAAATAGCATCAATGCCAGGATCCCTAATATATGGCATAAATAGGTTATAAACCATAATTAACAATACACAAACCATCGCACCCTGACATCACTGGTACATATCAAAAAAACAGAAAATAAAAAATGTTGGAGAGGTTGTGGGGATATTGGAACTCTTATGCACTGCTGGTGGGAATGCAAAAAGGTACAGCAAGTTTGGAAAATAATATGGCACTTCTTTAAGAAGCTAGAAATAGAAATACCATATGATTCATCAATTCCACTCCTAGGAATATGTCCTAGAGAAATAAGAGCTGTCACACGAATAGACATATGCACTCACATGTTCATTGAAGCATTATTCACAATAGCAAAAAGATGGAAACAACCTAAGTGCCCATCAGCAGATGAATGGATAAACAATCTATGATATACATACACACAATGGAATACTACCCAACAATATAGAACAATGATGAATCTGCCAAACATCTCACAACATGGATGAATCTGGAGGGCATTATGCTGAGTTGAAATGAGTCAATTACAAAAGGACAAATACTGTATGCGAGCACTATTATAAAAGCACATGAAAATGTTTCCACACAGATAGAAACAATCTTTGATTGTTATGAGGGAACTGAGTAGTGGGGAGGGAAAAACACTAACTAGATAGTAGATTAGTGGTAACTTTGGTGAAGGGTAAAACAGTACACAATACCGGGGAAGTCAGCACAACTTAATCAGGGCAAAGTCATGGAAGCTTCACAGGTCCAAACTCCCTGAGGGACTGAGCTACTAGGCTTAGGGATAGAGACTATGGTCTCCGGGGGAATCTAGCTCAACTGGCATAACATAGACTACAAAGAAAATGTCCTGGGGTCTTAAAATCTGCCAGCTACATCTAAGATACATCTACTGGTCCCATCCTGGCTAGAACGAAGGAGAATGAAAAAAACCAAAGATATAAGGGAAAGATTAATCCAAAGGACTAATGGACCACAACTACCACAACCTCCACCAAACTGAGTCCCAAACAACTAGGTGGTGCCCAGTTACCACTACCAACTGCTCTGTCAGGGATCACAATAAGGAGAAAAATGTGGAACAAAATTCAAATTCACTAAAAAAAAAAAAAAGTTTTGCTGGTCTGACAGAGACTGAAGAAACCCCACGAGTATGGCCCTGGACACCCTTTTAACTCAGCACTGAAGTCGCTCCTGAGGTTCATCCTTCAGCCAAAGATAAGACAGGTGTATAGGGCCAACAATAACAGATGTGAGGAACATGCTTAATTGTTCAATCATGTATACAAGACTAA
Source organism: Dugong dugon (assembly GCA_030035585.1). NCBI lineage: Eukaryota > Metazoa > Chordata > Mammalia > Sirenia > Dugongidae > Dugong > Dugong dugon. Next base: position 26,639,940 of record CM057473.1, on the reverse strand, counting down.
ACGGTCACACCAGCCCAAAAGCAAGATGAGAAGGCAAGAAGGGACAGGAAAACTGGACAAATGGAAATAGGGAACCCAGAGAGGAAAAGAGGAGAGTATTGACACATAGCAGGGTTGGCAACCAATGTCATAAAATAATTTATATATTAACTATTTAATGAGAAACTAATTTACTCTGTAAAGTTTGGCCTAAAGCACAATTTAAAAAATAAAATTAGTTTAACCAAGCTCTCTGTCTTTCACCACAGTGTAATTATGCACCACAAATTAGCAAGTAAACATAATTAAGCCTGAGCCTACCTTACTTATTGTAAGCCAGTGCATACAGTGCTTTCTGGTTAATCTACCCCTCAAGAATTCATTTTAATTATGTTATACCTACAGTATACAATATATATATATACCTCAATAATTCATTTTAAATATTTTATACCTAAAGTTTATGATTTATCTTCTTTTTTAGAATCTTAAATGAATACAGCAGGCAGGAATTTATTATGAAGTTGTTCATCATATATATTAACCAAAGAGCATAATGATTCAATTATTTAATGTTTCCAAAAGATTCTAGTGGGACTGTGTGCCTTTATTCTCACCTCTAACCCCTACTACCACTTCCCCAACACGTACACTCCTGTTCTCTACCATCTCTGCCCTACTCTGTGCCTCAAAAGGCTGATTTCTACAAATTGCATCACCCAGCCTCTCTTGCCCCCTGGTTTTCAATTGGATTTGACCAATGGAAGCTCTGATAGAAGATCTGAAAGTTGGAGGACAGAGTTCAGTGTACTTTACCCCCATTCCCTCCCTGTTTCTTCTAGCAATACCTGCATCACTCTAAATTGGACTAAAATTCCTGTCAGGCTACTCCAATTCTGAGGCATAGCTCTGTCAATACAGCATTCTCTCCTTGCCCCTTCAAGCCTGGGAGGCTCCCTGCTGCTGCCAGTCCCTGTATGCCCCTTGTTACATATCTATAAGTAGTCTATTATTAATGTCTCAAAATCCCAGCTAAGTGAGCCTTCTGTTTCCTGCCAGGACTTTAATTAATGTAGACTGTGCTCAAGTCAAGAACCAGAAACAAGGATTAAAAAGAATTAGCTAATGGTTTAAAATTTGGTCATGCTCTCAAGGTCTCAATGACCATTAATTCAGCTCCTAAAAATTCCTGACTAGCTGAATAATTCACCTCTTCTACCACAGCTGTATGTAATCCTCTAATTATTTCTGAGAATCCCTTCCCTCAGTCTTCTGGTCCTAATTTTTGTGTCTATGGTACTCACTTCCTAGTCTGTGTCTTGCTGTCTGATTTCCTAGATGTCTATGACTGGCAAAGCACATTCTAAATTTTTTTTTTTTTTTTTTGCTTCTAAGATATACTGATTGGTTCCAACTTTGTAGAGTCTAATTTCTCTAGCAGGCAGCATTTTATATCTCTTCTACCCAAACCTAAAGACACTATCCACCAAGCTCTGAGTTTTTCCTGTTATATAACACTATTCTTTCTCAGCTGGGTCATAAGCATTTTAGTTGCTAAAGCCTATCTACCTTAATGATCACTGTAAGTCTCAACCCTCAAAAATTCAATACTCCTTTGCAATATAACCAAAGACACCTCAACAGACAGTTTCACTGGGAGAGATTTCTCATAGCTTGAAATAATAATGATTTTTTTTAAAAAAGGAATAAACTAGAGTAGTATTCCTATTCCAAAAAATAATTTGCTCATATAAATAGGAGACATACAGTTTTTAAATCACCCAGTCAAGAAACTAAGACCTGGAGAGACAAATCAGTTTGCTATTCAGTTATGCAGTGAGAAAGTTGAAACCACATTCCATGTCTCCTAATTTCCTATTCTACCAAACTGTTCTGTGAAAAAATATGTCTTTTAACTGAAAGTTAAAATAGTTATACAGCTAATGTATATTACTGTGAAGTTAAAAAATGTTTAAGACTTAGAAATATATTTTCTCAATTAAATTTGTCCAAATTTTTCTGTTTGAATATTTTATAATTTAATATGAAAAAAGTTCACATAATTTCTTAAGTAGGTAGTATTACCTTATATAGAATACCTACATCTGTAAGCCTGGTATGTGGATAAATACTTGTAAGTTTTTTATAGAGAAAAATGATGTATATTTAACAGAATACAATAAAGAATAAAAGTTTGTTCAAACTTAAAATTTTACTTTTGTGGCACATTCTTACATATATGACTAACTGACAAAAATTTCAGTGAGAAAGTAATGATTCCCCTGTATATATTTCCAACATAATTACCAAATGTTATGCATTAAAGAGCCAACATACTTACTCCCACTATACTTACTGAGTATTCTATATTGTATGTTTTAATTTTATAATGTTAAAATATGTTTACCCAATTCTTAAAGAGATATATTTATTAAGTATAGCTGTTAATATGGCTATTTATTTAACAGCCTTATTGTTTTATGCATTATATTTTGAACAAGAGATTTAAAATAACAATAAATGAACTGGTGCAAATTAAAAATTTTTTTTTCCATTAATTGAGGGAGAAAAGTTATTGTAAGTTCCAGAAGTTATAAGAAAAAGGACACCCACATTCTATTTTCTGATCTTAGACCAAGAATTGTTAAAATCTTTGGGTAGTTCTGCTGGAGCAAAAATATTTTTTATTCTGGTGCTGTTGCTGTGGGTTTACAAAGTATTCATGATGTTCACAGATACAGTGGACTGACATTGTGTTCAGGGACTGGGCATAAACCTTTGTGCATAGCTAGCAATAAAGGGGAATGATTTTGTAACAGTTTTTATTTTTGTTCCTCTCTCTTTCTAATATCTTAGCTTTTTTTTTACATTTAAGATACTCTGAATAAATCATGTTTTAATTAGTTTTATATTTTTCCTTCTTTTGATAACTTATTCTACAGCTATATGCAGGAAAGCTCATAAAGAAATCCAATAGTTTTTAAAAAATTGTGATTTGTAAAGTGATGCAAAAGTATCAAACACTATATCATGGAAATGTTTCCTTGGAATGACACTCAGAGTCTGGGACTCATGCCAGGAAGTAAAAGCATTTTGGCTATGTCCTTTCATGATCAAAAGATCAAATTTTTTTCATAATCTATCATGCAAAAGTTATTTGCTTGATTTATAGTCTGTTTCCTACATTCTCAGAGGACGTAAATAGATGATATAAAGGCAAAAATATATTAAGGGTTTTACAGATTGAATTGTGTCCTCCAAAAAATATGTATAGTAAATGCTAACCTCTATGCCTGTGGTTGGACCATCACAGCCCTGGTAGCCCAGTGGTTAAGCTCTAGGCTAATAACTGAAGGATCAGCAGTTTGAACCCACCAGCCACTTTGTGGGAAAAAGATGTGGCAAAATGCTTCCATAAAGATTACATACTAGGAAACCCCATGAGACAGTTCTACTCTGTCGTATAGGGTCACTATGAGTAGGAATCACCTAGGTTTATGCCTGTGTTTATAATCCCATTTGGGAATGGGTTATCTTTGTTATGTTAATGAGGCAGGATTAGTGTAGGGTGTATTTTTAGTCAAGCTTTTTTTTATTGTACTTTAGATGAAGGTTTACAGAACAAATAGTTTCTCATTAAACAGTCAGTACACTTATTGTTTTATGACATTGGTTAACAACCCCACGACATGTCACCACTCTCCCTTCTTGACCTTGGAGGACATTTTTTGGGGGAGTGGGGGGTGAAAATATACATAGCCAAAGATACACCATTTCAAAAATTTCTACACGTACAATTCAGTGACCGATTACATTCTTCCAGTTGTGCTGCTATTCTCACTATCCTTTTCCAAATTATTCCATCACCATTATCTTTGACTCACTTCCCCCTAGACTTCCTAACAAACCTTTTGAGTTACTGTTGTCGATTTGATCTCACACAGACAGTTCTTTTTTTTTTTTTTTTTTTGTACTTTAGATTAAGGTTTTAGTAAATCTTTTTTGGGATATAAAATAGATTAAACAAGCCAGCAGAGAGAGAGATGGAGTTAGATAGATGCCAAGACACATGGACATCTCCAAGGAACCAGGAAGCAGAAGATGAAGACACTAAGACCTTCCTCCAGAGCCAATAGAGAGAGAAAGCCTACCCCTAGAGCTGGCACCCTGAGTTTAGAACTGCAGTCTAAACTGTGAGGAAATAAATTTCTGTTTGTTAAAACCATCCACTGGCGGTATTTCTGTTAGAGCAGCACTAGAAAACTAGGAGAGAATTTGGCACCAAGAAGTAGTAGTGCTGCTCTAACAAATACCTAAAATGAGGAAGTGGTTTTGGAATTGGGTAATGGGTAGAGGCTGTAAGGGTTTTAAGGTGCCTAATAGTAAAAGCTGAGATTGCCTTGAAGAGACCGTTGGTAGAATTATGGACATCAAAGACAATTCTGGTGAGGGCTCAGAAGGAAGTGAGGAGAGCTATAGAGAAAGTCTCTATTGTCTTAGAGAATACATACAGTGTCAACAACAAAATGTGGCTAGAAATGTGGACATTAAATGTACTTCTGCTGAGGCTTTAAAAAGAAATGATTAAGATGTGACTTGACAGTGGAGGAAGAGCAATGTTTTTTATGCAGTGGCAAAGAACTTGTCTCAATTATAATCAAATGTTTGGTGGAAGGTAGAACTTGTAAGTGATGGACTTGGATATCTGGCTGATGAGACTTCTAAGCAAGATCTTAAAGGAGCAGAATGGTTTCTTCTTACCACTTGTAGTAAAATGTGAGAGGAAAGAGATGGACCTAAAAATAAACTGTGTAAAATGAAAACAGAACTTCAAGATTTGGAAAACTCTGTTGTATAAACTAAAGACATATGTACTAGAATGTACACCAAGGACTTGGCTACACAATCTTTTGTTAAAAAGATTAAGCCTGTGACTGATGAATCTAACCAACTACCACAACGGAAAACCCACCATCTTAGGCTGAAGTGGACAGAGAAAGAACAAAAGGAAAGAAAGCTGTCTGCTTCTTGGAATTCTACAGGCTGGAAACAGGCTAAAATCATTCCAGGATAACTGTATACATGTCCAAGGCAGCACACTCTGAGGAGTGACAGCAGGGGCTTCACATAGCAGGAGAAGTAGAATTTGCTAAAATAGTCCAGCTAAGTCACTAAATAAATAAAGAAGCAAAAACAACAACAAAAACAAACCGCCCATTAGGAAGGAGTAGAAAACTAATATCCCAAAGTTTCTTCAATATATTACCTAACATATCTAGTTTTCAACAAAGAATTACAAGACATTCAAAGAAACAGAAAGTGTAACATGTATACAAGAAAACAAAGCAGGCAATAGAAATTGCATGTAAGAGAGCCCAGATATTTGATTTATCAAAGACTTCAAAGCACCCATTACATTTTCAAAGAACTAAAAAAAAAAAAAGTTGAAAAATAAAGCAATGTACAGTGATAATATCTCATCAATAGAGAATATCAGTGAAGAGCCAGAAATTATGAGAAAGAACCAGATGGATATTCTGTGGTTGAAAATACTTAGTGAAATGAAATTTCACTAGTAGGGCTCAGCAGTAGATCTGAACTGGCAGAAGAAAGAATTACCAAACCTGAAAATAGATCATGAGATTATGCAATCTGAAGAACAGAGAAAAAAAGTATGAAGAAAAATGAGCAGAGCCTCAGAGAAATATGGAACACCATTAAGCACACCAACATATGTGTGAGTATCAGAAGGAAAGAAGAGAGAGATAGGAGAAGAAAAATATTTAAAGAAATGATGGTCAAAAACATCTCAGATTTCATAAAGAACATTAATCTACAAACCCAGGAAGTTCAAAAAACTACAAGTAGGATAAATACAAAGATGTCAACATTCAGATACATCATAGTAAAAATCTTGAAAGCCAATAAAGAGAAAATTTTGAAAGCAATAAGAGGGAAAAAAAAAAAAAAACTCATTACAAACAAGGCATCCCCAATAACATAAGCAGTTGACTTATCATCTGAGATAATAGAGGTCAAAAAACTGTAGAAAGACATATTAAAATTGCCTAAAGCAAAACAAACACAAATCTTACACCCAGCAAAATTATCTTTCACAAATGAAGTGAAAATTAAGACATTTGCATATTAACAGATAATTGAGAGAATCTGTTTCTAGCAGATTCACCTTACAAAAGATACTAAAGGAAGTTCTTCAAACTGAAAGCATGTGACTCCAGACAAAGACACCAAAAAATCAAAGAACACTGATAAAGGTCACTGTGTAATTATAAAAGACAATACAGATGCATATTTCTTCTTTATTCTGTAAACTGATTTTAAATGCAATTGTATGAAAAAATATTGTATAATAGTGCTGTGAGATCTATAACACATAAATATATTTGACAATCACAACATAAAGCAGGTGGATGGAAACAAAGCTGTACTGAGTAAAGAAATGAAACCAGATGGTACCTAGAATCTTTAGGAACAAATGAAGAGGACTAGAAATGGCAAATAAGAAGGTTGATGTAACAAACCATATAAATTCATCTTTTCTTTAAAAATAGCGTAGAAGCTACAATCTCCTGAGTTTTTAGGTATTGTTGTTGTTGTTGTTGTGTGCTGTCGAGCCGATTCCAGCTCATAGCAACCCTGTAGGCTAGAGTACAGCTGTCCCATAGAGTTTCCAAGGAGCAGCTGGTGGATTCCAACTGCTCACTTTTGGTTAACAACCTGAGCTGTTAACCACTTTGCCACCAGGGTATAGGTGAAGTTAAAGGTCCAGGCCAGAGGAAAGAAATAAACAAACCAAAGGACAACTGATCATAATTTCTCTGTATCCCATTGATCAATTTATGGAGAAAGGGGCTCTTAGTGGCTTGGTTAACTCTGGTTAACACCTCCCCTGCCAGCCAATGCAAAAATGACCAGGGAGGTTTGGCTTCCTATCAGTAGTGTAGATTGTATCACAGCACTATAACCAGGAAAAAAGCATCTTGCCCAAGAAGGAAGAATTATTCCTTTAGAACTATTCTAAGGAACTGAGATGCCCAGAAATACAAAGAGACTATAAACTTTATGGATATTTTCTCATAGTATGATCTTTTCTGGTCAATTCCTCTGTTACTGAGTGCTTCTGTGTACACAGAGGAAGGACAACTAACTGTGTTTGGATGAGTGCTGAAGGCTTTCCACACAATACAACACAAAAGTTAAGGGTTGAAGAATGCATACATGCTAAACAAGATGGAAATACATTTTCCAGACTTAGAAAGAGACATGAGTGAACGTGTGGTAAGAGGCAGGATATTAGACTGGCAGGCTAGTTTGTCTTTGTATGCTCCTCAGATTTAGGATATTAGTCCCAAATTAATAAGGCACTATCATGACATTTATACCATGGACTGCCAAAAGAATGAACAAATCTGTCTTGGAAGAAGTACAACCAAAATGCTCCTTAGAAGGAAAGATGGTGAGATTATGTCTCACATACTTGGGACATGTTGTCAGGAGGGATCAGTCCCTGGAGAAGGACATTATGCTTGGTAAAGTAGAAGGTCAGTGAAAAAGAGGAAGACCCTCAATGAGATGGATTGACACAGTGGCTGCCACAATGGGTTTAAGCATAATAAAGATTGTGAGAATGGCACAGGACAGGGCAGGGTTTCCTTCTGTTGTACATAAGGTCGTTATGAGTCGGAATCAACTCGATGGCATCTAACAACAACAATCATGAAGTTTGAAGTCCTGGTAGCACAGTGGTTAAGAGCTCAGCTGCTAACCAAAAGGTCGGCAGTTTTAATCCACCAGCCACTCCTTGGAAACCCTATGAAGCAGTTCTACTCTGTCCTATAGGGTCACTATGAGTCAGAATTGGCTCAACGGCAACGGCTTTGGTTTGGGTTTTATTGTGACATTTTAAGCTAGGGACTGACATTATCATATTTACATTATAGGAAATCACACGATCAGCAATATGGGGCATAAAATAGAAGATGGCACAGGGATCACTTAGGAGGGTGTAATAATGATTTCAATGACTTGATGCTGTGCTCTGGAATATCAGTCTCCACATCCAGATTTACTTATCACATTGTGTGCAAGAATGAGCCTGCAGGTGTTTATTAAGTGATCATTGACTACAGTAACTAGGAACCAGGCTGGACATGATAACTTGGGAAATTCAAGTAAATTTTCATTTCATTAATTTTGTATGTCCTATGTTATATTATTTATTGCTCTTGCTGAATGTTTACTACTGCAATAAATGTTAAACATTATTTTGTCTTTTAAGTGCTGACTTATTATTAACAGTCCATAATTTTAATATTTAAATTAAACCTATTAACCTAAAATATGAATGAGTAGGTAGAGAAATACACCTGCCACAACCAGTGCAACGAGTATGGAAGATTATCTTGAAGAACGATTTTTGTAATCTACATGAAAAATAGATTCAGGCTTACCAGATACTTTTTATGCTTTTGCGTACTCTGCAACTCTCCTTCCTGTTTGTTGTTAGGTGCCTTTGTGTTGGTTCCAGTTCATAGTGACCTTGAGTACAACAGAATAAAACACTGCTCTGTCCTGCACCATCTTCACAATCGTTGTTATGCTTGAGTTCATTGTTGCAGCCTCTGTGTCAATCCATCTCGTTGAGGGTCTTCCTCTCTTTTGCTGATCCTCTGCTTTCCCAGGTATGAAGTCCTTCTCCAGGGACAGGTTCCTCCTGATAACATGTCCAAAGTGAGACAAAGTGTCTATCTTTACTTGGAAGGAGCATTCTGGCTGTACATCTTCCAAGACAGATTTGTTCATTCTTCTGGCAGTCCATGGTATATTCAATATTCTTAACCAACACCATAATTCAAAGGTGTTAATTTTTCTTTGGTCTATCTTATTATTGTCCAGCTTTCACATTTATGAGGCAATTGAAAATATCATGGCTTGGATCAGGTGCACCTTAGGCCTCAAAGTGACATATTTGTGTTTAAACACTTTAAAGAGGTCTTTTGCAGCAGATTTGCCCAGTGTAATATGTCATTTGATTTCTTGACTTCTTTTTCCATGGATGTTGATTGTGGATCCAATGATTGATCCAGTGATTAATTTCAGTAAAACGTAATCCTTGACAACTTCAAACTTTTCCCCATTTATCATGATGTTGCTTATTAGTCCGGTTGTGAGGATTTTTGTTTTCTATATATTGAGGTGTAATCCATACTGAAGGCTGTAGTCTTTGATCTTCATCAGTAAATGCTTCAGGTCCTCTTCGCTTTCAGTAAACAAGGTTGTGTCATCTGCATATCGCAGAATGTTAATGAGTCTTCCAGTTTAGCGTCTAAGAATTAAGCGAATAATTTTGCCAACTAATGGGGTGATTTTATCTAAAACAAATTCAGACCTAGAAATATAATGGACTCATAATTGCCTTACATTTCCCACATATAAAACAAAACAAACAGCAGCTGATAAGGAAATGTTAAAATTTGTGTTTAAAAATATTTGTAGTACTAAGTAGAAATTCATTTCAAATCGTGTTGGAGATTCAGTTCTTACCTATAGCAGTCTATAAGTGCAGTTATTTCACTAGAAGATTATGTTTTATAACATTTTAAAAATCTCTGCTTGATATTTATTTCCGATTTGTTTCTTTTCTTTTAAATATTTGGGGGAAAACAACACATTTCATAAATAATTTATTTAATTTTGAGGCAACAAAGTATTAACTATAAAAAGTGTCACAACTGGAAAGACCAAGACACTTTAATTTTTACAGTTTCCAAAGAAAACTGTTGTAATTTATGCTGTTCTGAATTTACAATGAACTACTATTTACATACAGGCATGAGGATACCTCTAAATTGTTAATGTTTAAATTTCAGAGTAATATTAAATCCTTTATTGAATCTTACTATGAAAACACATTAATTAAGAGGTTTAAAATCATACAGTAGGTTATAAAATAGGGTAGGTTATAAAATTTGAATGTGAGCACATAGCAGAGGGCTATACAAATCACAATTAGAAAGCCAGGTTCAATTTTTCTATTGCATGAAGTAACGAATAATAATTCAAACCGTGTAGTCCTGTGCTCCAAAAAAAAAAAAAATCAGAAAATTTTTCCAAATGGAAGCCAAGTGAGTAGATTTAAAAAAAAAAATCCTATATAGCTAGTATCCTTGTAAAATAGAAGAGACAAAGAAACACACAGAGGAAAATGGTTCTGTGAAGACAGGTGCAGAGTTTGGACTTACGGTGTCACAAACCAAGGAACACCAGCATTGCCAGCAGGCATCAGAAGCTAGGAGAGAGTCATGGAACAAATTTGCCTTAGAGCCTGTCTTAGTTATCTAGTGCTACTATGACAGAAATACCACAAGTGCTTGGCTTTAACAAACAGTAAGTTATTTTCTCTCCATTTAGGAGGCTAGAAGTCTAGGGGAAGGTCTTTGTCTCTTTTCAGCTTCTGTTACTTTGATCCTGGGAGATCTAAGGTGGCTTGACATCTGTCTTTCTCTGCCTCTGCTTTCTTGTTTCCTCATTCTGCTCTCTTATATCTCAAAGGAGATTGATTTAAGACACATCCTACACTAACATAACAGACGACTCATTCCCAAATGGGATTATAATCACAGGTATAGTAAAATTTACAACATGTATTTTGGAGGGTCACAATTCAATCCATAACAACCATTACGCAATTGGTTTTGTAGAGACTTCTTTAGTTAAGTGTTTATATACTTACATTAAATGATCATTGAAAGTTAAGCTACCAATTTATCATATTGGAGTAAATCCCTGATATTGGAATTGAACATACCTGGGAGTAATCCAGACTTCTTCCAATCTCTGAGTCTTGGTTTCCCCATATGTAAACAAGGCTAGCAATATATACTGTAGGATAATTGTGAGGATTAAATGATACAATTTTGTTTCAGCACTCAACCCAGTTCATGACCATAAAAGTAACAAAATAAACGAGAGCTCTTACTTTGAGTCTTCATTTACAATTCTTTCCTTTTTTAAAAAAATTTTGGTGAAAAAAACCAATCAAGATAAACATTGTTTATTTTTTCTTTCAGTTAGAGTAAAATGAGAATATCAACAAATTTATTTTAATGATATTTTCTTCTTTCATAAGTAATCAATCTGTATTATGGAAATATGTACCTTTTTGATTTTATTATGGAAAATCACAAACATATTTAAATGTATGCAGAATAGAACATTGAACCCCTATAAACTCTTCTCCATGAGGAGCCCTGATGGTGCAATGGTTAAGAGCTTGATTGCTAACCAAAAGTTTGGTGATGGTGGTTTGAACCCACCAGTTAGTCCATAACAGAAAGATCTGGTGATCTGCTCCATAAAGATTACAGTCTAGGAAAACCAATGAGGCAGTTCTACTCTCCTCCAGGGTCACTGTGAGTCGTAATTAACTTGATGGCAAACAGAAACAACAAACTTTTCATCTAAAAACAGACCTTTGGTGGCACAAATGGCTAAGCGCTTAACTACCCATCAAAAGGTTAACCGAAAGACTGGCAGTTCAAACCCACCTAGAGGTACCTTGGAAGACAGGCCTGGTGATCTGCTTCTGATAGGTCACAGCCTTGAAATCCCTATGAAGCAGTTCTACTCTGCTACACATGGGTTTCCATGAGTCAGAATCAACTTGACGGCAACAACAACAAACCCTTCGCCTAGCTTCAAAAATTATCAACTCATGGCCAATCTTACTTTATTCATTTCTACATTTCATCCCTCTCTTTTATATTATTTTGAAGCAATTCTGACATCTCACTTTTCTCTAAATATTTCATTATGTACCTCTAAAAGATAAGGGCTCTATTTTATTACATAATCCTAATACCATTATCTTATCTAAAGAATTTGACAGTAGTCATTAACGTCATCAAATATCAGGTCAGTATTCAAATTTCCCATTATACAATAAACTTCCAAACATTTTAAAAACTATTTATTTGTATCAATATTCAAATAAGTTCACACATTGTGATTAATTGGTATATGTACCAAACAATCACAATGTGTGACCTTATTTAAATATATATATAAAAAATATCCCTTTATATAATATATAATATTATATTATATAGTATATAATATCCCTTTTATGTCAGAGCTTCTAATTGCACTTCTCTTTTCTTATTGTAATTTATCTATTTTATAAAATATTTATCACTGAAATGCCTAGTTTATTATGTGCTGAAGCACTGAAGCTCTCTGGAGAAGATTCTTGCTATAAAAGTGTGTTGTTAAGATGTTCGCAGGGGAGTGAGGTATATATCTGACAATAAAGTGATTAGAAAGGACCAATAAAATACACATTTTTAAAACTCACATCTACTCTCTTATTTGATGAGAGATATTAGGTATACTCTATGTTAAGTGTGATTAATATGCAATAAAATTTCAAGAATAATTTTAACTAAATTATTTTTCTTGGAACAAATTTAAGGTTTTCTCTCTCTACACCATGTATTCAAAAGTGTTTGTTGAACAGATTGGACAATGTTCTTCATGTAGGATACCTTTAGTAAATTATGTTGAAAAAATATCTGAATTAGGCCTTTTTCTGTAGCCAGAAGTAGCTAAGTCATATGAAACTAAACTATTAAATCTAGTGTATAGGTATGATCCATCAATATAACTATTATTACTATTACTCTCAGGAATGACATTACTGAAATCAGCAGTGATCACGAAGACAAAGGCTTATTCTCATGGTGTGATTTATTATAGATCCAATTATATTAGTTCAAACATTGGCTAGGAGTTAGTTTTATAAATCCCGAAACTGTGATTTGCCCATTAAAGGAGGAGGCCATGCTAAATGAAACACACTTCAACAGGAATAATCTACCCACTGCCATGGAGTAGATTCTGACTCATAGCAACCTTATAGGACAGAGTAGAAGAACTTCCCCATAGGATTTCCAAGCCTGTAAATCTTTATGGAAGCTGACTGCCACATCTTTCTCCCAAGGATTGACTGGTGGGTTCAAACTGCCAACCTTTCAGTTAGCAGCCGAGCACTTAACAACTGGAGAGTTCCTATTCTTACTGATCTCTCTATTCTTAAAAAAAAAAAAAAAGCTACAAATTTATGTGAGTTTTAGCTAACAAATCTCCATTTTCTTAAGAATAGCTAAAAATTTTTAATTTATACATTAAATTGTAAAAATAATCAAGAAATGGTTGAGAAAACCTGAACATATCATATGGAATGAATTTTAAATAGTCCTACACAGTTACCACAAATATGTGTAGACACAAAGACATTAGCAATTGCTAATTTATTCCATTGAGTACCTGATTAAAGAAACATTCACTTGTAATTACTGTCTTTTAGATTTTTTTTTTTTCCCAGCATCGTTTTTCATCATATATGAGAGGCCAGAATGAACTACCATTCCTTTGAACCAAAAAGCTGAAGTGAAATAATTTCTTTAAACTATCATAGGTTGTGAATTTTAAAATGAGTTGTATAATTTTAAAAAAATCTATTTATAAACTAAAGCCTATTAAACAGAAGCAAGTGTTGCCAAAGATCACTCAGAGCCTACCGCATCTCTAGAATGCTGAGACAAATGACCTCTATGTTTTCTGAATCACCAGTGTTGACTCCGCTGACTATGCTTCTCATCTTTAGAGTGGCTGGGCAGTGACTCCGTCCTAATTCTGGTAGGAACATTTTCTTTCATCCTCTTGGCTGTACCCTGTTTGCTTCTTTAAATTCTGTGGTCCACACCGGGATACATGAGATTTGTCACATTCTTGGATTAGTGTAAATGTAGTGATTACAGAGAGTAGCCTACATCACTGGCATCTGCCAGGTGTTATGCCTACCAGACACTCATTCTGGTAGTGAGTGTAGACTCACTTTCTGCCAGACTCTTTCTTCTCCATGAAGAATAAATGGTGTGGACTTTCTGAGTTGCCATGACAATCCATACTTAATCCTGTCTAAGCTTGCATTCAGGTATTTAGTGTAGGTTGTTGTTGTTAGGTGCCGTCGAGTCAATTGCGACTCATAGCAATCCCATGTGACAAAGTAGAACTGCCCCATAGTGTTTTCTAGGCTGTGATCTTTACAGAAGCAGGTTGTCAGATCTTTCTCCTGCAGAGCTCCGGATGGGTTCTCTTATTGTCACATCTTCAATGACAAAGCCTACATATTTTATCATTATGTGGTTAATGACTTTCACGGTGTCTGGACTGGAATAGATCTGAACAAATGTCAAATGATTTCACAAATGAAATGAAATAATATAACCACTGATCTCAACTTGTTTATATTCTAGAGTTGACAGCCAAGAAAATCAACACCAGTGGTAAGTGCTGATGGTAATATGGACAGGTGAGAACACAAAGGGGCACCTAACTCAGTCTGAAGGATTCAGGGAAAACTTCTCAGAGGAGATAAGGCATGAGTTGACTCTTGAAGAATGAGTAAGAGGTTGTCAGGCTGAAAAACTAAAAAAACCGCTGTTAGGTAGAAGGGGCAATATTTGCAAAATGGAAGCAGAGAGAACATGGAGATTGAGTGAATATAAGACTTTGAGGCAGGATATTTTGTCCCAACTTAAAGAGTTTGAAAGAAAATCTCTTATCAAAGAGAAATCATACTGTTATTTTTAGGTGCAGAATACTGCCACCAAATTTAATTTTAATTAATTTTAATTAAATGCATTTATCCAGCATAGTAGGAGCCTGGATTGAAGAAAAAATGAAATGAGGATAGGGAAGTCACATTCTAAGCTAGTGTCATAGGTCAAGTGGGAAGTAATTAAGGTCATGTAGTAAGGCAGCAGTGTTGGAAATCTCTGGTAATAGATTTCAAGACATTAAAATAGAGGAATTGATATTAATCTGTAATTGTATGTTCAATAATATTAATTTGTAACTATACGTTCAACAACTGCAAGTCTTAAGACCTAACCACTGCGAACATTCATGGGTTCTAGGTCAAGAGTACAAAAGGAAGCCCACACAGCCCAAGTCTAAATATTTAAAAGTTTTGGAGAGTTCCGGCAAAATGGCGCTGTAGGCAGAAGCACCACGCCGTCCCTCCACAGCAAAGATCCAAAAAACTAAGCCGAATAGAGATACAACAATCCTGAAACCCTTAAACATCAAATGAAGAGATAAATAATAAATAAATAAATAAATAACTCAGCCAAACACCAAACGGAGTGAGAAAACTTACAGAGAACGGGTGAGGAGAGATTCATGCAGAGGTTCCCTACTAGCTAACACAGTTCGGATCTGCCATCTTGGACTCCTATCGGAGACTAACAAACAGGCGGTATGAGAAAGCAGGCTCATGGAGCTTCCAGCAAGAGACAAAACAATCGGTAATTGGCGATATACGCTTTCCCACCCCCCACCCTTCTTCACCCTGACTCGGCCTCCTCTGCTTCTGGCGACCACAGTCTCTTGACTGAGAAACAGCAGCTGATTGGATTCCACACACCCGAACAGGTGGCTCTCTGAGTGCCATTTGTTGGCTGCTGGTGTTGCTTTTTTTCTGCTTCTTTTTATTTCTTCCTTGCCTCTCCCCACCTCCCCCTCCCTTCGCTCAAGTGTCTGGCTCCGTGCACCATCTTTGCTTCTTCCTGAGGGGCTGCGGAGCACCGTTCAAATGTGGAGCTGCTTCCTGGTTTGGGCTGCCACGCTGGTGGGATCTCGGGGCTTTTGTTCCTTTGTTTGTTTTGAATTACTTGTTTGTTTTCTTTTCCTTTTCTTGAGTTGGGAGCCCTTTCTGGCCAGGCTGAGCTGCGTGGCAGGGAGACTCCCTTCGGCTTCCACAGACATGAAGAGGGATCCCTGAGGACATTTCTTTTTACTTTGTTTTGTTTTTTTGTTTTTTTTTTTCTGTTTCTTTGGGGCCTTTCTTGTTTTTTCTTTTTTAATTTCTTTTGTTTTCTTTTTCCTCTTTTTGTCTTTCTTCATTGCTCAGTTTCTCCTCTTTATATCTTCCTTCTCTTTCAGTTCTCTGAATACCTGGTGTTGTACACCTCTACACCTTCTAGCCAGGCGGTACTGCAACACCTGAGAGCAACTTTCCCAGACCTCATAGCTGCATCGGTGGGATCCCTGGGAACTTTGCAGTTCTTTAACCTTTCTGATTCTTAGTTATTCATTCTTTTCTTTTCTTCCTCCTCCCCTTTCTGTTTTTCTCCATTTCATAGTCTCTCATCCCTCCACTCCAACGGCAAGCTCCCCTAGCATTCTTTTTTGTTTGTTTGTATGTTTTTGGCTCCCGTTCCTCTCTCCTCTCTCCCATATCCATCTTAGCTCCACACATAACAATCTCCCCGCTGCATCTTGCCTACCTGCACCATGTGCTTGACATCACACCACCAAGCAGCACAGGCACAGCCTACTGGAACCTGCCCTGCACAGATTACTGACCCGCTCTGGTGGCTGTAGTAAGTGCCAGAAACAACCCATCCTAGTAACTCCTCTTCAGCTAGACCTGCCCTGCCGTACCATATCTGAGTGACTGACCCTGCCAGTTCAAGAAGGAGGCAAAAAGTATTGTGCCCACAGATGAGCAAACAACAAAGAACACACAGCCTGCCTGCTCAGACATATTCAAAGTTTTTTTTTAAAAAAAGGATGAAACAAACAAATTTACAATAAATAGATGAGAAAAATAACTACTGAACGCCCCGAAGACAGCAGACAATAACAAAACATTTACAAAAACAGGACAGGATGGTTCCAGTAGGCGTCCAAAATAAAACACCAGATGACTCTCCTCTGGAAGAAAATGCGCTAGAACTACCTGATAGGGAATTCAAATCTCTAACACTCAGAATTCTCCAAGAACTGAGGCAAAAAGCTGAAAAACATGAAGAAAAAATAGACAAATTCATGGAAAATATGGGCAAAAAATTGGAATATTTCAGGAAAATAATGCAGGAACAAAATACCAAAATAAATTCACCACTAGAAATTATACAAAGACATCAGTTAGAAATCCAAAAGATAACAAGATTTCAAAAATGGACAATGTCATAGAAGGGCTGAGAAGCAGATTTGAAATGGTGGAAGACAGGATCAGTGGAATTGAAGACAAACACTTGGATACAACACAGTTTGAGGAAAAATCAGAAAAAAGAACAAAGAAAAATGAACAGACCCGGAGAGTTATGTGGGACACAATCAAAAGCAAAAATCTGTGAGAGATTGGAATTCCAGAACAGGAGGATAAAACAGAAAATACAGAAGGATCATTGAAGAACTGCTGACAGAAAACTTCCCCAATATCATGAAAGATGAAAAGCTGGCCATCCAAGAAGCTCAACGAACCCCATATAGAAGAGACCCCAAAAGAAAATCACCAAGGCATATCATATTCACACTCGCCAAAACCAAAGACAAACAAAGAATCCTGAGAACAGCTCGTGAAAAACAAGAAGTCACATACAGAGGAGAAACAATAAGACTAAGCACAGATTATTTGGCAGAAACCATGCAGCGAAGAAGGCAATGGGATGACATATATAAAATCTTGAAATAAAAAAATTGACAGCCAAGAATAATATATCCTGCAAAACTCTTGTTCAAATTTGATGGTGAAATTAGGTCATTTCCAGATAAACAGAAACTAAGGGAATATGTAAAGGTCAAACCAAACTTACAAGAATTATTCAAGGGAGTTCTCCGATTTGAGGACAAACAGCTTCAGCTCACAGGCAGAACCTAGGATGCAGGATCGTATGAGCCAGATACCAATCTAGGAAATGAACTCTCAAGAACTATCCAAAACCAAAAGAAATACAACAGGGAATCAGAGCAATCAATCATGAAATGACAACAATATCAAAACAATAAAGGAGGGAATAAACGGCATAGGTATAGAACCTTCTAATGGAGAGGAAGGCAAGGAGATACCAAGTAATGGTAGACTGCTTCAAACTTAGAAAGATAAGGGTAAAATTCATGGTAACCACAAAGAAAGTTAACAAACATACTCATAAAAAAAAAAAAGAGGAACAACATAAAGTCTCAGCAAAAATAAAACCTACAAAAACAAAAGAAATGAAAAAAAAAATCCACAAACAAAAGTAACTCAGCACACGAGAGTAAGAACAACAAAGAAAACATCAGCACCACAAAAAAAAACACTACAAAGTGACAGCAACAAACCCACATCTATCAATAATTACACTGAATGTAAATGGACTCAATACACCCATAAAGAGACGGAGAGTGACAGAATGGATAAGAAAACAGGATCCATCAATATGCTGTCTACAGGAGACACACCTTAGAAACAAAGATGTGAATTTATTAAAAGTCAAATGTTGGAAAAAAATATATGACTCTAACAACTACCAAAAAAGAGCAGGAGTGGCAATTCTAATCTAAGATAAAATAGATTTTAAAACAAAATCTACCAAAAAAGAGAAAGAAGGACATTATTTAATGATTATGGGGACGATCCATCAGGAAGACATAACCATAATAAGCATCTATGCACCCAATGGCAGGGCTCCAAAATACATAAAAAAACCTCTAACAACACTGAAAAGAGAAATTGACAGTTCCATACAATAGGAGGAGACTCCAGCACACCACTCTCAGCAAAGGACAGAACAACTAAGAATAAACTCAGCAAAGATACAGAAGACACAAAGGGCACAATCAGCCAACTTGACCTCATAGACATATATAGAACACTCCATCCAAGCACTGCAAAGTACACATTCTTTTCCAATGCACATGGAATGTTCTCTAGAATAGACCACATCTTAGGCCACAGAGCAATCCTCAACAAGATCCAAAAGATTAAGATAATTTAAAGTATCTTCTCTGACCACAATGCTATCAAGGTAGAAATTAACAACAGAAAGAGCAAGGAAAAAAAAATCAATTACATGGAAACTGAATAATACCCTACTTACACATCAGTGGGTAATAGAAGAAATCAGAGATGGAATCAAAAAATTCCTAGAATCAAATGAAAATGAAAACACATCATACCAAAACCTTTGGGACACAGCAAATGCAGTCCTCAGAGGACAATTTATAGCAATAGATGCACATAGCAAAAAAGAAGAAAGGGACAAAATCAAAACATTAACTACCGAACTCAAACAAATAGAAAGAGAACAGCATAAAAAGCCCACAACCACCAGAAGAAAGGAAATAGTAAAGATCAGAGCAGAAACAAATGAAATAGAGAACAGAAAAACAATAAAAAGAATCAACATAACCAAAAGTTGGTTCTTTGAAAGAATCAACAAAATCGACAA
Source organism: Dugong dugon (assembly GCA_030035585.1). Lineage (NCBI taxonomy): Eukaryota > Metazoa > Chordata > Mammalia > Sirenia > Dugongidae > Dugong > Dugong dugon. Next base: position 26,620,660 of record CM057473.1, on the reverse strand, counting down.
ATCACTGGCCAAACGGACAAAAGAAAAACAGGAGAGGACACAAATAACCCAAATAAGAAATGAAATGGGGGACATTACAACAGACCCAACTGAAATAAAAAGGATTATAACAGAATATTATGAAAAACTATACTCCAACAAATTTGAAAACCTAGAGGAAATGGATAAATTTCTAGAAACACACGGCCTACCCAAACTACAAAAAAAGTGATGTTGAAAATTTGAACAGACCTGTAACAAGAGAAGAGATTAAAAAAACTCCCAACCAAAAAAAGCCCTGGCCCAGATGGCTTCACTGGAGAATTCTATAAAACATTTACAGAAGAGCTTCTACCATTACTACTCAAGCTATTTCAGAGCATAGAAGAGGAAGCAACACTTCCAAATTCATTCTATGAAGCCAGCATAATGCTGATACCTAAACCAGGAAAAGATGTCACAAAAAAAGAAAATTACAGACAAATATCTCTCACGAATATAGATGCAAAAATTCTGAACAAAATTCTAGCCAATAGAATTCAGCATCATATCAAAAAAATTATACACCACTACCAAGTAGGATTCATAGCAGGTATGCAAGGATGGTTCAACATTAGAAAATCAATCAACATAATCCACCACATAAATAAAGGGAAAGAAAAGAATCCCATGATCATCTCAATTGATGCAGAAAAGGCATTTGACAAAGTCCAACACCCATTCCTGATAAAAACTCTCAATAAAATAAGTATAGAAGGGAAATTTCTCAACATAATAAAGGGCATCAATGCAAAACAAATGGCCAACATCATTCTTAATGGAGAGAGGCTGAAAACATTCCCCTTGAAAACAGGGACAAGACAAGGATGCCCTTTATCAACACTTCTATTTGACATTGTGCTAGAAGTTCTAGCTAGAGCAATAAGGCAAGAAAAAGAAATCAAGGGGATTTCTAATTACCAAATTGGTAATGAAGAAGTTAAACTGTCCCTGTTTGCAGATGATATGATACTAGACATAGAAAACCCTAAAGACTCCACGAGAAATCTACTGGAAGTAATAGAAAGATTCAGCAGAGTAGCAGGATACAAGATAAACATTCAAAAATCAGTTGGATTCCTATACACCAGTAAAGAGAACAATGAAAAGGAAATCAGGAAAACAATACCATTTTCAATAGCCTCTAAAAAGATAAAATACTTAGGAATAAATCTGACCAGGGATGTAAAAGACCTATACAAAGAAAACTACAAAACACTACTGCATGAAACCCAAAGGGATCCACATAAATGGAAAAACATACCATGCTCATGGATAGGCAGACTCAACATTGTGAAAATGACAATTGTACCCAAAGCAATTTACAAATACAATGCAATCCTGATCCAAATGCCAACAACATTCTTCAAAGAGATGGAAAAACTAATCATTAACTTTATATGGAAAGGGAAGAAGCCCCGAATAAGTAAAGCACTACTGAAGAAGAAGAATAAAGTTGGAGGACTCACACTACCTGACTTGAGAACCTACTATACAGCTACAGTAGTCAAAACAGCCTGGTACTGGTACAACGACACATAGATTGACCAATGGAACAGAATTGAGAACCCAGATGTAAATCCATCCACCTACAGTCAGCTGATTTTCAACAAGGGCCCAAAGTCCATGAAATGGGGAAAAGACAGTCTTTTTAACAAATGGTGCTGGCAAAACTAGATAACCATCTGCAAAAAAATGAAACAGGACCCATACCTCAAACTGTATACTACTTCAAAATGGATCAAAGACCTGAATATAAAGCCTAAAACTATAAAGTTCATAGAAGAAAAAATAGGACCAACACTTCAGGCCTTAATACATGGCATTAACAGGATACAAACCATAATCATCAATGCACAAACCCCAATAGATAAGCTAGATAACTGGGATCCTCTAAAAATCAAACACCTATGCTCCTCAAAAGACTTCACCAAAAGAGTAAAAAGAGAACCTAGAGATTGGGAAAAAATTTTTGGAGAGTACAAGTCCGACAAAGTTCTAACCTCCATAATTTACAAGAAAACCCAACACCTCTACAACAAAAAGACAAATAACCCTATTAAAAAATGGGCAAAGGCAATGAACAGACACTTCACCAAAGAAGACATTCAAATGGCCAATAGACACATGAGGAAATGCTTGCGATCACTAGCCATTAGAGAAATGCAAATTAAAACCACAATGAGATACCATCTCACCCCGGCATTACTGGCACGAATCAAAAACACTGGAAATAACAAATGTTGGAGGGGCTGAGGGGAGATGGGAACTCTTATGCACTGCTGGTGGGAATGCAAAATGATACAACCATTTTGGAAAATGATATGGCGCTTCCTCAGAAAGCTAGAAATAGACATACCATTCTATCCAGCATCCCACTCCTAGGACTATATCCTAGAGAAATTAAGAGTCATCACTCAAATAGACATATGCACACCTATGTTCGTGGCAGCATTGTTCACAATAGCAAAAGGATGGAAACAACCTAGATGTCCATCAACAGATGAATGGATAAACAAACTATGGTACATACACACAATGGAGTACTATGCAACGAGAAAGAACAACAATGAATCTGTGTACCATCTTATAACATGGATGAAACTGGAAGACATTATGCCAAGTGAAATAAATATTTAAAAGTTTTAAATCAAGGGACAAAACCACTAAATACAATATATCTAGCTTCTACCTTGGGAATATACCTTCATAATTACCTGAAATGCCAAGTTGAAAATTAAAATTCTAGCAGTCTTTGGAGTTCCATGCTGGAATTTGACAACTCGAAATCTCGTCTCACCACTTGGTGAAAGGCCTCAAGCTTTCACATGTGTACATCAAAGCCCCATCCAAAACCTACCACTCTGAAAATTCAAGGTGGGCCTTGGAAGTCCACTCTCTACAAGACTGACTAGGGAAAAAGACCTGCTCAAGCCCTGAAAGCAAACTCAGGACCAAGTGCATAGAGGTTCTTGTATTCCAGGTTCCCAAAACAAGGTCTACAAGAAGACTGCTGTATCCACAAGACCACATCCCTGTACCCTATAGACCACTTGTCGTGACCCCCCAAAACACTTGTGCTGTGTAGTGGTCTTGTAATTGGTCCAAAGGGAATTTTTTTTAACCTAGATTCCTAGTAGATTTCAGTGACTACATTTTTCCCTCCCTTTCTGGCTGTTCATTGTCTTATTTTCTGTCTTGTTGGAGGTGAGATTCTCTAAGTGTTATCTTTGAATGTAAGTGTTCTCCAATAACACTTTCTATAAATTTTCTTAAACAAAAAGACTGCATCTTCCAAGAACACCCACCACTGCTACAATGAACGGGGGAAAACTAGCCTAGTTTTAAGCAGGTAAATATGATCTTGCAGTCGGCTTTTGTTCTTTCAATGTCTCAGCTGCATAAACGGGCCTTAAAAGCTCTCCGCTTGCTTCTCTTTGTATTTTCCTGTTTAACTACCTTCTAGCCAATTACATGTATGTTACATTAGTGTAAAGATTTTTGTTTTGTATTCTGGTCTCTATCATTATCTAGATGACCTTGGGCAAGTTACTTAATCACTCTATATTTATGTTGTTCCCTTATTATCTGCCCTACTATTTCAAAGACTTACTAGTAGGGGAAAGCAAGGTCATGTATGTACAAACCCTGAGAAGACTATAAAGCATTATGCAAATCAGCTACTTTAAAAAATAGGGTTATTTCTCTTTGGAAGATGTTCATTTGCTAGCTTTCAGTAGGCCTTTTGCGTTACTCACTGAAATGGGTGGCAATTCATACACATTTGAGAAATTAAAGCCAATAGTATTCCATTCTTCCAAACACAAGTAGCTATAATGGATTAATATATTACTTCAAACAAAATAATTGGCATTGTCAATAATATAAGCATGTGCTTAATGTATTTTTTATTTTTTTTAATTAACATAATATAAAAGTAGATTTCACATGAATTTCTCTTCTATTTAGGTAGATAAAAAAGGATATTTGATTGAAATTTCATTTAAAAGAAGCATAATTATGTTCAATTAATAATAAACTCTAAAATATAAGCATTTTAAAGCTTCCAGAGGCAGTTAAATCAAAATTTTCATCCCATATCTTAGAATAGTTTCACTCACATATTCTAGGGAAATTACTATAATATCATATTAACTAATTCATTAATATTTATTCAAGTTATCAAAGAGCTAAGTATTGCTGATAGTAAAATATAAATTTTACTAATGTAGTCTTTCCTTCCCCAAAATGTTTTCTTTGCAGTTTCTGGAATTCTTACTATTGAGTATTCAGTATTCAGTTTGAAATCAGAGTGAAAAGTCATGAGATAGCCTTAGGTCAACTTGTTCAATAGAGGTGGAGCCAGGGAGAAGCAATAGATCTAAATTATGATTCTCAAATATTTCAAGAATCAAGACTACATTTTATCAGGAAAAAAAATGTTACAGTAATATACCTTATGAGAATAATTGTACTTTTAATATCCATTGACTCAGATACAAATAGAGTAGCCAAAAGCTATCTTTATGGGTTCCTAAAGCACTTGGCTACTAATTGAAAAGTTGGCAGTTGGAACTCACCTAGACATTCCTTTGAAGAAAGTCCCGGAAATATGCTTCCAAAAAGTCACAGCCTTGAAAACCCTATGGAGCATAGTTCTTTTCCATGAGTCAGAATCGATTGTATGGCAACTGGTTTGTTTGCTTTTTTTTTTTTTTTTTTTTTGGTTTGGAATTTAACATAATGTCTCAGATGCAACATATATAAATGAATGAAATAATTAATTAAAGAAAATTATTTTTTTCCCTACCATTAATTGTTCTTATCTTGCTCTTTATCCTCAACTTCCCCTGGTAGGGTCAAAAAAGGTGAGAAAACATGCTCTTCATTTTTCTTAAGGGTAAATGCTCAGTCTTTCATGATTTTTTTTCAAGTTAACGCTTCCTTATTTTTGTTGGTTGGTGTCTTGGTATATTGACAAGTTTATGCAACATGATTATGGTATCTCTCCATGTTGTCATCTACTGTCTTCCCTGATAGTCAATGGCTATGAAAACTCATCTCAATTTACCTCAGGTATCACCCACTATCCTATAAGCATCCACTGGGGAGGTGCTTATGGCAAATGTAATTGCTTGTCTATTACCTTGGAAGGGACTACACACTGTAATTACTCAGAGAGCTTGGCCATTACCCCTCTGAATCTACTTATTTAACAAGTATACATATAGTGCATGCTATGTGCTAGGTACTGCTCTAAGTATGTTATAGTTATAATTGATTTAGTTTAATAACATCCCTAAAAGGAAGGTGATATGAATAATCTCGTATACATGATGGAATGGAGGCTCAGTAAAGTTAAGTAACTTGCCCAAGGTCACACAGCTAGGAAGGGACACGCAGGGTTTAAACCTAAGCAGTGTGCTCTTGAGTTCACGCAGTTAACACTATGATATGATGCCTCCAGGCTCCTGTTCACAATCTTCTCTGGTACTGCTAAAACCAGAGACCCATTGTTTTCTTCCTATGACAAGGCTTAAGTCAGCCCAGACTTCTGAGAGGTACCTCTGTTACTGGGGTACTTCTCCTCACCCTTCTGCTGAAGTCTAGGCAGGCCCACCCACTCAATTCTCAGCTATTGTCATATTAACTAAATTTCTCATGAGAAATTGTGGGTTGATTGCATGCCATATGCAGCCCGTTTGGAAATAAAACAGGAAATTGTATCACATTGTTGTCTTGCCTAAACATCCTGTCATCATGTCTGTTCTAATGCGGCCACCTTGTTATCCTTCATGAGCTCCAAAAAGTAGATGGGACAAAAGCTCTCTACTTTTGCCCTTCCCTTCAACCTGTTTGGAAAGTTGGGAGCAAGGAGCAGCTAGCAGGACCTTTCTCAGGGATCCAGGCCGAGACTCACCGGTATCATCTCCTTTAAACCTGTCATTTGTGCTTCCCTTTCAGAAACTCTAAGGACTCCATGTTCCTTCTGTGAGGAAGAAACACTTCTTATGTTCGTATTCTTCAAATCATTGATTATAGTAAGCTTTGTTCTTAAAGATTTTAATATTTAAAGACTTTTTTCTTCTCAAAGAGTGTATTTAAAAGGACTATTATTTCTCCATTGATTCAAAGAAATCTAACTTAAGATTCAGAGTTGAGCAAGCTTCTGCTTCTAGGTCTAGCCTACTATAGAATTATAATGGCATTTATCCAACAGGTACGGTAAAGGCAGGATTATTAGGGTAAAGATATATTGGTTTTGTATCTCAAATATCTCTATAACACTCTTGTATATTTGGTAACTCTTTTAAGTGTGTTTATATATGCTTACTATTACTATTTACAAAAGGATCTACTCATTGGAAAAAGTTTAGTACATAAAATAATAAGATATTCCACATTTCCTATCTGATGAACCAATATACAAATATACCAGTATTTGATGGACACTGATATTGAATGATTCTTTATCATAACCTTTTTTCACCTCTTTTGCACAGAAAGTCTGGCTCACAGGTATGGAAACCTGAAAACGCATGAACCTGGACGGTGGAAAGCAGCTTCACGTTGCAGAGAAACTAGCATCCTGTGACAGACAAAGGAATAAATGAGGGCAAATGACAAGGTCCTTACAGAAACGGTAGGAGGATACTGAACTAAAGTTTACTTTTTTCCACAATTAGAAACCCACGATTTTGGATTAGGTGTTCTAAAACTGGAGCCCTGGCAGCCCAGTTGTTAAGAGCTACGGCTGCTAACCAAAAGGTCGGCAGTTCAAATCCACCAGCCACTCCTTGGAAACCCTATGGGGCAGTTCTACTCTGTCTTATTGGGTCACTATGAGTTGGAATAGACTCAACAGCAACAAATCTGGTTTGGTTTTTTGGGTTCTAAAACTGGCCAATATATCATTAGAAAACCATTGATTTGGCTAGGAAATCATAGTTTTCATATTGTCAGAAAGGCAACAGCAGAGACAATAACAGCAGCAACACTTTGATGGCAATTTTCCAAAGGTCCACTTTTTCTGTTTAGAGCTCTCTAAAGGCTCCAAATAGTATGAATGCTTTATTAACATTTGGACCACATGAGGTGGGTTCTTTCTGTGGCTAAAATACAAACGCACTCAGGGATTCCAGTTCCACTCACATCTGTAGCTTCTGCTTTTGTCTCAATTTGATATTTTTGACAATACACCCTTCAGCAAAAAGCTTCAACAGCATGTGTAATTATTCACATGAGTGCTGCAAACCTTTTGTACTGTACTTAAGAGTTGCCAACCTTCACTGTCAGGAAAATCATGGAAAATTAAATTAGGACAATAGGTGAAATAACGGATGTGAGACAGTGAGATCCCTAAGTGCTTCGGTCATGCTGCTAATGAAGAAAGACCTCTCCCCCCATTTTCTCTCAGTCACGAATGTCAGATCTCAGCCATAAGAGTGTGGCTTATATGTTATTTTCTTTTTATCTAAGCTGCTAATGATTTCTTGAGTGGCTCCTTTAAAGCAATTTCTTTTAAAACAGTGTTTCAAAACCATTGTTGCATTAACAGACTGCTTTGAAATAAGAGAGAGAGAGCAAAGAATGAGAAAGATGAAAGGGGAGCTATCGGATCTGACCTGTCTTTAAGGTATGTGTTTAAAAGCATTTTTATATGGACCCGTATTAGAAATGACACAATGTGACCGAAACACAATCGTTATCCTAAAGTAACCTATATTCAACGGGGCAATATATTACTGATTTGGTCACAAATAAAAACAGTGATTCTCACAGAAACATTGAAGGAAATAATTCATATACTATTAAGCATGATGATCAGTGATTACTACATCTCTTCGAGTGCCTGCTTTATGTATTTTGTAATTTTACACACACCTTTACATCAATTTTATCAATTTATAATGTATTGTGAAACATTGGTGTAAATAAAAGGAGAAAGTTTTGCCATTTTGTAATTAAATGTGAACCATGATATAACACAGCAATGAAGATGATAGAGAATTTAGTTGAAATACAAATGAATTCAGTTAGGTGTTGATATTAATAAAAAAGCTAGAAGACATATTGTAATTGGAGAGTTCAGAGAAAAGATTATGGAAACACAATTGAGCAGAAGGATAATACATGTGCTGAAGAAAAATAGAGAACCTTTCTGTCCAACACCAGTATAAACTAAGTTAACATGACATCTGCCTGAGAGTCCTTGCTTCCAATTCCAGAGGGTTTAGAAGGATAAGTCTATCTAGAAGTCCAGGAAGGGTAGTGAGGATGGTAGAACAGTCATTTGTATTGTTTGGTGAAAACCCATGCACAGTCTAGAAAGCATAGTTCTCAAGTATCACAGAATCAAATTTTTCTCTTTTTTTTAAATACTGAATATTTTGTAACACTTCCTTCATTATACACATAATTTAAAACATAATAGTATAATAGACTGTTGTTGTTGTTATTAAGTGCCATCAAGTCGGTTCCAGCTGATAGCGACCCTACATACAACAGAACAAAACTCTGCCCAATCCTGCACCATCCTCACAATCATTACTATGCTTGAGCACATTGTTGCAGCCTCTGTGTCAATCCATCTCATTCAGGGTCTTCCTCTCTTTTGCTGACTCTTGGCTTTACCAAGCAAGATGTCTTCCTCCAGAGATTGGTCCCTCCTGACAACATGTCCAAAATGTGTAAGACAAACTCTTGCCATCCTTGCTTCTAATGAGCATTCTGGCTGTACTTCTTCCAAGACAGATTCATTCTCTGGCATTTCATGGTATACTCTTCAACAATATAATTCAAAGACATCAATTCTTCTTAAGTCTTCCTTATTCATTGTCCAACTTTCACATGCATATGAAGCGACTGAAGACACCATGGCTTGGGTTAGGCTCACCTTAGTCCTCAAGATGACCTCTTTGCTTTTTAACACTTTAAAGAGATCTTTTGCTTCAGTTTTGCCCAGTGTAATGTGTCCTTTGATTTCTTGACTGCTGCTTCCATGGGCATTGATTTTGGATACAAATAAAATTAAATCCTGGACAACTTCAATCTTTTCTCCATTTATCATGATGTTGCTTATTGGTCCAATTGTGAAGCTTTTTGTTTTCTTTATGTGGAGGTGTAATCCATACTGAAGGCTGTAATCTCTGATCTTCATCAGTAAGTGATGAAGATCAAAGTCAAGTCTTCTTTGGTTTCAGCAAACAAGATTGTGTCATCTGCATATCTCAGGTTGTTAACGAGTCTTTCTCCAATCCTGATTCCCAACTCTTCTTCATGTAGTCCAGTTTCTCTGATTATTTGCTCAGTACACAGATTGAATAAGTATGTTGAAAGGGTACAACTCTGAAGCACACCTTTCCTGACTTTAAACCACGCAGTATCTCCTTGTTCTATTCGAACAACTGCCTCCCTTGATCTATATGCAGGTTCCTCATGAGCACAATTTAGTGTTCTGAAATTCCCATTTTTGCAATGTTGTCCATAATTTGTTATGATCCACACAGTCGAATGCCTTTGCATATTCAATAAAACACAGGTAAACATCTTTCTAGTATTCTCTACTTTCAGCCATGATTCATCTTACATAAGTAATAATATCCCGTGTTCCACGTTCTTTTCTGAACCAGGCTTGAACTTCTGGCAGTTCCCTGTCGATGTACTGCTGTGACCACTTCTGAATGATCTTCAGCAAAATTTTACTTGTGTGTGATATTAATAATATTGTTTGGTAATTTCTGCAATCTATTGGATCTCCTTTCTTTGGAATGGGTAGAAATATCGATCTCTTCCAGTCAGTTGGTCAGGTAGCTATCTTCCAAATATCTTGGATCAGACAGCTGCAACATCTCAACTGATATGCCATCAGTTCCTGGAGCTTTGTTTTTCATCAATGCCTTCAGTGCAGCTTGGAACTCTTCCTTCAGTATCACTGGTTCTTGATCATATGCTATCTCCTAAAATGTTTCAACGTCAACAAATTTTTTTCAGTACAGTGACTCTGTATATTCCTTCCATCTTCTTTTGATGCTTCCTGAGTCATTTAGTATTTTCCCCATAGAATCCTTCAATATTGCAACTGGACGCTTGCATTTTTTTCTTCAGTTATTTCAGCTTGAGAAATGCCGTGCATGTTTTTCCCTTTTGGTTTTCTATCTCCAGGTCTTTTCACATTTCATTATAATACTTTACTTTGTCTTCTTGAGCTGCCCTTTGAAATCTTCCTTTCAACTCTTTTACTTCATCATTTCTTCCTTTTAGCTTAGCTACTCTACAATCAAGAGCAACTTTCAGACTCTCTTCTGAATCCATTTTGGCCTTTTCTTTCTTTCTTGTCTTTTTAATGACCTCTTGCTTTCTTTATGTATGATGTCCTTGATGCCATTCCACAACTCGTCTGGTCTTTGGTCATTAGTGTTCAGTGCATCAAATGTATTCTTGAGATGATCTCTAAATTCAGGTGGGATATACTCAAGGTCATACTTTGGCTCTTGTGGAATTGTTCTAATTTTCTTCAGCTTCAACTTGAACTTGCTTAAGAGCAATTGATGGTCTATTCCACAGTTGGCCCCTGGTCTTGTTTTGACTGAAGATATTGAGCTTTTCCATCATCTCTTTCCACAGATGTTGATTTGATTCTTGTCTATTCCATCTGCCAAGGTTCACGTGTGTAGTCACCTTTTATGTTGCTGAAAAAATTTATTTGTGATGAAGAAGTCATTAGTCTTGCAAAATTCTATCATGCAATCTCCAGTGTCCTTTTTATCACCAAGGCCGTATTTTTCCAACTACCAATCCTTCTTCTTTGTTTCCAACTTTTGCATTCCAATCACCAGTGATTATCAATGCATTCTGATTGTATGTTTGGTCAATTTCATACTGCAGAAGTAGGTAAAAATCTTCAGTGTCTTCATCTTTGGCCTTAGTGGTTGAATAATACATTTGAATAATAGTCATATTACCTGGTCTTCCTTGTAGACATATGGATATTATTCTATTACTGACAGCATTGTACTTCAGGACAGATTTTTAAATGTTCTTTCTAACAATGAAGGCAGCATCATTCCTCTTCAGTTTGTCATTCCCAGCATAGTAGACTATATGATTGCCCAATTCAAAATGCCCAATACTAGTTCATTTGGACTCACTAATGCCTAGGATATCAATGTTTATGTGTTCCATTTCATTTTTTACAACTTCCAATTTTCCCAGATTCATACTTCATACATTCCACTTTCCTATTATTAATGGACGTTTGCAGCTGTTTCTACTCATTTTGAGTCGTGCCACATCAGCAAATGGAGGTCCAAAAGCTTGATTCCAACCACGTAGTTAAGATTGACTCTACTTTGAGAAGGCAGCTTTTCCCCACTCATATTTTGAATGCCTTCCAACCTTTGAGGCTCATCTTCCAGCACTATATCATACAATGTTCCATTGCTATTCATAAGGCTTTCACTCGCCAATTTTTTCAGACGTTGACTTCCAGGTCCTTCTTCCTAGACTGTCTTAGTCAGGAAGCTCTGCTGAAATCTGTCCAACTAGGGTGACCCTGCTGGTATTTAAAATACCAGTGGCAAAGCTTCCAGTGTCACAACAGCACACAAGCCACCACAGTAGGACAAACTGACAGACATATGGTGTTTTTTTAAGTTAGAACAGAACAATTAATGTTCCTGTAAACCTAAGCAGTAATAAACAAAATTAGGAACTTGTTGATCTGAATGATAATGATAACATAACATTTCAAAATGTGTAGGATACAGTTAAAGCAGTGCTTAATGTATACAGCTTTAAGTGTCTATCCGAGAAACAAAGAAAGACTGAAAAATGTTAATCTAAACTTTCATCTTTAGAATCTAGAAAACAAAGTGCAAATTAAACGCAGCATAAGTAGAAGAAGAAAAAATAATAGAAGTTGAAATCTGTAAAAAAAGAAAAGAGGAAAAATTGAAAAAACAACACAATAAAAAGTAATTATTTAATTAGATTAATAAAATTTATAAATCCAGAGAAAGACTGATTAAAAAAAGTAACAGAACATGAATTGCCAATATCTACAGCAAATAACTACAAATCCTGCAGATAGTAAAAGGATAAAAATGATAATAAGGAGATATTATGAACAACTTTATGTCAATGAATTCAATAACTTTAATCAATTTAAGAAAGCTTTGAAAGATACAAATTATCAAAAATAAAATATGAATGAATATATATACTTCCTAACCAAAAAACATTCCCTAAAAAACTTCAAGGCCCAGATGGAATCACCAGTGAATTTCCTCAAACATTTAAGAAAGGAAGAAATAATACCAGCTATACAAAAATTCTTTCTAAAAACAGAGGAGGAGGTTATGAGGACCAGATTAACACTGATACCATAGAGAAATTACAGAGATATTACAAGAGAAAAACAGACAGAGAGAGATGCAGAGAGATAGAGAATAACAGAGCAAAATCCCTCATTAATATAGACTCAAAAGGTTTTTAATAAAATATAAGCAAATCAAATCTAACCATGAGAAAGAGAAGACAGAATCAGGACCAAGTGAATTTTAGCCCAGGAATTCAAGATTGGTTTATTATTTTAAAATCAATCAATGAAACCCATTATATTGACAAAATAAAGAATAAAAGTTATCTTAATAATTCAGGAAAAGTTATTGACAAAATTCAACACCATTCAGGATAAAAATAAGTAAATAAACTCTCAGCTAACTAGGAATAGAAGGGAATTTCCTTAATTAGTTAAAAAGCATCTCCAAAAAGCATACAACCGACGTCGTACTTACCTGTGCGACAATACCATTGTCCCACAAGGTACAGATGTGTTCTCTCCCTAATTCAATTCAGCATTACACTGAAAGTCCTTGCCAGTGCAATAAAGCAAGAAAAATAAATTAATTTCAGAAAGATTAAAAAGTAAATATTAAAATTGTATCTACTTGCTGATCAATTGATTGCTTACATAGAAGATCCTAAGGTATCTTCTAAATAATAGCAAAAATGAGGGAAACCATCAATATGATAGACTAACAAAAATAGCCACAACAACTGACTCAAACATACCAATGATCATGAAGATGTCACAGGACCAAGCAACATTTCACCCAGTTATACGTAAAGTCGCTGTGAGTCAAGCCAACTCAACAGCAACAAACAACAAGAAGTTATCTGCAAATATTCTAGCCAGTTTACAAAAGACAGTATATAATTCCAGTGTTATTTCTAAATACTAATATAAAAGAGTTCCGCAAGATATATTGAACATATTCATTTTACTTAAGATATATTAACACGTTGATTCAGTATAGCTCAACCAAATGTCCAAGAAGTGTCCAAAACAACCAAAATGTCCAAGAAAAAGGAATGGAAACCAATTGTGTGTTATTCATAACAATGAATTATTACTTAGCAAGAAAAATGAATGTACTACTGACACATGCAGCAACATAAATGAATCTCAAATATGTTACCTTAAACAAGAGACAGACACAAATAAATGCATTTTGTCAAGGATGAATGACAAGGACAGTAAAAATTAATGTATGGTAATAGAAATGAGAAAGTGATGTGATGGTGATAGGAACTGCCTGGAAAGGGACATAAGGGAACTTTCTGATTTGATGGAAATGTTTTGAGTAGCATTAAAAGGTGTATAAGATTGTCAAAACTCATTGAACCTTTAAGATTCGTGCATTTTATTGCAGGTACATCATCGCTCCATTAAAAATTAAAGAATAAAACTCTGAGTTAGAGAGACTTTAACTGACTCAACAACCAGAACTAGAATCCATCATTCTTCTAAATCTTCTAAATGAATTTTGAACACACTGCAAATTTATTAACGCTCATTGCTATGCAATTTAAAATGATGAAATATTAGCACGTGTATTAAATGGCAATATAATACTCAAAAGATGTCATGTGGCTGTACTTGATTAATTATCAGATATGATGATAAGTGATATGCTGTGATTTCAAAATATGGAGAAGTGATTGTAGGATGAAAAAGTCTGGAACAGCTTAAGCTGAACTTTAAATGCTGAATATATACTTGAATGTTAGTGAAGCTTTTAGTTATTGTTACTGGTATATAGTTTACTTGTAAAAGTATATCTTTTGCCATTTAAATTGTTCAAAAATAATGATAAACAAATTTGACTGATCTCAAATTACTACAAGGGGATTATTTCATGAAATTTTAATACATGACAATAAATTCTTTGGGAAAAAACGTAAAAATATTAGTTTTCAGTACTTTATATCTGCAAATGACAGACAATACACCATCTACTAACACAATGAAAGTGACCATAATTAAAAATGTAAAGAAAGAAACAATCTTCGATGGTTACAAGGTAGGGGAGAAGTGGGGAGGGAAAAACGCTAACAGGATAGTAGCTAACTGCGAACTTTGGTGAAGGGAAAGACAGTACACAATACAGGGGAAGTCAGCATAACCTGACAAAGGCAAAACCATACAGTCTTCATAGACACATCCAAAATCCATGAGGGACCAAGTTACTGGGCTGAAAGCTGAGGACCATGGACTTGGGGGCCATCTAGATCAATTGGCATAACAGTTTATAAAGAAAATGATCTACATCCAACTTTGGTAAGTAGAGTCTCGGGTCTTAAAAGTCTGCGAATGGCCATGTAAGGTACATCTACTGGTCCCACTCTGTCCAGAGTGAAGGAAAATGAAGAAAGACACAAGGGAAAGATTAGTCCAAAGGACTAATGGACCACAAATACCACAACGTACACCAACCTGAGCCCAGAACAACTAGATGGTGTCTGGTTACCACCATGACCACTCTGACAGGGATCACAATATGGGGCCTGGCAAAGCGGGAGAAAAATGTAGAACACAATTAAAATTCACACACACACAAAAAAGACCAGACTTACTGATCTGACAGAGACTGGAGAAACCTGGAGAGTATGGTCCCCAGACACCCTTTAAACACAGAAATAAAGTCACTCTTGAAGTTTACCTTTCAGCCAAAGATTAGACAAGTCTATAAAACAAACAGTAACACACGTGAAGAAGTGCTTTGTAGTTCAATCACGTATATGAGACTAAATGGGCACACTTGCCCAAAACCAAAGATGAGAAGGCAGGAAGGGACAGGAAAACTGGACATATGGAAACGGGGAACCTGGGTGCAGAAGGGGAGAGTGTTGACACATCGTGATTAGCAATCAATGCCATAAAACAGTTTGTATATTAATTGTTTAATGAGAAACTAATTTGCTCTTCAAACTTTCACCTAAAGCACCAAAAAAAAAGAAGAAGAAAGAAAAGAATAACTTTAAAAAAAAAGTAGATTAAGACTATAGGTATACAGAAATAACCTGACTTTTTGGATACTTCAATAAAGAAAAGCTAAAAGGCAAACAGTAACACAAATATGAACACCTTTAGTTAGTTTAGATCCAAAACATTACACGAGGTTTCATTTTTTCTCTTCTGACATCTGAATGTTATTACAGTATTAAATTTAACAACTGACTTAACACAACACTCACAAGTTGACAGATGATAGGTAGTAATTGTTGAAGCAAAACTTCAGAACAATATGTTTCACAAGTTACAGTTTCCAATTTCCTGAAGTGACAGTTTTTAGTATCTTAATAGCTAAAGGATAGTAAATTATTCACTTCATGAGCATTTTTGGCACAAACTTTTAGAAGCAATTTTCAAGGGAGTCGTTTAGGATGACTGATAGAGTACTTCGTACAACACTGGAGTACAACGTTGAACAGTCATCATGTGCAGAATACATCATATGTCCCTAATTGCAACTTGTGAGTAAGAAGAGCAAGAGATACTCATGTTACACCACATACGTTTTATCACTATGATATGAGAAAAGGACTTTCAGCCACCAGACCATTTTAAATGATAAACCTCAAATTTGCTTAGAAATTTAATTTATTAGGATGAGAGTTTTTGTTTTTATTTTTTTTTTTTTTTACTTACCAAACAGAGCAATGTATCTTGGAAAAGAATTGGTGCAGTGTGTTGCTTCTGAGATGAAATATCCATCTGCACGTGTAGCCTAAATTCACTCAGCAGTGGCGCCATGGTAAAGAAGAGTCTGTATCTGTATTCTCTCCAGGGAGTTCTTCCTTCTAATTTCTTCACTTTCCAAGGAGAATTTGTTTGTATAAATTTTTCAGCATAAATCCATTTTAGATAGCAAAATATGTAACTCAGAATGAAGGGGATTGATATTTTGTTTGAGCCAGAAAACAATATATTAATACTTGGTTGTAGGCTAATCTCTTTTACTTAACTTCCAGTTTATCATTTATACAAAAGTAAATACCTTGCAACTTTGGTCTCTGTGGAACATTAAATACTTTGAGAAAATAGGCATTTGGTAATTTTTAGAAGGTGGACATACAGGTAGGTAAGAATTGGGGATCTGGAGCCAGATGTCAAAATCTAAATCCTAGGCAGTCTTTGTTACCTAAAAGAGACAAGAAAACATGAGGCTTGCCAGGGTTGTTATCTTGTGGCAAGAGCAAAATGTTTCCCCAGCTAAGGAGCAGCATGAAGCAACATTGAAGTTGCATTTTGATTTTATCTCACTAGCTGCACTTGATGATCTGTGATGTTGGACAAGGTTGTGTCTCCATATCTTATTTGTAAAATTAAGATACTGTTAGTATGTATGTCATAAATTACAAAAAATATTAACTACATTAGCACATGTAAAGCACTTTCAAGAAAAACTACAACATAGTATGAACTAAATAATTGTTTGCTATTATTGGCTAATATTTGGGTCTTTTTCATACATCATTTATCAGACAGGTTGTTGTGGAAACCAAAATTTAAGAAAAATAGAAAATGTAAAAAGCATAAAATAGCCCTCAATTTTAAGTGTTGATATCATAGATTGAAGTTTTTATTGTTGCTGTTGTTGAGTGCTGTCAAGTCGATCCCGATTCCTAGTGAACCCATGTGACAGAGTAGAACTGTCCCATAAGTTTTTCTCAGCTGTAATCTTTATAGAAGTAGACCACCAAAACTTTCTCTTATGGAGGTGCTGGATGGGTTTGAACTGCCAATCCTTCAGTTAGCATCTGAGCATTTAATGGTTCCTATAGTTATTATAATAGTGATCAAATTGGAAACTTTAAACTAAGATGGAATTGCTAGCTAATACTTAAATTTGAAAATTAGTTTGAAACAAGTTGCAATTTAAGACAGAGAGGGAAAGAACCAGAAGTCAGAATGTATCCTGTCACTTGGAGCCCAGACTCACTCTGAGTCTAAAAAGCGTCATGTGCCAAGATTTCTTGAGGGAGTACTAATGGTTTGTACCCTCACAAGAGGGTTGGAGGTACTAGTAGAAGAAACCACAAGGAAACTCCCTTGAACAGCTCATGTGAGTCCCTCTGGAATTACTGGTACTTACTGGGTGAGTATATGAGAGATGCCTGAAGTATCTCAAAGTGTGGGAATGTAGCTGTGAGTCTGTGGAAGCAGAGCAGAGAGAGTACAAACAACTGCATCTGGAAACTAACTGCTCTCTCAACAACGGTAAGGTAAAGAATTTAACAATGTGTCCAGCACGTGTAGGAAAGACATTGAAGTCAGTCTAGAGATTTTGCAACATTTCCTTCTGTTTTTCATAAGGTCGCCAAGTCAGAGCAGACTCAATGGAAACTAACAAAAACAATAAGGACCAAAGAGAATTCCTGTTAGAGGGTATGAGTAGAACCATTAGCACCAGGAGCAAAGAGAGGATCACTAAAGGAAAGGAACCACCTATCCGATAGTTGATGCAGTCAGAGGTCCAGTAAGGGACCTCTGAAGAGTCCCTGACATCACCAAAGACTGCAAGAGCAACCTTCAAATCTCTGTCATTTCCAAAGAGCCAAAGCCATCTTAAGATTGTTTCAGTCATGCAAGAACATCCTCCTGTCTTTCTCCTCCTATCTCTGGGTACTCTAACCCCAGAGGGGTCGGTAACTGCAACCGGTACACAGCAGAGTAAGGATTTAAGTAGTCCAACCACAGCTTCTAAAAAGAGAGGCAACCAAGACCTAAATGAGGTTGAAGGAGCAAGAAAGACTTAAAGACTTAAAGAGATTGAAGTGTAGAATATATTGGACATGACATTTCTAGTTTTATTTTGTGAATAAAATAACCTAGGCAGTCTTTGTTACCTAAAAGTGACAGAGAAAACATGAGGCTTGCCAGAGTTGTTACCTTGTGGCAAGAGAAAAATGTTTACCCAACTAAGGAGCAGCATGAAGCAACACTGAAGTTGCATTTTGATTTTATCTCACTAGCTGCACTTGATGTTCAAATGTACCAGCTACACTAAAATTAATAACACTGTTTGTTGTGAACAAGTGAGCACTGGCCCTTCATTTATATCTTCTCCCACCCACATGATCCTGATTTTTCTCTGGAAATCTGCTCTTTCTCCCTTCTTATCCAAGTTATTAATATGAAAATGATCCTAGTTTTTAGTTACACAAATGTGCCATGATTGGCTTAAGTCAGCCACCATACCTCATCTCTCTGCACATTGAGAAACAGAAGATTTGTGATTGTAGTTGGCAGGAGAGGTATCACCTTTCCCACGGGTATTGTAGTTAAAGAGACCCTGCTCTTTCCTCCAGCTAGTTGATCAAATGGGAGAATGTCGATTATGGAACTGCTGTAGCCCTGGTGGTGCAGTGGTTAAGCGTTTGGTACTTAACCAAAACATCAGCAGTTCGAATCCACCAGCCCCTCCTTGGAAGCTCTATAGGGTGGTTTTACTCTGTCCTATAGGGTTCCTGTGAGTGGGAATCAACTCAATGGCAACAGGTTTGGATTTGTTTTCTTTTGTTTTGGTAGCCACTTAGCTATCAACTTGGAGATCCCTTAACTGGGGAAAATGGGACCTGAGGGTAAATAAAGCTGATCAGAATAAGGTCACTGAGTTACTGTATCAAGGTTAAGTGAAGCTAGCTCTCTGGACTATTCAGTTGTTCAAACCAGTAAAGAAATTTCTTGTTTAACTCAGTTTCGGTTATTTTTGCATCATTTTAACATAGAATGTCCTAACTGACAAAGGATTTGAGATTTTTGTGCCTTAGCATGAACTTCGTATTTTTTTTTCCTAGACAAACATATTCCTAACAGCAAGTCCAATAAAGGAAACTCAATTTTTTTCAAGCAAAATCCATACTATTAAAATAAGTATCGAGTTTCTCCAGTTTTCTGCCTTAGGACATACATATCTTGAATTATCTATTTAACCACAAAAAACTCCTGTTATTTTAGAGTGGCATTGTATATTTTTTTGATAATTAAAACAAACCAAATATTATGATTTTAGATCCATAAATAATCTTGCATGAAATCAATGCTATGAGGAAATATGAGAACAAAGCAATAATATTTATAATTAAATAAAATTAAAAGTTATGGGTTAAATTAATTCAGGTAAATGTTAGAAGGCAGAAACACATTTATAGATATGAACTATATTCATAAGACCATTGAAGGGAGACATACTTTAATTCTATCCTCCCCCGAGTCTCTGTGTATTATTCAATTATTTGATTTGTTACATTTCCCCTCTAGTCATTTCTTTATTCTTCATTGCAAATTAACATGATTGCCAAATGTTTCTCAAATTTTGATACATTACTTGAGCTTCAAAGTTAATATTTCCTAAGTCATAAGTAACAAATTAATATTCATCCCCATTGGGTCTCTTTCTGTCTCCTTCCCAGGCCAATTCCTGACCCTAGCTCCTACAGCTTCAGAAAAATAACACATTTTCTATTCTGTTCTGACAGTTGTTTTCTTCTGTTCTGCTTTCTGGAGCAAATATTAGGCCATAGCTTATGGTCCTTAAGGGGTAACTTCTTCCAATTTCATGTCCAAATAAATAATGTTGTATAGAGAATTTTACCTGCTTTTAAGATTAATTTTTTCATAAATTATATTTCATTTGAAAAATATGAACAATATTACAGCCTTCTACTGGCTTAATGAGTCTATAAAAATGGCAATATCGTTTTCTTCTTCTAGCAAGTTGTAAATGATAGTATCTGAGAAAGCATACCCATAGGTTACTTATATGGATTCTTATTTACCAAGAAATTGAAATTCATTTAAATTTGTAAACCAAAATAACCCATACATACCAATATAATTAGCCTAGAAAAATAATATAGTGAGTTATTTATCTGCCAGAGACCATGAGCTCGGCAAAGAGGAGGTGGAGGGAAGTCTGATTAGAAGATTGTTCAAGAAAAATATTTGTGAAATGTCCTCTGTATATGAGAATGTAGCCACATGAATAAACCCACCAAAGTAAACCTGTTGCCCTTGAGTCAATTCCAACTCATAGAAAGTACAAGGGGATTTTTAACTTTGGAAAAAGACAGTTTCTATTTTTAAATTTTGTGAAACTTATTACACAAGGAAAGCCTGATATAATTATATAAAAATTGGAAAAATGGCTGCATGCAAAATATCGTAAATAAAATTAAAAGCTAACCATCAAATTAAGAAAATATGTTTGCAGTCAATACAACAACCAAATGGTTAGTATATTTAAAAATAAATGAAATATAAGAGAGAAAATCCTCAGAAGTAACATGCACAAAAGATGTAAATAGAAACTTCACAAAGAAAAAAAGTAAATGATAAGTATATCATAAAAATGGGAAAATTTATAGATAACTTTTTTAGATTCTTCTTATATGTTTATGCCATGAAAAAAATATATGCAAGTCCTTAGAACAGTTACTGACCCATTAATGTAGTCCATAAAAATTATGTGCTGCTATTAGGAGCTAGAGTAGGAGTTGGAGAAAAAGGAAAAAAATAATAATATAGATATTGTGGTGTGCAAAAGATTAAAGAATTTTAGAAATTGTATTTGGTAGAGAAAATTGTGGGCTCTAAAATAATGTGAGAATATGTGAATTTTTTAAATCTTCCTGGAGATTAATTTGATGATGTATGCCAAGACCCTTAAATATATTCCTTAGACTTGACTCAGTCTATTGCAAATACTCTGTCTTAAAAAAGTAATGGGATATCTAGTAAAACATCCATTGCTATCATATTTATATCAATAAAAACATAGAAGGCAGAATTATATCCTGTTGGAAATATGAAATACATGGACCCTAATCTTGCTTTTCATTTACTATCTAAGGAATTTGTGCAAGTTCTTTACCCTATCCAACTATCATGAAGGGATAATAATACCAAATACTTCATAATGTTATTGGAATGAATGAAATACTGCATGTAAAATGCTTAGTATTTTGCCAGGGCAGAATAAAATGTTAAGGATTATTATCTTTGTTTCTGTTAATATAATTATATTAACTAGGATTTGCTAGACTGAAGTGAAAGATAGACTTCCAGAATTCTCTGTCTGAGAGAAAAGAAAGTTTGTTTATTTCTTTATCTCATAGTAATGCGGGTTGAGGTTCTAGGGCAGCAGCTGTATTGTCTACACAGTCATTGTGGGGCTCAGGCTTACAGAAGTTTCTATGTCTTTAACACAACGTTTCCACAATTGCTGTAATCGCTTCCATCCCAATCACCTGGAGACAGGACAGAGCAAAGAGGGCCAACCTTTAGGAGTTTTGCAGGCTAGGCCTGGAAGGGATATACACACTTGTTTGTACACCTGCTACAAGAAAGGCTGGGATTTGCAATCTAGCTGTCTGTCGCGGCGGGGGGTGGGAGCAAGGTGAATGAAATTAGTGGTCAAATAATTGTCTCTGTCATATACTCATGTTTACTGATGTTGGTCGCTTAATGTAGCTAATATTATTTCTTAATAAGTCAGAACAGCTGAATAAAATTCTATAAACTATAATTTAAAATAAAAATGTATAGAAAAACAACTAAATGTAATATAAAAACAAAACCAAATTTGTTGCTGTTGAGTCAATTCTGACTCATCTTGACCTTGAAGGACAGAGTAGAACTGCCCTATAGGGTTTTCTTACAGAAGCAGACTACAACATCTTCTCCAGTGGAGCAGCTGGTGGGTTTGAACAGCCAGCCTCTCGATTAGCAACCAAACACTTAACCACTGTGCCCTCAGGGCTACTTAAATGAAATATAGTAATTGTTCAATGTAAGTGACAAACTTATGAAATATTAATTTTTAAATGGTTATAACTTTTCAAATTTTAATGAGGATCATAACTTTGTTACCTTGGTAGTTAGAAGGCAAATACTTACACAGACTTAAATGTGGGAGAACGTTTCTGCCTCTGGACTGTTACATAGACATTCTTTCAGAGTTTCCAGTCCACTGTCACCTGGTCACAAGACTATAGGATTTTCCAGCCTGTCCACCTTACCTACAGATTGTAAACTTGCCACCCCCAACAATCGCATGAGCCAACACCTTAAAATCTCTCTTCTCTCTCTCTGTATATATGTAACTATGTATCTACTCCTCACTTATTGACTAACACATTATCCGACTTTTGGCATTGTTGTAATTCTGCTGACTATTTTGCACATTAATGACGTATGTCCGGCAGTAAGAACATTGAGGTGCAAGGCTAGAGTCATGCTAGCTGTGATGGTTAAGGTTATGTGTCAACTTGTCTGGGCCATGAATCTCAGTAGTTGGACAGTTATGTAATAATGGAATTTGGCAGTTATGTAACAATGTGTTTGTCCTCCAGTTTTGCGTAACACCAATTTTTGCTTAATGACCTGGTCTTTGTCTTTGGTTTGGAACTTAACCATGCCAATAAGTGAGTAGGTGTGTGTATATATATATATATGTACTGGTTCTGTTTCTCTGGAGAAGAGTAAGCTGTTTTGGTACTGAGAGTCATGCTAGAGGAACAGAATCTTAAGAATCAGATTTCTGAATTGGTTTTGGGATTTCTGGAATTGGTTCTCAAATATGATTAGATTTAAAGGCACTATGGTGCAGTGGTTGAGAGCTAAGGCAAGCTACGGCTGCTCACCAAAGGGTCAGCAGTTCAAATCCACCAGCCATTCCTTGGAAACCCTATGGGGCAGTTCTACTCTGTCCTATAGGGTCACTATGAGTCAGAATTGACTCAACGGCAACTTTTTTTTAATAACTACTACAAGTGTTCTGGAGGTGCAGAGTTTAAAAGTGCTCAGCTGCTAACTGAAAGGTCAGGGGTTTTAGCCCACCAGCCAGTCTGTTGGGAGGAAGATTTGGCAGTCTGCTTCCTTAAAGATTACAGCCTTGTAAACCCTATGAGGCAATCCTTCTATAGGACTGTTATGAGTCAGAACTGACTTGATGGCGACGGGCCTGGTTTAATGACTACTACATAAGTCCTTGCTGGTTCAATGGTAGGATTCCCGACCTCTGTGCAGGAGACTCCAGTTTGTTTCCCAGAAAATGCACCTCATGCAAAGCCACCGTCCATCTGTCAGTGGTGACTTTTGTGTTGCTATGACACTGAACAAGTTTCAGTGGAGCTTCCAGACTAAGATGGACTAGGAAGAAAGGTCTACTTTCAAAAATCAGCTGAAGAAAATCCTATAAATCACTACAGTCTGATCTGCAACCAGTCATTGGGATGGTACAGGACACAGTAGCATTTCCTTCTGTTGTAAACGAAAGCCATCATGAGTTGGGGGCTGATGCTACTGCAGCTAACAACAATAACAACGAATAATACAATGTGCTTTTATAATTTTTTAAGATAAAAATATATACCGTTAAGAAAATCCAAAAATTTACCAGGCCAAAAAAGTGCAATTAAATAAAAATGAAAATTAAATGCAAATTAATATACTGAAGTGTACCAAATAGCGAGAACTCTGAATACTCATTCTCAATATTAATAATGAAATTTTCAAACAAAAGTTATTTATAAAGAAAGTCTTATTACTTTCAATTATTTACAATATTTAAAACTAGATAACCAAGTAGATTTGCCTAATGATTTTTAATTATATTTATGAGAGAGATTGGTTTTGTTTAATTAGCTTAAAACTGTTTTCAAACTGCTTTAAAGGTACTAGAAGCTAAATTTTTGATGGTTGATATTTACCCTTCCTCCTCCAAAATTTCTTATTGTCTTAATTTAGTTAGCAAACTCTGTCTTAATATGTAAAGAAAAGTATATTTCACCCCCTACACTTATCAAATTAGCAAAAAAAAAATCAAATTTTAGCTTTTAAACTTATAGTTTATTCTAAATTGCAGAAGAAATGAGCAATTATATTAAATTTCATTTATTCATGGAAATCTTCAGCAGGTTTTTAAAGGAAATTACAGTGGTAAATATATAGAGCCCAGCGAGACTGGTGGGGGGTGGGGAGGATAGGGGAGTGTCAAAGAAAAGGGACCCTAACTTTCGTACGTCAGTATTTTGCAACCTTTTAATATAGCAGTCCTAGAATCTATTTCAATAGTGGAAGCAAATGTTGCAATCCTTGTTTTGAGACACCTTTAAGTCCATGCTCAAAAATAATGTAGGGTATACTCACTTTAATTTTAAATTAAACACTCATTTTCCTATGAAAGAAGGGGAAAAATCTCAAAATGACCTATCTAAATATGAATTCTTGAAATACTGAAAATTTTGGGAATCACAGGGTCTGAGGATGTACAGATAGAAAAAGGAAGGAGGGACAGAGCAGCCATTTAGGGAGTGCCTGCTATTTACCAGGCACTGCACAAGTGATTTGTGTGTATTGTGGTATTTACCCATTACAGCACTTTATGAGGTGCAGATAACTGTACTCATTGTTCAGAAAAAGACAAGTAGTTTAAAGATTAAATGTCCTTCCCAACTGACACAAAGAAGCAGAGTGGGATCTCTATCTCGGTCTGTCTCATTATCAAGTTTGTTAGTTGTTCTCCACCACCTGTTGCAAATACTCCATCTTATACATCGCCTTTCTTTGCTTAATTTCAGCATAACCAATTTCTTGAGAAAAGAGTAGTTTTTTTAAAAAAAATTAATACTACCTATGTGTAGTAAGTCGAAGTATGACATATGTAATTTTTTTAATAAGTCTTGTATAAGATACTTATTTGAAATTCCAGGAATCTTTTTGCCAGAAAAATTTCTTAAGATGGGACAGTTATAAATCGGGCTGAATGAGATATGTTATTAACAAGAAACATTATTAGTTATCCATCTCACACCTTTTAGTTTGCATATCTTGAAACATTCCTTACCTCCAGTTACTTTACACTCAGCGTGAAATTATTCGATCGCTTTGAAAACATCAAAGAAATAAAGAATTGCTGCCAATCTGCAATTTACAACTGTGTCCTGCCATCAGTAAGGGAAGGTCAAAGGGGCTAATGTATTCACAAAGTACAGGAAAGGGTGCACTGAAGGGGATATTCTTAATCCTCAGAGCCAAATAATCATTAGCAGTGGAGATGGATAAAGTTGAATAGACAATAGCTACAGGGTCAGTACTACATTTATTCAGACTGATGAATGAAAGTAAGGAGTTATCAAACTCTAGACCACTAACTCGGATGAAGGATGAAATGCCTAATTCCATAAACTGAGAACAACGGTCAAATAACATCCTGAATCTCTGTTGTATAATTCTAATTCTGGTTTTGTTTTGATGTTGTTAGCTGGTATTGATATTACATGTGAAACAAGATCAAGAAAAAAAAAATACAGTGAAACCTATCAAACCTGGAATCTGTGTAAGGCAGAAACCTGTCAGAGAAAGAAAGCTCAAATATTTTCTATTAAAACAAGCGATAAAAATGTGATAAGACTACACCGTGTCAAAGGAGGTAAATCTGTGAGACCCAATAAAACAAGGCAGTCCCATCAAGTTTCACTGTACTTTCAGTTAGCATTATATATACTTTCATTCAACAAATATTGATTGAGTACATCCTATGTGAATGTAAAGTTTGACATAACATAACCTGTACTAAGTTAACTAATAAAAATACACTAGGCATTTCAAAACAACTAGCTTTCAAAACTAGTTTTCAATATACCGTATATGAATATATCACCCACATACCTAGTTTAAAGTATATTGATCTATTAAAAGCTATGTAATCAACATTGCAACTTAAAACTGCAACTAAAAAAAATAATAGTGCTGTGACAAATTTTCTTGGAAGTTCTGTGATCTAAATCCACTATATATTCTTTTTCAACATCAAACATTGCCTATTAGTTAATATATCATTCAATATTACACTTCTAAGTAAATTTCAGTCTAGCACTGCATCATAAAACATGTAAAAATATTTTCTTCTACTCCAAAAATATGTATTTGTTTCAAATATAAATCTTTAAAAAAAAATCTGAAAGTATATCATATTATATAATGAAATTATCTCTAGTTTGAATTGTATTAATGGTGAATACATTTCCTCTTCCGACAAGGTGTAAATATTTAATAATATAAAGATGGTCAATAATTTAAATTCAAAGAGATTTGTACATTGATCTTCCAGATAAAATGCTATTAAGCCAAACGATTGCCCGCAGGTTCTGTTTTCTCTGCGACATTGTGTGTTATCCATTCAGGTATTATATTCACGATAGTAACTAAAGGGTCAGTTGCATTCAGGAGGTAAATGATAAGGACATAGTCGGTGCTACTTAAGGTCGAGCCCTGCCCAGGGCAAAAAAATGAAACGGGCCCAGGTAACCACCCTTCTTCCATGTTTCTACAGTTCTCCTGACCTGCCTCAATGACCCTTGTTTTCCTTCCCTCTGGGCTGGTAGCTTTTCCTTGATGCATTCTGGCAATGCTTAATGCTTCAAGCTTACTGCTCTCCCTGTATCAAAATATACTATATGTTAGATATTCATTGTCAGTTGGAATGCAAGTTAATAATTAAGTGATATTAATAAAGTTAATAAATAATTGTAAACTTATAGAGTTGCCTCCTCTGAAGGTACTTATGATCTAGCTGTAAACACTTTTTAGAATGCAAATGCTTTAACTCAACTAATTAACAAATAACAGGAGGGAAATGTCTTTCAAAAAGTGAGCTTTTCCCTATGCTTCTAGATCATAAGATGCATTCTCAGGTCTAGATGGCTATATCTAGAATTTCTGTTCAAAATTTTCTCAGTTAATACTCTCAAAAGGTCAGTATTATATTTAATCCCTAGATGTCTTGATACTGAAACATCAAACAATGAGACTATGTATTGAGATTCAGCAATTGTAGCATCTAATATGTATTTGTCTAAACACATATACAATTTTTCAAGTTTAGCTTCTAAATTAGGAACAGGAGGGAATTTCTAGGTCTTGATTATTTTAAAGTATTTTTAATTTATGCTCATTAAGAACATCAGCATAATACATCTGACAAGAGATCCATATAGCTCAGTATGCCCATGAGTATAGAAACAATTAAATTACAATATAAATGAACATAAACTTTTTATTTTATAGAAACTATATAACTAATATAATATTTTATGTGATTAAAAATATGTTATTTTTTTATTATTACTGCCTAGGAATGTAGGGTTGGGTGAGAGTTTAGAAAGAAGACAGATACTGTTATGAATTCATTACTACTTTTGTATATCTGATGTTGGAAAGATACATGGTGGAGAATCTCATAAAAATTATTACTTAATTCTATCCTATATTTGTTCTTATTTTTCCCTTGTTTATTCATTTTTTTGAGAGAGAAATAAAGTAGTTTTTTTTTTTTTTAATCAATAAAGTAAGACCATTTTGTTGCCTGAGGAACACTAATAAGTAAAAGTACAATAATTAACTACATAAAACTTAATATTTTTATAAATTTAGAAATAGTTATACCAAATAGACCCTCTTTATAATCCTGGGCTTGAAAATCTAGTAACTAAGGTGTTAAAGATTTCCCCATTGCTGTTAAGACGGTACACTCTTCCAGAGTATATGCCCTCAATCTTCACTTGTCAAGATAAGGATAATCAATCTCAATTCCCCATAAAATGTAATTTCCATTAGAGACAAGCAATAAACACTACTAGTTTCTTGGTAGCATTGGACTTCTACAAAATAATCCCCTTTAAAGAGACCAAGGGAAAAATACTTTATTTTACCACTGAGACACTGATATGTGGGAACAGAAAAAGTCCATTCATCATCTTATCTTACTGAGATGTCCATAATTAATGTTTGTTTAGTTTAAAAAAAAAGCAGACTAAAAGAAAAGTCGGTAAATGTATCACTAAAGGAAAAGAGCAGTAGCAAACATAAAGAAGAAACTATTTCTTATCAACTCTATACTGCCGTATAATCTGGCACACTGTCTAGCATCCGCAAACAAGGGTGAAGCTATCTACCTATTCAAAACATATTTATTAATGTCTTATATGCAAAATATACTGTTTGGGATAAAAATCATGACCTCTATTCCTCAGGAAGCTTATATTCTATCTACTGTTTTTGTTGTTAGCTGCCATTGAGTTAGCTCCAATTCACGGCACACTTATGTGTAACAGAACAAAATGTTATATATTCATTATTCATTCCTGGCCCTGCATCATCTTCATGATCATTAGTACGTTTATGTCCATTGTTGCAGCTATTGAGTATTGCCTCCCAACCTAGGGAGCTCATCCTCCAGCATTATATTGGACAATAATCCATGTAATCCATAAGTTAATTTTTGGAAGTGGAATTTCCAGGCCTTTCTTCCCAGTCCGTCTTAGTCTGGAAGCTCCACTTAAACCTGTCCACCATGGGTGACCCTGCTGGTATTTTAAATATTGGTGATGTAACTCCCAGCATCACAGCAACACACAAGTCACCACAGTACAACAAACTGACAAACGGGTGTTAGTATAGTCTACTTGGGTGTGAAAACACTACAAGTTAAAGTAATATTTTTCCCCCAAATCTCCAACAAACAAATGTACTCCTAACAAAGAATTCAAATACTGATAGCATATAATTATATTACTACATATAAAAGCTGTCTTAGGGTTCTCTAGAGAACCAAAACTGGTGATATATCTGTGTGGAGAGAGAGAGAGGGAGAGAGACTTCATGGAACTGGCTTACATGATTGTTGGAGGCTAGAAAGTGGAAAATCCATAGTTAGGCGATGGAAAGAGTGAAAAGAGCAACGGTTCTTGCAAAATGTCTGTTTGTAACCTGGAGGAAGAATACACTCTAGGGAATCTCCATTTTTGCTCTAAAAGCCTTAAACTTATTGAATGAGGCCTGCCCATATTATGGAAGGTCATCTGCTTTACTTGAGGCCAACTGATTTAATCACTTAACTACAGAAACTAGTCTAGTCTTTGATCAAACAAATGGACACCACAGCCTAGCCAACTTGACACATAAAATTAACCATCTTAAATGTTAACCATATTTATTGCTGGTCACTTCAGAATGACTTTTGTACAACTAAATCTGGTTACCACTTTCTTGTTACAATCTTCCAAACGTTCTGCGTTGTTTTCAAGATAAATTTCTAAGGGTGTCATAAAAAGGGCTTTACTTACATCTTTAGTTAATTTTAACCACAATTCTAATTCCAGTGGGCTCTCAGTTTTCATGTTCCCTTTATTCTGCATCTGTTGACATGTTACTCTCCCTCCTGAATTTCTCTGTCTCCTCTCCCCAGAGTTATTCATTCACCTTAGTAACATCAGCAAATCCTGCAAAACTAATCTTAGATGCCTCCTCCACATGAAAAGTGTCCCTGATTCTCTCAGACCTTGACTGAATTCTGATGTAGTCCTCTTCCAGAATCCCTTCATTGTGTTTTTATGTTGTGATTTCCTTGATGATAAATGTTGTATTTTATTCATCATATTACCTAATGCCTAGCATATTTTTCACTTTTGCATTTAATACATTTTTGATTACTGAATGAAAACTTGGACAAACTTTATAGAAATATCAAAAACAGACACTAACAACAAATGAAATTAAAACACTGAGTCAGATATTGACAATTGTATGATTTAATAGAGTTTTTTTAAGATAATTTTTTATCCTACAGGATATTTGCAGTGTTTTGATTCTTACTTATTTGTTCCAATGTTCTCATTTCAAGTGAATTCCTTTATTATCAAAAGAGTAATATCTTTAATAAAATATGTTTGTGTCATTTTAAAATAAATTGTTATAAACACATGGTTAAAGTAACATTTCCTTAAATATAATGATTATATATAATGTAAATGTTATATACTAGAGTCTTCAGTTATTTTTGTTAATCTAGTATACAGCACTCACATTATAAACAGCCTCCAAAAGGCAAGATTATTTATCACAAACCAATTAGTATTAACTAGCTTAGAAATGTGAAAAGCAAAATGGTCTCTTATTTATGAAGCTGAATGTGGTACAGAATAGTGAGGAAAAAGAAATACAGATATTTCTGGATCCTCATAGAACCTTTGAAGTTTTATTATTATATCATATAGTGTTCTATTAAAATTTATCTGTTTCTCTTTCTTGTGCATTAAGCATATGACCCTTTAATGTTTTAAACCTTTCATTTCTTTCACTTTTTTATATTTCTAGGAAAATATGCAGCAAAAAATAGGTACTCAAGTAATATTAGTTACATTAAGCAAAATTCTATTATATCAGCAGTATTATACCAAAAAATGTAAGAAAGTCAAATGAATTGTGGTAACAATGTATTCATATTTCAAAAGGCAACTGAAAGATCAAAAGATCCTAAAGAATAAACTCTCTGCCAAAGGTCACATTATTCAATATTTATACACACTTTTCACACTTATTAAATATTTCAAATGTTCATTGAAGAGAATTTACTGTGATAACTTTACGTTATTGTTCAGTATTTTAAGCTTAGATAACTTCATCTGCTTCTGGTAATTTACTTAATAATTAAAGATACTATTTCCCACTTTGTAGCATCAATGATGATTCAAACATCAGTCTAAAAAGAAAGTAATAACTTTAAAAAATATGTTATCCTTTAAATCTAATTTCATTATCTCAAATCTGAAACAATGTTCTTTTATAATAATTTATCATTTTAATGACAGACTACCATTGAATAATTTTGTCAGAAATAGAAAATGCTGTTTAGTGAATTATTTTGGAGACCACTAGTGCAAAGCAAAAAATACACACACACAAAATATACACATATACATTTATATATTATTACTATATATATACTAATACGGAGCCCTGGTGGTACAATGGTTAAGCACTATGGCTGCTAATCAAAAGGTCAGCGGTTCTAATTCACCAGCCACTCCTTGGAAGTTCTATGGGTCAGTTTTACTCTGTCTTATAGGGTCACTGTGAGTTGGAATCAACTAAAAGGCAACAGGTTTGGGTTTTTTTTTTTGTTTGTTCTTTATATGCTTATATAGTACAGTAGTATCATATATACCTGGATGCGTGTGTGAGAGAGAGATGGCATATAATCAGCTTTCACATCACTAAAATGTAAACCTGAACAATGTTTCTTCCTCACTTTCAGGTGTAAAATGATGCTAAGGAATACAAAGGAAAAAAAAAAAAAAACCCTACTCTCATTCCAAAGTCCCTCTGCTCAGTATTTTTGAGACATTTTAGAAATGTAATAATACTGCTTATCTACAAAAAAAGATTCTGCTCACAAAATAACTTATACAATAAAAACAATAAAAAAGCCTTTCTGTCTTATCACTCCCAAATTCTGAGATGCAGGTTAGGCTTATCTCCCACATTAGAACAAGTACCTCCTAGTTTATTGAAGAGGAGTTCACAAATGTCTTATACACTCTCAACAGCCTATCACGAAATAAGCTGTTTGATATTATGGTATACAGTCCATGATGATTCCTTCAGGGAAGCTTACTGATACAGTATAAAAAATCTGTCTTAAAAATAACTTTATGTCTTAAAGTTAACATTTCTTTAAAGAGCCACAAAGCTTAGAAGATGAGAAAAAATAAAGAGGTTCTTATTGTTTTGAAGGCACTATTTTGTACTCGTACATAGTAATTTAAATGTGTTTTACAAGTCATTAAATGTCACCAAGACTGCTCAGCGATAGTTTAACTGTATTTTATTAAATTGTCATTATAATCTTTTATATTTTCTGTTCTGCATAGTCAAGTGATTAGTGACACCTTAAGATGCCACAAAACAAATTTCTGTTTGGTTCTTAAAAAAAGCTATCCAACCAAAAGTAAAAGGTTCTCTAGGGGAATTAGGCAAATCATCTTAGGAACTGTTCTCTTTATTTTATCTTCCTTTTCCAGTTACATTCTCATTCTCTCCTCTCTCTCTCTCTCACACACACACACACACACTCACACACAGCACACACACACACACACACACACACACCACCACCACCACCACTTGGATAAAACTTCTAAATGAAATCAAATAGTGAATCTCTGATTTCCCCCTATAATATAATTTCAATGTGTGAATTCAGTATCTACTCACTATACATCTGAAATGGACCCCAGACATGTCTCCTTGCCACACTTCATGACCCTGCATCAAGTTAAATATGATACTTTTGAAAGAAAGCATACTACTATTTATTTGGTATCTTTAATGCCAATTATTGCCAACTTCTTCAACATCATCCTCATCAATCAACCACTATTCCTTTAGTGCCTATGATGTTTTAAGTCTTGCACTAGGTATTTCACGAACAGTATAAATTCAATTTGCTAAACAATTCTAAGAATCAAATAGTATGATTTCAACTTTGCTAAAGAAGAAAATGAGGATAAAAGAAGTTAATTTGCTCAAAATTAATTGCCGAGTTAATATTTGAATCTGCATTTGTGTGTCTCCAAAGTCTAAGATTTTCCCACTCTTCCAGGTTGAAAAAAGGTATTTGGAAGGTCTGTTTAAGAAATATGTTATCTTGTTTCTTAAATTAATTATGTCTACTAATTCAAATCCTGTGCTTTCAGCAATGACTAATTTATAATCCAAAAGCCCCATGATGCTTAGCGAGGAAAAAATATGTATTTTCTTTCTCTGGATTCCAAAAGAAATATCATTCATATACATATTCTAAAACTTGATAAAATATTGAGTTCTTTTTTTTTTTCTAGTTGCCTTATAGGTGTAGCCTGAAAGACTTTGTGTAATGGTTAATTTTATGTTTTAACTTGGCTACTCTATGGTACCCAGTTCTTTGGTCAAATATTAGCCTAGATGCTGTTATGGAGTAGTATTACATGTGATTAAATCAGTTGGCCTTTGGTAAAGCAGATTATCCTCCAAAATGTCAGTGCCTCAATCAATCAGTTTAAGGCCTTAAGAGCAAAAACTGAGTTTCTTTAGCATGTGCTCTATCTCCAGACTATAAACAGATATTTTGACAGAACTTTTCTTTTACTCTTCCCGTTGCTTAGCCTATGGACTTTGGGATGCAAGCCTGCAGAGTCTCCAGAGTATAACCTGACCTATAGATTTTGGACTTGCCAGCCCTCCACAATTATGTGAGCCAATTCCTTGAAGTAGATACCTCTCTCTCTATCTATCTATGTATCTTTCTGTCATCTATCTATCCATCCATCCATCCGTTCATCCATCCATCCATCCATCCGTCCATTCATCCATCCATTCATCCATCTATCCATCTATCCATCCATCCATCCACCTTTAGAACCAGTGATATGTATTTTTCTCTAGAGAACCCTAAGACACTCAGTAAGAACAGAACAACAGAGCATGTAAATGTGGCTCTGCAATTAATGTCTTAACATGATAAAAGGTAAGTCCTTGAGTGCTGATATGACTCTCTCAATGAAAGGTCCCTAGCTCTGGGCCTCTCTGAGCTTTCTCAAATGTGCTGCATTGACCACTTACTTTGACCAAGCCTCTGTGAGGACCTCAGGAATATTGGAGAGTTGCTGTACCCATTCACTTGTATGAGTCATCACTGCCTAGATCACTCTTAGTTATTGATTAGATTTTAAATATTTGAGAGCACATCCCAGATAAACTTCTCTTTCTTTTTTAATCTCCCTGTCCATTTTTCTTCCTTCCTTCCTTCCTCCCTCCTTCCCTCCCTCCCTCCCTGCCTCCCTGCCTCCCTGCCTCCCTGCCTCCCTGCCTCCCTCCCTCCCTTCCTTCTTTCCTTCCTATCTTTATGTCTATTTTTTGTTTTTTAATGTAATTCTCTTCATCAGTTCTCCCTTCCAACCACGGTCAAAATAAGCACCAATTGCAAAGCTGGGCACATGGAAATTGTATCTTGATGGATTAATTTAATTCAATATAAGTAGCAGTAGAGCTAAGCTAATGTTTATTAAAAAAAAAAAAAACCCAAACCTGTTGCTGTTGAGTTGATTTCAACTCATAGGGACCCCAAAAGACAGAGTAGAACTGCCCCATAGGGTTTCCAAGAAGTGACTGGTGAATTAGAACTGCTGAACTTTTGGTTAACAGCCATGGGGAAGTCCATTTTACAATGGACTGTTTTGAAATATGCTCAACAGCAGGTCAAATTAAGTTCCCAATTACATGTTCAAATTTAACTAATTCAGAACTTTAAACCATCTCTTGTACATTTTCTGCCATCTCTTGTGCATTGTTGCTCATTCAACACTGTATTTATACTGATACAGTATATACGAATCTATATACTGGTTTTCAAATAAAAAAATCCATGTCTTCATTGCAGCTATCAACATTGTATGCTTTGTTTCAGGGACTGTTGAGCCAGAAAAGGGAAACTGTACATACTTTCCCTAAAGAGGAGAAAAGACGGGGAAAGATACTGCAGATGGAGCATAACAGAAAATAATATGCAAAATATTTGAGAAACAATAAGAAACTTGGCCTCTCAAGAGAAATTATATTAGGAAATAAATTCAAAGTATTGAGAGTAGGTTTACGTTGAAACATTTAATTTAAAGATAAAAATGTTAAGCATTCTTTAGTAAGAGAATGACAATAACAACAACAAAAAAAAAGTGCGTGTTTAAGAGGTTGTTTCTGAAAGCATACACAAGATGTGTAGAAGTGAGAAAAAACTGGAAGCAGTATTACCGGTCAGTAAATTATGAGAATCAATCCACTGGTGCTTCTAAGATTCTGGCACAGCATTTACTATACAAAATGAAAGACAAGAATGAATCAAAAGCTACTTTGGCAGTATTACCAAGATTATCTTAGTTTTTGCTCCTTTTTTCACATTTTTTGCATTTTCATATTTTCTTTGATATAATCTTTATTTCTGTATAGTAGAATTGCAAGAAGGATAAATAATATGCTTCTAATAGTGCATATATATTCAAGGCTGTACTTACTTAGGACTTGTTTTTTCTTAAATCATTTAAAGGATATTAATTTGTACAGCATTTCACCGGATCTAAAGCCTATGTTAAGATGGTGGAAATTTTTAAGAATGATAAGTCTACATTCTCTGTCTGTCTACATTTAAAATAAATGTAGCACTGTTGAAACTGCTGCTTTTCTACTTCCTAATGGTTTTGCTCACATGATGGATCAGTAGAGCTATCTTTAGAAATTCCTATCCATGTATGAGTTGATTGTGATGAAATCCCCAATTGCTGAAAATGGGCCAACAAAACTGTCAATGAGCAAAAGAAACAAAAATAATTATAGTGCTAGCAATGATTAACATGAAATGTTTGTAATGATAATGGCATCCATAGCCTGTATTTATCCTCAGGATATCTGAATTAAGGATGAATATTACTGATCATACTCAAAATGAACACTATTTTCCCAAAGAGCTTCATTAGTATCCATGTATAAGGAAAATCTGTATGTCTGAAATAGTCAAGAACTTAAAATACAGGCTGAATTGAGCAATATGTTGGATGGGCATGCAATCATATGTCCATCCCCAGTATAAACTCCTTGCTTGCCTTTCTAGGATACATTCTGTGATGCTTAAGGTTCTGTGTCAACTTGACTGGGCCACAGTTCTCAGTGGTTTGGCAGTTGTATGATGTTGTGATCACTTCCATGATGAGATTTGATGTAATGTGATCACCTCCATGATGGGATCTGCTGTGAGTAGCCAATCATTTGAAGGGGAGTTTCCTTGAGCATGTGGCTTGCATTGAATATAAGTGGACATTTTGGCAAGGCTTGAGGGCTTTTGCTTGTTCTGAATGCTGCAGCTGGCCCCTGTTCATCTGACCTCCAGTTTTCGGGTCTTGAGCAAGCAGCTTACCTGCAGTCTTGCATGCCGATGTTGGGATTCATTGATCTTCGCAGCCAGTGAGCAAGAGCCCTGCTCTCTGACCTGCCAATTTTGGGTGCACCAGCCTCTGAGACTACATGAATCAGGAGAAACCTCTATCCTGACCCACGTACTTAGGACATTCCAGCCTCTACTACCGAGTGAGTCATTTTGTTGATATAAATCTTTCTCTGAATATGTATGTATATGCTTTACTGGTTTTGCTTCTCTAGAGAACCCAGCATGAGACACCTTCCTTGCTCAGAGTCTGTTCTCTGAGAATTACAATAAAATGAATCAAAGAGTGCAACCATTTACATTTATTTAAACAACATTTACCAGCCTCTCACACTGCCTTACCTGAGTCTCTGGGTGACGCAAATGGTTAAGTGCTTGACTACCAGCCAAAATGTTGGCTGTCCAAACTGACCCAGAGATGTCTTGGAAGACAGGGCTGGCAATCTGTTTCCAAAAGATCGCAACCTTGAAAACCCTGTGGAGCAGTTCTATTCTGCACACATGGGCTTGCCATGAGTCGAAATCGACTCAAGGGCAACTAACAAAAACAACGACAAACCACATCAAATACCAAACCCAGCCTCTCACACTCTCCTACCCTGATAAGCAACATTGATATGCAACAGAAAAAAATTTACCTAATGTTGGAAACCAACCCATAAAGACACAAAAGATCAGCCATGACTTGCTGCTCGAGTGGACATTCAAGGCTCCATTTGTCAAAGACACATGTCCCTTTGACTTTCCTTTTTGCCATCCTCCCCTCATTTTGAGTTCATTTTGTTTCACCTGGTAAAAAGCCATTTAGTGTTTTTTGGGAGTCTCTGGGTGGTACAAATGGTTAGTACATTCAGTTGCTATCCAAAAGGTAGGAGGTTTGAGCCCACCCAGAGACACCTATGAAAAAAGACCTGGCAATCTACTTCCAAAAAATCAGCCATTGAAAACTATAGAGCACAGTTCTACTCTGATACTCATGGGATAGCCATGAGTTAGAATCCACTCGACAGCAACTGATAGCTGTTTGTGTCTTTAGAAACAAAACTGAAATGATTTTATTAACTCTCCACCTTCTAGGGAGAGGATGTCCAGGAATATGGTGAGTATGGGGCGGGGGAAGGTTTCACCTTTCTGCTTTACAAATAGGCACAGAAAGAGTTGTCAACTTTGCTGAATGTGTTTTAAAGTCAGAGAAATCCTACCATTTGTTGCAAGCAATGTTTCCTTGTTGGGGGGAAGAAAATGGAGCCTTCTGAGTTCAGCCAGAACAGATGGTAATGAAGGCTGGGAAAAAGAGAAGGAAGATGGCTATAATCTGAAATTCTGTATAATTTTTGCCTTGGGAAAACTGTCCCTGCTTAAAAGATAACTAGACCGGCACTGCATAGACGTCACAGGGTATCATAGGTGATTAACTTTAGGTTTTGACAGAAATACGTATAAGACATGTAAATGTGAGTCCTGTTATTTTATGTGAATGTTTAATGTCCTATAGGTTTCAGCTTAAATGTTTGCTTCTCTGAGAGACTTTCCTGGATCCCTGGTCTACATTATTTCCTACACCTTTATTTCCTAAAATGCTCTGTATTTTACCTCGTAGGACATTCATCACAAGTTAATACAATCACTCATTTAATGTATGTGTTTCCTGATGAAGTCTAACATGTTAGGACAAGGACCATTAATTTCTACTTTACTTCTGTATTTCATTAGTAGTAAAGATTCTGGTACATTGTAGGTGTGCAGCTAATAGTTGATGATACAGCTAAATGAAACAACTCAGCACATCCTTCATCCAAAATTAAAATATCACGTTACTGGGAAACCAGAAGCCTAACAACTGAATGTTTTCCTTCTCCTTGGTAGCTATTCCAATGTCCTTGGTTCAGTAAATTCCTCATCACAATTAATGATTTATCTGTTGCCTCAGTTCTCTTTAAAATTTTCTTTTGCCTCTAGGAAAAGGGTTTATCATTTTAGGGTTGCTTCTCATTCTAAACTAGAGATATATTTATTTATATTTAATTAATTTTCGGATTTTCATGGTCTCTTGAAAGCTAATATTCTATCTGCCTATTTTTACCAAGAATTTTTGTGACACTTGCATTTGACCTGTGCTTGTTTATTTTTCATCCTTTCTTATCAAATCCAATGATCAATGATGAAATTTAGGGATAATTTTTTATCCATGTATATTAGTGGAGAATATTAAACTTCCACATCATTCTGTAATAAAAAATCAGAGGCCTTGGAACCACACAAACATAGTTTGAAAATCACTTTTCAGTTCTGTGAATCAGTGTAAGCTTTTTATCTCTCTGAGCCACTTCTATCATAAGTAAAGCAAGGTTAAATAAACCTGGACATTAAGCACTGAGCTCAATGTCTGACACAAAGTAAGAATTCAGATATTGTGTGTGTGTGTGTGTGTGTGTGTGTGTGTGTGTGCATGTGCAAACATGCACACATATATTAATGCATGCATGTTTAGGTAAGTTCAAGGCAATGTACAGCTGGAGGCCCATTTCAAAGAATTGATACCTAAATGATATCCAATGATACCTAAAATCAATTTATGAGCTAAAGTCTAGAGTATTCTTCTTTTATTCATTGATTTATTCATGTATGCATTAATTCTACGATCACACATTTATTGCCTGCCATTTTCTTTAGTCACCAGGCATACAACAGAACATAAGTCACCATTTTTACCATTGAGATCACATGTAAACAAATAATTATAATATCATGATAAGGTGGTAGAATAAAAACATGAATTGAGTACTGTCAGAGTGTATAGCTGGAAGAACTAATTCCTTACCAGGTCAGAATGTGAAGACTGGCCATCTTCCATTTCGATGTGAGTCATAGATCGTTAATCAAGGCAGCAGCAACAAGCAAATGTTTACTGAAAGCAACGGTTGTGTAAGTACACATTTCCTAGTCAATAAGCTACCACTAGGTGTAGGCAGTTAACTTAAGTTCACTTTGATATTTATTAAAGAGTAAATGGTTTATAATTGTGTACACAGGTGAACATAGAGAAGCTTATATTATGACATACATTGGCAATGGTTTACATCAGGAGGACAAATACCAATGGAGTTTATGATGTGAAGCTATTTTTACAACGTTGATGTTAGCTGCTGTGGAGTCATTCCTTGACTCATGAAGCCCCCATGCTTGGCAGAACGAAACACTGCCCAGTCCTATGTCATCTTCATGATCAGCTACAGATCAAAACACTGTGCTTCGTAGCATTTTCATTGGCTGATTTTTGAAAGTAGATCACCAGGCCTTTCTTCTTAGCCCATCTTAGTCTGGAAGTTCTGCCGAAACTTATTCAGCACCATAGCAACAAGGAAGCCTTCACTAACACATAGGTGGTAGCTACATATAACGTGAATTGGCTAGGAATCTAAATAGGAATTCACCACTGGAGCACCAATGATACACCTACCTAAGTTAAAAATGTCTTTATGAAATGGATTTTCCTTCACTTTTGTGCATGTGTGTGTGTGCGTGTGTGTGTCTGTGTGTCTTCATCAGCAATGAAGAGTTTGGGTTCCTAGACCTGGAGACACACACTCTGTTCTCCACATGTCCTTTGGTGGCTGCAGTGTAGAGTTCTGCTGTACAACTAGGATGTTCCTGGGAAGGTCATGTATCTCTTAAGAATTTAGATCTCCAGCCTACATAAGATTTTTAAAAGATATTTCTATTCAATTCTTATGCTAAGAGACATGATACCTTATTAAGGTGCGAAACAGCTATATTATGAACCAAGCAAAAAAAAATGTTAAAAAATGATTCAGGGATTCAAAATAAGCCCTTACATAAAATCACTATCCTACCTTTCAGCTTCTGTGTAATAAGATATTGAACTAGATTAAAACTCTGAAAGCACATAAATAGGAGAACCTATTTCTCTATGATTATTTTTCGTAAGTTTTTCCATAATTACTTTTTCAATATTGTACATCCATATGGGGAAAGAATAAGTGAGCTATACAAAAGCACATCTTATGGAAAGAAAATAATCAAGAGTTTGATTTAAAAGATAATAATTCATTTATTATATTAGCAAGTGTTATAGATTGAATTGTGGCCCCCCAAAATATGTGTTAGAATCCTTACCCTTACCTGTGGATATAATCCTGTTTAGAAATAGGCTTCTATGTTCGGTTAATGATGCCATATCAACCTAGGGTGTATCCTAAACCTAATCACTTTTGAGTAATAGAAAGAGCAGATTAGACACAAAAACCAAACCAAACTCACTGCCGTCAAATAGATTCTGACTCATAGTGACCCTATAGAACAGAGTAGAATTGCCCTATAGGGTCTCCAAGGAGTGACTGTTAGATTTGAACTGTTGACCTTTTGTTTAGCAGCCGAGCTCTTAACCACTGTGCAACCAGGGCACCTCAGAAGTATACAAATACTAGAGAAGACAGATGCCATGTGAGAGTCCGCTATAATCCAAGGAACCAAGGAATGGTGGGGCTAGTGAAATGGAAAGAATCCACACAACCCAATCTGTGAGAAAATAAAATCTCTGTTCTTTAAAACCACCTACTTGTCATATTTGTGTTACAGCAACACTAGGAAACCAAGACACCAAGCTTTTATTTAAGACTTGCCAGGGTACCAAGACTGGGTATAAAAAGACTGACAAAGCCCATGGTGTGTTGGGGGAAGCTGATAAATAATCATTCAAAACATGGAGGACTGGAAATTTTTTAAGAAGTTTAATCAATAAATATGTCCAGGTTTTTGTTCTAGAAAGATAACTGTGGTATGAGAAGAAGTAGTAAAATAATATTAAGTAATAAAACAGGAAGTAAAAGCTAAAGTGCTAGAAGATAGCAAGTAAAAGAAATGCACTAAGAATCTAGAGGCAGCATTCTAGGTTAATAATTCTATCAGCGTTCCTTGGCCTGAGCAACCACAGAGATACTGCAGGGCTATCAAGGATGGAATCCCCTGTCGAGAGTCTGTGATGCTGAGGAACTAGGGCAGAAAGTGAAAGGAAGAGGAACTGTAGCTACGTGGGTTTCTTTTCTGTAAACTCGTTATGACGAGAGGGAGAACAGGATGCACAAGAGGTAAACCAGAAAAGAACCCCAGAAAATAAAAGCTGTTAATTAGAGTCCTTAATATTTACACGATGTGAAGCACTGTTCCTTTCCCCTGGCGTTCTCATCTTCACTGACCTTTCTCAAGCCACTGGTAGGTTTACTGTCCGCTAGTACAGTTAAGGAGCCCTGATGGAGCGGTGGTTAAGAGCTCAGCTGCTAACCAAAAAGTTGGCAGTTCAAATTCACCAGATGCTCCTTGGAAACTCTATGGAGCATTTCTCTTGTTATGAGTTGGAACCGACTTGACGGCAACAGGTTTGGTTTTTAGTTAGTACAGTTAAAACCAGTTGCTGTTGAGTCGATTCCAACACTTGGTGACCCCAGATGTGTCAGAGTAGAACTTGCTCCACAGGGTTTTCAATGACTGTGACCTTTCACATCACCCAGTGACTCCCCTCAAATCCACACAGAAGAGCCTCAGAAGAAAGGCCTGTCTATCTGCTTTCAACAGGTCAAAGCCATGAGAACCTACTCTGAAATACATGGGGTTGACGTGAGTCAGAGTTGACTCAACAGCAACTGGTTTTTTTGGTTTAGTACGATTAATGGAGACCCTGGGTGGTGCAAATGGTTAATAAGGCTGCTAACTGAAAAGTTGGAGGTTTGATCCACCCAGAGGTGCCTCAGAAGAAATGCCTGGTGATCTACTTACCAAACAGCATAGACATTAAAACCCTATGGAGCACAGTTCTACTCTGCAAAACTTGGGTTGCTATGAGTTACAATAGTCTCTAGGCTAATAATCTACTAAGAAAATTTAGCCATCTGTATAAGCATCAGTTTCTCTATCTCTGCTTCTCCCTCAGAGTCTTTTTACTGCTATCTATACTCTCTCAGTCACAGGGAGGGAGGAGAGTGAGGTCAGTTGGAGATACTTATTTCCAGGCATTCTCACTGTGGGATCACTTTGGGCTGCTGTGACCCTCCACCAAAGGCCCTATCCACTTCTGTCTCTAAGTTCCCATGGCTAGTGGCTGCTTCTTCCCCTAACTCCTTGTGGCCCAGGAATGGCAACAGTTGCAATGAAATGGCCCATTTCCTTCCGTTTTCCCTACTCCATGTCTATCCTTTTGTAAATGGTCCTTTTATTAAACCCTTCTTGAATGATCCAAAGACTTATGCCAAGACTCTAATGGAAACATGAGGGCATGTGATTCCAGTAATCTCTCCTAAACTTTAATAAAAAGCAATTTCATTTTTATCTGTTTTACACATTGGCTTAATGAGGAATTCCAAGACTACTTTTTAAAAAAAAAAAATTTGTTGTGTTTTA
The DNA here is from genome assembly GCA_030035585.1 of Dugong dugon. Lineage (NCBI taxonomy): Eukaryota > Metazoa > Chordata > Mammalia > Sirenia > Dugongidae > Dugong > Dugong dugon. The sequence goes on along the minus strand of CM057473.1, from coordinate 26,578,070 downwards.
AGTGAAAGTTTACAGCACAAATTAAATTTTCACTCAAAAATTTTATACTCAAATTGTTTATGACATTAGTTGCAATCCCTGCAATGTGTCAGCACTCTCCCCCTTTCCCTTTCCACCCTGGGTTCTCTGTGTCCATTTGCTGAGTTTTCCTGTCCCTTCCTGCCTTCTCGTCTTTGCTTTTGGGCAAGTGTTGCCTGTTTGGTCTCATATACTTGATTGAGCTAATAAGCACATTCCTCATGTGTGTTATTGTTTGTTTTATAGGCTTGTCTAATCTTTGGCTGATAGGTGACTTTGGGACTCATTTCAGTTCTGAATTATCACGGTTTCTGGTGGCCGTAGCCTTGGGGATTCCTCCAGTCACTGTCAGACCAGTAATTCTGGTCTTTTTTTGGTGAATTTGAATTTTGTTCTACATTTTTCTCCTGCTCTGTCCAGGACCCTCTATCATGATCCCTGTCAGAGCAGTCAGTGGTGGTAGCCAGGCACCATCTAGTTCTGGGTTCAGGCTGGTGGAGGCTGTGGTTCATGTGGTCCATAGTACTTTGGACTAGTATTTTCCTTGTGTCTTTGGTTTTCTTCATTCTCCTTTCCTCTGAACCTGATGGGACCTATAGATGTATCTTAGATGGCTGGTCCCAAACTTTTAAGACCCTAGAAGCTACTCACCAGGGTAGGATGTAGAATATTTTCTTTATGAACAATGTTATGCCAATTGACCTAGATGTCCCCCAAGACCATGGTCCCCAGCCCTCAGCCCCAGTAACTCTATCCCTCAAGGTGTTTGGGTGTATCTAGAAAGCTTCTATGTCTTTACCTTTGTCAAGTTGTGCTGACTTCCCCTATATTGTATGTTATCTTTCCCTTCATCAAAGTTAACACTGGTCTGCTATGTAGTTAGTGATTTCCCCTCCCCATAACTTCCCTCCCTTGTAACCATCAAAGATTGTTTTTTTCTATGTGTAGACCTTTTCTTGGTTTTTTATAATAGTGGTCTCATACAGTATTTGTCCTTTTGTGATTGACGTTTTCACTCAGCGTAATGCCTTCCAGATTCATGTTGTGAGACGTTTTATGGATTCATCATTGTTCTTTATAATTGCGTAGTATTCCCTTGTGTGTATGTACCATAACTGGTTTATCCAGTCATCCGCTGATAGGCACTTAGTGCTGGAAGTCCTAGCTAGAGCAATAAGGCAAGAAAAAGAAATAAAGGACAAACAAATTGGAAAGGAAGAATAAAATTATCCATATTCACAGATGATATGATCCTATACATAGAGAACCCCAAAATGCCACAAGAGAACTACTGGAACTAATAGAAGGAATCAGCAGAGTAACAGGATATAAGATCAGCATACAAAAATCACCAACAAAGAGAACTTCAAAAAGGAAATCAGGAAAACAATACCATTTATAACATCATCTAAAAAGATAAAATGCTTAGGAATAAATCTATCCAGGGATGTAAAAGACATATACAAGGAAACCTACAAAAGACTACTGCAAGAAACCAAAACAAGCCTACATAAATGGAAAAACATACCATGCTCATGGATAGGAAGACTCAACATTGTGAAAATATCAATTCTACCCAAAGCGATCTACAGATATAAGGCAATTCCAATCCAAGTACCAACAGCATTCTTTAATGAGATGGAAAAACTAATCACCAACTTTATAAGGAAAGGAAAGAGGCCCTGGATAAGCAAAGCATTATTGAAGACAAAGAACAAAGTAGGGGGCCTCATACTACCTGATCTCAGAACCTACTATACAGCCATGGTAGTCAAAACAGCCTGGTACTGGTACAATGACAGACACATAGAGAGACCAATGGAACAGGATGGAGAACCCAGATGTAATTACATCTACCTACAATCAGCTGATCTTTGACAAAGGACCAAATTTCATTAAATGGAGGAAACACGGTCTTTTTAACAAACAGTGCTGGCAAAACTGGATGTCCGTCTGTAAAAAAGTGAAACAAGACCCAGACCTCACACCATACACAAAAATTAAATCAAAATGGATCAAAAACCTAAATATGAAACCTAAAATGATAAAGATCATGGAAGAAAAAATAGGGACAACACTAGGGGCTATAATACATGGCATAAAGAATACAGACCATAAGTAACAATGCACAAACACCAGAAGACAAACTAGATCACTGAGAATGCCTAAAAATTAAGTGCTTGTGCTCATCAAAAGACTCCACCAAAAGAGTAAAAAGAGAACCTACAGACTGGGAAAAAAATTTTGACTATGACATATCCATCAAGGGTCTAATCTCTAAAATATATAGAATACTTCAACACCTCAACTACAAAAAGCAAATGACCCAATTGAAAAATGGGCCATGGATATGAACAGACACTCCACCAAAGGAGATGTCCAGGCAGCTAACAGACACGTGAGGAAATGTTCACGATCATTAGCCTTTAGAGAAATACAAATCAAAACTACAAAGAGATACCATCTCACCCTGACGTTACTGGTACAAATCAAAAAAAAAAAAAAACAGAAAATAACAAATATTGGGGAGATTGGAACTCTTATGCACTGTTGGTGGGAAAGTAAAATGGTTACAGCCACTATGGGAAAAAAAATATGGTTCCTTCTTAAAACTAGAAATAGAAATACCATAGGATCCGGTAATCCCACTCCTAGAAAAATAAGAGCTGTCACATAAATAGACATACGCACACCTATGTTTATTGCAGCATTATTCACAATAGTAAAAAGATGGAAACAACCTGAGCACCCAAGACTACTTTTTATAAGTGAATAGCAACTTTTACAGCAAACATTATTTAGGCAACTCAAAAACCAAGCCCACTACCATCAAGTGGATTCCAACTCACAGCGACCCTCTCCCTTGGAGCAGCTGGTGAGTTCGAACCCCTGAACTTTTGGAGATAATATCAAAAACAAAGAAACAGAAAAAACCCTTGCCAGCCAGTCAATTCTGACTCATAGCAACCCTACAGAACAGAGTAGAACTGTCCCCATAGGGTTTTCAAGGAGCGACTGGTGGATTTGAACTGCCAACTTTTGGTTAGCAGACATAACATGCCACTTTGCCACAGCAGAAGGACTTTGATCAATGAATGAAACTAGAGAGGCATACGAATAAAGGCCACATCCCCAGAGCAAAGCACATATCCAAGCATGACTTATAAAAGAACATGTTTATCAAAGCTGTAAATGCAATTGAGATTTGGAACAAGTTGATCATAATGTTATAATGATAATGATACGAAATAATAATATTTGGGGCCCTGGTGGCACAGTGGTTAACCAAAAAGTCAGCAGTTCGAATCCACCAGTCACACTCCTTGAAAATCCTATGAAGCAGTTCTACGCTGTCCCACAGGGTCACTATGAGTCGAAATAGACTTGATGGCAATTTTTTTTTAATAATATTTAGTTTCTTTTTTAATTGCTTTATGATCAGTTAACAAATATTTATTGCTAAAGGTCAGGATAATATTTTTAATTAAAGAAAAAAAATTCTGTACGTTCCTTTATTCTAACCCCTAATTAAGGAAAGCTGTTGGCTTGAGCCTGGGAGTTTAGTTTGTCCACATTAACTGCATTGCCTTAACTACCGTTTGGTTTTAGAATGCTTTAAAAATCTTAGAACATGTTAAATGGTAATCATTCTCTTCAAAGTTGTACCTCTTCAGTTTACACCACTCAAGTGATTGCAGTAATTTCAGTTACTAAGGTTTACTTACTACTTCAGTTGAAATAATTCACTAGTGAATTATCAGACATATAAACTAGAGCTAGTTCATAAATATTTTAAGATTTCCTCTGAAACTATCTTAGTCAACATATTTCTCATTATGTAAAAAATAAGGATTCCTTGTTCTGAATGACAATAAAAGAAGAATATTAGAAATATTAGAAATGGTAATATACATTTAATTGCAAAGTGCTAATGATGCAATATGATTGCTAGTGGTACATGAGCTGAATTTGCTAGCTAATACTTCAAAAGGATTTTATGTTCCTTTGCTATTGTGGCAGATGCAGTATTTTTACTTCCCTATATGACTTCATTATTCCTCCAACATATGACCATGATGTTTTTCTTTTTCCCTTTCACTGGGCTCCTGAGTGGCTGCAAGGCGTAAAGTGTCTAATGAAAATCCTTGGAAGGCTCAGAGCAGGCATCTGAGACCTCAGTCAATGAACAGTGCTGGAATGCAAGGTTGGTTCACATGAGCCTCAAGCTAAAAATGACTCATTTTGAACTTAAAAGATACTGCTCTTTTCTTTTGAAAATAAGATTTATGTTACAACTCTAAACAGCACAAAACTGCTTCAGAGAGACTATTTCCTAGTCACCTCCATACATTTATCACCCTGAGATCTATTTCTGAACAAAGCGTTTAGATATATTGTCTGTGATTGGATCCACATAGATTCATCTCCAGGAGTGAAATCTAGCATCTACTCTAGAAACTTCTTTCTTGGAATACAGATCTCAGAGCCCATGACATTTCAACAGCAAAAACAACAAAAATTGGATGGCTCAACCGAAAATTACTATTTTGTTTATCAATTCTTTCAAAATGTTATCATGCCAAATAAAAGCTACTAAAAAACTAGCATCTATTGTCACCATCAACTAATTAAAAAAAAAATTAAGGATAATGTTAAATATTAGAGAGAAATCATCTTAGTAATTCTTACTTAACTTTATGAAAACTCACTTCATTGTTTCTGTTTTATATTTCTTTTAATATTGTGTATTTCCTTTAATATTTTACCAGGTGAAAACTTCTCAAAGCTGTTTTGTGCAGGTAACTGAAGACTGCAAAAAACACCAGGGCTTCTCTGAGCTTGCAGAGAGCCTTATGTCGCTATTGCAAGACCCTTGATTCTTTAATGGAACTGCAAAATCAACTAATAGAGTACCTTGATATTAAACATAGATATAACTATTTTTATGATATTTGAAAAATACACCAAGATGCATTTTTTATATATTAAGTTTACTATACTTGGGGGAGAAAATATACAAACTTAGAAGGGATATCTGGAGAAGGACATCATGCTTGGTAAAGCACAAGGTCGGTGAAAAAGAGGAAGACCCTCAACGAGATGGATTGGTGCAGTGGCTGCAACAATGGGCTCAAGCATAACAGCGATTGTGAGAATGGCACAGGATGGGGCAATGTTCTTTTCTGCTGTACATAGGGTCGCTATGAGTGGGAACTGACTCGATGGCACTTAATAACAACAACAATTCATATCTGGTCTTCCTTATTCATTGTCCAGCTTTCGCATGCATAGGAAGTAATTGAAAACACCATGGCTTGGGTCAGGCATGCCTCAGTCCTTAAAGTGACATCTTTGCTTTTTAACACTTTAAAGAGGTCTTTTGCAGGAGATTTGCCCAATGCAGTGTGTCATTTGATTTCTTGACTGCTGCTTCCATGGGTATTGATTGTGGATCCAAGTAATATGAAATCCTTGACAATTTCAATCCATTCTCCATTTATGCTAATGTTGTTTTTCGGTCCAGTTGTGAGGGTTTTTGTTTTCTTTATGTTGAGGTGTAATCCATACTAAAGGCTGTGGTTTTTGATCTTCATCAGTTAAGTTCTTCAATCCTCTTCACGTTCAGCAAGCAAGGTTGTGTTATCTGCATATCACAGGTTGTTACTGAGATTTTCTCTAATCTTGATGCAGAGTTCTTCTTCTTCCAGTCCAGCTTCTTGGATTACTTGCTCAGCATACAGATGGAATGAGTACGGTGAAAGGATACAACCCTGACATACATGTTGCCTGATTTTCAACCACAGTTTGCCTTTGTTCTGTTCGAATTACTGCTTCTTGGTCTACGTACTGTTTCCACATGAGCACAATGTTCTGGAGTTCTCATTCTTTGCAATAGTATCCATAAATTGTTATGATCCACACAGTCGAAGACCTTTGCATAGTCAATGGAACACGGGTTAACATCTTTCTGGTATTCTCTGCCTTCAGCTAGGATCTACCTAACATCAGCAACAGAATCCCTGGTTCCACTTCCTCTTCTGAATCTGAGCTGAATTTCTGACAGTTCCCTGTAGATATACTGCTGCAACCACTTTTGAATGATCTTCAGAAAAATTTTACTCGTGTGTGATATTAATGATATTGTTTGATAATTTCTGCAATCTGTTGGATAGCCTTTGTTTGGAATAGACATAGATATGGATCTCTTCTAGTTGATTGGCCAGGTAACTGTCTTCCAAATTTCTTGGCATAGAAGAGTGAGCACTTCCAGTGCTGCATCCATTTGTTGAAACATCTCAGTTGGTATTCCATCAATTCCTGGAGCCTTGTTTTTCACCAATGTCTTCAGTGCAGCTTGGACTTCATCCTTCTTGATCATATGTTACCTCCTGAAATGGTTGAACACCAACCAATTCTTTTCAGTCCAGTGATTCTGTGTATTCCTTCACCTTCTTTTGATGCTTCTTGAGTCGCTTAGTATTTTGCCCATAGAATCCTTCCATATTGCATCTCGAGGCTTGAATTTTATCTTCAGTTCTTTCAGCTTGATGAATGCCGAGCATGTCCTTCCGTTTGGGTTTTCTAACTCCATATCTTTGCACATGTCATTACAATATTTACTGTGTCTTCTCGAGTAGCCTATTTAAATCTTCTGTTTTGCTCTTTTACTTCATCATTTCTTCCAGTTGTTTTATCTCCTAGAGCAAGTTTCAGACTCTCTTCTGACATCCCTTTTGATCTTCAATTCCTCTTCAATTTGTCATTTATGGCATAGTAGATCGTATGATTGTCTGGTTCAAAATGGCCAACAGCAGTTAATTTCAGCTCATTAATGCTTAAGATATCAATGTTTATGCATTCCATTTCATTTTTGATGATGCCTGATTTTCCCAGATCCATACTTCTTACATTCCACTTTCCTATTATTAATGGATGGTTGCAACTATTTCTTCTCATTTTGAGTCATGCTGCATCAGCAAATGATGGTCCTGAAAGCTTGACTCCATCCATGTCATTAAGGCTGATTCTACCTTGAGGAGGTAGCTCTTCCCTAGTCATGTTTCGAGTGTCTTCCATCCTGAGAGGCTCATCTTCCGGCACTATATCATACACTATCCCACTGCTATTCATAAGGTTTTCACTGGCTAGTTTTTTTTTTTTTTTCAGAGATAGACTGCCAGGTCCTTCTTCCTAGTCTATCTTAGTCTGGAAGCTCAGCTGAAACCTGTCCACTATGGGTGACCCTGCTGGTATTTGAATACTGGTGGCATAGCTTCCAGCATCACAGCAACATGCAAGCCCCCACAGCATGACAAACTGATAGATAGATAGATGATAGATGATAGATAGACAGACAGATAAATGATAGATGAATAAAGCAGTAACTAAGAAACAGAGGTGCATATGTTTCTGAGGAAATACGTAAACAATCAAAAATAGCTTGCTAATGTTTTCTCCTCACTCAGTTCTCAAAGGTTATATTTGCTATCATTTGAGGGCACTAGAAGCCAAGTTAGATATTATTGAGATGCTTGGCCGTGGCGAGAGGGAGGATTAGCTTTCTTCTTGGAGCACCCTCTAGCTGACTACATTCTGTACATATGAGAGCACATTCTAAGCTTCTTGATCCCTTCAGTTGTGTCTATAAATTTCAGGATGCCTTTCCAAGAAATGACACACATAGGTGACTGATTTTCAAAGGGAAAACATGATATGAGTAAAAGTCAACGTAGTTATTTACTACACAGAAAAAAATAGAAGGAATAAAATGGCATTGATATAAATGCTTTAAGGCGATAATCCTACAAAGGTTTAGATCAGCTCTCTCTTTTCACTGATGACAAAAAAAAAAAAAAAAAGGCAAATTGCAGCATTAGGTACTCTGCTACCTTAGAATAATATTTGTTTGACCGTGAGTTTAATGCAAAAGAGAGAGAAAAAAATCTGCCCTTAAAAAAAAGGTGAGATATTTCCCCCATTTGTAAATGTTTTGCCAGCTTAAAATTCAAATGTAAAAGAAGTAGGCTAAATATTTTAAGGAATCATATTAAAATATTTGAAACCCCTTTTAAAGAACAGGAGTATATAACTATTATTATGTATGGAATTTTTACCAAGTTGTTCTATCTGTATGTAGATTTGTTATGAGTTTATGAATATGTGTGCTACCTATTGAACTAAGTATCTTTCCATTTGAAATAATCCCATTACAATTATGGATTGATGGTACCAATAAATCCCCCTTTACGTTTAATGTATAATAGACATTCTTGCTTGTCTTTCTCTTTTCCTTTGCATTGGTTCATACATATATATATATATATTTTTCTTTTGGTAAAATTCTCCAGAGGGCAATGAATGACAACTAAATTTATTTTTAGTTTCAAATCTGTTAAATAAAACATCTGGCACCAAGCACAGGTGCCAGTGTTTGGGGAAATTTCTATGTTTTATTAGAGGTCATTATAAGTAGAAGGTAATGTATTAAACAAGCCCACTGAGAATTTTAAAACAGATTAGGTATTTTCCTCAGGATTTCTTTCAGAATCCAACTAATTTCATATCTTGTTTTGTCTACCTCCTACATTAACACCCCCAAATATCCTGTCCTTCAATCAAAATATTCAAACCCTGAGTTCTTTCCTTACCATTTTAGCGACTTGGAAAGAAAATAATAAAGTCAAGAAAAGAAAATGACTAAAATATGGAAAAAGACAAAATAATTGCTACTGTGCCATGTGTTATGCACTTAAATCCGTAAGACTATTAAAACTTACTAATAGGATTCACACTATCAACACATGCAGTCATCGTTATATCTGTGACTCTATAGAATGTCACATAACTGAAATTCATGATAATGACCCCGCATCATCAAGAAAACATAAAGTTATATTCTGTTTCTCCTGCTGAAATAGCAGGAAGACTTAGAGTGCATGACACACTATCTTTTTCTTTTTTTTTTTAAGCTAGCATTTTGTGGTTAACTCTGTCCATGAGGTGTAACTACTTCCTAAGTATTATGAATTGTTAGTTTGTACTTCTGCATTTTTTAAGCCTTCATGCTTAATAGTAGTTTAAATGATATTTGCACTTTATGTGTAATGTATATAATTACCAGTGGAATTACTAACGTACTTTTAAAAAGATAATAGGAATGTCCCTTAATTACTATCTTGAAAAGTTTCCCCTTATACATAAAAGCAGATCAAGCTAGATTTGCTTATGCATTCTTCAAACAATTATTGAGCACCTACTCTGTGCCAGGAACTGAAAAGAGTAAACTTTAAAGACTAATTAAGTCACAGACTTTGTTTTAAATGAACAAGCTCCAAGTCCCCAGGATGGTCAGAGGAAAGCTGCCAAGAAAGAAGCACATAGCTAAAATGAACTGTGGAAAGGGCTCAGGAAAACCCACACCATTTACATGGAAATGTTAAACCACTATGTTGTCATGCTATGTAAAAATTGTTTTGATGGTGAATAAACTCTGAAAGAAAATAAATTATTTTTATAACCTTCTGAATAGTAAGCACTTCTGTACTTCTCAACTGAATAACCTTTTCCCCTGTTATGAATTTGTCATATTGACCTATTCAAAGCTATCAAGAATAATACTGAAATCTACTATACATCTCTAAAACTAAAATATTGATTATCATTTTGTAATGTTTCATATATGATTGGCAATAGCATTATATGTGTAAATTTTGTTATATAAATTTTTGACTGATATGGCAAACAATGAGGTCTAAGAGAAAACAGTTTAGTTATTTTAATTTTGAGTTCGTTTTGTCAGTATTAAAAAGCTTCCATTTGTCTATTAAATAACTTATAACAAATGCCTAACTATAGCATACTATCCATCAGACAATGTCCCAATAATGTAAAAGCAAATATGTGTGTCAGCAATTATCTGGTTCCTTAAGAATCTCCATTAATTCAGTTTGTTATTTTTATAATTGTATACAACTCTGTTTTGATCCATTTATTAGAGTTAGTTTATATACTGAGTCCCTGGGTGGCACAAATATTAAGCAACTGCTAGCCAAATGGTTGGCGGTTCAAACTCAGCCGGAAGCACCTCGGAGGACAGGCCTGGCAATCTGCTTCTTTTTAAGGTCACAGCCCTGAAAACACTCTAGAGTACAGTACAACTCTGCACACATGGGTCACGGTGAATTGAAATCAAGTCAATGGCAACTAACAACAACAACGGATTATATAAAACAATACTCATAACTGTGCCACATTTTCACTATTTGGTTAAAATTATCATTTAGGATATTCATTACTAAAAGGGTATTTCAAAATGTTTTATTTGGAGACGTTGCTGTGTGAAATAATCCCTGCCTCCCCCCCCCCCCCCACACACACACATACACACACATATAAAACTATAAGGAACATAATGAAACTTAATCATAGGCCAAACAACTTCTCTTCTAATTGTTAATTAAAACTTTGAATGGAAATTAAGAAGCTTCATTTTTTGCTGCTTCCTAATAATTAGCATTAATGTAACAGTATTCTTGTTTAAAGCTTACCTAAATTAGCTCATTAGATGGCATTGCTTATAAACCTCAAAGAATGGAAAAAAATCAATTTCATCATGTTTGTGATACTGATCTCAGGGACCATGGCTAGGATACTTATTACCATCTGTCTACATCCCTCTGTACAGTATGCGTGTGTGTTAAACCAATTACTATGCAAATCCCAAGATCATTCCAGCGTTAAACTCCCCAGTGACATAAAATCTTCTCTGGCTTAAATAATCACAAGAGAAAATTTCATTTTTGAAATTAATAATACAGATTTCACTCAATTTGCAATGTATAGGCAGCTAATAGTTTCTTTTAAAAAACACAACATTTTAAATAGTATATAGTTAATTTTAACTTTCTTAAAATTAAGTAATATAAAAATTTAGAAAATAAACTAAGCAAACTACTATAGTAAATATGCAAAAAAAGTGAAAAATATTTAATAATGAGGTAGTTACAAAATTAAGACAGGAAATAGTACTGCACAAATTGCAGTAATTATGCTAGCATTTTTCTGAAGAAAACTAGAACTTATTGATGAGAATCATACACGTATTCAGTTTTATTTAATATTGATAAATATTTTAGTGAAAATAATTTAAAGATGTGATATTGTCTTCTCACTTTTTGGAGTCTCTGAGTAGTGCAAAAGGTTAAGGTGCTCAGCGGCTAATCAAAAGGCTGGAGGTGCAAGTCCGTCCAGAGGCACCTCAGAAGAAAGGCCTGGTGATCTCCTTCCTAAAAATCAACCATTGAGAACCCTATGGAGCACAGTTCTACTCTGGCACATATGGGGTTCACCATGAGTCAGAATTAACAGAACTGCAACCGGTAACTGGTAGTATAGGGCCCAAAATTCTGCCTAACCCTGTAACCTTATTTCCTTCCACTTTTCCCCTTGTTCAACCATATCTCCCCCATTTATGTTCCCCAGGATACAGCATGTGTTCTCCTTCTTCCTCTCTCAAGACTTTTGCATTTGTGTTTTGATTTTTCTGGCTTAGAACACGTTTCTCCCAGGTACTTGCATGACTTCCCCGTAACATCCCCCTAGTTTTTTCAGATCAGTATGACTGCTGTGCCGTTATATGTCAAATAGTAGGGTTGTCACACTCTGTGCCCATATGCTTCTATGTGTTTCTTCTTTGCACTTACAACTTGCTACCTGATATTGGGTATCTGTTGTTGCCTCCTCCATTGAAATAGAAGCTGTGTCAAACCAAGGACTTTGTCTTTCCTATTCATTGTTGTCTTCTCACTGTCCGGAATGTAGTGGGTGTGCAATAAATACTTGTAGAATAAAGCAGTGAATGAATGGAGATCAAAAATCTTTCTAACACACTCATGATTGCTTCTGTCTTCTGTTGTGGTCTCAAGTGCCTGCTTTCCGATCTACCTTCAATCTATTGCTTAGGCTAAAAATACCCCATATTATCATCCTTAGTCATTAAAGTATACAAAAAAAAGTCGTTTATACAAGTTCTTTCCAAATGGTAATTAAAAGCTGCATTATTTAAACCAAAATTAAAAAGAAACAAAATTTTTTTTTTCATACTGTTTTTACTATCGTTAATACAGATTTAACTGGATCTTGTCTACGTAAATTAATTTACAGTGTTTTGCATGAGCAAAAACATGAAAGGCTCTCCTCGTTCCATCAACATAAGATAATATAATTCAGTCAACCTGTTCTTTGTAAATTGTAGATTTTGAGATTTTCAATCACACAATATATTCTTTCAAATGATGGATAGATGGGGAAAATGCATTCTTGATAAATTATGTTTTATCTAGAGTAAAGTATATGAAAATATCTTCTTTAAAATAAAGGAAATCATTCTGCATACTTTATTTTGAAACATACCTCAAATTAAAACAAACAGAATAGTTAGTTAATAATATTTAACCAATGACTTTATTATTCATATAAGGGAAAGCTATTTGGCAATGTCTGATTCACAGTAATCTATTTAGCTTTGATGAAAGGTAACAACTCAACATATTTATTTCCAGCAAAATCTATCAATACTTCTACCCAAAGGAAAAAGAGACAATGGATTAATGTATTTCCAACACCATATTACCTGTTCTTTGAGTTGAAGTATTTTTCCCCTTAATTGTTAATGTTTTCTCTTTGTATTCAAAAGAAACTTCTAATTTTGTTAAATTACTCATCATTTATAATCATGAATGTTATATATATATAAGCAATGTATATGTTCCTTCTATCTCTAGTAAAAGAAACCTGTATTTTTAGTCAGTGTAATTCAATCTTACATTAACTCTGAAATGTCACTCTCTTGACACTTATTCATGTCAATACAGTGGAATGTGGGTCATGTATTCTGTGTAGCAAAGTTTCCTACAAGAACAACATGGAACCATTGTGACATTTTTCTAATTATCAATCATTTCATGCCTACATAGTTCAAGGGCACTTGTTAAACCTATTCAGTTGATTTTGGGTATTCTTCTAGCTGGAGTGTGCTACTGAAAAACTTTATGGGACACATATTTTGCATCACCCAGAGACTCTGCTCTTACTTGAACCATGGGGCTAATAAAGCATATCTTGATTACAGAACTGTGCTTGCAATATTTGCTTTCAAATAACAAAAACCAAATCCAAATAAGCTAGAAGAGTAAAAGGAAATTTTTGGCATACGTATCTGAACAGTTCAGGGAAGACTAGGCCACAAATAGGATTAATCCTGTAGCCCTGTTTGCCAAACGATTTTTTCTGCCTTCTAAGATAGGCAGTTGAATCCACCAGGCGCTCCTTGGAAACCCTGTAGGGCAGTTCTGCTCTGCCCTATGGGGTTGCTATGAGTTGGAATCAACTCGACAGCAATGGGTTTGGTTTTCCTTTTTTTTTTTTTCTTTTTTTTCTTAAGGTTGATAAGCTAGGTTCTCTCCATGTTCACAAGACAACTTCCAATAGCTTCAAAAGCTCAATTCTTATTTGCTAACCTTCAGGAGAAATTTGTGTTTCTTCAGATGCCTTATGCAAAAAAAAAAAAAAAAAAATGAAGAGTTTTTCTTGCTCAGAAGCCCTTACTCAGTATCTCCTTGGATGGACTTCAGGTGTCATGGTCATCTATAAATCATTTATATGTCCAGTGGAAACAATGTGTTTCTGATTGCTTTAAGGACCACATCCAGAGGGGGATGTCAGTAGAGTAAGCCCTACAGCTTAGGATGAATAACTGAATGAAATCTAGAGTGTTGTGGCCAAAGAAAGGAGAAAATAAACGTGCAATCATCAGAAATAGAACATGTCCATCAATGTAATTTGAGTGATACTGTTGCTTAGAACATTATAGAAGCACAGGCTCAGGAATCAAAAGATTTGGATATCACAGAGCTACCGATTTCTAATGTGTCGTTTAATATTGAACAAGGCATATGACAGAATTGCATCCTCTCACCTTACTTATTCAGTCTATATGCTGAGCAATTTATATGCAAAATCAGTATTGGAGAAAGATTCCTTAACAACCTGCGATATGCTGATGGCACAATCTTGCCGAAAATAAAGACGACTTGAACCACTTCCTGATGAAAGTAAAAGACTTCAATATGGATTACCTGGCCATGAAGAAAATAAAATTCCTCACAACTGGCCCATAAACAACATCATGATAAATGGTGATGAAATTGAGGTTGTCAAGGATTTCATTCTGTTTGAATCAACAATCAACGCCCACGGAAGCAGTAGTCGGGAAATCAAGGGACGTACTGCATTGGGCAAACCTGCAGTAAAAGTCCTCTTTAAAATGATAAAAAGCAAAAATGTTATTTTGATGACTAAGGTGCACCTGACTCAAGCTATGGCATTTTTAATTGCCGCATATCCATGCAAAAGTTGAATAATAGAAAAGGCAGACCAAAGGAGAATTGACACACTCAAATTGTGGTGTAGGCAAAGAATATTGAATGTATCACGGACCGTCAGAAGAACGAACAAATCATTCTTGGAGGAAGTACAGCCAGGATGCTCCTTAGAAGCAAGGATGGTGAGACTTAGTATTGCTTACTTTGGACATGTCATCAGAAGTGAACAATCACTGGAGAAGGATATCATGCTTGGTAAAGTAAAGGGTCAGCGATCAAGAGGGAGACCCTCAGTGAGACCGATTGACAGAGGGGCTGAACAATGGGCTCAAACATAGCAACAATTGTGAGAATGGTGCCGGACCAGACATTGTTTTGTTATACATAAGGTCACTATGAGTCAGACTTGACAAGCTGGCACCTAACAAGAACAACAACATAGACAAATTATTTAAGATCTTTTAATCTCACTCTTTACAATTGTAAAATAGGATAAAAAATGAGGACATACATCAAAGTTTAATTGTGAATTTCAACTTAGATAATGAATGCAAACTGCTAAGTAAAATTTCCTGACACAGTGAATGCTTAATAAATATTCACCATTGCATGTGTAATTATTATAAATGTTATACGTAATTATTAGTTAGCATTTGGTTAGCAGCCATAGCTCTTAACCACTGTGTCACCAGGGCTCCTTTCTAATAGTTAAGACAGGTTAATAGGTGTAAACTAGAACCACACTGGCAAACTTGGGTATATTGTCACTATATTATAATCCTTGGAGCCCTGGTGGTGCAGTGGTTAAGAGCTTGGCTGCTAATGGCTGCTAACCAAAATGTAGGCAACTGGAATACACCAGCCACTCCTTGGAAACCCTATGGGGCAGTTCTCCTCTGTCTTATAGGGGTCGTTATGAGTCAGAATTAACTTGAGGGCAGCAGTCTTTTTTTTTTTTTTAATCTTTGATAGGAGGAGCCCTGGTGGAGCTAACCTAAAGGTCAGTGGTCCTAACACACCAGCCGCTCCACAGGAGAAATATGTGACAGTCTGTTCATGCAAAGATTTATGTCTTTAGAAACCCTATGAGGCAGTTCTACTCTGTCCTATAGGGTCACTATGAGTCGGAATCGACTGGATGGCAACAGATTTAGTTGTTGTTGTTGTTTTTGGTTTAACATTTGAGAACAATACACTCTATTTTAACATATCACCAGTGCTTATTTTCTGGTATTTATTTCTGCTTCTCCAGTTGATCATGCCACCACAGCTCTCGTGAAAAGAATTTAAAGCAGGTTTACGGAGCTCAACACTGCATATTTGAATTAATAAAACTGCACTTTTAATTTGTATTTAATCAAAACACTATTTGATTAGAAAATATATTAAAGTGTAATAGTTGAAAAAACAATATCAAATTAATTCCTTTAAGGATAAACCAGTGCTACTAGAATTTTCAAATTTGCTAGAAGGGACTTATTACACAATAAAATGCAAAAATGATGAAGCTTACCTTCTCTTTTTTTTTTTTAAATGGAGTATAGCTGATCCAAGAAATCTGCACTCTCTCTTCCTGTTTGAGGAACAAAGAGTACATTTCACATTTGCTCTACATGAGGCAATGAATAAAAGATCATACATAAAAGAAAACCAGTAAATCACCATTTGCATTGTATTGATGTTTACTGAGGTATAAAATCCCCTAGAATTTAGTTGGCTAGCACATTGTTATGGAGAAGTTGCTCTCTTCAAATAACATGGGATTCAAAACACACATTCGTGTGTGCAGATTGATCTGAGTACTACAAGGAATCCCTGAAAAAAAAAAAAGAAAAATATCTCTGTATTTTATTATACCATGAGAGATGTAGAATTTTGTGTACTGTAATCCTTCATTTTTCCCTCTCATTTTATAATTTCTAGAAAACACATGCATCAATATATAATGCCTGATTTCTAAGAACATTTTTTTAGTAAAAAGTGAAAAGAAGATAGGTAAAGCTATTTCTTGATTTATTGAGAAACTAAATGTATGGAATTAATTTTTTTTTTTTGCAGTTTGAAGAAATAGACTATTCCCAATATTTTTCAGATGTTGACATTGAAACCTTAACAGAACATGACCAAAAATAAAACCAGTCAATAAATATATTATGCATTTAAAAAATATGCTTAATAACACATTATTAATTTGTAGGATTAGTATACTCTAATGCTTTTCTCCCAATCCGATGTAGAAAAGCAGCTTACTAGTGATGTGTGACATTGCTACCTTGGTCTGTTTAACACTGTAAGTTATAAAGATTTGTTGGAAAAGAAAAAAGAGATAGTTAAGATTGAGTTGTGGGGGGGTAGTTGAAATTTTGAAAACATAACTGTTAGTCAAACTATTTATATTATTTCCCTAGGGCTGCCATACAAATTGCCACAAACTGGCTAG
Organism: Dugong dugon; assembly: GCA_030035585.1. Classification (NCBI taxonomy): domain Eukaryota; kingdom Metazoa; phylum Chordata; class Mammalia; order Sirenia; family Dugongidae; genus Dugong; species Dugong dugon. The sequence continues at coordinate 26,561,231 of CM057473.1, read as the reverse complement.
CTTAAAACAACAGAATATTTTCTCTTACAGCTCTAAAGGATAGACATCCAAAATCATGGAGTCTTTTGATAGGGCTGCCCTCTTTCTTAAGGCTCTGGGGAAGTCTCCTTCCTTGGCTCTTCTAGCTTCTGGTGGCTCTAGGCTTTCTTAGGTTTGTGTCTGAACACCTCTGTGTTTACATGGTCTTCTCCTGGTGTTTCAAAACTCCTCTTGTCTTTTTCTTATAAGGACACTTGTCACTGGATTTAGGGCCCACCTGGATAATCCAGTTTGATCTTATCTCGAGATCCTTAACTTGATTACACTGGAAAATATCCTTTTTCCAAACAAGGTCTCATTCACAGGTTTAAAGGGTTAGGACGCGGTCATATCTTTTCAAGGGCCACCATTCAACCCACTACACTATTCATTAGAGTTTCAGAGAATCTCCAAGCATGAGAACAATTAATATTAAATAGGAAGCAGATGCAGCAAGGGACTGTAGACAAAATAATAAGAATTGGAGAGTAAGTAAGAATGTCATAGAACCATAGAATTTTAGATTTTGGAGAGATTAGATATCATTGTATTTTGCTTTATTATTATTTTTAATATTATTACTATTATCATCTCTTTTTTGAAATGTGTAACCTGACCTTACTAATGCCAGTTAATTTCCATTAGTCCTTAAACTAGTCCAAATCAGATTTGGCCTGCCCCACATGCACAGAATGGCCAGCTGTGATGGCTAATTGACCTCAGTAGAGGACGCAGCAACAGGAGGAATGAATCAGAAAGAAAATCATCACCCAGACCCTATTTTGAAGGGAGAGATCTGACAAGAACCACATCACCTCCTGTTTCCTGGCCGCCTTCTAGAGTTTTCCCTTCCCAGGACACCTGCCCAGCCACCATCTTGCTGCCCAAATCACGTACAAGCCCTACTTGCCGTAGCTAGGAGAGTCGATCTGAGGAACTTCCTCCTGGCTCCTTGCTCTGCTCATTTCGATAAAGTTACTTTCTCTTTCTCAAAGACTGGTGTCCAGATAATTGGCAAGTCTGAGCATGCCAGACAAGGACCCGCCTTTCTGAGTTTACTAACAAATGCAATCTACTAAAATCACACACATTTTTGATGAATCTTTGTAAATATACACAACTGTGTAGCTATTGGAGCCCTAGTGGCACAGTACTAATCAAAAAGTCAGCGGTTTCAATCTATCAGCCGCTCCTTGGAAACCCTATGGGGCAGTTCTACTCTGTCTTATAGGGTCACTATGCATCAGAATCGTCTCGAGGACAATGAGGTTTACAATGCAGTTATTATCAAGATAGAGAATATCACAAACATCTCAGAATCCTCCCTGTGTCCTCCTTAGTCAATAACCTTCTCCAAATGTAACCACTATTCTTAATTTTATCATCTTAGATTAATTTATACCATTTTAAAATGTTATATTTTTCATTCAACAGTATCTTGAGATTGATCCATGTCGTTACATATAGCATAATTCATTCTTGTTCATTGCCATACAATATTGCATTGTGTGAGTATGCCATGATTCATTTATATGTTTTTCTTTTGAAGAAGACTTTGGTTTTTCCAGTTTTTATTATGGATAAGGAGCCCTGGTGGTGAAGTGGTAAAGAACTCAGGCTGCTAACCAAAAGACTGGCAGTTCGAATCCACCAGCCACTCTTTGTAAACCCCACGGGGCAGTTCTACTCTGTCCTGTAGGGTCGCTATGAGTCGGAATCAACTTAACTACACACAACAACAAATAACAATATTACGGATAAAGCTAGCATAAACATTCTTTTTCATCTTTTTATTAGCTATAAATACTCATATACCTTGTGTCAGAAGCCTGGCAATAGGCTTCCTAAAAATCAGCCATTGTAAACACTATGTAGCACAGTTGTACTTTAACACACATGGGTTCTCTATGAATCAGAATTGACTTGATAATTTTCTTTTTTTTGATACCTTGGGTATATATCTAGGAGTGGGATTGTGGGTAATAGATTATCTATGTTCATCTTTAAAAGAATCAGTAGAAGTTTTTTCCCAGCGTTTATGACAATTTATGCTCCCATCAACAGTGTATTTTAGTGGCGCTACAACCTTGCCAACATCTGTTATGTTTTGGTAGTATCTCATCGGGGTTAACATTTCTATTTCCCTCGTGACTGATGATGTTAAGCACTTTTTTATATACTTATTGGTCATTTGGGTATACTTATATGCAAAGTTCTTTTTAAAGAATATTGTCAGTTTTTCAAAATTTGTATTTCTGTCTTTTTTGTATTGATTTGATGGAGTTCTTTATATAACTCCCTTCCTGCTCCTCCTTTTTAAAAACTGATGAGAAAACTGAAGGCTATATGTGTTAAGGGACTTAGAGAAAGCACAGATGTAATTAATGTGAGAACAGAAACTGTGACATAATTCGCTTACAAGGCAATACAATGCCTCTCATACACCACTTCAGCATAAATAAAAGTTATATAGTACCAGAAGTATCATCAAAGAACTTCACTACTTTTTCCTAAATATATATATCAGGCCTGAATACAATCTTAATCACTTCAATTGCTTTTCTTTTTTTCCAGAAACATTCTGTCCTCAGGAACATACTGAATGAAAGTCAGTAGGATAATAGTTTTTCTTTAAAAAAATGATTTTTTTCCTATGAAAATGATCTAAAGCAATACAAAAAAATATAAAAAATAAAGCATTAAAAATATCATAAGTTCAAATAGACAAGGGAGTATTTCAAAAATACTGGTCAAAAGGTGAGGAAAGGAAAAAAAAAACAATGAATGAATACTTCCCTGTATCAGTAATTTGGAATTATTGGTGAGGATGCTGTTGGATAGAAGAAATGAGGAAGCAGAGTTCAATTTTGGTGTAGTAGGAACACAGAGTCACTAGGAGTCAGAATCTACTGGAGGGCAATGTTTTTTTTCTTTGAAACATATGAGGGTATGAAATTAGGGAAATTTGATATGTATATTGAACAAATTGTTTTATTGGGATGCAGAAATATAAGCCTATTACTTAGATAAGAGAAAGAAAACCAATCTTGTTGCTGTCAAGTCGATTCCGACTAATAGTGACCCTATAGGACAGAATAGAACTGCCCCACAGGGTTTCCAAGGAGCAGCTGGTGGATTCGAACTGCTGACCCTCTGGTGGGTGGCCAAGATCTTAACCACTGTACCACCAGGGTTCCTAGATAAAAGAAGACAATGTATATTCAGTATTCTAGAAATTACCAGAAGTAAGTAGAATTTACCAATCTGAGAGAAACGAATTCTGATTAGAACCTATACACTGCGGACTATTGTCACATTCCTCGAGAAAAAGTAGGGTTGTGAAAAAAATATCTATTTCTATCTAAATGTAAATTGATATTTGTTACTTTGAATATTATTACATTTTGTTAAGAGTAATCCATAAAAACCAAAAACCAAACCCTTTGCCATCGAGTCGATTCTGACTCGTAGTGATCACACAGGACAGAGTAGAACTGCACCATAGAGCTTCCAAGCAGCAGCTGGTGGATTCAAACTGCCGACCTTTTGGTTAGCAGCCAAGCTATCAACCACTGTGCAGCCAGGGCTCTGACTATTCCATAGTAGATTTATATATTGAAGATAAATTATTAAATATAACTAAACACCAGTGTTATAAAAATACTGATTTGCTTTATGACCTTGTAAAATTAACTTCTTCCATAAAGTATCTTGATGATCCAAAAGTAGATAACCTGTTTAGAGAAGATAGAATTATTAGACTTAAATATCACGGCCACATTTTCAGAACTTTTCTCAGTGCTTTTAACTGAACATTATAAAATTTCAAATTAAAACTATGAATTATTTACCAATAATGATTGAATACCTATTTAATTGAATTGAATACATAATTGGCCTAAAGACCAATTAAATGCAGACACAGAAAAAAAACAGTCAACCATGGATATTTATCAATTGTTAATTCCATCAGGATCTTAACAGCAGTAGTTTTGATAATGCTGTAATACACTGAAAAAATAAACACATCATTTTATGAAGTGTAATCATAAAGCAGATTGCAATTTGACATTTTTTAAAGCTTGTAATTTATAGTATATTATAAACCAAGTATCATTTATTGTTCATAACTAATCAGAGTGCTATCTTACAATGAACTTTAAAAAGTGTGGTGGCCGCCTATGTCCTTAAACTTAGAAATTAGAGTAGCATATAATCACTTCTCATTCCAATCACTCAGTAAAACATGATATAATGAAGATGTTTTTATATCCATAAAAGCAAAATAAGTTGAACTTATTATCTAGATTTAACTATCACTATCTAAGAAAAGAAGGAGCCCTGGTGGTGCAGTGGTTAATCACTCGGCTGCTAACTGAAGTTCGGCTGTTCGAACCCAACAGTCACTCTGCGAGAGAAAGATATGGCAGTCTGTTTCTATAAAGATTATGGCCTTGGAAACTCCATGGGGCAGTTCTACCCTGTCTTAGAAGATCACTATGAGTCGGAATCGACTCAATTGCAGTGGGTTGCCTAAGAAAATATTATTTTTCAGATTTTTTCTTGTTTTCCTTAAGATTGCTCTAACCTATTCATATTAAGTGCAAAAAAGCATTGCAGTAAGATTTTAAGTCCTAAATATTAATAAAACATATGCATTAGAAAATATCTGGTTGTAATGAGTACTAAGAAATATGTTTAGCAGTGTTTGCAATTGAAGAATCAGGTATTACTTGCTACCTCCTTTACTCAAGGTAATCATATTTATATGATGATCTTGTTTCCCCTTCTCAGCCAATGGAAGTATGGCTATGAAAAATTTCTTCCAAGAAGAAAACATCCCTGTGCAGTTCCAGCAGATGTGGTCTTAACCTGCTTAAATCCTCTTATCTTTCTTCACTACACTGATCACATGCCTTTCATAATACACTTTCACATATTATGCAGTCATTGCTTTGTTCTTTATTTGATTTTGTTTGGGATAAGTTTTGTTTGTTTGTTTATTTTTCAGGCCAAGGCATGGTTTTATGCTTCTTTGTAATCTATTAGATGTTTGGCATAATTCAAATTTAAATGACTTGATAGATATGGAATAAAACGGTGAACAAACCTACTAACCAAGAGAAACCTGTAATGAATGAAAGATTTCTTAGTGATTGAAATATAGATAAATCTTGTTTAAATGTATAAGAACAGCTCTCTTTGGTTTGGTGACTGATAAGTTTTTAGTATCTACACTTATTTATGTTACCCTGAATACAAATGAGGTTATGGAGCAGAGATCAGTTATTGTCACTTACAGCAATAACAGCTTTGGCTCCCCATGCCTTGATCTTCCCCCTTTATTAGGTGATGTTATAAGAGTCAGACGGATGCTGCACATGCAAAAAAGGGGTTTCTTGCACCACAGGAGAGGAACCCAAGAAATATGAATCCAGAAGTTTATATACTTGTTGCCTTTCTCCCCTTTTAACAAAGGGAAGGAAACTCCCCAGTGTAAATGAATTCACCTTACGAAGAGAAGAGGAAGGTTAATGAGTTCTGACTGTTTGGAATATAAATAAATGATTCTAAAGGGAGATGAGACAAGGGTCTCTAAGTTGTTGCCATTGTAGTGTGCCTTCAAGTGGATTTTGACTCATAGCGACCTTACAGGACAGAGTAAAACTGCCCGATAGGGTTACCAAGGCTGTAATCTTTACTGGAGCAGGTTGCTACATCTTTCACCATGGTTCGCCTGGTGGGCTTGAACTGCTGACATCTTGGTTAGCAACTGAGCGCTTAACCACTGCGCCCCCAGAGCTCCTTGGTCTCCAGGTTAAAACCCCTGAAATTCCTCTATGACTCCAGGTTTCATCCTCTTTTTGTAAATAAGCACGTACCTCCAGACTTATCACTATTTATTTTGTCATCTTTTAAATCCCAAGGCTTATCCTTTAACCCGTTTTAGTAAAATTTGCTCAGAAAGCTCCAATAGTGCAGAAACATAAAAATATTTAAAAGTATTTCTCTATGGTTGTGTTATCTCAAACATTCTCACCCACCTTCAGTCTGCCTTTTCTATACTTTATTGGCCCATCCAACTGTCTGTGTATTCTTTTACCAACCAGTTATTCTAATATTGAAGAAAGAAAATATTTTCAAGAATTCAAGAACAAATTAACCTAGTAATTCACTATACTTTTGTAAGCTTTGAGCAAGTTGAATTGTCCTTCCATACCACAAACCATCTTAGACAGTGTAATCACTTATTATTATGTATTTACTTTTAAACACCTGTTGCATCATTAGACATATAAGACAGTTTTGACTGGATTGCGTATTTTTATGACATCTTTGCCCAGTCAATTCTATGATATTTTTATAAATGAAAACAACTAAAGCATAATAATAATTTTATTGTTGGATAAAATAAAAGTAATTGTTGAAGCCATTTTAGTGTAATGTTCCATTTGACTGTGTGATTAATATTTTCATCTGCTAATACATTATTATTAAAGCAAGTTGTAGTTTATTATCAATTTGAGTAATTAGAGTGGGGAGAACATATTTTAAAGATATCTTTGTGATAAAGATTCTTTTGGTGGAAAAGTCATTTCATAAGTTTCTTGATTAAATTTAGGGCAACACATGCACAATATGGGAGAAGTCAGCACAACGTGATCAAGGCAAAGGAAGACACTGAGAGATATGCAAGAATATAGGGCATTGACGGTAAATGCTATAACATATACAATCCTGCAGGAACAGTAATAACAATCGATAATTTGGGAGTAGATACATAGGCTAATATGTATGCTAAATAGGTGAGGGGGGTCTTTTGGGAGTATACTCATGTACATATACAGGTATGGTTGTGGATGTTTCTATACACATAGTTGTAAAAGCTACGTGTATACCCATATATATAGTAGAGCATATGGTGGCACAATTACAGAAACTACTTGGACATTGGGACATTAATAAAACTACTAGACATGAAGGCTAAGGACCATGGTCTCGAGGGACATCTAGGTCAGTTGGCAAAACACAGCTCATAAAGATAATGGGCTAAATTCTAGCCTGGTGAGTAGCATCTCAGGTCTTAAAAGCTTGTGAGCAGCTTATTGGTCTCTTCCCACCTCGAACAAAGGAGAACGAAGAAAACCAAAGACTCAAGGAAACAGTTCAAAGGACTAATGGCCCATATGAACCACAGCCTACTCTAACCTGAGACCAGAGTAACTAGATGATGTCTAGCTACCACTACCAACCACTCTGACTGGGATCACAATAGAAAGTCCTGGGTAGAACTGGTAACAAATGTAGAACAAAATTCAAATTCAAAAAGAGAGAGAGAGACTAGACTTCTGGTCTGAAAAGGACTGGAGGAACCCCTAAGTCTATTGCCCTAAGACAGCCTTCCTACTTGAAACTACAGACACTCCCGGAAGCCACCTTTCAGCCAAATAATAGACGAGGCTATAAAATAAACAATAACATCCATGAAAAATATGCTTCTTAGAAAAATTGACTATAGGAGACCAAAAGGGCAACATTTGCCCAAAACCGAAGATGAGAAGACAGGGAGGGACAGGGAATCAGGACTGATGGAAATGAGGAACCCAGGGAGGAAATGGGGAGAGTGCTAACACATTGCAGGATTGAAACCAAGGTCATGAAACAATTTGTGTAAGAATCATTTATCGGAAAATTAATTTGCTGTGTAAATTTTCACCTACCACACAATAAAATGTTAAAAATAATTTAAGCAAGGCAAAACTAAAATTCGCTCATGCATTAAATATTTTCTACGGCCTAGTATGTGTGGCATTTTGGTTCTCTGTGAGAGAATTTGAGGAAACTCAACCACCAGTAGTCTTAAGTAATTATAGAATTATACAATTTGGAAGCCTGAAGGTATCTTAGTGATCATCTTATCAAACACTCCTATTTTACTGATGTGAGGTTGAGTTCTCAGAGAATTTAAGTGATACAGGTTAAGAAGTGATCTTATGGTAGTATTCTGAATATTGCTTATTTGCATAAGCCAGAATTTTCCACTGAATTATTTATGAATTTATGCACCTTTAAAGTTTCTCAATATTTTAAGACATTTATTAAAGCAGAAAACTATTTCATAGCTAAGAAGAATATTTTTTAACCTTCCAGTGTTTCTATAGAAACATTTCACCTGAAATACGTTATTACACTGGCTTATTTAGGATAGAAACTAAATTTTCAGTTGTTCAACAATGGGTAATACTTATGCGTTAGCCACAATTCTCCCTACTCCAACCTGAGAATGTTTCTTGGAAGAACCAACATGGTTAGAATTAGAAGCTCCAAGACATGCTTCAGAGGACCCCTTTACCAAGAGGCAATTCCTCAATCCATTGTCCCTAATCATTAGAACAGGTTCGACCTCATCATCCTATGTCCTACCGTATTTTTATGAAAATAGCGTGTGCCTTCTACGTTTGTTTGACAACCACTGCCTCCTGCCATGAAGTATTTTCCTAAGTGTGCTATGCTAATTTTTTCACAGCAACATCTAAAAAAAATTGGCATAGCAGCGCTTACGAAAATACCTCACGGGAGAAGGGAACAGTTGGCAAATTAATGTAGCAGGTGTGCATTATTTGCATAAAAAATACTGTCTATCGAAGCAGATTTTCTTTCAAAGCAACCTTTCCATTACTGCTTTGTGTGTGTGTGTGTGTGTGTGTGTGTGTGTGTGTGTCTACTACTTTGAATCCACCGGCCACTCTTTGGAAACTAGAAGGGGCAGTTCTACTCTGTCTTATAGGGTCACCATGAGTTGGAATAGACTGGACAGCAATTTTTTTTTTCTTTTTAATTAGAATGTAATAATGTAGTTATAAATAATTATACTAGATCCATTACTCTTAGATTAGTTTATGTCTCTACATAGTGGCAGTGGTGGTTCAGTGGTAGAATTCTGGCCTTTCATACGGGAGACCCAGGTTCAATTCCTGGCCAAAACATCTTATGCACAACCACCCCCCATCTGTCATTGTAGGCTTGCATGTTGCTATGATGCTGAGCAGGTTTCAGCAGATCTTCCAGACTAAGACAAGCTAGGAAAAAAGACCTAGAAATCTGCTTCCAAAAAATCACTGAAAAAGCTATGGATCACAAAATCTTGATCTAATTGTGCGTGGGGTTGCCATGAGTCAGAGGCTGACTAAATGGCAGCTAATAACAACAAAAGTGTGTCAGGTTTCAGTCATGAAAACAGAAGCTCCTTCGTGTTTTCTAAGTATGAACATTTTAATGCAGATGATTAGTTGCTATCCTAGAAGGGGTGGAAGAGCTAAGGTTAGGGAGTGCACCAGAGAGCCTCCTCTCTTTATCAAAGTGAGTGGTTCTCAAGAATTTGCCTGGGAAGATACTATGAATCTCAGTAACTTCTGGAAAGCTTCCAACTACTCAATACTGATGAGATGGATTAACAAGGAGCTCACCTGGAAGCTACTTTACACTCTAAATGTCTATTAAGAGACTAGAGACTATTGGCTTCTACTTCTCTTCTACTTTCCAAATCATGTTTAAACATCTTTCATCATAGTTTCTATCCTAGGACCATATCGATAATATGATTATTGGAAATGTAGACCTACAAACCAGCAGAGCTCAAAGAAAACAAAAACTTTGCGAGGGGCTTATGAAAGGTAACAGAGGGAGAGGCCACTCTTATTTTCACTCCTTGGCTCTAGCACCCCTGTATTCTTGTAGTAGGAGAAACTGCAACCTTCATCTCTTGATTTCTAATTTAGCACATAAATCCTACAAGATGTTGTCATTGAGCTAACGATAAAACTGAGTTTTCAATAGTCCATTTCACCATACTAATGAGCTAGCTCATTTGGGTTGTGGAGTTCATGGTAAGCTCAGAGGTCAGAAACAAAGTTCTGTGAGATATCATCAGAGAGAATAAGACATGCTGTAAGTTCACAGATAGTGATGATAACAAAGCATTGGCAGTGGTCTAGGAAGGTAAGTCCATAACCAGAGTAGCTTTCTATTTCAGTGAGAAGAAATTGTAGCCCCTGCATGACAGAAGAAATACAATGTATTCAACCCATCAGCAGGTGGTTGGCTGGTTTTCCAGGAGTATTGTGCTACATCAGGGACTCAGAGTTATTCTGGGCTGCTGGCAGACTGAGCACTAGGCAAAAGCTGGAATCATAGTTTCCCTGGTGAGAAGACCTTGTTGTCAGTAACTTGAGTAACCACTTACATGGGACACAAATAATCTCAGGCTTTCTATGCATTTATAGGATTCATTTACATAGTTCTTCCACAGATATCCTTGTCACCAATTTTTCAAAATTGTCCTATAAAGTCCCTAACCATGCTGAGAGTTGACATTAAACAATCTAATTTATACTTTAATAAAATTGTATATTATCTATTGATTATTCATTGTCATGTGCTCTTTTTTCTATTACCTCCTTTGTTGTTAAGCTGTTAAATTAAAAATAATATTCATATATTGAAAATATTAAATACTAAAACAATGTACACTGAATTCACCCCAAAATATATGAAGAAGAACAAATTTATACCAAAAATAAAACCAAAAGTATAAGGACAGTGGAAAAATAATTATGTCAGTTTAAAATCAGTTGGCTATCTATACAAAATAATGAAAGCCCTGGTGGCATAGTGGTTAAGAGAGCAGCTGCGACCTGAAAGGTTAGAAGTTCAAATCCACCAGCCACTCCTTGGAAACTCTATGGGGCAGTTCTATTCTGTCCTATAGGGTCGCTATGAGTCAGAACTGACTCGATGGCACCTAACAACAAGCATCTGGTAGTTTGCACAATAACAAATTCAAAAACATGGCATGATTTACTCATATTGAGACAGAATCTACTTAGAATTATTATTGGAGAAGTACCGGCCTGGTGCCAAACAAGATGGACTAGGATCACAAAACACTCCCAATATTATTGATTTGTTAATTTAAAGAAGTAGATAAATAAGTCTAATTTGGGCATAGTAAAAGGCAGCAAGGGCACAGCCAATCAGGGAACAAAGATTGGTGGAGGTTTATAATTTTGTGTAAATAATATAAATAAAACCATGTGTGTTTGAGAAAATCTAGTCATGTCTCCCTCTGACCTCATTCCCTATAAACATTAATGAATTGCTAAATACAATGAGTGTTAAAGAATTTAAGTTGTTTTTACCTCCTCTTCCCATCAATATTATTGATGGGTCTGGTCCTAAGACTGGAAGATGGGATAACCCAGTTTCTTAGCAGTGCTCTTGAGATAAATTGAGATTGTATCATTCTGACAGCCAAGATAACTTAATACTATCTATTTTCTTTATGTTGGCCAGTAAGATTGAACCCATTTGGTATAAGGGGCAAAGAAAGACATTTGTCAAGACAGAGAACTAGATCAGAGTAATCAAACTAACCTTGAAGTCTCAACATTGGTGCCCAAATAAAAGACTCCCAAGAGACTAGTTACTTGAATTAAACCTGTGCTCCAAAAATGACTCTCCCTAAATAGAAAATTCTCATGTGATCCAGATTTATATACGGGTAAATATATCATACAATATTTTGTATGTATTTATGTAACCTAATAAAGTTTTATCTTCCATAAGAAAGAGCTTTGTCCTCTCCAAACATCTTTCCTGTTTTGTATTCTCACAATCAGAATACTTTACACATATTGCAATTGGCTGCATTAAGTTTTATAGGCTAGGATTAATTATTCCCTAGTTACAGTTATGGAACTGCGAGAAATTCAAGCCAGATTCAGAAGAGGACGTTGAAGGAGAGTTATCCGTGCTGACGTCAGATGGATCTTGGCTGAAATCAGAGAATATGAGAAAGATCTTTACCTGTGTTTTATTAACTATGCAAACGTATTTGATTGTGTGGATCAAGACAAATTGTGGATAGCATTGTGAAGAATGGAAATTCCAGAACACTTAATTGTGCACATGCACAACATGTACAAAGACCAAGAGGCAGTCATTCGAACAGAACAAGGGAATACTGCGTGGTTTAAAGTCAGGAAAGGTTGCATCCTTTCACCATACTTATTCAATCTGTATGCTGAGCAAATAATCCGAGAAGCTGGACTATATGAAGAAGAATGTGGCATCAGGATTGGAGGAAGACTCATTAAGAACCTATGATACGTAGATGACACAACCTTGCTTGCTGAAACTGAAGAGGACTTGAAGCACTTACTGATGAAGATCAAAGACAGCCTTCAGTATGAATTACACTTCAACACAAAACAAAAATCCTCACAACTGGACCAATAAGTAATACCATGATAAATGGAGAAAAGTTTGAAATTGTCAAGGATTTCATTTGACTTGAATCCACAGTCAACACCAATGGAAGCAACAGTCAAGAAATCAAACGATGTATTGCACTGGGCAAATCTGCTGCAAAAGACCTCTTTAAAGCGTTAAAAAACAAAGATGTCACTTTGAGAACTAAGGTGCGCCTGACCCAAGCCATAGTATTTTCAATCATATGCATACGAAAGTTGGACAATAAATAAGGAGGACTGAAGAATTGAAGCCTTTGCGTTATAGCATTGCCAAAGAATATTGTAACATATCATGGACTGCCAGAAGAATGAACAAATGTGTCCTGGAAGAAATACAGCCAGAGTGTTCCCTAGTAGCTAGGATGGCAAGACTTTGTCTCATGTACTTTGGACATGTTGTCTGTCCTGGAGAAAGACATCATGCTTGGTAAAGTAGAGCATCAGCAAAAAAGAGGAAAACCCTAAACTAGATAGATTGACACAGTGGCCGCAACAATGGGCTCAAACAAAGCAATGGTTGTGAGTATTGTGCAGGACCAGGCAGTGGCAGTGATTTGTTCTGATGTACATAGGGTCACTATGAGCCAGATCTGAGTTGAAGGTACATGACAACAACAATGAAAAACCAAAACCAAACTCATTGCTGTCGTGTAGATTCTGAATCACAGCAACCCTATAGGACAGTGTAGAACTGCCCCACAGTTTCTAAGGAACGGCTGTTGGATTTGAACTGCTGACTCGAGCTTCTTAACCACTTTGCTACCAGGGAACCACAACAATAGTCACAGTTATATTCTCTTCATGTAGCCTAATGCCTGACACATAGCAGGTGTTGAATAAAATATTGCCTTCATAACTATTTTTGAGTATTGGAGAAACCTGTAATTTGAATAGTTCATTATATTTCTATAATCACTTCAAAGAACGTTAGTTTTGTTGTTAATTGCTGTTTGTGTATTTAGTATAGGATGTAGTGAAAGAACTATCCAATGTTTATGATTAAATCACCTGTGTTGAAATAATAAAATTTATTATTTTTTATTATATTCTAGAAAACGGGAAAATTTCTATTTCTATTTTATTTATTTTCTTCAATTGGACTTCACATTTTTTTTCACTAGAAAACTTAACAGGTATTTTAATGTTCATATGTGTATCCCTATGCACACCATAATACATACATATACATATATATTATTACATATATAGATTTGTATATATACATAGGTGCATGTGTATACATATGTGTGTCTGTGTGAATTTAGATGTAGGTAAATTTAAAATTCAGAGTTATTTGGAGCAAGACTGCCAGTAAGTGAAGTGCTATTGCACCAAAACAATACACCATGACCAGGGCCTGAAACTGCTTTTGACTTCAATTGCTAATTCTTGCTGTTGGGCAGATTGCCTGAAGCAATAAGTAGAGATTTCAAGAGAGGTCTTCACAGTTCATGTGATCTGTTCCATTGCCAACAGAGATGTTCTTATCCTTGTATTTCTATCGTTAGCTCTATTTGACTTGAATTTTCTCCAGGCTTTTCAAGCAAGGTAGCCTTTTCTTGCTCCCTCTGAGAATATTCTGAAGGGCCTTTTTACCCCCTCTATCTGTTAGTCATAGTTGTAGAAAACCTGCAAAGCCATGACATTCTTAATACTGATGAGACATATCTCTTTTTACAATTTTCTGCCTGATAAATCCTTAACATTTCCTATGGGCGAAAACCACAGGAAAGTGTGTGAGAGGAAAAAATGATTTTACTGCTATTTTATTTTCATATAGATGATAGGGAAACGGAACATTATTCTCTACCAGCCCATGTATATTCAGACTTTCTTAGGCCAATATTCTCTGGGATAATTATTTCATTCCTGAGTGAACAATAGATACTATAATTTTTTAGTATGCAGCAAATGAACTTTCTCTGTTTCACAGTTACATAACATATACTTGATTCGTCCTAATTGTTTCAGATATGTGTTCCATTGTTTCCAAGAGACTAAGCGGGGGGAAATGGAGTTATCCTTAAGAGACAATGGCAATTCTGGCTTAACCTGCTGGTGTCCAATCCACTCATGGGTCCAAGTTCAGTATGGTCAGAATGAATGTTTTGAAGAGGAAAATGCATTATAAAATGATACTGGTTTTCAAGCAGGTTAAGTAAACATGTACCAGCTGGTTTTATGAAGGACTGGTGATTATATGAGCCTTGGAGTTTTTGTTTTTATTTTGTTAAAGTAGGCTGGTAGGAGCCACATCTTTCTCAGCTAACCATAGTGAACCACAGATGAGTATACTAGGGGCAACTGCAAGAAGGATGATACTATCAACAGAAATTAATCTTCCCAGAAAATGCGTCTGCATACCTTGCCTTTTTATGATGGGTCAAAGGAACATCTTTTGTATGTGTACGGTACATTATTTTTAATTATATAATTTGCAGTAGTGAAGGAAATACCACAATTTACCTGAAAAGGTTAATGGCTTCCTTGGACACCTAATTTAAAACATTCATCTGCCTGGCCGAAATCATGGCTGCGAAGAGTTAGTATAAAAGCAAAAGTTATAGCTCAAAAGTTCAATAAGCATCTAGAGCACTTAACACTCAAACAGCCTAAAAGTGTTTTTATAGAGATCAATGGGCAATTCACTCCTCAGTCATATTTTTTTTCTTCCATGAAGTGGAATGGAGACATATTGCCCCATAATATTTAAGACACATAAAAATCATAGTTAAAATCTATATACTGAACAAATCTCTCAACACAGAATGTGCAGAGCATGTGCAGGTGGATATAGGTGGTTATAAGGAAAGTTGGGCATTTGGTGTTTCTTATGGGTCCAAAGATGAGTAAAACAAAGTTTAACTCATTACTGAAATTTTGGAAAAGGCACATATTTAAGAGAGAAGGGAAGGGTACCTATCCTGTAGAGTAACTCATTTGATAGGAACTCCATTTTTAGAGCATAGTATTCAGCTCTGTAGGCTCAGAAATGTGATTTCCTGGCACACCCTGAATCAGTCTCTGGAGGATTAAGCCAGGCTAACTATACTCTTAAGAGTCTAATTTACAAGACAACCAAGTGAGACCTAATTATTATTAAACAAAACATATAACTATCAAGAGGACTGAATACTTCTATTTACTGATCAGCATATTCTTTCCCTATAGGCAAGTTAAATTATAACTGTATGATTTCACAGTCAACACAGGAATAA
Source organism: Dugong dugon (assembly GCA_030035585.1). Lineage (NCBI taxonomy): Eukaryota > Metazoa > Chordata > Mammalia > Sirenia > Dugongidae > Dugong > Dugong dugon. The sequence continues at coordinate 26,545,684 of CM057473.1, read as the reverse complement.
AGCAAGAGCAGTTAATTAGAGGTTTTATTTCCTAATGTCATCAAGCTGTGAGAACATGAGATATTCATCTCAACACAGAGACACAGCAACAGTGGTCAGACACTCACTGGTGGAAGCTGGGCTCCTAAGGAAAGCATGTAACAATCTTCCAAATGTAGAAAGGTATATAGAAGTTGACACTGTTCAGTAGCATACTGTGTTAGATCTGAATATGCATTTTGTTCAATTTAAAATGTTCAGCTGTGCATTGTGTTAATAAATATTGCCTACACCTAGCACACCTTTTTGAAGAGACTTGTAGAAATTTACTATTTGTCTAAGGGCTTTTGAGACTCTTAAAACTTCTTGAGGCATCAATAACTCCACAGAGCAGCAGTTCTCAGCATTTTTGGTCTCGGACACTTTTATACTCCTAAAAATTATGGCAAACCTCAAAGAATTTATGTTTATTTGAATTATATCAATTGATATTCACTGATTAAAAATTAAAATTTAAACAAAAATGTATTTATTATTCATTTTAAAATAACAATAATAAACTCCTACATATTAACATGAATAACATTTTTTTAATAGTTCCATTTCCCAAAACAAAAATTTAATGACTGATGTGGGATTATTTTATATTTTGACAAACATTTTCTATTACTGGCTTAATAGAAAACAACTTTATTCTTATTTCTTCTCTGTATTCATCTGTTATGGTATCACACATCATGTAGCACCCCCCCACCCCCTGTTGTACACTTGTCAGAGAATAGAGTGGAAAAGACCAGTAATGACGTTCAATTATTATATAAATAGTTTTGACCTTGGGACTCCCTGAAAGGATCTCAAGGAACAGCCAACACTCCACAGACCACTCTTTGAGATCTACTACCACAGAGGTTTAAGACTTCTCCAGCCTTTATAGTGACAAGTTTCTTTAGTCTGTTAACTATCTCTTCTCTGCCTTCTTCTTCACCTCCCAACCTACCTCCTTACAGTTAACAAAAAACCAAACCAGTTGCCTTTGAGTCAGTTCAGACTCTTGGCACATAGGATCACAACTAAGTAGACCATCATTTTCTCGTGCCTCATAAATGAGTTAGCTCCATTATTTGCTGTCATTCAGCAAACCAGTCATATACACAATAATGAAAATTGCTGATTAGTGAAGACAAGGAGGACACCAGTCTAAAGGCAAAAACAAGGAGGGAATTGTTGCTTATATGTCAGAAGGATATAAACTGGTGAGAAATCATATGTGAAAAGGAAAATTCTAAGAGATAGGTAGCTAGCGCCAGGAGAAATTCCCTGAGGCATGGAGACTTGGCAGAGATAAGCATCCATTTAAGCTGTCAACAAGTTTAAGTACTTGTATAGTGGGATTAGGAGCCCTAGTGGTGCAATGGTTAAGCACTTTGCTACTAACCGAAAGATTGGCGGTTCCAACCTACCAGCTGCTCAGCAGGAGAAACATGTGGCAATCTGCTTCTATAAAGATTTACAGCCTTGGAAACCTTGTGGGGCAGTTCTACTCTGTCTTATAGTGTCACTATGAGTCAGAATCCCTTGACGGCAATGGGTTTAGTTTTGAATAGTGGGATTAAGCCCCAATCACACATTCTGGGATTCAGCACTGCCACTTTTCATGCTAGTTGACCCTGGTTTAGCTTAGACTCCATTTCTTAACCCCAGTTTAGAAGCCGACCATCTCTATTGTCCCCAAATTCCAGTTTTCTCTATATTAACCTATCTTCAGCTTTCCCATCTGTGCCCATATGTTTTATTATTTTAAAAAATATTTTTACATTTCTAGTAACTCTATTTTTCTAGTAGCATGGCTGGAATCTTGCCCCAACATCTCATTTAGGTGGTTAACCATCTGAATTACCTGCCACAGTAAGCCACACTTTGCCCACTGCTTGAGGTATCCCACTGCCACGTCTTAGCTCCTCACTGCTAATCCCAGGCTTGTTCAATCTGTAGCTTGAACCTTTTCAGGAGAAGTATCCATGCACCCTGCCACTTACTTTCAAGTCCAGTCCCTCCTGGTGCATTCTAATTAGTGGGATCATATTCATCAGAGTCCCATGATGGGCTCCAGATGGGTGAGTGTGGCATTAGCATATTAATTAGTTGAGAAAACCTTTTTTTCTGATATTACCGGAGAAAACAGAGCCATTTGAAAACATTCCATCTAGAATAATTTGGCTTTATTTTCCTGTTATATTACCTTAGGGCCCATCAGAGCCCTAAGGTGATATAACAGTAAAGTGATGAAGGGAACAATAATTCTTCATAGGTCACTGATATCTCAGAGGGTGTTGTGCTTCAGTGTTTGTGTTTTTCGCCCTTTAACGTCCCCATAGTAATATTCCATAGTTTTCTAAGTCCTCCTATCATTTCCAATTTACTACTGCCACAACAGTAAGAGTCTCCCCAACGTATTTTGTATCATTTTATTCATCAAGCTTGGTTAACATTAATTTGTCATCGTGAGAGGTTCTGATTGATACATAATATTGAGGGAAAAAAATGTTAAGTTGGTACTTTTAACTTGTCATTCATCATGTCGTTCCTAACGTCTAGAGTGGTGCTTTGTTGGGTAATATAACAACAAGAGTTTGTACCAGAAGTTCCCAAACACTCTACTTTTTAGGTTGTTTGTTTTTGCAGTTTAAGAATTTCCACCATATTTTAAAATTAAAAGGATACATACGTCTTTGTGTGTAGTTCTTGACGTGTCATTTCTGGCTTCCTAGCATTCTTGTCCCACTTGTAAGAGCACCTGATTTTTTCCTCCCTGGGGCATTATCTCTCCCACACTTTGTATTCTGTAGATAGTGGAAAGGTAAAGCAAGTAGTTCTCTTTCATCATAGAAGCCAGTCAAAGGAGACTGCCTGGACCCTCCTTACTCCAGATTCTTTCTCGAAACATAATTCTCCAGCTGAGTTTCAAGTTGTCCAGAGTTGACTCACAGGTGACACATTCTCAATCACCTCATTCCTCTCTGTTCCAAGCCTGGTTCTTAGATTGTAGTTTTATTTTTATTATTTAGTTGTTTTTCTTAACCTTATGGGCAATCTTACTGTTCCAATCAATTCAATTTCTATTACCCATTTCCATTGCTCTGTCACTTGTAACCAAAACCCAGATGACATAGTGGAGAAAGAGCAAAAACAAAAAATTCTAGATTATGAGTATCATATCTTAGGTATCTTAAGTCTACTTCAGAAATAGAGAGCACAATTAAATTCCAATAGCTTTGAACTACCAGCCAAAGTGTGTTATTTTTTCCCCTCTTTAATTTGTTTTTTGACAGAGGCTCAAATTTGAGAATACAACAGTTGCCAGGTACCCCACCTCACAGAGTAAGATGCTAAATTATCTATAAAATCAGTTCCAACTTACTTTGAAAGTGGTTCTATCTGTATTACCAATCATCCAGCTGTAGTTTACATAAATGGAGTTGGAGAGTTGGAAGTATTTTGGAGAAAACTGTCAATGTCTTGTCAATTGTTTCTACCTCCACCCCTGGCCCTCCCTACCCCTTTACACACAAACATATAAAAAAAAAAAAATTGAAAAAAAGAAGGGAGTTATGTTTTCCTCTACTATATCATATAAAATGTAGAAGCTCTAGAAGCATTTCTTGGATAGCTTAATATGTGTTGTCTGAGGTTTAGGGGACAGAAGGACTGTTGTGTGAGTCAAGCCTGAAAGCTTTAGAGATGAGAAGCTGGCTTGAGCTGGGAGAGCACAGAGAGAGCAAGGTGCCTCAGAAGACAGCACACTTCAAAGACTCAAACAAAGCTTTAAAATATGTACATGAAGATATGCATTTACACACACACACACACTCATATATACATATATGTGCATATATATAAAATAATGAGTTGAAAATGTCTATATGTCCAGGAACTAAAGATAAGTTAAATAATAACTATTCTTCTTCAATATCAGTGAACACTATTCAGCTAATTAAAATGATGGTAGGTTTATATTTATTGACAGAGGAATATTAATAAAATATTAGTAAGTACAAGCAAGTATCAAATACCCTTGTGATGCATTCGTAATATGTACGTGCATGTATATTTTTTATAGCAAAAACAAACTAGATGGTAATGCAAAGTGTCTCTTGATGTTTTTCTCAGGTAATTTATGGCACATAATTGTTCTTTTTTAAAATGTCCGTTTATCTGTATTTTTAGTCATATAAATGTTATGTGTAGAAGAAGTAAATTACGTCTATTTTTCAAAAATATTTGGAATTTTTTTAATAGTTGACACAGTTATATCAGTATCCCAAACATACGTCAGTGAAAGAAAAAGAAAAGATTGGATTTATTCAGAATCCTAATCTAAAATATTATTTCTGAGGAATAAACTCACTGTGATTGTAAAGTACATGAGCTTGTTTTACGGCTCCCACTTACTAACTGAATATCCTTGAGAAAGTTTCTTAACCTCCCTGTGCCTCAGTTACCTGATCTGCCAAATGAACATGATAACAACGCCTGCCTTACAGAATGGCTTGTGTGCATTTTGCAAAGCAATAGACGTAAAGCATTAACCTCATGTTGAACACATAATAAGTTCACCCAATGACGTAAGTACAGTGATGATGATGCTCACCAATATCATTTTATGAAGGTAAGACGAGTCAGATCTCCAGACAATGTTTTCTCTGACTACCACTCCAGGACTCAAAAATTATGTGGCTATCATTTGTGATTTGAGGTGCTCCATAACGATTTCCAGAATACCACTTTAAAGTATTTGGTTGTTGTTGTGTGTGTGAAGTCTATTCTGACCTTACAGGACAGAGTAGAACTGCCGCATAGGGCTTTCTAAGCTGTGACCTTTACAGGAGCAGATCACCAGGTCTTTTCTCCCACAGAATCACTGGTGGGTTCTAATGACTGACCTCTTGGTTAGCAGCTGAGCACTTAACCATTGCACCACCAGGGCTCCTTAACTAACTTGCAGTGAAAGACAAATAGGAGGAGTCCCTGGATGGCACTTGACTACTAACTGAAAGGTTGGTGGTTCAAACCCCCTAAGAGGCACTTTGGAAGAAAAGCCTGGCAATCTACATCTGAAAGGTCACAGACTTGAAAACCCTATGAAGCACAGTTATACTCGGAAACACATGGGGTTGCCAAGAGTTAGAAGCAACTGGACAGCAACTTGTTTGGTTTGAGTTTGCTCCTTTCAGAGTTGGATCAGTTTTACAGTCTTTGTGTTATTTTCATTAACCCAAGGGAGGTTAAATTTTGCATTAGGAAGAAAGAGCTCTATGAATGAAGATGTTTGGGCAAACTGGGTTCTTTTTTAAAAACTACATGTCTCTGAGAGCCTTTATTAAACTAATGTAAATCATAAATTCCTGTAAATGAGGATGCATTCTGTAGCATTGCCCAAACTTATTTCAGGGAATATAATGACAGAACTTTAGGAAGCACTAATCTAGAAATTCATAAAAATGTTTTATAATTAACTTTTTTTTTTAATATTTTATTCCTTACCAAGTGCCGGAACTATGTCATCCTAAATTATTGGAATATTTCGTGGTATTGAAATATATTTGCAGATATCAAAGACTTGTTAAACACACTAACTTGGCACTGGTTCTTTTACTTCCTCAGGGGAAAAGCATGAGGAGAATGGAATTATAGTTTATGCTGCATCACTGTCTACAAAATAAAATAGTAAACTTCCTTTGCTTAGTCTTAAGTGTCTTGTATAATAAAATCCCGATATTTAATGAATATTTTATTTCATTAAAATATATGATAGACACTTTTTTTTAAGAAAACCCTATGGAGCACATATTTTACATATTCTACATAAACATTTCAAAAATCATTATAGTCACCAGATCCCAGATCACTTGCTCATAAATAATAAACAAATTAAAATGTAATTGAATATCAAATATTGGTAAGGTAAATTGGAGTAAGGAATTAGAGTGAAAGAGAAGATTTTAAAAAAAATTAAAATGAGCAGTCAGATAAAAAGTCCTTCTGGACAAGTGGCATTTGAACAAAGGGAAGGAAGAAGTCAGACACATATTATGAGAGAGTATTTCAGGCAAAGGAAACCTCAAGTGCACATAGTCAGAGAACAATGCTTGACTTCTTCTAAGAGATCATGGAGACCTGGGCAGCAGAGGACTTAGGGAGAGCAGAAGAGAGTAAGAGCGGTAGCCAGGGTCTGAATTGGGTAGGGCAGTGCAAGCCCTGTTATAGACCATGGATCACATTTTAACGGAAATGAAAGCCATTTATAGATTTGAGAATCCATTGATATTATCTTATTTATATCTGTAAAGAAATATCTGACTGCTGTGTGGAGAATAGATGTCTCATCCTGTGAGGGACAAAAATAGATCTAGAAGTACCAGTTAGGGTGCCCTTGACAAAGGAGAGATGGTAGTGCCACACGCTAGGGTTATAGTGGTGAGATGTGATGGGATTCTGGATATATTTTGAAAATCAAGCAGAGAAGATGGATTGGATGTGATATGTGAGGGAGAAGGCAAGAAAGACTTCACAGTATTTGGTCTAAGTCCTTGACGAAGGGAGATGTTATTTAAAGAAATGGGGAACACTGAGGGAGGAACAGGTTTGGTGAAAAATATTGAGTCTTATGTTACTTTTGTGAAGTTCGTTAGCTTATCAGAAATCTAAGTGGAAATATCAAGTAAGCATTTGGATACAGATGCCAGGCACGAAGAGGCAAATTTTAGAGTCATCAGCACATAGAGGGAATTTAAAGCTGATAAGAGTGTGGTTCCAACAATTCTCAGTTTGAAAGTAATAAAAAAGTGACACCACATTTTTTTCCCCCAGGTTTGAAAAATAGCACTTTAAAAGACAAACGACTGGCTATCAGTCAATTACTTTGCTATTAGGGTAGTTACATGTGCCACACTAAAACTCAGATTTCTTATCAAGCTTCTCTGTGGCCTTACCCTTCAATCTTCATAAAGTAGCTTAGAATTCCGTTACCGCTTCTCTGTGAGTTTCTATCTATTCCTGTTTTACCAGTTTTGTCACCTTTACACAGACCAGAAGGTTCTGTTGGAGGTTAAAGGGCAGCATGTTTGGTAAAGTAGAGGGTCAGCAAAAATGAGGAAAACCTTCAGTGAGTTGGATTGATCTAATAGCCACAACAATGCACTCAAACATACCCACTGATCATGAAGATATAACAGAACTGGGTAACATTTCATTCTGTTATATGTGAGGTCACCATAAGTCAGAGCCAACCGGATGGCATCTAACAGTCACGACAACAATTATATTGGAGTGATACTAGGAAGACTTTTAAGGAAAGTTACAAGGGATGTAAAAAATGCATAGCCATTAAGAGGCATTCCAAGTATGATATTCCAAAAGACATTAATTGCTTTGTTTAAAGATAACAATATGAATATAAAACAGAATGAGTATGATATAAAATTATATTTCAGACATCATATTACAATATGTTTATGCATAGAAAAACAATTACTTCAACATATAACAAATTATCTCTGAGTTGTAGGATTGCATTTTATTGAAAATATTGTTCTTATATGTTTGTATTTATGCAAATAATCTACAGTATTAAATCAGACTTTCAGAAGTTATGTTCTTAACAAGAAATATTTATTGATGGTAAACACATGATTTTGTAAATATATGATCTAAACTACTGTTATAGCATGAGAATAAAAAAAATTTATATTGACACAATTGTATTATTTACAAAGCATTTTTGATACGGTTTATGTATATAAGGGAAATTGAGGAGGCACATATATTTTTTAAGCCTGGGACTAGGATTTGATGTAGTTTACTACTCCAGATTGTTCAATGAATGCATGTGTGCTTCAGAGAGATATTGTTATTAGATTTACTATTATTGCTAAGGAAAGAAGACTACTTGCTGTTTAAAAAAATTATTTATTGTGGAAATTGCTTATGTAAACTTATATATTTCAATAACAGATTGATGATGTTAGATCCAGGTTTTGTAGACTACAGCATATCATTAAGAAATAAAGAAAATGACTAGAAATCTTCCAGAAACTGCAATGTGCAGGCAAAAATCATCCTGAAATATGAAATTTAACCTAATCAGATTTTATTATGGTAAATAAGATCCAAAACTGATAATAAGAGATTTTACCTGGGCAAGGAGACTTACTTTATCAAGAGTAACTTTGATACACTTAGTTTCATTTAACTGTCAATTCTAAGGATACTAAATTAGATGATGCTTGGTGGTTATCAAATCAGCTTATTAGAAGTAAGTCATATTGAACTTTCTTCATATCTGCTACAATTGTTTAGCTCTAGGTCCTTTAATTTGTAAACTTTTTTTTTTTAGGACAGTGAATAATGGAATCCTGTGTGTGTAAGTGTGTGTGTACGCACACATGCACGTGTGCGTGTCTGTTTGTGTATCATGAAAATGCAGATCGGTAGCCTGAATTTGGTGCAGGACATGGAGTTTTATCTTCTATTCCACAGCTATTTTACATTAAATTAGATTAGATCCGGCTCAGTTTTTATCCCTTCTGACCAGTGATGTCCTACAAGCAAATGTTCCAAATAACATACACACGATACCTTTCCACAGTTTATATGTCCACACTCAAGTAAAATATCCATTCAGAGTATATGTCTTTTGTAGAATCATCATACATTACTGGTTGTCTTGCCTCCATTTATTTAAAATGTTATAGTGGTGCCACTAGTTACATATTGTTTCCTACGATTTAACCTGTGTATCTACGTTTGAAGATATTCAGTTGAAGGTATAAGAGATAATTAATGGTAGATAAGAAATGTGTTTCATTAGGTTGCACAATGGAAATGAAAATGTGGTCTTACGAATTAAATACATCATTATCATTAAAATTATATCTTTGCTTATAAAGCAGTTGCATTTAAAGCAGATAACCAAGTCATCTAGATTTTTTTCTAAATGTTTCAATAGATTGTGTTTTGGGCTAATTTCATCATAATTCTCTTCCCACATTACTATTCCAAAGCAGTAAAAGCAGATAATTAAATTAACTGTGACTTTGCAACTAATTTTCAGATTTTGGAGAATATATGCTACCTTTCTTCTTCTAATTAATTCAAACTTTGACCTGGCAAGTTTTTTCTCCCCTTCCAAATTAACCTGAGGATCAATTTCACAGAATCATAAAGTTTTAATAAAATTGAATAGCATAGTATGGATTATCATAAATGAATTTCAACAATCTTTTGATTATGAATATTTCTGAACACCTAGAGAGGCATAGTTGAAATGGCTAGACTCAGTCAATCACTGCTTTTCTTTTTAATTGGGGAATTCACCATTGGATCACTTCAGTCATCTGAGGAGACAAGTTTCTGTTTCTTAAGGCATAACATTTCCGCTGCAACAGCATTCTAACTGGATGCTATTTCACTTAAGGGTCATATTTGGCTGCTTATATCAGAAACCTGACTATTGGGATTTAATCACATAGGGGTTTGTACAGCAGTCTTTAAAAAAAAATCATTGCCATCGAGTCAATTCCAACTCATAGCAACCATATAGCACAGAGTAGAACCACCCCACAGGGTTTCCAGGGAGTGGCTGGTGGACTCAAACTGCTGACCTTTTGTTTAACAGTCATAGCAGTTGACCACTGTGCTACCACGGCTCCAAGGTAGGTTTATCTGTGAGTAAATATAGCTGGGAACATTGTTACACCAAACAAAATCACAGTTATCTTAGAAAGGAAGAATGGAAAACTGAATGAATATTGAATAGGCAACTAGGAGTGTCTGCTACAGAATCCAGATCCGGTTAATTCAAGAATTTCTCTCCTAAACTCTGCCTATTGGTAGCATGATTCCCTTCCCCCTTAACCTATCTCCCAAATCTCAGTTATTATAATCACTACTAATCAAAAATACTGCCCTGAAAACTAGCACAGAATTATTACATCCTTTTTAATCCACTGACTTCCCAATTGATCAGTTCCCATGATCTCAGTATTCACCATACCTAAGCTTCTTGCCAGTGGGTCTGTATCTGTTACCACATAAAACTGATTCACTTCAAAGATATCACCATAAAAGTCTCTCTCAGATCACTGTCTTCTGTCTTTCCACTTTTCCCATTTTCTTACTCTCACTCAATCTGGTTTCTGCTTTTATTCTAACTTGAAGGCTTTCAAACCTCTCCTAAGTCTGGCAAACAACCAAGTTCCTTCCAAATTTACTTACCACCCCCCTGTCCTATCCTCACATCCTTACACCATTGATCTGGTAATTGACCATTTTATAGTGCACTTATTTTATCAGTTATATTTAATTATCCTTGAATTCCTCTTCCCATGGACTTTCCACAAAAGGATTTTCACTAAAACCCTATGAAACAGGACCATATGATTTCTTCTGTCTCTAGGTAGAAGGAATTTCCAGATGGTTCCATAAACCACTGCCATCCTTATCTTCATACCAAGACTATTACAAATGAAAAGATAGAGAGGAGGCTTCACTTTCATACCACCCCTTCCCACTAGATGCATAAGACGTACCTTCTTTATCTTTGATACCTTGTTATGGATTGAATGGTGTCCCCCCAAAAGGTATGCTGAAGTCCTAACCTCCGTACCTGTGAATATGATCTTACTGGAAATAGATTTTGTTGTTGTTGTTGTTATCAGTTAAATTAAAGGACGTCATTTAGGAGTAGGAGTCCTGGTGACACAGTGGTAAAGAACCTAGCTGCTAACCAAAAGGTTTTCAATTCAAAACCTCCAGCCACTTCTTGGAAAAACTATGGGGCAGTCCTACTCTGTCCTATAGGGTCGTTATGAGTCGGAATTGACTCGAGGGCAATGGATTTGGTCTTGGTTTTATATAGGAATAGAGTGGGTCTTAATCTTAATCCCTCTGAATGGTGTTTTATAAAAGCGGTAGACAGACTAGGAAACAGAATCATACACAGTGAGAAAACAGCATGTGAGGATTCCTCTGTAAAGCAGAGAATGCCAAGAAATGCTAGGGACTGTCAGAAGCTGAAAGAGACAGTGAAGAATCTTCCCTTAGAGTCAACACAGAAAGAACACAGCCCTGCTGATACCCTGAATTCAGGTTTATAGCCTCCAGAACTGTAAGAAAATCAATTTCTGCTCTTTAAAACCCCCCTCTTTGTGGTATTTTGTTATGGGAACCCTAGGAAAATAAGATACACATCAGATTAACAAAGAAGCCATCTTTTTATTAGGCTCTGGCTCATCAGCGTTAATAGTTTTTGAGCAGAAAAAAAAAACTCATGTCTGACACTCAGATATGTTAATTATACTGCAACAATGCAAACACAGAGGAAAATGTTGTAAGAAATTTTAGCATTGCACAGCTCCTTTCCACTCCCTTAGACCACAGATGCTGTATAGTCCACTTCCTTGAATCTATTGTATCTGCAGATTAAGAATACCATAGAAAAAAGAAAAATTGTTTATTTTGGGAATCAAGTAGTTCACTCATACCAAAAAAACAGTAAATCATTTCTCAAATCACAAGAAGCAAAGAACTCACAATAAAGGATAGATACTTGGACAATTAAGAACTCCGATGACTTTTGAAGAGGAAAATTTCTTAGTACTGTTCCTCAGTTCAGGGGAATTCATTCTCACTAGATAAACAGGACTCTGTTGACATGGGCTAGCAGCCAGCACTTACTTGTATGAACTTTTTGTTATAGTGAAGTTTTATTGCAATGGTTCTTGTAGGAGGCATTTGACCTGTAGATGCCCCAAGAATTCTTTTCCAGGATATAATTCATTTTGACAAGGCATTTAGAAACACAGATGTACTTTAAATAGGGTTAGCTCTAGGCTTCAGAATCCTATGCCCTCTAAAATTACAACTACTGAAAGGAATAGTTGTTTGGCTTCAAAACAAAATAAGTTTAGAGAACTATTAGTAATATTATTAATATAGCAATTATAATTATCAGTAATAAATAGTGTTGATTGAGTATGACCTTAAAAATCTGAATACAGAATGTTCTACTTGGTACAAATAATATTTGAAAAAACATATATATTTTTTGTATGATCAGCTTCTATTTACTTCCCAGATGTTTGTAAAGTGAGACCACAGGATTATTTAATTCTCAATTCTTCTGGGTCTACTTCTGGACTTAAGAGGAACGAGAGCTTTCTAATAAATCTCCTTTCGTATTGTGTTTAAGATTCTAGTAAAGTCTGGCAAAAAGTGATACGTGAAGCCTGAACATGTTCTGTGGCAGCAGTAAGAGCAAGCATGTACTGGCTGCTACCAGTTATATTCAGGATTCTTTTTTAGGTGTTTCCTTTGTTCAGTGTTGGGGTACAAAATATGTGTGTGTGTGTGTGTGTGTGTGTGTGTGTGTGTGTGTGTGTGTGTAGGTGGATGGACAGACAGACAGACAGACGGACCTAGATATAGATTCAACTATATTTCAAAACGTGTAAAGCATCACGAAACAGCATGGGAGATACATTTGCCATTTCTTAAGCTAGTCCTCCAGTTGCTTGATACAAATTGGATCTGTCATAAAATTGGCCACAGGTTTTTCACCTGAATTAAAACTCTTCTAGCATTAAAATTGTTACTAGCATTTCACCTAAGAAATGGAGCCTCTTCTCCTAAACTTCACTGCCCCCCTGCCCCCACCACACACACACACACACAAACACACACACACACACACACACACACTCTTTTGACAGAGTAGGAGCTTATAAACGCTCACTATATTTTTATCCTAATCCCCTTGGAAAAAGATAGTCTTGTTATAATCATTACTGTTGTTTGCCAAACATTTCCAGCTTTTCTCCCTCAGGCCCAGGGTAGGGTTATGCCCCTTTCCTTGAAATTCTCTTCTCTTGGAATCAAGTTTGGCCTTGTGATTTGTTTTGAGCAATAAAATGTGAGAAGAAGCACTGTGTGTCACTCTAGGGAGAAGCTTTAAAGCTAATATATGATTCATCATTCTCACTCTGGCACAGCAACAGGCAGCCATCAGCCCAGCTCCTTTACTGACCACAATGAGCAGAGACCCCTGCCAACCCATGAGTGAGAGATAAGCCTTGGTTATTTTAAGCGATCAAGACTTTTGGTTTTTATACTGAATCATAAACTTGTTGCTCTGATATTAAACTGTCATGTAAAAACCTGAATGAACAATCATACTGTAATACTATTTTAAGATCCAAGTTCTTTATGCTTATCCAGTCATTTAAGAAACGTTGGAGGGCCCAAGATGATGTTGATCATTGTGCTACACCTGGGGTATAGAAATGAATTCCATGTGGTCCTTAACAACAGCAATATCATATTCTAATAAGGATTTTTGACGTGTGAAGAGATAATAGGAAACCCATCCCACAGAAGATGCACTTTGGGTTGAACATGAAGTTGGTTAAGCATTCCATGGGAATCATTAATATAAGGATATCATCCTAAGCTGAGAAAATAAGGTCTGCAAAATTTATTGATTATGAAAACACTGATGTGTTTAAGATATGGCAAGAACCTCACTGTGGCTGAGGAATATGCCTATATATTAATAAGAATGTGTACACCAAAGATAAGTGCAATTAGATGTTTACTTTTTTTATTGTTGTAAAAATACATATATAACACACCATTTGCCATTTCAATATTTTTCACATGTACAACTCAATGACATTAATTACATCCATCTTGTTGCACAATCATCACCAAATTTTCCACAAACAGAAACTCAATGCCTCAAGTTTGCTATTTACATCCCTTTTTTTTTTTTTTTTTTTGTAAATACTAACTTCTAGTTACTGAACAATGGAAGTTTTAGAGGCTGTGAGACAAGATTTCTGCAAAATGATTCCAAGGCATATTTTCCCAAATTCTACTGGATGTATTCTGATTTCAGAAGCATCTGCATGTGTATAGTAAACTTTACGGTTTAGTTCGTGGACTATTTTTTTTAAAATTAGAAATTTAGTGCACTTATTTTTTTTATTCACCTGTGAAAAATTAATTTAGCACTCTGTATAAAGCTTTTGACAAAAGATTCTTCTTAATTCTACACTGTCACTAACAAAGTCCACGTGTGAATTCTTCTTGATACCAGGTGGCCCGTTTACCAGAAAAATTCATTTTCATAAAAAGAGATTGTCAAGAAAAGTCAGGATATATTCATTGAGGAGTTTTGCTATATTTAAGTTTTTATTTCCTTTTTGTCCAAACTATATTTTTGGTAAATAAACCAAAATATACTGAGAGATATCTTTTTGCTTTTACTCACGCATGCAACACCTTCAGCCATAAATTCCTATCAGTGTTCCTGCTCTTGTGGAGAAAGTAACTATATTTGTTGCTTAAATTCTTGCTAATTTGTACTCGGTAATTAAAATGTACACGCAGTTCATTCCAAGGTCAACTTTTGGCATCAGTTCAATTTTATTTTATTTTGTTTTTATGTTTTAGGGAGTTAATTTTAGTTATTTTGTGTTTTAGAAAGAGGGTAGGAAATGAAGCAATTTCACAGTATTTTTATTAGTACACTAAATAAAAATTATAGTAAAGGCATAAGTTAAATAGCATTTAGGATAAAGCAATAGTCAACATCCCCTTCCTCAGCTCTCACAGCAGTATTTTATGAGCTGTGATGAATGTAAAAATAAACATTCTATTTTCACTAGCTCTGTGATTGCCACTCTTTACATCTGTGAAGAAATTTCAATTCCTTATTGCTAGTTTCACTTAAAAAAAAATTCTTTATTATTATTTAACTTGGTCCTTATGCCTACACTGGGTCAGTTTTTCCCATTCAAAGTATTCTCAATATTCTCCTTTTCCAAGAGCACTTTCTGATTAACCTTGCTTAAATAAAAAAAATCTTAGCAGTATCTCTTTAAAATTTATGTGTGTTAATCCAGTTCTTCTCAAACTTTAATGTGAATAAAAACCACCTGGGATTTTGTTAAAATACAGATTCTTTCAAACCTAAAAAGCTGTCAGGTAATGCCAATGGTCTGAGACCACGCTTTGGGTAGCAAGTTGTTAATCCACCAATATCTGATCTGATTTGGGAATGATATAATCAATTATTCAGATAATTTACTTAACATCAGCTAAGCATTTTCTTGTACCAGATTCTAGTGATTCACTGGTACGGCAAACAAAACAAGGCTCTTGTGTTCACAGGATTTACATTCTGGAGGAGAAAACAGAAATTACATAAATAATCTTATAAATGTTTCAAATATTGTGATGAGAACAGTAAAGGAAATATGCATAGTCTGTCTCACAGAGTAAGTGGAAAAGATCGACTCCATATGGGATGTTCAAGGAAGAACCGGTTTGTGAGGAAATAGCAGCTGAACAGTAAACTGAAAGAAGTGAAGGAGCCATTCATGCAAAGAGTGAAAGAAAGTAACATCCAGAGGAATCAATGAATACAAAGGCTTGTCTAGCGACATCTAGAGAGCTTGAAGTATAGCAGGGAGTCCAGTATGGCTAAAGCCTACTAAATCTGGGGGTCTGGGGAGGAGTGATGTGAGATGAGATAGAAGTAGGCTGGAGGCAAACCTTACTGAGCCCTTTACTCTTAGTAAAACATACAGATTTAGGATTTTCTTTGTTCTTTTTTTTGGTAAATTCTAGGATCAAAAAAAATACATTAAAGTAGCATTTGTTGATTTAAGTAGGAACATATTGTAGAAGAGTAAATATGGAGGCATGAACACTATTTAGAAGGCAGATTTACTAAGCAAAGTAGTAGTCTAAGTGAGAGATGATTACAACTCAAATTAGGGAGCTGGCATTGACACCGGAGAGAATAGGAGAGTTGGAGATGTATTTCTGAGATGGGATGGAACTCTGATGTGGGGGAGAGGAAAAGAGCAATAAAGAAAGATATCTATGTGTTTGGTTTGAGCAACTGGGTGCCTGATAGTGCTATTTACTGAAGTGTGGAACACAGGGGCTAAAAACAGGTTTCACCAGGAAGGGCGCCTATGTTTAGGCACGTAAACATGTGGTAGTAAGTAGTCAATTAATGATATGAGTCTGGAGCTCACAGATGGGTCCAGGCTAGTGATAGAATTTAGGAGTCACTACCCTTGCGGCTGAAAGTGTCATCTAAGGAGAGAAGATAAATACAGAAGAATGTCCAGGATACAGCCCTGGACACCCAAAATTTATATATCCAGAGAAGATGAAGAGCCTTCAAAGAATACCTAGAAAGAGAAAACACAGTGGAGTTGGAGAAAACCAGGAACAAGTGGTCTCACCAAAGCCAAAAAAGAGAGTTTTAAGGAGTAAAGTGTGAAATAATTGGGAAAAAGGAATAAAAGTGTGTAGAAAAATATGTCTTTTGGATTATTAAACACGGGCAACTTCATTGGCATGATGGAAAAGAAGCCATATTGGAATAGGCTTATTCACTAATTAATTATTTCAATCCACACTTTTTTTTTTTTTTTTTTTGAGTACCTAATATGTGATAGCTACCACCTATCTGTCAGTTTGTCATACAATGGTGACTTGCGTGTTGCCATGATGCTGGAAACTCTGCCACCATCACCAGTACTTCAAATACCATCAAGGTCACCCATGGTGGACAAGTTTTAGCAGAGCTTCCAGACTAAGAGAGACTGGGAATACTGGTGAGCAGCTTCCAAAAATTAGCCAGTGGAAACCTTACAGGTCACAACAGAACATTGTCAAATATAGTGTGGGAAGATGAGCTCCCTAGGTTAGAAGGCACTACACAATCACTGCAACAATGGACTCAAGCAATCATGAAGTTGGGGCAGGACTGGGCAACATTTCATTCTGTTATACATAAAGCTGCCATTAGTCAAAGCCAAACTGAGGACAGCCAGCAACAATATTACATGCCAGACATCAGTATAAGTTTTAGGGATTCACTGGTGAACAAACACACATAATCCTGACTTTTGTAATGGCTTACCAGGGGAGGTGGAGTACACAACAATAGTTACAAAGCTAGTAATGACATTGGTAGGTTGGAGGAACAAAAAGAAGATCATTATATTTGGACCATAGTGAGCAAAATGGAAAAATGTTTTAAGAAAAAATATAAGAGCTGGCCAAGGACCAGATCATGTAGTACCTCATAGACTGTGGTAAGGGGTTCAAGTTTTATTCCACAGGCAATAAGAAGATTATAGAGATTGTTTATGTATTTGTTTATTTACTTGCTTGCTTACTTATGTTTACATGGTTTCAATGTTATTTGATTTTTGTTTTGAAGAGTAAAAGAGATGTGAGGATGAGGAAACCACACATGCAGTCAACTTCCTCAAGGTATTATACTGGATATAGTAGTAAGTAATACTTACTTAGGGTTTACCATTTGCCAGATACTGTAAGTATTTTACACATAATTCATTTAGAAACTACACTAACCCAAAGATGTCGGAGCTATTATTAGCTGTGCTTTTCTCCCAGATGAGGAAACTGAAGCACAGAGAGAGAGGATCAAGAATAAAAGTAGAATTTGTTTTGTTTTGTTTTTATTTTGGTTCTAATTTTTGATAGAACAGAGGGAGGGCTTCCATTTTAATAATATGGAAAAAGAGAATACGGGCAGGTAGATTTAACAGTTTGTTGACAGATAGCAACCCTCTTTGAAATATCATCCATTTTTTTCAATTTCTGTCAGCTGAGGAAGAAGAAACAGGGAGAGGTGAAGGTGAAAAGTGAGTGCGATCAGAAAGTGAAATAGCCGTTGATGTCCTGGTAAATATGTAACACCCTGTTTCCCTCTAAAAATTTCTCTTTTACATTTAGGTCTACAATATGTCTGGAGTTAATTTTTGTATGACGTGAGGTAGGGGTCAAAATGTATTATTTTTATATGGTATTCAACTAACCCGACAGTATTTATTAAAATATCCATCCTTTCACCCCTAAAGTGTCACATTTGTCAGTCATCAGTTGATTTAATATGTCTGGGCTGTTTCTGGAACCTCTGCTCTGCTCCGTTGGACCATTGAGGGACTTTGTTTATCACCAAAGTCTGCAATGTGTACAATGAAGGCTCAGATAAAACCAGTTGGGTTTATTCTTACAACTCCCAATGATTTTACTGAAGCTGAGAGTGTCAATATCTACTCTACAAAAAAAGAGTCGTTCCCCCACCCCCGCCATTATCTTCTCTAAACAGAATGTGAGGTGAATAAGGAATAATGTTTTATGATAAAATTGATCCATAAAGATAGACATTTTATGCCAAAAAAAGAAAAACACACTATATGTGGAAATCTTCAATTACAGAAGTATCATGCAAGATTAATAATCCTTTAAAATCTCACTGTAAATATACAAACACGAACACAAAAAATAAGGATTATTTTTTAAAAAAAGGGATCAACAATATAAATATCCATTAAATTACTAAGCTTCTGAGCTTTAAGCCATCAGTTAAAAAAAAATAATTATGACATAAATTTTATACAAACTTTTCAATTAAAAAAATCATCATCTTCTTTGTATTTAAACTATAAAAAAAAAGCAAAATATTTTATCATTTTCTCATTATTGACATGTTTGGAATTATGACAAAGGTTTTTTGAGCAATTCTATCATTCAGACAAATTTCTAGAACAACTTAGTTAAACTGATTTAGTGCCCTGAGGTGGCCTGATGGTTCTATAATATAATATAATCTTTGGAATGTTGAGTATTTCCCTTCATACTCAGATTATACCTGGTTGTCTCATATCTTCATAATTTACTGTGCAGATCATATTGCATTCAAGTTCTGGTATGAAAACCTGGAGATAAAGCCATATAAAATCAAATAAAGATAATTGTGAACAGTTTTTATTTATTTATTTTAAGTGGGGAAGGGCAGGTAGGTAAGGAATGACAGGGCAGTAATAAACTTTTAGTTAAAAACATGATTTATTTATTAAATGGAACATTTATTTGAGACAGAGACATCAAATCTCTGACAGAATGAAATAGAGTTGTTTTTTGTTTAGTCTACCTGGCAGGAGAGTGGATTTAAAGAACAATGGAACTTTACATCCATCTCCTTCTCAAAGAGTTTGGACCCAAGTAAATGGAGTTTCTCATATATTCTCCATTTCTATTACTATACTCTCCACTTCAGTATGGTATTAGAAATCGTCCTTTAACTCATTGATTTTAAACATTTTCTGCAATTTTTCAGCATGATTTTAATTTTGCTTTAGGCAAAAACGTTTCCTTTAAATATACGTTAAGGTGAAATTAACCCTGGCATAGAATAAAGGTACTAATTTTTATTTCTGGTATTCCCTT
This sequence comes from Dugong dugon, assembly GCA_030035585.1. Taxonomy (NCBI): domain Eukaryota; kingdom Metazoa; phylum Chordata; class Mammalia; order Sirenia; family Dugongidae; genus Dugong; species Dugong dugon. Next base: position 26,526,367 of record CM057473.1, on the reverse strand, counting down.
TTTGTATATACTAAGTTTCTTTCCTCCTGAATCAGAGACTATATCCTGAATACGTTTAAAACTAATTCTAGTTATGTATTTCTCCAATATGTAAGTATTTTAAGAGTGAGTTTGAAATTTATGTGGTCCAATGAAAGAGGAAAAAGAAAAAGAACAGATAATGACACCTTCTCTATTTCTCATCAACATAGGATTTTGTTGTAGGTTTTTTTTATTATATTTTCTGTGTCTGCCTCTGCACTGAGTCTTCTCACCACTTAAATGACAATTGAGACTGTCATTCAAACATACAAAAAAGGAGAATGTATTAAAAGCTTTCGGGGTCAGTCACTGGACTTCTGGTTTCATAAGTGGAGGCCTGGGACACAAAGGTCAGTCTTTGCAAGCCCAGCGTCCCGTTTCGCCCTTTCATTCTTATCAGTTCTATCAAAATTATGACAAATTCTGGTTTTCTTGATTTCTAGCTAATATGGAAAACTTTATGCAGGTATGAGGATAGTAAGTAGCAGGTTATGCATTTAAATTTGGTCATCTAGGTAAAATATTACTACTACCAGAATTGCATGAATTGATAACATATCATTTAGGAAATTTAGAACATAGAGGCATGAGAGAGATTTTAAGACCATCAGAGTATGAGAATGCCCTTGTTATTGCCTTATACAAGTGGCCCAAAATACCCCGTGTATGAATCTCAGCTCAATTGCTGAAGTTCGCAGTATAAATGTTATAGCAAAAATTCCTGCAAAAAAAATAATAATTGGAAGACATTTTTAGGGAATCTGTAAAATATAAAGTTATATGAAATTCTTGCAGTTACATATATTTTGGTGGTTTATTAATTGTTTAAAAAATTATATTCAATAAAGCCTATTAGAATTTAAAAGAGGAAAATGTACCAGTATCTTAGCTTCAGTGGCTATCTCTCGTGACAAGCTATCTGTGTATTATAAGTAACAAAAGAACATTTCTCTCAGAAATCTTATGTACAACATGGCATTACATCATTCAAAAAAGATTTACTGAGTAACAACTATATTTTAGTGACTCTCTTACACAGCAGAGATAAAACCATGAATTTTGTTTATATTGTTCAGGTCCTTCTTGTCACAGGTGTAATTCTCCAGGAAGCAAGCACTGAGACTGAGTTGGGAGTGCAGATGTTTTACAGGGAGGTAACTCATGGAAGAAAAAGAAGAGAAAGCAGGACTGGGCAGAAGAGGCCATCAGACCACAGTAACATCTCTGCTAGCCAAACAGAGAGCTTCACAGCAAGATTTGTCCATTAGAGAAATCTTGCATTAGTAGAAATGGCAAGATTCTTATATGAACATCTTGCAGGATAGTGTCCAAGGCTTTTCCAAAGAAAAAAAAAAATGCCCTTGGCTAACATTTGTTTGCTCCTTATTTGACTGGGTCTGCACCAGATGAGCATGGTATCAGCTGGAAAAACAAGGTGGATCCTGAAAGAGCTAACCACTGGGGAGTGAGTTTCTTCTTAAAGGGAGGTATGAGAAGCACATCTCCAAGTCTGCCACAGTCTACCCATTGTCCTGCACCAATCTTCTTCTCTATGTAGGTTTAGATAAAAGCTCCTCCGTGGTTTCTATAGGTTTCTCTTCCTGAAGGGAAACTTAGTAGGAAGAAGTAGGAAAAAACACAGACCCAACTTCTTCAGTTGGCTTAACGGCCACAATTGGTACTCGTTTCTCCCTGCTCCAGTGTCTATTCTAAGTTCTCCTCACCTATACTTCTGCTGGTCATGGTGGTGTACCTGGTGGAGTGAACCAAATATTCAGTCCTGAAGTGTATGAGACTGTAGTAACCACACCTGTCCTAGGCTGAAAATGCTGCACTTGTCCATTTAGAGTAACATTTAGGCAAGGGAGTACCATGAGTCACCCAAGTGAAACACCCAATCTCCACTCATACTCCTCTCTGTTCCCATTGTAAAAAAGCAGCCCTACCTCCATCTGCTAATTACAGTCAATTACCCCAGAATGATAATATCTCCTTTTCCTGCTTTCTGATCCCTAAAATGTGTAGATACCATCCCTAGTTTACGGTTCCTTGAGACTCCTGCTGTGCTCCTGGCAAGAGTGCATCTCCATTGGTTACCAGAATCAAGACTACTTACCCTGAAGAGTACAAAGTTGAGGGGTTGGGAAGCACGAAGTTGAGGGGTTGGGAAACACAAAGTTCCTAATGGGTAATTGGGAGTAACAGAAACTGGGGCCATTTCTGCATCTAAGTTTTGGCTCCTGGATTGATACATTCTTCCTTTTGTGGACATAGTGCCATAGAGTAGTCTTTGATTTATCTGTACCACATTCTGGAGAATAGCACCTCATCCTCACACAGCATTGCCTCCAAGCTGTCACATCAGCTTTACCTTCAGCAGGCCATTATAATGCCAGTAGTTTCAAGGTGATATAAAACGTAATACAACCAGTGGGTCTCATGGTGATGGGTACATTCCAGCATCTCTTTCCTATGAGGTTGTTTCACTGATTAGATGCTCTGTTGTGTGGGATCCCATGCCTGTGGATAAAGATTTTTTAAGTCCCTAGATAGTGGTGCTGGAGGTCCTGCGGCAGGAAAGACATACTCAAGCATGAAATATGTGTATATTACTGAAGAACAAACCTCTGGCCATTCCAGTATATTCGAGACAGATGTGGTCAGCTTGTCACCAAGCGGCCTTTTTTTTTTTTTTTTTTTTTTTGCTTTGAGGACTAATACTATAGAGCTATTTTGTTGCTGGCAGGTTAGACATTAGGAGGTGGCTGTGGCTAGATATGTCCTTGTAAGTGTCTATGCTGTTCAGTCCACGCATTGCCTCCATCTCATGTGCTCACCATGCTTGGGTTCATGCATTGAGGTGCGCTTGAAAAGGCTAGCTGACGTGAACAGACAGAGTAATTTGTCTATTTGACGCTTTGGTTCTTCTTCTAACCTGAAATGATCTCTGGTAGGCCTTAACATGTGATACAAAGATCTTTATACCCACTTCCGTATGTCCATTTACACACTTCTACCACAGACCTTTTTGTCCTTGATCTAATATTCTTCTTTCCAGTCACCTGACCAGAAAACCAGGATATTTTCTGCATCCCATAAGTTCAAATATAATCTATACTCAGGCCACTTCTTCATGCACACAGAGTGGATGACCAGATAGATCTTCCATAACCCTGCCCAGTAAAAAGATCTTTCTTCAGTCGGTCTTTCAAGGCTACCTCTGAGCGAGGCTGCAATGCAACTGACTTCAGTTTTTGTTTGTTCCTACATATTAAGTGTCTTACAGTTTTCTAGAGAAGCAGAACAAGGGCAGTGTATATATATATATATATATGTATATATATATATATATGTATATATACACACACATACACACATAGAGAAAAGAGAGAGATTTATTTACTTCAAGGAATTGGCTCATAAAAATCAATATCTTAAATCTATTCCTCAGAAATCCAAAATGAGAATAAAGTAGTTACTTAGATGAAAAGAAAAATTAACAAACATGTTAGCTCATTTTTTTTGGATATTTCAATGCAAAGTTTCTAAAAAGATGTATTGATTTCTATCTAATTTATTTACTTTCCTTGATCATACCTGAACCTTGGATACTTCATAAGGTATACACATAGAAATAATTGCTATATAGTTAATTCTTAAGAAGGTATTTTATTTCTCCAGAAATCCAGATGCTTTGTGATGTCAAATTATCTGATAATATATTACAATAGATGTGTTGTACTGTTACTGTGTAGCCAAGGTCATTAAATCCTTGAATTTCCTAAGAAAAAAAGACTATTGCATAATTTAAAGTTGCCAGAGGGTAACTGGTTTATATATCATGTCTGTACTTGCCCAATGCTAAGAATCACAAATTTGACACTTGGCTATTCTCTTTTTACAAAACTTCCTTGTTTAAAAAAAGTTGACAGGCTAGAAATTCCCTAATAAATTATGTAAATTAGCCTTACCATAACTAGTGAATATATTTATTAGCTATCTGTCAGCACACATTAAATATAAGTGCAAGTATGCTTATTTAGATTTAAGCACAGAAAGCTAATGCTGAACATACCACAAGGTAAATTAGTGCTCACAGGAAGCAATAACTTCCTCTTCATGTTGACCTTCAACACGCTGAAGCTATGTGCGACATGTTGGAATTAGTGATCTCATTTTGTCTTTATTTTTATAAGAAAAGATTTTATGTCCTAGAATGTCCTAACTTTAACAATGCTTGAGTAAAATAAACATTTAGTATTTCAACAAAGTTAAAAACAGCCACTACATATTATATGCCTCATTCTATAATTATGATTTCTAGGTAGAAAAATTTGCTATGTTTCTTGCTTGATATGAAAAAATGTAGTCGGTATGAGTTCTGAGCCTTTGTTATGTGGTTGTTCGAGGCTTATAAATTGGACCAGGGTTAAACAGGTGAATTATATTTGTCTGAGGTTATGCGAGTAGTTCCATATATGTGAAGATTACCCGCTAACATTTTCTATGTTATAGTCTATAAATATATTTTTAAAAAACTCAAGTGACATCTCACATTAAAATAATACAGTGCATGATTTTATTTCAATGTTTTCACACGTGAGATATTGAGAAATCACATGTTTATAGAGACTATTCCTTCATTTCAGATGTGTGCATGTCAGTATATATAAATCCCTTTCTGAATGCAGGCATAAAAATCCTTGCATATAAAAGAATTTTCTTAGAGATAATTACGTGTGATACCTCGGTGAGAGTGAGTTTCAAATTATCTAACATATTACTGTCACTGAATTGCCTTTTATGGTCTGAAATAGAATTTAACCAAATTTTTTATAAAATCAAGATAGAGTATACCTATTCTAGCAAGAAAAGCCTCCTATTTTCTCTCAGAAACTAGCATATTGTGAACTTGGTATTTAGAATTCTAGAAATGGAAGGAAGATAATTATCTGTACCATTTCCTTGCCTTTGGGTGAGACCATATCCAAACAAAAAAGTGAGGATTATTTCTTTAGAAATGAATGAGGAAATTGACTAAATCCTTCCAAAGCATCTATGTTTATACTCAAGGACATCTTCTAATATCTTGCCTAAATCTCTTATTCCAGTTTTTATCTACTGTTATTTTACTGGACACCATGAAAAGAAGAGTAACCACCTTGTTTCCTGTGCCCTCATAAAATAACTCCCAGGGGGGCGGGGCAAGATAGCGCTCTAGGCAGATGCACCACGCCGTCCCTCCGCAGCAAAGATCCGAAAAACTAAGCCTAACAGAGAATCAACAATCCTGAAACCCTAGAACATCAAATGAAGAGACAAAGAACTCAGCCAAACACCAAATGGAGTGAGAATACTGAAAGAGAATGGAGAGCAAGGGGAAACTCATGCAGAGATTCCCTACCAGCTAACGCAGCGTGGATCCACCATCTTGGACTCCTATCGGAGACCATCAAACAGGAGAATGGGAAAGCAGCCTCGCGGAGCGTCCAGTGGGAGACGGAATGACCGGTAAATTGCGGTATGCACTTTCCCACCCCCCACCCCTCTCTGCCTCGGCTGGGGCTCCCCTGCTTCCCGTGGCCAGGGTCCCTGGGCCGGGGTGTGCTGGTGCTTGGATTCCACGAGTCCGGGCCGGCGGGTCTCTGAGAGCCGTTTGTTGGCTGCTGGCGTACCTTTTTCTGCCGCCTCCCCCTCCTTTTGCTCAGGTGCCTGGTTCCGAGCGCTGTCTTTGCTCTCTCCTGTGGGGCTGTGGGGCTGCGTTTGGGCATGTGGCTGCTTCCAGGTCTGGGTTGCTGCTCTGGTGGGATCCCAGGGTCTTTGTTTGCTCGCCCCTCTGCTTCCCAAGGCCACGGTAACTTGAACCGAGACTACCGGCTGCTTGGAATCTGCGCATCTGAGCGGGGGCTCTCTGGGTGCCGTTTGTTGGCTGCTGGTGTGGCTTTTTCTGCTTCTCCCGGTTTCTCGCTTGCCTCTCGCTGCCTCCCCATCCTTTTGCTCGAGTGCCTGGCTCCGAGCGTCGTCTTTGCTCTTTCCTGTGGGGCTGTGGGGCTGCGTTCGGGCATGTGGCTGCTTCCAGGTCTGGGCTGCCACGCTGGTGAGATCCCGGGACCTTTGTTCGTTCACCCCTCTGCTTTCCGTGGCCACAGTCTCTTCACCGGGGTCCGCGGGCTGCTTGGATTCTGCGTTCCCCGGGAGGGCGGCTCTCTAGATGCCGTTTGTTGGCTGCTGATGCTGCCTTTTTTTTTTTTTTTTCTCTTTCTTTCCTCCTCCTTCTTTTGGTTTCTCACTTGCCTCTCACCGCCTCCCTCTCCTTTCACTCGGGTGCCTGGCTCCTTGCACCCTCTTAGCTCCTTTCTGAGGGTCCCCAGAGCGCAGATAATTTGTGATATACGCTTTCTACTCTCCACCCTTCTTCACTCACACTCGGCCTCCTCTGTTTCACACGGACACAGTCTCTTGTTCAGAAACACCAGCCCGCACTGGCTGGCTCTCTGAGTGCCATTCATTGACTGCTGGGGTTGCTTTTTTTTTTTTAATTTTATTTTTTTTCTTTTTTGATTAGTTTTGTTTTCTTTTCCCTCTTTTTCCCTTTTGTCTTTCTTCATTGCTTAATTTCTCGTCTCTCTATCTCTTCCTTCTCTTTCTGATCCCTGAATACAAGGCGATGTATGCCTCTGCACCTTCTGGCCAGGCTGTGCTGTGAAACCTGAGACCGACTCCCCCAGACCTCATAACTGCATCGGTGGGATCCCTGGGAACTTTGCAGTTCTTTAACTTTTCTGAGTTTTATTTGTTCATTTTTTCCTTTTCTTTCTCTTCCCCCTTCTGGTTTTCTCCATCCCATAGTCTCTCATCTGTACATTCCAACGACAAGCTCCCCTAGCATTCTTTTATGTTTGTATGCTTTTCACTCCTGCTCCTCTCTCCTCTCTCCCACATCCAGCTTAGCTTCACACATAACCATCTCCCCGCTGCATCCTGCCTACCTGCACCGTGCACTTGACATCACACCACCAAGCTGTGCAGGCACACCCTATTGGAACCTGCCCAGCACTGACTACCGACCATCCTGGTGGCTGCGGTGAGTGCCATAAACAACCCGTCCCAGTGGCTCCTCTTCAGCTAGATCTGCCAAGCTGTACCACAAGGATGAAACAAAAAAAAAACTACCATCAATAAAAGAGAGAAATATCTACTGAATGCCCCGAAAACAGCAGACAATATCAAAACATTTACAAAAACAAGACAAGATGGCTCCAATAGGCGTCCAAATTAAAACACCAGATAACTCTCCTGTGGAAGAAAATGCACTAGCAGTACCTGATAGGGAACTCAAATCACTAATACTCGGAATTTTCCAAGAACTGAGGTAAAAAGCTGACAAACATGAGGAAAAAATAGACAAATTTATAGAAAATACACACAAAAAATTGGAAGAATTCAGGAAGATGATGCAGGAACAAAATGCCAAAATAAATTCACAACTAGAAATTATACAAAAACAACAATTAGAAATCCAAAAGATAAACAACAAGATTTCAGAAATGGACGGTGTCATAGAAAGGCTGAGAAGTAGATTTGAAAACGTGGAAGACAGGATCAGTGGAACTGAAGACAAACACTTGGATATAACTCTGTTTCAGGAAAACTCAGAAAAAAGAACAAAGAAAAGTGAAGAGACCCTGAGAGTTATGTGGGACACAATTAAAAGCAAAAACTTACGAGTGATTGGCATCCCAGAAAAGGGGGAGAAAACAGAAAACACAGAGAGGATCATTGAGGAACTGCTGACAGAAAACTTTCCCAATATCATGAAAGATGAAAAGATGGCCATCCAAGAAGCTCAACAAACCCCATATAGAAGAGACCCCAAAAGAAAATCACCAAGACATATCATATTCACACTTGCCAAAACTAAAGACAAACAAAGAATCCTGAGAGCAGCTTGTGAAAAACAAGAAGTCACATACAGAGGAGAAACAATAAGACTGAGCTCAGATTATTCGGCAGAAACCATGCAGGCGAAAGCAGTGGGATGATATATATAAAATCTTGAAAGAAAAAATTGTCAGCCAAGAATAATATATCCTGCAAAACTCTCGTTCAAATTTGATGGTGAAATTAGGTCATTTCCAGATAAACAGAAACTAAGGGAATATGTAAAAGTCAAACCAAACTTACAAGAATTATTAAAGGGAGTTCTTCAATCTGAGGACAAACAGCTTCAGCCCTCAGGCATGACCCAGGACCTAGGAAGCAGGTTCATACGAACCAGATACCATTCTAGGAAATGAACTATTGAGGACTATCCAAAACCAAAAGAAATACAACAGGGAATCAGAGCAATCAATCAAAGGATGACAACAACATCAAAACAATGAAAGAGGAAACAAACGGCATAGGTATAGAACCTTCTAATGGAGAGGAAGGCAAGGTGATACCAAGTAAGGGTAGACTGCTTCAAACTTACAAAGATAAGGGTAAAATTCATGGTAACCACAAAGAAAGTTAACAAACCAACTCATAAAAATAAAGATGAAAAACATAAAGTCTCAGCAAAAACAAAACCTACAAAAACAAAAGAAATGAACACAAAATCCACAAACAAAAGTAACTCAGCACAAGAGAGTAAGAAGAACAAAGAAAACATCAGCACCACAAAAAAAAAGCACTACAAAATGACAACAACAAACTTCCATCTATCAATAATTACACTGAATGTAAATGGACTCAATGCACCCATAAAGAGACGGAGAGTGGCAGAATGGATAAGAAAACAGGATCCATCAATATGCTGTCTACAAGAGACACACCTTAGAAACAAAGATGTGAATTTATTAAAAATCAAAGGTTGGAAAAAAATATATCAAGCTAACAACTACCAAAAAAGAGCAGCAGTGGCAATTCTAATCTCAGATAAAATAGACTTTAAAACAAAATCTACCATAAAAGACAAAGAAGGACACTATATAATGATTAAGGGGACGATCCATCATGAAGACATAACCATAATAAACATCTAGCACCCAATGACAGGGCTCCAAAATACATAAAAAAACTCTAACAGCAGTGAAAAGAGAAATTGACAGTTCCACAATAATAGTAGGAGACTTCAACACACCACTCTCAGTAAAGGACAGAACAACTAAAAAGAGACTCAGCAAAGATACAGAAGACCTAAAGGACACAATCAGCCAACTGGACCTCATAGACATATATAGAACAATCTATCCAACTGCTGCAAAGTACACATTCTTTTCCAATGCACATGGAACGTTCTCCAGAATAGACCACATCTTAAGCCACAGAGCAATCCTCAACAAGATCGAATATGCTGAGATAACTCACAGTATCTTCTCTGATCACAATGCCATCAAGGTAGAAATTAACACTAGAAAGAGCAAGGAAAAAAAATCAAACACATGGAAACTGAATAATACGCTGCTTACACATCAATGGGTAATAGAAGAAATCAGAGATGGAATTAAAAAATTCCAAGAATCAAATGAAAATGAAAACACATCATACCAAAACCTTTGGGACACAGCAAAGGCAGTCTTCAGAGGACAATTTATAGTAATAGATGCACATATCAAAAAAGAAGAAAGGGAAAAAATCAAAACATTAACTACAGAACTCAAACAAAGAAAGAGAACAGCAAAAAAAGCCTACAACCACCGGAAGAAAGGAGATAGTAAAGATCAGAGCAGAAATAAATGAAGTAGAGAACAGAAAAACAATAGAAAGAATCGACAAACCACTGACCAGCCTGACAAAAGAAAAACAGCAGAGGGCACAAATAACTCAAATAAGAAATGAAATGGGGGACATTACAACAGACTCAACCGAAATAAAAAGGATTATAACAGAATATTATGAAAAACTATATTCCAATAAATTTGAAAACCTAGAGGAAATGGACAAATTTCTAGAAACACACGGCCTACCCAAACTACAACAAAGTGATGTTGAAAAACTGAACAGACCCATAACAGGAGAAGAGATTGAAAAGGTAATAAAAAAAACTCCCAACCAAAAAAAGCCCTGGCCCAGATGGCTTCACTGGAGAATTCTACAAAACATTTACAGAAGAGCTTGTACCAGTTCTACTCAAGCTATTTCAGAGCATAGAAGAGGAAGCAACACTTCCAAATTCATTCTATGAAGCCAGCATAATGCTGATATCAAAACCAGGCAAAGACATCTCAAAAAAAGAAAATTACAGACCAATATCTCTCATGAATACAGATGCAAAAATTCTGAACAAAATTCTAGCCAATAGAATTCAGCATCATATCAAAAAAATAATACACCACGAACAAGTAGGATTCATACCAGGTATGCAAGGATGGTTTAACATTAGAAAATCAATCAACATAATACACCACATAAATAAAAGGAAAGAAAAAAATCACAGGATCATCTCAATTGATGCAGAAAAGGCATTTGACAAAGTCCAACACCCATTCCTGATAAAAGATCTCAATAAAATAGGTATAGAAGGGAAATTTCTCAACATAATAAAGGGCATCTATGCAAAACCAACAGCCAACATCATTCTTAATGGAGAGAGGCTGAAAACATTCCACTTGAAAACAGGAACAAGACAAGGATGCCCTGTATCACCACTCCTATTTAACATTGTGATGGAAGTTCTAGCTAGAGTAATAAGGCAAGAGAAAGAAATAAAGGGCATCCAGATTGGTAATGAAGAAGTTAAACTCTCCCTGTTTGCAGATGATATGATACTAGACATAGAAAACCCTAAAGACTCCACAAGAAATCTACTGGAACTAATAGAAAGATTCAGCAAAGTAGCAGGATACAAGATAAACATTCAAAAATCAGTTGGATTCCTATACACCAGTAAAGAGAACGATGAAAAGGAGATCAGGAAATCAATACCATTTTCAATAGCCCCTAAAAAGATAAAATACTTTGGAATAAATCTGACCAGAAATGTAAAATATCTATACAAAGAAAACTACAAAACACTGCTTCATGAAACCCAAAGGGATCTACAGAAATGGAAAGACATACCATGTTCATGGATAGGCAGACTCAACATTGTGAAAATGGCAATTCTACCTAAAGCAAATGCAATCCCGGTCCAAATACCAACAACATTCTTCAAAGAGATGGAAAAACTAATTATTAACTTTATATGAAAAGGGAAGAAGTCCCGAATAAGTAAAGCACTACTGAAGAAGAAGAATAAAGTTGGAGGACTCACACTACCTGACTTGAGAACCTACTATACAGCTACAGTAGTCAAAACAGCCTGGTACTGGTACAACGACACATAGATTGACCAATGGAACAGAATTGAGAACCCAGATGTAAATCCATCCACCTACAGTCAGCTGATTTTCAACAAGGGCCCAAAGTCCATGAAATGGGGAAAAGACAGTCTTTTTAACAAATGGTGCTGGCAAAACTGGATATCCATTTGCAGAAAAATGAAACAGGACCCATACCTCACACCATACACAAAAACTACTTCAAAATGGATCAAAGACCTGAATATAAAGCCTAAAACTATAAAGTTCATAGAAGAAAAAATAGGACCAACACTTCAGGCCTTAATACATGGCATTGACAGGATACAAACCATAACCATCAACACACAAAACCCAACAGATAAGCTAGATAACTGGGATCTTCTAAAAATCAAACACCTATGCTCTTCAAAAGACTTCACCAAAAGAGTCAAAAGAGAACCTACAGACTGGGAAAAAATTTTTGGACAGTACAAGTCAGACAAAGGTCTAATCTCCATAATCTACAAGAAAATCCAACACCTCTACAACAAAAAGACAAACAATCCTATCAAAAAATGGGCAAAGGAAATGAACAGACACTTCACCAAAGAAGACATTCAAATGGCCAACAGACACATGAGGAAATTCTCGCGTTCTCTAGCCATTAGAGAAATGCAAATTAAACCACAATGAGATACCATCTCACACCGGCATTACTGGCACGAATCAAAAATACTGGAAATAACAAATGTTGGAGGGGCTGCAGGGAGATGGGAACTCTTATACACTGCTGGTGGGAATGCAAAATGATACAACCATTTTGGAAAATGATATGGCATTTCCTCAGAAAGCTAGAAATAGACATATCATTAGATCCAGCAATCCCACTCCTAGGAATATATCCTAGAGAAATAAGAGTCGTCACTCGAATAGACATATGCACACCTATGTTCATGGCAGCATTGTTCACAATAGCAAAATGATGGAAACAACATAGGTGCCCATGAACAGAAGAATGGATAAACAAACTATGGTACATACACACAATGGAGTACTATGCAATGAGAAAGAACAACAATGAATCTGTGAACCATTTCATAACAAGGATGAAACTGGAGGACATTATGCTGAGTGAAATAAGTCAATCACAAAAGGACAAATACTGTATGAGACCTCTATTGTAAAAACCAATGAAAAAATTCACATGAAAAATGTAACAATCCTTGTTGGTTACCAGGGATGGGATGGGAGGCGGGGAGGAAATAGTAAATAGGCGACAGATAAGTGGTATCTTGGGTGAGAGGTGAGAGAGTACACAGTACAAGGGAAACTAACACAACCTTCACAAGGAAAGGTCATGGAGGTCCCATGGACACATCCAAACTCCCCAAGGGACTGAGTTGTTGGACAGAGGGCTCTGGGGACCATGGTCTCGGGGAACATCTAGCTCAATTGGCATGACACTACTTATAAAGATAATGCTCTACATTCTCCCTTGGTGAGTAGTGTCTGGGGTCTTAAAAGCCTGTGAGCGGCCATCTAAGATACTACACTGGTCTCATCCCTTCGGGAGCAAGGGAGAATGAAGAGAACAGGATACAACGAAAAGATTAGTCCAAGGACTAACTGACCACAGCTACCAAGACCTCCACCAGCTTGAGTCCAGTACAGCTAGATGGTGCCCGGCTACCACCGCTGACTTCTCTGACCAGGATCACAACAGAGGGTTCTGGACAGAGCTGGAGAAGGATGTAGAGCATAATTCTAACTCCCAAAAAAAAAAAAAAAGACCAGATTTACTGGCCTAAAGGAGACTGGAGAAACCTCAAGAGTGTGGACCCCAGACACCCTTTCAGCTCAGAGGTGTAGTTACCTTCAAGGTTCACTGTTCAGCCTGGGAGTGGACAGCCCAGTAAAACTAAATGAGACTAACGAGGTACAGGAGTCCAGTGACAAGGGCCAGAAGGCAGAGGGGGAGTAGTACGCTGATGATAAGGAACACAAGTTGAGTAAGGATACTGTTGATGTGTTGTGAGATTGTTAACCACTGTTATAGGGCAACATTTGTAGTAACTGTTAAATGGGAGGCTATTTTGTCCTGTAAGCCTTCATCCTGGGCGAGAATGGCAGCACAATTGGAAGAGCATAGTCAATGTCACTTAAATGTGTACGTAAAAGTTTTGAAATGGTGTATCTTTAGCTATGTGTATTTTCACCAAAAAAAAAAAGCTGAGAATTCAGAGGGTTAAAATGCTGTGGGGTTGTTAACCAAAGTCATAAAACAACATGTGTACTACTGTTACATGAGAAACTGTTTGTTCTGTAAGCCTTCACCTGAAGTACAATAAAATATTTTTAAAAAAATAAATAAAATAACTCCCAAAATCTCCTTTCCACCACCCTCAGACTAGCTTACTTCCAGTTGCTTCATCATTATATTTGAAATGAAACTCAACCTCAACTCTTCTAGTTAATGTCCTACCTCACTGATACTCTTTCCCATCAAACTCCTTTAACAAGCTGCCTTGCTTACATCACTGTCTCCTTTTCTTTACTCCCTAAGAATTTCACAACCTACTGTAATCTGGCTTTTGCTTTTATCACTCCAATAAAGTGGCTCTTACTGAGGTCAAAAATGGCTTCTGTGTCACTAGAACCAATAGAAATTTAATAATTGTCATCTCACTTGACCTTTTGGTAGCACTCAGTATTTTGACATTACCTCTTTTCTGAAACCATTATCTTTGTCTTATTTTCAAAGACACCACTTTCCCCTGATATTTTTCTCAACATTGCTACCTATTCTTCTTAATGTACTCTGTTGATTCACCCTTCTCAAACCAGTAAATATATCTTGAAGTTCATTAAGAATTGATCAAAAACCCAAAACCCAAAGTCAATTCCGACTCAGCAACGCTATACAACAGAGTAGAACTGTCGCATAGGGTTTCCAAGGAGCGGCTGGTGGATTTGAACTGCTGATCTTTTGATTAGCAGTTGAACATTTAACTACTGCAAGGCCAGGACTCCAAGAACTGATCAGAAGTAAGTTTTATTTTAACTCTATTCTTTCCCTAGGTAATATCAACCACACATATGAAGTCAATGATTATCTATGACTCTGGCATCCACGTTTATAGCCAAGGTTTTTCTCTGAGTTTCAAATTTATGTTTGTAAATTGTATACCCAACCCATCTATTGGATGTTGAGTATGTACCTAAAATTACAATGCCCAAACCAGAACTCATGATCTAAATCTTTTAACACTTCTAGTATTTGCTATTTGAATGAAATGATGTTACCAGCATATCATTGGTACACAAGCCAGAAACTGAGGAATCATCTTTGGCCTTATCATTTTTTTCCATCCCTCCCCAATACAGTTTAGTAACAACATTTACAGATGTTAATTTATTGAAGTTATTCTAATGTTTCTACTTCTCCCATATCTTTACTTAAAATCAAATCCTAATATCATCTCTGTTCCAACTTTCAGCAATAATCCAGTAGCTGATCTTTTTCTCTCTTTACAGATTTTCCCTTTCACACTGCATCCAGTGTGAACTTTTTCAACTGAAAGACTAACCATGCCATATCTCACCACATTTCCCTGTGGATCCATCCATTCATTCACTTAAAAATGTTATTAACTTGCATGACCTTTGCAATAAAGACCAAAAACTTGGCGTGGTATAAGCCAGATACTTTATGAGCTCAATCATGCAAAGTAGCTTCAGCTTTATCTCTCCCCATACTTCTTCTTATTCTCTAGCTTCAAATATGAGTGGCTTAGTTCAGTTCATCAAATGTCCACTGCTTCCCTTTACTATGTTGGTACTACATATGTTGTGTCTTTTGCCTAGAATGTTCTTTTGCATTTCTCTGAGTTAAATCCTCACTCATTCATTCTAAAATCAGCTCAAGTATCATTTTCTCATAGAAGTCTTCCTTAATCACCATAGAAGGTTGATCATTACAACATATGCTTCTACTGTTCTCTGAAAGTATGTTTTTATTTCTTATACCATCGTTGCTATGACTGAAATTGTCATACCCCTCCACTAGGATGCTTTTAAGCTTCATAGGGGCAAGGTAGGACTTGTATTCTTTGTGCCTATTCCCATGTCCTGGTCATAGTGGATAGCCAATAATCATTTCTTTAATTCAGAATGATCAAATAAATGAATTTCTGGGTAAGGTAATGCCTGTAGAACTGCTGTAGTATCAAGAAAACATAACCGTAGATTTGACTTGCAGCTGGGATTGTCAGAAGAACTGTAGAAATTATCAAATTGTTGAGATAATTTCAAGTACACCCAGGATAATGCTAATAAAGCCCTTTGCATCTGGTTTATTAAAGATGAGCCTTGTCCTTGTAGTCCAGTAAGAAAACAACTAGGGAGAAAGAGCTTTCAAGTGTTAACTACAGACAAACTGCAAATCTTTGTGGATTGTGTGATGAAACTTTGCACTTTCTCTGAGCAGATGATGGTACATAAGGGAGTATACCCAGTTTTTCTTGAGGCCAGGGCACCAATTTCCTTTCAAAAAGCAATACCTAATGACGGGGACAACATACCCAGAGTACTTAAGAAATGCTGGCAGATAACAGTTCCAAGGAATTTTAAAAATGTACAGGTTAAAAAGAAAAAATGATCAGGCATATAGGAATAGCAAGATGAGGCCAGCACTCGTACTGTGTGGGAGCGACTTTCCATTAAACGTATAATAAACACCAATTCTATGTAATGTTCCATATATGGAACTATGAAAAATAACAATCATCTAAGGAATACTACAGTTGCCCTTATAGGCTTTATCACATTTAGAAATTCCTGGACTCAGACCTACCAGGACTTATGTGCTCTGTACTGGTCCAAGATTCATAAATTCAGCAAACAATTTATATTTATAAATAATGACACAACTAAGTTTGAGTAAACTAAAATCTTGGGAGGAGATGGGAAGGCGATAGTAGTGATTTCAGATTCTATCTTGCTCATGATGTTATTCTACACATCATATCTCCTCACACTATGTCTCCAATGCACACACTCAAACAGATACTCTGAAACTAAAATGAATCTATTTAGTTAAAGTTGTAGTTTGTATTTGTAAAGCTGGTGGAGATCAGGATCAAAGATATTCATATTCTTTTATTTCTCCCAATATACCAAAGAAGAGAGAAGTAAGCAATCCTTCTAGGGCTGGCAAATATGATTAATTCATTCCATCATGGGTGCCAATATCACATAGGTCCTTGAATAGGAGTACCAACATATGTCAGGTTACAATCTAAAAATTAGACTAAGAAGAGGATAAAAATCAGTATCACGTAAGAGGAAATTGGACAGGTAAACAGGGAAATGCATGCTAGAAAGATTCATCTGATAAACTTGAAAGAAAAAGCCTAGGGTAGTAAAATGTTCCATGCCCAAAGATTTAATATGCCAAATTAGTCACTAACATTTCCGCTCTCTCTTCAAGTAGTAAGAGAAGTCATATCTTGATAAGAGAATATTCACATCCATGCAGTTTTATTACTGATTATGACAAAAACTATTTCCTCTTTTAGAGCAAAGTATATGCCCTCACTTTTTCCTTATTCCCTAGAATACAAGGTACATAGCTGTGTTTAATAAATCCTTCCTGATTTACAGGTTTAGATGACTCTATCTGTATGGACCTATAGAGTATATGGCATTCTACATCTATATTTGAGAGTACAGTCTAGGGAGTTGGAAAAATCAACAGGAAAGCTGGCACTTCCCTTAGGAAACGAGCAAACAAATGAAAGCACTGCGAAGCTCTTTCAGAATTGAGGCACAGAGCGCTAGCATCCTGGGAAATTACTGTTTGGTTTGTTTACCAAAGAGGTTATGTTATTAAGGATGCTGTCAAGATGTGGTTTGCTTAGTTTTTGTTTTGTTTTGCTTCTCCTTCAAGGCCAGTTGACAAGACATGTACTCTAGCTCAGCATAACTAAAAATATAAAATAAAATAAGACCACAGAAAGTTTCCTATTATCCCTGGCTCAATGAAGAAGAAACCTTAAATAACTTTGGCTGCAATTAACACCTGTGGGTCTTGACTTTTCCATGCATAGCTGGAAGTTGAAGAGAAGACACAGGGCAAATATCCTCTTTTCTTACTGAGTTGGCCTTGGCATCCACTGCTCATTTATGCTACTTTTTGTTCTCTTTAAACATTAAAAATATTTTTTAAGGTATATAATAGCTGAAGTCTTATGTTAAATTGTTGGTTTCCACATTACTCTTGAGGTCTTCTTTAATGTCAATAAGCACTCAATTCCTGTGGTTCTAGGAGTCTTTTATTTTTTTTTTTACATCTTGTATTGTAGCCCGCGCCCATTATATTCATTTGCTGCACTGCCCAATCCACAGGCCTTGGTACTTATCTCGACACCTCACATTCTCCCCAGTCATGGAAGCATGACCCCTAACGCAGCCCTTTTTCCAGGAACCAACTGCCAGGGAAGCATCTCTCAGAAAATGTGACCCCTCCACATGATATCTAAGAAAGAAATCCTCTGCTCTACAGATTAAAAACCCAGTTATCAGCTGATGTTGTTTTTATCCTTCAACACCATGAAGCACCTGCCTTTTGGGATCTCATGGCAGCCGTAAGCGCAGGTCCACATCCTAAGTCTGATACCAGTTGCCTTCTCACATCTGCTACATGTTGTTGAGGACTGGAATTATATCTGAAGCATCATGTCTTTTCCCAAGATATTGCCATCGGTTGTATCTTTTCTAATGAAAAAGCTTTTAAAATAATCTTCTTAATAACTTTTATTGATAAGTGTTTTTATTCAAATCTTCCAGTTGCCAAAATGTTAAATTCCAAAGAATTAAAAAGCAATATGTGGAGTTGCCGTGAGTCAGAATCAACTCCATGGCAACAGGTCTAAAGCCTATTAATAGTTATTTTTAAATATTGTTAAATCTATCCTTATCCTTATTACTAATCCTAACCCTACTAAAGAGATAATATGGTGAATGATAATCTCTTTATCTTGGATAAGCAAAATTATTGTAGTACGACTAATGTTAAGAGCCTTCTCTGTTAAGAGTTGAGGATACAAGATGTATAAATAGAAAAGCTTTTTCACCTCACAATGTGGCAGTTTTTGAAGGTCTGTGGTGTTATAAACACGGACTTTAAAAAACTACATTTTTTAACATAACTTTAACAATACGTTCTACATCCAAAGTGGAATCAGAACTCTCTCCAGCACCTTTTTGTTGTCTTACTTTGCACTTACTATGTTCAAAAGTTTATAGGAATGTAGCAAATGAATGCAATTTTCCAATTCTAAATATAATCAGATTTTCATGGTTGAAAAATATTTGAAACAAAATAAAAATTAATTTTATTAACTAATATGTTATAAACAATTCCAACAGGTGTAGCCAAATCATAATGAAAATATTAACGTATGAAATATTACATTTGCTATTAATTTTGTACACACCTTTTTCACAACCATTGTAAACAGGTGAGAAGTCTTCAAAGTGATAGATTAATGAGTAATGAAATGACTAAATGGCAAAAACAATACAGCCAGTGGAGGAGCAATAGATCTGATTTACAAGTTGGACGTACAACTCCTGAATAATAAAGAGCTGAGCATAATAATTAAGTGGAGTTTGGATATATGTTAAACCGCATTTAATAATTATACTAGGAAATGTATTTTCCAAATAATAGGTCTATCAAATCAAGTTCATGGTCAATCTAATTACAGCAGCTCTAGTTTTAAGTGCTAATTAAATAAATAAATGTGTATGGAACTGGAAAATTGTAATGTCAAAAATATGATTAAATATAAACCTATGTATTAGTGTAATTTAAAATAATTGTCATTTCTTTCATTTGACTAAGGTGACTCAGCAGAGACTGAATGACTTGTACATGTTCAGAGATGAGTTAAAAAGGATAGGTTATGAATTCATAAGATCCACCCACCTGGTACTCTTTGCCAAATCTCATTCAGCAGGTGCGAGACTGGCAGAAGCTAACACTGAAACCTACTCATACCTTAGTATTAGTTCAGTAGGTGGAGTACCCATGTTACCAAAAAATTGAAGTTAGTTTGGCTAAAAGCCAAAGATATTTTCTTTTGGTTCTCTCTTTGCTGTATTCTTCAAAATTTACTATCCCCAATCCTTCCTTTTGGTTGTCCTTGCATCAAAGTACTGAAACTGCAGCAAGTTCAGTTTGTTCAATAATTTATACAGACATACCTCAGAGAGATCGAGGATTCAGTTTCAGACCACTGCAATAAAGCCAATATCACAATAAAGGGAGTCACATGATTTTTTTGGTTTCCCAGTACATATAAAAATTACATTTCTGCTATACTTTAGTATATTAAGTGTGCAGTAGCATTATGTCTCAAAGAACAATGTACATAACTTAATTTAAAAAATACTTTATTGCTAAAAAATGCTACCATCATCTGAATCTTCATTCAGCAAGCTATAATCTTTTTGCTGGTGGAGGGTCTTGTCTAGCAGAGGGTGGCTGTGGCAATTTCACAAAATAAGACAACAATGAAATTTGCTGCATCAATTGACTCTTCCTTTCAAGAAAGATTTCTCTGTAGTGTGCAGTGCTGTTTGATAGCACTTGACTCACAACAGAACTTCTTTCAAAATTGGAGTCAATCCTCTCAAACCCTGCTGCTGCTTTATCAACTAAGTTTATGTAATATTCTAAATCCTTTGTTGTCATTTCAACAATGTTCACAGCATCTTCACCAGGAGTACATTCCTTCTCCAGAAACCACTTTCTTTTCTCATCGATAAAAAGCAACTCTTCATTCCGTTAAAGTTTTATCAGGAGATTACAGCAATTCAGTCATATCTTCAGGCTCCACTTCTAATTCTATTTCTCCTGCTATTTACACCACTTCTGTAGTTACATCCTCCACTGAAGTATTAAACGTTCAAAGTCGTCCGTGAGGGTTGGAATCAACTTCTTCCAAAATCCTGTTAATGTTGATATTTTGACCTCCTTTCATGAATCAAGACTGTTCTTAGTGGCATTTAGAGTGGTTAATCTTTTCCAGAAGGTTTTCAATTTACTTTGCCCAGATCCATCAGAGGAATCACTATCTATGGTAGTTATAGCCTGACAAAATGTTTTTCTTAAATAATAAGACTTGAAAGTCAAAATTACTCTTTGATCCATGAACTGCAGAATGGATGTTGTGTTAGCAGGCATGAAAACAACATTAATCTCCTTATACATCTCCATCAGAGCTCTTCAATGACCAGGTACATTGTCAATGAGCAGTATATTTTCAAAGGAATCTTGTTTTCTGAGCAGTAGGTCTCAAGAGTGGACTTAAAATAGTCAGTAATCCATGCTGTAAACAGATATGCTGTCATCCAGGTTTTGCTGTTCCATTTATAGAGCATAGGCAGAGTAGATTCAGCATGATTCTTAAGAACCCTAGGATTTTTGGAATGGTAAATGAGCTTTGGTTTCAACTTAAAGTCACCAGTTGCATTAGCCCCTAACAAGAGAGACAGCCTGTCCTTAGAAGCCAGGCATTGACTTCTCCTCTCTAACTATGAAAGTCCTACACCTTTCTCCAATATAAGGCTGTTTTATCTATATTGAAAATCTGTTGTTTAGTGAAGCCACCTTCATCAATTATCTTAACTAGTCTTCTGGACAACTTGCTGCAGCTTCTGCATCAGCACTTGCTGCTTCACCTTGCACTTTTACGTTATGGAGATGGCTTCTTTCCTTAAACCTCATGAACTGACTTCTGCTAGTTTCAAAATTTCTTCTGCAGCTTCCTCACCTCTCTCAGTCTTCGTAAAACTAAACTGCTCTGGATTAGGCTTTGGCCTAAGGGAATGTTGTGGCTGGTTTGAGCTTCTATCTAGACCACTAGAACTTTCTCCATCTCAGCAATAAGGCTGTTTCACTTTCTTATCATTTGTGTGTTCACTGGAGTAGCATTTTTTTTTCTTTTTTTTTTTTTTTAATTATACTTCAGGTGAAGACTTACAGAACAAATAGTTTCTCATGAAACAGTAGTACACATGTTGTTTTACGACATTGCTTAACAACCCCACAGCATTTTAACCCTCTAAATTCTCAACCTTTTTTTTTTTTTTTTTTTTTTTTTTTGGTGAAAATACACATAGCCAAAGATACACCATTTCAAAAATTTCTACATTCACAGTTCAGTGACATTGACTACGCTTTTCCAATTGGGCTGTTATTCTCACTTAAGATGAAGGCTTACAGAACAAAATAGTTTCTCATTCAACAGTTACTTACAAATATTGTCCTATGACAATGATTAACAATCTCACAACACATCAACAATATCCTTACTCAACCTTGGGTTCCCTATCATCAGCTTCCTTCTCCCCTTCTGCCTTCTGGCCGTTGTCACTGGACTCCTGTACCTCATTAGTCTCACTTGGTTTTATGGGGCTGTCCACTCTCAGGCTGAACAGTGAACCTCGGAGGTAACTTCACCACTGAGCTAAAAGGGTGTCTGGGGGCCATACTCTCAAGGTTTCTCCAGTCTCCTTTAGGCCAGTAAATCTGGTCACTTTTATTTTTTGTGTGTGTGTTGAGTTAGAATTATGCTCTATATCCTTCTCCAGCTCTGTCCAGAACCCTCTGTTGTGATCCTGGTCAGAGCAGTCAGTGGTGGTAGCCGGGCACCATCTAGCTGTACTGGACTCAGTCCGATGGAGGCCTTGGTAGCTGTGGTCCATTAGTCCTTTGGACTAATCTTTTCCTTGTGTCCTGTTCTCTTCATTCTCCCTTGCTCCCGAAGGGATGAGACCAGTGGAGTATCTTAGATGGCCGCTCACAGGCTTTTAAGACTTCAGGCACTACTCACCAAGCTAGAATGTAGAGCATTGTCTTTATAAGTAGTGTCATGCCAGTTGAGCTAGATGTTCCTCGAGACCATGGTCCCCAGAGCCCTCTGCCCAGCAACTCAGTCCCTCGGGGAGTTTGGATGTGTCTATGGGGCTTCCATGACCTTTCCTTGTACAGGTTATGTTAGTTTCCCCTGTATTGTGTACTGTCTCACCTTTCACCCAAGATACCACTTATCTATTGCCTATTTAGTATTTCCCCCCCACCACTCCCATCCCTGGTAACCAAAAAAGATTGTTAAATTTTGCGTGTGAACTTTTTCATGGGTTTTTACAATAGAGGTCTCATACAATATTTGTCCTTTTGTGATTGACTTATTTCACTCAGCATAATGTCCTCCAGTTTCATCCTTGTTATGAGATGGTTCACAGATTCATTGTTGTTCTTTCTCGTTGCATAGTACTCCATTGTGTGTATGTACCATAGTTTGTTTATCCATTCATCTGCTGATGGGCACCTACGTTGTTTCCATCGTTTTGCTATTGTGAACAATGCTGCCATGAACATAGGTGTGCATATGTCTATTCGAGTGACGACTCTTATTTCTCTAGGATATATTCCTAGGAGTGGGATTGCTGGATCGAATGGTGTGTGTATTTCTAGCTTTCTGAGGAAACGCCATATCATTTTCCAAAATAGTTGTATCATTTTGCATTCCCATCAGCAGTTCATAAGAGTTCCCATCTCCCTGCATCCCCTCCAACATTTGTTATTTCCAGTGTTTTTGATTCGTGACAGTAATGCTGGGGTGAGATGGTATCTCATTGATGTTTTAATTTGCATTTCTCTAATGGCTAGTGATCGCGAGCATTTCCTCATGTGTCTGTTGGCCATTTGAATGTCTTCTTTGGTGAAGTGTCTGTTCATTTCCTTTGCCCATTTTTTGATAGGATTGTTTGTCTTTTTGTTGTAGAGGTGTTGGATTTTCTTGTAGATTATGGAGATTAGACCTTTGTCTGACTTGTACTGTCCAAAAATTTTTTCCCAGTCTGTAGGTTCTCTTTTGACTCTTTTGGTGAAGTCTTTTGAAGAGCATAGGTGTTTGATTTTTAGAAGATCCCAGTTATCTAGCTTATCTGTTGGGGTTTGTGTGTTGATGGTTATGGTTGTATCCTGTCAATGCCATGTATTAAGGCCTGAAGTGTTGGTCCTATTTTTTCTTCTATGAACTTTATAGTTTTAGGCTTTATATTCAGGTCTTTGATCCATTTTGAAGCAGTTTTTGTATACGGTGTGAGCTATGGGTCCTGTTTCTGTTTTTTGCAAATGGATATCCAGTTTTGCCAGCACCATTTGTTAAAAAGACTGTCTTTTCCCCATTTGATGGACTTTGGGCCCTTGTCGAAGATCAGGTGACCGTAGGTGGATGGATTTACCTCTGGGATCTCTATTCTGTTCCATTGATCAATGTATCTGTTGTTGTACCAGTACCAGGATGTTTTGACAACTGTAGCTGTATAGTAGGTTCTTAAGTCAGGTAGTGTGAGTCCTCCAACTTTATTCTTTTTCTTCAGTAGTGCTTCACTTATTCGGGGCTTCTTCCCTTTCCATATAAAGTTAATAATTAGTTTTTCCATCTCTTTGAGGAATGTTGCTGGTATTTGGATCGGGATTGCATTGTATTTGTAAATTGCTTTGGGTAGAATTGCCATTTTCACAATGTTGAGTCTGCCTCTCCATGAGCATGGTATGTCTTTCCGTTTCTGTAGATCCCTTTGGGTTTCATGCAGTAGTGTTTTATAGTTTTCTTTGTACAGGTCTTTTACATCCCTGGTCAGATTTATTCCTATGTATTTTATCTTTTTAGGGGCTATTGAAAATGGTATTGATTTCCTTATTCCCTTTTCATCATTCTCCTTACTGGTGTATAGGAATCCAACTGATTTTTGAATGTTTATCTTGTATCCTGCTACTCTGCTGAATCTTTCTATTAGTTCCAGTAGATTTCTCATGGAGTCTTTAGGGTTTTCTATGTATAGTATCATAGCATCTGCAAACAGGGACAGTTTAACTTCTTCATTACCAATTTGGATGCCCTTTATTTCTTTTTCTTGTCTTATTGCTCTAGCTAGAACATCCAGCACAATGTTAAATAGGGTGATAAAGGGCATCCTTGTCTTGTTCCTGTTTTCACGGGGAATGTTTTCAGCCTCTCTCCATTAAGAATGATGTTGGCCGTTGGTTTTGCATAGATGCCCTTTATTATGTTGAGAAATCTCCCATCTATACCTATTCTATTGAGAGCTTTTATCAGGAATGGGTGTTGGACTTTGTCAAATGCCTTTTCTGCATCAATTGAGATGATCCTGTGATTTTTTTCTTTCCTTTTATTTATGTGGTGTATTATGTTGATTGATTTTCTAATGTTAAACCATCCTTGCGTACCTGGTATGAATCCTACTTGGTCGTGGTGTATAATTTTTTTGATATGATGCTGAATTCTATTGGCTAGAATTTTGTTCAGAATTTTTGCATCTATATTCATGAGAGATATTGGTCTGTAATTTTCTTTTTTGTGATGTCTTTGCCTGGTTTTGGTATCAGCATTATGCTGGCTTCATAGAATGAATTTGGAAGTGTTGCTTCCTCTTCTATGTTCTGAAATAGCTTGAGTAGAACTGGTACAAGCTCTTCTGTAAATGTTTTGTAGAATTCTCCAGTGAAGCCATCTGGGCCAGGGCTTTTTTTGGTTGGGAGTTTTTTTTATTACCTTTTCAATCTCTTCTCCTGTTATGGGTCTGTTCAGATTTTCAACATCACTTTGTTGTAGTTTGGGTAGGCCGTGTGTTTCTAGAAATTTATCCATTTCCTCTAGGTTTTCAAATTTGTTGGAGTATGGTTTTTCATAATATTCTGTTATAATCCTTTTTATTTCAGTTGGGTCTGTTGTAATGCCCCCATTTCATTTCTTATTTGGGTTATTTGTGTCCTCTGCTGTTTTACTTTTGTCAGTCTGGCCAGTAGTTTGTCGATTTTGTTGATTCTTTCAAAGAACCAACTTTTGGTTTTGTTGATTCTTTCTATTGTTTTTCTGTTCTCTATTTCATTTATTTCTGCTCTGATCTTTAGTATTTCCTTTCTTCCGGTGGTTGTAGGCTTTTTTTTGTTGTTCTCTTTCTATTTGTTTGAGTTCTGTAGTTAATGTTTTGATTTTGTCCCTTTCTTCTTTTTTGATATGTGTATCTATTGCTATAAATTGTCCTCTGAGGACTGCCTTTGCTGTGTCCCAAAGGTTTTGGTATGATGTGTTTTCATTCTCATTTGATGCTAGGAATTTTTTGATTCCATCTCTGATTTCTTCTATTACCCACTGATTTGTAAGCAGAGTATTATTCAGTTTCCATGTAGTCGATTTTTTTTCCTTGCTCTTTCTAGTGTTAATTTCTACCTTGATGGCATTGTGGTCAGAGAAGATACTGTGAATTATCTCAATATTTTGGATCTTGTTGAGGATTGTTCTGTGGCCTAAGATGTGGTTTATTCTGGAGAACGTTCCATGTGCATTGGAAAAGAATGTGTACTTTGCAGCAGTTGGATGGAGTGTTCTATATATGTCTATGAGGTCCAGTTGGCTGATTTTGCCCTTCAGTTCTTCTGTATCTTTGCTGAGTTTCTTTTTAGTTGTTCTGTCCTTTACTGAGTGTGGTGTATTGAAGTCTCCTACCATTATTGTGGAACTGTCAATTTCTCTTTTCAGTGCTGTTAGAGTTTTTTTTATGTATTTTGGAGCCCTGTCATTGGGTGCGTAGATGTTTATTATGGTTATGTCTTCATGATGGATCGTCCCCTTAATCATTATATAGTGTCCTTCTTTGTCTTTTATGGTAGATTTTGTTTTAAGGTCTATTTTATCTGAGATTAGAAATGCCACTCCTGCTCTTTTTTGGTAGTCGTTAGCTTGATATATTTTTTTCCAACCTTTGATTTTTAATAAATTCACATCTTTGTTTTCTAAGGTGTGTCTCTTGTAGACAGCATATTGATGGATCCTGTTTTCTTATCCATTCTGCCACTCTCCATCTCTTTATGGGTGTATTGAGTCCATTTACATTCAGTGTAATTATTGATAGATGTGAGTTTGTTGCTGTCATTTTGTAGTGCTTTTCTTTGTGGTGCTGAAGTTTTCTTTGTTCTTCTTACTCTCTTGTGCTGAGTTACTTTTGTTTGTGGATTTTGTGTTCATTTCTTTTGTTCTTGTAGGTTTTGTTTTTGCTGAGACTTTATTTTTTTTATCTTTATGAATTGGTTTGTTAACTTTCTTTGTGGTTACCATGAATTTTACCCTTATCTTTCTAAGTTTGAAGTAGTCTACCCTTACTTGGTATTGCCTTGCCTTCCTCTCCATTAGAAGGTTCTATACCTATGCTGTTTATTCTCTCTTTCATTGTTTTGATGTTGTTGTCATCCATCGATTGACTGCTCTGATTCCCTGTTGTATTTCTTTTGGTTTTGGATAGTCCTCGAGAGTTCATTTCCTAGATTGGTATCTGGCTCATAAGATCCTTCGTCCTAGGTCCTGCCTGAGGGCTGAAGCTATTTGTCCGCAGATCAAATAACTCCCTTTAATAATTCTTGTAAGTTTGGTTTGACTTTTACATATTCCCTTAGTTTCTGTTTATCTGGAAATGACCTAATTTCACCATCAAATTTGAACGGGAGTTTTGCAGGATATATTATTTTTGGCTGAAACTTTTTTTCTTTCAAGATTTTATATATGTCATCCCACTGCCTTCTTGCCTGCATGGTTTCTGCCGAATAATCTGAGCTCAGTCTTATTGTTTCTCCTCTGTATGTGACTTCTTGTTT
This sequence comes from Dugong dugon, assembly GCA_030035585.1. Lineage (NCBI taxonomy): Eukaryota > Metazoa > Chordata > Mammalia > Sirenia > Dugongidae > Dugong > Dugong dugon. Next base: position 26,499,334 of record CM057473.1, on the reverse strand, counting down.
TTCATGAGCTGCTCTCAGGATTCTTTGTTTGTGTTTAGTTTTGGCGAGTGTGAATATGATATGCCTTGGTGATTTTCTTTTGGGGTCTCTTCTATATGGGGTTCGTTGAGCTTCTTGGATGGCCATCTTTTCATCTTTCATGATATTGGGAAAGTTTTCTGTCAGCAGTTCCTCAATGATCCTTGCTGTGTTTTCTGTTTTCTCCCCCTGTTCTGGAATGCCAATCACTCATAAGTTTTTGCTTTTAATTGTGTCCCACATAACTCTCAGGGTCTCTTCATTTTTTTTGTTGTTGTTGTTCTTTTTTCTGAGTTTTCCTGAAACAGAGTTGTATCCAAGTGTTTGTCTTCAGTTCCACTGATCCTGTCTTCCACGGTTTCAAATCTGCCTCTCAGCCCTTCTATGACATTATCCATTTCTGAAATCTTGTTGTTTAGCTTTTGGATTTCTAATTGTTGTTTTTTTATAATTTCTAGCTGTGAATTTATTTTGGCATTTTGTTCCTGCATCATCTTCCTGAATTCTTCTGATTTTTTGTCTGTATTTTCCATCAATTTGTCTATTTTTTCCTCCTGTTTGTCATATTTTTGCCTCAGTTCTTGGAAAATTCTGAGTATTAGTGATTTGAATTTCCTATCAGGTACTTCTAGTGCATTTTCTTCCACAGGAGAGTTATCTGGTGTTTTAATTTTGACACCTACTGGAGCCATTCTGTCCTGTTTTTGTAAATGTTTTGATATTTTTTTGCTGTTTTCTGGGCATTCAGTAGATATTTCTCTCATTTATTGATTGTAGATTTTTTTTCGTCCCTTTTTAAAAAAAAATTTGAGTATGTCTGAGCAGGCAGACTGCATGCCCCTTGTTGTCCGCTCGTCTGTGCGGTCAATACTTTACGCCTCCTTCTCCAACTGGCCGGTTCAGTCACTCATATGTGGTACAGCAGGGCAGGTCTAGCTGAAGAGGAGCCACTGGGACGAGTTGTTTGTGGCACTCACCGCAACCACCAGGGTTGTCGGTAATCAGTGTTGGGCAGGTTCCAATAGGCCGTGCCTGCACAGCTTGGTGGTGTGATGTAAAGTGCATGGTGCAGGTAGGCAGGATGCAGCGGGGAGATGGTTATGTGTGAAGCTAAGTTGGATATGGGAGAGAGGAGAGAGGAACAGGAGCCAAAAAACATACAAACAAAAAAGAATGCTAGGGGAGGTTGCCGTTGGAATGGAGAGATGAGAGACTATGGAATGGAGAAAAACAGAAGGGGGAGGAGAAAGAAAAGAAAAGAAAGAACAAATAGAAATCAGAAAGGTTAAAGAACCACAAAGTTCCCAGGGATCCCACCGATGCAGCTATGAGGTCTGGGGAAGTCACTCTCAGGTTTCACAGCACAGCCTGCCCAGAAGGCGCAGAGGCATACAACGCCTGGTATTCAGGGATCAGAAAGAGAGGGAAGAGATAGAGAGATGAGAAATTGAGCGATGAAGAAAGACAAAATGGAAAAAGAGGGAAAAGAAAACAAAACAAATTAAAAAAAAAAAAAAACCAACAAAGAAAGAAATGCGTTCAGGGATCCCTCTGCACATCTATGGAAGCTGAAAGGGAGTCTCCCTGGCACACAGCTCCACCTGGCCAGAAAGGGCTCCCAACTCAAGAAAAGGAAAAGAAAACAGACAAACAATTCAAAATGAACAAACGAACAAAAGCCCCAGGATCCCACCAGCGCGGTAGCCCAGACCGAGAAGCAGCTCCACACTCAAATGGAGCTGCGCAGCCCCTCAGGAAAAAGCAAAGCTGGTGCACAGAGCCAGGCACTCAAGCGAAAGGAGGGGGAGGCGACGAGAGGCAAGCAAGAAATCCAAAGAAGCAGAAAGAAAAAAAAAAAAGCAACACCAGCAGCCAACAAATGGCACCCAGAGAGCTGCCTGCCCGGGTGCACGGAATCCAAGCAGCCGGCGCCCCCCAGTCAAGAGACCGTGGCCGCAGGAAGCAGAGCAACAAATGAACAAAAGCCCCGGGATCCCACCAGCATGGGAGCCCAGACCTGGAAGCAGCCGCACACCCGAACGGAGCTCCACAGCCCCACAGGAAAGGGCAAAGACGGCGCTCGGAGCCAGGCACCCGAGCAAAAGGAGGGGGAGGCAGCGAGAGGCAAGCGAGAAACCAAAAGAACCAGAAAAAGAAAAAAAAAAAGCAACACCAGCAGCCAACAAATGGCACCCAGAGAGCTGCCCGCCCGGGTGCACGGAATCCAAGCAGCTGGCGCCCCCCAACCAAGAGACCGTGGCCACGGGAAGCAGAGGAGCCCAAGCTGGGGCAAAGAGGGGTGGGGGGTGGGAAAGCACACACCGCAAAATACTGGCTGTTTTGTCTCCCGCTGGACACTCCGTGAGGCTGCTCTCTCGTACCCCCGTTTGCTGGTCTCTGATAGGAGTCCAAGATGGTGGATCCGTGCTGCGTTAGCCAGTAGGGGACCTCTGCATGAATCTCTCCTTGGTCCCCGTTCTCTTTCAGTATTCTCACTCCATTAGGTGCTCGGCTGAGTTCTTTATCTCTTCATTTGATGTTCTAGGGTTTCAGGATTGTTGCTTCTCTGTTTGGCTTAGTTTTTTGGATCTTTGCTGTGGCGGGACGGCGCGGTGCTTCTGCCTAGAACGCCATCTTGCCAGACCTCTAGGAGTAGCATTTTTAATTTTCTTCAAGAGCTTTTCCTTTGTGTTCACAACTTGATTAACTGTTTGGCCCAAGAGGCCAAGCTTTTGGCCTGTCTCAGCTATCAACATGCCTTCCTCACTAAGCTTAATAATTTCTAGCTTTTGATTTAAAGTTCGAGATGTGCGATTCTTCCTTTCACTTGAACACTTAGAGGCTATTATAGGGTTATTAACTGTCCTAATTTCAATATTATCATGTCTCAGGGAATAGGAAGGCCCGAGGAGTGGGAGAGAGATAGGGAAATGGCTGGTCAGTGGCGCAATCAGAACACACACGACATTTTATCAATTAAGTTTGCCCTCGTATATGGGCATGGTTTGTGGCACCCCAAAACAATTGCAATAGTAACATCAAAGATCGCTAATCATAAATCACCATAATAGATATAATAATAATGAAAAAGTTTGAAATATTGTGAGAATTAATATAATTGACACAGAGACACAAAGTGATCATATGCTGTTGGAAAAATGGTGCTGATAAACTTGCTCAATGCAGAGTTGCCACAAATCTTCAATTTTTAAAAAACGCCATATTCACAAAGTGCAATAAAAGGAGGTATGTCTGTACATTGATCTTACATTTTATCATGGTAACTAGTTGCTATCTAGTCAGTTCTTATTCATGGAGACCCCATGTGTGCCAGCCTTTAATATGTGTGAAGAGAGTATGCGAGTGTGTGAGTGTGTGTGTGTGTGTGTGTGTGTGTGTGTGCGCACATGTGTGTACGTGTTGAGAAAATAAAGGGTAGAATGCTCCATTCCTCTGAATTCCTGATGGACACTTCCACGCGAATCTTTTGCTATCTTGTGTAGGTCCAGTAAGTCCCACATACTTCTTGTATCTTTGTGATAAAGTCTCTCTTGCCATGCTTTTTCCTCTTGACCTTCTGTCTTCTGTTTCTTCATTCTTTGAAGAGTCAACACTTCATTTACTGCTTACTTTCCCATTCCTTCAATCCTTTACTGTCCCTAACATATTCAAAGAGTCTTAAACGTTTAAGCTAACCATCCTACTTTCCACATAGCATGAAGTACCTCAGGTTGCCCTAGTGGTATGTATTACAGGCATACTTATAAATTTAAAATATAAATTAAAGGTCCCTCAACACAGAACTTGAATTAACACATTGGAATAAATTGCCTGAAGAATGATTCTTCATGTAAATGTGTTTGTTTTGAAATGAATGAGATTATAATTAATTTTATAAAATAAAGAAGTCATATATTTATTAAGAAAGTAAAATTTGGGGAAAGAATTTTTTAAATCTGATTGTAGGTCAACTACAAGAGTTTTTTTTCTATGCAAGTTTTCTACCTTATCTAGAGTATGAGTTAAGAGTTAGTACTACCATACTTCTTTGGCACAAGAATTTTCTTTTACCCTTTAGGTCCTATTCATCATTTAAAAAAAAAAGACACTTACTACAACCTTTACCTTGGCTTATTTCCCACTCATGTATCTTCTCTACATTGCTATAGTTAATTATTTCTGTTTTTTTTTTTATATGCTGGTTATCTCTGCTAACCTTATTACTTATTGCTAATTCTGAAATGCTATGATATAAATTATACATTGCACTTTCTTCAGAGTCACTGCTACTATTGAATCCATTTGGTCATGTATCCTATCTGGTAATACCGATGACATTGTAAACTGAAAATACATTATACTACTGAGATTGATTGAATAAAGTTTGATGTTCAATTTATATTGCATCTTTTGATTATGACATTATTCTATATGACTGGTTTTTGAAAAGTTGTAATTCTTTTGTGGCAAATTAAGAAGAGATTAAAAATAATTTTGCCCCGAAAATCATAGTTGTGATTAAATACCATAACTATGATTCTCCTAATGTATTTACTACTTATCATTAGTACTTATTGAATACGCTCCACTTTTTTCCTTAATTTTAAGAAAGCAATAATTATATTTTTTTACCATAATCGCATCGCTATGCTTTATACATTCCTGGTTTTGTTCACTTACCATTTGAGTTATCTAAAGATCTAACAATCTAATTACGAAGTTTACCCCTGAGACAAATCAATTTTTATGTTTATATACAGTCTCAGATATTTTTAACTAGTAATTGAAAGCACAAAACAACAACAAGAACAGTTATATGTAAAGGTCGAAAGGAGTCCTTGTGGCACAATGGTTAAGTGCTGGACTGCTAACCAAAAGTTTGGAGGTTTGAACTCACCAGCTGCTCCTTGGGAGAATAGACCTGGCCTTCTGCTCCCATAAAGGGAGGGAAATCCTATGAGGCAATTCTATTCTGTCCTCTAGGGTCTCTATGAGTTGGAATCTACTTAATGGAACACAACAACAAGATTCTGGCTGAACCATGATGAAGACTGAGTTTCTTGGACACAGGAAGAATCCCTGTGGCCACGCCCATTCGCACTTACTCAGTGTCCAGCCATGCCCCTATCTGCAATGTGGAAGCTTGTTAGTTTGTTCATCAGAAGGCTAAAAAATGGTTCATAAGTCCTTGGGGAAAGACAATGAGACAAAAAAGGACAATCAAAGAACAAGCATAGCATCTGACCCTTACCAGACTCAATACGTTGGTTTTGAGTACTGATGGTAAAAAACTGAAGAAGGAGCTGTTTCCATGAAATATTTTGTGAGATTCAAAGTAGAAGAAATACTGCTTTAAGCCTCAGTTAACAAAGTAAAGAATGGATTTGGGAAGAGGAGCCCTGACTTCATTTCCGACATGAATCAGAGCTGGACTCTGGAGCATGGAGGACCAACAGGGACGCAGTGACAGTCAATACTCAGGGTTTTACCACATTCAGGCTGCAGGAGAGAGCAGCCCAGGCAGAGAAGTGGTGCTCTCTCATGTAGGACTCTGCCGGCAGAGACTTCGTTGAGTCCATTCTCCCCATTATGTTGTGGGCAGCAAAACTTGATGGGAATGCCGGTCAGAGGAAGGAGCAAATTGTTCTGAGCACAGATGAGACACTTGCCTACCCAAAGGCTCCTCAGAGGAGATGAAGAGAGAGGCCCTGCAGCACAGGAGATATGAGCTGAGAAGCTCACAACGTGCAATTAATTCATTTATACATACATTATTTCTAATAATGTCTGAATTAAATATAATTTTATAGTGTTCTTACTTTGCCCCTTAAAACTGTGTAGTTGATTGCATTTATAATATTTCTCAAGGTTATGAGATAAAGAATTCATCCAGACACTCACTTTTTTAACCATTTGAAATTCTTTAAAATAGCAAAGAAAATCAAATACATTTATTTTCAAACTAAGGTCTACTCCACCTCTAAGATTCAATGCTTAATATTCTGAAGGAACTGCAACCAAATTTGAAAAGAAATTCATTTTAAATTTAGCTGAGATAATTTTAAAATTATTTACTAAAACAATGCTTAATATAATGCATATTTGGAGGATTCTAAGTGTGTTTTGCATATATATTTGTTAAATAAATGCACAAATGATTTTGTCTTTTAAAGAATACAGACATTTTTAACTTCATTGCTCACCTTCTTTTCTCCTTAACTCCCTTTTCCTCTGCCCATATAAGCTTTTGTAACTACTTCCTAGGTATATCTCTGTATCTTTTTTTCCAAGCCTATGTAATTTCATACAAATATACACCCATACACTTATATATCATGTATGCATACCATGTATATATGTGCATTTAAACATCAATATGAACATAGGAGATTTATTACATTAAAAGTTTGGGATTTTTCCTTTTAAAATGGGAACATACTTGTACAAACTCTATTAAAATTAAAATTACATTTTACACTATTGCATTTGTAAGTGGTAATTTGAAACATTTTAACACAATAAGATTTTTTAATAAACACATTTTCTCCTTGCTGTTGTTGTTAGTTGCCATAGATTCTGGCAATTGGAACCCCTCAAATGTACCTTGGAAGACTGGCCCGACAATCTGCTTCTGAAAGGTCAGACCCTTGAAAATCCTTTGGAGCAGTTCTGCTCTGCACACATGGGGTCACCACCATCAATCTAATTAGATTTTAGTGTGGGTAAGTAATTTTTTTTCTTTTTAATGTATGTAGTATTTTACTTTTGTCCTTATAATAAATATACCAAAATGTCACATAAACCAAGTCACAACTCACCATTATTTCATAACTCTTTCTCCACTACCCCCATTTTATCCTCCGTGGGGAGAAAACAATACTACCATCAAAAAAAGATTATTCAATTTTGGGCAATACATCAAATTAATATTTCTGCAAACCCTCTATTATCAAACCTCAAAAAATGCTGGATAAAACAGTTTAAGGGAAACATTTATAATTTATTGCTGAGCTGACAAGAAAGAAGGGACATTCTCAGAGACCTAACACAATAGGAATGAATAAATTCAGGAGGCGGGAGCTTAAGCAAGCAGCTGTCAAATCCCAGTAAAACCTAAGCACTGGATGCTAATGGGCCATTTTTGGAAAACAGGACAAAGGCTGGTTAACATAAAAGGTGGAAAACTATATCAGAGACCTCTGAGTAAAGCCTAATACTCCAAATTTGACATAAACAGCTTGAAATACAAAAATTTTGCTATCTTAAGGGAGAACATAAGAGAACTTGCTCACTGAGGCTTGCCTCTCAGTGGTAGGTGGAAAAAAAAAAATCTCCCTAGAGAATTCCTACCTAGAAGATGATGATGATGTAGACAAGTGAAAACCCCTCTTTGATGTCAGAATATCTGACATTATATGACTATCCAATGTGATCTTACGCTTGGTTCAAAATACCAATGACCCTCAGATATCCATCTCACATAAATAAAATACTTTCTTTCCCTCTAACTAACAGAGTTATTTATTTCAAGTTACAAACAAGATATTACATATGAAAGCCCTGAAACTATGACAAACTATTCCAAGGTAAAATGCATGTATATTCACACATACACCTTTATTTTGCGTCATTGAGCATTTCAAGTTTAATCCCAGATAAATTTTCTATAGTAATACCTATAATTTTTGTACTTTTTATTTTTAAGGAATTTCCAACTTACAGGAAATTTGTAAGACAAATAAAAAGAACATTGGCATAGCCTTTACAGATTTACCAAATGTTTACATTTTGTTGTATTTAATGCTCTTTCAACTTCTCTCTCTCTGTGTCTTTATCTCTCTCTTTTTATATATGTATATATATACACACACACATATATATATATATATCCCCACATGTGTCTATCTGTGTACTGCGGGGGATAGCGTGTTGCTGTGATGCTGGAAGTTATGCCACAGATATTCAAATACCAGCAGGGTCACCCATGGCAGACAGGTTTCAGTGAAGCCTCCGGACTGGAAGGACCCAGAGGTCTACTTCTGAAAAGAATTAGCCAATGAAAACCTTATGAATAGCAGCAGAACATTGTCTGATATAGTGCCGGAAGATGAGCTCTCAGGTTGGAAGGCACTCGAAAGGTTACTGGGGAAGAGCTGCCTCCTCAAAGTAGTCAGCTTTAATGATGTGGATGGAGTCAAGCTTTTGGAACCTTAATTTGCTGGTGTGGCATGACTCAATGAGAAGAAAAAGCTGCAAACGTGGAATGTGAAAAATGTATGAAGTATGAATCTAGGAATATTGGAAATCATCAGGAATGAAATGGAACACATAAACATCAATACCGTAGGCATTAGTCAGCTGAAATGGACTGATACTGCTCATTTGAAATCAGACAATCATATAATGTAATATACCAAGAATGACAACTTGAAGAGGAATGGGGTTGCATCCACCCTCAAAAGAATATTTCAAGATTTATCCTGAAGTACAATGCTGTCTGTGATAGGATAATATCCATATGCCTACAAAGGAGACCGGTTGATGTGAGGCCGAAGATGAAGAAATTGAAGATTTTTACCAACTTCTGAAGTCTGAAATTGATCAAGCATGCAATCAGGATCCATTGATAATTACTGGTGACTGGAATGAGAAACTTGGAAACAAAGAAGAAAGATTGGTAGTTGGAAAATACCACCTTGGTGTTAGAAAGAATACCTGAGACTGCATGATAGAATTTTGCAAGACCAACAACTTCTTCGTTGTAAATACCTTTATTCAACAACATAAATGGCAACTATACCTGTGGACCTCGCCAGATGGTACACACAGGAATCAAATCGACTACATCTGTGGAAAGAGATGGTGGAAAAACTCAATATCATCAGTCAGAACAAGGCCAGGGGCTGACTTGAAACAGACCATCAATTGCTCATATGCAAGTTCGAGTTGAAGCTGAAGAAAATTAGAAAGAGTCCATGAGAGCCAAAGTATGGCCTTGAGTATATCCCATCTGAATTTAGAGATCATCTCAAGAATAGATTTGACACATTGAACATTAATGACTGAAGACCAGAGGAGTTGTGGAATGCCATCATAGACATCTTACACGAAGAAAGCAAGAGGTCAATAAAAAGACAGGAGAGACAGAAAAGACCTAAGTGGATGTCAGAAGTGACTCTGAAACTTCCTCTTGAATGTCGAGTAGCTAAAGCAAATGGAATAAATGATGAAAAATAAAAGAGCTGAACAGATTTCAAAGGGTGGCTCGAGAAGACTAAGTATCATAATGACATGTGCAAAGACCAGGAGATAGAAAACCAAAAGGAAAGAACACACTCGACATTTCTCAAGTTGAAAGAACAGAAGAAAAAATTCAAGCCTTGGGTTGCAACACTGAAGGATTCTACAGAGAAAATACTAAACGAAGCAGGAAGCATCAACAGAAGATGGAAGGAATACACAGAGTCACTATACCAAAAAGAATTAGTCGATGTTCATCCATTTCTGGAGGTAGCATGTGGTCAGGAACCGATGGTACTGAAGGAAGATGTCCAAGTTGCACTGAAGGCATTAGTGAAAAACAAGGCTCCAGAAATTGACGGAATACCATTTGAGATGTTTCAACAAACAGATGCAGCAGTGGAAGTGCTCACTTGTCTATGCCAAGAAATTTGGAAGACAGCTACCCGACAATTGACTGGAAGAGACATATATCTATGCCTATTCCAAAAAAATGGTTATCCAATCAAATATGGAAATTATCAAACAATATCATTAATATTACATGCAAGTAAAATTTTGCTGAAGATCATTCAAAAATGGCTGCAGCAGTACATCAGCAGAAAACTGCCAGAAATTCAAGCCTGATTCAGAAAAGGGCATGGAACAAGGGATATCATTGTTGATATCAGATGCATGTTGGCTGAAAGAGAACACCAGAAAGATGTTTACTTGTGTTTTATTGACTATGCAAAGACATTTGACTGTAAGGATCACAATGAATCATGGGTAACATTGGGAAAAGTGGGAATTCCAGAACACTTTATTGTGGTCATGAGAAACCTGTACATAGATCAAGAGGTAGACCTTTGAACAGAACAAGAGGATACTGTGTAGTTTAAGTTAGGGAAGTTGTGCATCAGGATTGTATCCTTTCACCATACTTATTCAATCTGTATGCTGAGCAAAAATAATCCAAGAAGCTGGACTATACGAAGAAGAACATGGCATCAGGATTGGAGGAAGACTCATTAACAACCTATGATATGCAGATGACACAACCTCGCTTGTTGAAAGTGAAGAGAACTTGAAGCTCTTACTGATGAAGATCAAAGACCACAACCATCACTATGGATTACACCTCAACATAAAGAAAGCAAAAATCCTCACAACTGAACCGATAAGCAACATCATAATAAACAGAGAAAAGATTGAAATTGTCAAGGATTTCATTCTACTTGGATCTACAATCAACTGCCATGGAAGCAGCAGTGAAGGAATCAAAAGACGCATTGCATTGGGCAATTCTGCTGCAAAAGACCTCTTTAAAGTGTTGAAAAGCAAAGATATCACCTTGAAGACTAAGGTGCACCTGACCCAAGCCACGGTGTTTTCAGTCACCTTACATGCATGGGAAAGTTGGACAATAAATACGGAAGACCAAAGAAGAGCTAACACCGTTGAATTGTGGTATTGGTGAAGGATATTGAATACACCATGGACTGCCAAAGAACAAACAAATCTGTCTTGGAGGAAGTACAGGTATGATCCTTAGAAGCAAGAATGGCAAGACTACATCTCACATTCTTTGGACATGTTATCAGGAGGGATCAATCCCTGGAGAAAGACATCATGCTTGGTAAAGCAGAGGGTCAGCAAAAAAGAGGAACATCCTCAAGGAGATGGACTGACACATTGGCTGCAATAATGGGCTTAAGCATCACAAGGATTGTGAGGATGGTGCAGGACCGGGCAGTGTTTTGTTCTGTTGTACATAGGGTCTCTATGAGTTGGAAATGACTCCATGGCACCTGACAACAACAACAACAAAATATATATATGCCTATGTGTGTGTGTATATATATATATATATATACATATATATATATACATATGCCTGTGTGTGTGTGTATATATATATACATCTCCCTTTCTTCTCTCCCCACACCCTTTGATCTGTCTATATATATAAATATTTTTCTGAACTATTTAAAGTAATTCACAGACAATGTGGTTCTTTATACTTAGATAATTCAGTGTGCACTTCTTTTGAGCAAGGGTACTACTTTACATTACTTTATATCAGTAGAATTCAATGATTAAAACCGAGAAATTTACCCTTGTTATAATTCTATTTTCTAATCCATGGTTTGCGTTCAAATTTTGTTTATTGTCTTTAGTATCTTTTTTTTCCTTTTTCTCTATCTCAGGTTGCAAACCAGAATAGCATTGCATTTAAGAACCATGTCACTTTCATTTCCTTTAACCTTTTTATTTTTTTTTCTTTCATGGCATTGACATTTTTAGAGTACAACCGTTTACTTTGTAGAATGTATCTCAGTTTGGGTTTGTCTGACATTTTCTTATGATTCAGTTCAGGTTACGCATTTTGGTAGGTACACCACAAATGTGATACCATGTCTTTCTTAGTGCATCACATCAGGAGGCATGTAATATTGGCTTGTTCCGTTATTGTTAACTTTAACTTGAATCACTGAAATAAGATAGTGCCTGCCAGGTTTCTCCACTGTAAAATGTGTACTTCCTCTTTTCAATTAATAAAAAATTTATGGGGAGATAACTTTCAAACTATAAAAATATCCTGTTCCTCATCATCTTTTCACCTAATAGTATTAGCATATGTTGCTCATTCTCGCCGTGTTGATAATAAAATGTGATTGTCTAACTCCAGCATTCTACTTACATTTGCTAGTGGTACTGCTACTATAATGCAGAACTTATTGAATTTATTAATTTATTTCTTTCATTATTTATGTCAATATGTACTGATGGATTCTTATTCAAAGGGTTGTAAACTCTATTTTTAAAATTGAGAGCCCTTTCAAGCTGATTACTGTACACTTTGACCTGTTTCCAGCATTTTTAAGTGCTTTTTACCTTCTAGCATACTTTCTGGCATAAAACGTTTCCTGGTTCATGTTACATTTTTCCTGCTCCAGCCCTGGAATCACGCATTACTCCAAGAAGCCCTCATTCCTTTAAGTGAACATTAAGTATGTTAGTTACTGTTGGTGTGTCATTGCTTCTCGCCCCTTTTAGTGGACAGATCAAGGAAATTACTCTAACACACACGTATATCAATATTAGATAGATACAGATATCAGTGATATAGAAGGATGTGTGCTATGATTGCATAAATTCATACTGATATCTGCAATTTCATTCCAATGCCACAGAATTCATTCTAAACTTCTCTCTTTGTGACTGCCTTCTTTAACAGTGAGAAGCCTGGCTTCCATTGTTCTCAATGTATTTCACTGATGTAATGAATTGTAGAATACAAAGAAAATAGTTTTATAACTGATTACTCTTCCCACTGGGAAAAAAAAAAAAAGGATTCAAACTTTACTTTGGTCTTTTTTGTTCCTATCAGTGTAATGATGATGGATTGGAAATACAGTTCTGTATTTCTGTTTATATTCCATTTTATGTTTTTGATGTTTGTTTACATTATTTTATTTCTTGAGGAGTAAAATATGAATATGTCTCCAAAATTTCAAATTATATAAAAAGGTATAATGAGTGAAATGTTATCCCCCATTCCATTCATTCCATTTCCATCCATAACTTTAGGAAACTGATACCATATGTTTTCATATGTTCAAGTCCAATTTTATTTTTTCTAAATTCTTATTTAGTTGTCTTGTCATCATTTCTTATAATGTTCATATTGCCCAAGTGATTGACATATCATTTTTATTATATCCTGGGTTATCATATGTGTATACCTCTATTTCTGGATTTTCTATTCTATTGCCTGGGTCATTCCTGTGTCAATAGCATACTGTTTTAATAACACTGGCTCTATATTATATTCTAATATAGGGTTAATCCCTCTTTCAGTTTTATTTTTCAGTATTTCCCTTGCTCTTCTTGAATGTTATTTATCCATTGGGCTAAAGTCCATAGAAGATACTTTTCAATGTGGTACAATTGATAAGGTCCCATAGCCTATGTGTGGAAGGTAAATTTGGTTTTAGAGTATTAGAAAGTGTTTAGAAACATAAGCCCTGGCCTCATGGTAGTGACCGAGGTGTCTTCCAGAGGTCTGACTTCTATCTTGGTGTGGAACAAGAAAGGGAAAACATGATTGCTGGGCAATGGTGCAGGATTATTATGTAACAGCATCAAGTTTCCTCTGCTCAGTGTACGTGAGCACTGTTTCCTCAGCCTGCCATACTGCAAGAGAGCAGCTGAAAGTGAGTAATAGCTGGGCACAAAGTCTCTCATGAGACCAGTTATGTTGTTTAAGGTTCTAGCATAAGTTGTTAATTTAAGACCTATTTTCACGAAGAGCAAGGAAAAGTCAAAAACTTCTCTCCTATAGTTTAAACTAAATTGCTCCAATCAGCACAATGACTTGTAATAAAATTCTTATCTCAAAACACTGGCTTTAGCCTTCTGCTAAGCTATGTCATGGAGGAAATGTATATTCCAGGTATTGTTTAAGGTTCTGTTCCAGTCTGTCAGCAAATCTGTAGTAGAAAAAAGTTTCTAATTGAAATGCAAAAGTATATGTATTTATATTTTAGAAACTGAAGGGTATCCAGGAGTGAGCAAATTTCCTTCTTAAGACCTCATAGTTGAAGATGGCATGTCTTCTTTCTTCCTTCAGTAAACTCTACTTTAGGTCTTGACTTTGTTTCATCTGGTAAAAGTCCTTTAAGATACTCACCACGTCTGCAAAGCTCAGCTGGGCAAGCAGATAAAAACAAGGGGATTGATGGAAGACCAAGTACCAATGTCTGAGTCTCTTCCCTGATGTTATTAATGATAAAAAAAAAAAAAAAAGACTGTAAAGTAAAATAGGATTCAAAACCAGGGAAAGGAAATGATTGAACACCTCAGCTGACATTCATTTAACAAGCTAGCTGTGTAGGCAACTCAGCTCATCCGGCCGCTCTTTTGTTTGGCTTAGCACCACTAGGTCTGGCTACTTCAGGGCCAAGAACCTCTTCTTGCTCTTCATGACAAATAGGACACTGGCCTTCCAAGTATGCCTCAGGGGACATGGGTTGGTCTTGACCCAGGCAGTGGTCTCCTCTTGATCTGAAGCTTCCATGAAATATCAGACAGTGTAGGGGTTGGGAGAGACTGGGGAGATTATCTCTCAGACTCAGCTCAGACTCGGACAGGGGATCGAAAGACATGGCTTTAGGACAGCTGTGACTTGATTCTTTTTTGGCTTGTTTGCTGGCTTGGGATGTCCTCAAGTCTTTTGTCCATAAGATTTCTGCCAATGCCTAAACTTGAAGCATCAGGAAGCCACAGGACAGGGCCTGGGGCCTCCTGGAGGTGGGAAGTATGACTTCATAATCTCAGGTCTTCAAAGGGAACACCAGTTGTCTTTCCTTCATTGCCCTACGTTGCCTATAATATCTTATGTCTTAAAATCATATTTCTCAGTCCACTTAATAATCAGTAAATACGTACATTAAATAAGTATAGGAGGATTGAACTCATAAAATTGTTTAGTAAATGGCCTTATCCACTTTTCCTCTGCAATATACTTTCTCGAAAATGGAGTGAAGGTAAGATTTATTAATTCATAATATCTCCTTGCCGTTGGTGTATAGTTTGTCTTTATTCTTCAGGAAACTGACACAAATCCAAATAAACCTTAGAAAATTACCACATCGCAACCAAACCATTGGACCCATTACATCCCATTAATCAGTCAGGGTTAGTTACAGTCTCATTCCATGTAGATATTAAGAATGTTAATGCCTGTCATAAAATCATTCAGACATTTATTTGTACTTGGTAGTTATTATAGCTTTACAAGGATATGAATTTTTCTTCTCTGCTTTTAGAGAAATCCCCAGGGACATTGAGCTAGCAATTATTTTCAAGAGCAGTCCCATCCAGGGAACTCAGATAGAATAAAAACATTTTGGTTAAATTTGCAAATACTTTCTAATAATGTTATTGTCGCTTCTCTCATTCTCTCTTCTTCTAAAGTAGCTGGTATTTTCTTATAATCTGTATTTACTTAAATAGTTTAGTGTACTGTCATGTCATGTATTATGAAATTATCATGATACACTAGTGAACACGTATTCTCAAACATGAGGGCTCAATCCGATGAAATACACATTGCTAATACACCAGTAAAGCTACTACGTACTATTTGCACTATATACACATGTATTTTAATTGCCATATTAATTGAGTATTTTCTGTGGCATAGAAAAAAAGAGGCAAACTGAAGTTAGAACCTTTTGCACCAAATAATTTTTTTCATTGTGCTTTTTAAACAGTTATCATGTTCTATCATAACCAAGACATATTTTAACATATTGGTATAATGATAAGTTCTTGGAAACAAGACACATATCCTGTTCTTTTTAAAATGTGTTTGATTTGTGTGTTGGCATCCATTGTCTCCAACACAATGCTGCAAACACACTAGACAATAAATAAAGGCTTGTCAATTTCTTTTGTCAAATGCTACCGCCGTAGATTATTTTTCACCTGTATAGACTTGAAGATAATAGCATTTTTCTATCTATGAACTTATTTTATTTCTTTGATCCTGATCAACCTTAAGATATTATGGAATAAATTTTATGATGATAGAGAGTCATGTCTATCAAACTCTGTCCTGAGGAACATAAGCATCCTACAAAATGTTAATGGGTATTACGTGACAACAGAAATCCATAGAAAACAAGTTTGGAAAACACGGTGAATATTAGCAGAATGAAGACTCTGAGAAGGCCTGCAGTAAAAACAAGCAAACAAAAAAAGCCACTATATTTAACACCAATTTTCTAAACCTTTTTCAAGAAAAAGTCATTGACACTCCTTAGAACAAGACTTTTTTCAGAATGAAATCTGGGAAAAGGAAATGAGTAATTATTCCAACTTCAAAAGATGCATTGTTATCATTTTTTGAAGTAAATGAAGAAACAAACCTCAACTAAAGCAATGTTAAGGAGGACTCTTGTCGCTTACCAAAGTAGCTACAGTAACCCCAGATGAAACAAAAAAAAAAACCAAACCTATTGCCATGGAGTTGATTCCAACTCGACTCTATAGAAAGAGTAGAACTGCACCGTAGATTTCCAAGGCTGTAATCTCACAGAAGCAGACTGCCACATCTTTCTCCCACAGAGCATCTGGTGGGTTTGAACAGCCTAATTTTCGATTAGCAGCGGAGTGCTTAACCACTGAACCACCAGGGCGCCCCTTGATCAAATGCTACTGTTTTGAAAATTCCCAGAATAAGAGTTGTAAAGCTACATGCATTTAAGTACATTCAAAAAATTGTTTATCTATAAAAAGTCACTGGAGTAAAGTGTGGACTCTTGGAGATGATCCTCCAAATCTGTTAAGTATATTATTTGAAAGCCGGCAACATGACAGCTGATCGTGCAACCTATAATTAGCCCATGGCTGTAATATTGGTTGGACTTAAAAGGAAGAGAAAATAAAAGGGGAAAGAGAAAAGTATAGGTAAATAGAGTCAAGAAGGATGTATAATGGAGACTGGAACAGTGGCAATGAAGAAATCAATGAATAACTGATGAGATACCTCATAAAAGTGCAACCAAATTTTGAAACAGAAAGGGAGAGGCAAGAGGGAGAGTACGAGCAAGGGCGGCACAAGCGGCTTGCAATCCGCTGCTAAAATAACGGTGGTGGTTCAAACCCACCCAGGAGCACTATGCAAGAAAGGCTTGGCAGGCTGCCTCCGTAGAGATTACAGCCAAGAAAACCCTATGGAACTCCATAACACATGCGGTCACCATGAGTCAAAATTGACTTGACAGTAATGTTTTGTTTTATTTTAAAAGAGGAAATAGTCTTACTTGTAACAAAGGTTCTATAGTGTTGAAAATATATGTGAAGATAAATAAGAAAGAGAAAAGACATGAAACAGAGAAGTCAATGCTATTTGCTATTCTCTGTTGTTCCTTCCAACCACTCTGCAATGTGTATTTCACTGGGAAAATAATTTTGTCACCTGGAAATCTGGGTCTGAGTGTTAGCTTTTCACTTACTGGTAATGTGACTTTGAGCAAAATTTTAAAGTGCTTGAAGTCTCATTTCTTCACTTAAAAAAAAATTAATTAATTCAGAAATTTTAAATTGGTAGCAAATTTAAACTGGTGGGTCAGATTTGGCCTAGAACTATCTTTGTTACAGCTGTCTTACATTATTCTTCAGGCTGCTGTGTTTTATTTTAAATTTGATAGATGTCAATATTTTCAGGCAAGACTTCAATGGACAACAATGAACATTTCTATGGGAATTAATAAGCTAAAAATTCTGGTGGCTTAAAACCGCAAAGATTTATTTCTCTCTCTTCCCACTTATCCAGCAAAAGTAGATAGAGGCTTCTGCTCATTGCAGTCACTCAAGTATTCAGTTTGAAGGAGGCTCAATATCTTTTCAAGCTTTCAAGACCATCATGTTCACAAGAAACGTAGGAGTCAGATATAAGAAATTAAAATTTTTACCCCAAACTGAGTTACATATACCACTTCCCTTTAGATTTTATTGCTTAAAGCAAGTCTCATAGGCATGCCTAATTTCAAATGGATGGGGAAGGGCAATCTCACCACAAGCCCAGAATAAAAACACAGCAATGACTACAGTGCTCCACTACCAGAATGCAAAAAAAAAAAAAATCTATTAAACAGAGTATATATAAGGACAGAAATTATTAGGATAGAACAATTTAAAAAAACTAATGAGATCTACAGAAAAAAATTTCATAGAAAATATACAAGCTTATAAAAAGTCTGTGCACTATATTTTAACAAAATCTGATGGTATACTTTGCCACAAGAAAATCTAAGCAATTTTAATAAAATATTGGAGCTACATTCTCTGATCACATCACAAAAAAAATTAAAGATAAGTAAAAAAAAAAAAAAAAGACAAACAATTTTATCTACTTAGAAATTTGAAAACAAAAAAATAGTTCTAAAATTATTTTGTATCATAGAAGAACTCTAAACTAAGATAACAAAAACCTATTTACCAAAAGCAAGTCATAAATATAGTTCTAAATCATGGAAATACAAAGTATAAAATTAAAATAGAGTAACATTAAGGTTGAGTTTAATGTGTTTAGACAGTTTACAATTCAATTCAGCCTCTGAATCAAACTTCAATAAAAAAATGTCATTCATACGAGACAGACTCTATTTTCATCTTCAGACTTTACACCAAACACTGTTAAATAATGAACACAATAGAAACAATTTGTGAAGGAGACAATCACTACATGTTAATATTCAATGTTACTCAATACTATATTGGGAAGCAACAGGCTGACATCCAACTCCACTGACTACTATTAAAATGATTACTCTAAAATTAACCAATCACTTTTCTCAATCTCTTCTACCTCCTCAAGTATTTAACACTACTGATCTCCTTCTCTGAAGGAGTTTCCTCTTTCAGCTTCTGAGATTGAGATATTGAAACCAGATCTCCTTGATCTCTTCCTATCTCTCCTTGGCTGTTCCCTTCTTCTTTCCCTGAGCCATAAAAAAGAATCTTACTTAAAACACAGATCAGAGATCCAAATAAAGGTATTAGAACACATCTATGTGGTTTCCTCCTCATGTAACATTCTTTGAATTTTTTACATTTCATACATACAGCCATTCTTTCATTCATCAAGTAGTTGTTGAGTCCCTACTCAAAAAACAAGTGAACAGATCATCAGTGGAAGATTCTGGAAATAAGATGGAGGTAATTACTGAATCTTCCTAGGTCCTCCACCAGAAAAGTAGAGCAAAAAATAATAACAAAGAAAAACAAAACATAAAAAATCGTGAATACTATCTACAATGAAATTAGTTGATATCTTGATGATCCTTAAATTCCACCAAGACTCAGCTTTGTGTCCTGAGACAGAAGTGTTTCTTGACATATTAGCAATTGTTACTGAGACCAACGTGGTTAAAGGAAAGACTGAGGCAGTAAGACAATAATAAGAGACAAGGCCTATGAGTTAGAGGCTTTGGGAAGGAATGACCATGTAGGACCTAGCAAACTACACAAAAGATTTTAACTTTTACTATGGGAGGTGGGAAGCAATTGGAGAATTTTGCCCAGAAAAATTATGTAAGGTCAAGGAAGGAGCATGTGAAGAGAATAAGGCAAAGAACCAGTAAAGAGTGTTAAATAATAAACTTTATACATAACTCCAAAACTCTCTGGCCTATTTACAGCATGGTGATAAAGTCTGGAAACATATAAGAATGTACATAATAAGTAGTGTCATGGCATTACACTACAGTACATGATTTATTCAATGTGATGTTTCACTGAAAAAAACCTGCACCTTTAGCATATCCTACATGCTGATTTTATCTGTAAATAATAATATAAATAATATTTTTAAAAAGAATAATTTATTATTAGTATTATTATTATTATACATTTTAAAGTATAGTATAGTATTCTATTATTATAATTTCCAATTTTATAGGCTATTCTGCTCTAGCTGACTCTGACTATACTTTGATTTTTGTAGTTTGTTTTAGCATTAACTTGGAAATGAAATTAAATATAAAAGTAAAAAATCCCTTGAAATTAAGAACTGATTAAAACAAGTAAACTCAATTAGATAACTATAAATAGATAAACTTATTAGCGTAAATCTCACAAAGATTTTTTTGAAGAATATAAAATAGTATTTTTAATGTTGATCCAAAGATCAGTATATCCCATAGGGAAAAAGGCCTAAAAAAAGATGTAACTGCAGTTAGTGGTCTTAAATAGAGTAATTCTGGTAGTAATGTTATTATTAGGTTACTGTTGGTATTGTTGCTTTGAACCTATTATATATAGTAGTGAAAACAAAATACATAATTTTTCAAAATCATTAAAAACAAAAATCTTATGTGTAAGAGATATTTAAATATCAAATCAAAAATGTTATGTAAGAAATTCTGTATTCTTTGATTTATAAATATCAGTATAAACTCATGATTTATTTTTCTGTTTCTAAAAACATAATGATCAAAAATTGGAAGACAGACTTTTGGGCAACATGGCACTATAGACAGAAGCACCATGCTGTCCCTCCACAGCAAAGATCTGAAAAACTAAGCCAAACAGAGAAAACGTCAATCCTGAAGCCCTAAGCATCAAATGAAGAGATAAAGAACTCAGCCAAACACCAAATGGAATAAGAAACTGACAGAGAACAGAGAGTGAGGAGAGATACTTGCAGAGATTCCCTATCAGCTAACACAGTGCGGATCCGCCATCTTGGACTCCTATCGGAGATCAATGAACAGGGGGTATGGGAAACCAGCTTCATGGAGCTTCCAGCAGGAGACAGAACAACTGGTAACCAGAAATATATGCTTTCCCACCCCCCACCATTCTTCACTCCTACTCGACCTCCTCTGCTTACTACGGCCACAATCTCTTAGCCGGGAAGAACAGGCTTCACCCCAGTGCTGCTTGGATTCCACCCACAAACACTGGCTGGTTCCCTGAGTGCCATTTGTTGGCTGCTGGTGTTGCTTTTTTCCAGTTCTTTTGGTTTCTTTCATACCTCTCACCACCTCCCTCTCCTTTCTCTCAAATATCTGCCTCTATGCACCAACTTTGCTTCTTCCTGAGAGGCTGTGAAGCACCGCTTGAGTGTGGGACTGCTTCCTGGCCCATGCTGCCGCGCTGGTGGGATCCTGGGGCTATTGTTTGTTTGTTTGTTTTGAATTGTTTGTTTGTTTTCTTTTCCTTTTCTCTAATTTGCAGCCCATTCTAGCTGGGCAGTGCTGCGCGACTTGGGACCTACCCCCTCAGTTTGCAGAGGGATTCCTGAGGGCATTTCTTTTTTCTTGTTTTTTTTTTTTTGTTTGTTTGTTTTCTGTTTTTTGCGGGGTTATCTTGGTTTTTTTTTTTTTTAATCTGTTTGTTTGTTTTTTCTTTTTTCTCTTTTTCCATTTCTGTCTTTCTACATTACTCAGTTTCTCATCTTTCTATACTTACCTTCTCTTCCTGTCACCTGAACACCTGACACTGGGTGACAACTCTACTCCCTTTGCCAAGCTGTACTTCACGGCCTGGGAGCAACAACCCCAGACCTCGCAGCCACACTGGTGGGATCACTGGGGGCTTTGCTTTGCTTTTCTTTCTAATTTTTATTTATTCATTCTTTTTCTTCTTCTCTTTTTTGTATTTCTCCATTTCTCAGTCTCTCATCTCTCCACTCCAATGGCAAACTCCCTTAGCACTCTTTTTTGCTTATTTGTATGTTTTTGGCTATTGTTCTTCTCTCATCTTCTCCTCTTTCCCATAAACATCTTAGCTCCAGACATCACAATCTCCCCACACCATCCTGCCTACCTGTACCATATGCTAAACATCACACTCCCAAGCAGCACAGGCACAGCCTACTGGAACCTGCCCTGCACTGATTACCAGCCTGCCCCGCACTGATTACCAGCCTGCCCCGGTGGCCCCAGTATATGCCACAAACAACTCATCCCAGCAACTCCTCTTCAGGTAGACCTGCCCTACTGTACCATATCTGAGTGACTGACCATGTCATTTGGAAAAGGAGGTGAAAAGTATCGTGCCCACAGACGAGCAAACAACAAAGAACACACAGCCCACCTGCTCAGACATAACCAAATAAAACAAAAAATCAGGACAAAACAAACAAATCTACAATCAAAAAATGAGGAAAGTAACTACCAAATGCCCCGAAGACAGCAGACAATATCAAACATTTACAAACACAGAACAGGGTAGTTCCAGTAGGTGTCCAAAATAAAACATCAGATGACTTCCCAGTAGAAGAAAAGGAACTAGAACTACCTGATAGGGAATTCAAATCTCTAATATTCAGAGCTATCCAAGAGTTCAAGCAAAACAGACAAAAATGAGGAAAAAATAGACAAATTCAAGGAAAAGGCAGACAAATTCGTGATAAGTACAGACAAAAAAAATGGAAGAATTCAGGAAAATAATGCAGGAAAAAAGTGCCAAAATAAATTCAGAAATAGAAATCATACAAAAACAACAATAAGAAATCCAAACAATAAATGACAAGATTTCAGAAATGGACGGTGTCATAGAGGACTGAGGAGCAGGTTTGAAATGGTGGAAAACGCAATCAGCGAACTTGAAGACAAACACTTGGATACAACTCTGTTTGAGGAAAAATTAGAAAAAAGAACAAAGAAAAATGAAGAGCACCTGAGAATTATGTGGGATACAATCAAAAGCAAAAATCTGCAAGAGATCGGAGTTCCAGAACAGGGGGAGAAAACAGAAAACACAGAGAGGGTCATTGAAGAACTGCTGACAGAAAACTTCCCCAATGTCATGAAAGATGAAAAGCTGACCATCCAAGAAGCTTGACGAAACCCATATAGGATAGACCCCATAGGAAAATCACCAAGGCATATCATAATCACACTCACCAAAACCAAAGACAAACAAAGAATCCTGAGAGCAGCTCAAGGAAAAACAAAAAGTCACATACAGAGGAGAAACAACAAGACTAATCTCAGATTATTTGGTAGAACCCATGAAGGCAAGAAGGCAATCGAATGACATATATGAAACCTTGAAAGCAAAAACATTGCCAGCTGAGAATAATATATCCTGCAAAACTTTCATTCAAATATGATGGTGAAATTAGGACATTTCCAGATAAACAGAAATTGAGAGAATATGTAAAAACCAGACCAAACTTACAAGAATTATTAGACGGAGTCCTTTGATCTGAGAACAAACAACATCAGACCACAGGCTGAATCTATGACCCTGGATCGTACCAGCCAGATACCAGTCTAGGAAGTGAACTCTCAAGGACTATCCAAAGCCAAAAGAAATACAACAGGGAATCAGAGAAGTTAATCTGTAAATGACAACATCAGAACAATAAAAGAGGGAATAAACAGTGTAGGTATAGAACCTTCTAATGGAGATGAAAGCAAGGTGATACCAAGTAATAATAGACTGCTTCAAACTTAGAAAGATAAGAGTAAATTTCATGGTAACCACAAACAAAGTTAACAAACCTACTCATAAAAATAAAGAGGAAAAGCATGAAGTCTCAGTAAAAATGAAACCTACAAAAAAAAAAAAAAAGAAATGAAAAAAAATCCCCAAACAAAAGGAATTCAGCACAGGAGAGTAAGAGGACCAAAGAAAACATCAACACCACAAAAACAAGCACTACAAAATGACAGCAATAAACTCATACCTATCAATAATTACACTGAATGTAAATGGACACAATGCACCCATAAAGAGATGGAAAGTGGCAGAATGGATTAAAAAACAGGATCCATCAATATGCTGTCTACAAGAGATGCACCTTAGAAACAAAGATGTGAATTTATTAAAAATCAAAGGTTGGAAAAAAATATATCAAGCAAACAGCTACCAAAAAAGAGCAGGAGTGGCAATACTAATCTCAGACAAAATAGACTTTAAAACAAAATCCACCATAAAAGACAAAGAAGGACACTATATAATGATTAAGGGGATGATCCATCATGAAGACATAACCATAATAAACATCTGTGCACCCAATGACAGGGCTCCAAAATACATAAAACAAACTCTAACAGCACTGAAAAGAGAAATTGACAGTTCTACAATAATAGTAGGAGACTTCAACACACCACTTTTGGTAAAGGACAGAACATCTAAAAAGAAATTCAACAAAGATTCTGAAGACCTAAAGGGCACAATCAGCCAACTTGAACTCAAAGACATATATAGAACACTCCACCCAACAGCTGCAAAGTACACAATTTTTTTCCAATGCACATGGAACATTCTCCAAAATAGAACAGATCTTAGGCCACAGAGCAATCCTCAACAAGATCCAAAATGCTGAGATAATTCAAAGTATCTTCTCTGACCACATGCCATCAAGGTAGAAATTAACAACAGAAAGAGCAAGGGAAAAAAATCAACTACATGGAAACTAAATAACACCCTGCTTACAAACCGCTGGGTAAGAGAAGAAATCAGGGATGGAATAAAAAAATTCCTCGAATCAAATGAGAATGAAAATACATCATACCAAATCCTTTGGGACACAGCAAAGGCACTCCTCAGAGGACAATTTATAGCAATAGGTGCACACATTAAAAAAGAAGAAAGGGACAAAATCAAAACATTAACTACACAACTCAAAAAAATAAGAAGAGAACAGCAAAAAAAGCCAACAGCCACCAGATGAAAGTAAATAATAAAGATCAGAAGAGAAATAAATGAAATAGAGAATAGAAAAACACTCAACCAAATCAAAAGTTGTTTCTTTGAAAGAATCAACTAAACTGACAAACAACTGGCCAGACTGACAGAAGAAAAACAGGAGAGGAGGATGCAAATAACCCAAATAAGAAATGTAATGGAGGACTTTACAACACGCCCAACTGAAATAAAAAGGATCATAACAGAGTATTATGAAAAACTATACTCCAGCAAATTTGAAAACCTAGAGGAAAAGGATAAATTTCTAGAAACACACTACCTACCCAAACTATCACATAGTGATGTTGAAAATCTGAAATGACCAAAAACAGGAGAAGAGATTGATAAGGAAATAAAAATTAAATATAAAACCTCCCCCCAAAAAAGCCCTAGCCCAGATGGCTTCACTGGAGAATTCTACCAAACATTCACAGAAGAGCTTATACCAGTATTAAAACTATTTCAGAACATAGAAAAAGAAGGGATACTACTGAATTCATTCTATGAAGCCAGCATAACTGTGATACCAAAACCAGACAAAGATTCCACAAAAAAGGAAAATTACAGATCAATATCTCTCATGAATATACATGCAAAAATTCTTGCCAATAGAATTCAGCATCATATCAAAAAAATAATACACCACAACCAAGTAGGATTCATACCAGGTATGCAAGGATGGTTCAACATTAGAAAATCAATCAACGTAATCCACAAAGCAAATAAAAGGAGAGAAAAGAATCACATGATCATCTCAACTGACACAGAAAAGGCATTCAACAAAGTCCATCACCCATTCCTGATAAAAACTCTCAATAAAATAGGCATAGAAGAGAAATTTCTCAACATAATAAAGGGCATCTATGCAAAACCAATGACCAACATCATTCTTAATGGAGAGAGGCTGAAAACATTCCTCTTGAGAACAGGAATAAGACAAGGATGACCTTTATTACCACTCCTATTTAACATTGTGCTGGAAGTTCTAGCTAGAGCAATAAGACAAGAAAAAGAAATAAACGGCATCCAAATTGGTAATGAAGTTAAACTGTCCCTGTTTGTGGATATGATACTGTACATAGAAAACCCTAAAGACTCCATGAGAAAACTACTGGAACTAATAGAAAGATTCAGCAGAGTAGCAAGATACAAGATAAACATACAAAAATCAGTTGGATTCCTATACACCAATAAAGAGAACGATGAAAAGGAAATCAGGAAAACAATACCATTTTCAATAGCCTCTAAAAAGATAAAATACTTAGGAATAAATCTGACCAGGGATGTAAAAGACCTGTACAAAGAAAACTACAAAACACTACTGCAAGAAACCCAAAAGGATCTACATAAATGGAAAAACATACTATGCTCATGGATAGGTAGACTCAACATTGTGAAAATGACAGTTCTACCCAAAGCAATTTACAAATACAATGCAGTCCTGATCTAAATACCAACAACGTTCTTTAAAGAGATGGAAAAACTAGTCATTAACTTTATATGGAAAGGGAAGAAGCCTCAAATAAGTACAGCACTTTTGAAGAAGAATAAAGTAGGAGGACTCACACTACTTGACCTCAGAACTTACTATACAGCTACAGTAGTCAAAACAGCCTGGTATTGGTACAACGACAGATACACTGACCAATGGAACAGAATTGAGAGACCAGATGTAAATCCATCCACCTACAGTCACCTGATCTTTGACAAGGGCCCAAAGTCCATCAAAGGGGGAGAAGACGGTCTTTTTAACAAATGGTGCTGACAATACGGGATGCCCATCTGCAAAAAAATGAAATAGGACCCATACCTCACACCATATACAAAAACTAATTGGAAATGGATCAAAGACCTAAATATAAAGCCAAAAACTATAAAATTCATAGAAAAAAAAATAGGATCAATGCTAAAGGCCCTACTACATGGCATTAACAGGATATAAACCATAACCAAGAACACACAAACTACAGAAGATAAGCTAGATAACTGGGATCTTCTAAAAATCAAACACTTACGCTCATCAAAAGACTTCACCAAAAGAGTAAAAAGAGAACCTACAGACTGGGAAAAAAATTTTGGACATTACAAGTCAGACAAAGCTCTAATCTCTATTATCTACAAGAAAATCCAACACCTCTACAACTAAAAGGCAAATAATCCAGTTAAAAAATGGGCAAAAGAAATGAACAGGCACTTCACCAAAGACGACATTCAAGTGGTCAACAGACACATGAGGAAATGCTCACGATCACTAGTCATTAGAGAAATGCAAATTAAAACCACAATGAGATACCATCTCACTATGGCATTACTGGCACGGGTCAAAAACACTCGAAATAACAAATGTTGGAGAGGCTGCAGGGAGATTGGAACTCTTACACACCGCTGTTCGTAATGCATAATAATACAACCATTTTGGAAAATGATATGGCACTTTCTTAGAAAGCTAGATATAGAAATACCATACAATCCAGCAATCCCACTCCTAGGGATATATCCCAGAGAAATAAGAGCTGTCACACGAGTAGACATATGCACACCCATGTTCATGGCAGCATTGTTCACAATAGCAAAAAGATGGAAACAAAGTAGTTGCTCATCAACAGATGAATGGATAAACAAACTATGGTACATACACACAATGGAGTATTATACAAAGATAAAGAACAATAATGAATCTGTGAAGCACCTCATAACATGGATGAAACTTGAGAACATTCTGCTGAGTGAAATAAGTCAATCACAAAAGGACAAATATTGTATGAGACCTCTACTTAAAAACTCAAGAAATAGTTTACACACAAAAAGGAACAGTCTTTGTTGGTTACAAGGGATGGGGGGGTGGAATACTAAATAGACAATAGATAAGTGGTAACTTCGGTGAAGGATAAGACAGTACACAATACTGGGGAAGCCCGCACAACTTGTACAAGGAAAGGTTATGGAAGCTCCACAGACACATCCAAACTCCCTGAGGGACTGAATTGCTGGGCGCAGGGCACTGGGAACCATAGTCTCGGGGAACATCTAGCTCAGTTGGCATAACAGTTTATAAAGAAAATGTTCTACATTCTACCTTGGTGAGTAGAGTCTGGGATCTTAAAAGCCTGTGAGCAGCCATCTAAGATACTCCACTGGTCTCACTCCCTCGAGAGCAAGACAGAATGAAGACAAGATACAAGGGAAAGATTAGTTCAAAGGACTAATAGACCACAACTACCACGGCCTCCACCGGACTGGGTTCAGTACAGATAGATGGTGCCCGGCTACCACCACTGACTGCTCTGACTGGAATCACAACAGAGGGTCCCAGATAGAGCTGGAGAAAAATGTAGAAC
Source organism: Dugong dugon (assembly GCA_030035585.1). Classification (NCBI taxonomy): domain Eukaryota; kingdom Metazoa; phylum Chordata; class Mammalia; order Sirenia; family Dugongidae; genus Dugong; species Dugong dugon. The sequence continues at coordinate 26,471,540 of CM057473.1, read as the reverse complement.
AAAATTCTAACTCACAAAAGAAAAGAGCAGACTTACTGGCCTGACAGAGACTGGAGAAACCCCTAGTGTATGGCCCCCGGACACCCTTTTAGCTCAGTAATGAAGTCACTCCAGAGGTTCACCGTTCAGCCAAAGATTAGACAGCTCCATAAAACAAAATGAGACTAATGGGGCACAACAGTCCGGGGACAAGGACTAGAAGGCAGGAGGGGACAGGAAAGCTGGTAATATGGAACTCAAGGCTGGGAAGGGACAGTGTTGACATGTCATGGGGTTGTTAACCATTGTCATAAAACCACATGTGTACTAACTGTTTAATGAGAAACTGTTCTGTAAACCTTCATCTACAGTACAATAAAAAAAAAATTTATTTTTTAATTGAAAGACATTAATCCAATGCAATAAACCAAACAAAATCCATTGCCGTTGCGTCGATTCCAACTCAGCAAGCCTGTGGGACAGAGTAGTACTGCCCCTCAGAGTTTCCAATGTTGTAATCTTTATGGAAGCAGACTGCCACATCTTTCTCCCCTGGAGCAGCTGGTGGGTTCAAACCTCTGACCTTCCAGTTAGCAGCCTAGCATTTAATCACTGCATCAATAGGTTGGCCTTTTAGAGGCTAATTTGAGTAAGTTGAATACAGAATTGATGTTGTTGTTGCGAGCTGTTGAGTCGATCCCAACTCATTGAGACCTATAGGAGAGAGTAGAACTGCCCCATAGGGTAGCCAAGGCTGTAATTTTTTTTGAAAGGTAAAGCATAGAATTTTTTTTCCTAGTAATTTTTTTTGTGTGTATATGAGTGCTTTAGGTGAAAGTTTACAGCTCAAGTTAATTTTTCATTCAAAAATTTATACACACATTGTTTTGTGACATTAGTTGCAATCTCTACAATGTGACAGCACACTCCCCCTTTCCACCCTGGGTTTCCTGTGTCCATTCAACCGGTTGCTGTCCCTTCTTGCATTCTCATCCTGCCTACAGACAGAAGCCGCCCATTTGGTCTTGTTGATCTGATTGAACTAAGAAGCACACTATTCATGTGTATTATTTTTTGTTTTATAGTCCTGTCTAATCTTTGTCTGAAGAATTGGCTTTGGCAATGGTTTCAGTTCTGGGTTAACGAAGTTCAATGCTGTAATCTTTATGGGAGCAGACTGCCCTATCTTTCTCCCAAGGAGCAGCTGGTGGGCTTGAGCCACTGACCTTCTGGTTAGCAGCCAAGCACTGAACCACTGCATCACCAGAGCTCTTTGTAGACCTGATATTAGATAGCACAAAAGATTATTTTTAATTTTGTTATGTTAGAGATGCATACTGAAGTATTTATGGGCAGAAGAAAATAGTGTCTCTGAATTGCTTTAAAATACTTCCTCCCCCAAAATGCAGAAGAGAATTTCAATTCTCATGGATTCTAGACTTTCTGGAGCCATTGGGGCTGGATAAACCCCCACAACTACTGCCCTGAGATAATCTTTAACCCTGAAACCATAAACCAAATATTTCTGTGAAGGCTTCCTTAAACAGAACAACAATCTAGCTTAACTAGTAAATAATATTTGCTGTGAGTATTGTGCTCTTTTAGAGAATCTACCGTATGGGATCAAATTGTTGACAGCAACTTAAAGGTTAGCTAGGAAGTTTAGAGGGAAGTGATTCTATGGCAATAGGGGAGGAACGAATTGGAGAAGGAAGATGAGAATGGCTGCACAATTTGAAGAATGTTGTCAAGGTCAGTGTATTATACATGTAGAAATTGTTAAATTGGTGTATGTTTTGCTATGTATATTTTCAACAACAATTAAAAACAAACAAACGAAAATACTCCCTCCCCCTGGAAGAGGCAGGGAATGATGTATAGATAAAATAAGATTAGCAAAATGTTAAACATTGTTAAAGTTAATTTTTCTACTTTTGTTTGTTTGAAAATTTCCATAATGAAAATGGTAAAATAAGTTCCACTGTCATCCTTGATGGCATCCTATCCTAATTCAAATCCTGTTTGCAAAAATTCTCCTCTTATTTGTTACTCTGACTTTTGAAATTTGGCCCCAGACTACCATCTCTACCTGCAAAGTAACCTACCACTTTCTCCTGTATTCCCTGTACTTTTTATGTGCGATTAGACTTGAGAACTAGATATCATTTTTTATTTTTTCTTCCTTCCTACATTCTGCATTCAGCCAGTCACCTGTTTCATGTGATGGTTCTCTCCAAACTGTCCCTAGGTTGTTTCCATCCAATCCAGAGCCTTCTCACCAACCTGCCTCTAATCTCTCACTCTTCTAATTCATACTATATACAGCAGTCAGTTCAATACCAATGATGTTAATTAAATATTCAAAAGCTTTGATTGATTTCTGATATCCCCTGAATCAAGCACAGAATCCTTACTTGGAAAAACAGGACCTTAGGCAACTTGAGATCAACCTACTGTTCCTGCATCATTGCCTACTTCTACTCTATAAATGTCTGTGTTTAAGTCAAAATGGACAACTCCTTCTTAAACATGGTTTATATTTTCTCAGACTGATGCCATTTTTTCCCACGAGGTTCTCTCTAATCCTTCTATTTTCGCTTTGTGAAATTTAATCCAAACTTCAAAGCATATATCAGTGACACATTTTTATAATTTCCCCATAATCCAAGAATCCATACCTTCTAAGTCCTTTTCATGATCCAGTTTCCACATGCCTATGAGGTGATTCAAAAGACCATGGCTTGGGTCAAATGTACATTAGTCATCAAAGTAACATCTTTGCTTTTTATAACTTTAAATAGTTCTTTTGCAGCAGATTTGCCCAATGAAATATGTCATTTGATTTCTTGACTGCTGCTTTCATGGGTGTTGATTGTTGATCCAAGTAAAATGAAACTCTTGCCAATGTCAATTTTCTCCATTTATCATGATGTTGCTTATTGGTCCTGTTGTGGGGACTTTTGTTTTCTTTATGTTGAGATGTAATCCACACTGAAGGCTGCAATCTTTGATCTTCATCAGTAAGTGCTTCAAATTGTCTTTACTTCTGGCAAGAAGGTTGTTAATGAGTCTACCATCGTTCCTAATGTTATGTTCTTCTTCATATAGTCCAGGAAGACTGAGGAAGAATTGATGCATTTGAATTATAGTATTGGTGAAGAATATAGAATATACCATGGACTACCAGAAGAACTAACAAATCTATCTTGAAAGAAATACAGCTAGAATGCTCCTTAGAAGGAGGATGGCTTGTTACTAGGAAGGACTAGTTCCTGGAGGACTACATCATGCTTGGTAGAGGATCAGTGACAAAGAGAAAACCCTCAGTGAGATGGATTTACACAGTGGCTGCAACAATAAGCTTAAATATACCTACTACAGTGAGTATGGCACAGAGCCAGACAATATTTCCTTCTATTATACATAGGGTCGTTAGGAGTCAGAGCCGACTTGATGGCACCTAAAAACAACAACATTATAGTTACTTAAATATGGATCCAATTCTTCCTACCATAGTACTGATTTTCAGTCTGACTGTGTTTTCATTTAATCAAAGGAAAAGGAGTAGATTTATATTTATTTTCACTCAAAGACCAGCCCTATTAGCAATGTTCAAAATATTGCTGTCTGACAAATTGTGGTATACCATGGTAAAAAATAAAATGTGACTGATTTGAAATTTGAAAATTAAACTTACAAATATTGAAAGAACAATTCTAATGAGACGTCAATAATCACAAGGAATGCTTACTTTAGAAATAATATGCTTAGCAATATTAAGACCTATAATTTTTAAGTTATAAATTTATGATTTATAATTATCAAGATAAAAGTTTAATTTTTAGGCTTTTGTTGGATTGAAGATAAAGCATTTATTTATTTTAAATATCAAGGTAATTTTCGATAACTGTAGTGCACAAACTCATTGACTTTCCCATTTGCTGAATAATATTTTTATTGTTTTTGTAAAAATGATGCATAATCTTGGTTTAAAAATCAATCAGTGATACAAAGTGCAAAGAAAAATATATAAAATAAAACACTGAAAATCCTTCCGTAGTTCCAGGAATAACCTTTCACTGAGATAGATAGATGTAACTTCATTAAAATTATCATATTTACATACAGCTTAAAATTTAAACAAATAATTTTAAAGCTGTCAGGATTTAATAAAAAAGGAAACTAACCATAAGATGTTAAATTTCTGAAATTTAGGTATATATTTCTCTCCATCAGAAGAGATATTGGATCCCAAGTTTAAGAAAAGATTATGAAATTTATTAGAAATTTGGGATAATTATGTATTTTTGGTTTTTTTTATTTGATATTTTCCTTGCTCTGAGAGATGAAATAGCACACTAACATTTGTCACATGCTTTCTTCAATGACCTCTTGGTATTTGTTATGTATATTTTATCCTGAGATATTTATTATTTATGATATTATATACAATATTATTATTTCCATCTCCCACCATTTGTTATTTGTTACTTTAGAACATGTCAATGAGCTTTTTCACCCTTGAGTATTTTAATTGTTTAATCTTACATCAATGCTTCAGTGGATTCAGTGATCACCAGTGACGCATAACATGGCTACTCTTAAAAAAAAAAAAAAAAAACTAATCATTAGTTACATCTTGACCTCATCTCAAATCGCACACAGCAATCAACTTTAGATGGATTGCAGATCTAAATAGAAAAGGTTAAATACACACACACATCTTTTATAAGAAACATAGGAGAACCCTCCTCATATTTTAGTAAGCAAAGATTTCCAACCAGGACACACATACACAAAACTATTAACCACAAAGAAAAATAATTAATACATTTGACTACATTGGATTTTCAACTTCTGATCATCCAAAGACCTTATTAAAAGAGTGGGGGAAAAAAAAGCCAGTAAGAAAATATATCTGCAACACTATATGCAACGGAAAACTTGTGTCCAGAATACCTATTTATCTAAAGATATACCTACATACCTGTCTATCTAACTAAAGAAACAGAAGAAGATAGATAGATATTTATCATAATCTCAGGACTATGAAGTTATACCAGGCCTGTGCCTATACATTTCTAGAAACAAACTGAGAGAGAGAGAAAGAGGAGAGAGAAAAAGTTCAATGATTTATACACGAAAATATCTGAATAACTATTTTATGATGTTATAAATGCTATTTGAAACACTATGGGAGCTTTTTGAAACTATATTTGTCGGGACTCCATCCTAAAATCAGAATCACTGCTGGGGCCCTGGCTTCTGTATATTTAAATGTTTTCCTTTGTTGTTAGGTGCCATCTAGTCTAGCGACCCTACGTACATCAGAAGGAAACATCATCCATCCTGCATCATCCTCATAATTGTTGCTATGTTTGAGCCCATTGTTGCAACCACTATGCCAGTTCATCTCGTTGAGGGTCTTCCTCTTTTTTGCTGACCCTCTGCTTTACCAAGCATGATGTCCTTCTCCAGGGACTGGTCTCTCCTGATAACATGTCCAAAGTACGTGAGACAAAGTCTCACCATCCTTGTACTTCTTCCAGGATTGACTTGTTCATTCTTCTGGCAGTTCGTGGTATATTCATGGATGGTTAAATGGTTTCCCTAGGTTATGACTACCACAAACTCCTAGATAAGAACCACTAATATAGAAAGCTGCTCTTGAATTTTGTTGTTGTCTTGTATGCATGTTCCCTATTAAATATCATTATAAGTTAGTTTCTAGAAAAGAAACACACTTAAATGCATATCTCATTTAAAAAAAGTAAGTTTAATTTATTAGTGAATTACATATGGGTAACTTGGTATGCATAAATTTGGTATTATCTAGAGGCCTAGGAGCTTTTTTTCTATTGCACATCACATTAATAAAAAATTATTGAACATATACAAGCAAATAAGTATGTTTATTTATAAACTATAGACAGGTACTACTATGCTAATATATTATTTATATCATAAAACATATACAATGCATAAATTTTTAAAGGATGAGGTTAAGTTGTTATAACTGATATTTTTAAAATATCTTGCTAGTCATTATGACTTCCTATCAGTATGAAGTATGAGAGTGATTATTAGTATTAGGTAAATTTTATTATTCACCATAAGGTGTATAATTCCTTGTTTAAAATTGTCTTTATGATAATTTTTTTCCAAATTCTTTGCTAATAATGATTTTTATTTTATTTTAAATTTTGTAATGTGACTGAAGAATGACTCAAACTAGAAGGAGAAATGTCAATTCTGGCATTTTTATTTGCTTGTTCTCTTTCAGTTGATAGTAACCTGCAATATCTATTCAGTAACATTTAAAGTTAAACGTCTATTTTTAAGGTTAAGTTTTATAAAACTAAAAAATAGAAGTTATAAACACCATTAAATCATTACAAGGAAAATGCAGTACCTTGTAATATGCTGGAAGTAAATGAATGAGTCAGGACATTACTATTAATTCTCCCCATTGTGGGATTCACATCCTTTTCTCAAAATGAATCATGTACATAGGAGACACATGGATACTTAACATGCAAACCAAATAGGGAAACACAGTCAACCCATTAATTATGTATGTCTTAACTTCAATCTCACTCCGTAAAATATAACCATAAATACCTGGCTGCTCTGTGAGATGTGTTCAGGAAACACTTTAGGTTAATCTAGAGGATGCTTTTACTAGTAAAGTATAAGAAAAGAGGAGAAAATTGCAATACTACTTCACTAAGTGCAAGTCTTTTGTATAATATCTTGCAGATATATTTAGCAAATGTTCAACTTAAGTATTTGCTGAGGGAGTAACTTTAGACAAGGTAAATGGTCAGCTCTCATAATCAGGAGGCCTGATGGGGCAACCAAAGATTGACTCATTCTTTTTTATGATTTTGTTTAATTCATACTTCTATAATGAGTTTGTTTGTTTTTACCTATAATAAAAAAAATTTAAAGTACCTCTGAAACTTTGTTTGCAGATAGAATCAGCAGAAATATTTTCCAATAGCAACAGTACAATAAAAATGCTAGGCACAATAATTTCAAACATTGCTTTCTAAATGAAATAGTGAAAAGCATGTATCTGCTACTGCACTACCTTTTGTGTGTTCCTTTGGAGACAAAACCAGTAATCTTTTATTGGACAGTTACAAAACCTAAACTGGAACTAGCTTAGGCAAAAGGGAGGATTTATTGACTCATATAATCACGAAGGGCATCAATGAGGTAGAAATGGTCAAGAATTTTAAATTTTCTTGACTTTCAGTCCACCCACTTTCTCTGCTAATCTTTGTGTTTTGGTTTTGTCATCTCTTCTACAGACTGGCTTTTCCCAGAAGATTAGAAAACCCAAACTTGAATCTACTAGGCTTACCTATTGTCAGCTTTCGCTCTAGAAGGAAACGAATTCTTTCCAAAAATCTAATGAGATGTTTTAGCTCAAATGCTCTCCACTTCACCAATCATTGTGGTCAGACATATTTGTTTATTTAAGAAGAGGACAATCCCCATTTGGACCATGTGTTTAAATCCTTGGGTGTGGAGAGGATGAGCTGTTATCCCATAGAAAGTGGATAACCGGTTGCCCTCAAGTCGATTCCGACTCGTAGTGACGCTGTAGGACAAGGTAGAACTGCCCCGTAGGGTTTCCAAGGCTGTAATCTTTACCTTTCAGTTAGCAGCCGATTGCTTAACCACTGCCACCCAGGCTCTTCCAGAAGGTGGATACTTTTATTCCTATAATAAGAGATATTGGCTGTAAAAACAGTGTCCATTTTAGGGGCTATGTGATCAGTGGACTGAAAAGATATGTGTTTCTGCCGTCTTAGCTCATCTTTTTGAGTGAATCAAATCTGTTAGTAAATTCCATGTCTGAATGCTACATTCTCAAGATGGATGATGGGACTCAATATATCATTCTTTACAGTGCTCAGTACTTCAGCCATATCTGTTTATTTATTAGTCTCTATTAATATCAGACATATTTTAGGATTGGTTTAAATATTTATCTATCTTTTATCTGGCTTTTATTCAGCAGTTTCTTGTTGTTTCTAATAGTTTGATTGGGTTGTTTGTTTGTTTTATTTTGTTTTGTTTTTAATGAAGTCAAAATCCAAAGGATATTTTCTTTTCTTATATATTTCCCTTCCTCTGAAGTCCCTGAATCTGGTATGCATTTCTTTAAATAAGCTTATGTTGGCAATATAACCAAGAAGTAGAAATCTAAACTGTTGTGTGATTATCTAAATCAATTGTGAGCCAATCGCGTCTCTTTTCTTTTAAAGATGGAGCATGACATTTTGTGTGCTTTCTAATGGAGCCACAAGAAACATAGGAAGGAAACAGTTTTACACTGCATTAGCGTTCTTTGCTTTAAGCAGAACCCTTACTTCTTTAAGATAATTCACTTAATCAGTGTGGCAAAGGCAATAGATCACATAGTTCTCAACATTAAACAGATAATCAATAGCTGGAGACAATAAAATAAAACGTTTTCAGCTTTATTAAACTTTGGGGACACGTGGAGAGCAACTGGGAAGTGCAATAGCATTAAAAGTCAGTTAATATAACTATTATTGCAAAGTGTATCTGAGTCACCATTTCGCATAGGGCTGCTGTGTGGTTATTCAGGCAAAATCAGATTGAAAACCACACACACACAAAAGAAGAAAGAACTAGCTGAAATAATCAATTTCCAGAGAGTAAGCAGTAATTGTACTATATATCAATGTATCTGGTTTCATATTTTAGGATGTTATTTAGTGTTTTTTCATCTTACTTGAAGGTATTTAACTCTCTTACATTAATTTTTCCAAAAGAATCTTAAAGAGTATTAGTATCGAAAAATATCATTAAAAAAGCAATTAAGACATATATTGGAAGATGGCGCTCTAGGCAGAAACACCACGCCGTCCCTCCACAGCAAAGATCCGAAAAACTAAGCCTAACAGAGAATCAACAATCCTGAAACCCTAGAACACCAAATGAAGAGATAAAGAACTCAGCCAAACACCAAACGGAGTGAGAATACTAAAAGAGAACGGAGAGCGAGGAGAGACTCAGGCAGAGATTCCTTACCAGCTAACGCAGCGCGGATCCACCATCTTGGATTCCAATCGGAGACCAGCAAACGGGAGAGCAGCCTTGCAGAGCATCTGGTCGGAGACAGAACGACCGGTAAACTGCGGTGCGCGCTCTCCCACCACCCACCCCTCTCCGCCTCAGCTGGGGATCCCCTGCTTTCCGTGGCCAGGGTCTCTGGGCTGGGGGGTGCTGGTGCTTGGATTCCGCGCGCCTGGGCTGGCGGCTTTCTGGGAGCCGTTTGCTGGCAGCTAGCGAACCTTTCTCTGCCGCCTCCCCCTCCTTTTGCCTGGGTGCCTGGTTCCGAGTGCTGTCTCTGCTCTCTCCTGCGGGGCTGTAGAGCTGCGTGCGGGCGTGTGGCTGTTTCTAGGTCTGGGCTCCCGCGTGGGTGGGATCCCGGGGCCTTTGTTCGTTCACCCCTCTGCTTTCCGTGGCCAGAGTCCCTGAGCAGGGGGGCGCCGGTGCTTGGATTCCGCGCGCCCGGGCTGGGGGCTTTCTGGGAGCCGTTTGCTGGCACCTAGCGAACCTTTTTCTGCCGCCTCCCCCTCCTTTTGCCTGGGTGCCTGGTTCCGAGTGCTGTCTCTGCTCTCTCCTGCGGGGCTGTAGAGCTGCGTGCGGGCGTGTGGCTGTTTCTAGGTCTGGGCTCCCGCGTGGGTGGGATCCCGGGGCCTTTGTTCGTTCACCCCTCTGCTTTCCGTGGCCAGAGTCCCTGAGCAGGGGGGCGCCGGTGCTTGGATTCCGCGCGCCCGGGCTGGGGGCTTTCTGGGAGCCGTTTGCTGGCACCTAGCGAAACTTTTTCTGCCGCCTCCCCCTCCTTTTGCCTGGGTGCCTGGTTCCGAGTGCCGTCTCTGCTCTCTCCTGCGGGGCTGTAGGGCTGCGTTCGGGCTGTTTCCAGGTCTGGGCTCCCGCGCGGGTGGGATCCTGGGGCCTTTGTTCGTTGGCCCCTCTGCTTCCCGTGGCCACGGTCACTTAACCCCGAGACTATCGGCTTCTTGGAATTCGAGCCCCTGAGTGGGGGCTCTCTGGGTCCCATTTGTAGGCACTGACTGCTGGTGTTGCCCTTTTTTTTTCTCAATTTTATTTTTCTTCCTTTTTTGATTAGTTTTGTCATATTTTACCTCTTTTTCTCTTTTGTCTTTCTTCATTGCTTAATTTCTTGTCTCTCTATCTCTTCCTTCTCTTTCTGATCCCTGAATACCAGGCGATGTATGCCTCTGTACCTTCTGGCCAGGCTGAGCTGTGAAAATTGAGACCGACTCCCCCAGACCTCATAGCTGCATCGGTGCGATCCCTGGGAACTTTGCAGTTTTTTAACTTTTCTGATTTTCATTTGGTCATTCTTTCCTTTTCTTTCTCTTCCCCCTTCTGGTTTCCTCCATCCCATAGTCTCTCATCTGTACATTCCAACGACAAGCTCCCCTAGCATTCTTTTATGTTTGTATGCTTTTTGCTCCTCCTCCTCTCTCCTCTCTCCCATATCCAGCTTAGCTTCACACATAACCATCTTCCCACTGCACCCTACCTACCTGCACCGTGCACTAGACATCACATCACCAAGCGGTGCAGGCACGCCCTATTGGAACCTGCCCAGCACTGACTACCGACCGTCCTGGTGGCTGCGGTGAGTGCCACAAGCAACCCATCCCAGTGGCTCCTCCTCAACTAGATCTGCCCAGCTGTACCACAAGAACGAAAAAAAAAAAAAAATCTACAATCAATAAACGAGAGAAATATCTACTGAATGCCCCGAAAACAGCAAACAATATCAAAACATTTACAAAAACAAGACAAGATGGCTCCAATAGGCGTCCAAATTAAAACACCAGATAACTCTCCTGTGGAAGAAAATGCACTAGAAGTACCTGATACGGAACTCAAATCACTAATACTCGGAATTTTCCAAGAACTGAGGCAAAAAGCTGACAAACATGAGGAAAAAATAGACAAATTTTTGGAAAATACAGACAAAAATTGGAAGAATTCAGGAAGATGATGCAAGAACAAAATGCCAAAATAAATTCACAACTCGAAAAATACAAAAACAACAATTAGAAATCCAAAAGATAAACAACAAGATTTCAGAAATGGACGGTGTCATAGAAGGGCTGAGAAGTAGATTTGAAACCATGGAAGACAGGATCAGTGGAAATGAAGACAAACACTTGGATACAACTCTGTTTCAGGAAAACTCAGAAAAAAGAACAAAGAAAAATGAAGAGACCCTGAGAGTTATGTGGGACACAATTAAAAGCAAAAACTTACGAGTGATTGGCATACCAGAACAGGGGAAGAAAACAGAAAACACAGAGAGGATCATTGAGGAACTGCTGACAGAAAACTTTCCCAATATCATGAAAGATGAAAAGCTGGTCATCCAAGAAGCTCAACGAACCCCATATAGAAGAGACCCCAAAAGAAAATCACCAAGACATATCATATTCACACTCGCTAAAACTAAAGACAAACAAAGAATCCTGAGAGCAGCTCGTGAAAAACAAGAAGTCACATACAGAGGAGAAACAATAAGACTAAGCTCAGATTATTCAGCAGAAACCATGCAGGCAAGAAGGCAATGGGATGACATATATAAAATCTTGAAAGAAAAAAATTGTCAGCCAAGAATAATATATCCTGCAAAACTCTCATTCAGATTTGATGGTGAAATTAGGTCATTTCCAGATAAACAGAAACTAAAGGAAAATGCAAAAGTCAAACCAAACTTACAAGAATTATTAAAGGGAGTTCTTCGATCTGAGGACAAACAGCTTAAGCCCTCAGGCAGGACCTAGGACCTAGGATGCAGGTTAACATGAACCAGATACCATTCTAGGAACTGAACTACAGAAGACTTTCCAAAAACAAAAGATATACAACAGGGAATCAGAGAAATCAATCAAAGGATGACAACAACATCAAAACAATGAAAGAGGGAACAAACGGCATAGGTATAGAACCTTCTAAAGGAGAAGAAGGCAAGGCGATACCAAGTAACGGTAGACTGCTTCAAAATTATAAAGATAAGGGTAAAATTCATGGTAACCACAAAAAAAGTTAACAAACCAACTCATAAAAATAAAGACGAAAAACATAAAGTCTCAACAAACACAAAACCTACAAAAACAAAAGAAATGAACACAAAATCCACAAACAAAAGGAACTCAGCACAAGAGAGTAAGAAGAACAAAGAAAACTTCAGCATCACAAAAAAAAGCACTACAAAATGACAGCAACAAACTCACATCTATCAGTAATTACACTGAACGTAAATGGGCTCAATGCACCCATAAAGCGACGGAGAGTGACAGAATGGATAAGAAAACAGGATCCATCTATTTGCTGTCTACAAGAGACACATCTTAGAAACAAAGATGTGAATTTATTAAAAATCAAAGGTTGGAAAAAAATATATCAAGCTAACAACTATCAAAAAAGAGCAGGAGTGGCAATTCTAATCTCAGATAAAATAGACTTTAAAACAAAATCTACCATAAAAGACAAAGAAGGACACTATATAATGATTAAGGGGATGATCCATCAAGAAGACATAACCATAATAAATATCTATGCACCCAATGACAGGGCTCCAAAATACATAAAAAAAACTCTAACAGCACTGAAAAGAGAAATTGACAGTTCCACAATAATAGTAGGAGACTTCAACACACCACTCTCAGTAAAGGACAGAACAACTAAAAAGAAACTCAGCAAAGATACAGAAGACCTAAAGGACACAATCAGCCAAATGGACCTCATAGACATATATAGAACAATCCATCCAACCGCTGCAAAGTACACATTCTTTTCCAATGCACATGGAACGTTCTCCAGAATAGACCACATCTTAGGCCACAGAGCAATCCTCAACAAGATCCAAAATGCTGAGATAATTCACAGTATCTTCTCTGACCACAATGCCATCAAGGTAGAAATTAACACTAGAAAGAGCAAGGAAAAAAAATCAAACACATGGAAACTGAATAATAATCTGCTTACACATCAATGGGTAATAGAAGAAATCAGAGATGGAATTAAAAAATTCCTAGAATCAAATGAAAATGAAAACACATCATACCAAAACCTTTGGGACACAGCAAAGGCAGTCCTCAGAGGACAATTTATAGCAATAGAGGCACATATCAAAAAAGAAGAAAGGGACAAAATCAAAACATTAACTACAGAACTCAAACAAATAGAAAGAGAACAACAAAAAAAGCCTACAACCACCGGAAGAAAGGAAATAGTAAAGATCAGAGCAGAAATCAATGAAATAGAGAACAGAAAAACAATAGAAAGAATCAACAAAACCAAAACTTGGTTCTTTGAAAGAATCAACAAAATCGACAAACCACTGGCCAGACTGACAAAAGAAAAACAGCAGAGGGCACAAATAACCCAAATAAGAAATGAAATGGGGGACATTACAACAGACCCAACTGAAATAAAAAGGATTATAACAGAATATTATGAAAAACTATATTCCAACAAATTTGAAAACCTAGAGGAAATGGATAAATTTCTAGAAACATACGGCCTACCCAAACTACAACAAAGTGATATTGAAAATCTGAACAGACCCATAACAAGAGAAGAGATTGAAAAGGTAATAAAAAAACTCCCAACCAAAAAAAGCCCTGGCCCAGATGGCTTCACTGGAGAATTCTACAAAACATTTACAGAAGAGCTCGTACCAGTTCTACTCAAGTTATTTCAGAGCATAGAAGAGGAAGCAACACTTCCAAATTCATTCTATGAAGCCAGCATAACGCTGATACCAAAACCAGGCAAAGACATCACAAAAAAAGAAAATTACAGACCAATATCTCTCATGAATATAGATGCAAAAATTCTGAACAAAATTCTAGCCAATAGAATTCAGTATCATATTAAAAAAATAATACACCACGACCAAGTAGGATTCATACCAGGTATACAAGGATGGTTTAACATTAGAAAATCCATCAACGTAATCCACCACATAAATAAAAGGAAAGAAAAAAATCACATGATTATCTCAATTGATGCAGAAAAGGCATTTGACAAAGTCCAACACCCATTCCTGATAAAAGCTCTCAATAAAATAGGTATAGAAGGGAAATTTCTCAACATAATAAAGAGCATCTATGCAAAACCAACAGCCAACATCATTCTTAATGGAGAAAGGCTGAAAACATTCCCCCTGAAAACAGGAACAAGACAAGGATGCCCTTTATCACCACTCCTATTTAACATTGTGCTGGAAGTTCTAGCTAGAGCAGTAAGGCAAGAGAAAGAAATAAAGGGCATCCAAATTGGTAATGAAGAAGTTAAACTCTCCCTGTTTGCAGATGATATGATACTATACATAGAAAACCCTAAAGACTCCATGAGAAATTTACTGGAAGTAATAGAAAGATTCAGCAGAGTAGCAGGATACAAGATAAACATTCAAAAATCAGTTGGATTCCTATACACCGGTAAAGAGAATGATGAAAAGGAGATCAGGAAATCAATACCATTTTCAATAGCCCCTAAAAAGATAAAATACTTAGGAATAAATCTGACCAGGAATATAAAAGACCTATACAAAGAAAACTACAAAACACTGCTGCATGAAACCCAAAGGGATCTACATAAATGGAAAAACATACCATGCTCATGGATAGGCAGACTCAACATTGTGAAAATGGCAATTCTACCTAAAGCAATCTACAAATACAATGCAATTCCGATACAAATACCAACAACATTCTTCAAAGAGATGGAAAAACTAATTATTAACTTTATATGGAAAGGGAAGAAACCTCGAATAAGTAAAGCACTACTGAAGAAGAAGAATAAAGTTGGAGGACTCACACTACCTGACTTGAGAACCTACTATACAGCTACAGTACTCAAAACAGCCTGGTACTGGTACAACAACAGAGACATTGACCAATGGAACAGAATTGAGAACTCAGATGTAAATCCATCCACCTACGGTCACCTGATTTTTGACAAGGGCCCAAAATACATCAAATGGGGAAAAGACAGTCTTTTTAACAAATGGTGCTGGCAAAACTGGATATCCATTTGTAGAAAAATGAAACAGGACCCATACCTCACACCATATACAAAAACTACTTCAAAATGGATCAAAGACCTGAATATAAAGCCTCAAACTATAAAATTCATAGAAGAAAAAATAGGACCAACACTTCAGACCTTAATACATGGCATTAACAGGATACAAACCATAAACATCAACACAAAAAACCCAACAGATAAACTAGATAATTGGGATCTTGTAAAAATCAAACATCTATGCTCTTCAAAAGATTTCACCAAAAGAGTTAAAAGAGAACCTACAGACTGGGAAAAAATTTTTGGACAGTACAAGTCAGACAAAGGTCTAATCTCCATAATCTACAAGAAAATCCAACACCTCTACAACAAAAAGACAACCAATCCTATCAAAAAATGGGCAAAGGAAATGAACAGACACTTCACCAAGGAAGACATTCAAATGGCCAACAGACACATGAGGAAATGCTCACGATCACTAGCCATTAGAGAAATGCAAATTAAAACCACAATGAGATACCATCTCACCCCGGCATTACTGGCACGAATCAAAAACACTGGAAATAACAAATGTTGGAGGGGCTGCAGGGAGACGGGAACTCTTATACACTGCTGGTGGGAATGCAAAATGATACAGCCATTTTGGAAAATGATATGGCGTTTCCTCAGAAAGCTAGAAATAGACGTACCATTCGATCCAGCAATCCCACTCCTAGGAATATATCCTAGAGAAATAAGAGTCATCACTCGAATAGACATATGCACACCTATGTTCATGGCAGCATTATTCACAATAGCAAAACGATGGAAACAACCTCGATGTCCATCAACAGACGAATGGATACACAAACTATGGTACATACACACAATGGAGTACTATGCAACGAGAAAGAACAATGAATCGGTGAACCATCTCATAACATGGATGAAACTGGAGGACATCATGCTGAGTGAAATAAGTCAATCACAAAAGGACAAATATTGTATGAGACCTCTATTGTAAAAACCCATGAAAAAATTCACATGCAAAATGTAACAATCTTTGTTGGTTACCAGGGATGGGAGGGGGGGGGGATACTAAATAGGTAATAGGTAAGTGGTAACTTGGGTGAGAGATGAGATAGTACATAGTACAGGGGAAACTAACACAACCTGCACAAGGAAAGGTCATGGAGGCCCTATAGACACATCCAAACCCCCCGAGGGACTGAGTTGTTGGACGGAGGGCTCTGGGGACCATGATCTCGGGGAACATCTAGCTCAATTGGCATGACACTACTTATAAAGATAATGCTCTACATTCTACCTTGGTGAGTAGTGTCTGGGGTCTTAAAAGCCTATGAGCGGCCATCTAAGATACTCCACTGATCTCATCCCTTCGGGAACAAGGGAGAACGAAGAGAACAGGATACAAGGAAAAGATTAGTCCGAAGGACTAATGGTCCACAGCTACCAAGGCCTCCACGGGACTGAGCCCAGTACAGCTGGATGGTGCCCGGCTACCACCAATGACTCCTCTGACCAGGATCACAACAGAGGGTTCTGGGCAGAGCTGGAGTAGGATGTAGAGCATAATTTTAACTCCCAAATAAAAAAAAAAAAAAGAAGACCAGATATACTGGCCTAAAGAATACTAGAGAAACCTCGAGAGTGTGGCCCCCAGACACCCTTTCAGCTCAGAGGGGAAGTTAACTTCAAGGTTCGATGTTAAGCCTGGGAATGGACACCCCAGTAAAACTAAATGGGACTAACGATGTACAGGAGTCCGGTGACAAGGGCCAGAAGGCAGAGGGAGAGTAGGAAACTGATGATAAGGAACACAAATTGAATAAGGACACTGTCGATGTATTGTGAGATTGTTGACCACTGCTATAGGGCAACATTTGTAGTAACTATTAAATGGGAGGCTGTTTTGTCCTGTAAGCCTTCATCTTGGGCGAGAATGGCAGCACAATTGGAAGAGCATAGTCAATATCACTTAAATGTGTAAGTAAAAAGTTTTGAAATGGTGTTTAAATAAAATAAAAATAAATAAATAAATAAATAAACAAATGAGACTAAAGAGGTACAATAGTCCACTGACAAGGTCCAGAAGACAGAAGGGGACAAGAAGCCCCCTGGTGATAGGGAACACAAGGTGGAGTAAGGATATTCTTGATGTGCTGTGAGATTGTTAACCATTGTCATAGGGCAACATGTGTAGTAACTGTTAAATGAAAAACTATTTTGTTCTGTAAGCCTTCATCTTAAGTGAGAATAACAGCACAGTTGGAAGAGCGTAGTCAATGTCACTGAACTGTGAATGTAGAAAATTTTGAAACGGGGTATCTTTGGCCATCTGTAATTTTCATCAGAAAAAAAAGGTTGAGAATTTAGAGGCTTAATACGTTGTGGGGTTGTTAACCAATGTCAAAAAAAACAACATGTGTACTACTATTTCATGAGAAACTATTTGCTCTGTAAGCTTTCACCTGAAGTACAATAAAATATATATTAAAAAAAATAAAATAAAATAAAATAAAAAAAAAAAAAAAATTCCTAGAATCAAATGAAAATGAAAACACATCATACCAAAACCTTTGGGACACAGCAAAGGCAGTCCTCAGAGGACAATTTATGGCAATAGATGCACATATCAAAAAAGAAGAAAGGGCAAAATCAAAACATTAACTACAGAACTCAAACAAATAGAAAGAGAACAACAAAAAAAGCATACAACCACCGGAAGAAAGGAAATAGTAAAGATCAGAGCAGAAATCAATGAAATAGAGAACAGAAAAACTATAGAAAGAATCAACAAAACCAAAAGTTGGTTCTTTGAAAGAATCAACAAAATCGACAAACCACTGGCCAGACTGACAAAAGAAAAACAGCAGAGGGCACAAATAACCCAAATAAGAAATGAAATGGGGGACATTACAACAGACCCAACTGAAATAAAAAGGATTATAACAGAATATTATGAAAAACTATATTCCAACAAATTTGAAAACCTAGAGGAAATGGATAAATTTCTAGAAACATACGGCCTACCCAAACTACAACAAAGTGATATTGAAAATCTGAACAGACCCATAACAAGAGAAGAGATTGAAAAGGTAATAAAAAAACTCCCAACCAAAAAAAGCCCTGGCCCAGATGGCTTCACTGGAGAATTCTACAAAACATTTACAGAAGAGCTCGTACCAGTTCTACTCAAGTTATTTCAGAGCATAGAAGAGGAAGCAACACTTCCAAATTCATTCTATGAAGCCAGCATAACACTAATACCAAAACCAGGCAAAGACATCACAAAAAAAGAAAATTACAGACCAATATCTCTCATGAATATAGATGCAAAAATTCTGAACAAAATTCTAGCCAATAGAATTCAGTATCATATCAAAAAAATAATACACCACGACCAAGTAGGATTCATACCAGGTATGCAAGGATGGTTTAACATTAGAAAATCCATCAACGTAATCCACCACATAAATAAAAGGAAAGAAAAAAATCACATGCTTATCTCAATTGATGCAGAAAAGGCATTTGACAAAGTCCAACACCCATTCCTGATAAAAGCTCTCAATCAAATAGGTATAGAAGGGAAATTTCTCAACATCATAAAGGGCATCTATGCAAAACCAACAGCCAACATCATTCTTAATGGAGAAAGGCTGAAAACATTCCCCCTGAAAACAGGAACAAGACAAGGATGCCCTTTATCACCACTCCTATTTAACATTGTGCTGGAAGTTCTCGCTAGAGCAGTAAGGCAAGAGAAAGAAATAAAGGGCATCCAAATTGGTAATGAAGAAGTTAAACTCTCCCTGTTTGCAGATGATATGATACTATACATAGAAAACCCTAAAGACTCCACGAGAAATTTACTGGAACTAATAGAAAGATTCAGCAGAGTAGCAGGATACAAGATAAACATTCAAAAATCAGTTGGATTCCTATACACCAGTAAAGAGAACGATGAAAAGGAGATCAGGAAATCAATACCATTTTCAATAGCCCCTAAAAAGATAAAATACTTAGGAATAAATCTGACCAGGAATATAAAAGACCTATACAAAGAAAACTACAAAACACTGCTGCATGAAACCCAAAGGGATCTACATAAATGGAAAAACATACCATGCTCATGGATAGGCAGACTCAACATTGTGAAAATGGCAATTCTACCTAAAGCAATCTACAAATACAATGCAATTCCGATACAAATACCAACAACATTCTTCAAAGAGATGGAAAAACTAATTATCAACTTTATATGGAAAGGGAAGAAACCCCGAATAAGTAAAGCACTACTGAAGAAGAAGAATAAAGTTGGAGGACTCACACTACCTGACTTGAGAACCTACTATACAGCTACAGTACTCAAAACAGCCTGGTACTGGTACAACAACAGAGACATTGACCAATGGAACAGAATTGAGAACTCAGATGTAAATCCATCCACCTACGGTCACCTGATTTTTGACAAGGGCCCAAAATACATCAAATGGGGAAAAGACAGTCTTTTTAACAAATGGTGCTGGCAAAACTGGATATCCATTTGTAGAAAAATGAAACAGGACCCATACCTCACACCATATACAAAAACTACTTCAAAATGGATCAAAGACCTGAATATAAAGCCTCAAACTATAAAATTCATAGAAGAAAAAATAGGACCAACACTTCAGACCTTAATACATGGCATTAACAGGATACAAACCATAAACATCAACACAAAAAACCCAACAGATAAACTAGATAATTGGGATCTTGTAAAAATCAAACATCTATGCTCTTCAAAAGATTTCACCAAAAGAGTTAAAAGAGAACCTACAGACTGGGAAAAAATTTTTGGACAGTACAAGTCAGACAAAGGTCTAATCTCCATAATCTACAAGAAAATCCAACACCTCTACAACAAAAAGACAACCAATCCTATCAAAAAATGGGCAAAGGAAATGAACAGACACTTCACCAAGGAAGACATTCAAATGGCCAACAGACACATGAGGAAATGCTCGCGATCACTAGCCATTAGAGAAATGCAAATTAAAACCACAATGAGATACCATCTCACCCCGGCATTACTGGCACGAATCAAAAACACTGGAAATAACAAATGTTGGAGGGGCTGCGGGGAGACGGGAACTCTTATACACTGCTGGTGGGAATGCAAAATGATACAGCCATTTTGGAAAAAGATATGGCGTTTCCTCAGAAAGCTAGAAATAGACGTACCATTCGATCCAGCAATCCCACTCCTAGGAATATATCCTAGAGAAATAAGAGTCATCACTCGAATAGACATATGCACACCTATGTTCATGGCAGCATTATTCACAATAGCAAAACGATGGAAACAACCTCGATGTCCATCAACAGACGAATGGATACACAAACTATGGTACATACACACAATGGAGTACTATGCAACGAGAAAGAACAATGAATCGGTGAACCATCTCATAACATGGATGAAACTGGAGGACATCATGCTGAGTGAAATAAGTCAATCACAAAAGGACAAATATTGTATGAGACCTCTATTGTAAAAACCCATGAAAAAATTCACATGCAAAATGTAACAATCCTTGTTGGTTACCAGGGATGGGGGGGGGGGTACTAAATAGGTAATAGGTAAGTGGTAACTTGGGTGAGAGATGAGATAGTACATAGTACAGGGGAAACTAACACAACCTGCACAAGGAAAGGTCATGGAGGCCCTATAGACACATCCAAACCCCCCGAGGGACTGAGTTGTTGGACGGAGGGCTCTGGGGACCATGATCTCGGGGAACATCTAGCTCAATTGGCATGACACTACTTATAAAGATAATGCTCTACATTCTACCTTGGTGAGTAGTGTCTGGGGTCTTAAAAGCCTATGAGCGGCCATCTAAGATACTCCACTGATCTCATCCCTTCGGGAACAAGGGAGAACGAAGAGAACAGGATACAAGGAAAAGATTACTCCAAAGGACTAATGGTCCACAGCTACCAAGGCCTCCACGGGACTGAGCCCAGTACAGCTGGATGGTGCCCGGCTACCACTAATGACTCCTCTGACCAGGATCACAACAGAGGGTTCTGGGCAGAGCTGGAGTAGGATGTAGAGTATAATTTTAACTCCCAAAAAAAAAGAAGACCAGATATACTGGCCTAAAGAATACTAGAGAAACCTCGAGAGTGTGGCCCACAGACACCCTTTCAGCTCAGAGGTGAAGTTACCTTCAAGGTTCGATGTTAAGCCTGGGAATGGACACCCCAGTAAAACTAAATGGGACTAACGATGTACAGGAGTCCAGTGACAAGGGCCAGAAGGCAGAGGGAGAGTAGGAAACTGATGATAAGGAACACAAATTGAATAAGGACACCGTCGATGTATTGTGAGATTGTTGACCACTGCTATAGGGCAACATTTGTAGTAACTATTAAATGGGAGGCTGTTTTGTCCTGTAAGCCTTCATCTTGGGCGAGAATGGCAGCACAATTGGAAGAGCATAGTCAATATCACTTAAATGTGTAAGTAAAAAGTTATGAAATGGTGTTTAAATAAAATAAAAATAAATAAATAAATAAACAAATGAGACTAAAGAGGTACAATAGTCCACTGACAAGGTCCAGAAGACAGAAGGGGACAAGGAAACCCCCTGGTGATAGGGAACACAAGGTGGAGTAAGGATATTCTTGATGTGCTGTGAGATTGTTAACCATTGTCATAGGGCAAAATGTGTAGTAACTGTTAAATGAAAAACTATTTTTTCTGTAAGCCTTCATCTTAAGTGAGAATAACAGCACAGTTGGAAGAGCGTAGTCAATGTCACTGAACTGTGAATGTAGAAATTTTTGAAACGGTGTATCTTTGGCCATCTGTAATTTTCATCAAAAAAAAAGGTTGAGAATTTAGAGGCTTAATACGTTGTGGGGTTGTTAACCAATGTCAAAAAACAACATGTGTACTACTATTTCATGAGAAACTATTTGCTCTGTAAGCTTTCACCTGAAGTACAATAAAATATATATTAAAAAAAAAAAAAAAGAATTACTTATAAATCATTGGTTAAAAAAAAAAAAAAAAAAAAGCAATTAAGATTTAGGTTGACATGTAGGCATTAAAAAGCATTTATGTATGAGATAGTGAATTTAGAGCATTTTACTCATTAAGTTATGTAATTCCCATAGCAGTCCTGGTAGATGTTGTTTCACAATCGAGGAAAATCACACTTAGTGGATGTGCCTCACCCATGCTCAGCCAGGCTGGGATTGGATCCTATGTCTGTGGCTGGTCCCCCTAAAATAGCCCAAATATAAGGGCTCCTGGGATTCGGATCGGGGAAGTATCACGATCAAAGAATACTAATGGAAGTGCTGACCGGATGTAGAGGTCTCCTTTTCAGTTCATTAATTAAAACATGCTGATTCAGACACCTTTCAAGAGATGTTTTCTGCTTAGAGCTGTAAGTTGCTTTTAAAATTCCATGTGGAACCTATGGTATTTTGCCTCCTTATTAACCAATATTTAATTTTTTAACAATCTAAAGTGAACAATAACTTTTCAAAGACAAAGAAAAGATTCCTGCATATACTCTGGTAAAATTTTGTCTTCATTTAAACAGTCAACCGATACACATTTTGTGTTTCACTTTTGTTTAGGAACACTGGCTAACCTATGGATGTAAAAATAAGATACCTATCTTTAACCAAAACAGTTTAGAGTCTGGGATAAATACACTATTTTTTCCTGAGGTGAGACTAGATATTTGTACACATATTATCTCAATTACAATATACTAGTTAATATTCTCTTTTACTATTCTATGTAAATTTAAAACAGGGTAGGTAACAGAGTATAAAAACATGAGTTTTGGACATAGGAATTTGAATCCCATTTGTTGCACTTTCTACCTGCTTGAGTTTGGCTGATTACCTTACCTATTTAAGGCTTTTCCACATCTGATAAAGGGGTGTGTTAGCATTTACCTCAATTTACCTGAAACCCTGGGAATAGTAAATGAAGTAATATATGATTCAAGCACATAGTACAATGTCTAGAAAGTAACAGGGGATTAATAACTGCACATTATTAATATTAGAAAGAGGAGTATTGCATTGGGAAGAAGAGGAAAAACAAAATATTTTTTTAACTGCTGCTTTTGTTGTCATGGCACCCAGTACTTTGCTGTCGAGATTTAACAGAATATTTTCTTTCTGAATCAAAACAATTTTCCTAGAAACCTCTCATTTTGCAAATACGCTGTCTGCTGACTTTGGCAGTGAACTCAGAGAGGCAGCCTCTAAGGTGGTAGCTAATATTAATATTAGTGCTGTTAACTACGACTAAAAACAAGAAATAGTTTTGCCCACACTCTAAACTCTGAAGTCACAATGAGCCAAGAGATCTTCTTTCCTTTTTTACAACTTCTTTTCTCTTTTCAGTCTTGCATTATTTTTTACTTCAGCCTTATTTTACGAAAATAAAACCCATTAGATGAAGAAGCATACCATATTATATTTACTGGGCCCAAAGTTTGTTCCATGCCAAAGAAGATTCCTACTGGATCTGCCAATACAAATAAGCATTTTAATCAGGCAGATGATATTAGAACCTCTTTGTTATAAATTAGTCAAAAAATTGAATCAATAAACATTTTTGGTAGCCAGCCAGAAGCCCATTTAAAACAATATCGTTAGAACAAAGTTAAAATTAGTGTTATTCCTTTGAGTACTCCTGGAAAATTCAGGGGGATCATGATCTCTAAAAGCTCTGTCTGAAAAACCAGAACATATAACTTCTTTCAACAAGGGACTACTGACTAGGAACTTCCTTGGAGTATTATTTACATTTAGATAAGCCATTGGTCAATTCATATTTTCTGAAAAAATGGCTCCTGAACACAGCATAAAACTTTTATATTAAGATAATAACACAGGCTTTGATCCAGCCAATCAACTCACCATCCCCATTGCCATGTGTCTTAGTGCCTTGTCCATCATCAGAAGCTATTCTACCTAAGAAAAATGTTGACGAAAATATGTCATATAATTTCATTTTATTTCCCTCACTCTCCTACTAAACCATTAGGTATTACACCTCAATCAATAACCAGAAAACAGAAAACCATTGCCATCAAATCAATGCCAGTTCATGGAGACCCCATGTATTACAGAGAACTGTAATCTTTACAGAAGAAGATTGCCAGGCCTTTCTTCTGAGGCTTCTCTTGGCAGGTTTGTAACTGCCAACTGTTTGGTTAGTAGCCCAACACTTATTAATTTGCACTACCCAGAGACTCCTATATCTCAATGACAGTAGAAATTCTTTAGATTACAGGGACAGAAAATTCAGCTAGATTTTTATTTCCAGTGCCTAATACTGGACTTGACATATATTAGATGTTTATCATCTTTTTAGATAAATGAACAGAATATACTTGAAATCATTGACAAAAATTTCAGGAGTCAAGAAAAATTCTGGGAATAATAAGTTAAGGAAAGAGAAATTCTGGAGAGAATTTCTGAATTCTTTGAATTCCCTGACTATCAATAGTATTGGATCACCTTTATCAATGTTCTAAAATTTATAAAAATTTTATACAGCTTAACCCAAACCAAAAAAAGGGAAAGAAAGAAAACCAGACACAGTCAAGCTGATTCCAAATCATTGCAACCCCACGTGTTTCAGAGTAGAGCCATATTCCACGGTGCTCTCAATGGCTGTGATCATTTGGAAGTAGATTGCCAGGCCTGTCTTTCAAGACACCTCTGGGTGAATTCAAACTGCCAAACTTCCGGTTAGTAGCAGAGTGCTTAACCATTTAAACTATCCAGGAACTCCAAAGACTCCTCTTTTTCCAAGCAGCTCAAATCAACTAGCCACTCCCTGGAAACCCTATGGGACAATACTACTCTGTCCTTTACGGTTGCTATGAGTAGGAATCTACTTGATGGCAATGGATTTGGCTGTCTGTCTTGGCATAATGTCTAAAGAACCTGCGCATACAGAGAGTGACTTCATTCCAAAGAGCTAACACGCCAGTCTTGATGACAAGAGTGAAGGTGGGGACAAAATCTAACGCACTGGCAACTCACTTCACCGTCCATCCCCACCGTGATTTCAAGAACTAGATCCAGTGTTACAGCCTGGGAAAGAGAAAAGGAAGGCTGCACATCTACAGTGGGAAAATCCATAAAACAGGGTTATGGGATGCAATTTATGCTGATCACTGGATTGAATTTGAGGGCAGGTGTTTGTCTCTCTTTTCTTTTTACCTTAAAGTTTTGAATTTCTAATTTAAAGTTTAAATTTCAGGGTGTCACAAAGTGACCCTAAGAACTGGTGTGACTTGAGATTTAATTACTGCTATGGGAAAATCCTTATATAGATTCTGTACCCGTATATCTACATTTATCAATTACCAAAACATTTATTTTAGGCAGCTAGGGCAGAAAAACATCAAAAATAAAAATGTTAATGTGAATCATAAATAATGCTTATATAAGAGGCAATACAAAACAGTAGAGAATTCACATGGCTTTGCAGTCATACTCAGGTTTGAATCCTAGTTCAGCCACTTACTAGTTCTAAGAGTCTCAGTTTATTAATCTGTAATAAAATCTGTTGCCATCGAGTGGATTTTGACTCATAGCAACCCTATAGGACAGAGTAGAACTGCCCCACAGGGTTTCCAAGGAGCAGCTGGTGTATTCAGACTGCTGACCTTTTGGTTAGCAGCTGAGCTCTTGACAACTGCGCCACCAGGGCTCTATCTGTAATACAGATATATAAAAATTCTTAGGTCATAAGATGTTATGAAAAATAAATTATGTAATGCTAATATGTAAAGGACTTAGCACATAAGCACTAAATAAATTATGGTTATTTATTACAAATAGTTTGATTTGAAGCTCTCACTGACTAAAATCAAAACCCGCAGCCTTCAGTATGGATCACCTCACCATAAAGAAAACAAAAATCCTCACAAGCTAACTAATAAGTAACATCATGATAAATGGAGAAAATATTGAAGTTGTAAAGGATTTCATTTTACTTGGATCCACAATCAACACCCATGAAAGCAGCAGTCAAAAAATCAAATGACATATTTCACTGGGCAAATCTGCTGCAAAAGAACTCTTTAAAGTGTTAAAAAGCAAGGAAGTCACTTTGAGGACTAGGGTGTGCCTGACCCAAGTCATGGTGTTTTCAATCGCCTTATATGCATGTGAAAGCGGGACAATGAATAAAAAAAACTGAAGAAGAATTGATGCCTTCAAATTATGGTGTTGCAGAAGAATATTAAATGTACCATGGACTGCCAGAAGAACAAATAAATCCATCTTGGAAGAAGTACAGCCAGAATGCTCCTTAGAAGCAAGGATGGAGGGACTTCATCTGATGTACTTTGGACATGTTATCAGGAGGGACCAGTTCCTGGAGAAGGAAATCATGCTTGGTAAAGTAGAGGATCAGCGGAAAAAAAAGGAAGACACTCGATGAGATGGATTGATACAGTGGCTGCAACAATGAGCTCAAGCATAACAACTGTGAGGATGGCGCAGGACCAGG
Organism: Dugong dugon; assembly: GCA_030035585.1. Classification (NCBI taxonomy): domain Eukaryota; kingdom Metazoa; phylum Chordata; class Mammalia; order Sirenia; family Dugongidae; genus Dugong; species Dugong dugon. The sequence continues at coordinate 26,444,893 of CM057473.1, read as the reverse complement.
CAGTGTTTCGTTCTGTTTTACATAGGGTCACTATGAGTCGGAATCGACTCGGAGCCTAATAACAACAACAATATTTGTTAATACCCTACCTAAATCCAAAATGATTATTTTTTTGTTATAATTGTCATCATTAAGCAGAAGTGGTGAAGGATGCTGATTTACATAGGTGATGCTGCTGGTGATACTATACGTGAACAAAGTAAACCATGTGTAGATATGATCTCTATTCATCTCTTCCTTGAAAGCTCCAAAGAAACTTTTTTTCTGACAAAACACATAATAGAATCTTTAAGCCCTTAGTATATTATAATTCTATGTGAAAATGCTTTTGGGCCATTCTCAACGGAATAAAATTTTAAGGGTTGTATTTAATGGTGACCATCATGGACATAAACTTCATAGAGGTGTTCACATTATCTGTCCTTGTCATTCTGTGATAGGTTGGTAAGATTCCTGACTGGCCTGTGTTAGAAAGTCATAGAACAGAGCACATAACCAATAACACTGGTCTTATTAACGTCATGGTTACCACAAGAAAATTAACTACAGTAGTGTCATCTTATGTATGTATAAATATTCTTTTAAAACTATAATTCTTTGGGAGGAAATTTTTTTTAATCTCAGTAACCCATTATGCTGTAAAACCAACTGACATTGGATCATGTCTCTACCACATGATATCTTTGTTACTATAATGCTTCCTATCTTTTTACCTGACACCAGATTCTTATTCTTTGTAATTCGTTGTGCATGTTACCGTCAGATGAATGTTTCCAAAACATTACTTTTTGTCTCCCAAGATAAAATTCAGACGACACCTCTTCTGGAGGCCTTGTTATACTTAATCTGGTTTAGATATGCACGTTTGTACTTGTAACTTACAGACTGTATTGTAAAATGACATATATTGTAAAGTTGAATGTAGAACTACCATATGACCCAGGAATCCCAATTGTGGAAGAAGCGGAAGCATGAAAATAAACAGAAACCTGTACACCAGTGTTCATTGCAACACTTTTCACAATAACCAAAAGGTGGAAAACAACCAAAATGCCCATCAACAGAGGAATGAATAAAATATAGTATACACATTCAACCATAAAAATAAATGAAGTCTGATGCATGCCACAACATAGATCAACCTTGAAAACATTATGCTGAGGGATATAAGTGAGTCACAAAAGAACAAATACTGTAGGATCTCACTTATATAAAACAAGTAAATAAAGAAAAAACAAGGTTAGCAGTAGTTACCAGGGGTGGGAAAGCAGTGGAAAGGAGTTTTTATTTATCAGTTTATATTAATGGTGGTAGAATAATTTGGAAAAAGATAGCAATAATGGTTATATGACTGAATTACTGAATTATACATGCAGAAATTACTGAATTGGTGAATGTTTTGTTGTGTATATTTTCACTACAGTTAGACAAAAAAAAAAATTTTCTTAAAAAGAAAAATACTTCATGGAGAGAGATAGATAAGGTAAAAATAAATAAATAGCTAATGTCACTGCACTTATTATCTGAATTTAGCATTTAATAATTGAATGGCTTCCTATTCTAATTCAATTTTTGTGTGTGTGTGTATTTTCCCCCTTTAGTATTCCTCAGAGTATGAAAACAAATTCCTTAGGTTTTTTTTTTTTTGATTTTTCTTTTCTTTCTTTTTGCTGTTGTTGAATTAAATTGAAAACTTTCATAAGGTAACTGCTTAATCATTTTCACATTCTGAAAGTTATTTTCAGAGTCATTCATTTATTCATATATTTACCAAGAGCACAAGACTTTACTGGATGAATTCCTCAAGGCTGTTTATCTGGATACTTTTCTAAGTCAACTTTCTGTAACATTTCTCCCCAAGGATGTATACCCTCTTCTAATTACATTCATCACTACAGTTTTGAGAAGAATGCATGTTCTGACGTAGTCTAAACTTATGTTTATTTGTCTTGCTTTTTGATTAATAATCACCGAGAGTTTGGTAAAACATTTTTTAAAATCATTTCTACATAGTTTTTGCTGGTAAGCTGATAGGGGTGCACTTCAAAAGGTAGGTGCCTTATTATGGGCATTATTTTAGTAACAAGTACACAAAGTAAGGAAATTGAAATAAGAAAAATGATAACTTTTTGTTTCATTATGAGCTAAGATGGTTTTCCATATCATACCAGTACTACCACTATTAGAAAAATGCAAAACAGTCCGTCCCATGTCCCATATCTCCTTACATGTTTATGTAATTCAATATTAAGAGGGGATTCTATTTTGAATGTTACAGCTTAATGGAATCTTAAAGAAAAATCTGGTCCAACCATCTTTTGCCAATTATGTCCAATCGGTTTTTGATATGATTGTATTTTCACTTATCCTCAAATATGTCATTTTAAAGGCTTATTTTGCCACTATTTGTTCTGTATTTTGAAGCATCTTGCCTCAGTAAGAATGCCACAAAAATCTCAAATTGGAATTCACACCCAACCTTAGAAGTTTCAAAATGAAATTCTAGGCACAATCAAGGTCATTTAATGTACTGTTTTGGAAGAAATCCAGAAAAGTGTGTGTCCTTTAGATTTCCTGGAAAATACCAACTGTTCCTGCAGAGGAAAAACAAACAGCATTAGAACTATAGAAAAGCTGTGCTTACATTTGCAAGTTAGTAAGAAATTTTCAAAAATAAATCCTATTAAATTTAAAATCATTTAATAGTGCCATTTTTATTATTTGTAAGAGTGATTATTTTTAAAACAAGCTGTGCTTCATTTAAAAATGTATCATTGGGGATTTTCAATAACTTTAAGATAATTCATGAAAAGAAAACAACATCTAGCGCCATTGTCCTTAACAATCATTTTGCAATTACCTGAAAAACTTATTTGACAGGTCAGAGATGTTATTTTTTGTTAGAGCTTGTGTTCTCTATTTTAAACAAAACTCTAAAGAGTATAATGACTCTTCATATTACGAATAGTTTATATAGTCCATAGCTAATATGAAAATAATACCTGTCTTTAATTTTAAGTAGCCTAGATCCTCATTTCTGAGTGTGGATTATATAGGACTTGGTTATTAAATGTTCATTATTAATCTGAAAAATAAATATGTCCATGTCTTTTATGGATATATCCTTAACCCTATTACAACGATCTGTGTATTGTGGAAACAGCCCTCTAAACCAGGGATGAGAAGAACTTGAGCAATGAGGAAGCAATGAATAGAAAAATGTTAGGAGGCCAAAACCAGAGAAGATAAGAAAATTGAGAGTGAGGACAAAGTTGAAAATGAACAAAGAGTAAGACACTTTGGATCATCTAAGTAAGAGATCAATGCAGACAGAAATTTACCATGAGTTGTGCAGAAATAAATACCAGAAATCTGAGACAAGAGATTCACAACTAAAAGAAAACTTCTCTTTAGCATCTTGTTTGTTACATGCCTCTCATTTGAACACTGCAGTACATTTATTAATATCGAGAACACTTTGTTTCCAAAATTACTAAAACAAATTTGACCTTCAAAGATCAAATACTGTGTCATTTGCATGAATCTGCTCTTTGGAAGCCTTTGACAGTTAATTTCTTCTTGTTTGATTTGGCTATGGATCCTAAAGTCATTCACACGATACATTGTGGCATAAACTTACACTTTTATCACCCACAGGGATCAACCACAATATGAACATACAGACTTAAATTAGTGGCAGGCTAAAAGTTCTTGCTGGTGACTTAGAAATCTAAGAATTCTAATAGGGATCTAATACTCTCCTCCTTTCTCCTGTGTTTTCCCAGAAAATATAAGGCTTTCTCACGCAGGCACGGGGCTTTCGCTCATCACTTTAAGATGATATCGTTTAGGTGAAAAATTTAACTGGATGACTTTCAGGATTTGTCTTTATACTTGTAATTTTACATAGAAAATATCCTTTGACCTTCATGTATTTTTTTTTTCTCCTTTTGCTCTTACTTTATCTCTTTTCTATCATTTTATGTAAATAAGACAGAGGAGACACTGGCATGAGGAGACAGGTCTGAAGTTAATCCCGCATCCTAAAAAAAAAGAAGCTTAGCATTTTTTTTTTTTTTTAAATCCCAGGTAACTCTACAGAGTTCTTCTAAGGTACTTAAATTATATTTCTCATTCTGGCACTGGTTAATCTTGTTAGCTCTAAAGTCAGCTCCTAGGACAGAATGACAGCCTCACATCCATAATCACAGTTTCTGGTAATTCAGCAGAGCCGCAGGCCAAAATTCTGTCCCAGGAGAGCAATGGGCCCAGACCCAAAGACAGCTCAGGAGATCGACTGTAATAAAGCTACTATTTCTCTTTCAGAACTATTCATTCTTAAAAAAGGAAATATTTGAACTGAAACCTGTGGTCTCCGACATATATAACTTCCTAACTTTTCCCAATCTTTCTGAAAAGTTGATACTAGAGGCTGACAAGAAAATAAGTAGGAAATTTCCAAAGAGTGACTTAATAAATAACTGCTGAATAACAGTATAGATGGATAAGTGAATGAATGAATGGAAAGCTTATCTAAGAATGATCACATAATACAATTATTCAAGCTAAACTTAAGTGAAAATATCGAACATACCATGAAGATCCTACATAATTAATTGGAAGGAAACTCAATAGAAAAATCCCCGAATTAGTATTATTGTATTCCTGTTATATTTGACTGCTCACCAATTAGATGAGAAAAGCTTTTTTTTTCTTCTACCAAAGCAAGATTTTATCAATATGAGATTCTGCTCATCTCTTTCTTTCTATCATAAAAGCTGAGAAAAATCCTCTACCACATCAGGATGAAACTATCTAAAATAAGACTCTTAAGACATAGCGGATTTAGTCTTGTAAAAATTTTTTTTATTTGTTTTTATTTTATTTTTTTATGTGGTGACTTTTGATAACTGGGATTATTTAGAAACACAAATTCACTTACAAATAGGCCTTGCACACATTCATCATTTGAAACTCTGTTTCACCATAAAGAAGCAAGTTCAAACACGTCTTTTGCTGCCTCTGGAGAATGGAACTAGAGGTATGGAAATTGTAGCATGAGCAAGGGAAAAGTAGGTAAGTTAAGGGTGATTTTATTTTTAACTTTATACCATTTTAACCACAGTAGCTTTTCCTGAGCATTATTATATTAGAAATGACCGTTTATTAATGTACCCCAGCTCCCGTAGGATAATATTTGTCTAAGGGATATGTATCTCTGCTTATGTCCAAGTTGAACCTTTTCCTGGAGCAATGCTATGGCAATCTTCCAATTATTGCATTTCATGCAAGATACGTGAATTGCAATATCCTCTGTCAATAGTGGCCATGATTCTGGAGGATATGTGATAGGTATTTCATAGGATCTCTCTGTCTCTCTCTCTCACACACACACACAATCTTGGTCACATTGTAGAGACCTTAGAATTATCCAGTTCTGCTAGAGCTAAGTCCATGATAATGCACCATGTCACTGGGCTCCGTGAGTGAAGATACTTCACTTACATATTCACTGTGATAGATGTATTGATGAATCAGACCCATTTCACAACATGTCAGAAATCTCTATTAGCAATACTATGCCCATTACAGTCATTTATTCAACACAAGTCATCTGAGTGACTGTTATGCATCAGTCAATCTAGATCTCAAGAGAAAAAAAAAAAAATGACTCTATCCTGTCTCTTAAAGCAATGTTGCATGTTTATGGTCTGATTTCTGACACAGCCTCTCAATTCATGATCTGTCTTATATTTATAGCCTTGATAATGACTTCTACTTCCTTCTCTCATAATTCCTTTGTGCATGTGATGCAAACTCACATGCTGAATGCAACATTTTTAATTAACTAAAACAGAATTTTGTAAAATAAACACACTGTCTTCTAGAAAGCTCATAAAAATTCCTGATCCCAGAATATTAAGATTGCTGATTTCTCTATCTCCATTCTGTCAAGATTTCACAGATTCCTTTTCATTCTTAATGTAAGTTTTGGTTTCTGTAAAATAAGCTTTTAGCATTAAATATCTTAATCTGTGAAGGTGCAATTGGAATTCCATGATTCCAATTTTTAACTTGACTATTTTGACTATAAGGAGCCCTGGTGGCTCAGTGGTTAAAGTGCTCTGCTGCTAATCAAAAGGTCTGCTGTTGAACTCAGCAGCTGCTCTGCAGGAGAAAGATGCAGCACTCTGCTTCCATAAAGATTACAGCCTTGGAAATGCTATGTGGCAGTTCTACTCTATCCTATAGGATTGATATGAGTAGGAATCAAGTCAATGGCAGTGGATTTTTGTGCTTTGACTATAAAACCTTCAACAGCTTGTACTAACTCCTTTAATGAGATGAATGAGGAAGACTGCATAGTTTTGAACATCTATATTCATAGGAATTTGCACATGTAGTAGTTTGCAGGTCATTCCTGAATACTAACTTGCGAAGTTAACCACGAGCAACCAATTAAAGAAGAAACTTGTTCTCTCAGCTTAGCAAAGTAGAATTATAAAAAAGTGAAGGATCAAAATTCTAGTACAGGAAGTTTGGTCCTTTGAAGAATACGAAACACCTAATAGTGAACAGCATAATAAAACCTAAATAAGCCTAAAATGCCCCTTTGGGGTTTTGTGCTACCCTTTAAACACCCAAGTTAGGCCAAAAGAAGTGTCTCTTCAATCTAATATATAAATCTCTGAAAACTTTTGAAGGAATGGATATAATTGTCTGGTCTTAAAAAAAATTAGTCTGGGCATCCAGAGAGGGTATTGGAGTCCAAGCTGAGAGAAGAGAGCTTATGTATGAACTCATGGCCCAATATGAGTGTTAGAGCGTTAGCAGGATGAGGAACGTATCTGTATGAAGGTGGAGGGAGGGGGAAGGAGTGACGGAAGAAGGAGCCCCAGTGCTGCAGTGGTTAAGTGTTTGGCTACTAACCGTAAGAGGTCAATGGTTCAAATCCACCAGCCACTCCACAGGAGAAAGATGTGGCAATCTGCTTCCCCAAAGACTATAGACTTGGAAACCCTATGGGGCAGTTCTACTCTGTCCTATAGGGTCTTTATGAGTAGGAATTGGCTTCCCGGCAAAGGGTTTTAATGGGATTACAAACAGGATGATGTAATCCTTTTTATGTGGATACATTTGCATGCATACATGAGATAATGAAAGACATGGCACTTTGAAGTAAAAGCTAATTTTAGGTCAGAGGCAGGAAAAGTACAAAATCAACATAGCACACCTTATTGGGGCCCTGGTGGCACAGTGGTTAAGAGCTGAGCTGGTAATCAAAAGGTCAGCAGTTCAAATCCACCAGCCACTCCTTGGAAACTCTATGGAGCAGGTTACTCTGTCCTATAGGGTCACTGTGAGTCAGAATTGACTCAATGGCAGTGGATTAATGGATATTGTGCCAGGAGGAAGGAAGTGCTCAAATAATATTGGGGACATATTTGTACACACACACACACACACAGACCAACAATTTGCATCTATAATTATTTACATAATCTTAAAGTACTTTCCTAGAATATATTATTAATTACAAAGAGGAAAAGATTAACTATACAATCAAGAAGCTGGGAAGGTACTAGCTTCATCAAATTACCAAAGTGAAGAGCATCAATAATGAGGCAAGTTAAAATCAGGTATCATCTAATTGTTCATTTTTGTTTAGTGACCCTCAACTCATGGAGACCTTATTCACGCACAATGAAACAAAATGTTGCCCAGTCCTGAGCCATCCCCGTCATTGGTTGCTAATGGAATCATTGTGATTCATAGGGTTTTAATTGGCTGATGTTCAGAAGTAGATCACTAGGCCTTTTTTCTTAGGTCATCTTAGTCTGAAAGCTACACTGAGACCTGTTCAACATCATAGCAACACACAAGCCTCCACTGACCAACAGGTGGTAGCTGAACACATGCTGCATTGGCCTGCATTGAACTACAGTTTCCCACATGGAAAAAGAGGATTCTACCACTGAACCACTTATGTCCCCTGCACCATCTGATAGTTACTATCAAATTACTATTGATGTTATTACTAGGTGCTGTCCAGTCCGTTTTCAACTCATATCGACCCTGTATGACAGAGTAAACCCCTCATAGGGTTTTCCAGGCTTTAGTCTTTACAGGAGCAGATTGCCAGGTCTTTCTCCCATGAAGCTCCTGGGTGGGTTTGAATTGCCAACCTTTGGGTTAGCAGCCGAGCTCTTCATGATTGTGCCACCAGGGCTCAGAACAGGAAAAATCTTTACCACATGCTTAAAACTTTCACTTTAGTTTGAAATTGTTTCAATATAAAAATTTTTTTAAAAAGACAAACTTTGGGTGAACGGAGGGTAAAAGAATTCTACATCCCTAGAATGTAAAACTAAAAGGTCTCAGCAGAAGATAAAGATGTTAAGTTGATCATACTTGGGAAGCTTTTCAAGAACTGAACAATACTCACCTGATCTTACTTTGTCCCTTTTACCAGAAGCCCTCTTTCTCTGTCTTTCCTTCTTATGTTAACCCCGTCCTCTTGAATTTAACTATCACAGCAGCAGCTTGCATGGATCCATTACCTCTCCATCCTTAAACTTAACAGAGATCTGACTTTTATGACATTTCCAGGCCTGATATTTTAACCTGCCTGCACTTGCATGTGTTCCAGTCTACTATAGAAATATTAAAAGACTTACCACACTGAATCCCTTTTGCATACATGTGAAAACTCCAGACTCTAATGACAACTACTTTGGCTGGGAGAAATGGAGTAGAATTGAGATGATCCATCTTCTTCAGGGTGAGGGGAAATTTTATCTTCAAATATTGCAATTTTCTCTGATGGAATTCATGCTTCCATAAGGAGACCAGTATTTCTCAATGAGCAAATAAGTCAAAGTTGACATATGTTTGTGTGATAATTTTGTCACTAATGTCAAATGTCTTCAAACAGATAAATTGATAGTGTTGAACATTCCATTTTGTGATAACTTAGCCTAAGGTGTGGTTTCTGGGAATGCATTGCATTATAAAAGCGGGCACATGTGATGTAACTGGATCCATCATATTGATGTATTCCCAGGGCGATTCTAACCCTTAGAAAAATAGTTCACTTGGATTTATGACTGCTTAAAAAAATGAATCCTTACAGAGAAACAACTTATAATCGTGATACTCATTGTTGTTCGAAGTCTTCCTGTATATGTATGTTTCTACATAAAAATAAAATGGAAAATTGAAGACACTTGTTCTAAGACCCCCTAGGATACCAAAATTCAAGGATGCTCAAGTTCCCTGTATTAAATGGCATAGTATTTGCATATAACCTATGCTTATGTTCCTGTATACTTTAAATCATCTCTATATTGCTTATAATACCTAATACAATGTAACTGCTATATAAATAGTTGTTACACTGTATTGTTTAGAGAATTATGACAAGACAATGCTCAAACGAGTGCTGAAGAGACTGCTGGGGTCTTAAAAGCCTGTGAGCAGCCATCTAAGATACTCTACTGGTCTCACTCCTTCGGCAGCAAGGGAGAATGAAGAAAACAAGATACAAGGAAAAGATTAGTCCAGAGGACTAATGAACCACCACTACCATGGCCTCCACCAGACTGAGTCCAGTACAACTGGATGGCACCCAGCTACCACCACTGACTGCTCTGACCGATCACAACAGAGGGTTCCAGACAGAACTGGAGAAAAATGTAGAACAAAATTCTAACTCACGAAAAAACAAAAAAACAAACCCAGACTTACTGGCCTGACAGAGACTGGAGAAACCCCAAGAGTATGGCCCCCGGATACCCTCATAGCTCAGTAATGAAGTCACTCCCGAGGTTCACCATTCAGCCAAAGATTAGACAGCCCCATAAAACAAAATGAGACTAATGGGGCACAACAGTCCAGGGACAAGGACTAGAAGGCAGGAGGGGACAGGAAAGCTAGTAATAGGGAACCCAAGGTCTAGAAGGGACAGTGTTGACATGTCGTGGGATTGTTAACCACTGTCATAAAACAATATGTGTACCAACTGTTTAATGAGAAACTATTTGTTCTATAAACCTTCATCTAAAGTACAATAAAAAAAAAAATGTCAAAAAAAAAAAAAAACAATGAGTGCTGAAGAGAGACTGAGGATCTGTGAAATGGCAGGAGGCTACAGCAGGATATGCCTACACATCACTTCATTTGGTTGGATTCAGAATAGTGCTCGGCACAGCAAATTCAAGTTTTGTTTTTGCGAATTTCCTTTCTTTCCTTTTTTTTTCAAATACTTTCCATCTGTGTTTGGTTGAATCCTCGAATGCGGAACCACAGATATGGAGGGTTAACTACTCAATAATGACCGCTCTCCATGAAAATGACAGAACAGACGTAGACCTGTTCTAAGTACCTTACTGTGGTACTTAGACTTTTCTCTGGTAGGATGGATTCTCTAATTCTTTGACCTCACGTGCATCTGATTTGTGTATTGCCTGGTGTTATTGTTGTTAGCTGACATCCAGTAGGCCCGATTCATGGCTACCCAATGCACAACAGAACAAAATGCTGTCAGGTGCTGCACCATCCCTATGATCGAGTGGGAATCAGATCATTGTAATCCATAGAGTTTTCATTGGCTGATTTTCAGAAATAGATTTCCAGGTCTTTCTTTCATTCCATCTTAGTTTGGAAGCTTCACTGAAGCCTCTTCAGCACAATATCGATACATAAGTGTCCATTGAGAGATGGGTAGTTGCTGAGCATGAAGTGCATTGGCCTGGAATTGAAACTGGGTCTCCCGCATGGAAGGCAAGAATTCTTTGACTGAGCCACCAATGCCTCATGTGTATTGCCTATATATTTCTTATATTCTTTATTTTTTAATTTATGTATATTGTTCATATATTCCTTATGTGTTATGTACCAGAGAGTACTATTTGTTATTGTTGACATCATCAATAAGAATTATAATATTACAGTGCTGGTAATTTTTATAGAACTGTACATTTGCATCAAGTTATAATTTCTTATGAAAAATTAAAAACAAAAGGGAGAATATTTAGATAAGGTGCAAGTAAGAGTAAAAGAATAATAAAAGTGGGACACCCATGTTCTTATCAACCAGCTTAAGAGAAAGAACATCATCAATCACTATGAATGCTTCAGAGTTTCCATCCTCAATTCTATTTTCTTCTCTAACTCCTTACCCTCACTCCAGACACACTACCATGAGTTTGTTTTTACCATTACCTTACTTTTTACAAGTGAATAATTTACTATGTATGTTGCATATATGAGGAGAGATTCAGTTTTATGCAGTTTTGAACACTATGAATGGAATTACAGCATATATGTACACATATGCACATAGTCTGTGATTGTTTTTCCTAATTCAAAGTTCATTTTTTAAATTCATTCATGTTAATTTAAAAATTTATGGTTCATTCATTTATACTTCCATATTACATTTCATTGTATGTATATAACAAAATTCATTTATCTATTCTCTTCTAAGGAGCCCTGGTGGTACAGTGGTTCAGAGTTTGGCTGCTAACCAAAAAGTCGGCAGTTTGAACCCACCAGCCACTCCTTGGAAACACAATGGGGCAGTTCTACTCTGTCCTATAGAGTTTCTATGAATTGGAATCAACTTGACAGCGACGGGTTTGTTTCTTGTTTATTTATTGTGTGTTTTTTTGGTTGATTCTCTTCTAAATGCTTGTTAGGGTAGTTTGCAGAGTTTTCTATTAAAAAAAAATACTGCTAGGTATATTCTTGTACATTTCCCTAGGTTCATATATGCAAATATATCTTTAGAATGTATAATTAGGAGAACTGAAGAGTTGTAGAAATTTTTTATCTTCACTTTTTTATATAATTCAGATTTTTTATTCCAAAATATTTGTACAAATTTTAACTCCCACTGAAAGGGTGTAAATCTTCCCATTGCTTCTCACCCTTGAAAGCATTTGGTTTTGTCAGATTATTAAATTTTTGTCAATCTGGATGTGGAATGCTATCTCATTATGTTTTTAATTTACATTTAATTTGCATAATTTGCATTGCTCTGAGGGGCTGTCAAGCAGGAACTGAAGACTTGTAGGAAATGCTGCGGCAGCTGCAGGAAAAGTTTCCAAATGTAGAAAGAGAAGGGAAAAATCCCAGTTTCTCCTCCCCTCACACTCTACAGTCTTTTTCCAGTGCTTCCCATTGAAAAAAAGGCCTACCTGGAAATCTAAGGTTAAGGAAGCCTAGAAAGGAATTACTTGAAATATACACCATAGCAGAGAAGGGCAAAAAATGAATCTGAAATCAAATAGACCAACGACTAGCACAGCTATACATGCGACAGACTGTGTTTAACTTTTTATTGACTGCCTCTTCTACGAGATTATAAACTCCATAAAGGGAGGTATTTTTGTCTATTTTGTTTCCATCGTTTAGAAGTGTTCCTGGTAGATAAGAAGTGCTCAATAAGTACTGAAGGAAGGAAGGAAGGAATGAATGCATGCATGCATGCAGGAGCAGGGCAGGCAAGATTCACACAGATTATAGCTTTCTGCATATTTAAATAAATTATTAATAATTGAATTATTAAATAAATTGATGTAACAGTATTTTTTAGAGAAAATTCGATGAGCCAGGAGAATATTAATCCAGTTATCCTAACTTCTATTTTTTATGTAAAATCTTCCTTTATAAATTAAAGGAAATATTACTCAGGCATGCAACAGCAAACTTAACCTTACAAGGCAGAGAAGCTAAGAATTCCCAGGACAAGTGAAAGTTAGCTAAGAAAACAATTAAGCGTATCTTCACTCTCTTTCAGAGCCTTATATGAATGTTCAAAGTAGGAGGAAATGATCTCTCGAAAGTCTCTGTGCTTCTGAATAATTTTCCAAGATGTAATAATAGTCTTAAATTCATCTTTTTCCCACGTTGTATTATAGATATCAGTAATCATTCAGTCATACTTTACCTCCATGCAACACCAGATTGAGGCATAGGAGGGCTCTAAGCACTGATAATCTGTGATACCTGTTCCTCTGCTTACTCACTCATTCAAATGGGATATGTGAGATATATACACATGTATATGTGTATGTGTGTCTTAGCCATGGTGTAACTTCTTTTTAAATGTGACTATAATATCAGAGATTGAAGGCAAAAGTGGCATATGCCGTTTTAGCAGAATGAGATGAACTGGGGTACAAAATTTGTAGTGGATGTGGGCTACTAGGATATTTACTATATACCACATTTTCTACGGAAATAATATTCCACATATTCTACAACAAAGAAAATGAGTCAGTGAACTTAGTTCTTTCAATAATCAATGTAAAATTCCATTGATCTCCCACAATGAAAAATTGACTTTGACCAATTTTGCTTTAAACGGTCCATGCTTCAGTTCTGATGCTTGTTTCATAACAAATACTATAATTATAAACGATCAAATGAAAAGATGTCATTAAAGAAAATTTAATGATCAGTAAACAAATATTACAACAAATTATTTTATTTTTAGATAGATCTTTCATCTCTAACATGTTATAATTAAAAGCATTTCTTTCTATTCTTTGCTCTTACAAATTCTTCAATGATTTCATCATAATTAAGCTACCAAATAATATTTACTTCCATACATAGTGAGGATAATGAATTTAGTCTTCCTGCAATCATTGTTGTACTCTGAGGGTTTTTTGAGTCTCTTTAGGGATGAAACTAGCATTCTGTTGTACAGTTTGTGATCATTAAAGTTAGCAACATGCATAAAGCAATTTCAACATTGGGAAATACGCATTGTATTTTATCTTCTATTATGGAATCATACATGCCTACATGAGTAAAATTTGTCTTTCCTGAAGCTGTAAACTTAGCTGTCAAATAAGAATGCAATTGTCTCACTTCTCCATATAGGTTTGTATTTAAGTCATTGGGATGAACCTGCACTAATTTCTTAGATGCTTTCATGCATTCTTGATCAGGTATACCTACATTGTTTAAGAAGAAAAAATTATTTGAAAGCACTTCATGCATTTTTGCCCTTCTTTTCATGTAAGATTCAAGTGCATCAATGATGCTGCAGTATGTGGTTATGTGAAATTGATCTCTGGCACTCAATACTTCCGGACCACTTCCGTCGTTTGCTTGTTTCTTTCTAATGCTTCTGTGACGGTGAATTGCTTGATAATCAGTTTTGGGCAATATTTGTTTTGTTGTGTTTTCAAATTTTTCAAAATCATCTCTTAAAGTATATAAATACCTTGATAATGACTGGTAGAGATCTGTGCATGTCTTTATGTTTACTTCTGAATCTTGGAAGGCGTGAATCATCTCTTGAAAATGCTGCAATACATTATTCCACATAAATCAACATAAATACCTACTCTTGTGTTTACATTTTGTTGGCAATGTCTTTTCGTGTGTGTTTGTGTGTGTGTGTGTGTGCGGGTTTACATGAAAATTTACAGAGCAAATTAGTTTCTCATTCAACAATTTAAATATAATTTTTTTGTGACATTGGTTGTAGTCCCTGCGATTTGTCAAAACTCTTTCCTTCTCCGACGAGGGTTGCCCATTTCCGTTCATCCTTGTTTTTCTGTACCTTCCTGCCTTCTCATCTCATCTTGGCTTTTGGGAAAGTATTGCCCGTTTTGTCTCAAATGCTTGATTGAACTAAGAAGCACCTACCTCATGTATGTTACTGTTTGTTTTATAAACCTGTTTAATCTTTGTCTGAAGGGTGAACTTCAGGGTGACTTCAGTTCTGAGTTAAAAGGGTGTTCAGAGGTCCATAGTCTTGAGGGTTCCTCCAGTCTATGTCAGACCAGTAAGTCTGGTGTTATTTTGTGAATTTGAATTTTGTTCTTCATATTTCTCGCACTCTGTCTGGGACCCTATGTTGTGACCCCACTCGGAGCCATCTCTGGTAGCCAGGCACCATCTAGTTCTTCTGGACTCACGCTGGTGGAGGCTGTGGTACTTGTGGTCCATTAGTCCCTTGCACTAATATTTTCCTTGTGTCTTGTTTTCTTCGTTCTCCTTTGCTCTGGAGGAAATGGGACCAGCAGATATATGTTAGATGGCTGCTCAAAAGCTTTTAAGACCCCAGCAGCTACTCATCATTTAGATGTAGAACATTTTCTTTATGAACAATGTTATGCCAGTTAACCTACATGTCCCCCGAGATCATGGTCCCCAGCCCTCAGTGCAGTAGCTCTGTCCCTCAGGGTGTTTAGATGTGTCTATGAAACTTCTATAACTTTACTTTGGTCAAGTTGTGCTGACTTCTCCTATATTTTGTTACTGCCTTTTCCTTCACCAAAGTTACCACTTATCTATTATCTAGTTTGTGATTTCTCCTCCCTACCCCTTACCTCCCTCATAACCATCAAATAACGCTTTTTTCTGTGTTTAAACCTTTTCTTGAGTTCTTATAATAGTGGTCTCACACAATATTTGTCCTTTTGTGACTAACTAATTTCACTAAGCATGATGCCCTCCAGATTCATCCATGTTGTCAGATGTTTGGTGGATCCATCATTGTTCTTTATCAATATGTATTATTCCATTGCGTGTACGTATCATAATTTGTTTATACATTCATCTGTTGCTGGGCACTGAGGTTGTTTCTATCTTTTTTGCCATTATGAATAATGCTGCAATGAACATGAGTATGCATATGTCTATTGGTGTGATGGCTCTTATTTCTCTAGGAAATATTACTAGGAATGGGACTGCTGGATTGTATGGTATTACTATTTCTAGCTTTTAAAGGAAGCGCTATATCATTTTCCATAGTGGTAGTACAATTTTACCTTCCCACCACGGTGTATAAGAGTTCAAATCTCCCTGCAACCTCTCCAATATTTTGTTATTTCCATTTTTTAGTTTAGGATTAGTGTCAGTAATGCTGGGATGAGATGGTATCTCATTGTAGTTTTGATTTGCGTTTCTCTACTGGCTAATGATCACGAGCATTTCCTCATTTGTCTGTTATCTGCCTGAATATCTTCTTTGGTAAAGTGTCTGTTCATATCCTTGGCTCATTTTTTAATTGGGTTGTCTTTTTGTTGTTGAGGTATTGAAGTATTCTATAGATTTTAGAGATTAGACCCTTGTTGGATATGTCGTAGTCAAAATCTTTTTCCCAGTCTGTAGGTTCACTTTTTACTCTTTTGGTGAAGTATTTTGATGAGCGTAAGTGTTTAATTTTTAGGAGATCCTAGTTAGCTAGTTTATCTTCTGGTGCTTATGCATTGTTAGTTATGTTTATATCCTATTTATTCCATGTATCTGGACCCCTAGCATTGTTCCTATTTTTCCTTCCATGATCTTTATAGTTTTAGGTTTTATATTTAGGTCTTTGAACCATTTTGGATTAGTTTTTGTGTATGGTGTGAGGTATATGTCCTGTTTCTTTCTTTCTTTTTTTTTTTTTTTAACAGATGGACATCCAGTTTTGCCAGCACCATTTGTTAAAGAGACTATCTTTCCCCCCCCCCCCCCATTAAATGTACTTTGGGCCTTTGTCAAAGATCAGCTGAACTTAGGTGGATGGATTTACCTCTGGGTTCTCAATTCTGTTCCGTTGGTCAATGTGCCTGTTGTACAAGTACTGTGGCTGTGTAGTAGGTTCTGAGATCAGGTAGTGTGAGGCCTCCTACTTTGTTCTTCTTCTTCAATAATACTTTACTTAACTGGGATATCTTTCATTTCCATATAAAGTTAATGATTAGTTTTTCCATCTTGTTAAAGAATACTGTCAGTATTTGGATCGGGATTATATTGTATCGGTAGATCCCTTTGGATAGAATTGACATTTTCATGATGTTGAGTCTTCCTATCCATGAACATGTTATGTTTTTCAGTTTATGTAAGCCTCTTTTGGTTTCTTGCAGTAGGGTTTTGTAGCTTTCTTTGTATAGGAATTTTACATCCCTGGTTAGATTTATTCATTAAGGTTTTTTTTTTTTTTTTTTTTTTGGTTTTTTTTTTAGGGGCTATTATAAATGGTATTATTTTCCTGATTTCCTTTCTGTAGTTCTCTCTGTTGGTATTGCAGAATCCTGCTGATTCTGTATGTTGATCTTGTATCCTGTTACTCTGCTGAATCTTTCTACTGATTCCAGTAGTTTGATTGTAGAATCATTAGGGTTGTTGGCAATGTTTTCAATTTCTCTTTTGGTGCCTCCTTTTTGTGGCTGTTCTTCAGCTATATTTTCTAAGGTATCTAGAATCTGAGTGTACGCTTCTAGGACTGCACTTGTCGCTACAGCATGCGCTTCCCAACATTGATTAGAAAGACATCTTAATACTCAATCATTGCTTAAATGTGTTTTAAGAACTGTGCATCGGTGAGTAGAGGCAGTAAAAAAAGTGTAGAGTAACTGAACAGTTAAAAAAAAATCTACTGCTTCTGGACAACTACCTATTGCAGTATGTCCTACAAGATTAAGGGAATGCAAAGCACATGGTATGAAAGATAGCATATTCATTATGTTATAAAATTTTCCGTTGCATGCCTTTATAACACGCTGACATATTGACAGCATTGTCATAGGATTGGTCTCTGCATTTAGAAAAATAAATTTTTGCAAACTTCACACAAATAGTGAAGTACTTGATTTGTGATTTCTTCACTGGTATGACTTTTTAACCTAGGAAATGCAATAAATTGCTCAACAGGTTTTCCATCTGTTGGAGACGTATATATTAAAACAATACTTACCTGATCGGTATGAGAAAGACCAGAAGTGGAATCTACAGACAAACTGAAATATCGAGCTATGCTTACTTCAGTGAAAGTAGTTGATTGAACTTTATCACTTTTTAAGTCTATTAATTTTTTTTTTAATGTATTTTATTGTACTTCAGGTGAAAGCTTACAGAGCAAATAGTTTCTCATGAAATAGTAGTACACATGTTGTTCTATGACATTGGTTAACAACCCCACAACATATTAAGCCACTAAATTCTCAACCTTTTTTTTTTGATGAAAATTACAGGTGGCCAAAGATACACCGTTTCAAAAATTTCTACATTCACAGTTCAGTGACATTGACTACGCTCTTCCAACTGTGCTGTTATTCTCACTTAAGATGAAGGCTTACAGAACAAAATAGTTTTTCATTTAACAGTTACTACACATGTTGCCCTATGACAATGGTTAACAATCTCACAGCACATCAAGAATATCCTTACTCCACCTTGTGTTCCCTATCACCAGGGGGCTTCCTTGTCCCCTTCTGTCTTCTGGACCTTGTCAGTGGACTATTGTACCTCCTTAGTCTCATTTGTTTATTTATTTTTTATTTTATTTTATTTTATTTAAACACCATTTCAAAACTTTTTACTTACACATTTAAGTGATATTGACTATGCTCTTCCAATTGTGCTGCCATTCACGCCCAAGATGAAGGCTTACAGGACAAAACAGCCTCCCATTTAATAGTTACTACAAATGTTGCCCTATAGCAGTGGTCAACAATCTCACAATACAACGACAGTGTCCTTATTCAATTTTTGTTCCTTATCATCAGTTTCCTACTCTCCCTCTGCCTTCTGGCCCTTGTCACCAGAATCCTGTACCTCGTTAGTCCCATTTAGTTTTACTGGGCTGTCCATTCCCAGGCTTAACATCGAACCTTGAAGGTAACTTCACCTCTGAGCTGAAAGGGTGTCTGGGGGCCACACTCTTGAGGTTTCTCTGGTATTCTTTAGACCAGTAAATCTGGTCTTCTTTTTTTTTTTTTTTTTTTTGGGAGTTAAAATTATGCTCTACATCCTTCTCCAGCTCTGCCCAGAACCCTCTGTTGTGATCCTGGTCAGAGGAGTCATTGGTAGTAGCCGGGCAGCATCCAGCTGTACTGGACTCAGTCCCGTGGAGGCCTTGGTAGCTGTGGACCATTAGTCCTTCGGGCTAATCTTTTCCTTGTATCCTGTTCTCTTCGTTCTCCCTTGTTCCCGAAGGGATGAGATCAGTGGAGTATCTTAGATGGCCGCTCATAGGCTTTTAAGACCCCAGACACTACTCACCAAGGTAGAATGTAGAGCATTATTTTTATACGTAGTGTCATGCCAATTGAGCTAGATGTTCCCCGAGATCATGGTCCCCAGAGCCCTCCGTCCAACAACTCAGTCCCTCGGGGGGTTTGGATGTGTCTATAGGGCCTCCATGACCTTTCCTTGTGCAGGTTATGTTAGTTTCCCCTGTACTATGTACTATCTCACCCCTCACCCAAGTTACCACTTACCTATTACCTATTTAGTATTCCCCCCCCCCCATCCCTGGTAACCAACAAGGATTGTTACATTTTGTATGTGAATTTTTTCATGGGTTTTTACAATCGAGGTCTCATACAATATTTGTCCTTTTGTGATTGACTTATTTCACTCAGCATGATGTCCTCCAGTTTCATCCATGTTATGAGATGGTTCACAGATTCATTGTTGTTCTTTCTCATTGCATAGTACTCCATTGTGTGTATGTACCATAGTTTGTGTATCCATTCATCTGTTGATGGACACTGAGGTTGTTTCCATCATTTTGCTATTGTGAATAATGCTGCCATGAACATAGGTGTGCATATGTCTATTCGAGTGATGACTCTTATTTCTCTAGGATATATTCCTAGGAGTGGGATTGCTGGATCGAATGGTATGTCTATTTCTAGCTTTCTGAGGAAACGCCATATCATTTTCCAAAATGGTTGTATCATTTTGCATTCCCACCAGCAGTGTATAAGAGTTCCCGTCTCCCCGCAGCCCCTCCAACATTTGTTATTTCCAGTATTTTTGATTCGTGCCAGTAATGCTGGGGTGAGATGGTATCTCATTGTGGTGTTAATTTGCATTTCTCTAATGGCTAGTGATCGCGAGCATTTCCTCATGTGTCTGTTGGCCATTTGAATGTCTTCCTTGGTGAAGTGTCTGTTCATTTCCTTTGCCCATTTTTTGATAGGATTGGTTGTCTTTTTGTTGTAGAGGTGTTGGATTTTCTTGTAGATTATGGAGATTACACCTTTGTCTGACTTGTACTGTCCAAAAATTTTTTCCCAGTCTGTAGGTTCTCTTTTAACTCTTTTGGTGAAATCTTTTGAAGAGCATAGATGTTTGATTTTTAGAAGATCCCAATTATCTAGTTTATCTGTTGGGTTTTTTGTGTTGATGTTTATGGTTTGTATCCTGTTAATGCCATGTATTAAGGTCTGAAGTGTTGGTCCTATTTTTTCTTCTATGAATTTTATAGTTTGAGGCTTTATATTCAGGTCTTTGATCCATTTTGAAGTAGTTTTTGTATATGGTGTGAGGTATGGGTCCTGTTTCATTTTTCTACAAATGGATATCCAGTTTTGCCAGCACCATTTGTTAAAAAGACTGTCTTTTCCCCATTTGATGTATTTTGGGCCCTTGTCAAAAATCAGGTGACCGTAGGTGGATGGATTTACATCTGAGTTCTCAATTCTGTTCCATTGGTCAATGTCTCTGTTGTTGTACCAGTACCAGGCTGTTTTGAGTACTGTAGCTGTATAGTAGGTTCTCAAGTCAGGTAGTGTGAGTCCTCCAACTTTATTCTTCTTCTTCAGTAGTGCTTTACTTATTCGGGGTTTCTTCCCTTTCCATATAAAGTTGATAATTAGTTTTTCCATCTCTTTGAAGAATGTTGTTGGTATTTGTATCAGGATTGCATTATATTTGTAGATTGCTTTAGGTAGAATTGCCATTTTTACAATGTTGAGTCTGCCTATCCATGAGCATGGTATGTTTTTCCATTTATGTAGATCCCTTTGGATTTCATGCAGCAGTGTTTTGTACTTTTCTTTGTATAGGTCTTTTATATTCCTGGTCAGATTTATTCCTAAGTATTTTATCTTTTTAGGGGCTATTGAAAATGGTATTGATTTCCTGATCTCCTTTTCATCGTTCTCTTTACTGGTGTATAGGAATCCAACTGATTTTTGAATGTTTATCTTGTATCCTGCTACTCTGCTGAATCTTTCTATTAGTTCAGTAAATTTCTCGTGGATTCTTTAGGGTTTTCTATGTATAGTATCATATCATCTGCAAACAGGGACAGTTTAACTTCTTCATTACCAATTTGGATGCCCTTTATTTGTTTCTCTTGCCTTACTGCTCTAGCTAGAACTTCCAGCACAATGTTAAATAGGAGTGGTGATAAAGGGCATCCTTGTCTTGTTCCTGTTTTCAAGGGGAATGTTTTCAGCCTCTCTCCATTAAGAATGATTTCGGCCGTTGGTTTTGCATAGATGCCCTTTAGTATGTTGAGAAATTTCCCTTCTATACCTATTTTATTGAGAGCTTTTATCAGGAATGGGTGTTGGACTTTGTCAAATGCCTTTTCTGCATCAATTGAGATGATCATGTGATTTTTTTCTTTCCTTTTATTTATGTGGTGGATTACGTTGATGGATTTTCTAATGTTAAACCATCCTTGCATACCTGGTATGAATCCTACTTGGTCGTGGTGTATTATTTTTTTGATATGATACTGAATTCTATTGGCTAGAATTTTGTTCAGAATTTTTGCATCTGTATTCATGAGAGATATTGGTCTGTAATTTTCTTTTTTGTGATGTCTTTGCCTGGTTTTGGTATCAGCATTATGCTGGCTTCATAGAATGAATTTGGAAGTGTTGCTTCCTATTCTATGCTCTGAAATAACTTGAGTAGAACTGGTACGAGCTCTTCTGTAAATGTTTTGTAGAATTCTCCAGTGAAGCCATCTGGGCCAGGGCTTTTTTTGGTTGGGAGTTTTTTTATTACCTTTTCAATCTCTTCTCTTGTTATGGGTCTGTTCAGATTTTCAATATCACTTTGTTGTAGTTTGGGTAGGCCGTAAGTTTCTAGAAATTTATCCATTTCCTCTAGGTTTTCAAATTTGTTGGAATATAGTTTTTCATAATATTCTGTTATAATCCTTTTTATTTCAGTTGGGTCTGTTGTAATGTCCCCCATTTCATTTCTTATTTGGGTTATTTGTGCCCTCTGCTGTTTTTCTTTGGTCAGTCTGGCCAATGGTTTGTCGATTTTGTTGATTCTTTCAAAGAACCAACTTTTGGTTTTGCTGATTCTTTCTATTGTTTTTCTGTTCTCTATTTCATTGATTTCTGCTCTGATCTTTACTATTTCCTTTCTTCCGGTGGTTGTAGGCTTTTTTTGTTGTTCTCTTTCTATTTGTTTGAGTTCTGTAGTTAATGTTTTGATTTTGTCCCTTTCTTCTTTTTTGATATGTGCATCTATTGCTATAAATTGTCCTCTGAGGACTGCCTTTGCTGTGTCCCAAAGGTTTTGGTAGGATGTGTTTTCATTTTCATTTGATTCTAGGAATTTTTTAATTCCATCTCTGATTTCTTCTATTACCCGTTGATGTGTAAGCAGATTATTATTCAGTTTCCATGTGTTTGATTTTTTTTCCTTGCTCTTTCTAGTGTTAATTTTTACCTTGATGGCATTGTGGTCAGAGAAGATACTGTGAATTATCTCAGCATTTTGGATCTTGTTGAGGATTGCTCTGTGGCCTAAGATGTGGTCTATTCTGGAGAACGTTCCATGTGCATTGGAAAAGAATGTGTACTTTGCAGCGGTTGGATGTATTGTTCCATATATGTTTATGAGGTCCAGTTGGCTGATTGTGTCCTTTAGGTCTTCTGTATCTTTGCTGAGTTTCTTTTTAGTTGTTCTGTCCTTTACTGAGAGTGGTGTGTTGAAGTCTCCTACTATTATTGTGGAACTGTCAATTTCTCTTTTCGGTGTTGTTAGAGTTTGTTTTATGTATTTTGGAGCCCTGTCATTGGGTGCGTAGATGTTTATTATGGTTATGTCTTCATGATTGATCACCCCCTTAATCATTATATAGTGTCCTTCTTTGTCTTTTACGGTAGATTTCGTTTTAAAGTCTATTTTATCTGAGATTAGAATTGCCACTCCTGCTCTTTTTTGGTAGTTGTTAGCTTGATATATTTTTTTCCAACCTTTGATTTTTAATAAATTCACATCTTTGTTTCTAAGGTGTGTCTCTTGTAGACAGCATAGTGATGGATCCTGTTTTCTTATCCATTCTGCCACTCTCCATCTCTTTACGGGTACATTGAGTCCATTTACATTCAGTGTTATTATTGATAGATGGAAGTTTGTTGCTGTCATTTTGTAGTGCTTTTTTTTGTGGTGCTGAAGTTTTCTTTGTTCTTCTTACGCTCCTGTGCTGAGTTACTTTTGTTTGTGGATTTTGTGTTCATTTCTTTTGTTTTTGTAGGTTTTGTTTTTGTTGAGACTTTATGTTTTTCGTCTTTATTTTTATGAGTTGGTTTGTTAACTTTTTTGTGGTTACCATGAATTTTACCCTTATCTTTATAATTTTGAAGCAGTCTACCGTTACTTGGTATCGCCTTGCCTTCCTCTCCTTTAGAAGGTTCTATACCTATGCCGTTTGTTCCCTCTTTCATCGTTTTGATGTTGTTGTCATCCTTTGATTGATTTCTCTGATTCCCTGTTGTATATCTTTTGTTTTTGGAAAGTCCTCAGTAGTTCAGTTCCTAGAATGGTAGCTGGTTCATGTGAACCTGAGTCCTAGGTCCTAGGTCCTGCCTGAGGGCTGAAGCTGTTTGTCCTCAGATCGAAGAACTCCCTTTAATAATTCTTGTAAGTTTGGTTTGACTTTTGCATATTCCTTTAGTTTCTGTTTATCTGGAAATGACCTAATTTCACCATCAAATCTGAATGAGAGTTTTGCAGGATATATTATTCTTGGCTGACAATTTTTTTCTTTCAAGATTTTATATATGTCATCCCATTGCCTTCTTGCCTGCATGGTTTCTGCTGAATAATCTGAGCTTAGTCTTATTGTTTCTCCTCTGTATGTGACTTCTTGTTTTTCACGAGCTGCTCTCAGGATTCTTTGTTTGTCTTTAGTTTTAGCGAGCGTGAATATGATATGTCTTGGTGATTTTCTTTTGGGGTCTCTTCTATATGGGGTTCGTTGAGCTTCTTGGATGGCCAGCTTTTCATCTTTCATGATATTGGGAAAGTTTTCTGTCAGCAGTTCCTCAATGATCCTCTCTGTGTTTTCTGTTTTCTCCCCCTGTTCTCGTATGCCAATCACTCGTAAGTTTTTGCTTTTAATTGTGTCCCACATAACTCTCAGGGTCTCTTCATTTTTCTTTGTTCTTTTTTCTGAGTTTTCCTGAAACAGAGTTGTATCCACGTGTTTGTCTTCAGTTCCACTTATCCTGTCTTCCATTGTTTCAAATCTACTTCTCAGCCCTTCTATGACACCGTCCATTTCTGAAATCTTGTTGTTTATCTTTTGGATTTCTAATTGTTGTTTTTGTATAATTTCGAGTTGTGAATTTATTTTGGCATTTTGTTCCTGCATCATCTTCCTGAATTCTTCCAATTTTTTGTCTGTATTTTCCATAAATTTGTCTATTTTTTCCTCATGTTTGTCAGCTTGTTGCCTCAGTTCTTGGAAAATTCCGAGTATTAGTGATTTGAGTTCCCTATCAGGTACTTCTAGTGCATTTTCTTCCACAGGAGAGTTATCTGGTGTTTTAATTTGGACGCCTATTGGAGCCATCTTGTCTTGTTTTTGTAAATGTTTTGATATTGTTTGCTGTTTTCGGGGCATTCAGTAGATATTTCTCTCATTTATTGATTGTAGATTTTGTTTGTTTGTTTCGTTCTTGTGGTACAGCTGGGCAGATCTAGCTGAGGAGGAGCCACTGGGACGGGTTGCTTGTGGCACTCACCGCAGCCACCAGGACGGTCGGTAGTCAGTGCTGGGCAGGTTCCAATAGGGCGTGCCTGCACCGCTTGGTGGTGTGATGTATAGCGCACGGTGCAGGTAGGTAGGGTGCAGCGGGAAGATGGTTATGTGTGAAGCTAAGCTGGATATGGGAGAGAGGAGAGAGGAGGAGGAGCAAAAAGTGTACAAACATAAAAGAATGCTAGGAGAGCTTGTCGTTGGAATGTACAGATGAGAGACTATGGGATGGAGGAAACCAGAAGGGGGAAGAGAAAGAAAAGGAAAGAATGACCAAATGAAAATCAGAAAAGTTAAAAAACTGCAAAGTTCCCAGGGATCGCACCGATGCAGCTATGAGGTCTGGGGGAGTCGGTCTCAATTTTCACATCTCAGCCTGGCCAGAAGGTACAGAAGCATACATCACCTGGTATTCAGGGATCAGAAAGAGAAGGAAGAGATAGAGAGACGAGAAATTAAGCAATGAAGAAAGACAAAAGGGAAAAAGAGGTAAAAGATGACAAAACTAATCAAAAAAGGAAGAAAAATAAAATTGAAAAAAAAAAAGGGCAACTCCAGCAGTCAGTGCCTACAAGTGGGACCCAGAGAGCCCCCACTCAGGGGCGCGAATTCCAAGAAGCCGGTAGTCTCGGGGTTAAGAGACCGTGGCCACGGGAAGCAGAGGGGCCACTGAACAAAGGCCCCGGGATCCCACCCGCACGGGAGCCCAGACCTAGAAACAGCCACACGCCCAAACGCAGCCCTACAGCCCCGCAGGAGAGAGCAGAGACGGCACTCGGAACAAGGCACCCAGGCAAAAGGAGGGGGAGGCGGCAGAAAAAGGCTCGCTAGCCGCCAGCAAACGGCTCCCAGAAAGCCGCCAGCCCAGGCGCGCGGAATCCAAGCACCGGCGTCCCCCAGCCCAGGGACTCCGGCCACGGAAAGCAGAGGGGCGAACGAACAAAGGCCCCGGGATCCCACCTGTGCGGGAGCCCAGACCTAGAAACAGCCACACGCCCGCACGCAGCCCCACAGCCCCGCAGGAGAGAGCAGAGACGGCACTCGGAACCAGGCACCCAGGCAAAAGGAGGGGGAGGCGGCAGAAAAAGGTTCACTAGCTGCCAGCAAACGGCTCCCAGAAAGCCGCCAGCCCAGGGGCCGTGGCCACGGAAAGCAGGGGATCCCCAGCTGAGGCGGAGAGGGGTGGGTGGTGGGAGAGTGCGCACCGCAGTGTACCAGTCGTTCTGTCTCCGACCAGATGCTCTGCAAGGCTGCTCTCCCGTTCGCTGGTCTCCGATAGGAATCCAAGATGGTGGATCCGCGCTGCGTTAGCTGGTAAGGAATCTCTGCCTGAGTCTCTCCTCGCTCTCCGTTCTCTTTTAGTATTCTCACTCCGTTTGGTGTTTGGCTGAGTTCTTTATCTCTTCATTTGGTGTTCTAGGGTTTCAGGATTGTTGATTCTCTGTTAGGCTTAGTTTTTCGGATCTTTGCTGTGGAGGGACGGCGTGGTGTTTCTGCCTAGAGCGCCATCTTGCCCCTCCCTCCTAAGTTTATTAATTTCTTGTATGTTGTTTTAGACATGTACAGTGGGTTGACCTTTCCTGTGTTACCATATATGGAGATGTGACCTGCTAAAAATGGATCAAATTGGACAACAGGTTCAAGTAAACCCCCAAAATTTCCATTTTGTGGGGACCCAAACATGTCATTTCTTCCTTGAAAAGATAGTCCACATTCAGCAATTGTTATAATGACAGCAACAGTGCATTGCAAAATAACTTTCTAATACTGACGGCCTTCATTAATTTGTATGTCTAGTTCATGAGATAAGCCTAAACCATGTCTTTGATTTAAATATGACAACATACAGTCTCTGAAATGAACTGTTTCCATGTTTATCAATTATATTTGAGTTGTGCCATTTGCTGGATTCATCTGTAGCCAATAAAGAATTAAATGATTTATGACTGAATACAAACAAACCAATATACAGAGCTGACTGATAGAGAATACAGTAGCCACTCCCTCTTATAATTTTCACCATTAGCTTTACACCCTAGAAATATATTCTGACTACACACCTTGTTTGTTTACCATCCAGAAATTTTTGACACAAATTTTCAAATAGTCCACTGTGATGTTGACAATAACTTGGCCCTCTTTCAATTCTATAGTTTACAAGAAAAATTATTGCACAAAGTAGGATCTGTTTTTCTGTTATTTATGGGATCTGAAGATAAAGAATTTCAGATTCTAAAATAGTTTCACTTTCTATATCATTATTAATTTCTTTTAATACAGCAAGGAATGGATGCAGAATTGGAACAAATTCTATTGCATTCATATTGCTATTAGTAATTTCAGCACTAAAGGTACTAGTACAACGATTTGCACTCATTAAACTTGAGCGTTCAGTGGAAGAAATCTCATCTGATTCATTACATTTTAAAAAGGAAGTTAATTTTGGAATTGTCTTTAGGGATTCACAAATCCTTTTCTTTTTATCTTTTGTGAGCTTTTGTTTTTGCACTCCACTTAGTTGTTGCTGTTTCATTTTACCTGGATATAAAATTCTATAACTTTTTAAATTTTTGTTCTACCGTAGCAAATAAATTAGAATAATTTAAAATAAATAAAATTTATAAAAATAAAATTTACATAGAATTTGGACATTAAAACAAAAATTTATAATTGAAAATTAGCAAGTAATAAAAAATTTACTTGGAACATGTAATTTTGTTGTTCAGGTCTAAGATAGTCAAAAGAAGTCATACTCACAAGGCAAATAAATGGAAATAATTTCATTCGTTTGTTATGCTATGGTTGTTGGCAGGCCCTTCGCAGATATCCACGAGTGTTTTTCATCTTGAAATAGTACTTAAAAACATGCTCACTCACTTTCTGCCCTTTGATGCTACATCTTCACAGTTTGTTAGATTACTGTTGATACCCAGCGGGAGTGAGAGCTATTGCAAAGAGCATGATACAAATACAAGGGTATGCTCAATATAAAGACATGTTTTGGTTCGCTTTGCACAGGACAGGACCAGATACATCATCAGTTATGTGATTATAGTGCTGCTGGCATGCTCTTATGTGGATGACGACAGAGAAAGGAATGTGAGGTTATATCCAACTGGTCTGAAATGAAAAGGAAAATATAATTGTTATCGTACACAAAATTTATCAAATGTCCAGTTTATTTCTTTGCAGAATTGTTCAACTCCCATATTCAGAGATACATACATTATTGATGTAACCATAGCACCACTTCTAGATGAGCAAGCTTGTTTTGCAAGTCATAACAATATCAATCTATTTCTTAAAAGAAAGTCAGTCTACAATGAGAAACTATTTTGTTCTGTAAACCTTTATCTAAAGTGAGAATAGCAGCACAACTGGAAGAACGTAATCAACGTAACTGAATTGTACATGTAGAAATTTTTGAAATGGTGTATCTTTGGCTATGTATATTTTCACCAAAAAAAAAAAAAAAAAAGGTTCTCCTTTGACATGTCATGGGGTTGTTAACCAATGTCATAAAACAGTATGTGTATTGCCTGTTTAATGAGAAAATATTTGTTCTGTAAACCTTCACCTAAAGTGCAATTAAAAAAAAGTAAGTCAGTCTGAAAGGAAATGGAAAATAAAATGTTTATATAATTTTTATTATCTAAAAATTCATTTAATTTATTTCTTTGAGGAGTTGTTCAATTTCCTTACACAGAGATATATAAAATTCTGATAAAATATAAACGTAATGTTTTGATAAACACCCTTTCTTGCTTTCTTGGAAGACGAATTTAGAAACATATTCAGTGTTGCAAAACAGAAGCATATTTTGCATGATAAATATTGAATTTTGTTTCCTCTTTATGTGCATAATATCTCATTTATTAGCATATGTAGAGTAATATCAAACACTGTGTCCCATGCAACAGACAATAACCAATGAAACTCACTTGCTATGTAAATTAAAACTTTTTGTGTTAGATAAATTTAATATTTCAAGTATATTTTGGATATTTGCTATGTTAGCATTATATTAAATTTTTACTCATGTTAGTATTATATTAAAACGTATGCTAGATTGTGTCTATGTTTAAGCCAAACATATTTTTAAAGTTATAAATATTATTGTTTACAAAGCTTAGGACATAACTTTGTATATAAATGCTATACAGTTAAAAAGTAGTATGATTAAATTTATTGCAATGGCAGACTTATTTGAGTTCCCTCACTTTTTCACATCATCTGGGACTGGAGTTCCCGTTGGTTGTTTACCAGGATATGGCAAACAGCATTGCTAGCCTTCCTGGCTGAAGTTAATGGATCAGCAGACACGGCTGTACAAGATGGATTTCTCAAAATGGATTACAGGACAGTTACATATTACTATAATCCATCCTTGCCCAGTAACTTCTCATGTTGGATCCAGTTGCATATTGGGTGAACGTAGCAAGAATTAGACTAAACAGCCCACCTCCACTTCTTATTTATTAGAAAGAAATAGTATACTCCTAAGAGACTTGCTGACATAAGGAGTTTCAATTACATGGGAGGTGACCATGGGAGATAGAGGTCAAGGGAGGTGTTGAAGTGTTGAACTGTTAAATAGCTTAAACAGTCTTGCAAGTGGGTACCCTCATTACCCTGAGTAAACTTTATTTCCGGCAGGCACATTCTCACAGAGCTGGTATCACAACTGCTGTTGTGTCCCGTCTGCTTGGCATCTATGGGACTTTGCTTTGGACAACTAGTGCCCTGTTTGTTGATGTCCTAAGTACGTGCTTACCTTGCTTATTGGGTGTTCCATCCCTGCCTCCATGTTTACTTCTGCCATTGATAACAGAACAAGCACCTAGCTATCCATTGTTATCACGGCTCTCATCCCTGTCCAGTTGTGTACATCTAGTCACCTAACCCAACATTCTACCCTGCCTACTGCTATTGCTTGTTTTTCCACTGTGATTTCTAATTCACTCTCCTCCCTTTCATCCCTGTGTCTGGATTGCTTTCTTCTGGCTCTACCCATGACTGGCTTATTTTTATGTCTAAGGTATTCTCTTAAATGTCTCCTCCTAAAAGAGTCCTTCTCTGACCACGTTAAATCCTGACCTTTTTATCTTGCTCATTTTCTTTTTTTCATATTGTCATGGTCTGTAATTATCCTTCATTCTATTTGTGTTATTATTTATTTTCTGTCTCACCCTACTAGAATATAAGCCTATGAGGGCAGGACATTTGTAAGTTTGTTTGATGCTATATCCTCAGAGACTAGCGTAGTATCTGGCAGCTTCATGAATTTATGAATCTTACATGAAGCACCATATTTTTCTCAGATAGATTCATTAGTTTAAATTTTTTTTTAATGCTATTTTTACTAGTAGATGACTATCATAGTGCATTTGCGTGCAGAGGATAAACCTGGGCAAGTGTGTGCCTTCTTGCTGGCAGGAAGAGTGCAATAAATTTGATCCAGCTTTAGGTGTGTTCTTTGTACTGGTCTGCTATTTTCTACAGAATACTGATCAGAGTAGAGGTGTATAGTAGCTTGGTGACTATCGAAAAATTAGCTGAATATATCGTTGCATTATAAACACTCCCAGTTTCTTCAATATGATAAGCATATTATATAATTTTGGTTCTCCTTACCCTCCTAGTCAATCTACTCTGGAAATGCCCCAGGCTACTATACTCCTCTCTTAAAGTGCCTTGTCTGGAAATTGACAGTGGTCTAAGTAGTTCAGAGAACAAGAATATGAGCTCTACCATACTGTCTGCCTTGAAGAATATAAATCCCAAGCTTGATGGGAAATTGACATTGATTCTCTCATGTTTTTAGTACTTAACGGGAAAAAAATAGATATTGATCTCACCGATTCCAAAGATCGAACATTTAAATAGATTTAAAGAAGAAAACATTAGAAATATTTTTTACAGAAATTGTCAAGTATTTCTTATAAATTGCAGTTTATTTCTCCACTAAATAATAATGCTTATCATCTAATAGAGAGCTGATTAATTTTCTGGATAAATGAGGAATTTTACAAGTTTATTAACTTGGACAGCTTTTCAGAATTAAATATGAGATTAAATGTAAAATTGAAAGGACAAAATAGGATATATAAATAAAAAAATTTAGTCTCACATTATTTGAAAACTTTGCCATTGTAGATTAGGATTTTAGAAGTGAATTATATTCTTAAGCTTTACTTAACAAATGTCAAATTACATAGAAGAGGACTCACAAAGATTAAACCACTTAGCTGATAGTTAGAACCAGAGCAAGAATAGCATTCCAGGTGTTTTGCTTCCAGTCTGTTTCTTCTTCAGTTATACCATGTTGTGTCAGATCTGGGAAGGATGATTCCACAAACAGAAATGAAAATGATGGTTCAAAAAAGTCCACTACTAAAAAGGTTGAGAATTTAGAGGCTTAATACGTTGTGGGGTTGTTAACCAATGTCAAAAAAAACAACATGTGTACTACTATTTCATGAGAAACTATTTGCTCTGTAAGCTTTCACCTGAAGTACAATAAAATATATATAAAAAAAAAAAAAAAAAGTCCACTACCTATTTCACTATAAGAGATTAATATGAAATCATAAAAGACATGATATCAGCATCTTATCTACCATCTGTTGAGTAATTCCAGACAACTCACTTAATTTCTTCAGTTAGAGTTTCCTTAGAGTGTGGTGGTAAACACTAAATAAGGTAACAGAAGGATCTGTCTTTAAAGCTCTGAAATATTATGAGTTATTTTTAGCAGCCCAGTCCTATTTTACTACATATATAATATCAAGTAAATCCTTCCACATTCCTAGATACAAATAAATCTTCACCAAAAAAAAAAAAATTATTATCAGGTAATTTTCACAAAAACTTCTTATTTATTCAACCCTTCTGGGTATGACGTTATTCGAGATGATCCATTGTTACAGTTTAGGGTTAATGTTTATAAAAGGCATAGATTCCTCCCTTTTAAATCTGTTTCAATACAATCGAATGCAACAAAATATACAATGTTGTTACTGAAATCATTCCGAAGATATCTTAATATGTACGTTGCAGAATCATTTTTATTACTATCAGTTCCTTGGTACAATATGCAAAGAAAATAAGTTCATATGTTAAATCTTTTCAGTTTTTTTATATTCTAGATAAATTTTAGCTTTACTTTGATTGTAAGATAGTTTTAAAATATCACAGAAAGAGAGGGATTAAAGTAATTTTTGTTGAGTTTTAAGTTGGTTTAGAGTTCAAAGACATATGTTGCTATGATTTTTGTATTGCAGAATAACACTTATTTTAAAATAATAAATTTTAATATTTCTTGTTAAAGGCATACTAATTTACAAAACTAATTTAGTAAATAATACGGAAACGGAGAGTAATGCAGTTCCAAAAGCCACTGAAGTAAAATATAAAAGAAGTCAGTTTTCAGTGGTCCTGTTCAATGTTCTATCAGCCTTTCCTAAAAAGAAAGAAATATGAAATCTGGAAGCCAAAGAATTACATGCATTAGAGACTTTTTGTGCTGGCATGGTAGGAGCTATTAGATCGTAATGTCCATAATTTTGTGAATATAGGATGGTTTCCTATACCATTACCCTCTTCTTTGTCTGGTCTATATAAATGGCTCAAGCAAAGGGGCTTTGTACTAAGTCCCTTAGGAAACAAATCCTCAGCCTAATAGACCTAACAAGGCTGACTTTTCTGTGACAGTCACTCAAAAATTTCCTATACTCAATTTCATCCCATTATTCCTGGTTATTTTCTCTTGACTAACCTAAAATTCGCTCCTTCTCCCCTCATTTTGAGCCTACAGATGCTTTCAAGTGATTGAATTTTCCATTAGTCTTTTCAACAAATTAAATGGATACTGTCTTTTAATATCTGTCCATTAATCATTTAATTTAGACCCTTAATCATTTTTATTGTTCCTTCCCGAACTTTCATCTGTTGGCCTTTTTCTCACATTGAGAAATGTGTATTTCTTCTCTGTATTGTGGCCAATTTTGTAAGAAATTTAACTGGCCTTATTTCTGCCTAGTCTAATCTCACTTCACAGAGATGTTTCTTTTACATTGTCTTCTGTAGCCTTTATGCCTAGGCTGCACTTTACTAACTATATAATTAATTATGCTCCCTGTTGGGGTTTTTTGTTTTGTTTTGTGTACTTGACTATGCAGTTTCCATAACCTTCTTAATAGAATAGATTGCTTTTCCTCATTTTTGTGGCCCATTGTGAACTGCTACATATACTTAATTTTAAAAAGCAAATGGATTCATTAACTTTGGCCAGGAATTGCTCTTACATAAAAACCCCAGAAAGGAATATCAAAACGCTGGAGTGGTGGATAGACAAGTGATGTCCATCTCCTTGAAGGGTACACTTCTGTCTCAGCTCTCTGACGGTCTCCATTTTAAAGAGGCTCAGAGATGCTGAGAAATCCAGACAAGAATAAACACCAAAAGATAGAACCCAGACTGAAATATTGGAAGGCCTTATTAATTTTCCCGGATGAATCTTTCTGCAAACAATCATACAGTAAGTGATACTCTTGTGTATATGATCTATAATAATTCAGCCTGGAGGAGAATGAGGTAAGAACTGTATCCTAACTGGATTACATAAGAAGATGGAGCTATGGTTCTTCCTAAGGTGTTATCTTTTAAAATAAAATTCCCCCTAAGGAAAACACAGGATGGATCCAGAAGATATTAATTGTAGTGTGATTTAATGTAGTAATTTGATTTCAACAGACGATGATTCTTTTCAGGATGTTGTATAACTTGAATGAGAGATAATATAATTTAGTATATGGGATTTAGAATATCATAACGGAATTGTTTATAAAAACTTAATATTATTTATTTTTTACAAAATTAGTTCTCAAAATTTGTTGAGAGATTCTACACTGCTGATCATAATGATGACTACAAAAGTATAGATTTTTTTTTAACTGTTTATGTACCTTTTTCTAAATCCAGTTAAAATGCATATGGCCATCAAAAATGCAAGTCATGAAATAATTTGCAAATTTAAGCAGTGTGCTGTTTGTCTTTCGTACAAGTTCATAAATCAGTAATCAGTATCTTCATTGAAATGGAGTTTAGTATTGATTTTTACAGCACCCTCCTAAGCACCTTATTTCAGATATACACGCTCACATAACTTTTGTTTTACTTGTAGTCAATGATCAAACATATACTTTCACAATAATACTTACCTCTAATCACTTCTGGGTATAAGTCATTTATTTAGTCGTATCTACTAAACTTTGTTTAAATTCTGTAACCCAAGTAAAGTAATTAGTGATTATATTTTGTGAAGATTTATTTTTCATGAACAGCATCTATTTCTAGTACATGGTTCTATTATCTTCTAGGTACTTTCAGATTTGTTTTTATACTCCCCATTCTACCTCTGTTATTTTCTTCTATTTTGAACAGGTTGGATTTACTGATTTCTTTTAGACAGCCTATAAATTTTATACTTTGAGAAATTTGATTTTCATGTAAATTGTTGATTGTAGTGAAGTTAATTTTCTTTTTAAATGTCAGTAATTTCGTCATTTTTCTTGATTATTTGATTCTCTGTAAATAAACTCTGAAAGTAGTCTATAAAATTTTGACTGAGAATTTCTTCCTATTTCTAAAAGCAAAAATTATGGTTCTAAGATTACCAGAGCTTTATAATCAATTGAATGTGTTTCCTCTGCCTTCTGTTTTCTGAATAGGAAAATAAGTGTTGTGAAAATCCAAAGCCAATATGAACTTAAATTAGCTAGCATGATCATTGTGGTGCCAGGATTATCTGAAATTAGTATCTATTGTAGACACTGTTTTTTGAGTTAAAGCTCTAAATAAAAACTTCAAATACCTCAAATTTTGAAATGACTTATAAACGTAATTAAGACATTTCTTTGTGTTGGAGCTTTTGTCTTTATAGCTATGCAGATGTAGCCAGGAGGAGTAATATTTGTTGACTCCTTTCTGGAGTGTTACCGAGATTAATAGAATCTATTTTCTTTAATTCCATTCTGTGTTAATTAGGATTTTCTCGATGTTGCTTCAAATACTAATGCTCTATCCCCCGCAAATTGCAGCAGCCTGCAATAACAAAGCTTTAGTTCTTGCTTCTGCTATATATTCATGGTGGGTGATCTGTGGCTTTATTCTTTGTCACCTTCACCAGAAACCACGTGGACCAAGCAGTCTCTATTTGAAACAGAGACTATCATCTGATGTTGGGTACATAGACGTGGTAAGCCACAAGCTGGTTCTTAAAAATTATGCTACAGTTTCATTGACCACAGCTACTCCCATATGGATGTGTGATCCTCTTGAAAAGAGAGGTACCAGAGGGAGGGAAATTTGATCATTTGTCAAACATTAATATACTCTATCACACACAACAAAATTATCTTCTATTTTCTTCGATGCCTGGGCCACTCAACATTCCCTTTCATGTAAAAGGATAATAAGTCTCAAACATAGAGAAAGGTTATTTTAAGGATACTACGTTCTGTAATACACGTTATATGTGTCCTATAACACATGTATGTATGTATGCACGTGATATAATAAAAAAATTCTTTGCAGTCAAGTTGATTATCCGACTCATAGCTACCCTATAGGACAGAGTAGAACTGCCCCATAGAGTTTCCAAGGAGCAGCTGGTGGATTCGAACTGCTGACCTTTTAGTTAGCAGCTGTAGCTGCTAACCACTGTGCCATCAGGGCTGCATGTGTATGTATGTTATATATTTTCCCAAAAATTTACTTAGTATACTAAAATTATAAATATTACTCAGTTCACGGTTTTTTTCACCTGATATTCTACTTGCTGAACTTTTCTTCTACATAAGTTTAATAACTAATTTTACAGGCAAGGGCATTTATCCCATCTTAATTTCACTTTAACCTTTCAATTTATTTTGCTTGGTAAATGAAGGATTCTTGCATACATCAGTAATATCTGTTTCTCATTAATATATCTAATTATCTTCAAGGTATGAATATAAACAAATGCTTTCTTCCATTTGTTAAGTCTAGCACTCCAGTCTCATCCCAGTGTGTGTTCTATATTGTTTATCCTTTCTTGAATTTGTTCTGGCTCTTTTGTAGAGTTGAAATTATGGAGACCATTTCTCTTCAGTGAATATTTTTTAACATTTACTTCAATGAATAATGTGATTAACACTCAATTAGACATATATCTATACATCATAAATAACACATGTAATATAGCTACTATCTTTTACATTTTTTGAAACTGACTGTAATTTTATGTTGATTCTACAATCATAGCTCTAGAATGTACTCATTAAGTAAAATTTTCAAACAAGACATTTTCTTCCCATTATATAAAAAAGGTATATGTATAAATACATAAACACATTTTTTATTTTTTGTTGTGTTTCAGATGAAGGTTTACAGAGCAAATTAGTTTCTCATTGAACAATTAATACACATATTGTTTTGTGACATTGCTACATAAAGCATTTTAATTAGAAATTATTCTGGTTAGAAAATAATAAATCACTTGTTTCATTTGGCAAAGTACACAAAAAATATCTCAGTGAAGTACTTTTATCTTTATTTTTTAAAAATAAATCTTAGAATTGTCATTTCATGCCAAGAATTTGCAGGGTTTTTACCATAATTCATGCCGTCATCACAAAACTTCCTGGCCAAAGAACATATTTAGCTTATTTTGCCTGTTTTTGTTGAATGATATAGTTAACATTGTGACTTATAAATATCACTGTTTTTATCCTTCTCTTCCCATTTTTCCCTTTCTGATCATTTTCTGTACAATTACGTGCATGACTATATTTGAGAATTTCTCATAGGTGGGTCGTGGCTACTTAGCTTAATTTAAACATGAAACTGTAGTCTATACATAAATTAAGTTTTGTAACCGTTTGCTGATAATTAACCCTACTTAGTAGGAGGATAATAATCAACATATATCAGATTTACCACTTTCCACTTCTTTGTTAAGTTCTGACACCAGCTGTGCATGTAGCACTTCTTCCTCTGACTCTAACCATTTGAAGTTAGTCAGATTCCACGAGTTAAAGGACACAGTCCTCCAGATTGCCAAGCAGGTCTAAGACTTCTGATGCCAACCACAAGTTTGGGAGTCCACATGACACTCTCACTTCTGACCTGCTGGTTACAAATTTAGAGTTTTCCCGCTACAGGTACACTCCGATGGGGTTCCTCCCAACAACTCTGTCAAAAGTCAGTTCTGATGTAAATCGAATACCTCATTTTTTTTTAGTTTTCATTATTATTGCCTTTTGTTATCAGTATCTTTATAAATCTGATCTTTATTTGTCTTTGGGGGTAGGAAACGTTACATATAAACTTACAGATACATTTTAATTCATGAATACATACATAAAAATACATAAATTATATACATAAAAAAAGACAGTGGTAAGTGTGTTCCATGGTACTCGAATATGACATAAGTTGGGACTACCTGTACTCCCTTCAGGAGGCCAGCTGCAAGCTCAGGGCTTCCTGGTCTCCCTCGCTATGTACTTGCTGGTTAGCGCTACTCTCTTGGGTTTAATAATTCACTGGAATGACTCAAGGAACTCACAGAAAGTGCAGTACTTTTGATTAAACTTTATTATAGCAAAAGAGTATACAAATGAAAAGATACATAGGTCAATGTCTGGGACAGTTCCCAAAGTGAAGATTCCATGTCTCAAAGCATACACTACCCTCCCACATGCATGGATATCTTTCACCGACCAAGAAGCTCATGGAGGTTAGTTATGATTGAGGTCTCATTGCATAGGCATCATTGATTAAATCATGTCTCCACCCCAGGGCAGCTCATATCAAGCCACTTGATGGTCTTTCTGACATGACCAGCCCCTACTCATTAGCACAAACCCTCAAACGTGTTTTAGAAAACAAAGGTACCTCAGCTGCTCTGGAGATTATAAGCTTGTAGAGTTATCTCTCACGGCAAAGACCAAAATACTTTGGATAAATTTGAATGCTAAATTCCACACCTAGATAAAAAATTCACGTTCTATTCAATATATGAGCGTCCATGAGCAATATCTTTTTTACTTTCATAAAATAATAATTATAGAAGTTTAGAATCGAAAGCTACCAGAGTAACATTTTTGTGTGTGTGTTACCATTTCTTCTATTTGATAGTTCTACAAGTATTTGAATTCAGCTATTTCTAAAATTATTTTTCCTGGATTAAATATCTTTATTTTCCTAATTTTTTTTTCATATGCTTAATTCAGATTGGTTACTTGATGATTAAGGTTGTGTGTCAACTTGACTGGGCCATGATTCTCCATGGTTTGACAGCTGTATGACGCTGTGATCACTTCCATAATGAGACTTGATATGTGATCACCTCCATGATGGAATCCACTGTGAGTAGCCAATCAGTTGAAAGGGAATTTCCTTGAGCGTGTAGCCTGCATCAGATATAGTGGGCATTCTCCAAGGCTCTGAGCTTTTGCTTGCTCTTGATCCTACAGCTGGCTCCTGTTAGTCTGACCTCTGGTTCTTAGGACTTGAGCTAGCAGCTTACCTTTTGTCTTTCCTGCTGATCATGGGATTCATCGATGTTCGCAGCCTGTGAGCAAGAGCCCTGCTGTCTGGCCTGTGGATCTTGGGCTCACCAGCCCCTGAGGCTACGTGAATCAGGATAAGCCTCTATCCTGACCCATGGACCTGGGACATTCCAGCCTCTACAACTGAGTGAACAGTTTCCTTGATATAAATCTGTCTCTATATGTACTTATACACTTTACTGCTTTTGCCTCTCTAGAGAACCCAGCCTAAGACAGTTACCATCTTGGTTTGTATTCTGTTGTCTAGTTCCCTTCCTTCCTTCCTTCTCTTCTTCTTCTTTCTTTTTTTTTTTTTTTTTTTTTTGAATATAGGGTCTGGAATTTGATATGCTCTGAATCATAAAGAGCAGCTTGACTACTACCTGTCTTGTACATAACACAGGCTTCTGTAATTGTGACCTGAGATAGTTTTATTAGCCCTCACATCATACCATTGGCTTGAATTGAGCTTTTGGTTGGCTTAGTCCTGTAGGTGGCTTTCACTTTGAGCTCTGAACATAAATTTCAAATATTCTCTTGGTCAGTGGTACATTTCAGCTTTTATGTGTCGACCCCCTTACTTTATTTTTTAACTTTTGAAGCTCTGCTTTTATATTCAGTTAGTTTTCCAAAGATATTGGCTCTCCCTCTCAGCTATTTTTCTTCTGCGTATTTGATGAAGACTCCAACTCTAATAAATATGTTAAACCATACATGACTAAGTGCACAAGCTTGTGGCAGACCACTGGAGATACCTGCCAGGTTGTTGCTGATGAATTAATGCAGGATGTTTACTTGTTTAATTAGCTACAAATCCTCTACCATCCAGCCAGATTTTATGTAATTTGTATACAATGAAATGATGAAAATTCTTGTCAAATGTTTAGCTAGAATGAAGGTAAAACACTTCTAAGGCATTCTCATAATCTAAACTATGTCTAACGTAACAAAAAAAAGAAAACAAGAGAAGTTTTGCTTCAAATAGCTTCTTCACAATAAGCCTCTGCCCTCTCTTTGTGCCCTAAAATGCCCTAATGGTTTACAAGGTATTTTAAGAAGTCTATTATTAAAAATTTCCAGGTATTGCACTAGTTATCAATTGCTTTATTTTCTATTTTAGAGAACTCAGACACTTTTATGTCTTCTTGCAGGGTTTTCAAAAATATATCAAGTAGAGTTTTATTGATCATATCCACAGCTAACAAAAAAGGATATATAATTTTCTGGTATTAAATAGGTGAATGCACTTAACATAGCTAGATGCCTTTCCAAAATTAATTAACATTATTTAAAAATGTATAGTCTACAAAACTTCGTCACACATTTTATTCTCACAATAATGAGGTTTTATTACCACACTATAGAACAAGGATTTGAGACACAGAAGTTTTAGTAAGCTCCTCAAGGTACAGCAATAGTAGAAGATAAAATTGAACTATTTGTTACATTATTTGACTTCATATTCATATTTGCTGTTTACTAACAAAAAACAAAACAAAAAACAAAGATACAAAGTGCTCCTACAACTTAACTAAAATGATAATAATAACTGATTTTAAAAATAGGCAAAGGACTTAAATAGAAATTTCTCCAAAGATCAAGGCCAACAAGCACAGTAGGGAAATGCAAATCAAAATTATAATGAGACATCACTTCACCCCCACTAACATGGTTATGATAAAAACAAATACAGAGAAAGCAACAGATGTTGCAGTGGCTATGGAGAAATTAGAACCGTTATCCATTACTGGTGGAACTGTAAAATGGTACAGCCACTGTGGAAAACAATTCAGAGTTTCTTCAAAAAGTTAAACATAGAATTTCCATAAGACCCAGTAATTCCACTCCTAGTTATATACTCAAAACAATTGAAAGCATGAACACAGATACTTGTATAACAATGTTCCTTGTAACACTGTTCGCAACAGCTAAATGATGGAAACAATGCACATGTCCATCATCAGATTAATGGATAAGCAAAAATGTGGTATATACATACAATGGAATACGATTGAGCCATAAAGAGAAATGAAATACTGATACATGTTACAACATGGATGAAACTTGAATGCATTATGCTGAGTGAAATATGTGAGACACAAAAAGATAAATATTGTATGATCCCACTTACACGAAATATCCAGAATGGACAAATGTATAGAGATAAAAGTTTTTCAGTGGTTACCAGGAGTCAGAGGGAGATGGAAAGAGGGAATCATTGCTTACATGGTACTGAGCTTCTGTTAAGGGTGGTAGAAAAATTTGGTAATGGATAGTGATGATAGTTGCACACACATGATGAGTGTAGTAAACGTCACTGAATTGTACACGTAAAAATGTTGAAATGGCAAATGTTTGCTTTATCTATATACATACCACACACAAATACACAAAGATAAAAAAAATCCATAATCAAAACACACAGATATTAATGATTGCTAATATGTTTAATCTCTTCTTAATCATGAAGATTGCATCCCCTTCAAAGATGAAAATGTTTTAGCTCAATGGATAGAGCAAAATAAAAACTAGAATCTAAGTAATTTCCATTTTTAGATACTTGTTAACTTTCTACTGTCTCTTTCAGGAAGTAGAGTATGGCTGCTATGTTTTGATTCCATAAGTCTCGTTTGTGCCTGTTAGCCTTTACAACGAGCCCTGGTGGCACAGTGGTTAAGAGCCTGGCTGCTAACCAAAACATTGGCAGTTGGAATCTACCAGCTGCTCCCTGGAAGAAGCCCTGGTTCAGTGTAAGCCAATTTTTTTTTATTTTTTCACTTTGTTATTCTCTTATTTTCCCTTTTTGGTATTAATCTGTTTGTTGTAGAATTCAATTATTAGGATCTATCCTTCAAAGGAATTCCTAGGTGGTGCAAACAGTAAACTTGCTCAGCTGCTAAATGGAAGGTTGGAGGTTTGAGTCTGTCCAGAGGCACCTCAGAAGAAAAGTCTGCTCATCTGCTTCCTAAAAATCAGCCATTGAAAACCCTAGGGAGTACAGTTCTACTCTGACACACATGTGGTTGTCATGAGTTAGAATTGACTACCCAGCAGTTGGTTGGATTTCCTTCAAAACCTTTGCTCTATTTTAAAACCTCACAGTATGGTAGCATATGCTTTCTCTGAGTTTTGTTTTTTTAACTAATATTTGGGGTTGTTCTTTAACTACGATTGTTGTCATTGTAAGTTGCCCTCAAGTTGTCTCCGATTCATGGTGACCCCATGTACAACAGAACAAAATGTTGCTAGATCTTGCACCATCTTCAAGATAGTTGGTGGGCTGGAGTTCATTGTTTCAGCCTCAGTGTATTTCATGTAACTTCCAACCTGGTGCCCATCTCCCAACACCATATTGGGCAACATTGTGCTACGATCCATAGGGTTTTCACTGGCTAATTTTGAGGAGTAGATTGCCAGGCCTTTCTTCCTAGTCTGTAAACTCTGATGAACCTTGACTGTCATGGGTGACCCTGCTGGTATTGAAATACTGGTGATATAACTTCCAGCCCCATAGCAACAAGAAAGCCACCAGAGTAGGAAAAACTGACAGCTGAGTGGTGGTAACTCCGACGAATACTATCCTATTTACTAAAATAGTCACAGCCATTTTCTACAGTCAATTCAGAGCCAAAATCTACTCTATTTAATCTGTAGTCTCAATTTATCTATCTTGAGCAAATATTGTCTACCAAGTGAGTTATAGTACTGAAGAATAAAATGTGTTTACTATTGTTTTGTTCTATCAAACATGGGGTCGCCTTGAGTCAGGGCTGATTTGATGGCAGTTAACAACAGCAACCCTATGAAGAAAAGAGATCAGGTAATAAGAAGACAGACAGTGGAATACCGTTCGAGACTATATCACGTACTGCCAGAAGAACAACCAACTCTGTCCCGGAAGACGTACAGCGAGAATGCTCCTTAGAAGCAAGGATGGCAAGACTTCATCTCACGCACTTTGGACATGTTATCAGGAAGGACTAGTCCCTGGAGAAGGACATATCATGCTTGGTAGAGTAAAAGGTCAGCAAAAAAGAGAAAGACCCTCAATGAGATGGAGTGACCCAGTGGCTGCAACAATGGGCTCAAGCTTAACAACGATTGTTAAGAATGGATAGAATGGCGCAGGACCTGGCAGTGTTTTGTTCTGCTGTGCATAGGGTTGCTTTGAGTCAGAACTGACTCAAGGCCACCTAACAACAACAACAAGAAGAAGAAAAAGAACCAAAGTACTGTGCTGATATTCAGACTGAAAACCATTAAAATTTGATTCTTTGTCTCTAATGATAATACACAGAAGCTTATTTATAAGCAGTTATTAACCTCCCTGCATAGGAAAAAGAAACTACTATATTTAAGGCTAAACAATGTTAAAATGTATTTTCTGCAATCCTTCCTGTCTAAGTGGAATGATGCTATTGTAGCCGTTTTTTTTTTTTTTTTTTTTTGCTTTTGTTTAAGTAAAAATAATTTTTCCCTTAATTTCTATGGTAGAAATTCCATTTTATGTTTATAACATAGTGCCATATAAAAAATAGTTTTAATATTTGCTAGATGAATGAGTGGCTCTTAAATATTCGCTTTATACAGGCAGAGGTTGGTCTAGGACAAAAGCAAAATAGCATTGCATTTTTATTGAATTTAGCTGCCTAAGAACTACAGTACAAAAAGAAAAGAAAACATGATTTAAAAAATGCTGTGCTATTATTCTTTTATAAGCACACCTTTAAAGAAACTGAATATGCTTTGAAATATGTTAGATTTTGGTTAGCAAACTTTTCCCTAAATAGTATAACTGCTTGTGTTGTTGGAAGGGCAGACCGCTAACTCTGACCATTAACTTTGGTATAATAGATATACAGAACATTGATTGTATGTGTAGCCCCATTAAGTGCAGCAATGGAGACATAGTTTTATACATATGCATTGGTTTGCTTTAATTCAAAAATTGCCTGACATTTTATAAGCATTTTTATGTAGGTTTTTTTAAAATTTTTCTTTATTGTACTTTAGATGAAGGTTTACAGAACAAATAGTTTCTGATTAAACAGTTAGTACACATACTGTTTTATGACATTGGTTAACAACCCCAGCACATGTCAACACTCTCCCTTCTCGACCTTGGGTTCCCTATTACCAGCTTTCCTGTCCCCTCCTGTCTTCCAGTCCTTGTCCCTGGGCTGTTTTGCCCCATTAGTCTCGTTTTGTTTTATGGGGCTGTCTAATCTTTGGCTGAAAGGCAAACCTCAGGAGTAACTTCATTACTGAGCTAAAAGGGTGTCAGGGGGCATACTCTCGGGGTTTCTCCAGTCTCTGTCAGGCCAGTAAGTCTGGTCTTTTTTTGTGAGCTAGAATTTTGTTCTACATTTTTCGCCAGCTCTTTTTGGAACCCTTGGTTGCGATCCCCATCAGAGCATTCGGTGGTCGTAGTCAGGCACCATTTAGTTGTACTGGACTCAGTCTGACAGAGGCCATGGTAGTTGTGGTCCATTAGTCCTTTGTATCCTAATTTTTCCCGTGTATCTTGTTTTCTTCTTTCTCCCGTGTTCTTGAAGGGGTGAGACCAGTGGAGTATCTTAGATGGCTGCTCACAGGTTTTACGACCCCAGATGCTTGTGTAGTTTTTTTTTGAAACACAAGAATTTGGGGGCTTTATTCCAAGATTTCTTAGAGAACAGGTCAAAATCTTAAGCAACTAGTATTTGAAGTGAAAATTGATGATTAACACTTTTTTTAATATCAAAGGATTATAACAGATGCCAACTCCATTTCTCATTTTTGTTGTTGTTTGTTCTTTCATCTTTTGCCAAAGTATTTCACTTCTGCATTTTTATTGTCAACTTTTACCTTGCTTGCTTTATAATCCTGTTTGATATAGAGTAAAATATCCTCCTCCATGCCTCCTTTCTTGCCATTTTTTATTAGAATTTTAAATATTATTGCATTCTTGATGATCATCTTACAAAAGTCACCGTACCAGGAAGTTTGCATCTTTTTCAGTTACTGTCAAATTTAGTTTATCTTTTTTAAATTCCGTATTTCACCTCAAGCTTATTATCTTACATAGATTAATTTTTAACTTCTGAGTTGCACTTTTTTCACTTGATTTAGCAATTCATCTAAATTAGTTGTTAAGCGGCATGCTTAAATATGATTTCTTGCAAATTTCTAAATCATTTAGAGGGCATTTTAGTGCTTCAATTAATAGCTT
Organism: Dugong dugon; assembly: GCA_030035585.1. NCBI lineage: Eukaryota > Metazoa > Chordata > Mammalia > Sirenia > Dugongidae > Dugong > Dugong dugon. The sequence goes on along the minus strand of CM057473.1, from coordinate 26,400,330 downwards.
CCTAATTAGCAAGATTGGTATAAATATTGGTATGAATTGTTGTTTACTACTGATATACGGCATTCTGAATTGGTATAAATATTGGTATATATTGGTATAAGTATTCCAAATTAGTATACATATTGCTGTTTACTACTGATTTACTGGATTTGGAAGTCTAGGGGAAAAAAAAGCCCACTTAGCCACATCCTTTGTATTATACTTCTACTTTGAAAAGTATAATTTGTATATCTGCTAATTTTCTTGTTCATCTGTCAAGAATCAAAAGTGAGTATTCTATTTAGAGCAGACTAATAGATTAATGGGGCCCTGGTAGGGCAGTGGTTAAGCACTTGGCTGCTAACCAAAACATTGGCAGTTCAAATCCACCAGCCGCTCCTTGGAAACTCAATGGGGCAGTTGTACTCTGTCCTATGGGGTTGCTATGAGTCAGAATTGACTTAGTGGCAATGGGTTTTTGTTTTTAATAGATTAATGCCTATAGCTTTAGGACATTATTAAAGACAGAATTTTTAAAATAGCTTGGATAGTAGTTGGATGTCATTAGAGTTTGTTTAATTTCTCCCAAAGTGTAAGTTATTACATGTTTACCTATCTACATTTAGAAAGTAAGCTGATTACAGAAATGGCATACTAGAATGTGTCAGGTATGTTTTGCTTTCCAACTTTTATGGATGTTCACACTCAGGCACTGTCATCATGATCCAAGGACATAACGGAAATCAGTTTCAGACATAGCATATATTGTCCTTGAAAACTGCACCGACAAAATGAGAGGTCCAATAATACTTCAAATAGCAAAGAATAGATCCAGGGTATTCCTATAGACCTAGAAATCATGAAAATTTTTGTGCCTTCAATATTATTATTGAAAATACTTTTGCCTTAGTATTCAGGAAACAAGAAAAATATTTTTAATATTTAAAACCATACTTTGTCTTAGGATAACATATGAGAATAAATTGGGTAAATATACCTATTTTATTAAAATATGTAGAACATGTTTTCTCAGAAAAAATAAATAAATTGAATTTAAGATTCCTTTTCCATTTAGCACCCTGTAAGTTAACGTCACGCTTTTACGCAGAAAGTGAAAATTGACTGAGCAATTGTATGTTAATTGTGCTAGTAAGTCAGCTTTGATTTAATTATTTTCTTTTGTTCATTATCACATTTGCCCACCTATTCAGCTTCCATATTAAATTATAGTCATAGATAAACTGCATTAACTCTGTATATATCTACCTGGATAAAATATATCTTTTCTCACTTCCAAAAATGTTTCATTAAATGCACAACTTTCAACTTGCACTCAGACTCCAAATGATTATTTTTTCAGGTCCACTTGTATGAATTGAAAGAACAGTAATAGACTTTTTTCCTTTTAATTGAGTATCAATTATTTCCATTCAACTTCACGTGGCCATTATGTTTTACTTACTATACCATCTACGAGATAATTTTTCTTTTCTTTCACATGGAATCAACTCCCTTATACTCAATATAGCAATATCTTGATATTTTTATGTTAACTCTATTGGCTAATTGAAAAATTCTTAACCTAGGCTGAAGAGATTGTAATGTTACTAAATAAAATCATTCCAGAACCTATGTCAGAAATATGATAGCAATGGGGAAATGAAGCAAATAAACCCATATGTAATCCCAAATCATCATGTCTTTTCACTCTGAATTAGTGACCATGGATGTTTCAAAAATATGTGTTTGGTGGAAACTTTGAAAATATACAGGAGAATACTGGATTCTCCAATCCCTGAAAGAAACTCTCTTTTTTTACACGCCAGTCATGTAAGAGTTAATTCTGTTTCCTACAAGGATGCAATCTGTAAGTTAGGTCTGGAAAGCAGCAAAGGCAACCTGGACTTGAAGTAACACTTCTGTTGTCAAGGGTTACTGATGGGGGAAGGGAAGGGGTTGGAAGGGAAAGGAGTTATGGAAACGAAGAAGGATTGTAGCACACGCTACATAAATTCAAATGCTATAGATGTATTTGAAATAAAATCTCAATTCTCTTGTATTTTTGCATTTTGCATTTTCATTTATTTAGTTTACACACGGCTGGCATATTTAAGGGTTGGTTGCTGTTGACCTTATTCAGTGTATCACTTTCCAACAGCATTAAGATGTAAATTATTAGCATAACAATTTTGCAATTAAATTTGAATTTACCATTGCTACTTATATCTATGCTATAGTATATAAAATACAATACAATTATGCTCTAATATCAACAAATATCTTGGGTGAACTTGGTGTACAGTCTGCATCATTTCTGTTTAAGTTTACATTAGTGCTTCTTTTTTCCTCCAGAAAATTAAAGGTCTGGGGAAACAGCATGCTTAAGGGCTTTAAATTCATATCTATTAAGATTCAGCTGTTAATATGATAATTTTTAAAATAGCTACCTTTAATAATGATGTACTGAAGTGTTTTTATTTTTTATTTTTGCATGTTCCAATATTTCAAATTGTCAGTCACCACTGGCCTGCCTCACTTTAAATCTCCTTGTTGTGCCAATTTGCATTACTAATGGACTTGCTAAGAGAGAAACTGTAAAAAGGAAATGTGACAATTAATCGGAAATACTTGACATACTATGACATTATAAATATCTTTGATGATTTATTTTTTCACCTCGATTTCACTAATAAAATATTTCTGAATTTCTTATTTTGCAAAGTAAAAATGGATGCCCATACCATTGCCACTGATGGCATTTATAGTAGCATTTTATTAATATATCTCATGTTTTATAATCTATACGCTCATATTTTAGCTTCTGCCATTTAATTAAGTTGTTCCCTTTGGAGTAGCCATGCATTTCAAGAATAAAATTAAGCGCTATTTTACTTGGTGAAGGGAAAAAGTATTTGACTATAAAACAAAGCAAAAAAGGGTTTTCTTGCCAAAAGTATCTATGTGAATTTTCCTCAGAAAATGTGCTTTTAAAATCCTTTGTATTTGCAAAGCCACCCCACACAGACAATTAAAAGCAGAAATGAAATGACAGATCATATGGCAGGAGTTTAAATGTGAGGGTTTTTCTCCCCTCTCGGTTAAGTTAAACATCGCAGCAGGCATTACAATACCAGAGGTAACGAATCAATTAAATCCATTTTGCCGTCCGCGTCTCCAAAGCTGCGTGCGTAGTGTTGCTGTGTAGTTTAGAGCCTGAGCGGTAGGACCCAGGGGCCTCCGCAGCCACCAATAGAATCGCGCACTTGGTCCTATTTGTATGCAATGCCGTCTGCTCTGCGCATTAATAGTAATACAGATAACGGGTTTGAAAGAATTCTCTACTGAAGAAGGATTGGATTTTTCCAGGGTGCTGATACTGGGAAGAAATCCGACTTCACTGTCCTCCTGGTGCCCTCCTTTTACGTTTTAAAGTCTCGGACAGCTTTTGCTTGGCTTAAACTCGGAAAGGTTTCCGTGCACAGCAAAGTTGGAAGGCTGCGCCGGCACCGTAGAGCCGTTAGATTTCTGAAAACAGTCTTATCGGAAGGTAAGTCTCGTAAGTGATTGTAAACGAAGTGACACCGGCTTTGGAATTGTCAAAAGGGATAAGCTCGGTTTTACGTTAGTGGTGTTCGAGTGCGGAATAGGTGCGGAAGAGACTGCAGTTTGTCCAGGAATTGTGCCTGGTGCACCGGGAATATTTGGGGGGTAGAATCAAAAACCTTCAGGCTAAATCGGAAATTGCAGCCTTACGCTCTGACCGGATTCAACAAGTTTCCCCGCAGGGATGCGATGTTTGTTTATTTTCTTTCAAGTTGTTCTGAGTGTCCGTTCCCGGTGGGCTGCGCCTGCTTTAACAAAGAAGTTTCGGGATTTGGGTCTGGTGCATGTGACTGGGTTAATCCGTGTTTAAGGAGGTTTTGTCCTGCATTTGGGCTTCCTGGTTAAAGTTCTCGGCTGCTAACTGAAAGGTCGGCGGTTCGAAAACCACCAGCTGCTCTGAGGGTGAAAGAGGTGCTCCGGAAGAAAGATGTGGCAGATGTGGCAGTCTGCTTCCGTAAAGATTTATACAGCCTTGGAAACCGTATGGGGCAATTCTATTCTGTCCTGTAGGGTCGCTATGAGTAAGAAAGGACCTCATGGCAGTGGTGGTTTTTTTTTTTGGGGGGGGGGAGTGGGGGCGGGGGCAGGCACATAAGGGAACTTCTTGGAATGCTCCCGACATCAGCGGCCTGCTCGGTTGGGGTTGGGCAACTTTGCAGCATAAGCTCGATGTCTCTGACCGCGCCGTGGTTGGTGGTGTGATCTGAGCCTCGGAAACCAGCTGGCTCCGAGGCTAGTTGAGCTTCCAAACTTTGAAAGCATTCTTCAAGGAGGTTGAGAGTGGGGGCTTTTAAAATGATCGTTACTGGGCGACTCTTGGTGAACTCTTAGTGTTGTGTAAGCAAGGAGGTTTTTGAGGATCTGCGTTCCAACCTGCAGCTTTTTGCGTGGGAAACGCAGTGCTGATCTGGAGAAGGTGGGAGCTTGAAACCAAGCCAGAGGGGACTTTGTCTGAGGGAGGAAGGAAGAGAGGAGAAAGATGAATGAGCACGTTGCGTCCCATCTTTCACACACAGAAACCACACGCGTGGGACGTGCCAGAAAGCGCTCCAGTTGGTGGTGTTTAGTTGGAAAACGTATTGCAGGGAGGTCCAGGAGCCTCCGCATTACTGATGAAGCTCTGTGCCCTTCTGACAGTTCTTCTTGCTGCCCCTCCTTTGCGCCCGGCTTCCCCAGCGTCTCGCTGGGGTGCAGGGGCTGGGGCGAGTCAGCCCAGAGGCGCTGCAGACACAATGGGGGAGCGTCAGGCACAGCCCCGCAGGCAGGTGGTGCGGGGAGCTCGCCGCTGCAGTCCCGCAGCGACAGCCCGGCTGTCGCTCCGCCGCAGGCTGCAGCGTTGCGGAGGTCGCTTCCGGCCGGCGGCCACGCTCTTTGAGAGCCGAGCCCCGCGCAGGAGACACACGCCTGGCCGCAAATGTCCGGGGTTACCTTCTAGGGGCCACAGTGTTGCAGGCAGACAGGTGGAGTGGAGGAGACGGGATGTTAAGACTTCCCATTCCAGCTTCTGGTAAAAGCTTCTACCTCTACGCGAATATCCCCAGGCTCCGCCCCAGGTTCCAAGAGGACCTGCACCCCAAAGGGGAAAGGGGACGAAGAGGAAAGAAGAGAAATGCTAATGAGGCTGCAAGAAGAGAAAGGAAGCAAGCAATCTGAGGCAGTTTTGGTCATCGGTCGGGATGGTCTTGGCTCTTTTTAGTAGGCTGTTTGCGATGGGGTTTTGAAATGCTGTCCCCCGCCTTTCTGTGGCACGAAAGGGGCAGGCTTCCAGAGGCAGGAGCTCACTAGAGACTCCTTCTAAAGATGGAGCAAGGAGAAGGGCAGGAGACTGCGTTTTGTAGTGTCATTTAACCCTGACCTCAGCACCTCCCACCCTTTGACGCCCCCACCAGGGAGTGCCCTGACCTTGCAAAGTACTCTCTGTCACCTGCTCCGTTCCTCTTTAAATGGTTTTAACAGGCTGTGTGTTACAAAGGGCTGCTGCGTGATAGTTTGTGTGTTCCCAAGTGGAGGTGGAAGAGTGTCTCATTTGTAGGTTGATTGCCAACCCCGTTGGGCTTGTGGAGGAAGGGGGATAGAAGAAGAACTGTACAAAGGTCCATATGGGGGTGTCGGTTACTCGTGGGGGTACTTCTTGGAGGAAATATACTCCTTTGAGCATACAGGGAAAGACAATGTCATTACGTTCTTTTCCCACTTTCTATTTGCCCCTTTTATTGTGTTCGTTTGGGAACTAGGATCTAATATGAAGCAGTAATATTTTGAGAATCCACCCAGTTATTAGGAGGCCAACTGGAGGTTTGGTAAATGGGCTCTCAGGCTGACACTTGGATGCTCCTGAGATCAATTATTCTGGGAGACTCAGTTTACCACCCCAAGACCTGTGTCTCTTCTATATTTTGAGGAGGCACAAGTAGCCTGAGTGTTTTTGAAAAGCATCCTGGAAGGAATGCAGCATGTTGATTTTATTACAGTAGTATATGGAAGATGCAGGGTTGCTGGGTGTTCCTCCATGCCCCTCACCCAAAAAGAAAGAAAGAAAAAAATAATAATAAACAGAAATCCAGGCTAAGCTTCTAGGTGTTAAGAGGACACTATTTGTTTCTTAGGACTCTTTCCTCTCCCGTAGGGGTTGGGGTGGGGGTGGGTGGTGGGTGTGAGGACTGTGCAGAGATGAGGGCAGAGAGCATATATAGAGTGGGGAAATTCACCTCACACTGTTGCCATGGATTTTGGACTTCCTTTAACCGTTCTCGACACATCTTCCTGCTCTGTGCGTCTTCCAATTTAGCCCTGTACAATCGGCAGAATTGAAGCACGGTGACACAGCTGCAGAGCCCTGATGGAGGCTTGCTCAAGTGAACAGCTGTTAATCACGTTTGCTGTATTTTCCCGCTTACTTCCTTTTCCTTCCCTTCCCTTCCCCGTCCTTGAACAGTGTTACCATCTTCCAGGCTGTATTCTGTGAAGGATTAGTGATTTCCAGTGATAATAGCACTATGCTGAGCATGGGAGGAGGGCAGACATGCAACAGCTGCCTGGGGAGTTCCATAGATTTAAAGCAGACTTTCCCTTATCCTATACTGCATTAAAAAAAAGAGTAAATATCCTAATATCTCCCTAAAGAAAATTATATGGGTTCTGTAGAATTGTCTTTCGTTTTATAGCATAGCAGAATCAATTCAAATGCAAAGCAAGATTGATCAGAGTTGAAAGGGAAGCTATACGCTTGTGTGCATTATTTGAAAACTTGTGTTGTACTTGGCTAATGAAAGCCCACATTTTTGTGGCACAGTGGTTAAGAACTCGGCTGCTAACCAAAAGGTCGGCAGCTCGAATCCACCAGCCACTCCTTGGAAACTCTATAGGATGGTTCTACTCTGTCCTTATAGGGTCACTATGAATTGGAATGAATTGGACAGCAATGGGCTTGTTTTTTTTTTTTAATACATGATACATTAGGAGATTATTTAAGCAACAGTTAATGTAAGTTATTGTCATTGTGAAGTTGAGCAACTCAAGGCACTGCAAAGATGTGAGTTTTAAAGGAAAAAAGCAAAACAGCAAACAAGCCCTTGGCGGTTTGATGAATGAGCAGGTGCAATGCACCATTTGAAATGTAACTTGAAGTGAGGTTCCATCTAATCTGCTAGAGAATGGGGTGCTCCTTATCACCTTGAAAACTCCACTGATTTTTCTCTTTTTCTGAGATCTGCAAGTTCAGATACAAAAACATAATAGCATAGAGTAGGCTAAAATTATGACCTGGTCAATAATAATTTATTTCTCTAAACCTACTATTGAAAACGAGCAATGTTGTTGAAGCATTCATGTTTGTATCTAAAATATATTAGTGCTTTACGGTACCAGCCAAATTTCCTAATTCTATAAGAAATGTAGACCCTAGAAAAGAAATAAAAAAATACAGACCCAAGGCCATATAAGAAAGAACTGTAGACATACTGTTAGGCACCTTACCTCCAACAGATATTTTCACTTAATAGTAACGTCACTGTTTTGAAGTAGGTTTTATTAGACTTCACTTACATATGAAGGATTTGAAGCTCAGAGAGGTTAAGTAACATGTACAAAGTGAAACAGCAAATAAGAGGAAGTGCCAGGATTGAGAAACCAATTCCTCCTTACGACAGAATCCATTATTTTCCAGTGTGTCATGCTGCTTTTAAATGAATCAATCTCTGCAGGTCCCTGGACCTATTTTTTTCTGTAAATAAAACATTTCATTATTCTTTGAATTTTACTTCGACACTCATAATTTTTGAATCTTCCAGAACTGCTTTTCCTATACAAAACTTTTTTTTTTGCATCTATCTCTGACCAATCTTTTACAAACAGTGACTTTCCAAGGATCCCATGGCCAGGGAATAACATCTTTGTTGTTGTTAGGTGCCATCGAATGGGTTCTGAACCACAGTGACCCTACATACAACAGAAGGAAACACTGCCCTGTCCTGCCCCATCATCATAATTGCTGCTGTTTGAGCTGATTGTTGGAGCCCCTGTGTCAGTCCATCTTGTTGAAGTCTTCCCCTTTTTCATTGATGCTCTATTTTACCAAGCATGATGTCCTTATCCAGGGTCTGATCCCTCCTGAAAATGTGTCCAAAATATATGAGACATAGTCTCGCCATCCTTGCTTCTAAGGAGCATTCTGGTTGTACTTCTTCCAAGACAGATTTGTTCATTCTTTTGGCAGTTCATGGTATATTCAGTATTCTTTGCCAACACCACAATTCAAAGGCATCAGTTCTTCTCCGGTCTTCCTTATTCATCATCCAGCTTTCACATGCATATGATAGGATTGAAAATACCATGGCTTGGGTCAGGCCCACCTTAGTCCTCAAGGTGACATGTTTGCTTTTGAAAACTTTAAAGAGGTATTTTGCAGCAGATTTGCAGAATGCAATGCATTGTTTGATTTCTTGACAGCTGCTCCATGGGTGTTGATTGTGGATCCAAGTAAAATGAAATCCTTGACAACTTCACTATTTTCTCTGTTTATCAAGATGTTGCTTATTGGTCCAGTTGCAAGGGTTTTTGTTTTCTTTATGTTGAAGTGTTAGCCATACTGAAGGCTGTGGTCTTTGATCTTCATCAGTAAGTGCTTCAAGTCCTCTTCACTTTAGGCAAGCAAGGTTGTGCCATCTGCCTATAACAAGTTGTTAATGAGGCTTCCTCCAATCTTGATGTCCTGTTCTTCTGTGTACATTTCAGCTTCTTGGATTATTTGCTCAGCATACAGATTGAATAAGTATGGTGAAATGATACTACTCCAATGCACACTTTCCTGATTTTAAATGACCCTGTATCCCCTTGCTCTGTTTGAACAACTGCCTCTTGGTCTATGACAGGTTCCACATGAGCACCATTAAGTGTTCTGGAATTCCCATTCTTCGAAATGTTATCCATAATTTGTTATGATCCACACAGTTAAATGCCTTTGCATAGTCAATAAAACACAAGTAAACATCTTTCTGGTATTCTCTGCTTTCATCCATGATCCATCTGACGTAAGCAATAATATCCCTGGTTTCAGGTCCTCTTCTGAATCCATCTTGAATTTCTAACAGTTCCTTGTGGATGTACTGCTGTAACAATTTTTAAATGAGCTCCAGCCAGATTTTACTTGCATGTGATATTAATGATATTGTTTGATAATTTCCTCACTCAGTTGGATCATCTTTCTTTGGAGTGGGCACACATATGGATCTCTTCCAGTCTGTTGTCCAGATAGCTATCTTCCAAATTTCTTGTGATAGACTAGTGCGCGCTTCCAGTGTTGTTGAAACATCTCAGTTGGTATTCCCTTGTTTTTCACCAAGGCCTTCTTTTTTCAGTACCGTAGGTTTGGTATTGAACTTGGACTTCTTCCTTCAATACCATTGGTTCTTGATTATATGCTACCTCCTGAAATGGTTGAACATTGACCAGTTCTTTTTGGTACAGTGACTCTGTGTATTCCGTCCATCTTTCCTTGATGCTTCGTGCATTGTTTAATATCTTGCCCATGGAATTCTTCAGTATTGCAGCTTTAGGTTTGAATTTTTTTGTCAATTCTTTCAGCCTGAGAAATGCCAAACATGTCCTTTCCTAGGTCTTTGCACGTTTCATTGTAATACTTTACTTTTTCTTCTCGAGGTGCCCCTTGAAATCTCCTGTTCAGCTCTTTTACTTCATCATTTCTCCCATTTGCTTTAGCTGCTCAATGTTCAAGAGCAAGTTTCAGAATTTTTCCTGACATCTATTTTGGTCTTTTCCTTCTTTCCCGTCTTTTTAACATCCTCTTGCTTTCTTCACAGATAATGTCCTTGATGTCATCCCACAACTTGTCTGGTCTTTGGTCATTAGTGTTCAGTGCATCAAAACTTTTCTTGAGGTGGTCTCTAAATTCAGGTGGGGTTTACTCAAGGTTGTACTTTGGCTCTCATGGACTTGTTTTAATTTTCTTCAGTTTCAGCTTGAAGTTGCACATAAGCAATTGATGCTGTTCTGCAGTCAGCCCCTGGACTTATTCTGACTGATGATATTGAGCTTCTCTATAATCTCTTTTCACAGATGTAGTTGATTTGATTCCAGTGTAGTCCATCCAGCAAGATCCATGTGTATAGTTGCCATTTATGTTGTTGAAAAAAGGTATTTGCAAGGAATAATTCATTGGTCTTGCAAAATTCCGTCATGTGATCTGCAGCGTCGTTTCTTTCACTGAGGCCGTATTTTCCAACTGCCAATCCTTCTTCTTTGTTTCCAACTTTCACATTCCACTCACCAGTAATTTTCAGTGCATCTTGATTACATATTTGATACATTTCAGACTACAGAAATTGGTAAAAGTCTTCAGTATCTTCATCTTTGGCCTTAGTGGTTGGTGCGTAAATTTGGATAATAGTGGTACTAACTGGTCTTCCTTGTAGGCCTATGGATATTATCCTATCACTGACAGCATTGTACTTTAAGATAGGTCTTGAAATGTTCTTTTTAATGATGAATGTGACGCTATTCCTCTTCCATTTGTCATTCCCAGCATGGGAGACCATATGATTGTCTGATTCAAAATAGCCAATACCAGTCCATTTCAGCTCACTAATGCCTAGGATATTGATCTTTATGCATCCCATTTCAGTTTTGATGACTTCCAATGTTCCTAGTTTCATACTTTGTACATTCCACATTCCGATTATTAATTGATATTTGCAACTGTTTCTTCTCAATTTGAGTCTTGCCACAGCAGCAGATGAAGGTCCCAAAAGCTTTGCTCCATTCTCATCATTAAGGTAGACTCTACTTTGAGGAGGTAACTCTTCACCATTCGTATTTTGAGTGCCTTCTAACCTGAGGCACAGTGGTTAAGTGATATGGCTGCTAACTAAAAGGTTGACAGTTCAAATCCATTAGCTCCTCCTTAGAAATCCTACGGGACAGTTCTACTCTGCCCTCTAGGGTCACTATAGGTCAGATCAACTTGATGGCAACAGGTTTGGTTTCTTTTTGGTTTTCCAGTCTGAGGGGGCTCATCTTCCGACACTTTATCAGACTATGTTCCGCTGCTATTCCTAAGGTTTTCACTGACCAGTTTTTTCAGAAGTAGATTGCCAGGTCCTTCTACCTAGTCTGTCTTAGTCTGGAAGCTCCACTGAAACCTGTGTACCATGGGTGACTGCTGATATTTGAAATACTGATGGTGTAGCTTTCAGCATCACAGCAACATACAAACCACCATAGTACGACAGACTGACAGATGAGTAGTGGTGGATCCTGTGGCCAGGGAATAATTTCATCACTAAGAAAGTCCTACCTCCTGCCCGTATTATCTCTGGAGGTCATAGCATAGAAGTAGAAACTGAGGGCCTTTGCAATTGGCAAAAATATGGCCAGGTAGTTTGGGATGGATCCATTATGTCATTCCCAGCCAGGAGCTGTCCACCTCCACCTTCACATCTCTGCACACATAGCTTTTCTGATGTGAGAGATTCTCCCCTTCACTTGGCCAAACCATATCCATTTGTATAGAAAGTGTCATGTCCCTCCTTCACCATGAAATTCCCCTGACTATTCCAGCTTTCACAATTATTTATTCACCTCTGAAATTCTAAGTCACTTATAAGTTCCCCAACCTAACTTGTCTCTTATTTGGGAGTGAAGAGGAGTAAGCTAACATTTCTTGAGTGCTCACTCTATGCTATATCTTTTTACAAATATTATCTGTCCATTATAATTTTCTATTCCTTATATTTCTACTTGTAGCCCTTATTATCTTCTTGATCTTGACAGTCACCTGGGATCTTATAGTACATTTCTTGAGTTTCAATGATGAATCCAAATTTTATATCTCTTGTCCATAAATTGCTCCTGGTTGCCACACGTGCATTTTAAAAGAGCTACTTGGCATTTACAAGTAGAAATGCATCACAAACATCGTTAAAGGTAAATATCTTGAAGGAAATCCATAAAAGCCATATGCATCATCTTTCCTTTCAATTTTGCTCTTCTACTTGCATTTCCAAGTCACAAGCAGCACCTCATGCATCCAGAGAATTTCACCTTTGAATTGTCCCTCTGTCTCATCCTGTACACTCAAACAGTAGGAAAAAGAATTTGGGGATTCTATTTTTCATAAACCTAGCTTATTTTCCCCACAGAACTGCCCACGATTCCTTTCATCTCTATTTTTGTCCCACATGATTTCAAGTGCATCACATCTAAATTGTCTTTCTAGAGCATAAATAATCTAATTACTCCCATTAAATGCTGTTAGCTTAATTAGAAGGTCCAGTCATGGCATTCAAGATATTCCATGGTCTAGACTCTAAATCTCTCTCTTTTGCCTTCACTGCATCAATTTACTTGCATTTCCTCAAATACACAGGGAGTTTTATTCCTCTTTGCTTTGATTATGCTAGTCCTCTGCCTGCCCAGATTGCTTTTCACTTTACTATTTCTTTGGTGGTCTTTGAAAACTCAAAACAAGGGTTACCTCCTCTGTGAAGTCCATCATGTTGAGCAACTAGATTTAAATAGTTTTCTGTTCCTGCTTCTTTCTTAATAAAAGCACCAGAATTCTATTGCACTCATTGTTCTTCTCTTTAAAAGACTTAAGTTCCTTGAAGCAGTGTTTCTCAAACTTTGCCTTTGAACCAACAAAACCTAAGAATCAGTGAAAATAACACTTAAAAACAAGAGTCCATGGACCCTACACTGAATTTACTACATTTGAATCTCTGAGGGTAGGGCCCTGGAATCTCCATTTTAACAAGAATTCCAGGTGTCACCAGGCACAAGGAGTTTATCACAATGGTTGCTCCCCAATTTAGCCAGGTCAATATGAAGCTTAATCTGGTAACTGGGGGAGAAATCATTAGGTGTTACTGAAATTTGTGAGAATGTCTTCTTAGATTAATGTGCTTCAAAGAAAGATGTAGTCACAGAATTCTGTAAGTTAAATGAAGTAAATGAATCATTCTTATTGAAGTAACAGAGCCTTGTATCAGAAAGGCAAATTTGTGAATAGCAGAATTTCTGTGATCACATATGAAGATGACCTTTAGATTTGAGGTGCTGCCGTGTGTAGTACTGGAGCTTGGATGACTTTGGCTTTTTGTTATTCTGATATGGTTTTTGGACAAAGACAGAGAAAGAGCAAAGCAAATGCCTATGAATTACCACCCTGATTAAATAATAACGTATGAAAAATAAAATTAAAATCCTATGTGTACCCTTCCAGATTGCATCTCCCTCAGATGATAACTGTTATTGTAAATTTACTGTTACCATTCTTGTGCGTTTCTTCTGATTCTACTTTCTACATGTACATTCCTAAATCATATATAGTAAATGGAGCCCTGGTGGTGCACTGGTTAAGAGTTCAGCCACCAACCAAAATGTCAGCCATTCGAATCTACCAAACTGCTCCTTCAAAACCCTATGGGGCAGTTCTACTCTGCCCTATAGGGTCACTATGAGTCAGAATTGACTTGAGGGCAACGGGTTTGTTTTTTGTTTGTTATGTACTAAATGATTAAAATATTTACATAAATTATAAAAAGTTAGGTGCATTTTGTGGATACTGTTATTGTGATTTACCCAGATTGATGCAGGCAGATCTACTTTATCTATTTTCATTGCTGTATAGAATTCTATTGTATAAATATACTATAATTTATTTTTCCTCTCTCATTAGTAAGGATTTCCAATTTCCCACTAAAACAAACTGTGTAGCATTTTTATTTTTTTGGCACAGGCTTTGCTGTGCACTTGTGCAATAATTTTTTAGGTGTATGCCTGGGAGTGAAATTACTTGATAATGTAGAAAGTATGGGCTCACTTTCTTTAGATATTGCCTAATTAACCCACATAGTGCTTACAGTATTTACAGTTTACAGCCCATTTGTCAGAGCTATGCTACTGTCCATCTGCATCAACATTTACTATTATCACCATTAATTTTACCAATTGAATGGTTTTAGTTTGGCTTTTATTATTAATAGTACAGTGAACATTTTTTCTTGTGTTTTTTGACCATTCGTGTTTCCACTTCTGTGAATTGCTAAAACATATCTTTTAACTATTTTTATGCTGAGAAATCTGTCTTTTCTTATTGATTTATACAAGTTCTTTATATATTGTACATTCTAATTATTTTTCAGTATATGATTGCAATCATTTTCCCCCAGTCTGTATATTAGCTTTTTTCCTCTATTTTTTAACGGTGTACCTTAATAAATAAAAAATTCATATTGTGTTTCATTAAAATTTATATGTATATAATTATACACACATACACGTATGTATGTGTGTGTGTGCGTGTGTTATGGTGTTACGGTTTGTCCTTTTTGTATCTTCTTTTGGAAACCATCCCTATGGGAAAGTCATACAATAGTTGTGTATATTTTATCCTAAAAGTTTAAAAATTTTGCATTTCTGCATTCAGATCTTATGAGCTATCTGGATTGATTTTTTTTCTTGTGCTCATTAATACCATGATTGTCAGGTATAAGTTGTTCATATGTGGGTGGACTGGTACTGCCTTTTACTTCTAAGGCATTACATCTATCCTCATTTGAGACACTTGCTTCTGGTTATTGTCTTCCAAGTCGGTTTGTGGACAGTCATTTCACTGAATCATTACAATGTTAATGAACCAGAGTGAAAAGCAATAACTAACACTTCAACCAGAATGGATTTATATTCAGCCAGAATTAAAGACCAGTGCTTTTTATGACTAACTATATAATCTCTTCAAATGGCTTGTGGATTGTTCATGTGTAATGAGTCCCTAACTATGTCTAGCATCATTACTTCAGTTTTAGTTCTTAATAGAGAATGTTAATAGATATCCCAAAGATACATTTTCCTTGTTTGTAGGACCCTAGCAATTCTGAACCTTAGAAATGAACTTCAAAAGATGGGAGAAAGAATCACGTCTCACTCTAGGAGGGAAGCATGATTGACCATTTGGCAGGTGAATTATGACCCAGAGGCAGAACAACACTTCAGCAGAACAGCCAGCTTCTTCTGATCAATGGGTAGCCCTTGAGTAAGCATTCTAAAATATTAATCCAACCATAAAAGTTTAGAAAGAAAATCATTGCAGCACACTGTACGTATTACATTAAGCTTTACCCTGGAATGTAGAACTATGAGAATTGTAAAACAACTTCACCTACTTACGTACAATCACAGAAGAGTATTCTGTAGGATGTTGCTTAACATTCTATAATAAACAACAAAGTACCAAATAAATTTGGTTTATGCTAAGCAAGTGTTAGGTTATTTAAATATTAGGTATCAATTTGAGAGAAGTGTAAGAATAGCTTGGTTTAGCCAGTGGGGGAATCATATATTTATAAGCTTATCTGGGGTGAGGGGAGGGGAACAAAAAAAACAAAAAACAACAAAACCTCCACATACAATACAAACTACAGTCTAGGCTATTAATTTAAATTTCTTCCAACAAAAGTTTTTTTTATCACAACTCTGATCAAGCAAAGGAATCATTTTGGTAAATGAGCAAATTCATGTTGTGCCTTTACTTATTCATTTGTTTTGCCCCCTCCTTATATGACTTCAAGTCTGGATTTGCCAGCACAGTGTCCTTTACATGAAGACTCTGGCCTACCTTTCTAACTTCTTTCCACTTCTCCCCTAGCCATAGCCTGCCTCAAGATACACTGGACGCTCCACCATCCCTCGACATATCACTTTGTTTCTAATTCGGCGCCTTTGCCCTTGCCTTTCCTACTTTCTTCCCTATGTCTATCCAGTGAGATCATATGTGTACTTCAAGATCTAATTGTCACTCTTTTTTGCAAGCATTTTCAAGTTATTCCATAGGAAGTTATCCTCTTCCTCATGTGTTTCAATAGGACGTAGAACTTAGCTATATTGCTCTGTAGTATGAGCAATATTTATGTGTCAGTTTTTATGACTAGACTGTGAGTACTGGGACAAAGAGGGTGAATTGTTGCTTAGTGTATCTGTCTAAGCCTGCACTATTCAATAGTGTCACCACTGGCTGCATATGACCATTGAGTGTTTAAAATATGGCTAGGGCAACTGAGGAAATGACTTTCTAATTTTATTTACTTTAAGATTCAATTTAAATAGCCACGTGTTAAGGGGCTGCCTCTTGGATAGAGCAGATAATAGAATATTTCCATCATCACAGAACATTCTATTGAATAGTGTTGGGAAAGGTAACCTCTCAATAAAATTTGGAAAAAAAAAACCTAAAGAATAAATGGATTTTACAGAGCATGCTGATAGAATCAATCCATTTGATTTTCAATAGACAACTGTCACTGAGTTCTGTTATACTTATCATCCTGTTAGTGAGGATAATTATGCAAATTTACCAACTTCAGCGTGTCCCAGGAAAAAACAGATTAGCTCAGCCTGACCAAGAAGATAATGACAGTGTACAAAGTAGCAAAGAAGCAAATGAGAGGTGTTAAAGATTATCTTTGGTGAATTCCTTAGATATTCACCCAAAATTTGTTTGCCTGAGATAGCAGTATACCACATTACGACATTTATGATACATACCTAGAAGAAATACTATTAGGCCAGTTGTAAAAACTCCATCACTTAAGATTTGGTTTCCTTCACAAGAGGAGAAAAGTTTGCTCACTCTTTTCCAAATATCAAATTTTATTAGACAAATATTTATTGAGCCCATTTTCGGTTGGGCATCCCCATCCCATTGAAAAATATCAATTCCTCCAATGTCATCTCCCAATGCCTTTTAAAATGTAAATTTTAAACGCAGACTATTATTGTGAGGATGGCAATGAGCCAAAAGAGATTTTATGGAAAATGAACATATAGGCAATGCATTTGCTCAATGGGCTTCACTACACTAAACAAGCACCTTTAATAGAGAAAGAGCCTTAAAAATGAGTATTGTGCTTCTGGATGTGACAGCTGGAGAGGTGTGATGGAGGTTTTGGAATGGAAAGGCTGCATAACTGGATGCAGTGAAGTAGATGTAAAACCACAAGAGGACTTCCTTTTGGGGCTGATACAAAGTGGCCAATATGGCAGTGCCTTAGCCACCTGCACCTGCAAACTGCCAGATCAAAGACTAACATGATCCAATGGGATTACTTCAGTGACACAAACGTGTGCAGATACGGTGAATTGCAGATTACGGAGCATCTGCTTCTTTGCTGACTCGTTAGGGGGCAGGATGTGTACAAGGAAGGGTCCTGTAGTGATCGTGAGAGCACTGTTTGCTCTTGGTATTGGAAATAAAGAAGCAACACTTTTATCCTCTCATTTTTTGCTTTATTCCCTTAATGTAATGACTCACTTTCTGATTATAGTATTGCTTCAATCCCTCCTCCTATTCTATTTCCATTAGATATTCTAGGTGGAAGCAATTTGGCATCTCATGGAGGACTCTTGCTTACAGACAATGAGCTAAGGTGCTTGAAAATTGCCTTGAATTTACTATGCTTTGTGCACTACACAGAGATAAGGCTATTCATGCACTATGCAGAGGGCATAACCAATGAATTTTTTTTTTTTTTTCCAGTAAGGGAATTGCTTTAGACTGACTCAGCAATACTCTTCTTTCCTGATTCCTGTTGTTACAGATGTTTTCCATGTAACTGAATTAAACGTGCAAACTCAAGAGGGTGCAAAGAAGGTACTACTTTTATTAGCTCATTAGAGTAGTATTACAACTAGCCAGATTCACCAATTACTTTTATTTTGAACAATATCATGTTACCTGTCTGTGATTCACATCTCTGTTGTTCTAATCCTGTTAACACTTAGCTGCATTGTTCCCACTGATATCAGTTGATTATGAGCATCTTGAAATAATTTAGGGGTATGAGAAACTATTATTAAAGTGGTCTCAAGAACTGATTGCTTGGGCAGGAGGTAGGATGGAAAGATCAAGACAGAATTTTCCTGTTTGCGTTTTTTTCCTAGAGCTGTATTTCTGGCTAATATACTAGTGAAAACAGTCTTTATTTTGCCTAAGGTTGCTGGTGCCTTAGCAGGAATGAAAGGTTTCATTTGCAAGACTATAAAACTATTCTGTCTCCATTAGGTCCCTTCCTAGGAGGAGAAAGAATGCAAGAGAAGGAGGATAAAGAAGACATGGAGCTGTGAGCCACTGTGATACTCATGTCATAGAACCTTTTCCCATTAGTTCCTGTGACTTAACCTTGATTTACTTTGGCATTCTTTTCTTCTATCACTTGCTTTCCAGAATGTGCAGAGTCTCTGATTTGAGCAAGTTACAGTTCAGTGCAATAGACATGCATTAAATATCAATCTCCATGAGGCTGGGAGCTGTGTCAGACATTGAAAGGCATTGAAGTGAATGTAAGTGATCTCCACTCTTGATAAATTCAGGTTATAGCACATAAACATCAGTGGGGCTCTCCCTCTGAATGTGTGTGTGTGTGTGTGTGTGTGTGTGTGTGTACCTCCTGCTCACACACTCCTGTCTCAGAGAAATCACTGTTTCCTTCTCTCCAGAGCGAACCTTCTTTGGGGCCATCACTCATGAATTCTCCTCTTCAACCTCTACCTCACCTAGCTTCTTTACTTCTTTAATTATTTCCACGCTAAAAATAAAGAAAAAGAAGTCTTACACTTTTCTCATAATCTTTCTTTCTTGTGAAGTTATCCTTTTGTATCTTCTTCCCTCATTTAAAATTAAAATTTTTCAGATCATCTTCGCTAGGCCGTCTCCAGTGAGCCAACCCTTAACCAATGATAGATTTATACAGACTGAGTCTGATAACGTTTAGATCCTGTTGACTTAGAAACTATCAAATCAAAGCTAGTCTTCAGATATCATCCTCCTTAAGATTTCTGTGACATTTGAAATATATCTAATAACTTCCAAGACATGTTTCTTTTCTAGTTCTCCCCTACACCTTTTGACCTTTATACTTCCTTTGCTGGCTCATTCTTCTCTACAAATCCCTTCAAACCCCAAACCAAACCCGTTGCCTTTGAGTAGATCTCAACTCATGGCGACTCCACAGTACACCTGCACCGTAGGGTATTTTGCTGTAATCTTCACTGAAGCAGATCCCCGAGCCATTCTTCAGCAGTGCCTCTTGGGTGGGTTTCAACTGCCAACCTTTAGGCTAGTAGTTGAACGCAAACCATTTGTGCCACCCAGGGACCTAACTACCCCCTTAAAAGCTGTGTATTCCCCAGGTTCTGCCCATATTGTTTTCTGTATCTTCTCGCTCTGTGATCTTCGTTTCCATGACTTCGCCTTTTATGTTATGGAAAATAAGATCCTGTTGTGTCAATAATAATAATTGATGATGATATGCATAGATGATGTCAATAGACCACTTATTGCTTCCTTAGCATAGTGGGAAGCACACTTACATATTATGCTTCTCACCTAATCCTACAAATCAGTGAGTAGGCATTATCATCCCTCTTTTACAGATAAGTAACATGTGGCTTTCATATGTGAGGCTTCACGGCTAAGTGGCAGAGCTTCAACTCACGTGCTATTCTGTTTGGCTTCAGAGTCCAGGCTCTTAACAATAAAGAGCCTTTATCAAATACATCCCTCCATGACAGTGTCTCAGTCTTGTCTGAACATAAGAATCACCTGGGGAGTTTTTAAAAATCCCAAGGTCTAGCCTGCACCCAGATCGCTTACATCAGAATCTCTGGGGAAGGGGCCCATGCCTCCTTGCTTTTTTTTAAAGGAACCAAGGTGATTGTGATGGAGAACGAAGGTGATAGCCACTGCTCTATAGTAAATATTTTGGTAGTATTCAGTGTATTTCTCCAGCCTCGATCTCTCTCCAGAGCTTTAAATCTGTACTGTTAAGGACTTAATGGACCTTATCTTTTGTCTCTCCTCATCCTCACCCCACCAGAGGATTTCACAGGTTCCAAATTGAACTTATGATCATTCACTCACCATCCAAATAGTCATTGCCTTCTAAATCCTTGGCCTTAATTCATGTTATCACTGTCTCCCACCCCCTACTCATCAGTCCTCTAAGTGAAACCTGTGGAGCAGTGTCTCAATCGATACTCCTCACTCCTCATATTTGGGAATATCTGAATCTTTTCTTTTACTGTATCTCAGAAACATCTTTTCAATTTTCCCTCTCCTCGTCATCATCTCTGCAAATGAATGTATTCAGGCCGTCCTCATCTCTCATGTGGCGTTTGCAGCAGCCCCCGTATCTGGTTTTTTCATAATTTTTAGTCTCTTCTTGATTTTCTTTTCCTTGTTTAATGCTATCGGTGTTTCATTGCTAATAACCAAATCAGCCTTGTCCCTCTTTGATTAAAAACTTTATTCTGCTGCCTGCAGAATACTATCCAGACAACATAATTTATGAGACACCTCACCTTCTGGACACATCTCTCTCCCTTACCTAACTTTCTTTCACTTAACTGAAACATCCTATATTCTAAAGCCTTTTGTATATACTCTCAAGACATCTCTACTTTCTGTTTTTAAAAAAGACATAGCAAAAACCAAACGCGTTGCCGTCCAGTGGTTTCATTTTCACAAATAACGCACATTATACCTTATTTGGCCAACTGCACAATCCCTCCTGTTATTTTCATAAGTACACTATGGCAATTTTTTTACATGTCGCTGACTTCAACTGACACTAAGAAGACATAATTAAACTATGAAATAAGCAGACCTAACATAACATAGAGGGTTGCTATGAGTCGGAATAGACTCAGTGGCAACTGCTATGGGTAACATAACCTAATGGTTTCACTTAAGATGATCTGATAAAGTTTTCACATTCAACTGTTGAGCTAATACGCTGTAATTATCAACTTAAATTAATTAAAAATGCACAGTTTTGATTGTTTATTTCTGGTTACAGAGGGACTACCAAACTTGATCCCTGACTTCTTGACCATGGCTCATACCTTTATTATACAATTATGATCAAAAGTAACATTTCTGGACTATTTTTATAGACATAAGCAGGAGATTAAAGAAAATGAACGAAACAAAAGAAAATGAGCAGAATGGTATGATTTACCTGTACTAGGGGAGGACAGATGTTTGAGAACAAAATCCACTTCTGGAAATGTCATAAGACATGCATGGCATGCGTGGGCATGCTATGCCAGAATTGTTTTACTTAATTTCATAATTTCCATGTTGTATGTGTGGGTGCATTAGTTACCTGGGTGTATTATTTGTGAAAAAATATGGAATCAAACTTTTAAAGGAGGTTGGGTGGCACAAGAGGTTTGCAATCAGCTGCTAACCTGAAGTTTGGCAATTCGAACTGGACCAGAGTCTCAACAGAAGAAAGACCTGGCAAACTTTTCCTCTGAAGATTACAACCAAGAAAACCTTCTGGAGCACAGTCCTAGTCTGTAACACGTGGGATCACCATAGTTGGAATCGACTGGACGGCAATGAGTGTTTTTTTTTTGGGTATCACACTTCTCAACGTTTTTCTTCCTTGCTAGATTATTAGCATTAGGAGGGAAGGGCTAGTCTTCATTTCAGTGTTTTCCAGCTGCTAGCAGAGTACTTTACATGCAGAAGTTATTTGTTGAATATGTGGAGGAATGTATGCAGAAACTTCTCGCAACTGTTCTTTCACATACTTCTTTCTTTGTGTAGAATAACCAAATACCTTCCTCTCTCTTCTTTACCTGGTGAACTCATATATATTCTGTTATCTTCACTAATGAGATGTTTGTAGAGTTCACCACTCAAATTTAGTAGCTTTCTCCTTTTTTCTCCCTCCCACAATACATTGCTCCTATAACTATTAGAACAGTGATCATATTATATAGCAACTTATAGGCTTGTTTCCCTTCTAAACTAATAATATCTAAGAATAAGCTCGTATTTATAACCTCTGCACTTATTATAGCCTAGTATAGTGTTGATACTTGCATCTTTATCACTGTTGAATGGCTGGTGGTTTCATGGATTTTTGAGTGGAGCCAAGTACTCTGGTCAGTGATATTTCAGATATGGATGCTGCTCTGTTTAACGGTGAGACTGTGCACTTTTCTTCTGGGAAAAGAAATGGAAAGATATAGTGATATACTCTGTGGTCATTCATTAAATGGTATATATGAGTAAGGGAAATTGTTTATTATCTGAATAATCAGATTTTCAATGCTTTGTAAGCCCTTGTCTGTATTATTATAGACAAGAATTATGAGATAATTGAAGTATGATCATTATCCTTAAATAAGTCTCTGCCTTCCCTATAGAGAGAGGAATGATCTTTATTCATCATTTATACCTTTAATAGTGTGTAATATGTGTAATAGTCCATATGTAGACCTCAGAATACTGTTGATAAACTTGGTTTACTGGCCCTTAAGGTAGGGCCTTAAATTTATCTTCAACTTTACTATTCTACCATAGATTATACACACAGCTTTTGCCCTTCTCCATACAATTTATAATTTATTTACATAATGGCACTTAGCTAATTTATCAAACATACATAAGTGATTTTCACTATTGAATTTTATTAATATCCTGCCTTAGGATATATTGAAAAACTGAGTTCTTATATTTCTACTAGATAATGAATTGATTATACTGCATTTAGATTGCAGTGCTATAGAATTATATTTTTTCATGCGGAGATACCTTTTCATCTAACAGTGAATTGCAATAATACAATAATATAATAACTTAAGTCACATTTCAGAATTAAAGACAACATAAATAAAAATATATTGCATACAATTTGTATTGACTTACAGAGAATTAATAAATAATTCAGTTTTCCCTTGTGTACTGAATCCCAGGAGAATGTTACAGTATGGAGATTTAACAGCAAGAGAAGAAACGTTCATGTGATTCACAGAATTATAAAACTAGTGCGCTACTTTGAGCCCAGGCGTGTGTTATTTACTCTTCCTCTCAGACATAAAGAGTGAGACAGTTCCCATACTTTTCATTCCTGCCTGCTCTGTCAGCCAATGTTTTCTTGGTAAAGTAAGAATAAATCCCTAAGCTACTGTTCAGCTACATACTTATATGAGAAAACGCAATTAAAAAAAAATCATTTATCTATTGAACTTTAGAGCAACTTAGTATATTGTAAGATGTGAATTGTTTTGTTTTAGCCATGTAATTTGGTGTGGTACAAAAATAATTTTATAATAGCTGCATGTTACAGAAGCCCTACCATCTAGCATATATAGATACAGTAAAACCTGCGAAAGCCGGGACCTGTGTAAGGTAGATACAGGTCAGAGAAGAGAAACTCAAATATTTTCCACTAATAGAGAGTGATAGAAAAGTGGTAAGACTGCACCCTGTCAAAGGCGGAAAACTTCCAAGACTCAGAAAAACAAGACTCTCCCATCGAGTTCCGGCTTTCACGAGTTTCACTGTAATTTATGAAAATGGAAAAGACCGTCGAGGAAATGTAGGGTTTGCCATTTGGAAATATATGTATTTCTTTCACACTAAAACTTTAGAATAAAACTAATTATTCTAAAATAATATAATTTAACATTCATGCAGATCCATACTAATAATATAATTCCACATGTAAAGATTATAAATGCTTTATAATCTGTCTCTTCCATCTACTATAAATATAAAAAGATTAACTTATTTTTTTAAAAAAAATTTGTAACAATATCTCCTACTTTTTACTTTCATTCATTAACTGCTTCATAACATCTGCATATGAATACTCAAAACAACATTTTCCTAAATGCGTACTTCACAATGAGACCGTTAGTTGTTTCTTAAATTTAATTAAATGTGATCTATTTCTCCAATCATATTATTAATAATTTTACATATTCATATACATTTCTTCAAATTTGAAGTTACTAATAAGGTTGAATCCAATGAAATCTGCAGTAGTATGATTTTATGGTTATTGAACTGCTATGTATTTTATGAATCATCAGAAAGCTAAGTCATAAAATAAATTATGAAGACTTTTTTCCAATCATATTATCAATAATTTTACATATTCCTAGATTTATTTATATTATTTATATTACTTCATTGATTTTTTTGTTCTTATTGTTTTTCTCTGTAGCAGTGTTACTTGAATTTGTTTATCCTTTCTTTTTTTATCCTATTATTTGCCATTGTATATTACAGCTAACTTGTAGATTGTTTTTTCCGGAAGCACACTACACATTCATCTTGCAAATTCCTCAGCTATTAATACCGTTTGACATTTAATCATTTTTATCACTCTCAGTTTTTCTTGGACATCTTTTGGGCTATGAGGTGACTATAAATAAATAAAAGGTTCCATCTGGGACTATGCAGAACATCATACTTAAAGAACTAAGGTTTCTGAGTCTATGACCCTGCCCCCTCATTAAGCTCTGTAAACTTGGACCCTCTTCTCATCGTAATATACCAAAACCAAAGCAAACCCCTTGTCATCGAGTCAATTCTGACTCATAGTGACTCTATAGGGTGGAGTAGAACTAACCCCATAGGGTTTCCAAGGAGCAGCTGGTGGATTCGAACTGCCAGCCTATTGGTTTGCAGTCAAGCTCCTTAAAGACTGTGCCACCAGGGCTCCTATTGTAATATAGACATCATCAGTTGTACTTTTAGTTTTAGTTCCCCGAGATTCCTGCTTTTCCAGTTCTTCCTCCTGTTAGATACTCTATTTTTGCTTACAAATGTAATGTTTACATATAGACAAATTATATCGTTCTCCCTACAGAAAAAAATGTGTTCCAATATCATTAGTATAGAGAACTTTTTAAATCTGTATGCATTTGTATACACACATACCCAATCTCCTTATTTCTATTTCCAGACTCCTTGTAAGATTTGCATTCTCTTATTTAAACACAAATAAACAAACACATTTCCAAAATTACTGAAAATAAAGGGTTGAAAATTCTAAGTTTCCCTGAGCATGTTGCATTTCCAGCCTATGTTTTCACTAATCAAATATTGAAATCTGGAAATGCATCTGCAAGTGAAATATATCTTTGTTTAAACAAAAATGAAAACCCACTCTGAGGGATGGAATTGCTGGGCAGAGAGCTGTGGGGACCATGGTCTCAGGAACACCTAGCTCAATTGGCACAACACAGTTTATAAAGAAAATGTTCTACATTCTACCTTGGTGAGTAGTGTCTGGGGTCTTAAAAGCCTGTGAGCAGCCGTCTAAGATACTGCACTGGTCTCACCCCTTCACAAGCAAGGGAGAATGAAGAAAACAAGATACAAGGGAAAGATTAGTCCAAAGGATCAATAGACCACAACCACCATGGCCTCCACCAGACTGAGTCCAGTACAACTAGATGATGCCCGGCTACGACCACTGACTTCTCTGACCGGGATCACAACAGAGGGTCCTGGACAGAGCTGGAGAAAAATGTAGAACAAAATTCTAACTCACAGAAAAAGACCAGACTTAACTGGCCTGACAGAGAAGCCCCAAGAGTACGGCTCCCAGATACCGTTTTATCTCAGTAATGAAGCCACTCCTGAGGTTCACCCTTCAGCCAAAGATTAGACAGCCTCATTAAACAAAATAAGACTAATGGGGCACAACAGTCCAGGGACAAGGACTAGAAGCCAGGAGGGGATAGGAAAGCTGGTAATAGGGAACCCAAGGTCGAGAAGGGAGAGTGTTGACATGCTGTGGGGTTGTTAACTGTTTAATGAGAAACTATGTGTTCTGTAAACCTTTATCTAAAGTACAATAAAGAAAATCCAATTTGTAGGTTGAAAATGAGTTCATATTCCCTACGTAAGAGTGTATGATTTATGGGCTGAAATCCTCCTTTGAATAAAGAAAATAATCCATAGCTTAGAAATTAAATAACAATTTAAGGGGGGATTTATTATTTAGGAGAGTGTAATTGGTGGACTGAAATACAGCTTTGCATTAAAGAAAGTGATATTGAAGGACTGCATAAATTAGACATGGTAATTTAAGCCAGGATTCTGTAAAATCATAAACCAAGTCTTAAATGCAAATGCAAGCTACTACTGCAACAAATACGTGTTTGTTGAAATTATTGTTTTAGACCATGTCTGATTTCAGAAGCTGGGCTCCACTGTAGGTTCTCTGATGTGTTTTGAGATTTCTGTGGCATAAAACTTGCAAATTAAGTATTAGGTACAAAATTACAAGCTATTAGAGGTGGAAGAGACTCTGGGATGTATTCCTAATATCATAACTTTACACATGAAAAACTAGAGGCCCAGAAGTAGGCAGTGACATCAAAAAAGAGGACAAATGAAGTAGAATTGTTCTAATTGAGATGACATAATTATAAATGTGCATTTTTGAATTGGTGATTGAAATAATGTTTTGTTTTGAAAATACTTTTTATAAAAACACATTTCTGTTAGAAAAAGATGTTTGAAGAATTTTAAACTAGAAGACAGATTTTTAAAACTGATGATTTGCTTGAGTATAAAGCATAAAGTGGCCAGAAATTGAACATATAATACTTGTATCACAATTTGATTATTCGTACCTTCCAGTAAGCCATCTTAAATAGCAGCTTATTTCTTTCCAAAAATTAATGCATGTTTCTCTAACCATTTATCTTCAAAATCTCAATATTATAAAATATAACATGTTACATAAAATGAGTCACATCATTTTTATTAAGTATTTTTTGGATGAGGCAGGTGGTAGCTGGATGGATGGATGGATGGATGGATGGATGGAGGATGGAAAACATAGGATTGAATTTTTTATGAAGCTGGTCTATATGAAACCCTAAGAAGGATAAATACAACAAAATATTCCACTATCTTTAGAAATAGGAAAAAAAATAGCTATTTTTTCTTTCTTTTTCAAATTTTGTTATAAAGTTCCAGAATGTATTTTTGTGTCGTTTCCAGTGCATGCATACATAAGCACAGAAGCAAAATTGAAGGATTTTCAAAAAGGATGTCCTTATACAAATTATATGAAGAAGAACATATAATTATATAAAGAAAAAAGATAGATCATAATCAGAAGGATTTTTAAAGGGAGGAAAAACAAGTCAGAAATGAAGAATAAAAGAATAAACTGGCTGGACCTTAAACCAGTTATGCACACCTATAGTCCTATTAGTTTTTAATGGAGGAATTAATTTCTTGATAATTGTAGTGATATTCTAATTATACTCAAGTATTAT
Organism: Dugong dugon; assembly: GCA_030035585.1. NCBI lineage: Eukaryota > Metazoa > Chordata > Mammalia > Sirenia > Dugongidae > Dugong > Dugong dugon. The sequence goes on along the minus strand of CM057473.1, from coordinate 26,373,135 downwards.
GTCCCCAAAAGGTGAAGGGACATTACATTCGTTGAGCCCTTGCTATCTGCCTGTTCTGTGCAAAGCTTTTACATGATTACGTCTTTTAATCTTTCCCTAAGCTTGTAGGGTAGACATTATTACACCCATTTTGAAATATAAAGAAACAAAGGCTTAGAGACACAGTTAGTAAGACGCATATGTAGGCTTCACCTCTGTCTTGCTCCAAATTCTCTGTGCCATACTGCTTTTGTATTGCCATGGTTGAACATGAATGTGTCTCATTCTATACGACTCTGACATATCTGGTAGTTGGTAGCAATTGTTATAAAGACTTAAGAATTATATTAATTTATTTGTCTAGTTTAAAAAGCAAAACAAAACAAAAGAACCTGATTTCGCGTTTTCTGCCAAAGTGGGTAATTGATAATAATGTATGTTAACATTATTTCTTTCTTTTCTTTCTTAACACCATATAAGTAGTGTTATTCTATTTAGGTGTTGTATATCCCATAGATACCAATGCTGCTTTTGAAGAAAATATTCTCAGCTAGAATAGTCTAGGGCAAAACAAGGGCAGCCAATAACAATATGACACTAGGCAGCTTCTCTGTGACTGACTAGTTAGGATAATGGATGTAAGCAGTACTTAAAGCAAGAACACTATGAATGCAAGGCTTACAGGGCCAGCTTTTATACTTCCAAACAAAAGGACACTTAACTAGCACCCTTCTAGCTGAAATAAAAGGTTTGCATAGGAATAACCATTAGATACAACTTCTACCCTAGATTGTAGAAATACAGGCATTTAAGACATTCTCCCTAACAATATACATATTTGGTGGAGAATATTATGATTTTTTTTTGTAGTTAATTATTTCAAAAGCTACTAGGAGTATTTAAATGCACTAATTGTCGAAATTTTAAATGAAGGGCTCTTTGTTGACAATTATTTTTTTCCATGTGTAACCCATTTTAAAATGGAAATGTAGGAGAGTATAAGCTCATTGAAGACAAGATTTATTTCTTATCAACATTTGAATCTCCAGCAGCTCACAAAGATTCCAGCTCCTATTCTCTGTATATTATTGTTAAGAAGTCCTGGTGGTGCAGTGGTTAAGCGCTTGACTGCTAACCAAAAGGTGGGCAGTTCATACCCACCAGCCACTTTGTGGGATAAAAGACCTAGTTTGTGCTCCCATAAAGATTGTTGTAGTTATGTGCTGTCGAGCTGTTTCCAATTCATAGTTACCCCATGTACAACAGAATGAAATACTGCCTGGTCCTGCGCCATCCTCACAAGTGTTGTTACACTTGAGCCATTTTTGCAGCCACAGTGTCAATCCATCTCCTTGAGGGTCTTCCTCTTTTTCACTGACCCTCTGTTTGGCCAAGCATGACGTCCTTCCCCAGGGATTGATCCCTCTTGTTAATGTGTCCAAAGTATGTGAGACATAGTCTTGTCATCCTTGCTTCTAAGGAGAATTCTAGTTGCACTTCTTCCAAGACAGATTTGTTCATTCTTTTGGCAGTCCATGGTATATTAGTATTGTTTGCCAGCACCACAATTCAAAGGTGTCAGTTCTTTGGTCTTCCTTATTCATTGTCCAGCTTTCACATGCATATGAGGTGATTGAAAACACCACGGCTTCGTAAGGCACGCCTTAGTCTTCAAGGTGACATCTTTGCTTCTCAACACTTTATAGAGGTCTTTTGCAGCAGATTTGCTGAGTGCAATGTGTCGTGTGGTTTCTTGACCGCTGCTTTTGTGGGTGTTGATTGTGGATCCAAGTAAAATAAAATCCTTGACAACTTCAATCTTTCCTCCGTTTATAATGATGTTGCTTATTGGTCCAGTTGTGAGGATTTTTGTTTCCTTTATGTAGAGGTGTAATGCATACTGAAGGTTGTGGTCTTTGATCTTCATCAGGAAGTACTTCAAGTCCTCTTCACTTTCAGCAAGCAAAGTTGTGTCATCTGCATAACGCAGGTTGTTAATGAGTCTTCCTCCAATCGTGATGCCGCATTCTTTATCATATAGCCCATCTTATCGGATTATTTGTTCAACATACAGATTAAATGGGTATGGTGAAAGGATAGAACCCTGACATACACCTTTCCTGACTTTAAACCATGCAGTATCCACTTGTTCTGTTCAAACGACTGCTTCTTGGTCTAATGTTTCTCATGAGCACAATTAAGTGTTCTGAATTCCCATTCTTGGCAATGTTATCCATACTTTTTTATGACTCACACAGTCGAATGCCTTTGCACAATCAATAAAACACAGGTAAACATCTTTCTGATATTCTCTGCTTTCAGCCAGGATCTATCTGATGTCAGCAATGATATCCCTCATTTCAAGTCCTCTTCTAAATCCATCTTGAATTTCTGGCAGTTTCCTATCAATATACGGCTGCAGCCGCTTTTAAATGGTCTTCAGCAAAATTTTATTTGTGTGTGATATTAATGATATTGTTTGATAATTTCTGCATTCGATTGGATCACCTTTCTTGGGAGTAGGCATAAATATGGATCTCTTCCAGTCAATTGACCAGGTAGCTGTCTTCCAAATTTCTTGGCGTAGACAAGTGAGCACTTTCAGTGCTGCATCCGTTTGTTGAAACATTTCAGTTGGTATTCTGTCTATTCCTGGAGCCTTGTTTTTCACCAATGCCTTCAGTGCAGCTTGGACTTCTTCCCTCAATACCGTCGGTTCCTGATCATATGCAACCTCCTGAAATGGTTGATTGTCCACCAATTCTTTTTGGCTTAGTGACTCTGGGTATTCCTTCCATCTTCTTTTGATGCTTCCTGCATCATTTAATATTTTCCCCATAGAATCCTTCAATATTGCAACATGAGGCTTGAATTTTTAGTTCGGTACTCTCAGCTTGAGAAATGCCAAGTGTGTTCTTCCCTTTTAGTTTTCTATCTCCAGGTCTTTGCACATGTCATTATAATACTTTACTTTGTCTTCTCAAGCCTCCCTTTGAAGTTTTCTGTTCAACTCTTTTATGTCATTTCTTCCTTTTGCTTTAGCTACTCTGTGTCCAAGAGCAACTTTCAGAGCCTCTTCTGACATCCATTTGATCTTTTCTTCCTTTCCTGTCTTTTCAATGACCTCTTGCTTTCTTCATACGTGATGTCCTTGATGTCATTCCACAACTTGTCTGGTCTTAGGTCATTAGCATTGAACATGTCAAATCTATTCTTGAAATGGTCTCTAAATTGAGGTGGGATATACTCAGAATGGTACTATGGCTCTCATTGACTTGTTCTAATTTTCTTCAGTTTCAACTTGAACTTGCATATGAGCAATTGATGGTCTGTTCTGTAGTCACCCCCTGGCCTTGTTTTGACTGATGATATTCAGCTTTTCCATCATCTTTTTCCACACACATAGTCGATTCGATTCCTATGTATTCCATCTGGTGAGGTCCACCTGTATATAGTAGCCATTTATGTTGGTGAAAAAAGATATTTGTAATGAAAACTACAGCCTAAGAAATTGTACAAGGAAGTTCTACTCTAAGTTAGAATCACTAGACGGCACACAGCAACAACATATTATTGTTAAACAAATACATGAGTGGGTGGATGATGTATTAGTTTTCTGGGGCTGCTGTAATAAATTAGCAGCAACTGAATTGCTTACAGCAACAGAAATTTATTCTTTCACAGTTCTAAAGGCTAGAAATCCAAAATCAAGGTGTTGGCTAAGCTGGTTCTTTCTGGAAACTCTGAGGGAGAATCTGTTCTACGCCTCTCTCCTAGCTTCTGGTGTTGCTTGCTAGCAATCCTTTGTGTTCCTTCACTTATGAAAGCATCACTGAGATATCTGCCTTTGTCTTCACATGACATTCTTCCCTACGTGTCTGTATTTATGTCTCTGTATGACCTTCTTATAAGGACGCTAGTCACTGGATTGACAAGTCACCCTAATCCGGTATGATCTCATCTTAACTGCATACATCTACAAAGACATTATTTCTAAATAAGGCCACATTTGTGGTTCCAGGTTGATATGAATTCAAGGGGGTGCAATGTTCAGCCCACCAAAAAAAAAAAAAACCCATCGCAGTAGAGTCACTTAAGACTCTTAGCAACCCTAGAGGTCAGAGTAGAGCTGCCCCACAGGGTTTCCAAGGACCAGCTGGTGGATTCAAACTGCCGACCCTTTGGTTAGCAGCCATAGCTTTTAACCTCTGCACCGCCAGGGATCCATAGTCAACCCAATACAGATGAGTTTTAACAAAGCCTAAGCTCAACTTCAGAAAGAGAGAGTTATTGTTCATCAAGAAGTTTGTTGTGGAATACATAAAATAACAATGGATGAAAGAGATTTTTAGTATGAGGTACAGACTTTTTGGCTCTACTTGAACATAAGGATATCATTACCTGCTTCAAGTCATAATGTCTAATCACTTTTTCCATCATCGATTGCCAGCACAGAATGCATTTTATCAAGCACATTTGCATTCGAAGGAAGTCCCTGCAATAACTGCTACCGCTCCAATAATAGTTAGAATGGGAATAGCAAGGGCATCATGAAAATAGCTGCTGAATTCTGAAGAAAGCACTGAGAAGCTATGGTGCAAAGCTGATTTTTTTTTTTTTTTTTTTGTTAGCTACAGGAAGAAAATCTTAGCACTGGTAAAAGCAGCACCCAGACCGCTTTGGGATAGAAGAGAAAAAAATTCTGTTCAGAGAAACAGAGTGAGATGACAAATATAGGATAATATCTGGATGGTAAACAACCAGTTGAAACACAACTTCATAACAATGTATGACTAAAGTTTTACCAGTACCATAATGAATTGGGTCTGCTAGTTATCACGATAACTACTAAATGACTAATGGTTGACTAGGGGCTCGCTAAGCTGGGATAGATTGTCTCTGCTCTAAAAGATCTCTTATCCTCCAGCAGGTGACAGACTTCTTCACATGATGGTCTCAGGGCTCCATATAGCAACAAGAGAGCAAGGACCTAAATACAAGTACTTCTCCAGCTTTTGCTTGCGTCAAGTTTGCTAATGTTTTATTGACCAAATCATGCCACACGGTCAACTTAGATTCAGAATTTGGGGAAACAGATACCGCCTCTTGACTGGAGCTTCTGCAATATCACATTGCAAGTGTGTGGATTCAGGGAGGGGAACGACTTGTAACCATTTTTATAATCTATCACATAGACGTTTCATTTATATCTTGCAATTATTTTTATAAATTTTTAAAGATATTGATATAGTTAATCCTGTTGTGATATACAAATGTTGATTGGTATAGTAACCATAAGGTTAATTTTTGTGCATATAAAATTAAAAGTTCTCCGTATAAAATATCAACATTTTAAAATTATCCAATAAAAATTAAAAGTTGAAATTCATCTACATTTATTTAATGGATTCCTACATGTAATATCACTTACTAGTAGGTATATTAATATATAGTATATAAAATTTGAAAATTCACCAGGGTATGTGATTCAGTATATATATGTTTCTTATAAAACAGAGGATGTGGTAAAGAGTGCAGATTCCTAGGTATGAAGAAGTGCCTTAAATGGATACAGTAGGACCACTTATATGTAGCCCATTCAGTTCTAAGGGTGAAATTTATTATTTTTATACAAAACTTAATGATTAGAACTTCCAAGTATATTAGAAATGAATAGTAATGAAATCAAACTAGTTAAAACTGTATGAGATTATCATCATGGAACAAATCTTATAGGTATTGATGATGTCATTCATATCTGGATCAATTTTTTGATACATGATGATAATTTAAATCCCAGTGAAACTTGGAATCATTGAAACTGAGTGGTTATGATATTGTTCCTGATTTTGTCATTGCTACATTACTTTCTTTTTGTTGTTCTTGTTACTCTTTTTTTTTCATCTCATAATTTTCAATGCCATTAAAAATTCTACTACTCTTTCTTCTCATTGGCAAATGCTGAGAACATTCATTTTTATGGATGTTCCATAGTTTTTTTTCTTTTTAATAATATTTTATTGAGTTTTTGCTGAAAGTTTACACAGCAAATTAGGTTCCCATTTGACAGTTTCCACACACATTGTTCAGTGACTTTAGTTACGCCTATCTCAATGTGTCAGTGTTCTCTTTAATTGTGTTCAGTTTGTTCCCTTTCCAGTACTCTAGTTTCCCTGCCCGCTGATCTTCTCATCTTTGCTTTTGAATAGCTGTTGACCTTCTTGGTCTCATACTGATGGTTTTTAAGTAGGGCACCGAGTTTATTGGTAATATCCTTTATTTTGTGTTCCACTCTGCTATTTCACTAAAAGGTGATCTCAGCGGTAGGCTTGGTTCTAAGTTTAAAGAGTGTCTCAGGGCAATAGTCTCAGGGACTCCTCTGTTCTCTACTGTTCCAGTTTGTTTTTGTTTTTTGTTTTTTTGTAAATAAGAATTTGAGTTCTGCTTCATATTTTTCTCCCATTCTATCCAGGACCAACTATTGTGACTCTGGTCAGAACAGTCTGTGGTGGTAGCTGGGCACCACCTAGTTCTTCTGGTCTCTGGGTAGGTGAGGTTGTGACTCTTGTAGACTTGTTTCTTCTCTGTGCTTTTGGTTACCTTCTTACTGCTTTGCTCTTCACAAGTAGAGACCCATAGTTGTGTCTTAGATGGCTGCTTGCAAGCTTTTAAGACCCCAGACACTACTCATTTCACTAGGATGCAGATCATGATTTGGGGGACTGTGTTATGCCGATTTAGTTGTCCCATGAGAGTATGGTTCTAAGCCTTCAAACCCAGAAAACCAGTGTTGGCAGGTGTTGGTTATGTCTGAGGAATATCCTTGTTTGTGTCTTCAATGAATATATGTGCCTGCACCCACATATTTGTATTTACACATACCTATGGATGATACAGGGTTGCTGTGAGTCGGAACTGACTCGATGGCACCTAACAACAACGAAAACATGGATAATTCTATTTGTTCTCACCTATGTGTACTTACCCCTATACCTATTTGCCTATACCCGTCCATATGTAGTCAAATGCTGTTTTTTATTTTGGTTATGCTGTGCTCGCTACATCTATATTCGGTGCCACTTTTCCCATCACCAAAAGTAACTAGCATCTACTGTATAAAGCATGCTTTTACCCACTCCACCTGGTATCCACCAATGAACTCCCTCTATGTTTATCTATACTTGTCTTCCTATAAAAGAAGGATCATACAATATTTTTTCTTATATGCTTGACTGATTTAACTTAGCATTGTGCCCTTCAGGTCCATCCATGTTATAATATGCTTCGTGGACTAGTAAGCAACTATAAAGGATAATGAGGAGTCACAAAACATAACATGGATGAATCTGGAGAACATTATATGTATGTACCCCAATTTGCTTATCCATTCATCTTTTGATGGACACTTTGGTTGATTCCTTTTATTTGCTTTTGAGAATAAAGCAGCCATGAACATAGGTGTGCATATGACTGTGTCATTATATATTTTTAGTTCTCGGGAGTATATACCTCAGAGTGGGATTGCTGGATCCTAGGGTACTTCTATTTCTAGTTTTTTTGAGAAAACACCATATCATTTTCCATAGTGGTTGTACCATTTTACAGTCCCACCAATTGCTACATTACTTTTGTGAAGTTTCCTAGGAAAAATGTTCACACACACTAAACTATGAGTCTCACATTGGGGGAAAAATATACCCAAATGCACCTCCATATCTCCAGTACTGTGAAGAGGGTGTGGCCCTTAGTAGATACTCCATAAAGGTTTCTTGAATACCTTCCAATTAAAAGTTTCTTATTTGTATTTTATTTCTCTCCTATGATTTAGGGAACCCTGGTGGTGTAGTGGTTAAGCATCTAACTGCTAACCAAAAGGTTGGCTTGACTTTAGGCTTTGTGTTCTTAATCTTTGATTTTTTTGTATTTAAAAACAAAACAAAACATAAATGTAGAATGGCCTCAGTTTACCAACTGAAATATTTTCACAACTTAGTATATTAACATCATTTACATATTTTTTGTCTATTGACTTGATTATAATCTGAATCAAGCCAAAACTCAACAACAAGTTTATGTGAGAAGAATATTTACAGAATTTGCTCCAGGATGGTCATTTTGAACAATTTGCATGTTACTTTATCTCCCTGCCTCCATTATCAGCCTTTAAACATTTTCCAAATCTCTGGGCTATCCCCTCTAGCTATGGGCTCACTACTAATTTGGTATTGTAGTAGTCTTGACTTTAAAATCTATTGATCGTCTCATATGTATACTAGAGAAAACGTTACGGCATAACACATCAGGAAAGGGGCAAGCTCTTACTCTTTTTGTATCTCCCCACATTTTCTTGCCTGAATTCTTTAAACTTTAGAGCCTAGTACATCTTGTTAACAAATGTCATGGATTGAATTGTGTCTCCCAAAAATATGTATATCAGTTTGGCTACGCCATGATTCTCAGTATTGTGTGATAATGTCCACCATTTTGTCATCTGATGTGATTTTCCTGTGTGTTGTAAATCCTATCTCTCTGATGTTAATGAGATGGGATTAGTGGCAGGTGTGTTAATGAAGCAGGATTCAAGCTACAAGATTAGATTGTGTCTTAAACCAATCTGTTTTGAGATGTAAAAGACAGAAGCAAGCAGAAGGATATGGGGTCCTCGTACCACCAAGAAAGAAGGACTGGGAGCATAGCACGTCGTTTAGTCCTGGGGTCCCTGAGCTGAGAAGCTTCTCAATCAGGGAAGACTGATGTAAAAGACCTTCCTCCAGAGCTGACATAGAAGACAGTTCCAGCTTCCCCTGGAGCTGATACATTGAATTTGGGCTTGTAGTCTACTAGATTGTGAGAGAATAAGTTTCTCTTTGTTGAATCCATCCACTGGTGGTATTTCTGTTGTAGCAGCACTAGATAACTAAGACAACAAACATAAATCTATCTGTAATAATATCTGTTTATATGCATTTCTTTTGTTAAACTCTGAGTGATTGTGAGAAAATCAGAAACAGTTTGCATACGACCCACCACGTGCATGTGGTTTCCTGTTCCTTTGCATAAACATCCTAAATAAACCTGAACAGACTTAATTGTTCTCTCATGAGTGTTGCACTTGGCACTTATTAGTTTATAACCTGTATAACATCCCATTGGCCCTATCTGTTTTGAGCATCCATCTCTTCCAGTAGACTATGAGTAACTTCAAACCAGGGAACTACTTCCTCAGGGTGCATCCTGCCTGGGATTGCTTAAAAATGAATGAGTGCTGTAAGCGTACATTCTACATAACATTGATTATACAATGTGATAGCCATAGTATTTTATTACAAAACTTTATGGCTAGTTATCAGTCATATTTCCTTTGGATATTTCCTCCCATTTTTACTCAGTACAGCATAATACAAACTAGTCAAACTTGTGGTGAACAGACATCCCACTAGTTCCGTACTATTTGTTGCGTGTAACTCTGAAGAAAATGATTGCAGTTTTCACACCTATACCTTTTTCATCTGAGTGTAAATGCACCTGCAGACCTTTTATTATTTTCTAACTGGAGTGCTGGTGGATAAGCTCAGCATGGTTGAGCTTCAAATGTTAGAGGATAATTGGAACTGTAGACCAAGGTGCTGGAAATATTAAAGATTTTATGCACAAGATTGATTTGTGTCACGTCTACATTGTGCTTGAGAAAATTCAGATTTTATTTCAGCATTTCTGTTCTGGATTTTAAACCACTAGCTAATTTTTAATGCTTTTCCAGAGAATCTCTTACCTCTCATAATCTTTAATTCTCAGTAAAATGTTTCTCTTCTGAGTAAGATGCTGAGATTCTGAAATAGTACACTGCTGAACTGAAAAGAGAAACCACTCATCATTTTGTGTTAAATTTACTAAATTATTCCAGAAAGTATGCTGGAAAAATAAAATTGGCTCTACGAAACTTGACGCATTCCCCAGAAGGGATGAGAGGGTCTGTTGATGAACAGTACCCTCTGGCTTATTGGATGAAATAAATTTTCAATATTCAGAAGGATCCCAGGTCATTCTTAGACTAAGAAGGTGGCTAAGGGGTTGGTTTCTAGTGGGAGTTAGAGGGAATAAGTGATGGAGACAAGTGACAGTAGGAAGAATTAGTTCAAGTCAAATAAAGAAAAATAAAAATCCTTAGGATTGTAGAAAGACTCCAGGGAGAAATAATTAAAGCAGGCTTATTCTTCATGGCGTTCATCATTTGGTGAGCAGGAAAAGCCTTGTCATATGTGTTTGGTATGCTTAATTTTCTGTCAGGTGATTTTATGAATCACTTACTTTCTGACAGTTTTAAAAAAACAAAAAACCTGTAGAGTCTCCCATAGGTGAGAGTTTTTGATAGAACAAAGAACACTTGGTATTTTTTTACATTTCTGCCATTAAATAATAAACAACAGAAAAGTGGTTTGTTTGTTCATTGTGTGCTTGCCATATCCCTCACTAAAACTTAAACTCTACAAATAGGAGATTTTCACGGTCTTACTTCTGTTTCCGATAACTAGCACCTAGAAACGTAATAAGTGCTTAAAATATTTGTTGAATTAATTGACATTTGAGGTAATTAATCTTTGACTCTTCTACTGGTTTAATATAGGTAGATTTAGATTAGGTATCAGTCATCTGACCAATTAAGGGTTATATTTTGAGAAAATACTGATGTTTTCATAAACTCCTTCAATTCCAGATATTGTTTCAAATTCATAAATACTTTTGAATGAATTAATGGTACAAGAGATATTTTAAAAACTGGAAGTTGTTTTTTAGAGACTGGAAGCAGAGCAAACAATTAAAACGTATTCAACCAAAAATTACATTGACAGGATACAGGGGAAAGTAGCACAACTTGTACAAGGAAAGGTCAGGGAAGCCCCATGGACACATCCAAACTCCCTGAGGGACTGAATTGCTGGGTAGAGGGCTGTGGGGACCATGGTCTCGGGGAACATCTAGCTCAATTGGCATGACACAGCTTATAAAGACAATGCTCTACATTCTACCTTGGTGAGTAGTGTCTGGGGTCTTATAAGCCTGTGAGCGGCCATCTAAGATACTCCACTGGTCTCATCCCTTCGGGAACAAGGGAGAATGAAGAGAACAGGATACAAGGAAAAGATTAGTCTGAAGGACTAATTGTCCACAGGTACCAAGGCCTCCACCGGACTGAGTCCAGTACAGCTAGATGGTGCCTGGCTACCACCACTGACTGTTCTGACCAGGATCACAACAGAGGGTTCTGGACAGAGCTGGAGCAGGATGTAGAGCATAATTCTAACTCACCAAAAAAAACCCAGATTTACTGGCCTAAAGGAGACTGGAGAAACCTCGAGAATATGGCCCCCAGACACCCTTTTAGCTCAGTGGTGAAGCTACCTCCGAGGTTCACTGTTCAGCCTGGGAGTGGACAGCCCCGTAAAACCAAATGAGACTAACGAGGTACAGGAGTCCAGTGACAAGGGCCAGAAGGCAGAAGGGGGCAAGCAAGCTGGTGACAGGGAATCCAGGGTTGAGTAAGGATATTGCTGATGTGTTGTGAGATTGTTAACCATTGTCATAGGGCAACATCTGTAGTAACTGTTAAATGAGAAACTATTTTGTTCTGTAAGCCTTCATCTTAAGTGAGAAGAGCAGCACAATTGGAAGAGTGTAGTCAGCGTCACTGAACTGTGCATGTAGAAATTTTTGAAATGGTGTATCTTTGGCTATGTGTATTTTCACCAAAAAAAAAACGTTCAGAAGTTAGAGGGTTGACATGTTGTGGGGTTGTTAACCAATGTCATAAAACAATATGTGTACTACTGTTTCATGAGAAACTATTTGTTCTGTAAGCCTTCACATGAAGTACAATAAAACAAAAAAAATTACATTGAATATGTATTGCTTATACAGCTCTTCAAATTGCTTTTGATTGAAATTAATTAATATTTCAGGGATATTTCCCTAAACTTAATGCCTGCTAAACTATAAAGACTGAACTATGTATATATTTAGGTAAACCTCTGGAGCTTGATTATAAATCAGCTGGCTGTTATGATTTAAGCCTATCTTTATACTAGTTTCCCATAACTTGATCATGGGATAGAAGCTTGGGTGATCCCAGGAGAAGTGTGACATGGAGCATGATTGACATTGCCCATTGACCTGTTGACTGATTGAGGAGGTATATCCAGGGAGCCCAAAATAAACAATAGGCATAGAAAGTTATGATTTTTTTTGTCTAAGTTGTCATCATCTCTCATCTGTATTGCTGTAATAACCTCATAAACGCCCCTAGTATTTCCATTTTACCCTCCCACCCCACTGTAGTCAGTTCAACTCAGAGCAGCCAGAACAATCTCTTAATAATGAATGCTGGGTTATATCTTAATTGAATACTCCCCCATGCCTCCCCTTTGCAGTCAGGATAAAATGTAAGCTCATTGCCATGGTCTCTGAGACTCTACATTACCTGGGCCTTTCCTAATCTACCAGGCTAATTCCCACTATGCTGTCCTCTTCATCTGCTATGGTTCAGCTGCCCTAGCCTGCTCCCTGTCTTTTGGACACATCAAAGTCCCTATGCCTCAGAGCCTTTGCTCTCTTCTCAACCTTAATGATTCTCCCCAGACTATCACAGAGATGATTTTTTACTATCATTTAGGTCTCAAAGAAGACTTCACTGACTTCCCTTTGTGAAGATGCTACTCAGCTTCTTAAGCCTTCCTTATCCTATTTCTTTATTTTATTCTACATACACGCACGCACACATACACACATACACACACGGGAGCTGTATAGAGAACAAACTCTTGATTTTCTTTTAAACTGCTCTGCTTTCTAATTGTAACATTAAGTGCTCACTAAACATTTGCTGAGTAAATAAATGCTGGAAAGAACCTGTGAATCTTCAGTTTGGAGAAATGTCAGGCAATTTTACATACATTTTTATTTAACTTGACAATGACATAAGTCCCTAAGATATCCATTTCCTTTAAAGTTAAGGAAAGTGATGTACAGAAATCAGGTGACTTTCTCAGATTAACAGATAAGAGCAATAATTTGAACCCAGGTTTATCTGGTTTCAAGGAGCCCTGGTGGCGCAGTGGTTAAGGGCTCAGCTGTTAACCAGAAGGTCAGCAGTTTGGGCCTACCAGTCTCTCCCAGGGAGAAAGACATGTCAGTCTGCTTCCGTAAAGGTTACAGCCTTGGAAATCCCATGGGGCAGTTCTACTCCGTCCTATAGGGTCGATATGAGTTGGAATTACATCAACAGCAATGGGTTTGGTTTTTGGTTTGATCTGTCTTCAACCTCCATGCTCTCTCCACCACACTTTACTGCCTCGAGACCCCTTATTTCAATAGTAATAAGTATGTATTGTAACAATGAATAGGGATAATTTGCATAGATATATTGGACAAATTCTAAGTGCAATTAGTAAAATATTTACTTTTTGGATTATTGAAGTTATTGCCTTCTTGTCTGATACTTTTAAATCCCTGCGTGAAAGAAGCATGTGCCATAATCCAGTGCTTCCCTAATGTAATGTGCACAAAGCACCTGGGGATCTTTTAAAGACAAGTCTTTCAAGATGATGCAGATAGTGTGGATCCATGGAATATTTTCTTTTCTTTTTAAATAGCAAGCCATGGAGCCCTGGTGGCACAGTAGTTAAGAGCTTGGCTGCTAACCAAAAGAAAGGTCGGCAGTTTTAATTCACCAGTTTTAATTCACTCCTTGGAAACACTTTGGGGCAGTTCTCCTCTGTCCTGAGTCGGAATTGACTCTACTGTGATGGGTTTGGGTTTGGGTTAAGTGGTCACTAGCTCACATTTATAATTCAAATATTCCATTCTGCATGATTAGAAGAAATTTAATGGAAGAGGATGTTGCAGTGACTTGGAGCAGGGTTCTCAAACCTTGCTGCACGTTAGTCACCCGGGAGCTTTGAGAAAACCAATCACCAGGTTGTACCCCACACCAATTAAATCAGAGTGTCTGAGGGTGGGACCCAGGATTCAGTTTTTTAAAAGCTCCCCAGTGATTCCGGTGTGATTTCAGAAGCTGGCTGCTGTAAGTGTGGTTCACCAATCAGCAGCACTGGTGTCTATTAGGAACTTGTTAGAAATGTAGAGTCTCAGGCCCCAACTCTGAAATACTGAAGTAGTAGCTACATGTCCATAAGATCACCCGTAGATTTGTATGCACTTTAAATTTGAGAAGTAAGTAGTGACTTGGAGCAAGAACATTTTTAGTAAGCTCTATTCTCAGGTATGAACAGGAATGCAGGAATCCAGTGGAGCTTCTCAGTATAGTCTAAGAAAGAGCTTTGGAACTATAGCCAAAATAGTGAATTTAAATGCTCGTTGCACTTGGCAGTGATAATTGGCAATTTTATCCAGAACTGTTTTAATATTGGAATAAAGGTGGAAGTGAAATTACCGTTGGAATTACATTACAGATTAAATGTAAGTCAAAAAAAAAAAAAAAAAAGAGTTATCTAGCGTAATGTAAATTCTCATGAGGTTCAGTTAGTAGGTAGTACAGACAGGGGCACTGAGTTGAATGTTTCTTGTTTTATTTCCTTTTGTTTTTGTTTTTTCTTTGTTGTTGTTGTTTTCAATAAGAGAGATTTATGTCTCTCTCATTTAAAGAAGGATCAGAAGAAACAAAGTAGTTACAACAGAGGATGGAAGGATTAAATGATGAGGATGGTAGTGGATCCTATCCACTGTCTTAAAGCAGAGGAGTGTTATGAAGTTGGGAAGGGGAACCTAAGCTTTGGACACATATGCATGAGTTCTGCTTCCAAGGAAAATACAGAATAATGGGAAATGCAGAAAAATAACCAGACAATCATAAAGCAGTGTGATAAGTAATATGATAGGGTAAGTACAGAGAATATTATAGTACATAAAAGGTACTCCTGTATCATGATTGGATTGAGCCCAGTGGGTTGTCTGGAATAACTGACATCTAAGTCTAGGCCTGAAGTGAAGAGGATGATGGAAATGTGGGATTCCAGCTAGACGAATATAAAAGGAAATGACCCAGAGTTGCGGAAGAACAAAGCGTACTTAGGGAAGTGAATAAAATTTCAGCTCATCTTTAGCACTGAGTGTTTATATGAATGTATGGGGGATGAGAGAGAGGATATCAGTATGCTGACATATTGAACTGGAAAGAGGTCAGGTTATGGGGCTTTCTTTAAGGAGAGTATATATTTGGGTCTTTCTCCTGAGAAAAAATTTATCATGTTACTCCCCTGATTAAAAAACAAACAAATAAAACCTTCAATAACAATTGGAAATAAGATCATATTTACATATGAGAAAGTTTTCCTAACTGTAATGTTAATTGGAAATATAGATAAAAAGGATAGAATTGGTATCTTACTTTCTAGGGGTGCCTTAGCAGAAATACCACAAGTGAGTGGCTTTAAAGAACAAAAATATATTTTCTCGCAGTTCGAAAGGCTAAAAACCCAAATGAGGGTCTTAGCTGTGTCAGTTCCTTCAGTGAGCCTCTCTCCTAGTTTCTGATGAACTATAGTCAGTGATCCTTGGCGTTTCTTTGTTTGTAGATGGGTATTCACATGCTCTCTGTCTTCTCCCTGTGTCCATTATGTTTCTTGTAACTCAGAAGTAATTAGGTTTAGGATGTACCCTACACCAGTATGGCTTCATTAAAATCACAAAAGAAAGCCCCTATTTCCAAAAAGGGTCACATTTACTGTTAAGGGGTTAGAATTTCCATACATATTTTTTTGGGGGGGACACAATTTAATTCATTACAATTGGACTCTTTCAGTAATCTGGAGAAAGGAATTGGTAGCCTAAATTAGATGGTGGTGGAAGAAATGAAAAAATAGCAAAATTATTCCAGAGTTTTAGGAAGTAAGATCTGTTGGCCTTACATATTGACTGGATTGGGGCTGGGGAAGATTCAAGAATGACATTCAAGTATCTGAATCAAGCAACTTGATGTATGATGCCATTCATGAGATACCAGTTGCCATGAAGTTGACTCTAACTCATGATGGCTCCATGTGTGTCAGAGTAGAATTATGCTCCTTAGGGTTTTCAGTGGGTGATTTTTTGGAAGTAGATCAACAGATCTTTCTTTTGAGATGCCTCTGTATGGACTTGAACCACCAGCCTTTTGGATAGCAACTGAAGGACCTTTTGCACAACTCAAGGACTATTTATGAACTGTTGCTCTTGTTAGTTCCCATTAATCTGGCTCTTATTCCTGACAACATCATGTATAACAGATTGAAACATTGCCTGGTCTTGTGCCCGTCTTCATAATTGTTCCTAAGTTTGAGTCCATTATTGTGTCTACTGTGCCAATCCATCTCATTAATGTTTTCCCTAGGTTTCAATAATCCTCTATTTTACCAAACGTGATGTCCTTTTCTAGCAATTGGTCTTTCCTGATGACATGGGCAAAGTAGGCAAGCTGAAGTCTCCCTCTCTCACTTTTAAGGAGCAGTCCAGTTGTATTTCTTATAAGTCCAATTTGTTCTTTCTTTTGACAATCCACAGTATATTCAATATTCTTTGCCAATACCACAATTTGAATACGTCAGTTCTCCTGTCTTCCTTTTTCATTATCTAGCTTTCATGTGCATATGAGGAGATTAAAAAGACCTTGGCTTATGTCAGATAGCCTTTAGTCATCAACATGACTTCTTTGCATTTTAAAACTTCAAAGAAGTCTTTTGCAGCAGATTTGCTCAATGCAATACATCTTTGATTTCTTGACTGCTGCTTGCATGGATATTGATTGCTGATCCAAGTAGAATGAAATCATTGACAACTCTAATTTTTTTCTCCATTTATCATGACATTGTTTATCGCTGCAGTTGGGAGGATTTTTGTTTTCTTCATGTTCAGGCATAATCCGTACTGAAAGCTGTAGTGCTTCAAGTCATCTTCATTTTCAGCAAGAAGGGGTGTATCATCTGCATATTGCAGGTTGTTATCAGTCTTCATCTAATCCTGATGAGGTAGGACAGGTAAATTTTTTTGTGTGTTGGGTTGGTTATTTGGGTGGGGGGAGGCTGGAATAGTAGTATAGATGATGTATTAATTTCCTAGGGTTACCATAACAAGGAGGGAGTCCTTGGGTGGTGCAAATGGCTAATCACTAAACTACTAACCAAAGGGTTGGTGGTTCAAACCCTCCCAGAGGGTCCTTGGAAGTAAAGCCTGGCGATCTGCCTCTGAAAGGTTATAGCCATGAAAACCCTATGGAGCAGTTTTACTCTGCCCACACAGAGTTGCCATGAGTTGAAGATGACTTAATGGCAACTAACAACAACAGTAATGGGTCACTACAAACTAGGTGGCTTATAAATACAGAAATATATTGTATTACAGTTCTGGAGGTTAGAAGTCTAAATTCAGTGTGTCAGCAGGGTCATGTTCTCTCTGAAGGCTCTAGGGATGCTTTCTTGTGTCTGCTGGCTTTGGTAGCCCCAGGTGTTTCTTGGCTTGCAGCTATAGCATATCTCTGTCATCATCATGTAGAGTTCTTCCTTCTGTCTCTGTGTCTTCTCCTCTTCTGTAAGGACATCACTCAGATGGAATTAGGACCCACCCTTCTCCAGTATGAGCTCACATTAACTAATAACATCCTCAAAGATCCTATTTTCAAACAAGGTCACATTTATAGGTATTCAGTCGTAAGGATGATGACTTTGGTTTGGAAGTAATGGTGTTCAGTGAATAGTAAGTGAATATGAGTCTTAAGGACATGATTGATATCTGGAAAGAGAAACACACTGGAAGTCTTAAGCATAGTTATGACTCTTTAAACCATGGGAGTAGAAGTACAAGCCCAGGAGAACCATGTAAACTGAAAAAACATAGAAAAAAGAAAAACTTAGGACATCAGTTTTTAAGGGATGACTAGAATCTCCAAATGAATGGAGGCCGGTCAGAGAAAAATGTAGATAACAGCATCACAGAAATGAAATAATGTTTGTCAACTGTGTCCAAAAACTGAAAGAAGAGAAGTGAACAAAAGTGACCATTGAATTTTGAATAAAGGAAACTTTTGACTATAGTTAGAGATTTTCATAGAGCAGCAAGAGAGCATAGAAAATGGAGATACATTCTGAGTTGAAACTTGTCGATTAGAAGTGTAGAAATCCTTTCAACATGTATAACTGAGACTGGAAAGGAGAACTGAACATTGGAAGGGTATATATAGATTTGGTAGAATATTTACTCAAAAAACTTTCCTGTTTTAAGGTCAGCTCTTGTGGAAGCCTGATGAACTGCTCTATTAGCTCCTTATTATAAAATAATACTTTAAAATAAGAAATAGTAACATCTTATGTCATGTGATTTTAATATATATTATGAATTCTATTTGTATTTTAATGGCTCATCTAGTCTGAAATTTTAAATGTTTATATTGGTTTCTCCTCTCCCTCACACCTAGAAATCTCCTAAGATTAAAAATATCTTAATTCAGTCACATACTCTCAAAACAGCTGAACAGATATGTTTTATATACTCTCCAGGCTGAATTTTACTAACAACGTATACATTATGAAGCCTTTCAGGCAGAGGTTATAATTCTTATGTCATTTGGGTATGCTATGTGCTCCATTAAGAGTCCCTGGATGATGGAAATGGTTACTATGCTATGCTGCTAACTGAAACTTTGGAGGTTTGAGTCCACCTGAGGTGCCTCAGAAGAAAGGCCTGATGATCTACTTCCAAAAATTCAACCATTGAAAATCCATGGAGCACAATTCTTCTCTGACACACATGGGGTAGCAATGAGTTGTAATTGACTTGATGTCAAGTAGTACATGCTCCATCTGTATTGTTGTTAGCTACCACCGAGTCAGCCCCAACTCATGGCAACCCTATGCACAATGGGTGCAAACACTGCCCAGTCCTATACCATCCACATGATTGGTTGCCAGACCATTGTGATCCATAGGCTTTTCATTGGCTGATTTTCTGAAGTACATTGCCAGGCCTTTTTTCCTAGTCTATCTTAATCTGGATGCTCTTCTGAAACCTTCTCAGCATCACAGCAACACGCCAGCCTCCACTGACAGGTAGGTTGTGGCTGTGAATAAGGTACATTGGCCGAAAATCAAACCTGGGTCTGCCACACAGAAGGCAAGAATTTTACCACTAAACCACCACCAACAACAGCTATGTTATACCATATAACAATCTGGAAAATTTGTATATTGACAAGCAAGCCTGTAGTATAGGTCTGGCTAATATTTATGCCTAACCAATAGTTAGTGCTTCTATTTTGTGTTTTGTTGTTGGCTTTGTTGTTTTAATGCGGCAGAAATTATACTCTTAACAGTGATTAGGTTTCAGGCTAAAAAATGTTGGGTAATTTTATATACTTCATCTCTCCCTTACAGTGGGTCCTAACCAGGAGTAGGTATCCAAACCACTTAGCCAGGCTTCTTAAAAATATAAATGCCCAGACCCTATGCCAGTCCTGCAGAATTTGATTAGTAGGGTCTATAAGAGCCCAAGGGTCATATGCTTTACAGGTGATTCTGATGCAGACCCTTTATTGCAAAAGAGGGTTGATCCTGTTAACCAAACTAAAAACCAAACCAGTTGCCATCGAGTCGATTCCAACTCATAGTGATCCTGTTAAAGTACCATGCAAATAATTACCTTGTGTCTTTCTGAGGATCTAGTTGTAGATAGCAGAAATCATAGACATTTAAGCATTGCTCACTGCTCCCGGTAACACTTCTTTATAATATACTTTCTTTCGCTAACACGGATGTCGTAATTTTATCTCACAGGAGACAGACATATGAAAGAGGGAAGATTATATGAAAGGAACTATCACTGTTTAGACTCATCCCTCTACCATGTTTACTGACTGTAAAATGTGAAGGAAGACAATGAGGCAACTTTGAATATAGGAAACAGCCATTTATACAGTGATTACAATTTACAGATCCAACTACGGTTCCTTGAAAGAGCGGAACTTTTGATACTTGTTTCTCCCAGATGTGAGAAATTTGATCATTTTATACCCACTCTGAGGAAATTGTGTTTTGAAGAAAGCATTCTTAGATCAAGTATATCTACCTATTAACTCTTTTTTGCAAGAATTCATTCATTCCTGTTTAAATTTTTCTACAATTCACGTTGCAGGGAGGGAAGTAAAGCTTGCTTTGTAGATACCACAACATGAAATGAATACCAAATTCAAATACAAATGGTTCATAAGTAATCACTATTTTTTATTATACTCACTCTTTTTTATATTAGAATGAATTATCAATGCGTGACTATAGAATTACATAAGCATCACATATCTGTGAGTTTGACAAAAGGAGAGTGTCCTCTATAATTGATTCTTGATTATCACTTCCGGTAGAAGATAACAACAGCAAAGATCATTAAGAAGGGGGTGGTTTCCAAACCATAACCCACCCCCCCTGCCATCAACATATAGATAATGTGGTCGTAAGAAGATACCATTAAGAGCCCAGGCTGGTTGGCAGTTTGAATCCACCAGCAGCTCCTTGGAAACCCTATGGGGGCAGTTCTGCTATAGGGTCATCTTGAGTTGAAACTGACACAATGACATCTAACAACAACAACAATAAATATGTACATTGGAGGAAGAATTTTAAAATTTCCTGGATTATAGTGTATGTGATAATACTATAGAGGAGATTTCAGAACCATGAGAGCTAGGGAAGCCTCAAAGGGAATAAAATGTTAACTTTTTAAGCAGATAGAAAATCAGCAATGTGAATAATACACAGGTGAATAGTTGTTAATTTGCTGTATAATTCTCTCTCTAATGAATTTAGCAACGTATAATGTTATATAAAGGGCAATGGTTACCAAGCTCTTTCATAGAGAAATCATGGGTCATAAAATATGTTTCTGGAAGGTACTGGCACTTTATTAATTTCAATCACTCTATAATTAAAACTACATATGCAGCAGTAAAATCAACCAAATCATCAACTGATGCATGTTTAGCCTCTGGACTCAGTGACATTTAATTAGTTACCAGGCAGTCAAATGCCAACCTTTCCTTTTCAGTGGCAGACAATCGGTGTGTGTAGCTTCTTCCCAATCTCTCTCCCTCATATAATAAAACTTCACATAATTTCAACAGTGATGTAACACAAAATGAAAGGCAAATTATGAGTGAATCGTTCGGACAGTTGGAATTGAGAGAAATATGGAGGTTGTGTATGCACTTAAACATGAAATAGCCGTCTAAATTTGTTCTAATTTTATTGAAACATTATTCTTTCAAGGACTAGAAGCAGTCAATACCAAGTTAACAAGGTATTTTTTTTAAGCAAGATTATTTTTCTCCAAGAGACATGTACTAACAAGTTTTAATTGTGGTTCAGTATGTGGCCTTTCACCCCATATGGGAATTTTAATTAGCTTTACAGGAATTTCATTAGACTCTAATACAGGAAGACCTGCTTTCTGCCAGGAAAATTGTATGCCAGTGTGTGGACTTTTATGCAGGCTTTTGGTCATAACCTCTAACTTTCCTCAGCCACATGCTGACTTAATTCCCCAGAGCTAGGCTAAGCAATGCTGTTAGAATTACACAGTGGAAAAGAGAGCAAGCTGACCCTCTGCTAAAAATTAGTTTTAGCAAAGAAGTAACATGTTGCTATATCTTGAAGAACTGGGGAAAAAGATCACTATTTCAGAAAGGAAATGAACGTAACATAAACATTCAAAACTAAAAATAATACAGGATTATTCGTTAAGGATTAAATTTCAATAATTCTCCCCCAATATTCACTGTGCAAGAAATGTGATAAAAATTGGAAATATATTTAATAATTAAAATACATTTCATTTTTCTTATGGTCACTGCATGATGATCTATTTCTTAAATACTTTAGAATTTCACTCAATTTTGTAAACTATCCTAAAAATAACTGATAATATTTTATTCATATTTTTTCACATAATCTATGGAGCTTTTCTGGAAACCCTGGTGGCGTAGTGATTAAGAGCTACGTCTGCTACCCAAATGTTGGCAGTTCGAATCCACCAGGCGCTCCTTGGAAACGCTATGGGGCGGTTCTACTCTGTCCTATAGGGTAGCTATGAGTCGGAATCAACTTGACGGCAATGGTTTTGGCTTTTATGAAGCTTTTCAATCAGAAATAAAGGAAATCATGCCAAATATAGCGGTGTATTGGAAGAGAACTTGCTGTATAAAGATTTTCATCAAAAGGCTTAATACAGATTTGAAGAAATTCAGTAAAATTGTGTTTTTTTTTTTTACACTGGACACAATTTGAAATAACTGACATTAAGCTTTTTTTCTAAAGGCAAATGCTATTGAAAATTAACAAGAGAAATGATTGTGTAAAATATATGAAAATTTTCTGTACACATTTTATACAGCAAAACAGGAAATACAGTCCTATTTTAGAGGTAGCACAACCTTTCTGTTAGCAGCTGAGTGCTTAACCATTGCACCACCAAGGCTCCTTGACATTGATATGTGTAATTATTCAAATCAAAATTAAAATGTTATCTATTTTTAAACAATAAGCTGTCATGATGGGGGTTATAAAAATTTTCACCTTTTTTGTTATCTTGTTGTTTTTGTGTGCTATCTAGTCGATTCCAACTCATAGTGACCCTGTGTAACAGAGTAGAACCGCCCCATAGGGTTTCCTAGGCTGCAATCTTAGTTAACAGTAAATTACGTTGAAGGTCAGAGATGATAAAGTAGAACAAGGAAATATAGATGTAACACTGTGAATGTAAATGAAAATAATTTATAAATTTTAGGCTGAGGCATCCGGTGTATATATTTTCCTTATCAAATGGCAACTCAATATCAGTATATTTGTTTTGCTGCTGAAATTCTCAGGGAATTCTAAGGTTTTCACAGCTTTCCAGATTCACTGAGTGATGAGGCACCTTGCAAGAGCTGTCTTGGTCACACTGAAAAGAGTTTCTGCTTATTTACATCAAGCTCATAGAGTAGACCATTAGGAGCAGCAAATAAGAGATGAGTCCTTAAAAAAAAGAGTTAGTCTTAAAAAGAAAACAATTTCTGTGAGGGTAAAAAATAATAATAATTGTCTTAGTCATCTAGTGCTGCTCTAACAGAAATACCACGAGTGGATGGATTTAACAAACAGAAGTTTATTCTCTCACAGTCCAGTAGGCTGCAAGTCCAAATTCAGGGCTTCAGCTCCAGGGGAAGGCTTTCTCCATTGGCTGTGGAGGAAGATCCATGTCATCAGTCTTCCCTTGGTCTGGGAGCTTCTCCACGCAGGAACCTCATGTCCAAAGGATGCGCTCTGCTCTCGGCACTGCTTTCTTGGTGGTATGAGGTTCCTCTGTGTCTCTGCTTGCTTCTCTCTTTTATATCTCAAAAGAGATTGCATTAAGACACTATCTAATCTTGTCAACCTCATCAGTATAACCTCATCACAGTGATAGAATTTACAACACATAAGGAGATCACATATAATCTCATAATAGTGATAGAGTTTACAACACGTAAGGAAAGCACATCAGATTACACAGTCATACAACACTGGGAATCATGACCCAGCCAAGCTGACAGATATTGTGGGGGGACACAACTCAATCCATGACAGTAATATTACACTTGTCTACTCTTTTGTAGCCAAATCCTCACAAATGTTATCTGTGGATAAGTGTGATAAGCATTTGAGGTGTGATGATTCTTTTTAATTTTGAAGACACTGAATAGTTTTGAAGAATGCTAATCTAGAAATGACTCAGAAATTTAAAAGTTCATTTAAAAAGCAAGATACAGTATATGGAGCTTTGTTCTACAGAAAAAAATTATTGAAATTTTGTAGATAAAAGGTGTTATCTTTAAAATGTGTTTTGTGTAAGTAGAATCATGGTCAATATTTTATACCTCTACCAAAAGATGGGGGGAGAAAAAAACAGATAAAGGATTAATCCCCATTATGAAGGGTGTGTATATATATATATATATATATAGTACCTTTATAAGATCTCTTTATATGATATCTGTGTCCCTAGGTGGTACAAAAGGTTAAGGTGCTAGGCTACTAACTGAAAGGTTGGAGGTTTGAGTACACCCAAAGGTACCTCGGAAGAAAGGCCTAGCCATCTACTTCCAAGAAGTCAGCCACTGAAAACCCTATGGAGCACAGTTCTACACTGACATATATGGGATTGCCAAGAGTCAGAATCAACTCTACAGCAACTGGTTATATGTGTATATTTATATGTATGTATATGTGTGCGTGTGTAAGTATGTAGCTCTTATAACTTTATACTGATGCAAGTGGTAGAAAATCCTTTTACCTATCGATGTTGTTAGTTTGTGGTTCTGTAAAATGACAGAGCGGCTGAAATCTGTCTCTGAGATAAAAATACATATGGTTTCCTTTCATAAATTAGACACAATAAATATGTGGCTTTTGAAGAAGAATATTTATATTCTTACAGAATTTGAATTTTCATCGTCTAAATGATCCTTAGGTGAATATAGGATGTTTGGGAAATCCTGTTTAAAAACCATGGCTCCAAATTGTACTTGTAAAAATATCACCTTTTCTATGAAAATTTTAGAAAAATCTAACTATAGTACATACATTGATATAATTAAAAACTCAAAACTGAATTATTCCACATATTTTAGGTAAAAATATAGCTGAATGTAGCTGACAATTAATGTAGCCACAATTCCTAGCTTTTCCACCTGGTTTATTCATTGATTGGCTTCAATTAACATTCCCCAGGGAGTCAATTAACATAGCACCTGAGGCATAATTCTCCAGTGGACCATAGGCACTGAGTTTTTCTCATCTTTGCATACTTAACTCCTCCTGAGCACATTGCTAGTAGGTGCATTTTTACTCAGTCAAGACACGGATACTACCCATGACTTTAATGACAGGTCACTCACAGCAAACTCATGTTTCCCTGCTGAGATGTCTCTTTAAGTGACATCTTATCAATAGCAATTCAATTAGTCAACTCTAAGACTGTGAGATGGAGCTTACGCTGTATCATGAAGCACTCTTTGAATTTGCATTTGAAATGTCCCTATTAGTCTGGTAGAGAGAGACTCCTTCTCTCCCTCTCTCTTTTCCCCCCTTCATATGCATGGTTAAGTACTGAAGTTTTAATTTCAGACATTCTCTGTTTGGGTTTTACCCCCTTCGTAAGCATTATCACTCCAGATTAGGTATTCAGTGAAAAAATTTGTTTTTTTTTTTTTCCTTGAAAGAAACATAGTACAGACTATATTTGACTCAATTAGTAAGCCTTGTTGTTGGCAAATAGAATGAAATATGGTTAAAAAAAAAAAAGCCATTTTTCAGACAAAATATTAATAAAATAATTTTAAAAGTAAAATACCCAAGAACAAGAAAATATGGCATGAGTCTACAATAGAATCAGTTTTATATTTATTATTTTAGTAGAAGTTTGGAATTTGGACTATGACATAATCATCATGGCCTAATGTATAAGCTGCCCCTTTTCCGTATTTCAGCATGAAACATTCGTTAAACTCCTAATATTTGTCAGGCATTATAAATTAGATTACAATCAGTGTGTGTTGTCATTATAAAAATACCTTTGGAAAAGATGGCTGGATGAAAGTAATTTCATATAAAGTCTGATGTTGAGAACCAAGAGACCAAGAAAGTCACATTTTTACAAATTTGGTTGTAAAAATATAGATAGATAGGGTGGTGAGGAGGGACGATAGATGAATAAAAATGGCATTATTAATCAGAACCTATATGAGTCTTTCTCAGCTGGTGTCCCAAGAGAGGATTAAGCCCAAATTCCCTAAGGCATCCCTTCTCTGTAATGAATTAACTTCTCTCCTATATACCTGGAACGGCGATAGTACAAAATAGTCCTGTGCTATCTTCCACAGAACTGATAAAATAGTTACTCAAATCACATTGTGTGTTCTTAAATTCTGATGAAGAACCCAGTTGAGAAAGGCTGCTAGGTTCTTGTTTGAGCTTAGTCTTCCATTCATACTTGGACCATATGTGATTCTCTTAAAGTTCCAGAGATATAAGTTGTGGCTGAGATCAAGTAAGTGCCAAACCCGTAAACCAAACCCGTTGCCGTTGAGTCTATTCCAACTCATAGCGACCCTGTAGGACAGAGAAGAACTGCCTCATCGGATTTCCAAGGAGCGGCTGGGGGATTTGAAGGGCTGACTTTTTGGTTAGCAGCTGTATCACTTAACCACTATGCCACCAGGGCTTCAAACTAGTGCCAGATAGGATTTTTTTTTTTAAAGTTTTAAGAAGAACTATCTGTATGTATGTAAGCTTGATTGTAGTAAGTGATCAATGCCGCAGTGGAGACTCATAATCTATCCTGGTACATGAAGAGAAGCCCTGAATTTATTCAGTATAAGCTATAAGTCATAATTTTTAGCAAGTATATCATCAGGAAACTTTTAACAACTATATCATTAAGGAAACTTTTTACTGCAGATTATAGAAGACTCATTGTATTATTTTCCTAGTACTGCCACAACAAAGTACCACAAATGGCTTAAAAGAATAGACATTTATTGTCTCACAGTTCCAGAAGGTTGTTATTGTTGTTAGTTGCTGTTGCATCAATTGACTCCGATGAGAGACTCACATCATAAGATTGGTAATGTTGTTTCCTTTTGACTGTTCTCCTTCTGAGGGAGAACCTGTTCCATGCCTCTGAACTAGCTTCTGTTGATGGCTGCCAATCCTTGGCTTACAGATCATTTCAGTCTCTGCCTCTGTCTTCCTATGGCCACCTTCCCTCCGTGTCTCTCTCTGTGTTCTTGTCCTCTTTTATTGGAATCCAACTCCTATTGGATTAGGACCCACCCTACTCCAGTATACTCTCATGTTAACTGACCTAATAGCACCTTCAAAGACCCTATTTCCCAAAAAACAGTTCACATTCACAGGTACCAGTGGTTCGGAATTCAACATATCTTTTTTTGAGGAATGTGATTCAATCATAACACCCATGTAAAATTAGCTTAAATACAATGATTATTGTGCCACATAAAATAAAAGCCAAGAGGCAGGTGATTCAACAGTGATTAATTTCATAATAACTTCACATCATAAGCGTTATGTTCATCTTTCTCTGCAACTCTTAAAATAACAATAGCTCCCTTCGTGCTTGCACGATGACTGTATCACCTGCAGATAATGAGTAAGAAGAGAGGTGTTTCTCCCCATGCATCTACTTCATCATATTAGGAAAACTAAACCCTCTAATAGACTAACATTCAGGTTTCATTTGCCTGGATTGGGCCACATGGTAATAATAATGCCTTGACACTGGCAAGGAAAAACAGTGTATGATGATTGGTTTAGGCTAATAATGATTCAACCCTGGGGGATTGGAAAGAGAATTGTCTTTCTAAAGTTTATGAGGTAGTGATAACTGAAGCAACATTAGGGTCTGGGCTAGCAAGGAAGAAGTGAGGACTGATAGTGAAAGGGTTCTACGGTATCAGTGTCAGGCTATAGCAATACTCCAAATTTTTGAAAATTGGCAGGAAGTGAGAAGGTAAATAAAGTCTAAGGAAGTGTATTAGTACACTTAGTGTATTAGTGTATGTATTGCTTCATGGTGAATTACCCCCAAAACTTAGTGTATTAAAGCACATTTATTTGTCTCACAGTCTCTGTGGGTCAGAAATTCAGGCAAGTCTTGGCTGGTCCTCTGTTTCATGGTCTCTCACAAAGCTGCAATCAAGGTGTCGTCTGAAGCTGGAGTCTTAACGGAAGCCTTGACATCTAACTAACATTGCTGTTGGCAGGATTCAGTCCATTAAGGTATGTTGAACTAAGGGCCTCAATTTCTTGCTGGCTATTGAGCAGAGGCTGCCCTAAATTCCTTGCTATGAACTCTCTCCAGCAAGGCTGCTTGCTTCTCCAGTTGTGCAAGCCAAGAAGTGAATAGCGAGAGTCTGCTGCCAAGACATAAGTCACAATCTTTTGTAACCTAGTCATAGAAGTGCCATCTTCTTCCATATTAAATTGATAAGCAGCAACTTACTCAAGGAGAAGGACTTACACAAGACCATGAATACCAGGAGGCAGTGAACACCCAGGACCATCTTAGATACTGACAGCTACAAGTAGGATTGGGTGATAATTTAGAAATGTAAGTGTGGCCCATTAACTCAATGAAAATAAAATAAAATTTTAAAGACATTTTAAAATAATTCTGACATTGTTCTTTGCCCAAACTAGAGTTAAGCAAATTAAATAAAAGAAATTTCAAAATACTGACATAATAAGCATGGAGGTCCAGAATTAAGCCTTAAAAATAGTATCAAATTTTAATGACATCCTAAAAAAGGCAAGTGAGAAATGAGAAATGAAGAATTGTAAAAGATGAAAACAGATTATGACAGTAATATTTTACACCAAAATCCCCCATAGAGTTTCCAAGGAGCACCAGATAGATTTGAACTGCTGACATTTTGGTTAGCAGCCGGAGGTCTTAACCACTACACTGCCAGGGTTTCCTTTATTAGTATAGATTCATTATAATAATATAAATATCACTAGAGAGATTTTCTTATAAAAAACACTTATTAATTCCTAATCTCTGAAAGTCAGTCAGATACATTATATCTGTCAGAGTTAATGTAAGTCATATTTCCCATACAGTAATTTCATTTCTACCTGAAAATTATTTATAATACAAAAGGCTAAATTGAACAATATTTATCACTGAAAATAAACCTTATAGAAACAAATTTTAAAACTACTTTTTAAAGTTTTAATGAAATTTCATATGACTGAGAATGGTTTTCTTTTGCTGCTGGCTATATGATTAAAGTGAAATAATCATTAGTCACAAAATTTTGATATATTATTAACTTAAACATAGATGCCAAAGTATCAGAATACCCAAAAACAAATACAATATGACTAATGTATCATCTTAAGTTGGAATACATGGAGTTAAAGCATATGAGGCAAGGTAAGTTCAAACTAAAAAACCCATTGCCTTTGAGTTGATTCTGACTCATAGCGACCCTATAGGACAGAGTTAAACTGCCTCGTAGGGCTTCCAAGGCTGTAATCTTTATGGAAGCAGACTGCCACGTCTTTCTCCCACAAAGGTAAGTCCAGTTTCCTTAAGAGGATAAGACATATTTTGAGAAGGGAGTTCCCCACGGAAATGTTACAACTGTTTTCACCTATAAATCAGTCTTAAGGATCTTTAGAAGTGTTATCAAATACATCTGATCTTTTCTCAAATTGCCTATAAAATATTGTCATTTTCTTTTGTTATTCCCACGTTCTTTTTTTTTATTGAAATGAATTTGATTAAAGCACAGTCCCCAGGGAACATCAACTCACATTTCAAAACCATCATACAGTTCAGCAGAAACCTTGCAGAGTTAATAGACTCTGCCTCAGGACACAGAGTTAGCATGGAAAATAACATCACCTTTGATCCCGAAGGAAACACGAATGCCTTTAGGTCATAAATAAGGGCATTTCCATAACACATTCTATCTGTTTAATCCTTGCACATCCCAGCATTGCCAGGGGGGTGGGGAGGAAGGCACGTTGGTGGAGAAAGGGCTTTATTATGAACAGGAAAAATGGTAATACTAATTATATTTTACCAAAAATAGCTAAGGCTGGTGGTTAAAATTATGTGTCACTGGTCAGTTAAACACTGTCCATTAAGTAGACTGAACAACATATCACTGTCTTTTTTTAATATATGGGCTGCGTGTCAAATGCAGTATTCTGGGCAGTACTTACGATGATTATAAGCAAAGCTGCTGGCACTGTTCTCCAGACTCAGGGCATATGTGACCTCTCTACAAGACATCAGTGACAGTGCAGATCATTCGGTATGTGGCATATCGTTACACACATTTGGATGCCATGGTTTCCAGCCACTGCAATATCTATACAGCCATGAAAACACTACTGTGACAAAGATGGTGGAAGTGAAAAGATAAAATGACAGGTAAGGGAAAAACTAAACTATGTAAATATAATATGAGAGAAAGAAATTAGCAGCTGATTAGTTGATTTCGATTCAGTTTGTTAATAATGCTTCTAAAAATTATAGTAGATTATCTCTCACCAAGTAAAGAGTTCAGGGTTTCACTGAACAAGAGAAGCTTCTTCTGAAGATGGTGATAATTACCTGAATGACCAGTTTCTCGGGGATAGCAAAATGTTGGTTAAAAGCCACGGTTGGCAATGGAACTATGATGTCTCTATTAATGCCCGTGGACCTCAAGAAGAAAGACTATCAAAAGTTATTTACTAAACTCACTTTGTTCATAAGCCATTATCGCTTTTAGCTCTACTTTATGGTTAAATGGAAATGGAACACTTAATAAAATGATAGCTCAGAACCTTGGAGACTGGGGGCAGATAGGAGCAAAACATATGAATTGAAATCTTTGACTGCAAAATTAGATTTTTGAAATGGCATAAGAGGTCAATTTATTTGGTAGTTTTCCCTTAGATACTTGAGCTTCAGCCAATAGATGGGCTGAAACTTTCATCTTTGGCTTTTAACATTTTAAATTATTTTTCTAAGGATGTCGTATTTTCTTGGTTCCTTTAAATACTCTGTATATTACTCTTTTCTTCCACATTTCCTACGTTCCACTCCCCCTAGTGAATAACACTTAAAAAATAAACTTCCCTGTCCTGTCCAGTGCTTTAATCTGATTTTGGAAAAAAAAAAAAAATCCTCTTCTGCAAAGAATACGAAATTCTAGGTGTTTTGATTAAAAGTCTGTAGAAAGAACATTAGACATTGTTGTTTACCGGTGCAATCGATTTTCATTGCAATGTTAAACTAGCCTTACCTTGATAAACTTTTTTTTCTTTTGCATTTAATTTCATATTTTAAAAAATAAAAATTTTGTGAAGATTCTACTTTCATCCCTGAGAGGAACCCTATTTGCTATCCTGCATCTAAATTATGTAAGTTAAAAAAAAACAAAAACAAACAACACATGGGGAATAGTTATTAAAATACTTATCATTCGATAATCTCAAGGATATATTTCAGTAAAAAAGAAAAGTTGGCCTAGAAAAAAAGTAGGCATAGACATATACTAACCATATGGATTTTGCTTATTAAATTTTGTGGCAATAATTTGTCATCCAAAATCATTTGCTATTTAATTTATCTCCTGTTTCTAAAATCAGTGTTTGAATTGCTGATTCAATTAAACATTCATAAGCTTTTTGTGGGGGAGGATCCATCATAAGAGACTATGTTGCTCAATTATAATTTTTTTAGTTTTTTATATCATAAACAGTGTCTCATAGTTTTCTACAAAGTTTAGATCAAATGTCCTACTGTGATTATTTCTCTATTTAAAAAACAATGCTAATGTAATTTAGTAATTAATCTTGTTCACAGTTGTGGCGGTACACAGCAGTGGTTTAATATAAGGGTTCTTAACTTGGGGTCCAGTCCATGCTTAGAATTCAGGGGAATTTATGAACTTGGATGAGGGAAAAAAGATTACATCTTTATTTTCTATGTTTTTGTGTATATCTTTTTAAAAATATTTTATTGTGGTATATGTGAGTTTACACGGCAAATTAGGTTCCCATTTAACAATTTTTATACAAATTGTTCCATGTCATTGGTTACAGTTTTCACAATGTGTCACCATTCTCATTATTTCCATTCTGTTTGTTCTGTTTCCATTAATCTATCTTCCCTTCCCCTCCTTGCCTTCTTATCTTTGCTTTTGGGTAAATGTTGACCCTTTGATCTCATGTGATTGATTGTTTAAGGGAGCACATTACTCAGTGCTGATACTGTTTATTTTATATAAGCCAATCTATTATTTGACCAAAAGGTGACTTCCATAAATAGCTTCATTTCCAAATTTAAAGAGTACCTTAGGGTAATAGTTTCAGAGGTTCCTGTAGTCTCTGTTGGTCCAGTAGGTCTCACCTACTTAAGAAACTGAATTTTGTTCTACATTTTTCTCCTCTTCTATCCAGGACCTTCTATTGTGTCCCCAGTTAGAACTGTAGGTAAGGGTAGCCAGAGACCATCTAGTTCTTCTGGTCTCAGATTAGAAGAGGCTGTGGTTTGTGTAGGTTACTAATTCTGTGGACTAGTTCCTTATCTGAGCCTATGGTTTCCTTCATCCTCTTTTGCTCCATTTGAGCAGAGATCAATAGTAGTATTTTAGATGGCCACTCTCAAGTTTTTAAGACCCCAGATGCTATTCACCACACTAGGATGTAAAACATTATCTTTCTGAACTATGTTAGACCAGTTGACTAAGTTGTCCCCCTATTAACCCATAACTGTGCCCTCTATATTCTTTGTTATATATATGGATATATATGCAGCACACAGAAACTTATATATACATATGCCTACAGATACACCTGTACGTGCATGTGCATTGACTCACATTTGCCTTCCTATACACATACATGCATAAATTTCTTCCTATGTAACAACACACATATTTTTTGGTTGTTGTTACTGTTGTTGCAAAATTGTGTCTATCATAGCATTTACCAAAATTGTCTCTTTTTCTTGTGTACCTCTTAATGTCTTTATTTACCTTGGTCAAGTTGTGCTGACTTCACCCATATTTGGGGTTGCCTTTCCCATCACCAAAAATAACAAGCGTCTACTATCTAGAAAGTGATTACCCCTCCTTTTCCCTCCTGTCCCTAGTAATCATCAAAGGCTATTTATGCCAAAAGTCTCTGACTTTATAAGGAAAGGAAGGAGGCCCCGAATAGCTAAAGCAACATTGAATAAAAAACAAAGTAGGAGGCCTCACACTTCCCAATCTCAAAACTTACGGTAACAAACAACTAACCCATTGCCATTGAGTCATAGTTGTTGCTAGGTGCCAACAAGTTTGTTCCAACTCATAGCGATCCTATGTACAACAGAACAAAACACTGCCCGGTCCTGTACCATCCTCACAATCCTTGTTATGAATGAGCGCATTGTTGTAGCCACTGTCAGTCCATCTCGTTGAAGGTCTTTCTCTTTTATGCTGACCTTCTACTTTACCAAGCACTGTGTTCTTCTCCAGGGATTGATTCCCCCTGATAACGTGTCCAAAGTATGTGAGACACACTCTCACCATCGTTGCTTCTAAGGAGCATTCTGGTTGTACTTCTTCCGAGATAGATTTGTTCATTCTTTTGGCAGTCCGTGGTATATTCAATATTCTTCACCAACACCACAATTCAAAGGTGTCAATTCTTCTTCGGTCTTCCTTATTGGTTGTCCAGTTTTCTCATGCATATGAGGCGATTGAAAACACCACGGCTTGGGTCAGGCGCACCTTAGTCTTCAAGGTGACATCTTAGCTTTTCAACACTTTAAAGAGGTCTTTTTCAGCAAATTTGCCCAATTCAGTGTGTTTTTTGATTTCTTAACTGGTGCTTCCATGGGTGTTGATTGTGGATCCAAGTAAAATGAAATACTTGACAACTTCAGTCTTTTCTGTGTTTATCATGATGTTGCTTATTTTTCCAGTTGTGAGGATTTTTGTTTCTTTATGTTATACCAGGTGCTAATTAAAACAGCTCTTGGTGCTGGTTCAATGACACTTAGTCCAATGGAATAGAATTAAGAAACCAGAAGTAAATCCATTCATCTACAGGCCTTTCACAAAGGGTGAAAGTCCATTCAACGGGGGAAGAAACAGTCTCTTTAACAAACGGTGCTGGCAAAACTGGACATTCATCATTAAAGGCTGTTGTTGGGATTTGTATTGGGATTGCATTGTATCTATAGATCACTTTCAGTGATATTGACATTTTCACAATGTTAAGTCTTCCGACCTACGAGCATGACTGTTTTTTCATTTATGTAGATCTCTTTTAGTTTCTTGCAGTAGTGTTTTATAGTTTTCTTTATATAAGTCTTTTATGTCCCTGGTTAGGTTTATTTCTAGGTATTTTATCCTTTTGGGGGGCTATTGTAAATGACATTGTTTTCTTGATTTCCTTTTTGAGTCATCCTTGTTAGTCTTCCTTGATTTTTGTGTATTGATCTTGTACCCTGACACATTGCTGAATCCAGTAACTTTCTTGTGGAGTCTCTGGAATTTTCTATGTATAGGGACATGTCATCTGTGAATAAGGATAGTTTTACATCTTCCTTTCTAGTTTGAATACCTTTATTTCCCTGTCTTGCCTTATTGTTCTGGCTAGGAATTTCAACACAATATTGAACAAGAATGGTGATAAAGGGCATCCTTGTCTCATTCCCATTCTACACCTTTTTTTTCATTATGCTCTAATTAAATTTAGCTTATAGTTGACTATGTATATGAGCAATACACAGTACTGGTATATAAGAGTTGGTAGTATCTAGGACTTTAACACCAATGGAAATCTCAGATGTTTCCAAATAACACCATAGTTGTAGAAGAAATCTTGAATATAGTTTATACTCATTACTCATTTGAAATCACTGTAGTTATTATATTCACTGCATAATCTTGTTATTTAATGAATTATTGGTGAAACACATTACTGCTTTTAATTATGTCTGTCTAATAAACCATCCACAATCATATTAACTTGAAACAACAATTTAGTATCCCTCATTATTTAGTAGTTTTAGCCAGATGGTTCTGGGCAGTCTCTCATGAGGTTGCAGTTAGATATTGAGTGGAACTGCAGTTGTCTGAAGGCTCAAATGGATGGGATACTCAATGACAAGATGGGAAGATGATGTTAACTATGGGCTGGCATGATGTTGGCAGATGGTTTTGGCTTGGGACTAACAACCAGTGCTGTGGTGACTGAGTCGTGAGAAGGAGCTTTCCAAGAAGTCCCTTGATCCAAGAGACTAAATAAAAGGTGCCAAGCTTCTTATAATCCAGTGTCATTATTTTGGACAACCCAAATTCACATCATATAGTTCTACACAACGCATGGAGACTGGAAAATCTGGTTTATTTGGAGCCATCTTTGAAGAAGTTACTACAGATTATATATAAAACAAAATTTCTTAAATATTTTGATAACTGTAGTTTAATGTAATTAGGGTTTTTTGAAAAGGCATTTTTTAATATTGCACTCTTATAAATTTTATTCTGAGAAAGATCTCCAACTTTACCCAACTCCCAAAGGGATCTATTCCCTCCCCTAAATGTTAAGAAATCCTGGTATAACCGATTTATAGTTTAATAACACAATGTTGAATATTTTTTCTGAGAAAAAACATTAGACACACTCACATCAAAGTCATTTCAATAACTGTTAATTAAACCACAAAAGTACACATTTTTACTTAATATAAATTTATGAGCACTTAATTTTTGTAAGGCATTTGACAAACATTGATCATTATGATAAGTTGTCCTTCTATAAAGAGCTGAAAAATAAATTCCTAGCATTAGGATTAATATATTTTTTTGTCTCTCCCCATGAGTTTGTGTACTTTTTGTTTCTAATATGCTGCTATGAAAGTTACATAACCTCAAAACTTCATATTCCCTTTATTCTTTTGGCTGCTCATAAGTCATCTCTTTTTGACTTTTCTTGCCAAAAACCGTTCTGTGCCTGCCATTAAGTGTACATAATGCCTTTGTTTTCCACATACATTCAGCCAGACACTCTTATTTATACTCTCTGCAGTGAATATCAATATTCTTTCCCTTACAGATACCTTCTGCTTCAGCATTTATTTTAGTTCAACAAGTGACAAATACTAAATTAATGGATATTTAGCTTACAGAATCTTCTAGTTGAAATTAATTTTGTAGAAATGTTAACAATGGCTTGGAATTTTAATCATAAATATGAATTTCATTGGCTAAATGGAATATTAAAATAATTATTTATTTAAGAGAAATACTATTATGTTCCTTGTACTGTTTAGTGAGAATATCTTTAAATGTTTCTTTTGACATCTTTAAGCAAGTAAAAAATACTCTACTACCATGTGTACCTTACATTGTTGTCTCCAGTTTAGCTTTTTCACATGTTCAACTTATTATTCCTTTTATTCTTTAGACATAGTGTAGAGGAGAAAAATAATTACACACTGGCTTAGCATTATGACCGAGAGAAGATGATAACATTACAATATGATACAATAATGTCATATATGCTAACATCAATGATAAATCATGAATAATAATAATTTAATCATGATTAAAATTTCCAGATGTCTGAAATAGACTACTTTTATAGATTGAATTGTGTATCCCAAAAGATATGTTGAAGTCCTAACCCTTCACACCTGTGAACGTGGCTGTGTTTGGAAACAGAATCTTTTTAAGTTGTTACCAGTTTGCATGAGGTCATAATGGAGTAGGATAAGTCCTAATTCAATACGAATGGTGTCCTTATAAAAAAGGAGAAGAGACACAGAGGGAAGAAGGCTGTGAGAAGATAGAGGCCGAGATGGAGTTATGCCGCAACAGCAAAACAAGGAATGACTGGGGTTACCAGAAGGTGAGAGAAACAAGAAAAGGTCTTCTTCTAGAGCTTACAGAGAAAGCATGGCCTACTGACACTCTAATTTCAGAAACCTAGCCTCTAGAACTGTGAGACAAAAAATATCTGTTCTTACATACCGTAGGAAGTTAATACAACCACTTAAATATTTTGATTATTTTTAGTGACACTTTTCTACATGCTCATAGGATGCTACCTTAATAACATTTTTTTCTGAAGGGAAATTTGGCTGAAT
Organism: Dugong dugon; assembly: GCA_030035585.1. Lineage (NCBI taxonomy): Eukaryota > Metazoa > Chordata > Mammalia > Sirenia > Dugongidae > Dugong > Dugong dugon. The sequence continues at coordinate 26,336,439 of CM057473.1, read as the reverse complement.
GCATCTTGAGTTTTATGTTTATACCCTTTGAAAAACTGATTTAATTTATTCAATATTACTTAAATCAACAGTAGAGCCACAAAAAAGATTTCTGTTAATGTATATTTTAGAGTTATTTACCTTAATAAGAATAGGAAAAAAGCCTATATCCATTAGAAAACTGGTTAAATATATCATGGCTCTTCCATTTTAATGTAATGTTTTCCAGCCTCTAAAAAGAATGTGGTGTGAGAAACTGTAAAATCGTGGCATATTTCCCATAATATAATGTTGAGTAAAAAAAGACAGCAGAGCAAAAATATATGATGCATAGCATAAAATACACAATTATAATTCCAACACTGTGTGTATATTTTGTGTGCAGTACTAGCATTAGCAGTAGACTAGTACTAGTGGAAGGAAATAAGTTCACCACCATATTATCAATGATTATTAATGTATGCTTTGTTGGCAGATGATTATTAAAAATTCATTTTTTATACTTATTTATATTTAAATTTGTTTACAAAATTGTAATTACTCTTTCCCGTCAGTGTGCAAACAAAGGATATATAAATTTTTAAATTTGATTTCTTAGATAAAAATCTTATAAGTAATCTCAGTGTATCATAATGCTTTACTTAACACCTTCAGTGCCTTTCGTTTACATTAGTTTGTTTACTTTTTCCTGTCAACAACCCTGTGACCAGCATAGGTCAGATATTACCCTGTGTTATGGATGAAGAAACGGACACAGAGTAGTTCATAGAACTAGAAAATATCCCTTGATTACATAGGTCAGGAAGACTAACTATGCTGCTTCACTCCTCAAGTAAATTACAAACATCCTTTACTCTTGGCATAAAATAAATGAAACAGCCTTATTCTTTATTGCTTTTTCAAGTCATCATTACGAACAAATTATTGAATTGTGTGATAATATAGAAATGCCCTCAGTATTCATTATATTCGGTCATTCATTCAGTGAATCTTATTTTCTACTGGTAACTAGGTATTCCACCACGTCTGTCAGTTTGGTGTACTGTGGTGGCTTGTGTGTTGCTGGGATGCTGGAAGCCATGCCACTGATATTTCAAATATCAGCAGGGTCACCCATGGTGGAGATTTCAGTGGAGCTTCCAGATTAAAACAGACTGGGAAAAAGGACCTAGCGGTCTATTTCTGAAAAAATTGGCCAGTGAAAACTTCGTGAATAGCAGCGGAACATTATCTGATATAGTGCCAGAAGATGAGCCCCTCAAGTTGGAAGGCACTCAAAGTACCACTGAGGAAGAGCTGCCACCTCAAAGTAGAGTTGATCTCAAGGATGTGGTTAGAGTCAAGCTTTCAGGACCTTCATTTTCTGAGGTGGCATGACTCAAAGTGAGAAGAAACAGCTGCAAACATCCATTAATAATCGGAATGTGGAATGTACGAAGTATGAATCTAGGAAAACTGAAAGTCATCAAAAATGAAATGGAACACATAAAGATCGATATCCTAGGCATTAGTGAGCTGGAATAGACTGGTATTGGCCATTTTGAATCAGATAGTCATATAGTCTGCTATGCTGAGAATGACAAATTGAAGAGGAATGGTGTCACATTCATTGTTAAAAAGAACATTTCAAAATCTATCCTGAAGTACAACACTGTCGGTGATAAGATAATATCCAAGGAAGACCAGTTAATACAACTCTTATTCAAATTTATGCACCAATGATTAATGCCAAAGATGAGGAAACTGAAGATTTTTACCAACTTCTGTAGTCTGAAATTGATTGAACATGCGATCAAGAGGCACTGATAATCACTGGTGTTAGAATGTGAAACTTACAAACAAAGAAGAAGGATTGGCAGTTGGAAAATATGGCCTTGATGACAGAAAGGACGCCGGAGGTCGCATGACAGAATTCTGCAAGATCAACAACATATTCATTGCAAATACCTTTTCTCTGCAACGTAAAAGGTGACTATACACATGAACCTCTATGAATGGAAAACACAGGAACCAAATAGACTAAATCTATGGAAGGAGACAATGGAAAAGCTCAATATCATCTGTCAGAACAAGGTTAGTGGCCAACTGCAGAACAGACCATCAATTGCTCATATGCAAGTTCAAATTGAAGCTGAAGAAAATTAAAACAATTCCATGAGAGTCAAAATACTACTGTGAGTATATTCCACCTGAATTTGGAGACCATCTCAAGACCAGATTTGATGCATTGACTACTAATGACTAAAGACCAGTTGAGCTGAGGTAAGACATCAAGGTCATCATACATGAAAAAAGCAAAAGGTCATTAAAATGACAGTAAAGAAAGAAAAAACCATAATGGATGCCAGAAGAGACTCTGAAACTTGCTGGTATACATAGAATAGCTAAAGTGAAAGAAAGAAATCAAAGTAAAAGAGCTGAACAGAAGATTTCAAAGGGCAGCTCGAGAAAACAAAGTAAAGTATTATAATGAAATGTGCAAAGACCTGGAATTAGAAAACCAAAGGAGAAGAACACGCTCAACATTTCTCAAGCTGAAAGAACTGAAGAAAGCATCCAAGCCTCGAGTTGCAATATTGAAAGATTCTACAGGGAAAGTACTGAATGACACAGGAAGCATCAAAAGAAGATGGAAGGAATATACAAAGTCACTGTACTAAAAAGAATTGGTCAGTGTTCAACCATTTCCTGAGGGACCATATAATCAAGAATTGATGGTGTTGAATAAAAAAGTCCAAAGCTGTACTGAAGGCATTGGCAAAAAACAAGGATCCAGGAATTGACAGAATACCAATGAGATGTTTCAACAAAGTGATGTAGTGCTGGAGGTGCCCACTTATCTATGCCAAGAAGTCTGGAAGACAGCTATCTGGCCAACTGCCTGAAAGAGATCCATATTTGTGCCCAATTCAAAGAAAAGTAATCCAACATAATGTGGAAATTATCAAACAGTATCATAAATATCACATGAAAGTCAAATTTTGCTGAAGATCATTCAAAAGCGGCTGCAGCAGTACATCAACAGGGAACTGCCAGCAGTTCAGGTTGGATCCAGAAGAGGATGTGGAATGAGGGATATCAGTGCTGATGTCAGATGGACCTTGGTTGAAAAGAGAATACCAGAAAAATGTTCATCTGTGTTTTATTGACTACGCACAGATGGTGTGGATTATAACAAATTATGGATAACTTTGCAAAGAATGGAAATTCCAAAACACTTAACTGTGCTCATATGGAACCTGTACATAGACCAAGAGGCAGTTGTTCGAACAGAACAAGAGGATATTGTGTGGTTTAAAGTCAGGAAGGGTGTGCCACAAGGTTGTATCATTTCACCATACTTATTCAATCTGTATATGCTAAGCAAATAATCCCAGAAGCCGGACTATATGAAGAAAAATGCAGTATCGGGATTGGAGGAAGACTCATTAAGAACCTGCAATATGCAGATGACACAACCCTGCTTGCTGAAAGTGAAGAGGACTTGGCACACTTACTGATGAAGATCAAAGACAACAGCTTTCATTACAGTTTGCACCTCAACATAAAGAAAACTAAAATCCTCAAAATTGGAAACATAAGCAACATCATGATAAACAGAGAAAAGATTGAAGTTATCAAGGAGTTCATTTTACTTGGATCTGTAGTCAACACCAATGGAAGCAGCAGTCAGGAAATCAAACGACTTATTGCATTTGGCAAATCTGCTGCAAATTTGCCTCTTTAAAATGTTAAAAACCAAAAATGTCACCTTAGGACTAAGGTGTGCCTGATCCAAGCCATGATTATTTTTCATTGCCTCCTATGCATGTGAAAGCTGGACTATGAATAAGGAAGACCAAAGAATTGATGCCTTTGAATTATGGTGTTGGTGAAGAATATTGAATAGACCATGGACTACAAGAAGAATGAACAAGTTTGTCCTTGAAGAAGTACATCCAGAATGTTCCTTGGAAATGAAAATGGCGAGACTTCATCTCATTTACTTTGGACATGTTATCAGGAGGGGCCAGTACCTGGAGAAGGACATCATACTTGGTAGAGAAGGTCAGTGAAAAACACACTCAGTGAGATGAATTGACACAGTGGCAACAACAATGGGCACAAACATAGTAAGGATTGTGAGGGTGGTGCAGGACCAGGCAGCGTTTTTTTCTGTTGTACATAGGGTCGCTATGAGTTGGAACCGACTCCAGGGTACCTAACAACAGCAACAACTCGGTATTAGACTCAGGACTAATAATTCAAAGATTCCTTTCACATTTGGTCTGCCTTCAATAGGTCAGAATTCAGAAAGGGAAAAACTGATTTGTTATAGAGATACGTTTGAAGTAAGTTTAGAACATTCACTCATTAAATAATTATTGAACACATAAATAAAGACGAGTAGGTCCATTAACCTCTACACCGGAAGTCCACAATCTATTATATACCTTACAACTTTTTAACTCCGATCATTTCCATCCAAAATTATTTTCTACTGTTGTCTAGTCTTTTGATTCTGTAGTTTTTAACACTCAGTCATGAGCTGTCATTAGTATTTTACATAGATAGTATTTTTAAAATTTTGTTTACTTGTTTACCAGTTTCCTTGCAAACTATTATTTTCTCTAAAATCTCCTTTTAGGTTCATGTTCATTAATCCCAAACAATATATGTAAATGTTCCTTTAGGCTGGGTTTTGGGTGGGGAATACTTTTTTGTTGATCTGCAAAGGTCTTTATTTTGGCTTTACTCTTGAAAGATGATTTTACTGGAAATACCGATTTGTGACTTTGTTCCACTGTTTTCTGGTTTCCACTTTTGCTTTTCCATCATTTGTTGTCATTTATATATGTCTTTAATTTCTGGCTGCTTAGATTGTGTGTGTGTGTGTCTGTGTTCTGAAATTTCACCATGTCCATGTGTAGATTTCTTTTCTTATCATGTTTAGACAGATACATAGATGATAAATGGATAGATAGATCGCACTTCTTTACCTGTGGTTTTGTGCTTTTTAACAGTTTTGAAGAATTATAAGCCATTATGGCCCTGGGCTTCCGATTGCTAGAATTTCTCAGAATATCTTCCATATCTCCCTTTTCCTTTATTTCATATGGTTTATCTTATTGCCTTTCTGTGCTATTCTGTGAGTAGCTGCTTCAGCTCCATCTTTGGTTCATAAATTCTCATTTCAGGTCTAGCTAAGTTGGTAATTAAACCATCTGTTTTTTTTTTTATTTCTAAAATTTCATTGTGTTTTATACAAATCTGTACTGTTTTGTGATGTGTTTAGTGCCTCCTGCCCTTAAGTATTTATCATCCTCAGCGCCTTTTCATGCATTTTCCATTAATAGATCCAGTTTCAGGTCTTTGCTTTTTTCCTTGGATCTCCCTGGCTTACTGGAGAATTCCCTTACATCCTATGAGTGAGTGCACCAACAAAATTTTTTTATGCAGAATCTTGTTATTATGGAGTACAAGTGTCTAGAATTTAGTAAAAATACATGCCTGGCCCATTGGTAGTTTTCATTTATTCATGTATGTGTATTTATTATATAAATGTCATTTTGATATTAGTATACATTTTTAATCTTACTTCTGAAATATTGGTAATTGTCTAACTTTTATTTTATTTCTCTTTCTATAAAAATTTTCTCTCCCATTTCTTATCACTCATGTCTAAACAAAGACGTTTTGTTCAACAAGCCCATTGCCTTCCAGTAGATTCCAACTCACAGGGACAAATGCACTCAAATAATTGCATTGTTGATGATTTTTCTAAACTCCAATACAGTCGTATAAATTAACTCTTACATATTAGATTATACTTACATAAATTAAAACAAAGTCTTTACCAGGTTCACATTTATTTTTTGGCTGTAGTGTAATGGATTAGACCATTTTGTATAACTAGAACAGAGATAAGATAAGACACCTAGTGACATGGGACAGTGGTTCCGAAATATAAGTCATATATTAACTGTTGGTTTACACTGATACACTGCGTATTTTTGTATAAAGTTAAAATCTATTGATTTTGTAGATTATGAACTCCTTCCTCCTTTACATTAAAAAACTAATATTTGTATGTCTGTTTCTTTTTTTCTTATCAAAACAAATGTTTGATTTTTCTCTGTGTTGTTTTTTATCCTTTTGTTAATTGTATTGTTCTGAAATAATACCAATTCTGGAAATCACCAGTGTAAAGAAAAAAAGAAAATGAAACAAAGGATTAGTTTACATTTTCTTCTACCCATTAGTTATGTTGGGTAAGGTACTTATACTTTCTTTTCTCAGTTTCTTAAAAGTTATGACTGGGTACTGTAACTTACCTGATAGGATCCTCTAAAGACTGACATTCTGTAATTGAACTTAGCAGTTCTTCAATAAATGGTAGATTTTAGTGTCAGCAATCTTTGATTCTGATTCTCTGTCCAGTGCTTACTCTGACTACTGACAGTCGGAGTTGTTCTTCTTCCAAATAGTGTTGCTGAAGGTCTTCGGTTGTTACTGGTCCTTAAACGTTCTTAGATTCCTGACACTGATGCTATTGCTGTTATTTGTCACCAACTGTGTTGCTTTGATGTTGTGAGGCTTCTGAATTTGTGGTAACTTTTCCCACTTCTGCTGAGTTAGAGGTGACTTCCTTGTCATTCCCTGTCTTTCTGCAAGATAGAGCAAAAGTTTTCCTTGCTTTCCAAGGCTGTAAGTGGAAATGGAATTCCTCAAGAACTTGGACTGCATGACATAAGAATTTGAAGGACCCAGTCCGGTAGCAAATAGGGTTACAGGCAAGACTGGTGTTTCTTACCTCTCAAAGTTCAAAGTGAAATTCTTGCTTATCTTTGCATCTCTCCTTGACAGTCTTTGTTTTAATTCTTTATTGTTAATGCGGCAATTTCTGGAGCTGACTAGTATCTCCAAACTACCCTTTACAGTTTCTTTCAGAGGTGATTCTCATGCAAGTAGATATCCAGGAGTCCTTCCATTAGCTGATCCCATCAGAGCTCTCCTACATACGCTCTTGCATGGCCAGAATGACGCATATATAAAGACTATATTTTGATACCACCAAAAACATAAATCAAGAAAAGTCACTATAGTGATTATTTATAGCTAATATACTGTTCTTAGCTTTGTGATTTAAAGATTTAAAAAAAAAAATGAATAAATTCTCTTAAACTGCTTTGGGTACTTTATGCAAACTACTGGATTTTGACTGGCCCAATAGGACTTCAGCATTGAAAAATTTATCTTCAAAATATAAACATAATGAAAAGGAGATATGGCTGAAAGCTGTTGATAAAAAGCCACCTTACTTATGACTGGGAAAAACCCGTTGCCATAGTATTGATTCCAACTCATAATGATCTTATAGGATAGAGTAGAACTGCCCCATAAGGTTTCCAAGGAGTGGCCGGTGGATTGGAACTGCTGACCTTTTGGTTAGCAGCCGTAGCTCTTAACCACTGCACCACCAGGGAAAAGATAAAGCTGAAACAAAAATCCATGAGTGTAAGTGTGAACATTCAAAAACAAAAAATTATCCAACATAAAAATATTTGATGAAAAGTACCATCTATCTATTTCTCTTTATCAAAGCTCCTCCTTCAACTAAGAACTTCGACATAAGAAAAGTGTTTACTTTCTACCCATAACGTATCACGTAACGATTGGCCATATTAAAGAATAAATACCATACTAAATCAGTTATTTTCCATACTTGAAACGGAATTTACTGGAATATCTCGAAGTGGTTGAATGAATGTCTTTAATTTTTTTTCAAAAGTTAAAGAATTAGGCAAACTTGTCATTTAGTTTTATCATAAACAAATATTTAGAATAGTTTCATTCTTTAAAGTTGCTCTATACTGTTTCATTTTCCTAAGCATTGACATAAAATCATTTTTCAAAAGAAAAATATTTTATAGACAAGTAAACTCATAAAATGGACCATGTAATTGAAGCAAAATTAGTTTCTGTAAGTAAAAATTGAGGAACATTGTATTAATAAAATGGACAAGCTAAATACTGCTTGGTTCTGTTTATACTAATGAGTTGTTTAAAATTAGGATAATCGTGAAGTGGAAGTTTCTTAAATAATGTTCCATATTCCTCCAGGAACACTATATTTTCAATGCAAAATATAGATAATTAAGAAGTATTTTCTAATCCAGGCATTAATAAGTATCATTGTTTGTATTATCCTATTTAAGAGATTCAAGATTACTTAAAAAGTTTATTTATCAGATCCACATTGGATAAATGCTGTATTTAAGGTGACACATATATTATTATTATGTGCTTTAAATGAATTAATTCCATTTAAGATAAAAAAATGCAGAATACATTTCATTCTAAAATATACAGATGATTGTAATAGAAATTATAAACTTTTAAGACATTCTCAGGTTAAGACATAACTACAATGTAACTACATGGACTTTGGAGCCTCAAATTTTACATTAGCCCTTTATGACTTGATATAATTCTATCTTCTCTGCTTTGCTGATGCTAGCTGCTAAGGTTCCTAAGATTGCAAGCTTCCTAATTCCTATCCCAAACAACAGAATATGTCACCATGTCCCCAGTAAAACAACTAATAGACACTCTGGTTGTACTGCCTTAGGTCACACACCCATTATTAGATGAATCATTGTGATCAGAAGCCAGTAGGAGGCTTCTTTTCAAGAGTGGGCTCAGTTATCAAAGATTAACAGTTATTTCAAAATATAATTGTACTCTTCATAAGAAATATGGGGAATGGATGCTAGGAAGTAATTAATAATTGACTACTACAACAGAGGCACTATGGCAAAAATATTAAGTGTTTGAGATTAAAGCACCGTTAACCAGTTGCCCTCAAATCAATTCTGACTCATGTATCAGAGTAGAGCTGTGACTCAGGGTTTTCAATGTTGTGATCTTTTGGAAGCAGATCAGCAGGGGCTTCTTCTACTGCTCAGCAGGGTGGATTTGAACAATCAAACATTTAGTTAGTGTCCAAACACTAACCCTTTTCGCCACCCAAGGTACCTGTTGCAGACAGCCACGTCTTTCTCCCTCAGAGTGGCTGGTGAGTTGGAACCACCAGCCTTTTGGTTAGCAGCTGAGCGCTTTAATCACTGTACCACCCGGGCTCCTTAAGGACCTATTAAAACCCCAAAACCAAATGTGTTGTCATCAAGTCGATTCCAACTCATAACGACCTTATAGAACAGAGTAGAACTGCCCTGTAGTGTTTCCAAGGAGCGATTGGTGGATTCGAACTGCCAACCTTTTGGTTAGCAGCCAAACACTTAATCACCATGCCACCAGGGCGTACCTTGATTGAAATCTAGCTCTGCTACTTATTAGATGTCAGTTGACTTTTAGTCTGTCTGTGCTTTGGTTTCCTTGTCCCTAAAATAGAGATAATAATAATACCTACCTCTTAAGTTTAAGTAAAGATTAATAGAATAATCAATACCTGAAAGGGCAAGGGGACAGAATGGTTATTGGATCCAGGGAAGACAGCTGGGTATGCAAAGGCCACTGAGAGGAGCAGCGGGATTTAGTAGGTCAGAAAACATCTAGCACGAGCATTAAGTTAAAAAAAATCAGACGCAATGAAGTATAAATTTTTGTCAGAATCAAATTACATGGTCTGAACAGGACTTTATAAATTTCTGGACCATGTCATCTGTTAGCATCATTACTTCCTGTTCACCTGAGCAAACTTATCTTTTTATATCAGCTAGACATTGTCATTATGCTTCTGAAAGATCACAGCCTTGACGATTCTATGGAGCAGTTGTAATCTGCACTCATATGGTCGCCATGAGTCGGAATCAACTCTACAGCCACTAACAACAGACATTGGCATTACATACAGTTTTACACACCTACAAAGCTTATTCTTCTATATTCTATTCTCTGACTTAAACTTAGCATTCCCGCTATAATTCCAAATATACTTGTTCTTAGAATTGTTCACATAATTTTTACTAGGGCCCTTTGTTATTAATAAGAAGAATGCATGCTTTTTATGTTGCTAATTTCCATCCTGATGATATCTACCAATCTGTGCATCCCTTATCACACAGTAGAAATGTATGGTTTGATGGAAAGAGTCCATCACTAATAAGTAAGAGTTTTTCTCTCTATTTGTCATCTCCAGAACAGCTCTGCCCAATAGAAGTATTAAGTGAGCCACATATTTTGTTTTAAATTTTCTAGTAACCACATTAATAAAAGTGAAAGATAGTAAGATTAATTTTAGTAGTATATTTAACACAACATATTCAAAATATAATCAATATAAAATTATTAATTGATAATTTATATGGTTTGTAGACTAGGCCCTCAAAATCTGTTGTGTATTTTACACCTACAGAACATTTCATTTCTGGCCTGACATATTTCAAGTGCTCAGTGGCCAAGTATGGCTGGTGGGTACTTTATTGGGCAGTACAGCTCTGCGGGCACTTGTTATTTCCTGGCTTGTTTTCACGTCTGTAAAAGAGTAGTTAGAATTAGGTTTGGCAGCAAATTTCAAAGACCAAAAATAACAGTTGCTTATGAAAGGCAGATATTTATTTCCTTCTTTTGTAGATGCCTGGACATAAGAGGTCAAAGGTTAGTGTGTTGGTTCTGCCCCATAAACTCCTCAGGAACACAGTCCCCTTTTAGATAACAGTTTTGATGTCTCTGTGGTGTGACCCTTGTCATCATTTTGTTCAAAATAGTAATATCTGTGCTTCAGGCAGTAGGATAGGAGAAGAGAATCAGAAGAATGGACTAAAAGGAAATAGCAACTATCTTTCAAAGAAGGTTCAAAGAAGCTTCCTCGTGTCACTTATATCCCACAGGCTAGGACTTAGTTTCATTGGCACACAATTCAAAAAAGTAATTTGATTCTAGCCAGCCATGTGGTCATCTAAAATTGTGAGTTCTAGAATTACGGGAGGAAGGAAGATATATATTCAAATAAATATCCGACTTTATCTTAGGTTGCCTCTGAGGCCCTGCCCATGGACTTTGGGTGATTGCATGATCCGTGCACGTGGTTGATTTGCCTTTAAAGACTATGGGAGGAGCTAAAGTGGGAGGAGTGGATAGAAGATGTCTCAATAACTTTAGATATTGCTTTTTCCAGAAAAATTTATATTTCTGTAGGAGTCAGTGCATCAGTTTGGTTTGGTATGTTGTAGGCCAAAAGAAATCTAGATGACATACAAACCATACTCTATTGCTACGTAGGGAACTACCTACACTTGTACTGTATTGTATAGTAACATATCAGGGTAACCCAGGGAATTTCCAGGCTATAATTTAGATTATTTTCGGTTTCAGGACAAAAAAAATAGTCAAGGTTTTAAAATTTCAGAAAATCGTATCCTTTAAAACTAGTCATTGTTCATTTCAATTTATGTAATCTCCTTATTTTAGTGTCTGTCACGTACTTATGCATATGATATATATGTATTTTTTTCCTTTGTAACAAATGCCCTATAATGTTCTTCCTTTGAAAAAGAATATGATTAGTGTTTGTGCATAGCACATAATTGATATTATGAATGGGAAGATATGCTTTAAATATATAGATCTTTCATTTTGTGACTGAATATGGTAAGTGTTTAGAGAGGTCAAAAAAGCCCATTATTCTGAAGCTTATCAGCACTTCCAACATCTCAGGAGGTTTCTTGATTTATTCTTAGTGGTCTAGAGTCAGCTCTGTAGGCTTTGTTGTGCTCGGTTACTTTATAAATTATTAATGTTGTCTCTGCCAGACTAAAACACATCAATTCCTCAAAAAATAAAAAAAATTTTAAAAATGATCACACAAGCCATACTTTCTCTCTGTTACTACTGGTTCCCTTTAGGAATACTTTCAGATCGAATTAAGTACTTCTTACCACTTTGGTTTAGCTACAAATCTACCTCTTTCTTAACCAAAAGGAAAATGTTTCAGGAGGTAACAGAAAAAAATCTACCATTGATCCTTTAGGCTATTTCTCAATATAATCATATTCTTGGAGAACAAGACCATGGGAAAATCACTTAGAATTCACTTCTAATGTAATGAACTCTTATTTGCCGTATACATATACCTATATGGGAGTCCTGGTGCGCAGTGGTTAAGAGCTCAACTGCTAGCAGTTTGAATCCACCATCCGCTCCTTGGAAACCCTGTGGGGCAGTTGTACTCTATAATGTGGGGTCTGGTCACTATGAGTAGGAATCCGCTTGATGGTGAGTTTGTTTGTTTGGTTTGGTTTTTGTATGTGTCATGGATTGAGTTATGTCCCCCCAAAAATGTGTGTATCAGTTTGGCTGGGCCATGATTCCTGGTATTGTGTGATTGTCTAACATTTTATCATCTGATGTGATTTTCCTGTAGGTTGTAAACCCTGCCTCTATGATGTTAATGAGGGAGGATGGGGGGCTGTTGTGTTAGTGAGGCAGGACTCAATCTACAAGATTGTATTGTGTCTTGAGGCAATCTCACTTGAGATATAAAAGAGAGAAGCGAACAGAGAAACGGGGACCTCATACCACCAAGAAAGCAGTGCCGGGAGCAGACTGTGTCCTTTGGACCCAGGGTCCCTGCGCGGAGAAACTTCTAGTCTGGGGGAATATTGATGAGAAGGCTAACAGAGAGAGAAAGAGAGAAAGCCTTCCTCTGGAGCTGACGCCCTGAATTTGGACTTTTAGCCTACTTTACTGTGAGGAAATAAACTTCTCTTTGTTAAAGCCATCCGTGTGTGGTATTTCTGTTATAGCAGCACTAGATGACTAAGATCATATGTGTTGCAAGGAGCCTTGGTGGCACAGTGGTTAAGAGCTCAGCTGCTAGCCAAAAGTCTGGCAGTTCGAATCTACCAGCTGCTCCTTGGAAACCCTCTGGGGCAGTTCTACTCTGTCCTATAAGGTTGTTATGAGTCAGGATTGACTCCATGGCAGTTTTTTTTTTTTTAATGTGTTACAAAGAGAAAAATCAAAGGAGAGGAATTTGTCTATGTTCATATCTATACTTATATCTTTAACTATAATCTGTCTTTTCTATCTTTCTATTTTACCACTCTGTGATTATTTATTTAACCAATAATAAAGGCATAATAAGCACTTGAGAAAAAAATGTATGAAATAAATGAAAGAGAAATTAACCGTGCTTTCAGCACTTAAGCACAGCCTATTACAATTTGGATGTATATTCCCCGTTTATTATTATTCTTAATAATTTCAAATAGTTTTATTCAGAATCTACAAACGTTGGTACAATATTTTCTATTTAAATTCATGTCAGACAATGTTTTGTGCCATTTTAGTCCTCAAAGTTCTCATATTTAATTTACTGCACATTATTCCATTGGGAGAAAGTTATATATTTGACTTGCTTACAAACTGACAGAAATTAAGTTGCTCCTAATTTTTAATACTGAAGATGATGTTTCCACCACTTGTCTGTCAGTTTTTCACACTGTGTTGGCTTGCGTGTTGTTGTGATGCTGGAAGCTATGCCACTGGTACTAGAAGTACCAGCAGAGTCACTCATGGTGGACAGGTTTCATCACAGCTTCCAGACTAAGACAGACTAGGAAGAAGGACTTGGTGATCTACTTCCGAAAAAAATTAGCCAGTGTAAACCTTATAGATAGCAATAGAACACTGTCTGATATAGTGTGGAAGGATGACCCTTCATTTGGAAGGCACTCAAAATATGACTGGACATCATGCTTTGTAAATTAGTCAGAAAAAAGAGGAAGACCCTCAACGAGATGAATTGACAGTGGTTGCAACACTGGTCTCAAATATACCTACTATTGTGAGGATGACACGGGACCTGGCAGCATTTCCTTCTGTTACACGTAGGCTCCCTATAAGTAATTGACTCAATGAAACTTAACAAAGACAAGAACAAGATAATGTTATAGTGAACAACTTCATATTTTAAAATAGTTTTAAATTCTTTGGTTAAGATAGAGATTTTTCAATT